>OX336388.2:330892079-332375673 GCA_946902985.2 Meconema thalassinum
ACCAGAAAGGTGTGTGAATCATAAATAATACATTTCCAATAATCTGCGTTGTAAAAGTTGTGAAAACAGATAAGTACCTCTTTTGAACAATAAATGAAATTATTTACTTGTGCTGATTGCCTGACTGCTGTAATGGTGAAGCAACTGGATTTTCTTTTCTTTCGTGGAGAACCATTTTGTACAGCATTTGTGCCCGTTTCACTTGTAAGCAATTTCAAAATAACATTTGTTTCAATTGCAAAGACTCATAAACACGGAACCAAGCTTATTGAAACGAAAGGGAAAAGTTACTAGTTCAGTCCGGAAATCTTTTCTTGGTCAAAGTGAATTCCGCTTTGAACAAGTTTTACTGTATCGTAATCCCTTTTATGTTCGACCCTGACTATTATATGTCAGAAAGCTGTACTATAATGAGGCTCATTATAACACTATTTTTCATTATGAACAGTTTCTTCCTCCCATCAGAGCTCAAGAAACAGTTGTTTGACCAATTAGATAATTAGATGCGCTGAGTTCCACGGCCTACTAATTTTAATTTCACTGCCTGGTCTAGTGTCATAGTAGGGTAATCGAGGAGAAAATGGTCAAATACAAGGCATTCTCTGCGCCTCATGCGCTCTGTTCAGTACATGAAACTGGCAAAATCTCGACAGATATTTATGAATATTTATGTTCGAACATAAATAGTTATAATAATTATCGTCGAACATAAACAAGTCGTATGCAACTCTCCTATAATGGTAATTAAGACACTCGTATGGAAATTATAAAACTCGCATACGCTCGTTTTATAAACATACTCTTGTCTTAAATTATTGCCATCAAAGGCTCGTTGCATAATGTACTATTATCACATTCCACAAGCAATACCACACATGCATTTACCACATCCAAACCATACTATAATTGGTGAAAATTCATGCAATGCTTTTTCGAAATCAGGGATACTAAGGCTGGTTGGTTCCTCAGTTTAGGGGCTGCGACAACGCGGTCATGTAGCCCCGTGTACTTTGGGTGTGTGTAGAATCTGTCTGATAACCGGTGTTAATTGTGATGGCTGTAATTCAGGAAGGGCTGCAGACGATTAATTTCAATTAGTTCTTACTTTTGCTACCAAATGCTACAGTCAACGACACCTAGCTGTGAACTTGGCTACTAGATGCCACCGCAACTGGCATCTGGTGGCGATCGTTGGAACTAATAGAGCATTGTTCAAATATAACCTACAAATTTAGCTTCACACAATTGCAGTCAGTGGAGGGTTCTTTTACATGCCATAATGCGCTGTAATTTCTTGCGCCATAAGTTGGGCTGGATGGAATCTCCAATGTGTGAATGCAGCGAAGAGGAGCAGACCATGGACCATATCATCCTGCGTTGCCCTCTTCATGCCTACTCCGGAAGCCCCAGCGACCTGTTTCATCTATCAGAAAGTGCTGCTGTGTGGTTGAAGAACTTGGACCTGGACTCATGTATTCCTTGTTGTACTACCCATACGATTAAATAAATAAATCTATGACATGGGCCCGCTGGCCTTACTTCCCCTCCGAAGGAAGGCATACTGAGGGATTTTTAACGCTCTTGAAATCCGATGACTTTGACAGAGTTTGAACCCGCAATCTTGGGCATAGAACAGGGATACTAAGCACATCCTCTTGGTGTTAGTCAAAATGTGCGATATTGTCTTTGATATGAACAGTGGCTCTGAGAGATGCAGACTGTGTACTAAAACACAAACACTGATAGAAGGCGATGTTATCTGCCCTGTGAGGTGCATTCTGGTTTAGCAGGCTGTGCTCTAACGCAAACAGCTGAGAGAAGGCGCTGTTATCAGCTCTGAGGGGTGCATTCTGGTTTAGCAGGCTGTGCACTAACACAAACAGCTGAGAGAAGGCGATGTTATCTGCTCTGAGAGGTGCATTCTGGTTTAGCAGGCTGTGCACTAACACAAACAGCTGAGAGAAGGCGCTGTTATCAGCTCTGAGGGGTGCATTCTGGTTTAGCAGGCTGTGGACTAACACAAACAGCTGAGAGGAGGCGCTGTTATCAGCTCTGAGAGGTGCATTCTGGTTTAGCAGGCTGTGCTCTAACACAAACAGCTGAGAAAAGGCGATGTTATCTGCTCTGAGAGGTGCATTCTGGTTTAGCAGGCTGTGCACTAACACAATCACCTGAGCGATGGCGCTGTTATCTGCTCTCAACATTCCGTGACCTGCTGTATGTTCCAAGCCGTGCTTGTCAAGGCCTTGTGTAATCTAGCAGCCAATACCTCAACAGCCTAGAAATAGAAGTTAAGACTATGAATCACATCTTCCTTAAACCTATTTTTCGTTCGTCAGTTTATTTATTATAATGGAGATATCGCCCAGTTTCTCCGAAGAGAAACAAGGGTTTTGTTTCATGCGAACCCTACCGCCAATAGCTTTTTAATTGTTATTAGGGTTCGGAAGTTTAAGACCTAAAGAAGTACAACATATGCAAGTAAATATGCCCTAAAACTAGCTAAATATGACCTAAAAACTATAAAATATGACCCAAAAAACTATGAAATAGGACATGAATTTTTGGGATAGGTAGTGTCACTAACATTCAGTAAACGTCTTAAGTGCCAAAACAATTTTCCAGTGTATTGGACATGTGATATTTTGATTTTACAAGTGACTTTTTTAATGAACTACGTGGATTTGCAATGTATTGAGTGTTTACAATGTGTATATCTGGCTGATGAAGAACAACATTATTGTTCGAAACATGTGCCAGTACTAAACAGTGCTAATAATATTACAAGTATTTAAAAGACGGAAATAAGAGTAAGTTATTTAGTGGAATTTAAATTCAATACGGACCATTATGGATAAAACCAATTTCCTTGTTTGCTAATTGCTTCTGAGCTAAATATATCTACTGGAGTGACATCCTATTGAAAGGCGGAAGCACACTATCGTCATGTTCCGTGCCCTTATGCGTACAGTGTCGCAATCTAACTTGTCTAGAAAGAAGTGCCAAAAGACGTCCGTAGAGGAGCGCCGCCTTCTTGCTATCTGCCTGTTCCGGAAAAAGAAAGAAAAATATATCTACTACACTATTCGAAAATCCCGTGTTTGAGATTCGACGCAGATAATATGTAGGCCTACCTTGTTAACGACTCCTCAATTTAAACAAAAATGCTGAAAGTATAACCAAATATGACCAAATATGACCAAAACAATAAACATGGCCGAAATATGCATTTATAGGCAACATCAAATTGCGTTAAACGTGGTCAGGGACCCGTCATTCAAACTTATTTTTCAGATTTTGGGTAAAATGAGCTCAGGAAAAAAAAAGTGACTTTTCCTTAACATCCGAACCTTAGTTATTATTGGTCCTCAAACAAGGCTACCGATTCACACTTACTGTAGGACTTAATTGTTTGTATTATAAACAAAATTACGAAATGGATTGCATACAATTTCATAATATCTGCGTAAATCCTTTAGTGCAAAATGTTAAGAATCGATCCGATATCCTGAAATGCTAAAAATCGTGGATATGATGAAACTCGCGATTATATTTGCGTTCATATAGCCTAATGTGTAAAATTAACAAATGTTAAGAAAATCGCTTCTCTTCATTAGACCAATAAAATAAACGTCCCTTGAAATTCGTATCTAAAGCAATGCTCGTCATCATAATCGAATTTGACCATTGAGGGACCACGTAAACAATTTCAGTTTCTTTTGGCGCCAGTATTCCTTCATTCTCTTGCTCACAGCTTCTTTGTTTTCTGCTGTTCAATGTTGTTCCTTCTTGGTCGCTGTTTCTGGCTCTAGGAACCCTTCAAATGTGTGTGTCTTATTTCTGAAAGTGTTCTGATCAGTGATGTTCATTTCTTGTAGATCCTTCTTGGTGTTAGCAAACCACTTTTCTTGTCATTTCTATTGGCCTTGTTGAAGTGGTTGAAAATTTGCTTAGCGAGTCTGTCGTCAGGCATTCTTGAAACATTGTAACGGTTTTCCTTTGCTCCATGTTGAGCGTACAAGTGTAATGGTTTCTTACTAGCTCTGTCTTGCACTTTGAAATATTTACTCTGACTAAGATATGTTGTTTTAATGGGCGCCAAGACCTCAACGCTATGTTGAAATCTAAATTTATATTTAACAACACCTAGCTCTGGTAGAACACCTTCAAGAATCTTTTCACTCAGATCGTGGTATGATTTGATCATTGACCCAACAAACAATTGTATCAGGAGAAGGAATTGGTCTATATCTAATGCTACCTACTGAAAGCAAAGATTGCATGGTTAAAAGAAATACATTTATTATATAAAACAAGTATTGCAAAATTAATAATAATAATAATTTTGAATTTAAATTGGAGCATTGCGATTTGAATATTACCGCTAGAAAATTACTTGAAAACGGAGTCTGATAAATTACTGATTTTACTCTTATTCCCAAGCTATGAAGTTACTGAAATACTGAATATTAAACAAAGAGACGAGAGATTACGTAGTTCTGAGTCATTCGCGCTTACCACTGGAAATTGCCGTAGCATTTCCCTCGTACTGGATGTTGTAGAGAGCTTCCCACAGCCTCCTGGTCGTCGTCATCTTCCTCGTTAGTTGATGAGATACTTGTAGATATGATAACTTATGGTCCGAATATTGGAACCAACCACACGTACAACCACACTGGTTAAGTTTTACAAAGATAGTCCTAGCCTCCACGGCGCGCAAACCATATATGCACTCGTCGCATCCCCTCTCTGTAGCAGTCTTCTCCTCGCCCGCTCTCCTCTGATTGGCTGGGCCACCACGCGCTACCCCCCCTCCTCCTCAGGGTCATTACACTCAGAGCGAGGATGATGTCGAATACCGTTCCAGACTATTTCGCCTTTTCTTGAAGCAGCAACCCAGGCTTGCGTCATGCTTCTTGACAAGAATAAGCCTGTAGCCGAATTCCCCGTGACTCATCTCTCTCATAATACCCTAACTGACAAAACTCCGTAGAATTCCGTAATCATATAATTTTCTATGATAATGTTGTTCGTAATAATTTGCTTGATAGTGTTTTCTATAACATAGAAAACCTATCTGTATGTTTATAATTTTATAAAAAATGCTCCAAAAATACCTTAATAATAATAATAATAATAATAATAATAATAATAATAATAAATTAACATGAAAACTTCTCTTGGCTGAACAATTTGCCGCGTAAATAAATATAGAATGGCTTCCTACTGACTTATGTCAGTGGCATAAAATCCCCTCGAAAAACACGTTACAACATGTCCAAAGAATTTAACCCTTCGTTTTCGTTTGGTATCTGAGATTCTGCTACATGTTTTATATACTTTTTAAAAAAAAGAGTGCTATGCCTGTCCAAATATCCTCCATCCCGCCTTGTTTACGAGCTGTCTAGAGAATTGATTTTGGTGGAGGAGTTCTGCTTCCAGCCACTCAAGCATATAACGAACTTCCACAAGAGCTTCATTGGATGAAGATTAGCATATGGGAGGATTTCTACCTGCGTGATGCGATGATTAACCGTGCATGGATGCATGGTGGTTATTAGTTGAGGCACGTTACGATTCGAATATCGGTGCATGGTTTTCACCACCGTATGTGGGACGAAGAAAATTCGCAAACCACGTCCTGAGTATAGGTGCATAAGATGTAACAGCCCATGTGAACGATATCACGTACTATCATGTAAACTGAGGGTAGAATCCCTCACAAAATTTTGTACTAATGATGGATCGTAAGAACCACGTTCATACACATTGTGCGCAATAAAGTATTTATTATATATATATATATATATATATATAATAATGATATTTATTGCAACCAATGGTCAAATAGAATAATAATTAAAATTGCACACAATGAAGTCATGTACAGAATTCTGTTAATGTCACTGTTCTCTTGCTACAAACTTTTGCGTGATATCTTTCACATAACTTTCCACACAACTCACACCTACAGTTCTCGTCTGGGTTGTGGTATACCTTCTTGCAGCACAGCTTGAAATGAAAACCATGAACAGCGAAACGTGTCATGAAATGGCGAAGTTCATACATAGAATTCCTCCACTCTGAGGTCAGCATGGCATCTGTTTGGTAGAAATCCATCCAGATGTTGGCTTTCTTCTCTTGAAGTTCTTGCAGTATTAACTGATATTGCTTTGTAGAAGGCAGTAACATTCTTATACGTAACTCTTCTATGTAAAATGGTTGTCTCGTTAGTTCATAGGTCGTCCTTGACGGTGCATTTTGTCCTAGACACAGAATCTTTTTCATGTATATGGCCTTTACCCTTTCTATCTGAGCAAGATCGTTTTTCGAGAGATGCTCCCATATTAATCCTATTGCATATGTCATGATTGGAGAAATTTTTATGTGAAAGAGTTCTAATGCAGTCTGTATGGAGAGTTGTCTTATTAGTTTTATCTCATTCATGGCTATAACCGCGGTAGCAGCTCTATCTTTTACATGTTTGGAGAAATTCCGTCCAGTCGTTTGGAGTATCAGGCCAAGATACTTGTAGGAGTTTACCCTTGTTAGCTCCACATTGCCATACATGATTTTCACTGATGCTGGTAACCTACCTCCATTCCTGAACGTCATGTGTACTGTCTTATGTGGATTAAGCTTGAGGTCATTACTGTCTGCCCATCTTACAAGTTTATCGAACGCCTCTTGTAACATTTGCTGCGAGATCGACGTTATTGCCATATCATCTGCGTACATATAAATGTTTACTCCTGGTGTTTCTATGGCATCGACAACATCTCGAACTGCGATATTGAACAGCAACGGACTTAATGGATCGCCCTGAAGGACTCCTGTTGTCTGAAGGATAGGCTCCGATCTTGTAAGATTGTTATCAATGATTACGTAATTTTTCATGAGTATTGTCGTTATTATCCTACTCAGATAATGGTCTCTTCCTATGATCGATTCCAACTTGCCTATTGTTTTTTCCCTGTCAACTGAATCAAACGCCTTAGCGTAGTCTATATATATCACATGAAGTTTACCTCTAGAAAATCTTAGCGCATCGCCAATATTATCTAATAGGCACTGAATAGCATGTATCGTTGACCGGCCTTTCCGGAAACCGAACTGTTCTTCAGGCAGTTCGCTGTCTATTAATTCTCTTAATCTTTCTGTCAGTATCTTTGACAATAGCTTAAGACCTGTATTTTCCAACGCTATACCACGATATGAATTGGGATCATCCATTTGACCCTTGCCTTTATATAGCATTTTCATTATGGAGTATCTCCATTTCTCTGGTATTGAGGCCTGCGCAAGACATTGATTGAGTAGTACTGTCCAAGCCTCTACCAACATAGGGCTACTTTCTTTGAGATGTTCATTACAGATCCCGTCCGGCCCACAGGCTTTTCCATTTTTTGTTTGTTGAATTACATCCTTGACTTCCTCACTGGTAATAGGTTTCATTACTGCTGAGTAGTCTACCATTGGAGTAGCGATTGGAGATGTGTCCGGTTTCTGTAGTACAGCTTTAAAGTGTGTTGTCCATCTTTCCATGGGTATTTCTCTGGAGAATTTTGGTTTCCTTTGTTGAAGGACGCTGTATGGTTTTTCTTTTGCTTGTTCTATTAATGCTGCCTCTTGCAACTTCTGATATTTATCTCTTGTGTCCCGAATAAGATTCTTGTATATTCTCCGTTTATGTGCGTAGTCGTGTCTTGATTCTTCTGTGTTTGTTCTCAGGCATTCGTGTAAGGCGTTCAATGTTGATCTTCGTGCTTCATAACATATTGCATTGAACCACGGCTTGGATCTCCTCTTTGTCTGATTTACCGGTTCTATTGCAGATACTAAGATGTCCTCCAGATGTTGTAGTGTTTCATCCAGATTGCAGCTTGTTTGCTGTATGATCATCTGAATTTCTTGGCCTTTACTCCGTATATCCTCTCTATTTAGTTTCCTGGATAGTTTATTTGGCTCTTTGATGAGTCTGCGTGGTCTGTTTTCCACGACAAAGGTTGTTTCTACTGGAAGATGTTTCCTTAGGGGTATATTTTTCTTTACTAGATGCTTTGATACTTTTATATCCTTGTAATTTGTGAACATAAGGTCAATGACACTTTGCCCATTATGACATATATATGTCGATTCCGTAATTCTGTTGATGAGTGAGAGGCCCTCCTCCTCTATGTATCTTAATACTGCTCTTGATTTGGATTCATTTTTATCCACTCTACAATTTAAATCTCCCGCTAATATAAGCGGTATTTCGGTGTCAATATCAGCTATTGTGTTGCTTAATTCATCTATTATATCAATTTCTGTCAGTTCCGGTTGGAAGTATGCTGCTAATAATATGAAATAATTCGTTTTCAAGGCTATGAGATGTTTTGTGCTCTTTATTACTTTGAACGGGCAGAAGGTGGGTTTAATCCAGCATGCAATGCCACCTTTAGGCCTCCCTCTTGGTCCCTGATCCGCCATTACTTGAGTACAATAGAAACCATTCGGTTGCCAATCGTCCGTAAGAAAGGTTTCTACCAAAATCACTACGTCATATTCATCTATGAATGTTATTGGACTACTGGTCATCACATTCTTTAGCCCTTCTATGTTCCATAGTAGAACCCTACATGTTGTATCCTTTTTTGAGGGATATTCATTCGAAAAAAAAAAAAAAAAACCCTTTCGGCTCCTCGAAAAAAGCGGTGGAAACGAAAACGTCTAACGATTATTCCTATAGGCCAAAACTCGGCCACATTTACCCTTTCCAAGTAATTAAATGGTATTCCTACCTTGAAGGCTTTCGCGCTCCTATCTTTTGTTAGTTCTTCACATATGACATTTTCTTTAATTCCTTTTTTATTAAGGAATTTCTTTATCGCGTCGGGGTTTGTTTGAGGTTTTGTTCTTCCCACATATAACCATGCCATCTTGTCTGCTGGTTGTAAATCTTCGTCACTCGGTCCAGCGCCGGATATTGGCGCTTGCTGTCTTGCGGATTGCTTCCCTCTTCTATGTGTTACTTGTGTCCATTGCCCATCATTTACATCTGCTTCAAGTTCCTGCTCTTGAGACTCCTCACTTCGTGAAGGTGGTTGTTCATCACATCCCAGATTGAGTTCCTCCCTTCGTTTTGTGGATACGGAATTCTCATGCTGTTGCGCTGCTTGTGATTGTGTTTGCTGTATTTCTTCCTTTATCAAGCTTTTTATGTTGGTCATGAAGGCTTTAATCATTTGATTTATGTTCTTTGTGACGTTAACTGTTATAATCTCTTCGATCCTGTGGAGATCTGGAGTTAGGCTGTGGGAGTTACCCGTTGTGCCGCTGGGTGTCGCGACCTGCCTGATCATGTCTATTGGTTCATCGATACTGTCGCTAAACAGCGCCATTTGTTTAGGTGTCATGATCTTCCTGTTCATGTCTGGTGGTTCTTCAATACTATCGCTAGACAGCGCCACTTGTCTCCCTGTGCAACTCTCTGCACCTTCTGTTGTATCAATGACATGAAATTTGTTAACCTCATTCCCTGAGATTGTCAAATCTCTATTCTTATTGTTTCCTGAGTTCATAATGTTTTCCATCACATTAAAGTGTGTCTCTAATGTACTCACCGCATTTAACATTTCTTCCTTGTTATCTTTTTTAATATATCCGCCCATTTCAGCGATATTTCTTAATTTTTGCAGAGCACTCTTAACATGTTCATATGGTACTGCCGCCATCTTTATTTATATATATTTTTTTTGTTACTGCGTATGTCAGCACATTTTCTTGGTCCGAGAATTTCTCTAAACAATTTTCGTTCCTATTTTCAATGTCTCTTTTAGTTGTTCGTCCTAGGCATTCCGAAGCATAGAGGCACTCTGGTTGAATTCCTGTTTGATTGTGTCGTGGTTTAGTCCTAATGGAAATCGCTTTCTTGTTTTGTGTGATTTTCGTAAGGTGGAAAGCAAGCTCCATTTTTCTGGCTCTCTCATGATTTCCTTCTTTGTAGAATCCTTTAGGTTGGATTATCTCACCAAGGTACTTGAAATTTACAACTTTACTTATCTTATCCTCTTTTTTGGTCATTATGTAACTCGGGACTTATTTAATGTTGGTCATGAAATTGGTCTTTTCAAACGATAGCCTATCTGAAGGCCGGTTTTCCCCGCTATTCCTTCCAAAGTGTGAACTTGCTTATAGTTAATTCGATATCCTCGGACAGCAGCACAAGATCAGCGAATGCTAAGCAGTTGACAGCAATGTTTTCTTTCTTGTACCCTATCGTTACTTGGTCCTTAATACCTTAATCATATTTAATTCAAATTTCAATGGAAGTTTCTGGATAATTCAAAGTAATCGTTGTTAATATTACGATCGTTTGATCATTCCTCTCTGTATCAAAGGCGGCTTCGGTGGTGTAGTTAGTAGCTTCCTGAGCTTCTATGCCAAAGGTTGCGGGTTCAAACCCGGCCGAAGTCGTCGGATTTTTAAGAGGGTTAAAAATCTCTTAGTATGCCTTCCTTCAGAAGGGAAGTAAAACCGGTGGACCCATGTCATAGATTTATGGCATGCAAAAGAACCTTCCACTAACTACACTACACTTGTGTGAAGCCAAAATTTGTAGGTTAGATTTGATTAACGCTCAATTAAGTTCCAACGTTCATCGCCAGGTGCCGGTTGCGATGCTATCTACTAGCCAAGTTCACAGATAGGTGTCGTTGATGGTAGCATTTGGTAGCAAAGTTAGGAACTACTTACTTGAAATCGATAGTCTGTCTGTAGTCCTATCCTGAATTACAGATAACACACATTAATACAGTCATCACAATTAACACCAATTATCAGACATTCTACACACACCCTAAGTACACGGGGCTACATGACTGCGTTGTCGCAGCCTCTAAACTAAGGAACCAACCAACCAAGATTAAGATAGGATTTCCATAGGATCGCTTACGTTCCTTTTGGATATTAGGGCTCCGTATTGAACGTTTCAACGGTTTCTTACTAAAGGCATGCCCAATAACGTTTAATCAAATGTTTTGTTCAGAAGCGTTTAAACGATCTTTATAAGTTAGCGTGGAATCATTTGTTAAAAATTCTTTATCCTATTAAACGTTTCTTCTTCTTCTTCTTCTTCTTCTTCTTATTATTATTATTTTCCTTCTCCTCTTCTTCTTCTTTCTCTTCTCCTTCTTTTCCTTTTCTTCTTCTTCTTATTCTTCCTCTTCTCCTCCTTCTTCTCCTTCTCCTCAACCTCCTCCTCCTTCTCTTCTTCTTTTCTTCTCCTTCTTTTCCTTCTCCTCATCCTCCTCCTTCTGTTCTTCTTCTCCTTCTTCTTTTCCTTCTCTTCTTCTTCCTCTTCTCCTCCTCTTTTTCTCCTTCTCCTTTTCCTTCTCCTTCTTTTCCTCCTTTTCCTCCCCTTCTCCTTTTCCTCCCCTTCTCATTTTCCTCCTCCTCCTCCTCATTTTCCTCTCCTCCTCCTCATTTTCCTCCTCCTCCTCCTTCTCTGCCTTCTCCTTTTCCTCCTTCTTTTCCTTCTCCTTATCCTCCGTCTCCTTCTTCTCCTTTTCCTTCTCCTCCTTCTCCTTGTCCTTCTTCTCCTTCTCCTTTTCCTGCTCCTTCTTCTCCTCCTTCTTTTCCTTCTCATTCTTCTCCTTCTCCTTCTCCTTCTTTTCCTTCTCCTTCTTCTCCTTCTACTCCTCCTCCTTCTTTTCCTTCTCATTCTTCTCCTTCTCCTCCTTCTTTTCCTTCTCCTTCTTCTCCTTCTACTCCTCCTCCTCCTCTTTTTCTTCTTGTCCTTCTGCTTCTCCTTTTCCTTCTCCTTCTTCTCCTTCTCCTCCTTCTTCTCCTTTTCCTTCTCCTTCTTCTCCTTCTCCTCCTTCTTTTCCTTCTCCTTCTCCTTACATGTTTCTAAAAACAGAAATTCAGAAAACACCCAATGCACGTTTAGATTTAACAAATGTTTCTAAAACATTTCAGTAATATGTCAGATTTGGTTGGTTCCTCAGTTTAGGGGCGGCTGCGACAACGCTGTCATGTAGCCCCGTGTACTTCGGGTATGTGTAGAATCTGTCTGATAACCGGTGTTAATTGTAATGGCTGTACTAGTGTGTGTTTTCTATAATTCAGGTAAGGTCTGCAGACGATCAATTTCAATTAGTTCCTACTGTTGCTACCAAATGTTACCGTCAACGACACCTAACAGTGTTCGTGGGTAGTAGATGCCACCACAACCGGCACCTGGTGACGAACGTTAGAACTTTGAGCGTTAATCAAATCTAACATACAAATTTAGCTTCATACAATTGTAGTTCCTCCGTAGCGTAGCGGTCAGCATGGTTAGCTGCCGCCCTGGAGGTCCTGGGTTCGATTCCCGGCTCTGCCACGAAATTTGAAAAGTGGTATAAGGACTGGAACGGGGTCTACTCAGCCTCGGGTGGTCCAAATCAGTAGAGGGGGTTCGATTCCCACCTCAGCCATCCTCGAAGTGGTTTTCCGTGCTTTCCCACTTCGTCTTCGGGCAAATGCCGGGATGGTACCTACTGTAAGGCCACGGCCGCCTCCTTCCCTCTTCCTAGCCTATCCATCCCAATCTTCCATCCCTCCCCATCCCTCATGAGGCCCCTGTTCGCTTTGCAGGTGAGGCCGCCTGGGCGACGTGCTGATCACACCTCCCCGGTTGTATCCCTCCCGACCAGATGTTTCAAGCTCCAGGACACTGCCCATATAGGCGGTAGTGGTGAGTTCCCTCGCTGAGTCCGTGGGAACCACCAACATAGAGGGTAAATTGACTAAATAAAAAATAATTGTAGTTAGTGGAAGGTTCTTTTACATGCCATAAATCTATGACATGGGACCGCCGGCTTTACTTCCCCTCTGAAGGAAGGCGTATTGAGTGATTACTAACGCTCTCTGCATGCTACCAACTACGCCCCAAAGCCGCTGATGTCATTTTTGCTGCCACAATAAAAATGAAATTAAGCCGATATAGAGATAGCACTATGCTATTCTACGAAACATATAATCGGGCAAACACCACCATATCATTTGTCAATTATTAAGGGGGGAATTTAAAGTCATGGTTTCAACGTTAATTTTTAATAGTTTTCGGAAAACTTTCATTTAAAAAAGTTTTCTATGAGACTGTTTTAAACGTTTAATTGGAACGTCACAAATTAAAACAGTTTCCGATCTTGAGCCCTGACGGATACCCTAATCATTATATACTTGAGTGAACAAGGCCATGGGTTGGGACTATCTACTAAGGCGAGTGGGTTCAAAACCCCTACATCGGCCATCCATGCTCGTAAAATCGTGCACCACGGCCACGAGTGCAGGTGCAGGAAGTCTGGAGATCGGACCATAACAGATAGGACTATGCGTACTTTTATGAGCAATCAGGGCTGCCAACTGTTAATAAATGTGCTCTCTATTGTTTTTTAATCCTAATACCAATATATCACAAAGTATGCAAGCAAACAGCTCTACACTTTGCACACGTATAGTACCTGACATTTTAGATTAATTTTGAGTAACTAATATACGCCAGTGCTGCCAACATGATTCTAAGCCTGCTTAGGTCCAATCTATAAATACATGTATCTTCTACATTAATAAATATATTTCAACCAAATTTCGTATGTGCTTTATGTTACATAAAGAGCCAGCAG
Organism: Meconema thalassinum; assembly: GCA_946902985.2. Lineage (NCBI taxonomy): Eukaryota > Metazoa > Arthropoda > Insecta > Orthoptera > Tettigoniidae > Meconema > Meconema thalassinum. The sequence goes on from OX336388.2 coordinate 330,905,732, forward strand.
GGCTGTCAATTGTCAATAAATGCACTCTCTATTTTTAGCCTATTTTAAATTTGGGAAAAATAGGGTTATTAGACACGTGTGTGTGTGCGCGTGTGTGCGTGTTCGTGCGTGTGTGTGTGTGTGTGCTTCTAAACGGCTTGGGCCGACCCCGACCGTGCCCTTCAAATTTTGTTACGTCTCACCAATTCAACATGGCGGCAGTGCCAAATATTTCACCAGCATTCAATATCTCCGAAACTATTCCCGATATCACCATGGCATTTTTACGGTGATAAAGGGAACTATTAGAAGTTCAACTCTGTGACTTTTGAAAAGCTGGTAACTACAAAACCAACATGGCGGCCACGCGTATTTGCGACTTATAAATACAGTTTCTCGCGATTTAACCAACCAAACGCAATAAAACTTGGTACAGTATATGTTTATACACATTGTAATGCACCGATATCTAACTTGTTAGTTCAATTGTTTACATAACCACAAGATGAAGGATGTGCGAAATATTTCACCGGCATTCTATATCTCTGAAACTATTAGCGGTATCACCCTTAAATTTTGTACGGAGATAAAGGGCACTACTGGAAGTTCATCTATAAGACTTTCAAAAACCGGTTAACTACAAAATGAACATGGCGGCCAAGCGAATTTGAAAATTTTAAATAGACCTTTCTCGCGATTTCATGTTCCAAACGCAATGAAATCTGGTACAGGAAATGTTAATACACATTGTAAATGCACTGGTAACTGATTTAGTTCAATTGTTTACATAACCTCAAGATGGCGGCTGTGTGAATTTAAAAAATAAGTTTTTATTTCTTGTGTCGTAATCATGCGATCGAAGTGAAAGTTTGAATAATGAACCTACGCAATAATTTTCCTTTAATGGTACACGACTCTATGGCCTATACATTTAACAATCCAACATGGCGACCATCCGAAATATTTAGACGGCTCTGAATATCTACGAATCTATTATAGCAATCAAACTGATTTTTTTTATATTCATAGGGGCTATGAGCTTAAGTTCACCTATAGGACTTTAAATAACCTGGTGATCACAAAACTAACATGGCGGCGACGCGATGTATAAATATTCACATGGACGTTTCTCGCAATTTAATCATCTGAGTGTAGTGAAACTTGGTACAGTAAATACTTATACGAATGTTAATCCACTGGCATCTTAATTTATTTCAGTTGTTTCCATAACCACAAGATGGCAGCTGTGTGAAATTTTAAAATCTCCTTGTTAATTCTTTGTCCTAATAATGCGATTGAAGTTTGAATGCTACACGTACACAATAATCTTCATGTAACAGTACATAACTCTAGGACCTACATATATAAAATCCAACATGGCGACCATCCGAAAGATTTAGTCGGTTCTCAATATCTACGAATCTATTACAGCAATCAATCTGAAATTTTGTATGTTGATAGTGGCAGTTAACATAAGTAGGATATATGAAAATAGGTTGTATAGTTCTTCACGGAACTACTTGTTTAAAATCATATTACCAATATATCAGGAAGTATGCAAGCCAACAGCTTGCACATTCTAAATTAATTTGGAGTAACTAATCTACATCAGTGCTGCCAACATGATTCTAAGCCTGCTGATAGGTCCAATTTTTAAATACATGTAACTTCTATACTGACAAATGAATTTCATCCTATTGCTAACCTGATTTTATGCGCGCTGATAGATCCAACGTCCATGCTATCCATTGGACTTCAACTAAAGTTTGTAAGTACATCCTGTACCTGTAGAGGTGGAACTAAGTGTATATTCAGTCACCAGGCCTGCCAACTGTAGTGCTCTATTAGGCTGCACTATTTCAGGTATATTTCGAACTAATTAATAATTAAAAATTCAGTATTACCAACTTAATTTCGTCATTGTTCTAGGGAGATCTATATAGATTAATCATTGGCACGTTTCTTACATTTTAAGAAAAGTGCGCTCTTTAGTTCGTAACGGAACTACTTGCTTTAAGCTCTTGTTGTGTCTGGACTGGGACTGTGAAATCAATGTTGGTTGGTTCCTCAGTTTAGGGGCTGCGAGAGCGCGGTCTTGTAGCCCCGTGTACTTGGGTGTGTGTTGAATCTGTCTGATAACCGGTGTTAATTGTGATGGCTGTATTAGTGTGTGTTATCTGTAATTCAGGTAAAGATTGTAGACATTCAATTTTCAAGTACATTAGTTCCTACTTTTGCTACCAAATGCTAGCGCCAACGACACCTAGTTTTGAACTTGGTTACTAGATGCCACTGCAGTCGGCTCCTGATGACGAACGTGTAATTAGTGAATGGTTCTTATACTTCCATAAATCTATGACATGGGCCCGCCAGCTTTACTTCCTCTTTGAAGGAAGGCACACTTAGTTTTTTTTTACGCTCTTAAAGAATCCGAAGACTTCAGTCGAGTTTGAACCCTCGACCTTGAAGGTCAGCATGCTACCAACTACCCCACCGAAGCCTCCTGAAATCAATGTAATCTGTTCACTGTGACTTCACATCTGAAGGCCAGGGTCACTATCCTGCCCTTTGCCCTGTGTGCAATAGTTGTGCCGTAAGATGAAAGTGAAACGGATGAACGGAATACTACTGGCATATTGACCCATGTCCGCTACGGGGAATGAGGAGGGGATTGCGTTGAAGGCTGTTCTCTTGAACGTGTTGTAACTTCGAATGTCAGTAACGGGGTATCTCTGTGGAGCAGTGACGTACCTAGGATTTGATTCTGGAGGGGGCTGAGTGGAGTGAAAAGTACAGTACATAGGCGGGGGTTCTATGGGCAAAATGAGACATAGTGAATGGATCTTAATGAGTACCAATTGTCTCTTATCTCTAGCTGTATCTCTAAGTATAAAAGAAAGTCTTCGATTCTTGGATGGCACGGGTAATCTCGAGAACCACTGGATGGATTTCGAGGCGGTTTTCACCATTCTGTAAAGGATATCTCGGGGAAGGTTTCTGTAGAAAATAATTTATGATCAAAGGAAGTGGAGCAGTAACGATTTCAGTGAAAAACTCGAACAGAAAACCTGGTGTCCCTGCGCTCTTTAAGTTTAGGCTGGGCAAACCGTTAAAAATATCAATATAGTATGCGTGTGAGATTGATCAGCATGAACAAGTTCTACAAAAGAGTCCGCGAGAGCATATCTCTATCTTAAATGCATCGCCCACTACAAGTGTTTTTACGTTCATTTCTTCCAACAATCTCCATTCAATTACTGAGGCGACAGTTTGCGAGCTAGGTAGGGGGCGAGCCTAGGGCGATCCTATTACTCCAGATAGAGCCAGCAGCAAACTCTCGAGTCTTGTGGAGTTATGACTTCAGAGAAGAGTGGTTGTGTTTGGAGTTTCCCAGGAAGTGCAACTCGGCCTTTCTTCATTTTGCCTATGAACTTTTCACTCCGCATAATTCACAGTCAAGTTAAGATTGGACGGAAGGAGGATATGTGTTTCATGCATCTCGCCATTCTTAAATTACGTCTGACAAGACTTTAACTTTAACTTCGTTGTTTCTATCCTGTCCTGCAGCTTCAAGATTCCTGTCATTTTTCTTATCTCTTCATTTCCAACTCTGTATCTTCTGTTCTTGCCTGCCCCCCCCCCCCCCCCCCCGGGGCTCACATCTAGTGGGACGTGGGTTGGCGACCGCGGGGCCCCAGCCGAGTCTGGCATTGCTTCCACTTACTTGTGCAGGGCTCCTCTCTGTCTTCATTCCTATCGACCTCACTTGGTCAACTCTTGTGCTCTTCCGACCCTGACGGTATTAGGGGCCTAGGGAGTCTCTTCCTTTCCCGCCTTAATTGGCCCTTGTCTCATCTTTCCTGATCCCTCCTTCTTCGAGGGGTCAGACCTCTTGTTTTCGTTTCATTAAATTTCATTTTCTCTTTAAGTTTCCCGCACTGTTTTTGTTAATTGGCCCCCCGTGTATCTAAATTCCCTAGCGATTTATTTTTTTGCATCAGCATCATTTTGTAGGTATTTTCAATCTACGTTGCATTTTGTACGTTTTTTCGATCTAAATTGCATTTTGCGAATGTTTTCAACCTCAGTTGCATTATGTAAGTATTACCAATCTAAATTGCTTTTTGGTAAGTCTTTCAATATCCGGGCCGGGACTTTTGTGAGTATTTTGAATTTCAATTGCATTTTGTATTTTCAACCTAAACCGCTTTTTGCAAGTATTTTCAATGTAAATTGCATTTTGTATCATCGGCATTTAGCAAGTATTTTGATTCTTACTTGCATGTTGGGGTATTTTGAATCTAAGTTACACTTTGTAAGAATTTTCAATCTAAATTGCATTTTGTAAGTAATGTCTATCCAAATGAGTAGTTTGAAACTACCGAACATTTTGTAAGCATTTTCAATTTCAATTTCATTTTGTAAGCATTTTGAATTTCAATTGCACTTAGTGAATATTTTGGATTGGAAATGGGAACTTTCAATCTGAATTGCATTGTGTATTTTCAATTTCAATTGCATTTTTTAAGTATTTTGAACCTCAATTGCATTTTGTACGTATTTTCAATCTCAATTGCATTTTGTATGTATTTTCAATCTCATTTGCATTTTGTAAGTATTTTGAATTTCACTTGCATTTTGTATGCATTTCGACTGTACACAGCATTTTGTACGTATTTTGGACTTAACCTGCATTTTGTGCGGATTTTTCAATCTACACTCTTGGGAGTGTTTTCGTTCTAAATTCCCTTTTGTAATTATTACCGCTCTTCATTTTGTGAGTAGTTTCAATCTGAGTTCCTTTTTGTAAGTATTTTCCTTCTCCCTTAATTTTCGTTCTGGTTTCCACTTCATTGACATTTTCGCTATCACCCAGACCATTAGGGGCCGATAACCAAGATGTTAGGCCCCTTTAAACAACAATTATCATCATCACCACCTCTTCTGACGCAGCCAGCTGGCATTTGAGGGTGCGCAAATGCGAGGGAGCCGTGTCAGTAGATTTACTGGCACGTTAAAAATCCCCTTCGGGGCAAAATTCCGGCACCCCGGCGTCTCTAAAAGCCATAGTAGTTAAAAGGGACCCGAAACCAATAACATTTTTAGCCAACTTTTCACATTTTGCAAAAATGAGGAAAAAGTAGACTTATGAGATCGGGCAAATGTGTGTCTGTCTGTCTATCGGTCCTGTCTGTCCTGTCTGTCTGTCTGTCTGGCTGTGTGTGTGTGTGTGTGTGTCCCCTATCAACTCCTAAATGGCTGCAGCAATCGAAACAAAATTTGGCAGGATAAAAGATCTATATCTGAATATCTCACGGCCATATTTGAAAATGTCAGTGCTACCAACTGATGAAAAATCGCAATTGAACTTTGAGCTCCATGTTGGATATCTTGGAAGGTATGAATGCGAACTATTTCAAAATTGGCACACGTATAGATAATATTGCAGTTTTAATTTCCAAGAGGCCATACATGGCAGAGTTGCCAAAATGAGTATAAGCCTACTGATACGTCCAAATTTTAAATGCATATAACTTCTACACTATCAATTGGATTTCAACCAAATTTCGTATGTGCTATGTATACATAAACAGATATGACTGAGCGTATTCTTAAGAGGCACCAGGGCTGCCAACTGTTAATAAATGCTCTCATTTTTTCTTATCCAAATACCCATATATCAGAATGAATGCAAGCCGACAGCTTTAAACTATGCGCATGTATAGTACCTGACATTCTATATTAATTTGGAGTAACTTACATACGTCAGTGCTACCAACATGGTTCTAAGCCTGCTGAGAGGTTCAACTTTAAATACATGTAACTTCTATACTATTATCTGGATTTCAACCAAATTTCGTGTGTGCTATATGTACCATAACAGATATGACTATGCCGATTCTTAAGAGTAACCATGGCCGCCAACTGTTAATAAATACTCTCTATTTTTGTTACCCTAATATCAATATATCAGAAAGTATGCAAGCCAATAGCTCTAAACTTTGCACATGTATAGTACCTGGCATTCTAGATTAATTTGGAGCAACTAATATAGGCCTACGCCAGTGCTGCCAGCATGATCCTAAGCCTGCTGAAAGGTCCCATTTTAAAATGCATGTAACTTCTATACTAAGTAATGGATTTCATTCAAAATTGACACAACAATATATCATATTATTTCTGACAAATACATGTCATTATTGCCGACATGATTTTACGCGCGCTGTTAGATCCAATGTTTAACTGCATGTAACGTCCATGCTATCCATTGGACTTCAACCAAATTTTGTATTCTGTACCTTAAGAGATGGAACTAAGAATATATTGTCACCAGGGCTGCCAAGTGCAGTTCTCTATTAGGCTACATTATGCCAGATATACAGTATTTCGAACTAATTAGAAATTTCGATATTACCAACTTAATTTCGTCATTATTCTAGATATATCAATATAGATTAATCATTGGCATGAATGTTAAATTTTAAGAAAAGTAGGCTCTTTATTTCGTCACGGAACTTCTTGTTCATTGTTATCGTTCCTTTTGTCATTACCATTGTCTTGTTCTACTGTGCTTACTTTCATCCCAAATTCCTCTATCTCATGATTGCAAACCGTTGCTTGATTTTGCACTTCCTTTTTGTCCTCTCCCCCCATACCACTATGTCATCGGCAAACATGGCCTATGTTGCCTCTCGTCCCAATCTCTGTTTCACATTTTGTGAATTACATCCATGACTATGATAAACAGTACGGGGACGGGGGGGGGGGGGAGGAGGGGGGGAGGGGGGGGGGTAATCACCTACACTTCCCTGTCGAAGACCTGTTTCCATTTTAACCCTTTATGGGATAGTGGTCTCTATATTAACCACCTGTTATAAGGACAGTTTATGCTTTCAAAGAAGCTGATAGTTGAATCTTTCAACCAAATTTCTGAGAATTTTCATTCCGAAATGCTAGTATTTCTAAAAATCAAATATTATATACGTATCTACTTGACGTAATGTGTTGGATAAAATTTTTAAAATGTTGAAACTAAAAGCATTAACATTTAAAGTGTAAAAATAAAATATAAATAGAAATAAAAGTGATAACAATAAAATTACAATAATAAAAGAAATATACAAATTAAAATAATGAACATAGATACAAAAATATGAAAAGAATTGAAAAAATAAATTCAAAAATTAGTAAATTGATTAATTCAATAAAAATATCAAAATTAAATCTATAAGAACATAAATTAAAAATTAATATATAAACATTAAATTAGAGCAACAAAAATAACATAATTTATAATTATTAAAATAAATTAAATTGTAGAAACACATGAAAAAATGAAAATCCACAGCCTGCTTCCAGTCTCCGACCGGGTCAGGAATGGAATGAATGAAGCCCCCATCTAGCGGCGACGATATGAAATGTGCCGGCTGCCGAAGCCTGTCGCACTCCCCTGGGGCAATGATTAAATGAATGTCAAATGAAATGATAGTGGAGAGTGTTGCTGGAATGAAATTGTGACAGGGAAAACTGGAGTACCCGGAGAAAAACCTGTCTGCCTCCGCTTTGTCCAGCACAGATCTCACATGGAGTGACCGGGATTTGAACCACGGACCCAGCGGTGAGAGGCCGGCGCGCTGCCGCCTAAGCCACGGAGGCAAATTGTAGAAACACATAACGGTAAAAAAAAATAGTTTTACCCTATAAAGGGTTAAACCAATTTGTATTTAATTGCAATTAATTTTTATTTTCAAAACTGGTCAGGGAAGGAATTTTGGAACGTAATCAGTTGTGGACCTGTTGAAAGGAACCATCCTGGCATTTGCCTGGTGGTATAATTTCGTATGGCCTCGAGTGCCGGGTTCAAGCTTCGTTATTTGACACCCAAAGGGTAGCTTGCATATCGAATTTCGTTGTTCTTTGAAGCACGAGAAAGTCAAGGAGGTTAGATATCTAAGCTCCTTGAACACTATAGCGCTTTCTAGTAGAGAAATGAGGAAGTTTGTGTTGACGGAAACTCCCGAGATTAATTTTGTCATTATGAACACTGCCTACTGAATTCAAATCGGTTATTTGACATGCCAACATCGTATGACATGGTGTCGTAATTTTTGCCGCCTTTCAAAAATCACTTACCACGGCCACGAGCGAACCTGCAAGCTTGGGGTTAGTAGACCGACACGATAACCACTCACCCACTGTGGCAAGCTGCCTGGTGGTGGAAATGGGGAAACCACGAACACCATTTTCAGGACGAACGAGGTGGGATTCAAACCCACGCTCTCCCGTTGCCAGCGAGGCACGAGTTGGTGGCGTTAGTACTCTTGGCCACCGAGGCCGGTAATAATTCTTCTTATCACTCGTAGTTCACCTGTAGTAAGGCTGATAAGACATAACATACGGCACTGTGCGATGATATTACTCATATGATGCAAGTCCTTCACAAGGTCCGCCTGCTGTTTGAGCAGATAATGCGTGCCTTACAACAACACAAGGCAAGGAAAGCATTCCTACAGAAAAGGAATCTGTTGACATCGAATATAGATTTAGGTATTAGGAAGTCATTTTTGAAGGCCTTTGACTGGAGCGTTGCGCTCTATGCAAGTGAAACTTGGACTAATGGTGCAGCAGAAAATAGGAGAAATGAAGCGTTTGAAATGCAGTGTAACAGGAAAATGATCAGATGGGTAGATATGGTTACAAACGAAGATGTAGTAAGACTAGTGGAAGAGGAGAGATGTATCTGGCGACTGCTACTGAAGATAAGGGATAGGTTGGTAGGATACATACTAAGACACCCAGGAATAGCAAGCTTAGTTATGGAAGGAAGGGTCGAGGACAAGAACTGTCGGGGAAGACCAAGATTAGAATATGTTAAACAGATTGCCTCGGACGTATGGTGTGGTAGCTATGGAGAGATGAAAGGATTAGCTCAGGACATGAAGGCATGGAGAGCTGCATCAAACCAGTCAAAAGACTGAAGACTTACACAACAACAACAAACACATACTCGGCACGTACATCCTCATCACTGGGGCTTTATGTAGATATATATTCTTTCTCTTTGCTTATACATAAAGAGGTGTGTAAATTATTAGGCTAAATTAATGGATTTACACGAGTCGCAAATTTTCATTTTCATTTCATATCATCCCTCCCTATATTATTCTGCTAAGGTCCCATTCCAGTTTTGTACCGAAAATAAGGTCCCATTAACACCAACCTACAGGGGCCGATAACCTCGATGTTAGGCCCCTTAAAACAACAATTATCATCATCATCAACACCAACCTACACATATGGGGTACCTGCAGGTTCAGCATAACCCAATGCGTAAGCAAACCGCACTCACTTACTCTTTAAATGCCTCACAATTAAATAAATACTGTACCTTAAAACATGTATATTTTCAATGAAATAACGAAAGAATGCAACACGGTAACCATGGTAACAGAATATCACAGGTCTATTTCTGTAAGACGCAAAGCAATTCCAATTATTACATTACAGTACTGTGAGAGTTTCCAGACGGTTATAAGGTTATCACTGAACCAAAGTAAGCTGTAAAATTCATCAATACATACAGTATAATGCGCTTAAGGGGGTCAAGGGACACTCTAGAATTTTTTCACGCAATTTTCACGTGTGAGTGTGGTACGAAGGGTCTTTTTCACCAGACTATAAAGGGTCTCCGAAAACCACATTTAAAGGCCCTTAAATTAAGTGTCTGTGATATTCCCAGAAAACTAACTTCGCTCTGATATACCCATGAAGGAATGACAAACCCCTAACCACTGCACCAGTAGCTGAATTGATAAAGTCTGATTATTCATACCAAGGATGAATCAGTCATAGCATTCATGATTGAGATTTTGCTAAGTGTACTCTTTACAACTAGAACATTCGCGGGTAAAGCCGCGACGGGTAATGCTAGCATATTATTTCAGTAGTATAGATCCCTCCCGCGGAGCTCACAAGCGACCGATCGTTACAAATGAGCATTCAAATAAAAGAGAATAGTCATTAGCAGTGACGAATTGCACTCGAATTTCATAAATATCTATAATTTCTCGAAAAAAAAAGACTTAAAAGATGTACGAAGTGCGCATTGCAAATACTGTTGCTGTAGAAAAGTACGCTCCATAATTGCTGTCCACTGTGACGCCTGTTTCATGTCATTTCAACAATCTGAGGTCTTAGCTTTATCATTTTGCATGTATTTCAGAAACAGTAAATCAAAGGAATGAGTACTCAAATCGTATAATTTCATAAATATCTATTAACTGGCGAGTGTTATGATGATCCAATTTTCAGTGATTGCCTCCTTAAGTTAAGGAACGTTGAACCCGGAATTCTAACTGAAATGAAAATATTGTTATATAATTATTTGGTTGAAATAAAAACATAACAATTTTTCCCCTTAAGTCTCTCATTATAAACCCATGAGAAAGTGTGGTTTATGCAGATACGAGACACGGGTCCGCTAGTTTTACTTAATTTGTATTGACCTACTTAAACCTGATGAACGCCGTAAATTTCACTCATTGACATCTATCGATTTCTGCATGATAATACCCCCACGTACATCTCATCACAAATTAGTTATCCGCATAACATAACCAAAACACTCGATCTGGCGCTTCCCACGCTATCTCCATTAATCGCTCGTCTATATTCAACCACTCTTTTGCTGTAGCTGGGTCTCGACTATGGAATTCAATACCTGCCGATGTCAGAAATTCTATAATGTTACGGCTGGAGTTTGTGTCATCGCTCGCCGCATGAGTCACAACTGCCCCAGGGCTGGGCTGTGGCCTGCCTCCTGTATTGCGTGCGCCTTATGCAACAGGGCTACTAGGACAAAGGGATAGTCCAGAATATTCGTGACTGGACCAGCGATGGAAACCTCGAGAAGCCGTGAACCCTGGATGGATCTAGAAGCATTTATTGAGTCACCGGCCTGCTATATAAGTGCGACCTGTCAAGCAGTGGTTGTTGTTGTGTTTTACGAGCTAGTGTGAGCGATTATCCTGAGCGACAGAAGTGTGGTGACTTGCGAAACCCCTAGTGAAGCTGATTCTCTTGACAGCGAGGAAGTGATTGTGGTGCTTGTGAAACAATGTATAGTACAGTGACAGACCTAGTGCAGCTATTTCCAGCTAGCGTACGGGACCGGACTCATTGGCGAAGAGGATTAACTGTGGTCTGTTGACAAGTGAAAGGGAAAGTATTCTCGACGTGAGGAAACTGGAGTAAGGTAATAATTCCTGTTTGCAATAAAATTAATTATTTCTTTAAGCAATAATTGGTGTTGTGCTTTATACCCACCGTAATCCAGTTAACAAAGGTGCCACTAGGGGGTGGCACGTAACAATAACAACAAAGAAATGTAAGACCGCATGCCGAGATTACCAATTGAATACTGCTGATTGCCCCGTGTGAATGGTGATGGAGTATGACTGAGCTACAAATATATCTAGGATATTACAGAAAGGTCTGGCTAAAGCAGCCAGGAGGGATGCGATCCAGCTGGCAGTGGTACCATGTGGAATGTATATAACATACAGATTACTTCGAGGTTTGGAGGCTCCATTACAGACATTTCTGCAATAACTCATCTTTAAGTTGTCGTCCTTTGGTGTAAAAATATTCATTATATCATATTTGCTGAATTTTTTAAAATTAAGAGACTGTTTTTCAATCTCTGGATAAAAGTGATGGGCATCCACTTCCCGAGTAACTTTGCTCAACACTTTCATATTGAACGGTAAACGCTCATGCGAACTCTGGTGTCGATTGAAACACAAACCACATGTTAAGTCTTCCTATCAATATTTAAATGTTGATATGCTTTAATTTGAAGCATTGTAACTAGTCAGCAAAGCCGGTATTATGTTTCTGCACAATGGCTATTCAGATATTAACCCACACTGCGGTAATGCAGTGATCAATGTAATATACAGGGTGTCTTTTATGTACCTTTTGAGAATGATAGGCCGTGTAGGGGACGGGTATCGAAGTAATTTGAGATAGGGAACTTGGGGTCGGAGCGGCCTCCTTAACCCCTAAAATAAGGGTGATTCAGGCCGTCCACCATGTAAGTTAGGTAACCGATCCAAGCCTCTTATTACCTTTCTCAATCCTTTAACTCTTGACAAGATTCACTTCTCCATGTGGCGCTGGCGTAATGGATAGCGTTGCGGTGCGAAAGGCCGGTATTCCCGGGTTCGATTCCGGGTTTGGGCCAGTTTTAAAATGTTTTTGTCGTCTTGTAGTCACATGATACAGTCTGGTGCACTCTCTTCTCTGACGTAGCACCAGACTGTATCATGTGACTACAAATACGACAAATGTCATTAAAAAAAAAAAAGATTTTGCCCAAGCCCGGACCGGAATCGAACCCGGGATTACCGGCCTTTCGCACCGCAACGCTATCAAATACGCCAGCGCCACATGCAGAAATGAATCTTCCAAGAGTTAAAGGATTGAGAAATGTAATAGAGGCTTGGGTCGGTTACCTAACTTACATGTTGGAGGGCCTGAATCAACCCTTATTTTAGGGGTTAAGGAGGCCGCTCTGACCCCAAGTTCCCTATCTCAAATTACTTCTATACTCGTCCCCTCCACGACCTTTCATTCTCCAAAGGTACACAAGACACCCTGTATATAGATGTTTTCATACGGTAACAGAGCTAGCCCTTCATAGACAACTATAGGAATTCCCTTTACTGTCAAGTAGGCGTATTCATAACTAATTTAAAACTCAATTCCACACTGGAACATTATCAAAAAAAAAAGCAAAATATTAATGGAGCATTAAAAAATACTCCATATTACCGGCACGTGAAAAAGAGTACCTGTCTTGTACTCTAAATTTCTGTAGTTGTAATGGCTGCGTGGTTAGCATCTTGGTCTGCGACTCATAAAGGTCTCAGGTTCGAACCCCAGTCCTGGCAATTATTTTTGCTACCGGATTATCGAGTTAAACGATATCTATCATAACATTATGCGTCATTTTAACAGAATCTACATGAAATTACGATTTATCTAATTTCAATTACAATAGTTTGCACCAAGCAGGAGTTGGGAAATTTGATTTTATGGAACATATTTTCTAGTAGTCAATAGATAGGCTAGAGACTATGGTTTCATTCCTCCTCTTAATTTACAATATAATATGTAATGTTTTTTCAAACAAGTGTGACAGTAGCATATCTCCAATTCAATCTATACATTAATACTAGTACCAGTATGAAAACGGAGCGTAAATTAACATGTTAAGAATGTCCAAGCTGTGTAGTATACGAGTAGGATAACATGTCAGATGTTACACATCATATGAGACTACTGTAAGGCTCGTATATTTTATTATTATTATTATTATTATTTCCTGGAAACTTGATTTGTATTTCGTCTGGTTTCAGAACAAGATATTTTGCCTTTCAGATACGAATTATGGATATACACACGTTCGCGCAATGTAAAGTGCTGTCTAGGTATGACCAACAATCACAGTAATCACAATACTCACTAAACGTACAACACTAACGTCTAAGCTTTGCAGATACACGTCCATATGACAAAACACGTGTGAACTAACGATATGAGTCAGCGGAGCGCGCCAACCACAGGCTGAATCTTGTATGCGCGCCAGTGATCTGCGCCAGTCACATTCGGCTTAGCTTGCCGTGCTTATCGGGGCGCACCTAGATAATGACCCTGTACATAACTCTTCAGACCTACATATATAAAAAACAACATGGCGACCATCCGAAATATTTAGACGGTTCTCAATATCTACGAATCTATTACAGCAATCAAACTGAAATTTTGTATGTTGATAGGGGCAATTAACATAAGTAGGATATATGAAAATGGGCTGTATATTTCTTCACGGAACTACTTGTTTTTTTCGTGCTCTCCATCTAGGCAAATGCTGGGTTGGTACCTAACTTCAGGCCAATACCGTCTCCTTCCCAATCCTAACCCCAAATACAAGACCACAAAGTTCAGTCACTACAATATCAGAGACTATTGGGCATAGGCCTATTCCCCACACTAGTTCCCAAGAGCATGGCCTGATTGTACTACGATGTTGTAAGCCTCTAAAGGGAAATGCGAACGTTTAAGGTAATGAAATGTCGATGTATCCACATACGACTACATTTTTGATGTGTAACATCTTTCCGCTCGGTTGCTGGATAGTTTTGTGGGAGTGATTTTGAAAATTGGGGACGGAAGGGAATCGGGCGGAAGTGAAGACGCACTGCCAGCTGGATGTACAATTGAAAATGTGTATATTGGAAACAAGGCAGTGTGTGCTCTGTAGAGCGAGAATGTTATGGCAATACAGTAGGCAGCTCATTTAGCAGGCACTGGTTTGACGAGCACAGTGGCAAATGTTTCACAGACTTTCATTTGACATTAAGCAGTTTATGAAGCTTCACGTTCAAGGTTGAATATCACATGGGGTAGGACAAAGACGACAAATGACATTTAAGTAAGCGGCATTATTGTGAAGCTGTGGGTGAGTAGTCAAATATTAAATGCATAACCGAATGTTGTTATATGAGTGGAATAAAAGCTGTATTTTCATCATATGTAAGACTAGGTCATTTCATGATTGTAGGAAACCTTGTTTTGATTGTTTACGACGAACTGTGAGAGCCTTGAGAATAATGAATGTTATAGTTACTGAGGAATGTGCTCACAGTATTTGAGAGTACTGTCGACGTTGTGTGTCACTTTGTTATTATGAATTATTAATGTAAAAGGAAGGAAGGAAGCTTGTAGTTTTGCGTGTCCGTTAATCTCACGATCATGATCCACGGTACCTCCCTTTTACGTGGAATGCGAACCACAGGACATGGCATTTCAATTCGAAAATCTCGCATGTATTGACCGGGAATCAAACCCGGTCTACCTTGGTGAGAGACTTAACAGCTTGACCGCTGCGCCACAAATGTGACAGTAGCTTATCTCCAATTCAATCTATACATTCATCATAGTACCAGTATGAAAATGGAGTGTAAATTAACATTTTAAGAATGTCCAAGCTGTGTAGTATACGAGTAGGATAACATGTCAGATGTTACACATCATATGCGACTACTGTAAGACTCGTATCTTTTTTAAAAATTCAAGTACACACTACACAACATGCAGTAAAATTAAGTGATGCGCGAAGCGGCCGGCCGTGGCCTGGATACATCTGTCCATCAGTGTGTCACTCACGTGACTAGATTGTTGACTCTGAACCTAACAAGGTTTGTCTCCTTTAATTAGGTAGGCTATATGGATAAGAATTACGTAGCTCACAACTCCCCAACTAAAATTGCAATATTCTTTTACAAATGTTAAATAAAGATCAAATATACCTAATTCAATCTTCATTACTACCTACAATATATTATAAGGTATTTGGCACCACAGTTATAAAAATAAATACCATACTGATTTCCAATCCCGAAGTCTTAATATTTTCCCCCCATGGGCTCACATCTAGTGGGACGTGGGTTGGCGACCACGGGGCCCCAGCTGAGTCCGGCATTGTTTCCACTTACTTGTGCCGGGCTCCTCTGTCTTCCTTCCTGTCAACCTCACTTGGTCAACTCTTGTTCTCTTCCGACCCCGACGGTATTAGGGTACACGAGGCGTAGGGAGTCTCTTCCTTTCCCGCCTTAATTGGCCCTTGTCTCATCTTTTCTGATACCCTCCTTCTGCGATGGGTCAGCCTTCTTTTTCTTTTCAGCTCAAGGTCCTCAAAAAGGCAGAGTGTATGAAGCCCCACCACTTCTGGTGCACCCTGGATATTGCTACACCCTCAGGGGCTCACGGCTGGTGGGTTCGGGAGTAGGCGACCCCGAGGGATTCCTGATCTGGGTCCGGTTTTCCCCCTTTTATCCATTACCTATGGGGTGGACCCTCTCCTCTTTCACTTTCCTATCTGCCTTCCATGGCTCTCCCTCCTTCCAATCCCCTCATTCCGCTTTCTTCGAGGGTTGAGGGCATTTATTTTCATCCTGACCTTAATTTACGTTATTCTCCTTTTGTTTTATTTTTACTCCCATCACCACACAGAAGCGACAGCTCAATTTGGGAAGTAGAAACCAACTAGTTACGATGTGTAACGCAACTGGGTATGCGGGGAGCTGACGACATCCCAGCCTATAAATGCTAGTTTTAGCCTATTTTCAATTTTGAAAAAATAGGCTTATGAGATCACCTTTTGTCCGTGTGTGTGTGTGTGTGTGTGTGTGTGTGTGTGTGAGGTGTGAGTGTGCCCCCCCCCCCCTAATAAATTCTAAACGGCAGGAGCGATTTCAATGAAACTCGGTAAGTTCATAGCACAATTCCGGGAGACCCCGACCGTGCCCTTCAAAGTTTGTTACGTCTCACAAATCCAACATGGCGTCTGTGTGAAATATTTCACCAGTATTCAATATCTCCGAAACTATTCACGATAGCACCCTGGAATTTTTTACAGTGATAACTTTTAACTACAAAACCAACATGGCGGCCACGCGAATTTGCGACTTTTAAATAGACGTTTCTCGCGATTTAACCAACCAAACGCAATAAAACTTGGTACAGTATATGTTTGTACACATTGTAATGCACCGACATCTAACTTGGTGCAATTGTTTACATAACCACAAGATGGCGGATGTGCGAAATATTTCACCGGCATTCTATATCTCTGAAACTATTAGCTGTATCACCCTGAAATTTTGAACGGAGATAAAGGGCTTTACTGGAAGTTCATCTATAAGACTTTCAGAAACCAGCTAACTACAAAACGAACATGGCGGCCATGCGAATTTGAAAATTTTAAATAGACCTTTCTCGCGATTTAATGTTCCAAACGCAATGAAATCTGGTACAGGAAATGTTTATACACATTGCAATGCACTGGTATCTAATTTAGTTCAATTGTTTACATAACCTCAAGATGGCGGCTTTGCGAATTTTAAAATTAAGTTTTTATTTCTTGTGTCGTAATCATGCGAATTTAAAAAATACGTTTTTATTTCTTGTGTCATAATCATGCGATTGAAGTGAAAGTTTGAATAATGAACCTACGCAATAATTTTCCTTTAATGGTACAGGACTCTATGGCCTATACATTTAACAATCCAACATGGCGACCATCCGAAATATTTAGACGGCTCTGAATATCTACGAATCCATTATAGCAATCAAACTGTATTTTTTTATTATTCATAGCGGCTATGAACTTAAATTCACCTATATGACTTTAAATAACCTGGTGATCACATATCCAACATGGCGGCGACGCGAAGTATAAATATTCACATGGACGTTTCTCGCAATTTAACCATCCGAGTGCAGTGAAACTTGGTACAGTAAATCCTTATACGAATGTTAATCCACTGGCATCTAATTTATTTAAATTGTTTCCATAACCACAAGATGGCTGCTGTGCGAAATTTTAAAATCTCCTGATTACTTCTTGGGTCCTAATCATGCGATTGAAGTTTGAATGCTACACGTACACAATAATCTTCATGAAACAGTACATAACTCTAGGACCTACATATATAAAATCCAACATGGCGACCATCCGAAATATTTAGTAGGTTCTCAATATCTACGAATCTATTACAGCAATCATACTGAAATTTTATTTGTAGATGGAGGCAATTAACATAAGTAGGATATATGAAAATAGGCTACATAGTTCTTCACGGAACTACTTGTTGTTTTTTTTGGGCAATAATAGACACTACTTTAAACAATGCAAATGACGCTATTTTAAACTCCAAGCTTATTCAAGAAGGAACAGAGTTCCTCAACAGTGTAGCCAACTTCTGCCAGAAAAAAAGAACAAACGAATATTACACGTGGGGTGTTCTCAGCAGCCCACATACCGTAATATATATTGTTCTAGTGTTACGTAATGATTGTACCTGGACTGGGAGTGTCTGCAGGTCTTCCCTCAGCAGAACGTGTCACCGCGCCGATCGCAGCCTGTTCACGGTGCGAATTAGAAAGTTCAACCCAGCCCGCAGTAAGTGGGTCGTGGAATGAAAACAAAAGCTTGTTGAATGACCGCACGGTGCGTAACACTTGCATAGTCGCAACAGATCACTGGCTTCACTGATGAAGGACATGTCACTGTTGAGTTGGGCTCACGGCCAGCTCGGAGGGAAGTTCGAATTGATCCCATGGATCAGCCCAGCGGCGTACCGACGGGGGGTTTAGGGTTTCAACCCCCCACCAGAGACATTTCTTTACTTGAATCTTTATATTGTGCCATCTGTCACCTGTTTTACGCTACCTCTATTGAGGTTTCTTACTCCTGTATATATTTTAAATGTGATCACGTTCCTCACTTGGCAAATGTATTGCACTCGAATCGCAGCGAGTCCTCCTTCAGTTTACCTTTGGGGCGGACCCTCTCCTCCCTCTCCTCTCCTCTCTTCCTTATATTTCCTTTTCTCTTTAAGATTCCCGCACTGTTTCTGTTACTTGGTTTACCGTGTATCTAAATTCCCATTAGCGATTTTTTAAAGGCATTTTTAATCTACTTTGCATTTTGTAAGATTTTTCGACCTAAATTACATCTCGCGATTGTTTTCAAACCTCATTTGCATTTTGTAAAGATTGACAATCTAAATTGTTTTTTAGTAAGTCTTTCAATGTAGGAGCAGGACATTTTAGTGAGATTATTGAATTTCAAGTGCATTTTGTATTTTCAACCTAAACCGCATTTCGCAAGAATTTTGAATCTAAATTTCATTTTGTTTGGCGGGCATTTTGCAAATATTTTGATTCTCAATTGCATTTTGTGGATATTTTGAATCTAAATTACATTTTGTCACGTATTTTCAATCTAAATTGCATTTTGTAAGTATTGCCAATCCACATGAGTCGTTTGAATCTACCGTACATTTTGTAAGCATTTTCAATTTCAATTGCATTTTGTAAGTATTTTGAACCTCAATTGCATTTTGTACGTATTTTCGATCTCATTTGCATTTTGCAAGTATTTTGAATTTAAGTTGCATTTTGTAAGTATTTCTACGCTACATTGCATTTTGTACGTATTTTGAGTCTTAGCCTACGTTTTGTGGGTCCTTTTCAATCTATTCTTTTTGTGAATCTTTTCGTTCTAAATTCCCTTTTGTAAGACCATATTGTGAGTTCGTTTCCATCTGAGTTTCTCTTTGTACGTATTTTCCGTCTCACATAATTTTCGTTCTGGTTTCCATTACATTCTCATTTTCGCTATCACCCAGATCATTAGGGGCCGATAACCACGATGTTAGGCCCCTTAAAACAATAATTATCATCATCCTCCTCCTCCTTCAGTGTTGGAGCTAGCCATGGATCAGTTTTGCTGTTGAAGTGTGCGATCGGTAACTTTTTCACGTCACTTTGGGTTGCTTTAATCGTGTGCCCGTTTCGTTAAAGATAATTCAGTACATGAGGAGTTTCTGCAATTTATTCCAATTAATGATACGGATAAAGTCATTAAGATAGGCAGATCAATAGGATTACAGTAGGAACACTGAGAGCAAAATAATATTTTCCTATCATTAAGCAACCACGTAACTATGGTCATGATGATACCACTGCATCGTTTCAGTTTTAATATGTAGTTACTGGTGGCGTAGTCGGTAGCATGCTGAGCTTCTATGCCCAAGATAGCGGGTTCAAACCCGACCGAATCGTCGGATTTTTTAAGAGCGTTAAAAATACCTCAGCATGCCTTCCTTCGGAGGGGAAGTAAACCGGCGGTCCCATGTCATAGATTTATGGCGTGTTAAAGAACCTTCCACTAATTAACCTATGTGAAGCTAAATTAATTATAGGCTAAACAACGCTCTTAGGGTTCCTACGTTCGTCGCCAGGAGCTGACTGCGGTGGCGTCTAGTAGCCAAGTTCCGAACTAGTAGTTGTTGACGGTGGCGTTTGCCGGCAAAAGTAGGAACTACTTGAAATTCAATGTCTGCAGTCCTTACTTGAATTAAAAACAGATAACGCACACTAATACAGACATCACAATTAACACCGGTTATCAGACAGATTCTACACACACCCAAAGTACACGGGGCTACATGGTTGTCGCAGCCCCTAAACTAAGAAACCAATCAACCAACCATTTAGTTACTGTTTTCCATATTTTTTTAGAATTTTGTTTTTCATTTTTTTATTGTGTCTAAAATATAATGAGGCCTAAAATAGTTTTCATGCAAATAGAACGGTTATTTCATTATTGTTTTTAAGAATATTAATCGAAATATCATTGTAATTATGATGACTGTTGTTTTTAAGGAGTGGAACAGCAAGGTCATCTGCCCCTTTAATAATGTACACAATTACCCTATTATATTAATGACCCCCCTCCCGGGAGGAAATCCTACGTACGCCACTGCGACGTTGGAGTTAGGCCCAGGTTCAAAACACTCCTCTACGCCTTAGTGTTCATCCTAGGTGACATGAGGCTATTTAATATTTTATTATCAACTAGCAACCCGCCCCGGCTTCGCCCGGTATCTTAACGAATTACGCAGCGTAACCTAGAAAGGCGCATGGACGGCAGGTCCCAGACGTAATTCAGAAAAGCCGAGGTGAACAGTGAAACTCCAAACACATATACGCTTGTCTGATTCCCCCCAGGGGCTAACATCTTGTGGGACATGGGTTGGCGACCACGGGACCCCCAGCTGAGTCCGGCATTGCTTCCACTTGTGCAGGGCTCCTCTCAATTTTCTTTCCTGTCGACCTCCCTTGGTCAACTCTTGTTCTCTTCCGACCCCCACGGTATTAAGGTATCCGAGGCCTCGGGAATCTTTCACTTTCCCGCCTTAATTGGCCTTGTCTCATCTTTCCTCCTACCTCCTTCTTCGAGGGGTCAGACCTCTTGTTTTCTTTATAACTTACTAGCAAAAGTACCCGTTCTTCGAACGGTGTTCGGTATTAACACCAGACATTATCAATTGAGCTACTGTTGCAATGGTTAGCGGTTTGTCATTCCTTCATAAGTTTATCAGAACGAAGTTAGTTTTCTGGGAATATCACACACACTGTTAATTTAAGAGCCTTAAAATGTAGTTTTCGGAGACCCTTTATAGACTCCCGAATTTTGTGTCTCACATTGAGAAGCGCAACATATGCTTTGGTCGACCTTCTAGGATAATTTTTATATTTCGCCTATTTTACCATGTATTTGGAGAAGTTTTTCCCTATATCCACCCTTCTACTGTATGAAAAGTACAGTGGACAGTTTTATAAATGATTGGTGTATTGACTCTCATCGAAACCATACCTAATTTTACGGTGCACCAAACATCCGAACACGAGTTATAAGCGTACATAAAGATACACAGAAAGACAGACACACAGACAATTCTATTGTCTGCAACATATCACCCAGATATCCAAATATGGGTATATCTACCACACAGTATCAAACAAAATCATCCTTACGATCAACCCATATGTCGACAAAAAAATAATAATGCAAACCAAAAAAAGTTAAAATGTGCTCTCAAACTAAATTCACCTAACGTGCACTTCCTGACGTGAAATTGAATTGAAAGCCTTGTAGACGAAACGCAATACACGTCACATAAAAAAACTGACCCTCTACGTTGTTAGGTCCCCATACACAGAAAGACCTCTTTCATAAATTATAAAGGCTTGTGGTGCATGAAAATTCAGGTTTTTAGCCTCAAATGGCCCAAATTCCTAAAAGCCGCAAAATATGCTGATTCAATTCAGGAATTTTTGAAAGTAATGTTGCTGTTTGGAGATATAAAAGACCTTCTGTACTATATGTCGCACGTGAAAATTGCACGAAAAAATTCTAGGTTACCACTTGACCTCCTTAATTGCATTGATGAATTATACAGTCTACGTTGGTTCAGTGTCAGTGATAACCTTATAGCCATTTGCATACTTTCACAGAAATGTAATAAATGGAGTGACATTGCTTCTTACAGAAATAGATGGAAAGTTGGATGCCACCCGTTGAGATTATGTTGTCATGGTTACCGATTTGCATTCCTTCATTTTTTAAATTAAATTAAATTAATTTTCTGGGAATATTTCACAAACTGTTGGTTTTAGAGCCTTATAATGTAGTTTTCGAGGACCCTTTAGGGCCCCCGAGGTTTGTTTCTGGCACCGAGGGGCTTTGTTTCGTCGTTGTACGCCATAATATAATATAATATAATAATAATAATATAATATCAGGATAGGAATATAATAGACCTGCCGTACCACACCCGGAGGTGTAGATCGCGTGAAAAAATCTAGAGTACCCCTTGACCCTCTTAAGCGCATTATACGTATTGATGAATTTTACAGGTTAATTTGGTTCCGTGATAACCTTCTACCGGCTTGCATTCGTTCATTAATTTATTAAATGAAAGTAGTTTTCTGGGAATATCTCAAAAACGGTTGGTTTTAGGGCCTTAAAATGTGGCAGAGTTTTGTCACTCACATTGAGGGGATGAAAATGAGCTTTGTCTCGTCCTTCTACGCCTATTTCAGCAAGTATTTTAAGGGGGTAGGCCCCCTGTTATGAGAGGTACAGAGAAGAGTTCCATCAATGATTAGTGGCGTGCCTCTAATGGATATCTGTACCAAGTTTTACGTTGATACACCCAGCCGTTCTCGAGTTATAAGGGAACAAAGTTGTCCCTGTCTGTCTGTAGTGACAGGCAGGCAGGCAGGAAATTTTTGCGCGCATCCATCGTAAAACAGTCTGAAACGCGTAAATAACTCAAATTTCCGTAGAAATTCAGAAAAAAACACACACACTTTCATTTTTATATATGTAGAGATATAATGCACCGCTCGGTGTTGATCGTGTTTATTGCACAAATTTAGGTTTTACTCGCTAACCGTTGGAGATAGGACCTTTTGGATAGAAAATTAAATTTTAAAGCTCGTATGTGCCATCAAAGGGTTTGCTATTTCTTAGCGTTCTCTTTTTATTTGAAATGGAAACATGAAATTTTGAAACCAAAGGGTGTAGTGATGTCACTAAAATGGTCACCATTTTTTAATAGTGCAAAATATCGAACTCAAAAGTATCCTATATGTAAACCTGGTAAATCAGCTACATCCATGCAAAATTTCATTTAAATCGGACCAGTGATTCTTGCGTTATTGAGTGACAGACAGACAGACAGACAGACAGACAGACAGACAGACAGACAGACACGCACCATCTCATTTTTATATATTATTATGATTTCCTTTTCTCTATAAGATTCCCGCACTGTTTTTGTTAATTAGCTCCCCGAGTATCTAGATTCCCTTTAGCGATTTTCTTGCATCTACTCCATTTTATGGGTATATTCAATCTACGTTGCGTTTTGTAAGTCTTCTCGATCTAAATTGCCTTTTGCGAGTATTTTCAACCTCAATTGCATTTTGTAAGGATTGTCAATCTAAATTACTTTTTAGGAAGTCTTTCAATATAGAGCCTGGGAGTATTTAGAATTACAATTGCATTTTGTAAGTATTTTCAACCTAAACCACTTTTTGCAAGTATTTTCAATCTAAATTGCATTTTGTTTGGGCATTTTGTAAGTATTTCGATTCTCAATTGCATTTTGTGGGTATTTTGAATCTAAATTACATTTTGTAATTATTTTCAATCTAAATTGCATTTTGTAAGTATTGTCCATCCAAATGAGTAGTTTGAATCTACCATACAATCTGTAAGCATTTTGAATTTCAATTGCACTTGGTGAATATTTTGGATCTGAAAAGGGCGTTTTTCAATCTAAATTGCATTGTGTATATTGAACCTCAATTGTATTTTCTAAGTATTTTGAACCTAAATTGCATGGTGTACGTATTTTCAATCTCTTTGCATTTTCTAAGTATTTCGACCCTAATTGCATTTTCGACCCTAATTGCATTTTCGACTCTAAATTGCATTTTGTACGCATTTTCGACTCTAAATTGCATTTTGTACGCATTTTGAATCTAAACTACATTTGTACGTATTTTGAATCTAAACTTCATTTTGTACGTATTTTGGATCTATTCTTTTTGTGAGTATTTTCTTTCTAAATTACCTTTTGTAAGTATTACCACTCTCCATTTTGTGAATTGTTTCAATCTGAGTTCCATTTTGTATTTTCTTTCTCATTTAATTTTCGTTCTGGTTTCCATTTTATTTCCATTTTCACTATC
The DNA here is from genome assembly GCA_946902985.2 of Meconema thalassinum. Taxonomy (NCBI): domain Eukaryota; kingdom Metazoa; phylum Arthropoda; class Insecta; order Orthoptera; family Tettigoniidae; genus Meconema; species Meconema thalassinum. Next base: position 330,929,891 of record OX336388.2, read on the forward strand.
ATCCAGACCATTAGGGGCCGATAACCTAGATGTTAGGCCCCTTAAAACAACAATTATCATCGTCATCTCTGAAGTCTTATCTCGACACGATTCCACAGTTTGATGCTGGCGGAAGCTGGGGTGATAGGCTCACTCACTCCGAAGCTGGTAAATAAATTTCCACTGAATATAGTGTGTTGGAAGACATGAAAACGTAAAAATACTTATAGTGGGCGATGTATTAAAAATAGATATGCCGATGTATTAAATATAGATATGCTGTCACGGACTTTTTTTTAGAACTTTTCATGCTGAACAATTCTTACACCCATAGTACTCTATGTAGATATTTTTAACGGTTTATCCAGCGTGAGCTTAAAAGGCGCATGGACGTTTTTTTCTTCTTCATCTCGATTCACTGAAATCGTTACTGCTCTGCTTTCTATGGTCATGAATGAATGTTTTTCTACAGAAACCTGCCTCGAGAAATCCTTTACACTATGGTGAAAACCATATCAAAATTCATCCAGTGGATTTCGAGATTACCCGTTATATCCAAGAATCGCGGGAATTTTGTTTTAGACTATGTAGTAGATATAGCAAATTATTACGCTATTAGGCCTATGCTAGTTGGGTCAAGGAGTAATAACTCTCTCGAGCACGCTGTGAGTTAAAGCATTGACCACGCCCCCGTAAGGGCACTAGCTGCTCATGTTTCTGTCTTCAATAGCAAATGATACGGTGTGCTTGGGTTATTGTAATGCTTAGTTTACAGATATTGTCATTAAAATTATGCATTTCAGGGACGATAGACTAACTACTGTCGACCAAAGTATTATGTGTACTCGAGTTTGAAGGTTGTTTGTTAAGTAACCAATAGACCTACATAAAATCCAATACCATCAACATTTTAGTCGTTCTATTTTACGTTAGTTCATGTAGGTTGGGATTTTTAAATTTATATTTTAATATTTTTTATCGCAGTTGGAACACAAAAAGTGCACGTTTTTAAGCGTGTTTCCACCATGCGTCACATTTAAGAATTATCTCAAAAAACCCGTTATCAGATCGAATCCAAATTTTAACACAATATACATTGGAATGTTTTATAACTGGTTTCTTAATTTCAAAATTGTGTGTGTCCAAGAAACAAAGTTATCATTGTTGTCAGGTAACTTTTTGTCGGCTCGGGGTGGTTGGAAAATGTAGTTCTTGGTTGCGTTGTAATCGTTACACATCAAAAAGTTATGCTGTATGACTGTGAAATACGTAAATTAATTCACTTATTTTATATCGGTTTGTATTTGTACGAGGAAATAACACATGGTTCACCAGCTAGCCGCTCCGGGAAAAGCTGTACAGCGTTGCTGAGATGGAGCCCATCACCTCCGAGCGAGACGCGCCATGATGCATGTGGGCACCATTTCGGCAATACTGTACAGCTTTTCCCGGAGCGGCTAGCTGGTGAACCATGTGTTATTTCCTCGTACAAATACAAACCGATATAAAATAAGTGAATTAATTTACGTATTTCACAGTCATACAACATAACTTTATGACAATTAACACTCCGAACTGGAAAGGGTTGCAATTCTGGCTGTCTAACATTCATTTTAAACATAGAACATGACTTGCATAGTCTAACATAAGGAAACTACTTTCTCCTCAAAACTAAATGTGTTGCTTCAATATTGCATCTAATTAAAATATTATTGTCATGCCAGTAGATTCGGATAACAAACGTGCAGATGTGGATAAGTCATGCGGATGCGGGGCGGATGCGGATAACAGCCTTTTTGTTTATCCGCGCAGGGTTCTAGCTATAGGCTGTCATGATTTCGTGGAATGCGCTTGAAACGTCTTCAAATCACTCATCGCTGCCCCAATGAAGTGAGAAGGAAATTATGCTGACATGTGTGTGTCTCGATAATGTATTTAAGAAGTGATGAGGTGTTCAAAAAGTCACCGGACTCAATATTTCGGATTTTTTTTTCTGACGTTGTATTAACATACACATCTGGTGATTACACACAATACTGTAGTTCCACAAACCTTTTAGTGCAGAACACTATTTTTTAAACTCCAGTGGGAGCATTCTAGAAGTGCTGAGAATAATAAATGTTCAGACATAACACATAACACTAATTCGTTTTCTGCACATTGCGTTCGCACACTTCCGGTTCACAAGAGATGTTCAAAGTGTGTGCATTTTCTTGCAATCACGAATATGCACCCATACATAAGTTTTATGTTCAACCCTGACTATTATGTCAGAAAACTGTATCATACTGATGGTCATTATAACACTATTTTTCATTATGAAACAGTTTCTCCCACCAATCAGAGCGCAAGAAACTGTTTGACCAATCAAATGAGGATAGCAACGCATCTGCACTGAGTTCCAAGGCCTTCTAATTTAAATTTCACTGCCTGGCCTAGTGCCATAGTGTGGCAATCGAGGAGGCCATGGTCAAATACAAGGTACTCTGTGCGTCCCATGCGCTCTGTTCAGCACATAAAACTGGAGAAATCTCGACAGATATTTATGAATATTTATGTTCGAACATAAAGTAGTTAAAATAATTATCGTCGAACATAAACAGCCGTATGCAACTCGCCTATAAAGGTAATTAAGACACTCGTATAAAAATTATAAAACTCGCATACGCTCGTTTTATAAACATACTCGTGTCTTAATTATTGCCATTATAGGCTCGTTGCATAATATACTATTGCGACACTTTTTTTCAAAGTTGCTGGTGTTATTTCTCCAATATATTAAGAAATTGCTTCTTTGAGTTCATGCAAGGAATGCGGATTATCTCTGCATAGTAGCAGATGACCTCGTAGTTGCGCCCCTTAAAACAATAACTATCTCGGCATACTCTCCTTTTTAAATACACCCACAGAAAAAAATAGCGGGTTTAAATCCGGCGAACAAGGAGGCCACATTATTATTATTTATTTAGTATCTGGCTTTTAGTGCCGGGAGTGTCCGAGGACATGTTCGGCTCACCATAGGCTGTAGCTGCTTCACCCAGGGGGTGAACTACAAGTTCCGTTCAATTTCAAGTAGTTCCAACTTACGCTACCAGATGTCACTGACGCCTAGTGGTGAACGTTGGAACTATGATGGAGCGTTTCAACGAAAGCTAACCTAAAAATTTTGCTTCACAAAAGTTTAGTTAGCGGAAAGAACTTTAACATGCCATAAATCTATGACATGGGACCGCCGGCTTTACTTTCACTCCGAAGGAAGGCATACTGAAAGATTTTAACGCTCTAAAATATCCGACGACTTCGGCCGGGTTTGAACCCACTTATCAAATGCGAGGGAGCCGTGTCAGTAGATTTACTGGCACGTTAAAGATCCCTTTCGGGGGAAAATTCCGGCATCCCGGCGTCTCTGAAAGCCACAGTAGTTAAAGGGGACGTAAAACCAATAACATTAATTATGCACCTGCTTAACTTGGGCACAGCAGTTCAGCATGCTACCGACTACGCCACCGAAGCCGCTAAGGTGGCCACAAATTTGAGATTACTCGTTTGCCGAAGCAATCTTGCAACATTGCCAACTTTTGCACTCAAAATAAGCCTTCAATAAAGCGACCCGTTGAGCGCGCGCGGAAAGCGCATTGTCGCCAGCTTGACCTTGCACGACTCACTCTGCGCAATGCATCAGCTGCACCGTTCTGACACCACTACTACCAGGGTCCCATTTCATAACACTCGACAGGTCTGACAACAGTGACAATTTGACATAATTGTCAACATGTCGCGACACTTGTGACAATATGTCATTGTGTGACAGGAGAGAGAGATTGTAAAATTTACGCCTGTCACAGAGCCCTTTTCTTACTAGCGCTTAGAGACAGCCCAGCGGGGCTAACGAAGTGACTCGAATGCTCACGAATATAACCGATCAGCCAACCTCTTCCACGTTCTTTATAAGACAGACCAAGTGGGGCATGATCCTTGGGCAGCCATTTTTCTTTCGTTTATCGACGGGCTATTATTTGTTCTGTGAATAATCGCTTGATTTGTTGTTCTGTGCGTTAATTCTTACTCTCAGGCACTCACTGGACAACTGAAATAAACTAAAGTCTAGCCGCTGAGTCTCCAGCAGGGTGTCCATCCCCTTATCTCCACTAATATCTTCCCTGGCCCTTTCTCCACAGCTTATGAATTGCTTGGAAAATCCGTTTCAAGTACCTGAGATTCTAGTGAACAAATATATTTCACTTGCGAAAAAATATTTTTCTTTTACAGTAAGAGACAGGATATGTAATTTTAAATAAATCAAGTTATGTCAAGAAAGTCATTTTGATCAAATATGTAAAATAAAAACACAGAATATTAATTTTAAAGTAAAAATATGTAAAACAAATGCCATTATGATCAAATATGTAAAATATTTAACAATGAAATGTAATTATATTATAGCTATCGTTCTAATTCATGGACATTTATAATTATTAGTTATGTATAAGTACAGGGAAGGAATATGTATTTGTATAAAAATCCTAGCCCTAATGATCGGTCTAGGTTGTGAAGTTTCGGTCGGGTACGTTCGGTTTGCCCCGCTACGCTGGTCTGTCTCGGTGCGTGTCAAAATATCGTGAAGGGGGATGGATGATCGGTTGCGGTCGTGAGTATTCGGGTCGCTTCGTTAGCCCCGCTGGGCTGTCTCTAAGCGCTTGTCTTTTCTTGACCTTAACAAATCGTCAAATCCACCTACACTTCGTTGTAATTCCGCGAATAGATAATGTACAGTAATTATCGATTCACATGAACTGTTCAACGCGGGATAATCGTAATAAAGGATTTAGCCTACTATTTATTAAAAAAAAACATTCATTTATTTGAAGAAACACGCACAAACTGTGAAGAATTACTATATATTTACATATTTGAGAAGCCTCCGTGGCCTAGGCGGCAGCACACCGGCCTCTCACCGCTGGGTCCGTGGTTCAAATCCCGGTCACTCTATGTGAGATCTGTGCTGGACAAAACGGAGGCAGACAGGTTTTTCTCCGGTTACTCCGGATTTCCCTGTCAAAAATTTCATTTCACTCCACTATCATTTCATTTCATCTGTCATTCATTTAATCATTGCCTCAGAGGAGTGCGACAGGCTTCGCAGCCGGCACAGTTGATATCCTCGCCGCTAGACGAGGATATCTCCCTGACCCGGTCGGAGACTGGAAGCAGGCTGTGGATTTTCATTTTCATTTACATATTTGACTCGATAAATGTGATTATCATTACAGCTCCTAATAATACATTACAGGTCAACCGTTTATCTTTCTGACAATCGCGAATTATGCAGTACAATACAGGAACAAATTGAATGTCCAACAAATATTTGTCTCAGCCACGGCTTTTGTATTTAGTAAATAATATAGCCTACTATAAAGTTTTCATACGAGTGTCTTAATTACCATTATTGGCGAGTTGCATACGACTGTTTATGTTCGACGATAATTATTATAACTATTTTATGTCCGAAGATAAATATTCATAAGTATCTGTCGAGATTTCGCCAGTTTTATGTACTGAACTGAGCGCATGGGACGCAGAGAATGCCTTGTATTTGACCATGGCCTCCTCGATCTACCCACTATGACACTAGGCAACGCAATGAAATTTATATTAGAAGGCCTTGGAACTCAGCGCGGGTGCGATGCTAACCTTATCTAATTGATCAAACAACTGTTTCTTGAGCTGTGATTGGTGGGAGAAACTGTTTCATAATTAAAAATAGTGTTATAATGACCATCATAATGACAGTTTTCTGACACATAATAGTCAGGGTCGAACATAAAAATATTTAAAGTATGATATGTATAGGCCTACTATAAATACGCGCTCTCATTAAGAGTAGTCTACGTGTTTCATTTTTTTTCGCACGACTCGTCACTACAACAGTGATAATTTTAACATTGATTAGAAAGCACTAAGACATTTTATTTGGGTAGTTTTCCAACACAAGTTGCTCCAAAGGTTCAAGGGCCTAAATTTCTTCTTGTCAGATGCTGGAGATAGTTTCCAATTCTTTGCAGCAAATATTCCACAATAATTTGACTGATGGGGAATTTCTCCTTAAAAACGAAGTCTGTAAAATTCAGTGAGATTACTTATCTCTCTAAAAAATAAAAAGTCCTCTCGGCACGCCGGAAGGCGGAGGTAGATTTCATCGGGCAAACTTGGGGATAGGCGAAAATAGGCAGAATATGCACGTTTTCGTAGAAGGATCACACCTCATTTATTGCGAGAGAAAGTATTTTATAATTGGAGCTTAATTAACTTTGTGTTTCGTCATTTTATGCATATTTTAAACATTTTATTGTCTAATGGGGACGGTAACCTTCTTGTCATTTGGGGTACATATTTATACTTGTGGTCACACTGTCCTTATGCAAGGTTTCGACACTGATGTGTAACTATGTAACGGTCTGTTACTTCTTCACGCAAAATTATATCTCCCGCAGAGATTTTGGTTGGTTCCTCAGTTTAGGGACTGCGACAACGCGGTCATGTAACCCCGTGTACTTTGGGTGAGTGTAGAATCTGTCTGATAAACAGTGTGAATTGTGATGGCTGTATTAGTCTGTAATTCAGGTAAGGACTGCAAACGGTCAATTTCCAGCAGTAGTTCCTAATGTTGCTACCAGATACTACCGTCAACGACACCTAGCTCTAAACTTGGCTGCGAGATGCCACCGCAACCAGCAACTCGCAACGAACGTTGGATCTTCCCCTCCAAAGGAAAGCATACTGAAGACTTTTTAGCGCTCTTAGAAAATCCGATGACTTCGGCCGGCTTTGAACCCGCGAACTTGGACATGCTACCAGTTACGTCACCGAAGCCGCTTCTCACTTAGTCAGATGGAAAATTGAATGTGATCGCGTGCAAGTGCGTTGTCATGGCAACGTCTGATGGCTCATCCCTCATCAATTTAGTAGTGTTGTCATGGCAACCTCTGATAGCTCTTGGCATTTTCTTATAATTCTGAAATCATTTTTCTCATCCCTTGGCGTAATCGTGGGTCATATCAAAAATTCTTTCAGACAAAAGTTTTAGGTAATTATTAGGGGAATATTGTCCATTTCGTACGGTTTTGATGTTGTGCCTATTAAGAGAGATATGATTAATGTTTCCCGAAAAACCCACTTTTTCCCACCCCTTTGTTCAATGGTTGGTGCTATCAAAAAACTCTTCAAACATAAATTTTTGGGCCTTATTCGACACATAGTATGAACTTTGAATGGATTCGATATTTCAAATATTAAGAGAGTTATAGCGATATTTCACTTTTTCGAAACAATACCCCCATTTTCACCCCCGTCAACCGATTGTGCCCATTAACGAACTCGACCGATATTTTATAGGGATACATATTATGTAAAAAAATCAAATTGATTGGTGCAAAACTTCGGTAGTTATCGTGTCCACAAGAAACTGATATATGTATATATACACATATATACATAAATTATATATAAACTTTTTAACTGCGGCTTCGGTGGCGTAGTTGGTAGCATGCTGAGCTTCTATGCCCAAGATAGCGGGTTCAAACCCGGCCGAAGCCGTCGGATTTTTTAAGAGCGTTAAAAATCCCTCAGTATGCCTTCCTTCGGAGGGGAAGTAAAGCCGGCGGTCCCATGTCATATATTTATGGCATGTTAAAGATCCTTCCACTAATTGCACCTGTGTGAAGCTAAATTGGATAGGTTAAGAATGTAAACAACGCTCTTAGGTTTCTATGTTCGTTGCCAAGAGCCGACTGCGGCGGCATCTAGTAGCTCAGTCCTGAACTTAGCCTAGTAGTCGTTGACGGTGGCGTTTGGCGGCAAAAGTAGGAACTATTTGAAAAATTCTTAATTGCAGTACTTAAATTAACAAACAGATAACACACACTAATGCAGTCATCACAATTAACACCGGTTATCAGACAGATTCTACACACACCCAAAGTACACGGGGCTACATGACCGCGTTGTCGCAGCCCCTAAACTTAAGAACCAACCAACCAACCAAACTTTTTAACTGACGGTGGTTTTGGGGTCTAGGGGATGTGAAACGTGAAGATATGTCGAAATTTTCCGGAAGTCGAAACATGGTACCCATTGCAATAGTTAGCTTTCTAATGAGATCTACCTAAAACCTTGGTAACCTCACTTGCACTATATCGTAATAAGTGGCGTACCGTGGGGTGGGGGTTAGGTTTTATCTTCCCCCGCTGCCAAAGACATGTGTTTGCTTGAATCCTTATTGTCACATCTATCCATCACCTGTGTTACACAGGCATAAAATACAGGATGTCATTTATGTGCTTGAGTACACTTCAGGGGCGTGTAGGGGATGGGTATAGGATCAATTTGAGATAGGGAACCTGGGGTCGGAATGGCCTCCTAACCCTAGAAAACAGGTTTGTTTCAGGCCCTTCGCCCCTGTAAAGTAGGGAAGCGCGCCGTGTTTTACTCTGAGGTCAGGCACTCTTTCGCTGTCAACGGTCTTGGCGCGACCACAGTTCAACGCTGCGTTAGCCGAGAGCAGCATTCCTCTTGCCAATAGATAGTTCCGTCGTCTGTAACTACTACAGAAACACACGTAACTCGTTGATAGTAATAATCAAAAGGAAATTAATTTACAGAATCGACGATAGTTTAAAAAATCAGCACAGAATAAATACTCCCCCCTTCTTTCCTCAAAAAAATAATGGAAAAAAATGAAGGCATGGCGCCCCAGGAGAAACGAACTCGGGACCACCGTGGCACCGCACCTCGCCGCTATTCTCTGCTAACGCAGCGTTGAGCTGTGGTCGCGCCAAGACCGTGGACAGCGAAAGAGTGACTGACGTCAGAGTAACACATGGCGCGCTTGCCTACTTTACAGGGGCGGAGGGCCTGAAACAAACCTGTTTTCTGGAGTTAGGAGGTTATTTCGACCCCAGGTTCCCTATCTCAAATTGATCTTGTACCGATCCTCTACACGTCCCTTAAGAGTGCTCAAGTACATAAATCACACCCTGTATATATTTAAAATGTGATCAGCTGTTCACGGTTTTCACTTGGTAAATGCCCTAAACTTGACTCGCAGCGCTACGATTGTAGCTAGCTATGGCTCAATTTTCTGTTAAAGTGTGCGATCGGTAATTATTTCACGTCACTTCAGGCTACTTTAAATGTGGATATCTGTGTCACTGTTTCAGTTTCATTAAAGATAATCCGGTACTTGAAGAGTTTCTGCAATTTATTGCTATCAATGATGCAAATAAAGCCATCAAAATAAGCAGATTTTGATTTAGTTATTGTTTTAAGGGGCGGAACTAAGAGGTCATCTGCCCCTATTTTGAGAGTAAACACTAGCCTAATGGCAGTGACATCATGGAGAGCAAATAATTATTTCTCTCACATATCATTACTATAAGCGGTCGCGTATGGACATAATGATACTTCTGCATAAACTAGTTAGTTTTTTTTATATAAAAAAGATTATTTTCAATATTTTTACTGTGCTGGAAAATATAATTAAAATAATTTCCATGCAAAGGAAACGTTCATTGAATTATTCCTTTTTATGAATAACTAGCAACCCGCTCCGGCTTCGCCCGGGAACAGTTATGAATGCATTACGTGATAAGCGCTTTTCCTTCAACGTCAATGAACTACGACCTCTTTCCGTTTTATGTCTCAGCATGATGGCTTAAAATCACTGACTAGACTATTATTTATATTATCATGGAGATGCATGCGCAACGAATTCTTGTCAGACGTAAGTTAATTGAAGAATGTCGAGGTGCATGAAACACAGATCCCCCTTCGGTCCAATCTAAACTTGACGAGTATTTTGAGGAATGAAAAGTTCACAGGCGAAATGAAGAAAAGCCGAGTTGCACTTCCAGGGAAACTCGAAACACAACCACTCTTCTCTGAAGTCTTAACTCTACACGACTCGACAGTTTGCTGCTAGGCTGTAACTAGGGTGATAGACTCGCCCCTAGCTAGCTCGTAAACTGTTGTCTCATTAATTGAATGTTCGAAGAAATGAAAACGTAAACACACTAATAGTGGGCGATGTATTTAAGATAGAGATATGCTCTCACGGGCTATTTTGTAGAACTTTTCATGCAGAACATTTCTTACATTCATAGTAGCCTATATTGATATAGGATCTCACCAAATTGCAAACAATTAGGGTTTCAGACATACATGATACCATAATTGCAGGAAACATTGATGAAGCACTATGGAAATTAGAGAATTCCGTGTGCAATTCTGCGCTTTCAGTCGAAGAAAGACCCAGGAAAGCCAAGCCATGGTTTAATGAAAAATGCTTTCAAATAAGGAAACTAACAATCAATGCTCTTCACGCTGTGAGAAAGCAGGAAACGGAAACACTGAAAACATACGCAGATCTACGGAAACATAAGATCATCATCAAAAAGGCTAAGAAAGTATTTTTAGAAAAGGAGAAAATACTAATTGAAGAAATTGAACAGGAGCCCTTCAGAGCACTGAAACCTATACAACCGAATTTTCCTAAGGACATATTAATTGAAACATGGGAACAACACCTTGGTCACGTTTTGCAAGAAAAAGACACCAGACCAGATACTGACCCTCACACAAGTGCTTTCGATCCCATCACAGTAGAGGAACTTTCACTTGCAATAAAAAGCAGTAAAGATAGAAAGACATGTGGGCCAGACTCGATTTATAATGAACATCTTAAAGAAGCCGCACCGATGCTCATAGGAACGTGGACCGATCTTATGAACGAATGCTTACGTCAGGGAAGGATACCAGACTCATGGAGACGATCCAGAATAAAAATGCTATATAAAGGGAAATGTGACTCCAGTGATCCTAATGGAAGATACTCTCTTCAAACTTATGATGAAAATACTTACAACAAGACTGACACAACTGATGGGCGATAAAATTCCGGAAGAGCAGTTTGGCTTCCGCAAGCAGAGATTGTCACTGAAAGCTGTCAATTACTTGCTCGACATAATACAGGACACTTTAAGGCTTCCAAAACAGAAAGTATATGCAGTCTTCATAGACTTCTCTAAGGCCTTCGACCGCATTAATAGAAGCATACTAGTTAAGAAACTCACCGAAATGATTGGTCTGGAGCACCACTACATCACCAGATTGATTAAGGATATTCTACATAACCAGGTAGAAATAGATAACGGAATAACTATATCTAAACCTATCGATCAAACAATGGGAGTACTTCAGGGTGACCCTCTAAGTCCTCTTCTATTTAATGTCGCGACTGCAGATGTGGTATGCCTCTTACGTTCCCAGAAAGTCAAAATCATCATATTTGCCGATGATATGGTTCTGACCTCGTCGTCAAGAGAAGGGCTACAAGACAGCTTGAATCAACTTGCAATATGGGCCCAAAACAACGATCTTGAAATAAACCTTCAGAAAACGGTAGCAATGATATTCAGAAAGGGCGGAAGAACTGCCAAAGATGACATTCTTTACCTCAGAGATGAACCTTTGCTTCAAACCAGTCATCACAAATATCTAGGAATTACTTTGCAAATACAAGAGAAATTATTTACACGTCACATCAAAGATAAAATGATCTGTGCTGTCAGATAAATGAACGACATTAATCATCTCAGGGATATGTCTCTGCAATCGGCACTGAGACTCTTTAAAGCAAAAGTTACACCAATTGCAACGTATGGATTGGATATAATATGGGTTAATTTAAGCAAAAATAACCTGAAAGACTTACAGAAAGTGAAAGCCTTATTCTTAAAAAAAGACTGCTTTGTTTGTCAAAATTCACCCCATCGAGACTGGCGTATAAACTACCGGGGGAACCTTTCTTTATAGAAGAACTCCGACTGGTTCACCAACTACCATCCACAAGACAATACAACGATTTGCTACAAGAACTACTTGCAAAAAAGGAGATCCCAATTGATTTCTACTCCACTACGGCCATGACGTCAACAGAATGGAAGGGCACTGCCTATATGAGTTGAGACACACAAGTGACCCGATTCGCGGTGCACGGTTTTCACCACAGGATTTGTGAGACTGAGGTGTTCCATGTGCCCACGCCAGAGTGCATTTGTAAATTGTGTCAAAAGGCATGCGATACTTACCACGCTCTCGTGTGTACTAAAAGGTTGTCATCGCTTACAGAATTTTGTAAATAATTAATGTAATGCACATTGTGCGCACTTATCCTTAATAATAATAATATTGATATTTTTAACGGTTTGCCCAGCGTAAGCTTAAGAAGTGCACGGATGCCAGGTTATTTTTCGACTTTTTCACTGAAACCGTTACTGCTTGGCTTTCTTTGATCATAAATAAATTATTTTCTACAGAAATCTTCCTTGAGATATTATTTACAGAATGGTGAAACCCGCATCAAAATCCATCCAGTGGTTCTCGAGAATACCCGTGATATCCAAGAATCGGGGACTTAGGTTTATGCTAAGTAGAGATAATTGAAATATTTTGATAATGTACAACAAACTTAGGCATACTGTATGAATGAAACCCGCCAGAAAGAAATCCTACGTAGCCTACGTCACTGATCTTATTCATCACTCTCTACTACTGCCGCTTTTTAATCGCTCCATTCCAACGATTCTAACAACACTGTAGGCTATTAATGTAACGGGAAACTTCCCAACGCGCCGCAATACGAAAAGATAGGTTATGGTAATAATAGACATGTAACAAGGCACCTGTCGAGTTTTCGGTGACAATTTGACAATTGTACAACACCGGCTGACATATTCATTAGTTCATACAGAAAAACTGGTGTTATATGTGATATATTTGTCGGATTTCTACCTGTCAGCTGTACAACTTTATGAAACAGATTTCTTACAATGTGTCACGGCAATTTACTAAATTGTCGCGACATATTTGTCGAATTGTCATGCTTTGAGAAACTGAAACTTGTCGAACAATCGAATTGTTGGACACGTCATCTGCCATATTGCGACTTGTCAAGGTTTATGAAATAAGACCCAGTTCTACCATATCTGATATCTCCCAGCCAGGCTTGCCAATTTATTCCGTCAGATAGGCTTACATGAGCTACAATTTTTCAAAGTTCGAGTCCGGTGACTTTACGAACCTGCTGTATTAGCCTTTTAAGATACGACCAGCGGACCCGTGCGAGGAATCTCTCATGTTCATAAACCACACTTTCCCCAATAGGAGAAAGGTTATGTTTTTATTTCAACCAAATGATTTATTTTCCTCCAGCAACAGTTTTTGCAAATCGCACACTTATTACAAAAATTGATATTTATGAAATTAGAATGCAATTTGTCACTGCTAATGTCATTTGTGTGCTGAGTCTATTGATTGACAGCTTAGCCGTAACACTCACCGGTTATTCGATATTAATGAAATTATACGATTTGAGTACTCATTCCATTGATTTACTGTTTCTGAAATCCATGCGAAATGATAAGGAAAGACCTCAGAATGTTAAAATGACATGAAACTGGCGTCACAGCAGGCAAAATGTGAAGTGGACAGCAATTATGGAGCGTATTTTCCTACAGCAACAGTATCAGCAAATCTCACACCGTACATTTTTAAGTCATTTTTTTAAGAAATTATAGATATTTATGAAATTAGTGCATTTTGTCTCTGCTAATGTATATTCTCTTTCATTTGAATGCTCATTTGTCACGATCGGTCGCTTGTGAGCGCCGCGGGAGGGATCTATACTACTGAAATAATATTATGTGATGATCGTACAATAAACATAGGTTATTCAATTTCCTTGTTCGACCAAGCAAATTACTCTCTGGTACAGTACTCTGTAAAGGATATTTGTCTTTTCCAGCACACGTTGATGCGGTAACGAACACAATGCATGTTGCACTGTTATATCCTGGGTCGTGGTGTTTATTGTTGCTGCAGCATTTGAAGTCTAATCCGTGTGTAGCTGGATATGTAGCTCTTCGATTGTTCTCTCCGTAAACAAGACGTTTACTTATGAGGTATGCCATTGTGACCACGTGTCTCGGGGTAACTGTCGAATAAGCTCCCGGCAAAACAGAGAGAAAGTCAGCTATTCTATTCTACCAGATACATGTGATCACATCTCTCTACTATATAAAAACGAAAGTTTGTCTGTTTTTTTAAATCTGAGGAATTAACGCGTTAATTCAAAATCTTTGCTGACAACTGTTTTCGTTTTTGCAAATCCTTCCCAATGTGATTGATGTTGGTCCTTCCGCGGTCTCTGACTCCTATTTGGTTATTGTTAACATAAACAAGGAAGAACACTCTGCAAATTTAGGTAGAACGTGACTTTTATAAATTTCTATACATCATTCCCAATATAAGCTTATCTCAACTTGAGCGATGACCTCTCATTTAAACTTCTGATCTTATCTCGTGTCTACTAATTAATTAATCGATTCTTCAATTAGCCGATTAATCTATACTAGCATTACCCGTCACGGCTTCGCCCGCGAATATCCTAGTTGTAAAGAGTACACTTAGCAAAATCTCCATCATGAATGGTATGACTGATTTATCCTTGGTATGAATAATCAGACTTTATCAATTCAGCTACTGGTGCAGTGGTTAGGGGTTTGTCATTCCTTCATAGGTATATCAGAGCGAAGTTAGTTTTCTGGGAATATCACACACTGTTATTTTAAGGGCCTTTAAATGTGGTTTTCGGAGACCCTTTATAGTCGGGTGAAAAAGACCTTTCGTACCACACTCACACGTGAAAATTGCGTTAAAAAATCTAAGAGTGACCCTTGACCCCCCTTAAGCGCATTATACTGTATGTATTGATGAATTTTACAGCCTAATTTGGTTCAGTGATAACCTTATAACCGTCTGTAAACTTTCACAGTAATGTAATAATTGGAATTGCATTGCGTCTTAATGAAATAGATGGACCTGTGAGATTCTGTTACCATGGTTACCGTGTTGCATTCTTCCATTATTTCATTATAAATATACCTGTTTTAAGGTATTTATTTAATTGTGAGGCATTTAAAGAGTGAGTGTTCCGCTTACGCATTGGGTTATGCTGAACCGGTAGGTACCCCATATGTGTAGGTTGGTGTTAATGGGACCTTATTTTCGGTACTAAACTCGAATGGGACCTTAGCAGAATAATATAGGGAAGGATTCTGTTATTCTAAACTGTTAGTCTATTAATAGTTTTCGCTTACTTTCAGATTATTCGATACCGAACATCGCTCTAATATAATTGATAGTTCCTGAATGTCAATACACGAACAGAGAGAAGGGGTGGGCCTGTGCACTCTCCACTATGCTTCGCCTATGTGAAGATTTAGCGAAGTTACTCTCAGAACAGCTTACGAGGCAGGAGTACTGAGCTGAAGAGTTCATATCCTCCCACTTCCTGTGCTATTCACTACTGCTCTATTTATGTCCCAATGAACATCCAGTGACCTTGTAAAATACCATATAATTACCGTAAAAAACAGTTGTATCCACGTACTCTGCAACCACAAGTCATACAACTATGAGTAGTCATCATGCACGAGGTCAGGCCCGACGAGACAGAGAGAGAGGGGGGGGGGGATATCCTGAAGGGCCTGGGTTCACAGAAACGTGAAGTCATTTACTTAAATGTTTTTTTATCGTCTTGTTAGACAAAATATAAATTGAAATATTAAAAGGTCCTTCTTTTCAATTTAAAGACTATTGAATACATTTTATATATTTTGATAAGATAAAATTATCTTTAGACACAGGCGGCTTCGATGGCGTAGTTGTTAGCGTGCTGAGCTTCTATGCCCAATGTCGGTCTCCACGGCCCTGCACAGGGGCGGATCTAGGGGAGGGCGAGGAGGGCAACCGCCCAGGGCCCCGCGGTTTGGGAGGCCCCGCGCCATGGAATTTTTTAAATTTAATTAATTAATTATTTTTTCAAACTAATTTATAATTCATATTCCTTTTTTCAGTGCAGCTATGACCTTCCGTGACCGTTTAGCAACTTGAGATTCCAGTGAAATAATAGAAAGACTTCAGTCGGGAAAAGAGTCGCAAAGTAATATTTTAATATTATTCATAGTTTACATAATCTTCTTCAAGGGGACTTAAATATTTCTTTCATATTATTAAAAAATGTACTGTAGTGTATTCAAAATATTGTAACTATTCTTTATTTTATTATTACCAAAGTATTTTCCATTTGATTTGATATTGTTTTATTTCCTATTGTTGTGGGCCCCACCTTATCATATCGCCCAGGGCCCCGCAAGGCCTGGATCCGCCACCGGCCCTGCATTAGGGCGTCCTATGCATGAGTTGGTTAAATGTGCAGGGTGTCTACTACTACGGAAAACAGGCGATACTCGGGGAATCTTTAAATGCTGGAAAACTCAGGGATTTATCAGGGTATTTTAATGACACTCGGGGAATTTTAGTTTTAGAAGTCCAACCTTGAATAATTGAAAATTAAGCATTTACATTTACATGGGGTTAAAGTATATTCTGGTGATGATTATTGTAGATGTACTGTTGTTTCGTACTGACATTAAATCAGTAAGCTCTCTCATTTCTTGCAAGATAGAGCACACAAATTAAAAGTGTAGGCAGTGTATTTGTATACAGGGTGTCATTGATGTGTACTTGAGTACCCTTAACTGGCGTGTAGGGGATGCGTATAGGATCCATTTGAGTTAGGGAACCAGGGGTCGTAACGGCTTCCTAACCCCAGAAAACAGGTTTGTTTCAGGCCCTTGACTGAATTAAATTGGTTTGAAGAGTTTCAGGTAAGCTTACGAAGTTTGTACTCAATAAAGCTGCATTCCTCTTGCCAATCGATAGTTCAGTCGTCTGTAACTACTACAGAAACACACGTAACTTATTGATACTAATAATCAAAAGGCAATAAATTAACAGAATAAAGAGTTTAAAACAAGTAGTTCCGTGAAGAACTATACAGCCTATTTTCATATATCCTACTTATGTTAATTGCCACTATCAACATACACAATTTCAGTTTGATTGCTGTAATAGATTCGTAGATATTGAGAACCGACTAAATATTTCGGAGGGTCTCCATGTTGAATTTTATATATGTAGGTCCTAGAGTTATGTACTGTTACATGCAGATTATTGTGAACGTGTAGTATTCAAACTTCAATCGCATATTTAGGACACAAGAAGTAACAAGGAGATTTTAAAATTTTTCACAGCTGCCATCTTGAGGTTGTGGAAACAATTGAAATAAATTAGATGCCAGTGGATTAACATTCGTATAAGGATTTACTGTACCAAGTTTTACTGCACTCGGATGGTTAAATTGCGAGAAACGTCCATGTGAATATTTATAATTCGCGTCGCCGCCATGATGGATTTGTGATCACCAGGTTATTTAAAGTCCTATAGGTGAATTTAAGTTCATAGCCCCTATGGAAATTAAAAAATGCAGTTTGATTGCTAAAATAGATTCGTAGATATTCAGCATCGTCTTAATATTTCGGATGGTCGCCATGTTTGATTGTTAAATGTATAGGCCATAGAGTCGTGTACCATTAAAGGAAAATTATTGCGTAGGTTCATTATTCAAACTTTCACTTCGATCGCATGACTACATCACAAGAAATAAAAACTTAATTTTAAAATTCGCACTGCCGCCATCTTGAGGTTATGTAAACAATTGAACTAAATTAGATACCAGTGGATTACAATGTGTATAAATATTTCCTGTACCAGGTTTCAGTGCGCTTGCAACATTAAATCGCGAGAAAGGTCTATTTAAAATTTTCAAATTCGCTTGGCCGCCATGTTCGTTTTGTAGTTAACCGGTTTTTGAAAGTCTTATAGATGGACTTCCAGTAGTGCCCTTTATCTCCGTACAAAATTTTAGGGAGATACCGCTAATAGTTTCAGAGATATAGAATGCCGGTGAAATATTTCGCACATCCGCCATCTTGTGATTATGTAAACAATTGAACGAAGTTAGATGTCTGTGCATTAAAATGTATATAAACATATACTGTACCAAGTTTCATTGCGTTTGGTTGGCCAAATCGCGAGAAACGTCTATTTAAAAGTCGCAAATTCGCTTGGCCGCCATGTTGGTTTTGTAGTTACCAGGTTTTCAAAGGTCACATAAATGAACTTATAGTAGTTCCCTCTATCACCATAGAAAATGTCAGGGTAATATCGGTAATAGTTTCGGAGATATTGAATGCTGGTGAAATATTTCGCACAGCCACCATGTTGGATTGGTGAGTCGTAACAAAATTTGAAGGGCACGGTCGAGGTCGCCCGGAATAGTGCTATGAACTTTCCGAGTTTCATTGAAATCGCTCCTGCCGTTTAGATTTTATTAGGGGGGGACACACACACGAATCACACACACACACACACACACACACACACGCACACACACACGGACAAAAGGTGATCTCATAAGCCTATTTTTTCAAAATTGAAAATAGGCTAAAAATCAGCACAGAATAAACCCTCACTGTGACTACGCCCCCTCCTTACCCTCTAAAACATCAAGAAAGAGTAAAAGAAAAAAAATGAAGGCATGGGACCCTAGAAGAAACGAACCCGCGACCACCGGGGCACCGCGCCTCGCCGCTATCCTCTCAGCTAACGCAGCGTTGAGCGGTGGTTGCGCCAAGACCGTTGACAGCGAAGAGTGCCTGACCTCAGAGTAACACATGGCGCAATTGCCTACTTTACAGGGGCGGAGGGCCTGAAACAAACCTGTTTTCTTGGGCTAGGAGGCCATTCCGACCCCAGGTTCCCCATCTCAAATGGATCATATACCCATCCCCTACACGCCCCTGAAGTGTACTCAAGTACATAAATTACACCCTGTAAAAATGTGTAACTGTATGATTGTCGAGCATTACTATTGACGGGCTACTTCCAATTGTCGCAAGTACAATCGTTTTTCTGGCTGAAAAATTTACAAATTGGCAAAATATAAAAATAAAATAAAATTGTTTTCTTTTTTTGGTTTTTGTTTTGTTTCGTTTTGCAACATTAAAATAACTAGTTTTTTTTGGGGTGCTTAATGGCTTAATATTTATCAGTAACAATTACCACTCTTACTGAGTTTTCTGACGTTTTGTGTTTTGTTTTTGGCGGGCAGAGACTGTCTGTGGGTGTCACTGTAGCTTTGGTAGTGTTTTATAGAGCTTATAGATTTGGTATATTACACCAATATCCACTTTACAATACATAAATGTTTTTATACGATGTCCTTACACTCTTAGATACGGTACATGTTTCGGCTCTGTGAGCCTTCTTCAGTCAAACACATTAATGATTCTCATATGGCAGTCTATGTGTTGATCTTGTTAAAAAACTTTCAAAAAATCTTTTTACAATCGTCAAAGTTATTTAAAAATGGACATAAAATGCTTAAAGAATTCCAATATGTGCAGAAGTTCAGGTCATAGGCCCTTCGTCGTTGAAATCTCAATTCAAACATACTGTCATATGAGAATCATTAATGTGTTTGACTGAAGAAGGCTCACAGAGCCGAAACCCATTATCTAAGAGTGTAAGGACATTGTATAAAAACATTTTTGTATTGTAAAGTGGATATTGGTATAATATATCAATACGGGAAAATCCAGAATAATGACAAAAGTCATAGATATTCATTATAATTTTGGATCTGAGGATGCTTGCTTGACGAGCGAAACATGTCATTCTTCAGTTTTCTCCCTCAATAGTCCACAACAATATATTTTAATCACATGTCATTTATTTCAGTTCCTCAGGGGCTCTCATCTAGGGGATATGGGTTGGCGACCACGGGACCCCAGATGAGTCCGGCATTGCTTCTACTTACTTGTACCGGGTTCCTCTCCGTCTTTTTTCCTGTCGACCTCTCTTGGTCAACTCTTGTCCTCTTCTCACCCCGACGGTATTAAGGTATCCGAGGCCTAGAGAGTCTCTTCCTTTCCCGCCTTCATTGGCCCTTGTCTCGTCTTTCCCGATCCCTTAATATTAGAAGGATTAGCCTTCTTTTTCTTTCAATTATAGTTAGTTTTTAGGATTCCCGCCCTGTTTTTATGAATTGACTCTCGGTGTTTCTAAATTAAAGTTTTGAGTTTTTTTTTTTTAATCTCAACCACATTTTGTAAGTATTTTCGATCTCGACTCTATTTTGTAAGTATTTTCGATCAAAATTGCATTCTGTGAAGTATTTTGAACCCAAACTACATTTTGTGCGCACATTTCAACCTAAATTCCTTTTGTGAGTATTTCCACTTTACATTTTGAGTCATTTCAATCTGAGTTCCATTTTTTTAAAGTATTTTCAGTCCAGCTTAATTTTCATTATAGGTTCCATTTCATTGTTAATTTAACTATCATCCAGACCATTAGGGGCCGATAATCCAGATGTTAGGCCCCTTAAAACAACTATTATCATCATCAATTTATTTCAGGTCATTTTCCACATATTCCAGTAATTGGAATTAGTGTTGACCGACTGAAAGCTAAAATATCAATTGTCAAAGAAATATTAATTCTGGTCTGAGGTCTGGAGCGGGGTACGCTCAGCCTCGTGAGGAAAAACTGTGTGAAAAAGATGGGCCCAATTCCCACCTCGATCATCCTGGAAGTGGTTTACTCAATCATACTTCAGGCAAATGCCAGGATGGTACCTAACTTAAGGCCACGGCCGCCTCCTTTCTGATCGTAAACTGAATAACAAATCCCCCCCCCCCCAGTATATTTACAGAAGACAATAGATGCTTAATGGAAGTGAAGAGAAGGATTGCAGTGGTAAAACGGGCATTTATGACTAAGATAAACATTTTATCCAACAAACATATGAATATAGATGTAAGAAAATCATTTGTATGGAGTAGACTGCTCTATGGAAGTGAAAGTTGGACTCTGGGTAAATTGGAAAAGGATCGACTTGAAGCTGCTGAAATGTGGATATGGTTGAAAATTACAAGAACGAGCTGGATGGATAGAGAATCCCAATCTGGAAGTCTTAAGGGGAGTCACAGAAGAGAGAAGATTAATGAACGAAATGGGAAAGAGAAAAAAAAAATTATTGGACATGTCATCAGACACAACACTTTCATCGTTAACATTCTTGAAGGGAAAATGCTGGGAAAGAAAGGAAGAGGACGTCCTAGGACGAAGTATTTGGAAGACATCAAGAATAGAATGGGATGTGACAATTACATGGAAATGAAACGAACCGTCAACGGCAGAAGAGTGCGGTTGCGTTAGCCTTTACAATATGATGACCCACTAAGTTCACGGCGCTAAATCGCACAGATGCCAAACCCTTCAATTGAAACAAAAAATAATCAATTGTTGGCATCAAGAAGGGCATCCGAACGTGAAAACAAAAAAAGAACATCCCTGATGATAATTTGATCTCATTACAGAGCTGGTAATAATAATAATGATACCGTATGGCCTCGGATGCTGGGTGCAAGCTTTGTTAATTGACGCCCTGAGGGCAGCTTGCATGTCGAATTTTATCACTCCTTGGAGCGCTATGTAATTCAAGGAGGTTAGATATCTAAGCTCCTTGACACTATAGCGCTTTCTAGTAGAGAAAGGGGAACTTTTTGTGTTGTCGGAAAATCCCGAGATTAATTTTACCATTATGAACACGGCCTACTGAATTGAAATGGGTTCTTAAGCATGCCGACATCGTATGACATGCGTACTGTGATTTTTTGTCGCTTTTCAAAAATCACTTGCACGGCCAGAAGCGAACCTGCAAACTGGTGGCAGTCCGACACGATAACCACTCACTTACCGTGGCAAGTACAGACCTGGTGGAGACGGGAATTAAATGAGGGGTAGAGAAACAGCAGGGTCACATAACCAGGATGTGAGAACCTTATTTAGCGATAATTAGCACCTGCCCAATTGCTTCACGTGATGCACATCTAACGGCCGACTTCCTGTTGCTTTCAATTGTTTAAGATACAATCACACATGACGATATCGTATTCGACACTCTTCCTCAGTTTAAGGGCTGCGACAACGCGGTCATATAGCCCCCTGTACTTTGGGTGTGTGTAGAATCAGTCTGATAACCGGAGTTAATTGTGGTGGCTGTATTAGTGTGTGTTATCTGTTTTCAATTCAATTGAGGTCTGCAGACATACGTTTTTCAAGTAGTTACAACGTTTGCTAACAAACGCCACAGTCAACGAACAACTAGTTCTGAACTTTGTTACTAGATGCCTCCACAGCTTTAGTCAAATATAACCTATAATTTAGCTTCACACAAGTGTAATTAGTGGAAGGTTCCTTATCATGCCATAACACTATGACATGGGACCGCCGGCTTTACTTTCCCTCCGAAGGAAGGCATACTGTTTTTAACGCTCTTAAAAGATCCGACGACTTCGGCCGGGTTTGAACCCGTGACCTTGGGCATAGAAGCTCAGCATGCTACCGACTACGCCACCGAAGACACCTTAGTTTTGGATGGAAAGAAATGTTAGTGTTTCAGTTTTCAATTTCAAGTTATTGCCATTAATCACGTGTCATCATTGTTTGCCCGCCCTTTTATATTTAGAGTTTATATTAAACTAGCAACCCGACCGGCATCTTTAACGGCGTAAGCTCAAAAGGCGCACGGACGGCTGGTCCCAGACTCAATTCAGAAAAGCCGAGATGAACAGCGAAACTCCAAACACTCTGAAGTCTTAATTCGAGACGAGACGACTCGACAGTTTGATGCTGGCCGAAGCTAGGTTGATAGGTTTGCTCACTCCGAAGCTAGTAATTTAAATTTCCATTGAATGGACATTGTTGGAAGAAATGAAAACGAAAAAAAAAACATACTATAGTGGGCGATGTATTAAAGATAGAGACATGCTGTTGTGGACTCTTTTGTAGTACTTATTATGCTGCACAATTCTTATACTAATCATATTTAGATAGTTTTAACGGGTTTCTCCAGCGTAAGCTTGAAAGGCGCACGAATGGCAGGCATTCCCTCGACTCTATTCACTACAATCACGGTTACTGTCCATTACTGAATGTTTTCCTACAGAAACCTTCCTCGAGAAATCCTTTACAGAATGGTGAAAACCGCATCAAAATCCATCCAGAGGTTCTCGAGATTACCCGTGACATCCAGGAATCGGGAACTTTGTTCTATGCTATATAGAGAAAACTAGCATTTCGAAGTCTTCGTTGGCGGGTTTGTAGTAGGCGTGGCATTGGGTAGAACTAAAATCCGGTGGTGATTTCCTCGAAACACTTCACGAGTGACCATTTTCTAGGACGTCTGAATTGAGTTATGTGTTTAGTAAAGCCATCGTTACTTCTGACTTGACTTGAAGTTTCAGTGCTACGCTCTAGCTATCTAGTGGTCAGAAATGAAATCACTTCAACTAGCCCACGGCGCATTTGAGCGCATTCAGTCGGCTGTGACTAGCCAATAACAGGTAGCCTTTCAAATCGTTATTTCTCGACAAATCGAGTTTCGTTCACGATGTCGCGATCACGCGATTTACCGAATGACACTAGATGTTTCGTGATTAGCCCGCCCCATGCTGTTGGGGTAGTGCGCCTGCCTCTCGCCCAGAGGCCCCGGGTTTGATTCCCGGCTCCCTCAGGGATTTTAGAAACTGACGTGAGGGCTGGAACGGGGTGCACTCAGCCTCGTGAGGGCAATTGAGTAGCTGTCTGACAGTGAGACAGCGCCCCTGTAACGAAAACCAAGATTAACGGCCGATGCGCTGATCATCCCAATATCTGCAGGTCAAA
This sequence comes from Meconema thalassinum, assembly GCA_946902985.2. NCBI lineage: Eukaryota > Metazoa > Arthropoda > Insecta > Orthoptera > Tettigoniidae > Meconema > Meconema thalassinum. Next base: position 330,953,621 of record OX336388.2, read on the forward strand.
TGGCTGGGCAGTGGTCGCTTGGTAGGACTAGGCCCTCATGGCTGTAATGCCAGAGGTTATTGGGGGTTATTATATAGATTTGAATGGCTGCCTGTGATTGGTTAGTTGCTTTGATTTCACTTCGCTATATTGCTGTAGAGTAGCACTGAAACTAAAAGTTTGAAGTAAGGATGGCTCTGCTATAAATGATGAATATTTTATAGTTTGCAATGTAGGCTACGCTAATTTCGGTGGTGGGTACAGTGAGGGCCTTCCCTATAGAACGGAGACTTGCAGAGGCCGTGTGACGGCCGGGGCATTGTGTGTAGCCGCCTGTCGAGCATGGCACTGGCGCTAGCAGGAGCGTAGCGTCCAACCAGTTAACGTATTTAATAATTATTTTCACTTGCATGAATTTCTGAGTAGTTGCTGGAAATGTTGTCTTTCATTTCCTAAACACGCGTTGCACCAACGTAGGAAGTTATGGTGCACTCGCTGTGATTCACCCTCACTGATATTTGGTATCGATGCAGTTATTTCGGGCGGGCATCAATTCCACTCGGGTACCTGAGTCAGGTAGCCAGGGTTACCTCAATTCCACTCGACACTCCAGGTAGTCGCCAGAGGAGTCCCTCAACTCCGCTCGGTCGCGGTCTCTTTATCCTTATGCATTCTTAGAACGACACAAGTCTTCCATGCTCACTTCTACCATTGATTATAATAATTGCTTCTAATATAACTAATATAACTTCATTTGTTATCATTATTAGAACTTCTCAAAATCACCTACCGTGGTCAGTTATATTTCAGCAGTACAATATCCACTGCTTCAGTGTTTACATTTTTAAGTTTACTAAAATAAGTGGAACATCTAATTTCAAAACAGAGTAGAATTGTTTTAACTTTTTGTTGTTTCTAGTCTACTCCAAATTTAACAATTTCTTATCACTTGTGAACTGATAATAACAGACGAGATGATTGCATGAAAAAGTGGTGTGCAGACGATATCTTAAATCCGAATAGCTGTTACGGTAAACAAGCCTAGCTCTCCATGAGTTGGAATCATAACTAATTTGATGTGTGGGAATGCAGCTGATTTTTCCGTTCTAGGCTGGAAAACAGTATTTTCAGCATCCGCAGTCGATATCGAAAGTATTTTTAGGTACAAATTATACACCTATTATCTTAGTGTAATTTTATAATAGCTGACTCGGTTAAAAAACATACAAACATTTAATTATGCACATGTTAAAAACAATGCATACAATTTGTAGAAGAAAATAAACTTGGCAGACTTACTTGAAACAATATTATGATTAATTTTAAATCACTTATATTTTCTGCCATATAAGTTATGATTTAACGAATGAGCGGACTTGACATCAGAGCGGTTGACCAATGGCACAACAATGTCTTGCGAACACCACCACGCCATCGGTCAAGCGCTCTGAAGTAAAGTCCGCTCATTCGTTAAATCAGATATAAACATAATACATAAAAAACTAGATATTAATCTCTGTTGTTAAATAAAAATTTGGACAGGAATTTTAATCAAATAAGAAAAATCAGCATCTTAAAATAACATAAATATTTACTTCATATCAAACTATACAAAAACATCAGATGAAACTCTTTTCATCCCCTAAATATTTTGACCCGGCCCTTGGTATGCGAGCAGGAGGGTTATGACATTTGTTTAGTCTACGTCATTTGGGATAACCCCTTTGCCGACCCCTTGCCAAAGCCTGAGCGGAGTTAAACTCATTTTTGGGTCTCTTGGAGGTCCGAGTGGAATTAAGGAAAATCGAGGGGGATTGATGTTCGACAGTTATTTTGTTCTCGAGAGCCTCCAGAGTACTCGGATTGTTTCTGTATACCATTTGTTTGAGGTTCCCCAAGAAATAAAAATCGCACGGCACTGAAACTTACGAACACATTTACTGCAAAACTTCTTCTTGAGAAGATAAGTTTCCACTAGGAAAATTCGATGTTTTGTTCCATACCTAACCATGTTCACGGGATACGAGGTAGGCCACAGTATAAAATGCATAGACATTAACCATTATGAACATGGTATTAAATATTATCCGTGTTGACTGATATTAACCTCAAATTATAAAATCCGCCTTGTCAAATACTAAGTAGTTTCATAATTAAAGTAAAGCGTGTGATGTGCGCTCTCTGTTGCGACATTCGATCCTGTCGCATTGGGAGAAAGCGTGGCGTGCCACGCCTCCACCCAACAAACTGAGAGGCATCAAGGAGACAACGAAGGTGTGGAAATCTTCCTTCCGATCTCTGTCGACTCCGGATCGGCCATGGGATTGCTACGCACTCCCATTTTCTAAAGAGAGAAGACCCCCCTATATGTACTTGCGGCGCCCACCTAACCGTGGAACACATTCTCTTGGAGTGTGTGGACCTGGCCGATCTGCGAAGGACTCTCAAACTGCCTAATACCCCCTCCCTTCTTCTCCGTGATGACGGGCCGTCAGTAGACCTCGTCATCTGGTTCATGAAGGAGAGTGGTTACTTTTTTTTTAGGTTTTAATGTAAGTTAAGACTTTTAATTCAGGTTAAGTCTGTTTTATGTTTTTCTATTTTTTCTTGCGTTCATCTATTTTATTGTTCACTATGCCTTATTTGTTTTATTGTTTTATTCATATAAGGCTCACTGTCTGTTTTATATAAACCATTTTCGTTTCATCCATGGCAGCGAGCTGTTTTTATTTTCAACCTTTCATTTCACACCATTTCATTTTATTAGGGGCCAATAACCTCGACGTAAGGCCCCTTCAAAATAATTATTACCATAATCATCATAAAAAATTAAAGCGTACATGCTTCAGTATACAATGATACCCTTGTCAGCGTGGATTAAATAATAAAAACTTCTTAAAAACTAGGTTAACAAAACCAAAGAGAAAATAGATATCCTCACAAAAAACATTAGTTTAAATAAATGAAATGTCACAACATTTTTTTTGAAAATACATAAAAGACACAAGATTAAAGTTAATAGTGAATCGGACGTCGCTGCTGACTCCATGGGATGTTGCTTCCAGCCAAGTATAATGATATGGGACAACGCACAAAATTATAAAAAGATGAAGTCATCTGACCTAGGAAAGAATCCTGTTGAATCCTACTAGTCGTTTATAATAAGTTGTTTCCAGATGGTCGAATACTGTAAAATTTGTTCTATAAATGGTAAAAACAAAAATATTGGAATGCAGCCGAAATAATTCAGAAACCTCTATGGACATCAAATTGGCAGGTGAAAAGCTGAAGGAAGTAGGAGACTTCTGTTACATAGGAAGCAAAATAACCAGTGATGGACGAAGCAAAGAGGATATAAAAAGTAGGTTAGCTCGGGCAAGGAAAGCATTTCTACAGAAAAGGAATCTGTTGACATCGAATATGGAAGTCATTTTGGAAGGCCTTTGTCTGGAGCGTGGCGCTCTATGGAAGTGAAACTTGGACTATTGGTGCAGCAGAAAAGAGGAGAATTGAAGCGTTTGAAATGTGGTGTTACAGGAGAATGAGTAACATCAGATGGGAAGATAGGTTACAAACGAAGAGGTATTAAGACGAGTGGGAGAGGAGAGATGTTTCTGGCGACTGCTAATGAAGAGAAGAGATAGGTGGGTAAGACAACATACTAAGACACCCAGGAATAGCAAGCTTAGTCATGGAAGGAAGGGTCGAGGACAAGAACTGTAGGGGTCGACAAAGGTTAGAATATATTAAAACAGATTGCCTCGGATGTAGGGTGTGGTAGCTATGTAGAGATGAAACGATTAGCTCAGGACAGGGAGGCATGAAGAACTGCATCAAACCAAAAGACTGAAGACTCAAACAACAACAACAACAACAATGGTAAAATCAACAACTTCGAACAAAGACAGAGGGTTCCTATTTGTTGGTTAGCTCTGTAGAACTAGCTGTCCAAATGAGTAATGTATTTCATAACATAACTCAAGTTAGCCAAGGTATATTTATAGGTTGTAATGAAATACTTGGACATGGATAAGCCAAATGTAATATATAGATAGTCCAGAAATAAACTCAAATTAGTACAGTTATGAAACAGTGTGCATCAAATGGAACTTGCAAAAGTAATGTAATATGACCAATAACGAGATGCAAAGTGAAAATGTGAAGGGATTGAAAAAACTATATAAGAGGCTGAGCGGAAGCAAAAGTTATAAGGAGTAAAAACCGCTAATGTTTAGTTGTCTTGGTGATCGTAGATGGAGATTAGGCTACAATATTTCATAGCAAGTCTTAATTATTACAACTAAGATATCTTGTTGTTGTTAGAGTCTTCAGTCTTTTGACTGGTTTGATGCAGCTGTCCATGCCTCCCTGTCCTGAGCTAATCGTTTCATCTCCACATAGCTACCACACCCTACATCTGAGGCAATCTGTTTAACATATTCTAACCTTGGTCTACCCCTGCAGTTCTTGCCCTCGACCCTTCCTTCCATAACTACTGTCAACCAAAGTATTTTGTGCACTCGAGTTTGAAGGTTGTTTGTGAAGTAACCCATAGACCTACATAACATCCAATAACATCATTTCCGTCGTTCTATTTTACGTTCGTTCATGTAGGTTTGGAATTTTTAATTTATATTTTAATATTTTTTATCGCAGTTGGAAGACAAAAAGTGCACGTTTTTAAGTGTTTCAACCATGCGTCACATTTAAGAATTATCTCAAAAACCCGTCATCAGATCGAATCCAAATTTTAACACAATATGCATTGGAATGTTGTATAACTGGTTTAATTACGATATTTTGTGTGTCCAAGGAACAAAGTTATCAATTTTGTAATATAACTTTTTCTCGGCTCGTGGTGGTTGGAAAATGTAGTTCTTGGTCGCGTTGGAGTCCTTATACATCGAAAAGTTATGCTGTATGACTGTGAAATACGTAAGTTAATTCACTTATTTTATATCAGTTTGTATTTGTAGGGGGAAATAAAACATGGTTCACCAGCTAGCCGCTCCGGGAAAAGCCGTACACCGTTGCCGAAATGGAGCCCATCACGCATCATGGCGTGCCTCACTCGCAGGTGATGGGCTCCATCGCAGCAACGACAGCAAGCTTGCTATTCCTGGGTGTCTTAGTATGTGTCTGACCAACCTATCTCTTCTCTTCATTAGCAGTCGCCAGTCTTAATACCTCTTCGTTTGTAACCCTATCTTACCAGCTGCGAATGTAATAAATGCTATGACAGCATCCAGGGATTTCCGTCCCGCTGTTGTAAATGGTACGTGCTATTAATCTGTCGGTGACTCATTGCGACCTGTCCGCGACACGGCCTCTGCAAAGCTCCATTCTATAAAGAGGACCCTCACTGTATATGTGAGGACGTCAGCCTACACGAGCTATAAAGCCACACTGAATGTGATCGACGAGGACTTCGTAGATGATGATGATGATGATGTTTTAAGGGGCCTAACATCTAGCTTATCGGCCCCTAATGGTTTGGGTGATAGTGAACGATGAGATGAGAATGAAAACTATACTAGCTGACGTACTAGAAGAAGAAATTGTAAACAAATAAAGAATAAGGCAAATAAAGGACAGGAAGAAAAGAAATGCCCTCAACCCCCGAAGAACGAGGATTAAGGTACTTGGAAGGAAGGAGAGCCATGAAAGGCAGATAGGAAAGGGGAAGAGGAGAGGGCCTGCCCCAAAGTCAGAGTAAAAAGGGGATAAAACAGACCCAGCTCAGGAATCCCTCTGTGTCACAAACTCCCTAACTCACTAGCCGAGAGCCCCTGAGGGTGTAGCAATATCTAGGGTGCACCAGAAGAGGTGGGGCTACATACACCCTGCCTCCTTGAGGGCCTTGTGCAGAACGCAGGAGATAACATGAAGAGAAGAAGAAGGCTGACTCCTCGAAGAATGAGGGTATCAAGAAAGATAAGAAAAGGGTCAATTAACGCGGGAAAGTGAATGACTGTCTAGGCCTCGGATACCCTAATACCGTCGGGGTCGGAAGAGAACAAGAGTTGACCAATAGAGGTCGACAGGAAAGAAGACAGAGAGGAGCCCGGCACAAGTAAGTGGAAGCAATGCCACACTCAACTGGGGTCCCGTGGTCGCAAACCCACGTCTCACTACAGTAGATGTGAGTCCCTGGGGGGAACTTCGTAGAATGCGATGTTAAGTACCGTACATACGGTTAGGTAATGAAACCTATTTCCTTCAGTATTGAAGGATTTCAAAATACTAGCGGACCCGTGTGAGAAATCTCGCATGATCATAAACCACACTTTCCCCAATAGGTTTGTAATGAGAGACTTAAGGAGAAAGGTTGTTATGTTTTTATTTCAACCAAATGATTGTAGAACACTGTTTACATTTCAATTAAAATTCAAAGTTCTACGTTCCCTAACTTAAGGAGGCAATCACTGAAAATTGGATCATCATAACACTCACCGGTTATTCGATATTTATGAAATTATACGATTTGAATACTCATTCCTTAGATTTACTGTTTCTGAAATCCATGAAAAATGATAAAGGAAATACCTCATAAGTTGAAATGACATGAAACAGACGTCACAGCGGACAAAATGTGAAGTCATTTTTAAAATAAATTATAGTTATTTATGAAATTATGTGCAATTCCTCACTCCTAATGTCTGTTCTCTTTCATTTGAATGCTCATTTGTCAGGTTCGGTCGTTTGTGAGAGCCGCAGGAGGGATCTATACTACTGAAATACAGGGTTATTCAAAATGATTGTCGGGGTTACAAAAATTCATAACATACAGTGCAATTGACGTAGGAAGATGAATCGTGTTTTATTGTGTAATGCAACTCAAAGTTCTTTTTACATGCATTACACATGCTCGATATGTGCGCCTCTGGTCACTCTACACACATCAACTCGAAAGTCCATCTCTTCCCACACACGCCCCAACATGCCAGTGGTGATGGGTTCGAAGGCAGCTCAGATACGCTGCTTCAGTTGCAGAAAATTCCCTGGTAGAGGAGGAACAAATAGGCTACCTGATCTTTGACATACCCCCACAGGAAGAAGTCACACGGTGTTATGTCTGGTGACCTTGGTGGCCAGGATAAGAGCATCTGATCATGTTCCATTCCACGTCCAATCCATCGTCTTGGAAGTTATTGATTTAAAAATGCTCCAAGATGCACTTCCCTGTTGCCTTTTGTAGTCGATTTCTTAGGGCTACGGAGATAAACATCCCTCATCCGATTCACGTCTGCTTCTGACACGCGGGGACGGCCAAGGCTTTTCCTTTTACACAAGCAACCGGTATTCACGAATTGCGCATACCATCTGCGAATAGAGTTGTCGGAGGGAAGGTCTTTCCCGAACGTCGTAGGAAAATGGCGCTGGACTCTGGTAACGGACCGGTTTGATGAAATTCGAGGGTACAAAACGCCTTCTCTTTACCGCTGGCCGCCATTTTGTCAAATACTGCTGTTACTGCCATCTGGTTATACATGGTACTAAATCGATGTAGAACAAAACTTTGAGAGTTAGTGTAACAGTTACTGCAACAATAACAAGGGTATGTTGTCGACAGTTTCCACAAAATTTCACGAAACCCCGACAATCATTTTGAATAACCCTGTAATAATATATGATGATGATATGCTAAAATAAGCAAAGTATCAAAGTAGACGTAAAAACACGAGACAAAGCTCATTTTAAGCCCCATTATATGAGAAACGAATCTTGTCCCTCTGGGACACCGAAAACCATATTTGAAAGCCCTAGAATCAACAGTTAGCGAGATATTTGTATCTTAGCATCCCAGCTATGGGACACAGAATGAGAATAGGCTGAATCTTATTGATAAACGGGTAATTACAGTAAGAATACGTGATTATGTGAGTTTTTTTTTCAATGATTCCAAAGTCATTCAATGAATGTTCACTTCTGCTAGTGGCTGATAAGATCGTACCGTTCAGGTTTCACCTTGAATTGAAATCGATAACGCTTGTAAAACTATTTGAAGGATATCTGACTGTGAAGTTCAAATCCACTTATCTTAGCAGATCGGTGATAGCCTGGCCCTACCTATACCCCAAAGTTGTGCATTACCACGATCGGTAGTAAACCAGTGATCTCTAATTTTAATATTGTATAAAGAATGTGTTCTTTTTCTGTGCCATTATTTAATAAATAGAGGAAGGATGAAGGAAAGAGAGAGGAAGGTAGGGAGGATAAAAGGGAGGATGAAAGGAAGTGAAGAAGGAAGGAAGGAAGAAGGGAGGGAGGGAGGGAGGGAGGAAGGAAGAAGGGAGGGAGGAAGGAAGGGAGGATGAAAGAGAGGAAGAGAGGAAGGGAGTATGAAAGGAAGGGAGGAAGGAAGAAGGGAGGGAAGAAGGAAGGAAGAAGGGAGAAGGGAGAAAGAAGGGTGATGAAAGAGAGGGAGGGAGGAAGGAAGGAAGGAAGAAGGGAGGGAGGGACGATGAAGGAAAGGAAGAAATGGAGGATGAAAAGGAGGGAGGGACGATGAAGGAAAGGAAGAAATAGAGGATGAAAGGGAGGAAGGAAGGAAGAAGGAAGGAAGGGAGGGACGATGAAGGAAAGGAAGAAACGGAGGATGAAAGGGAGGGAGGGGCGATGAAGGAAAGGAAGAAATAGAGGAAGGAAGGAAGAAGGAAGGGAGGGACGATGAAGGAAAGGAAGAAATAGAGGATGAAAGGGAGGGAGGAAGGAAGAAATAGAGAATGAAAGGTAGGAGGCTGAAAGGAAGGAAGGAAGGAAGAAGGGAGTATAAAAGGAAGGGAGGAGGGAGGAAGAGAGGATGGAAGGGATGGGAGGGAGGAAGAGAGGATTAAAGGAAGGGGGAAGGGAGGCTGAAAGGAAGGGAGGAATGAAGAAGGAAGGCTGGGAGGGAGGATGAAAGGAAGGAAGGGGGGAGGGAGGAAGGCAGAGAGGTAAAAGAGAGGGAGGATTAAGGAAGGAAGGAAGGAAGGCAGGAAGGAAGGGAAGATGGACACATTTTGTCCTAAGTCTGAAGATGTTATAGGGGACCCAAGTTGGGTTTCCAACCAGGTCGTGGGGTTTAAATTTCGCGTGGTTATTTTACTTGACCTGAGGGCTGGTTGTTCGTGACACCAGGCCTCTTCGGAGACCACGCACCTTTAATGGAGACACCACTGCTGGGATGAAGGCCAGTGTGGGTGCCGAGCGAGTTATTTCTGTGTTAAAAAGATGTGTGAAGCACGGGAGAAGCACGTGACAGTGTTATTGTTGTTAGCCTTGACTGCCGCAAGCAGACCTAGCTTACTTCAGTGTTCCTGACCTCACATCTCGCACCTTCACCGTCCATGCACTCCGTGGCGCACGCACCATTTCCCGATTTACTAATCCTCGTTCATACGGAAAACTTTAATAGAATTTTTAAAATATTTAGCCTACTTTCGATTTTTGCAAAAAATGAAAGTAGACTTATAAGATCTACACAGGACCGAAAATTCTGTGTGTGTACTCTGAATGTCTGTCTGCCCCCCCCCCCCCTATCAATTCGAACAGGGTGAAACGGAAATGAACGAAAATTTGGTACAGAGGTAGCACTAGCAGAGGGCACCTCAGTGTCATGTTTTATATAGCCGCCATCTTGATGAAAACGTAATGGTGGCCACCCAAATGTTAAAATCATAAATCAAATTACGATCAACCTAATCTAATTTCTACCAAATTTTGCAAAGTTATACTTTTATCTAAGAAAAATCTCTTGACCAAACTACAAGATCATCAGCCCAATACTTTGCGGATGGTGGCCATGTATGAGTGCAAATTGATTCCCCATAGGCTATCGATTCAAACACTGTGAAACCGAATTGAAAGCTTTTTCTTTTTTTTTACAGGGGTAGCACTAGCAAAGGGCACCACATATTCACGTTTAAAATCCGTATAGCACGTTGTATTTCAACAAGCTACTACAACCAACATTCAATTATACTCCTTGAAAAGGACAAAGTGTTATAATAATACCCATGCTTTTAGGAGAAAGTAGGCTATATGTTCCTTACTGAACCTCTTGTTTTTGCATTGAACCTCTTAATTTATTCATTAAATATATATTTATATATATATTTTTAAACTATCTACTTGAACAAATTGACTCTTTGAGGATCCAAAGTATTGGTGTGCAATATATTGTATGGCAAAATAATTATGGAGATACGGGGCTTTTATATTGAAAAAAGTAATTTTGAGAAAATTAATTTCAAATTAAGGCCATTTAGTTTTGAAGCATTTTCACACAGTTTGTCCCTACAAATATTACAACTAACAGTGCCACTCAAAACAGAATTCAATATAACTAATTAATATATTAATACTTTTTACAATATTGTCATGGGTTATTTCCCAATCATGAAAAAAAATAATACATGAGATAAATAAATAAATTAATAAATACACTTGGATGGCCACTGTCGTCAAGTGATCATCAAATCCATTACACTTAGGCTATTAAATCTGTGTTAAGGTTTGGGTGAAAGTATTTAGTTGAAGTTGTAGTAGTAATAACCCCTGGCACTACAGCCCATGAAGGGCCTAGGCCTACCAAGCGACCGCTGTCCAGCCATCAGATATTGGGGTGACACGTGATCTGCGCATCGGGTCCCCTTGGCCATTAATCTTGGTTTTCGTGACCGGGGTGCTGCCTCACTGTCAAGACAGCTACTCAATTGTCCTCACGAGGCTGAGTGCACCCCGTTCCAACCCTCACGTCAGTATTTTAAAATCCCTGACGGAGCCGGGAATCGAACCCGGGGCCTCCGGGTGAGAGGCAGGTGCGCTACCCCAACATCACGGGGCCGAAGTTGTAGTAGTAGCAGCAACTATTTAAGTGTATTGTGCCCGTTTGTCAGGGATGTCGGGGGACCATCGACCGCTGACACTCTTCTCGACAGAATAGCCAACTGATGATTTCCTTTGAATCATAAGCCAAACCGCAGCCTTCTAGACCAAATAGTTTGTGAGATATGTTGTTTATAAAACTTGCAAGATCTTTTAAAGAAATATTAGGATTACAGTAATATAATAAAAACCGACAGTAGTGGCTACGCTGGCTAAAGCGCAGCATTAGGCCATGGGGCCAAGCTCTCTGCTGACTCGGTAGACGCGTGGGTTCGAGCCCCACCGTTGGCCGTCTTTGAAATGGTTTTCCGTGGTTTCCCATTTTCAACACCAGGCAAATGCTGGGACGGTACCTTCTGACAGGCCACGGCCGCTTCCTTCCACATCCTTGCCCAGTTTCATTCACCATCATTCATTTCATCTCTCATTAACTCCTCTCCTGAGGTTGGCGTCAGGAAGGGCATCCGGCCGTAAAACCATCGCCACAAGGACTTCCATCGCATCTCATCCCCGACCCCGTTGGAAAACGGGAATAATAAGGGGTAGACATACACAGTAATATAATAAAAAGAAATGAGAAATAGTAAATATTGGACTATTATAATAAAACACAACAAATTAATCGGAATGAATCGTATTATATTATTACTTACTTAGTTGGCCACACTTAACAGAGGTCGGGTCATTCCCTCACTCTTTAGCCCCTTCCATTGCTTTCTGTCTCCGGCCATATTCTCGTTGGCTCCCAGGGCCTCCAGGTCTATCCTGACTCCATCCTGCCATCTCAACTTTGGTCTACCAAGAGGTCTTTTCCCTTCTGGTTTTCCTTGTTGCACTCTTTTTACCATCCCTTCTTCCCTTCTCAGTACATGTCCCAGCCATTCTATTCTTCTGCGTCTTATTACTGCTATCACATCCGGTTCGTTATACAAAGCGTGAATTTCTGTGAGTTCTCTTCTTCTGAAGTTTCCCTCCCCTAATACCAACCCGAAGATTTTTCTTAACACTATGTTTTCAAAGGTCAATATTCTCCTCTCCATATATTAATTGTCTTATAAACACGGAGTTTCGATGTCCTTGATAACAGTTTTCTGTTTAGGTTATTCATCGCGAACATTAATGTAGCCTCCGTGGCTTAGGCGGCAGCGCACCGGCCTCTCACCGCTGGATCCGTGGTTCAAATCCCGGTCACTCCATGTGAGATCTGTGCTGGACAAAAAGGAGGCAGACAGGTTTTTCTCCGGGTACTCCGGTTTTCCCTGTCAGTATTTCATTCCAGCAACACTCTCCACTATCATTTCATTTCACCTGTCATTCATTTATGCATTGCCCCAGAGGAGTGCGTCAGGCCTCGGCAGCCGGCATAGTTCATATCCTCGCCACTAGATGGGGGCTTCATTCATTCCATTCCTGACCCGGTCGGAGACTGGAAGCAGGCTGTGGATCGCGATCATTAATGTGAAAAAAAAAAGTGAAAATGTCAAAATTAACAGATTTGGACCTTTACGACTTTCCTTAATCGATTATCCGGTTAGCCGATTAATCTATTGTACATACATTCGATTAATCGATAAATTGTTTTCGTTTAATTTCAAAAATTATTCGATTTAACCGAATATTGCTTATGTGCTCTAATATCAATGTATTGTAGGACAAGAAATACTCGCCACTTGTGTAAGTGGTTGCGGCTGGCCAATCTCCCACGCCTCGTGCTCGCCTGTTTCATCCGGTTACTCGCTCGGCATTTCACTTTCACTAGCACTCTTGCCTTGGTGTCGAGGCCCCAAGGCATGCAGTAAACCTGTCGTTACACGAAGTACCACTTGCTGTAAAGATCTGGTGTCAAACTCCAATTCCCAAGATCGATTAAGTTATCATTCCACTTACTTCATTCAATTCAAGGTCATTCTTCCCCTTTAGGCTGGGGTACTGAAAGTGGGACGCAGACTCCGATTGAAATATTTATATAATCATTAGCAGGTACCCGCGGCTTCACTCGCGACGAAGACAATGGGGACGATGCATTATTGCTGATAATTCGTCTATTCTATTAAAGCAATCGCGGCTACAGGTGGGTCCATTTATATTGATATGAGCAGCAAAGTGGGAATTTCATAGAGTTGAGAAAGTCTGCAGGGTACGATGTTACATTATCTGAACACATTTGAAAATTACGTTTTTGGTTTTGCCATCTTCTGCTGAGACATAACGATTTTGTTGTCCGGATACTCGTGAGCACGCCACATAAAGTACAGTCGCCCATGCGAAAAACTGGTTTTGTCTAAATGTACACCTGCTGCTGCAAGTGCTTGTCATTGCGCTTCGTTAACAATAATTGCGAATACTGTTTGAAGATGGAACTGCACTCATGCACACTGGAATGGCAAATCGAAATAATCGGAATATGAGGAATTAAGAGAATTTTTCCCTGAAGCTATTCAGGGTGTACTCTTCCCACAATTATTGATGATTTGAACGTTAACATGTCGCTATTAATAGACCAATAGCTAAAGTATCTCACCTTGGCCGCTGATGTACATTGTACAGCTTCTTCCAGTGTTACATCCCAGAGATTGTAATTCTCCAACAATCCTTTTGCCTCACATGCCTCTCTAAATAATTAAAATTTCTGATTGTTGTTGTTGTTAGTCTTCAGTCTTTTGACTGGTTTGATGCAGCTATCCATGCCTCCTTGTTCTGAGCTAATCGTTTCATCTCTACATATTTATCACACCCTACATCCGAGGCAATCTGTTTAACATATTCTAACCTTGGTCTACCTCTACAGTTCTTGTTCTCGACCATTCCTTCCATAACTAAGCTTGCTATTCCTGGGCGTCTTAGTATGTGTCCTACCAACCTATCTCTTCTCTTCATTAGCAGTCGCCAGAAACATCTCTCCTCTCCCACTGTCTTAATACCTCTTCGTTTGTAAAACTATCTACCCATCTGATCTTCATCATTCACCTGTAACACCACATTTCAAACGCTTCAATTCTCCTCTTTTCTACTGCACCAATAGTCCCAAATTTCACTTCCATAGAGCGCCATGCCCCAGACAAAGGCTTTCAAAAATGACTTCTTAATACCTAAATCAATATTCGATGTCAACAGATTCCCATTTTATTGTTGCAGAAATGCTTTCCTTGCCTGAGTCAACCTACTTTTAAAATACTCTTTGCTTCGTCCATCACTGGTTATTTTGGTTCCTAAGTAACAGAAGTCTCCTACTTCCTTTAGCCTTTCACCTGCCAATTTGATTTCCTTAGAGGTTTCTGATTTACTTCGGCTGTATTCCAATATTTTTGTTTTGCATTTATTAATTTTCATCACTATCCTCATATCCATGAAGCAGGAAGCTCCCACGACCATCCAAGAATAATAAATAGAGCTCGGATTTTTAGTAAATATTTTTTTTAATGTAAATACATATTTTAAACATTTGTTCTATAATTACATAAATCCGTGCTTTTTACTTATTAGCACATAAAAGTCAGTAGAGCCTCGTTTATCCGGACTAATTAAGGACCGAAAGTGCTCCGGATAACTATTTTTCCGGATAATCAAACATGCGTTTATTTCATAAGAAAACAAGTGGTTCCGTGAAGAACTATACAGCCTATTTTCATATATCCTATTTATGTTAATTGCCACTATCAACATACAAAATTTCAGTTTGATTGCTGTAATAGATTCGTAGATATTGAGAACCGACTAAATATTTGGGATGGTCGCCATGTTGGATTGTTAAATGTATAGGCCATAGAGTTATGTACCATTAGAGAAGAATTATTGCGTAGGTTCATTATTCAAACTTTCACTTCGATCGCATGATTACGACACAAGGAATAAAAACTTAATTTTAAAATTCGCACAGCCGCCATCTTGAGGTTATGTAAACAATTGAACTAAATTAGATACCAGTGCATTACAATATGTATAACCAAATCGTGTTCCAGATTTCATTGCGTTTGGAACATTAAACAGCGGGAAAGGTCTATTTAACATTTTCAAATTCGCTTGGTCGCCATGTTCGTTTTGTAGTTAACCGGTTTTTGAAAGTCTTATAGATGAACTTCCAGTAGTGTCCTTTATCTCCTTACAAAATTTCAGGGTGATATCGCTAATAGTTTCAGAGATATAGAATGCCAGTGAAATATTTCGCACATCCGCCATCTTGTGGTCATGTAAACAATTGAACCAAGCTAGATGTCGGTGCATTACAATGTGTGTAAATATATACTGTACCAAGTTTTATTGCGTTTGGTTGGTTAAATCGCGAGAAACGTCTATTTAAAAGTCGCAAATTCGCGTGGCCGCCATGTTGGTTTTGTTGTTACCAGGTTTTCAAAAGTCACATGGATGAACTTATAGTAGTTCCCTTTATCACCGTAATAAATTCCAGGGTGATATTGGAAATAGTTTCGGAGATATTGAATGCTGGTGAAATATTTCGCACAGCCGCCATGTTGGATTGGTGAGACGTAACAAAATTTGAAGGGCACGGTCGAGGTCGCCCGGTATAGTGCTATGAACTTACCGAGTTTCATTGAAATCGATCCAGCCGTTTAGATTTTATTAGGGGGGGGGCACACACACACCTCACACACACACACACACACACACACGCACACGGACAAAAGGTGATCTCATAAGCCTATTTTTTTCAAAATTAAAAATAGGCTAAAAATGCACAGAACATTATGGTAGGCTATTAAGCACCAAGCTTCTCATTTAGCTGCAACGCTTTCTCACTTAACAAAAGCCCAGAAATGGGATATCCCTAACTTTTTGTCTGAATAAAACATAAGTACACCGCTTTTCCCAATTTTTATCCGTAGCTGATCTCATGGTTCTATTCTTTTTTAGACCCTTCTTCCCTATCTAACTGGGGCGTGGTGGCTCAGCGGTCTAGCTGTATGCCTTTCACCAAGGCGGTCCGGGTTCGATTCCCGGTCAATGCATGTGAGATTTTCGAAGTGAAATGCCATGTCCTGTGGTTCGGATTCCACGTAAAAAGGAGGTCCCGTGGCTCATAATCACAAGATTCACGGTCACGTAAAACTACAATCTTCCTTCCTTTTTTTTTTCCTATCTAACTTCGATGCAGAATTCAGAATTTCATCTTTCCTTTTTTCAAATCATAAATTGTGGATTTTCCAACACTAAGTTTTCATTAGACATTGCACACTCTCACCTTTATCCAGTTTATTAATGATCTCCACCTTCTTCTCAATGGATAAAACATTGCGATTTCGTTTTTCTTTTTGTCACTCGTAGAAGCCATTTTCACAACCTAATACAGTACAGTACACACACTCACATACATTGGAACATTATAGAGTAATCAAACGGAAGGAGACAACAGAGACAACAATTGAAAAAGAGAACCGACTCACTACTGTGGTGAGGGCGCGCTACTACGTCTTTTTTTTTTTTTTGCTCGTCCGGAAAGTTGACGTTCCGGTTGTTTGCGGTCCGGATAAACGACTTTCTACTGTATTTAGGCTACATTTAAAAAAAATCAGAATGCATTTTTGTTCTGTGTTACATCAACGGGAAGAACCTGTGAGCTATCTAATCTTCATGCAGAGTGTATGTCAGCTTGCAGCTGTGTTATTCTTATCTTGTCGCCCCGTGCCACTCACTGTGGAACCCGGGAATTTCCTTGTCCATAGCCATATTGCACCACGTGCTAGACCTCCCCTCTCGCAGCTAACTGGAACCAGTGTCACTCACATGTAGTTCATTTGTCACTGAGAACTGTAAGACAGTTCTACTATGCCTAAAGTAAAAGCAACTACAAATTATCGTCTGCAGCAGTATGTTGCAGAATTTAAGGATAATTTTACTTCTGATGGGGGCGTTCTGTTCTGCCGACCATGTGGGAAACCAATCAAGGCTGAACAGCGATCTTAAGTTAGACAACACCTGGAGGGCAAGAAACATATTGCCGCACTTTCGCGCCTTCAGAAGTGTTTCGCGATAATCGTCGGTCATTTGTGATGGGCAACCTGAAGATGTATCTCGTTGTATATTGTAATGCTTCAGCAGTCAGTGAGACATAGCATAAATTGCATTCGTGAGTACTGCATATTTTTTATATTCACATTAATAAACAAAATTATAATTAAATATTTTTACTTTTTGTCACATATTTCAGATATTGTTAATACATAAAAAATAAATATTTTCCCGACTTTTACCCCCCAAAAAATACGAGCCCTATTAATAAACTCCCACTTTTGCTGTCTTATTTCACAAGAACTGACCAGTAGATCTTGAGAATAGGTGAAGCTGTAGAGTAACATTTCCCAACATAGCTCCCTTTCACCCGCCACCCGCAGCGATATCTCCTTACCAAACACTTAACAAGCTCTAATGACAATAAACGGCTTGACAAAGTGACCGCCACTTCCTTGCAACAATAGATTCTTATATTTGTGTCATTGTTGACTTGAATGCCGCCAGGCCTTTGCAGTCAGTTCAAAGACAGTGAGTGGACAGGTGGATTCTAGTGCGCGTTCAGTGGACGTGGTTAGCTCGATTTACAATAAGCTAATACAAGTATCGCCATTGCCCATGGATAAGTGGCTTATTATTAATGAAGTATTACAACCAATGATGATCATGAAGATAATTGTTGTTTTAAGGAGCCTAACATCTAGGTTATCGGCTCCTGATGGTTTGGGTGATAGTGAAATATGAGATGAATAATAATATCGTATGGCCTCGGTGCCGGGTGCAAGCTTTGTAATTTGACACCCAGAGGGTAGCTTGCATGTCGAATTTCGTTGTTCCTTGAATCACTATGAAAGTCAAGGAGGTTAGATATCTAAGCTCCTTGAACACACTAGCACTTTCTAGTAGAGAAATGAGGAACTTTGTATTGGCGGAAACTCCCGAGATTAATTTTGCCATTATGAGCACGGCCTACTGAATTCAAATGGGTTATTTGACATGCCAACATCGTATGACATGCGTATCGTATTTTTGCCGCCTTTCAAAAATCACTTACCACGGTCAGGAGCGAACCTGCAATCTTGGGGTTAGTAGACCGACACGCTATCCACTCACCCACCGTGGCAAGCTAGATGAGATGAGAATGAAAACTATAACTAATACTAACTACAGACTTACATACTAGAAGAAGAAATGGTAAACAAATAAAGGAAAAGGCAAATAAAGGATAGGAAAAAGAGAAATGCCCTCAACCCTCGAAGAATGAGGATTGAGGGACTTGGAAGGAAGGAGAGCCATGAAAGGCAGATAGGAAAGGGGGAAATAGGAGAGGGCCCGTCCCAAAGTCACTGGAAAAATGCAAAATAAAAGGACCCAGCTCAGGAATCCCTTGGGATCGCCAACTCCCAAACTCTCCAGCCGTGAGCCCCTGAGGGTGTAGCAATATCCAGGGTGCACCAGAAGTGGTGGGGCTACATACACCCTGCCTCCTTGAGGGCCCTGAGCAGAAGGCAGGAGATAACCTGAAAACAAAAAGAAGGCTGACCCCTCGCAGAAGGAGAGTATCAGGAAAGATGTGACGAGGGCCAATTAAGGCGGGAAAGTGAAAGATTCCCTAGGCCTCGGATACCCTAATACCGTCGGGGTCGGAAGAGAACAAGAGCTGACCAAGAGAGGTCGACAGGAAAGAAGACGGAGAGGAACCCGGCACAAGTAAGTGGAAGCAATGCCGGACTCAGCTGGGGTCCCGTGGTCGCCAACCCACCTCCCACTAGATGTGAGCTCCTGGGGGGTTAGAGCCAATGGCCATAAAATAAATCAACATACTAAAATAACAATTAGTCAATGCAAAACTGCATCAGGGAATTGGTTCGTTGCTCGCACCAAATGACGTGACATGTCACACTTTTTGTCACATAAGATACACTGACACTTATCTTCTGGCTGATGGTAATTTTTGTTCTTACATATTTTATGGTGAAAACCATGTACTGATAGTCTTTTGTCACCAGATGTCGCAGTTCGTAGGATCCTTGCATCCAGTCCTCTGAAGTCATAGCGTCCGTCGCGTAAAAGTCATCCCAAATGTCGTTTCTCTTTGCGGTCATTATGCGCAAATATTCTTCAAATCCCTGTGTTGATGGCAGGGGCCTCGGCAGTCTTAGTTCCTCCATGAGCGGTAGATCTCCCGTCATAACGTACACAAGTCTTGATAAGTGTAAACTTTGATAAACATAATGCTCTTTTTAGGTACATTGATTTGATCCTCTCCAATTGTTCCAGGTGTCTGTAACTGAGATGGGCCCAAATATTTTCCAGTCCATACAATGCCACAGGTGCTATTTTCAACCAAAATAATCTTATGGCAGTCCTTAGGGATATGCCGCGCAAATGGGGGGGATATCGCTTATTGCCTTCAATGCAGCATTCACCCTCTCACCCACATGTATCGTGAAAACGTCCGGCTCCGTGGCTAAATGGTTAGCGTGCTAGGCTTTGGCCCATAGTGCCCCGGGTTCGATTCCCGGCCGAGCCATCTGGGATTTTAATCTCCTGGGGTTAATTCCCATGGCTCGGGGACTGGGTGTATGTGACGTCTTCATCACTTCCTCCTCATTACGACGCGCAGGTCGCTCACAGATGTCAACCAGAAAGACCTGCACTCGGCCTCTCCGGAGGTCACACGATCATTATCATTATCGTGAAAACGTTCCCAAGTGTCTGCTTAGTCACCCCTAGGTACCGGTAGTGGGATACTGAGGACAAGGGAGCGCCTCTGTAGAGTATCTTCGCGGGCTTCCCTCTTTTCCTAAATGACATTGTAACCGTCTTTATCTCATTTAATCTTAGATCGTTATCTTCGGCCCAATCTGCCACTCTGTCCAATGCGAGTTGCAGGACTTCTGCACTCGTAGAGGTCAATACCTTATCGTCGGCAAACGAGTGGATTTTGACATTCGGTGGAACTATTGTAGTGATGTCAGCTGTTGCTATTGTAAACAATAATGGACTGAGAGGATCGCCTTGGAGGACCCCATTCATTTGTTCAATCGGTTCAGAAGTCGTGATATCATCGGTGATTTCTATAAGGTTTTTATCATTTCAAATGATCTTGTCGACTTCGTCGTTTGCTTTGGGTCTAACGTTATGCGAAGTTAGTGGGTAAAGGACGGCGAGTGCGTGACGTCATGCAGCCACGCGGGAAGACTAAATTATTGGTTAATGGAGTCTGTTGAAAGAGTCCTGGGGGCATTTGTAGCATGCGTCATTTGAAATGATATAACGTCTAGTCTTTCAGACTGACTGTAATTTTTTACTCGGTAAATTCTTGATGAATCTTGTTAAGTACCTTATTAGGAGAGGTAAAGAGACCCCATGAAAGTGATAGTTAGTTATTGTTGTTTTAAGGGGCGGAACTACGAGGTAAAGTGATAGTGCTTGCTTGGTAAGGGAATAAGAAAAGGGGGTCGATAGATCTCTCATGTTTCAGAAGGTGAGCTGCAGAAAAAGGTTGATAACCCCTGCTTTAACCATTTATAGGTTAGTGGTCAGTATATTAACCAGCTACTATAACCACTATTTATATTGTCAAAGATGCTGATGGTTGAATCTTCGAGCGATATATCAAAGAATTATTATTATATTGGCTTTCACGGCCCGTGAATTAAAACTCAGCAATTCTTCTAGGTCAGTGGTTCTTACCGGTGGTCCGCGAGTGCCTCGGGAGTGGTCCGCGGGAGAGAAGGGTCCACCAGCACGTATAAAAAAGTGGCCAATAAATGGGGATTTTGAAAACGATGTGCGTTGAACGAGAATCGTTCGAATGTATTCGCGACGATGACTGTCAGGTTTTGAATTGAAATATCTTTAAAATAAGTGTTATTGAGGAAGGGTTACAACTTATGAGGTGTATTTGGGGGAAGGAGGGGTGGTCGTACATGATTCAATTTTACGCTGAGTGGTCCGCAGACTTCTACGGGTTCAGAACCACTGTTCTTGGTTTATGCCGTGTCTTGTGGAACCTAAGAGCGTTCGTCAAATCTAACCTACAGTATATTTAGCTTAACATATGTATAGATAGTGAAAGGTTCTTTTACCCACCATAAATCTATGACATGAGCCCGCCGGCTTTACTTCCCCTCCGAAGGAAGGCATACTGAGGGATTTTAACGCTCTTAAAAAAGCCGATGACTTCGACCTTGGGTATAGCAGCTCAGCATGCTATCAACTACGCCACCGACGCCGCCCTCTTAGTGTTGAAGTTCTAATAATCAAATATGTCTGGTATTTGTACAGTTGGTAGTGCGTGGGAGTGTTGGTAAGTGAGCGTAGTCTTATCATGGAAGGTTTGAACAAGGAAATGTTGGTAACGTGACGAAACAAGTTGGGCATTCTAGTTACAGTTGTGACACGAACTAATGCTAGTTAGCATAACAATACCCAGTGTTTATTCAGTGAAATAATGTATTCTGCATGTTCTGCTGTGAATACATAAACAAGTGTACTCATCACTGCCTTCAAGTCTGCAGTAGTTAGAGGCGTTGGTTAACAAGTCGCCTCGTGGCTACAGTGCGTGAGACTCTGTAAGGATACATTCATTGCTGTACCATCTAGAATTGCTCGAATAATTCCTCATAACGAATATTTCGATTCAAACATACGAACACCGGGAGCCTCCGTGGCTTAGGCGGCAGCACGCCGCACAATTGCTCAAAATTGATATCTATGGAGACAAAATTATTTTTACGTTTTAATCATGAATTTTGAGTGAAAGCAACGTATATAATTTGTTTACTTAATAATAAACATCAGTTAAGGCCTTTTTTTTTAAAGCTACGTCTACACATGTAAGAAATTGTCTATGACTAGGAGTTGGATAGAGCATTCAGGTATCTCTTCAGAACAATTTTCTACCCCTAATTTACTTTTAACAAAGTCACAAAGTTCCACTTTTGACATAATCGTCGAACCCAGTGCTTCAAACATTTGTAAACGTGTGAGAACTGGTTGCGTGGCATTATCTAAAACGTAAAATAACTGAGTTGCAAAAAGATGCAAAGAACAGGCGCAAACTGCAAGACTTTATCTACATTTTAACATTAAATAGAAAGTGACGCAGAGTGACGCGTCATACTATAAATCTAAGTGAAAATAATTTAAAAATAATAGTTAAATATTATATAATGCAAATATAGCTAAAATTACCTAACAATTACGCCCATTAATAACTGAAACACTTTACAAAGATCACATCTTCAGTTGCATGTTCCATCTTAAAGCATCACACTAACCACGCAGACAACCAAACCACAGCCACTTACATTCACCCTCCAATTCAGACTGCTCGAACAGTGGTGACAGATTTACACTAAGATGCGTTTATATCCCAGAATAGTGAGCGGCAATTGTATGAGAATGCTGTGTTTTAATTATGAAAATAAATAATTTTGTCCTCTTAGATTTCGATTTTGACCCACTGTGCACCAGCCTCTCACCGCTGGGTCCATGGTTCAAATCCCGGTCATTCCATGTGAGATTTCTGCAGGACAAAATGGAGGCAGACATGTTTTTCTCCGCGTACTCCGGTTTTCCCTGTCAGCAATTTCATTCCAGCAACACTCACCCCTATCATTTCATTTCATCTGTCATTCATTTAATCATTGCCTCAAGGGAGTGCGACAGGCTTAGGCAGCCGGCACAGTTCATATCCTCGCCGCTAGATGGCGACCCGGTCGGTCGACTGGAAGCAAGCTGTGGATTTTCATTCTCCGACGAACACAGACATTCGCAATATTCGTTGAGTGAAATAACCTGACAATTCAATCAATAAGCCAGCGCGCCTGCCTCTCACCCAGAGTTTAGAAACTGACGAGAGGGTTGTAACGGGGTGGACTCAGCCTCGTGAGGTCAATTGAGTAACTGTCTGACAGTGAGACAGCGTCCCGGACACGTAAACCAAGGTTGACAACTGAGGAGATCCGATGCGCTGACCACGCTTCACCCCAATATCTGCAGAACAAATGACTGGGCAGCGGTCGCTTGGTAGGGCCTAGGCCTGGTCTGTAGTGCCTGGGGTTATTATTCACCTAGCTGTGAACTTGGCTACTAGATGCAACCACAACCAGCACCTGCCGGTGAACGTTGGAACTTAGAGCGTTATTCAAATCTAACCTACAAAATAATTTAAACTTCACACAATTATAATTAGTGGAAGGTTCTTTTACATGTCATAAATTTATGACATGGGACCGCCAGCCTCACTTCTTCTCCGAAGGAAGGCATACTGAGGAATTTTAACGCTCTTAAAAATTAGAAGACTTCTCACTATTATTTTGCAGTGGTGGATTTCATCAGACGGTTTGCAGCAAAATGATGTTAGTTCACCAACGATCGTTTATAAAATGGGTTATCTCATGAAATGCTTTCAGATTATGTAAGAATGAAATACGGTATTTAATTCTGTAAGTTACAATATGGCAACAATGAAAAATAGTTTCAGCCAGTGGCGGCCGGTAATAAGGTTGCAGTGTTGCACACCGACCAGATTAATCCAAGAAAAACAATTAATACCGTAATAATATTTTTAGTAATAAAAAACTGTAAGTTTCCTTTTAAATGTATAGGAATTCACAATTGTGTTCTTTAATAATTCAGGAAATCTTATACAGTTCCTGTGAACTGTCTGAGAAAGCAAAGCGCGCCAACTGCCTAGGAGCGCTCGTCCGTCTGGTCGTTGCTAGGCCCAAGCACCGACCAGATCTCAATAGTGAAGGGTATGTCAGAGATGCTAGACAGTTAACTCGGCTGGTCGTTGCCCGCTGATTGCAACAAGGGTGCCGAGGCGCGGACGGAGACACCGGTGATGCTCCGTCAACTGCCGATACTGTGTCTTGCAATGTAATTTGCGCGTACTTGTGACATTCACGGTTATTTCTCACCCTCGTTTCATATATATGGTGCGTTCAAAAAGTAACGAGCCGGAGGCTGTAATGCTCAAACCGGTGATGACATAGGCTAATCGTGGCGTGTGTAACGAGGTGTGGTTCCGACCAGAGCGTGGAAGGTCACAGCCCGTCGCTAGAGGGCACGCGTGCACGTCACGTGACGATACTAAGCGAGCAGCAGCATGCATCAATCGTCCAACGCTGCCAGCCGCATTGCAAACAGTGACATGGAGGCGTCAAACGAAGAGCAAAGAGGTGTTGTTCGGTTTCTGACAGCAAAAGAGTAGGGGGAACGGACATTTATCGCCGAATGTCACAAGTGTACGGCGAACACTGCATGTCCCTTGCAAGAGTCAAGGCGTGGCACAAGTGCTTCAGGGAAGGACGGGTGTCGTTATCCGATGATGCCCGGTCTGGGGCACCCCCCCCTGTATTACCGAAGACAACGTTCAGCTGGTTGATGCACTCATTACCCAGGACCGCCGAGTGACAGTGAACGCCATAGCCGCCATGGTCGGATTGAGCGTCAGAAGTGTGCACACCATCATGAAGGAACGACTGCACTTCCGGAAAGTGGGTGCCCCACAGTCTTCAACCACACCAGGAAGCATGCCGAGTAGCCTACTGTCTTGGTCTTGGTCGGACAATTGATGCATGCTGCTGCGCGCTTTGTATAGTCACGTGACGTGCACGCGTGCCCTCTAGCGACGGGATGTGACCTTCCACGCTCTGGTCGGAACAACACCTCGTTACACACGCCACGATTAGCCGATCTCGTCACCGATTTGCGCATTGCAGCCTCCGGCTCGTTACTTCTTGAACGCACCTTATACTTAAGTTGTTTTGTTCTCGTGAAGGTTTTCATGTAGACTAACTTATAATCCATTTAATCTGATTGCAATGTGATGCTTTCTGAAATGCGGCATTCATGATGAATGAGGTACACCCGTTTTACCGCGAAATTGAATACAGTATCCTCTGCAATCAGTCTCTTTTACCCTAACCCCCACCCTTAATGAAAATATTGTAACACTCAGAAAAATTAACCACCAGCCGCCACTGTTCAAAGCTATCTTTACTTTATAAAGCAGTCAATTTAGTCTGTTATGTTGATTTCTTGAAGGTCATTTTCAATTGTTCTTGTTGTTGTTGTTGTTGTTGTTGTTAAGTTCAGTATGGTAACCATGACACGCAATGTTAAATTAGTTGTGCTATTGTTCCAGGTTGAATATGTTTACAAACAAGGAGAACCAGGGCTCCGAGAAGGGGATCGACAATGTTGCCATGGATATCAAGGTGCCCATCCCGGAGCCTGTCACTATGTAAGTACCGCGGTCTATATTGAAATTGCGCTTTTTTTAGACGTCTTATTGTCTTTTCTTCCTTTCTTCTTTCCTTCTGTCCTTTCTTTCTTTTTTTCTTTCTTTCTTTCTTTCTTTCTTTCTTTCTGTCCTTTCTTCCTTTCTCCTTTATTTCTTTCTTTCTTTCTTTCTTTCTTTCTGTCCTTTCTTCCTTTCTTCTTTCCTTCTGTCCTTTCTTCCTTTCTTTTTTCTGTCTTTTTTCCTTCTTTCCTTCTGTCTATCTTTCTTTCTTTCTTTCTGTCCTTTCTTCCTTTCTTCTTTCCTTCTGTCCTTCCTTCCTTTCTTCTTTTCTGTTTTTTCTTCCTTTCTTCTTTCCTTCTGTCCTTTCTTCCTTTCTTTCTTTCTTTCTTTCTTTCTGTATTTTCTTCCTTTCTTCTTTCCTTCTGTTCCTTCTGTTCTTTCTTTCTTTCTTTCTTTCTTTCTTTCTTTCTGTCTTTTCTTCGTTTCTTCTTTCCTTCTGTCCTTTCTTCCTTTCTTTCTTTCTTTCTTTCTTTCAGTCCTTTCTTTCTTTCTTTCTTTCAGTCCTTTCTTTCCTTTGTTTTCTTTCTTTCCTTCTCTCCTTCTTTAGTTAGTTATTGTTGTTTTAAGGGGCGGAACTACGAGGTCACCTGCCCCTTCTCTCCTTCTTTCCATGTTTCCTTCTTTCCTTCCTTCCTCCTTTCCCTTATTTCCTTCTCTCTCTGTGCTGCGCTAGTGGACAAACGAGAATGCTGGATAACAGCTGCTAATGAGGCCACGTGGAGTGTTGGGTAAGGTGAGGTATGACTGACCAACGTAAGATACATGCCAATGATTAATCTATATATTAGAACTGAATTGTTACATTTGATCTATCAGCGCGCGTGAAATCATGTTGGCAATAATGTCATGTATGTGTTGCTCTGAATTAATATGAAATATTATCTATATATTTAAAACACTAAGGTGATTTTTATTACAGCGAGATTGAGATAACGTCTTAACCGATGACTTCGTAATGCATTCTAACGAGAGCTCTTGGCCTGTAGATTTCCAGAGTGTCTTTAAAAGGAAAATATACGTTAT
The DNA here is from genome assembly GCA_946902985.2 of Meconema thalassinum. Classification (NCBI taxonomy): domain Eukaryota; kingdom Metazoa; phylum Arthropoda; class Insecta; order Orthoptera; family Tettigoniidae; genus Meconema; species Meconema thalassinum. The sequence continues at coordinate 330,979,779 of OX336388.2, forward strand.
GGGATATATTTAAATTATTAAAGAATGTAATATTTGTCACTCCCGCGCTTGCGCACAATGGCTCTATTCCACCAGAGAAATGGCGGATCCCGTCGCGTCTTACCGAGATATTTGTTTATGATAATTAACAGAGGGGGGGGGGGGGGAGGGGGGGGGGGGAAGTATTTTTGTGGCTCTATGGCTCAAACTTTTAAAGTAGCCTATATGTGGAGGCAAATCACTTGATGGGCAGAGAGCAATAACCCTTCGACTTGATTTAACATCTTCCGATAAAACACTTCAATTTTCCAGTTTCCAATTCCCTTGGCGTGCTTTACCACAATCAATAAAGCTCAAGGGGAAGCTCTGGAACGTGTAGGTCTCTATTTGCCTCATCAAGGTTTCAGTCACGGCCAGTTATATGTTGCGAAGTCGATCCTTCGACGACCTTAAAGTTGGCAACAGTGTCAAAAAATCGTTAAAAAAATGCATACTGTATAAGAGAATCCTTCAGTAAATATTTTCCCAATGACAGTCATGTTTTGACGGCTATCAACTAGTAATCTATTATTCTGCCAATTTTGGATGATATCCATTTGTTAGTATAGACGTTACACGTATTTAAAAACTGGATCAATCAGCAGGCTTAGTATCATGTTGGCAGCACTTAAATGTATCAGTTATTCCAAATTAATCTAGAATGCCAGGTACTATTCATATGCAAAGTTCACTGTAGAGCCGTTGGTTTGTATACTTTGATATACTGTATTGGAATTAGGATTTTTAAAAAATAGAGCATTTATAAACAGTTGGCATCCCTGCTGGCTTTTAAGAATACGCATAGTCATATCAGTTATGGTACAAAAAGTACACACGAAATTTGCTTGAAATCCCATTGATAGTATAGAAGTTATGGATTTAAATATTGGACCTATCAGCAGGCTTAGAATCATGTTGGCAACACTGTCACATATGGGCTCCTGATAATATAATCTGGAATGTTACTCTCTTGCTGTGTGCCAATTTTGGAACAGTTCGCAAGCATAACTTCTGAGATATCTAGCATAGAGCTCAAATTTCAATTGTGATTTTCTAGCAGTTGGTAGCACTGATGGTCATTTTTAAATATGGTAGTGAGATATTCAGGTATAGATCTAAACTCCTACCAAATTTGGTTTCGATTTCTGCAGCCGTTTGGAAGTAACTACGGATGACGGACGGACATTTGCCCGGATCGGTCACATGTCTTATTTTGTCCTCATTCTTAGCCTATTTTCATTAATTCAAAAATAGTCTTATGAGATCACCTTTTGTTCGTGTGTGTGTGTGTGTGTGTGTGTGTGTGTGTGTGTCCTCCCTAATGAAATCTAAACGGCTAGAGAGATTTCAACGAAACTCGGTGAGGTATTAGCACCATTTCGGCAATCCCCGACCGTGCCCTTCAAATTTTATTACTTCTTACCAATCCAAAATGACGGCTGTGCAAAATATTTCACCGGCTTTCTATATATCCAAAACTATTACTGATATCACTATGAAATGTTGTACATTGAGAAAGGACACTACCAGATGATCACGTATGAGACTTTCGAAAACCTGTTAACTACAAAACGAACATGGTGGCAAGCGAAGTTGAAAGATTTAGACGATTCTCGCGATTTAACCATCCTACGCAGTGAAACTTCGTACAGTAAATACACATTGCAATGCAGTGGCATCAAATTTAGTTCATTTTTTTAAATATAACTTCAAGTAGGCGGCGGTGCGAAATTTCAAAATTAAGTTTTTATTTCTTGTGTGTTAATCATTCGATCGAAGTGAACGTTTGAATAATGAACCTACGCAATAATCGTCATCTAATAGTACATAACTCTAAGGACCCCCAGGGGCTCGTATCTAGTATGACGTGGGTTGACGACCACGGGGTCACAGCTGAGTCCGACATTGCTTCCACTTACTTGTGCCGGACTCCTGTCATCTTTCATGTCTACCTCCCTTGGTCAACTTTTGTTTTTTTCCCATACCGACGGTATTAGGGTATCCGAGACCTAGGGAGTCTTTCACTTTCCCGCCTTAATTGGCCCTTGACTCATCTTTCCTGATCCCTCCTTCTTCGAGGGGTCAGAACTCTTGTTTTCGTTTCATTCTATTTCCTTTACTCTTAGATTCCCGCACTGTTTTTAATTGGCTCCCCGTGTATCTAAATTACCTTCATGTTCGACCCTGACTATTATATGTCAGAAAACTGTACTATAATTAGGCTCATAACACTATTTTTAGCCTATTTTCAATTTTGAAAAAATAGGCTTATGAGATCACCTTTTGTCCGTGTGTGTGTGCGTGTGTGTGTGTGTGTGTGTGTGTGTGTGATTCGTGTGTGTGTCCCCCCCTAATAAAATCGAAACGGCTGGAGCGATTTCAATGAAACTCGGAATGTTCATAGCACTATTCCCGGCGACCTCGACCGTGCCCTTCAAATTTTGTTACGTCTCTCCAATCCAACATGGCGGCTGTGCGAAATATTTCACTAGCATTCAATATCTCCTAAACTATTACCGATATTGCCCTGAAATTGTGTACGGTGATAAAGGGCACTACTAGAAGTTCACCTATGAGACTTTCAAAAACCTGGTGACTACAAAACCAACATGGCGGCCAAGCGAAGTTGAGACATTTAAATAGACTTTTCTCGCGATTTAACTATCTAAATGTAAAGAAACTTGGTACAGCAAATGTTTATACACATTGTAATGCACTGGAGTCTAATTTAGTTCAATTGTTTACATAACCTCAAAATGGCGGCTGTGCGAAATATTTCACTGATATTCTATATCTCCGAAACTATTACAGATATCAGCCTGCAATTTTGTACGGTGATAAAGGGTACTGATACAGGTATACCTACGTATATTTCATAAACCTGTAAAGTACGAAACGAACATGGCGACCAAGCGAATTTAAAATATTTTAATAGACTTTTCTCGTGATTTAACTCTCTGAGCGCATTGAAATGTAGTACAGTAATTGATTTTGCAGATTGTAATGCACTGCCATCTAATTTAATTCAATTGCTTACATAACCTCAAGATGGCGGCTGTGCGAAATTTTAAAATTAAGTTCTAATTTCTTGTGTCGTAATCATGCGATCGAAGTGAAAGTTTGAATAATGAACCTAGGCAATAATTGTCCTTGAATGGTACTTAACTCTATGGCCTATACACATAACACTCCTAAATGGTGAGCTCCCGAAATATTTAGACGGTTCTCAATATCTATGAATCTTTTACAGCAACCAAACTGATTTTTTTTATGTTCATAGAGACTATGAACATATGTTCACCTATAGGACTTTCAGGAACCTGGTGAGCACAAATCCAACATGGCGGCGACGCGAAGTATAAATATTTAAATGGACGTTTCTCGCGAATTAACTATCCGAGTGCCGTGAAACGTTGCACGTTAAATGCTTATACAAATGTTGATCCACTGGCATCTAATTTATTTCAATGGTTTGCATTATCACAAGATGGCTGCTGTGCGTAATTTTAAAATCTCGTTTTTACTTCTTGTTGTCTAATCATGGGATTGAAGTTTGAATACCACACGTACACAATAATCTTAATGTAATAGTACAAAAATAAAAATCCAACCTGGCGAACATCTGAAATATTTAGACGGTTCTCAATATCTACGAATCTGTTACAGCAATTAAACTGAAATTTTGTATGTTGATTGTGGCAGTTAACATAAGTAGGATATATGAAAATAGGCTGTATAGTTCTTCACGGAACTACTTGTTCATTATGAAACACTTACTCCCACCAATCAGAGCTCAAGAAACAGTTGTTTGACCAATTAGATAATTAGATCCGCTGAGTTCCACGGCCTTCTAATTTAAATTTCACTTCCTGGCCTAGTGTCATAGTAGGGTAATCGAGGAGGCCATGGTCAAATACAAGGTATTCTCTGCGTCTCATGCGCTCTGTTCAGTACATAAAACTGGCGAAATCTCGACAGATATTTATGAATATTTATGTTCGAAAATAAAATAGTTACAATAATTATCGTCGAGCATAAACAGTCCTATGCAACTCGCCTGTAATGGTAATTAAGACACTCGTATGGAAATTATAAAACTCTCATACGCTCGTTTTATAAACATACTCGTGTCGTAATTATTGCCATTATAGGCTCGTTGCATAATGTACTATTAACGAATTTTTTGAATCTACACTACATATTGTAGGTATTTTAGATCGAAAATACAAATTGTATTTTGCGAGTATTTCCAACCTCAATGGCATTTTGTAAGGATTGGCAATCTACTGTAAATTGCTTTTTAGTGTCTTTCAATATAGGCGGAGACACTTTGAGTATTTTGAATTTCAATTTCATTTTGTAAGTATTTTGAATTTCAATTGCACTTTGTGAGTATTTTGAATCTGAAATGGCCCTTTTCAATCTAAGCATTGTGTATTTTCAATTTCAATTGCATTTTGTAAGTATTCCGACTCTACATTGCATTTTGTACGTATTTGGAACCTAAACTATATTTTGTGCGTATTTTTCAATTATTTCATTTTTGAGTTTTTTCGTTCTAAATTACCCTTTGTAAGTATTTCGTTGGTTGGTGGTTGGTTGGTTCTTAAGTTTAGGGGCTGCGACAACGCGGTCATGTAGCTCCGTGTACTTTGGGTGTGTGTAGAATCTGTCTGATAAACGGTGTTAATTGTGATGACTGTATTAGTGTGTGTTATCTGTTTTTTAATTTTTTTTTTAGCGTATGGCTATTAGTGCCGGGAGTGTCCGAGAACATGTTCGGCACGCCAGTTTTGTAGCTGCTTCGAGACGGACACCCAATGGGTGAGCTACAAGTACCGCTGGGGAGGAAAGTTGGAAGGGAAGGGCGAGGAGTTGGAAGGTAGCGGCTGTGGCCTATAGTGAGGGACCAACCCTGGCATTTTCCTGGAAGGAAGATGGGAAACCACAGAGGACCATCTTCAAGGTTGCCGGCGGGGGGATTCGAACCTCCTCACCTCCCGGATGTGAGCGACTGCCAATAGTCATGCCGTAACCACCACGGCTAACTCACCCGGTTTTTTAAATTTAAGTACTGCAACTTAGAATTTTTCAAATAGTTCCTACTTTTGCCGCCAAGCGCCACCGTCAACGATTACTAGGCCAAGTTCAGAACTTAGCTACCAGACACCACCGCAGTCGGCTCTTGGCAACGAACATAGAAACCTAAGAGCGTTGTTTACATTCTTAACCTATCCAATTTAGCTTCACACAGGTGCAATTAGTGGAAGGTTCCTTAACATGCCATAAATCTATGACATGGGACAGTCAGCTTTACTTCCCCTCCGAAGGAAGGCATACTGAGGGATTTTAACGCTCTTAAAAAAATCCGACGGCTTCGGCCGGGTTTGAACCCGCTACCTTGGGCATAGAAGCTCAGCATGCTACAGACTACGCCACCGAAGCCGCCTGTATTTCCACTCTCCATTTTGTGATTCGTTTCAATCTGCGTTCCATTTGTAAGTATTTTCAGTTTCATTTAATTTTCGCTATGATTTCCATTTGTTTGTCATTTTCGCCATCACCCAGACCGTTAGGGGGTAGATAGCCTACATGTTAGGCCCCTTAAAACAACAATCATCATCATCAAACCCAGGACCTTCGGGACTGGAGTCTCATTAAGTACCCTGAGACCCCAGTACGTTAGATTCAAGGCCGCTCAATACATTAACATTATATAACTATTCAGGGCCATTTAACAATGACCACGGAAGTGTGTGGAATATTTAGCATTGGTCTATATTCGCGGTTGACTGCTCTGCTCTGCTCCGCTGTTATATCGGTTGGACGTGATTGCTTGCAATACGATAGCCTGGCGAAGTTTACGAGAATTATGTTATTTAGTTAGCTATTTGCTAGAGCCTCCGTGGCTTAGGCGGCAGCACGCCGGCCTCTCACCGCTGGGTCCGTGGTTCAAATCCCGGTCACTCCATGTGAGATCTGTGCTGGACAAAACGGAGGCAGACAGGTTTTTCTCCGGGTACTCCGGTTTTCCCTGTCAAAATTTCATTCCAGCAACACTCTCCACTCTCATTTCACTTCGTCTGTCATTCATTTAATAATTGCCCCAGAGGAGTGCGTCAGGCCTCGGCAGCCGGCACAGTTCATATTCTCGCCGCTAGATGGGGGCTTCATTCATTCCATTCCTGACCCGGTCGGAGACTGGAAGCAGGCTGTGGATTTTCATTCATTTGCTATTTCAGTGCCCAGCTTTCCCCTTTTCCCCCAGGGCTCACATCTTGTGGGACTTGGGTTGGCGACCACGGGACCCCAGCTGAATCCGGCATTGCTTCCACTTACTTGTGCCGGGCTCCCCTCTGTCTTCTTTCCTGTCGACCTCCCTTGGTCAACTCTTGTTCTTTTCCAACCCCAACGGTATTAGGGTATCAGAGGCCTAGGGAGTCTTTCACTTTCCCGCCTTAATTGGCCCTTGTCTCATCTTTCCTGATCCCTCATTCTTCGAGGGGTCAGACCTCTTGTTTTCTTTTCATTATCTTTCCTTTTCTCTTTAAGATTCTCGCACTGTTTTTGTTACTTGGTTCCCTGTGTATCTAAATTCCCTTTAGCGATTTTTAGCCTACTTTTCACATTTTGCAAAAATGAGGAAAAAGTAGACTTATGAAATCGATCCGGGAAAATGTGTTTCTGTCTGTCTGTCTGTCTGGCTGTGTGTGTGCCCCCCCCCCCTATCAACTCCTAAACGGCTGCAGCAATCAAAACCAAATTTAGTATGAGTAAAGATGTGCACCGGAATAGCTCACGTCCATATTTAAAAATGTCAGTGCTACCAACTGCTGAAAAAACGCACTAGAAATTTGAGCTCCATGTTGGATATCTTTCAAGGTATGCAGGGAGCTATTCCAAAATTGGCACACATGTAGATAATACTATTTCAGTTTAATTTCCAGGAGGCCAACCATGACAGTGTTGCCAAAATAATGTTAAGCCTTCTGATAGGTCCAATGTTTAAATGCATATAACTTCTACACTATCAATTGGATTTCAACCAAATTTTGTATGTAATATCTGTACATAAACAGATATGACTGAGCGTATTCTTAAGAGCCACCAGGGCTGCCAACTGTTAATAATTGCTCTCTCTATTTTTTTTATCCAAATACCAATATATCAGAAAGTATGCAAGCCAACAGCTCTATACTTTGCACACGTATAGCACCTAACATTCTAGATTAATTTGGAGTAATTAATACAAGGCAGTGCTGCCAACATGATTCTATGCCTGCTGATATGTCCAATTTTAAAATACATGTAACTTCTGTACTAACAAATGGATTTCATCCAAAATTGGCACAACAAGATATCATAATAATTCAGATTATTTCTGACCAGCACACGCATGGTATTGTTGGCAACATGCTTTTACGCGTGCTGATAGATCCAGTGTCTAACCGCATGTAACGTCCATTGGACTTCAACCAAATTTTGTATTCTGTACCTTAAGAGGTGGAACTAAGAATATATTCAGTCACCAGGACTGCCAACTGTAGTGCTCTATTAGGCTACATTATACCAGATATATTTTGAACTAATTAGATATTTCGATATTACCAACTTAATTTCGTCATTATTCTAGATAGGTTCATATACTGTAGAATAATCATTGGCATGTAAAGTAGGCTGTATAGTTCTTCACGGAACTTCTTGTTTGTAGGTATTTTTAATCTACGTTGCATTTTGTAAGTTTTTTTCGATCTAAATTACCTCTCGCGATTGTTTTCAACCTCAATTGCATTTTGTAAAAATTGACAATCGAAATTGCATTTTAGTATGTCTTTCAATGTTGGTTCAGGGTTTTTTTAGTGAGTATTTTGAATTTCAATTGCATTTTGTAAGTATTTTCAACCAAAACCGCATTTCGCAAGAATTTTAAATCTAAATTTCATTTTGTTTGGTGGGCATTTTGCAAATATTTTGATTCTCAATTGCATTTTGTGGGTATTTTGAATCTAAATTACATTTTGTCAAGTATTTTCAATCTAAATTGCATTTTGTGAGTATTGTCAATCCACACGAGTCGTTTGAATCTACCGTACATTTTGTAAGCATTTTCAATTTCAATTGCATTTTGTAAGTATTTTGAATTTCAATTGCATTTTGTACGTATTTTGAATTTCAATTGCAATTTGTACGTATTTTGAACCTAGCCTACATTTTGTGGGTATTTTGAACCTAGCCTACATTTTGTGGGTATTTTTCAATCTATTCTTTTTGTGACTCTTTTCGTTCTAAATTCCCTTTTGTAAGAACATTTTGTGAGTTGTTTCAATCTGAGTTCATTTTTGTAAGTATTTTCCGTCTCACTTAATTTTCGTTCTGGTTTCCATTTCATTAACATTTTCGCTATCACCCGGATCATTAGGGGCCGATAACCTAGATATTAGGCCCCTTAAAACAACAATTATCATCATCAGCTTTCCCTTTTTCATTAAACAGATGTAGAAGACAATAATTAACTTATCAGGGGTGTTAAAACGTGTATACAACAGCTTCGATGATGTAGTCGGTAGCATGCTGAACTACTATGCCCAAGATGGCGGGTTCAAACCCGGCCGAAGTTGTCGTAGTTTTAAGAGCGTTAAAAACCTTTTCAATTAAAATATCCCGTTATGACCATTGGCTGCAATTTGCTCCGAAGGAACAGCATAATCAACTCGAGTAAATAAGCTAGAACTGGCATTTCGACTAAGAACATCTACAATAAAAAAGTCTCTATCCCGCAACACCAAAATGAAGCACTATCAAACGGTCACCCGCCCTGAAGCTTTATATGCCTCTGAATGTCTCATATTAAACAGGAAAGGACTCACGGACAAACTAGAAATCCAAGAGAGGAAGATATTGGGACCAATCAAGGAAGGGAGTAAATACATAAGACGGCCCAACTAGGAGCTCTATACTCTGAAAGAATTACAGACGTGGCCAGGAAGAGACGTCTAACATTTTATGGACACGTCTCCAGGTTGCATCCAACCAGGCTGACCAACCAGCTACTCACATACTGGCAAAGAAGGAAGACCAAGTCACCATGGCTGATAGAAGTGCACAAAGATCTGCTGGAACTGGGAGTTACGGAAAAGGACATAAAAGTTCGAAAGTCTCTCAGGAGTAAATTAAAGCAAATAAAGTTCCAGGGAAAACCCCCAAGGAAGAAAACAGGTGCCCCCAGGACAAGGGAGAGAAAAGAACAACACAGCTAGAGGAAGCGTTAATACTGGACAAACATCGTGAATACTGGGCTAACATAAAGACCCAATCCAAGCAAAATAATTGAATATCGTGGTCCGTAGTTGGCCTATACGGAACAACAAGAAGAAAATGTGTATAGGTTCCGTGTCTTTATTAATCTAAATGTAAATTCAAAATGCTACCTTTACAGTAAATTAAATTTCTTTTTATCATTTCAAATGATCTTGTCGACTTCATCGTTATGCTTGAGTCAAAAGTTATGCGTTACGGAGACGGAGACGTCATGCAGCTGCGCGGGAAGCCTAAGTTGATGGTTAATGGAGTCTGTTGAAAGAGTCCTGGGGCGTCGAGCGACCTGGGGCTTCCAGCGAAGTGAAAAGAATACAGGGAGACTCCTAAAGAGGTGTAGAAGATGCCAGATAAGAATACAAGGTGACTCCTAAAGAGGTGCACAAGATGTCAGACAAGGATACAGGGTGCCTCCTAAAGAGGTGTGCAGGATGTCAGAGCAAAATACAGGGTGACACGAAACGAGGTGTACAGTATGTTAGATTAAATTCAAATACAGGGTGACTCTTAAAGAGGTGCCCGCGCGGGAAGCCTAAGTTAATGGGTAATGTAATCAGTTGAAAGAGTCCTTGGGTTTCGAGCGAAGCGAGAAGCCCTCCTGAGCCTTTCTATAACATGTATAGCATTTGTAGCATGTGTCTTTTGAAGTGATATAGCGTCTAGTCTTTCAGACTGACTAATTTTCTTTAGACTGTACTTGCACCAGGACCCAAAATAAAATTTTCCTAAAATCAGTAGGCAATTAATACTTGTTGCTCCGCACTAGTACAGACATTGATATTGTTTGAACCGAAATCGCAACGCGGCGTGAAGAATTTGCTTGATATTCCGCCATGCTTGTTAACATCTACAGCTGTAGAGGACAGACGTCTACCAAATGCTATGTTAGTTACAGAGGTGTGCTAATTATTATTCTCGATGGCAGTTTCCAACATTTACTTGTACGTTCTGTGACTTAATACATTGGAAATGATCTGCAAGTTGCTAAAAATATTTAAAATTTTAAATCAATAGTCTTAATAACATTTTTTTAACACTTTCCCTGCTGATACCTTAAATGTTGCTTCTCATCCCTGTGCTGGCTGATTTCCAGAATGTATGGCTATGTTCAGAATGGCACAAACTGAATGTGGTTTGAGTTACAAATAAATTGAAAAGTCCGTTCGATTTCCGAACCCTTACACTACAAATTTAATAAAAATGCGACACGATAAAAAAATAAAAACTATAATGTAAAAAAAATGCTGTAAACAACTGTTGCACGCGCTCTCGTCCTGGAACGAGGGGGCGCGCTGGCAGACGTAGAAGGGAGAAATGTCTCTTCGGTTGCGTCAGATTCAGAATCTGTAATGCGAATTATAACCCCAAATATATATACTAGTCATAGAATAAACTCGACGTTTTTGCGAGAGAAAAATCTGTCCACAATGAATAAAAACAAAGAAAAGGAAAACAGATTTGACCTACTTGAACTTGCGTCGCTTGCCTTCGAGCAGATCGATATTCTTCCGCTGAATAGTGACGTGGTGCTATCTAGCGATAGTATGTGCAACTTCATGCTTACTGGCACCCACACGCGAGTGCTAGAGCTGTAACATTACGTTTGTCTCCAACTTGAAGTCCTGACCTCACCCCTTAGGATTTTTCTGAGGGTACCATAAAATCATTGTGTATGCAGAAAAAAATCGGGATTTGGAGCACCTGCGGGAGCGAATTTCTGCCGCCATCTTGACAGTTACTCCTGAAACGATTGCACATACCAATCCAGCCATTGGGAAAGCGTGCGTTCAATGGTGGTGTTGGTGGTCGGCCTGGCCTAGATTTTATCTCTACAGTCCCTGTTTCCGTAAACTGATTAAACCATCGAATGACAGCTTTGTAATCAGGTGCAGTTTGTCGGTCGGTGCAGTCATTGGCGCGCGCGCCCCCGGCCGACCTTGGCTACTGCGCATCTAGTGTGCGCATAGCATGGTCATGTCCCCTCCAAAACAAAACTTACATTAACCAGCTGGCGTTCAGTGAAAGAATTAAACAAATGGTTGCGGTGCTATAATTTTTTTTTGAAATGTTGGCATTATTTTTCGATGACCCTGTATGTCTCTTTTGAGTGTGATTCGGAAAGGTATTGAGGTTTTTTTTTGTATTTAGAGGCAAGGAAAAAATAAGTAAAAACCTAAGAATCCAGTCCCTAGTTATAACTAGGCTATACCCATTCATTTAGGAGAAAGTAGGCTATATGTTCTTTACTGAACATCTTGTTTATATTTGTAACTAGCAACCCGCCCCGGCTTCGCCCGGAAACTGAAGCGTCTTTTATATAATGTTACGGCTGCGAGGTTGTTTCGTCGCCTCGCCGCGTGAGTCACAGCCGCCCCGGGTTATCTCCTGCCTCTGTGTGTTACCAGCGCCTTACCCAACTAGGCTCTGAGGACAAAGGGGATGGTCCAGAATGTTCGTCACCCAGCTAGTGATGGAAATCTCGAGAAGCTGTGAATCCTGGAATGTTCTAGAAGCATGCATTGAGTCACCTGCCCGCTATATAAAGCGGCCTCACCAGCGAGGGACGAACAGTGTTCGTGAACGAGTGCGACAGTAGTTGGTGACGTGACGTGAAGTGCGAAATTACGAAACCCTAGTGAGGCTGATTCTCTTGACAGCGAAGGAGTGTGAATCATACGGAGGGACTGTGTATTTGAAAAGTGTTTTTTCCAGTGCGACAAGAGGTCATTGTGGTGAATTCCGAAACAGTGTGTAGTACGGTATTCAGAAACAGTGAGTGACAGACTGAGTGCAGTTATTTCCAGCCAGGACTCGGGTCCACCTCATTAGCGAGAGGATTAACTGCAAGACAGAGTGAAAGGGTGAGTCGAGCTCGATAAAGGAGGTAGCTTCTGTAAGACAGCTAATTGTTTCTATTGGCTTATTGTACGGTGTATATTCCTGACCTACAATAAAGCAAACGTTTCTTTAAAGGAACAATTGTGTTGTGCTTCCACCCACCGTAATCCAGTTAAGGAACTTGCCACTAGAGGCAACACGTAACAATAATTTATGTAGGAGTCACTATTCATAGCAGAATTCTCTTTATCGGACCACAAACCATGAACATTTCTTCCCTGTGTCATAGGAACTTTAGGGGATGACTCCCTTTGTCTTCGTGAATTATTTCTTTCTCTCTTTTGTTACAATAGAGATATTATTTGTTACCCAGTTTCATTGTTACTTGATAAGCATATTTTTTTCGTTTTCAATGAACTACGGCCTATATCCATTTTACGTCTCGGCATGATGGGTTGAAATCACTGACTGGACTATTAATTATATTATCATGGAGATGCATGTGTAACGAATTCTTGGCAGACGTAATTTAAGAATGGCGAGGTGCATGAAACACAAATTCCCCTTCCATCCAATCTTAACTAGACTGTGTATTTTGCGGAACGAAACGTTCACAGGGGAAATGAAGAATAGCCGAGTTGCACTTCGAGGGGAAACTACAAACACATCCACTCGTCTCTGAAGTCTTAACTCGACACGACTCTACAATGACTGGGGTGATAGGCTCGCTCGCCAGCCAGCTAGCTAGCTCGTATATTGTCTCGAAGCTAGTAATTGAATGGGGATTGTTGGAAGAAATAAAAACGTAAAAGTACTTATAGTGGGCGATGTATTGGAGATAGAGATATGCTGTTGCCGACGTTTTTGTAGAACTTTTCATTCTGAACAATTCTTACCCTCATAGTAAAAAAATATTTTTAACAGTTTGCTCATCGCAATCTTAAAGCGCACGGACGCTAAGTATTGCTTTTTCGACTTTTTCACTGAAATCGTTACTGCTTGGCTTCCTTTGTTCATAAATTATTTTCTACAGAATCCTTCCTCGAGTGGTGAAAACCACACCAAAATCCATCCAGTGGTTCTCGAGGTTACCCGTAACATCCAAGAATCGGGGATTTAGTTTTACACTATACTAAGTAGAGATGGTGATCATTTTTAGCCTACTTTTCACATTTTGCAAAAATGAGGAAAAAGTAGACTTATGAGATCGATCCGGGAAAATGTCCTGTCTGTCTGTCTGTCTGTCTGTCTGTCTGTCTGTCCTTCTGGCTGTGTGTGTCCACCCCTATCAACTCCTAAACGGCTGCATAAATCGAAACCAAATTTAGTATGAGTAAAGATGTATACCGGAATATCTCACGTCCATATTTGAAAATGTCAGTGCTACCAACTGCTGAAAAAACGCACTAGAAATTAGAGCTCCATGTTGGATATCTTGGAAGGTATGCATGAGAGCTATTCCAAAATTGGCACACATGTAGATAATACTATTTTAGTTTAATTTCCAGGAGGCCATACTTGACAGTGTTGCCAAAATAATTTTAAGCCTTCTGATAGGTCCAATATTTAAATACTTGTAACTTCTATACTATCAGTTGGATTTCAACCAAATTTCGTATGTGCTATGTGTAACATAACATATATGACTATAAGTATTCTTAAGAGCAATCATGGCTGACAACTGTTAATAATTGCTCTCTCTATTCTTTTATCCAAATATCAATATATCAGGAAGTATGCAAGCCAACAGCCCTATTCTTTGCTTCGTATAGCACCTGCCATTCTAGATGCCAACATGATTCTATTTTTGCTGATAGGTCCAATTTTAAAATACATGTAACTTCTATACTAACAAATGGATTTCGTCTAAAATTGGCACAACAAGATATCATAATATTTCAGATTAGGCTATTTCTGACCAGCACACGCATGACATTGTTGCCAACATGCTTTTACGCATGCTGATAGATCCAATGTCTAACTGCATGTAACGTCCATTGGACTTAAACCAAATTTTGTATTCTGTACCTTACGAGATGGAACTAAGAATATATTCACTCACCAGGGCTGCCAACTGTAGTGCTCTATTGGGCTACATTATACGAGGTATAATTCGAACTAATTAGACATTTCGATATTACCAACTTAATTACGTCATTATTCTAGATTGGTTCATATACTGTATATTAATCATTGGCATTCATCACATGGGTACAGCATGAGTCTTAATTTTAAGAAAAGTAGGCTCTTTTGTTTGTCATGGAACTTCTTGTTAAGCCTGTCAGTTCAATTGCTTCACGTGTTCAGTAGTGTAGTTGTAGTAGCATGTTGTGGTTCGTAGTGCGCACAGTACAGTGTGTGTGCCTTGTACAGTGTCGTATTATGGCGTCATCAGGGACACTTAAGAGGAAACCTACATTTCTAACTATGGAAACCAAACTCGAAATATTAAATAGACTTGAAAGAGGTGAAAGTGCCTCATCTTTGTCAGAACATTATGGAGTGGGTAAAGCTACCATGTCGGACATTAAAAAGACAAAAGGTAGCATTCTGACATTTATTTCTAAGTTAGATTCAAATGATGGGTCAAAAGTCAGAAAAACAACAAGAACCGCAAATGACAGTTCACTAGAAGATCCTGTGTTTTTATAGTTTTCTCAGTGGCGAAGTTTAGGGGAACCCGTATCAGGACCTTTGATACGTGAAAAGGCTCTTTACTTTAACGAAAAGTTAGGGGGTCCAAGGGACTTCAAACCCGGCTCAGGTTGGCTAAAAAAAAATTAAATCTCGACTCGGGATAAGGGAACTTAATGTTCAAGGGGAGAGTTTGTCTTCCGACAGCTTAGATTTCAAAACTAAGTGTATACATAGGCCTACATACAGTACAAACATATGTAAATTTGTAAATATGTAGTGAATTGTTTTTGTAAAATGAATGCATTTTTCTGGATTTAAAGATACAAATAAATGAAAGTACAATACGTTTGTACATATGTAAGTAATCAAAGTGTTCTTCCTTCCTCGTATGTTATTTTTATTTATCTCAACATTGTTAGTGTAACTAGGAATTTCTAGGTTATGTTCGAAAATCCGAACAAATCAGAAATCCGAACCCGCTCCAGTCCCAATTAGTTCAGATTTTAGACGCGCTACTGTATTGAGAAAGGAGTCTCAGGACTTAAAAGTAATGTGCAATCTCGCCACTTGCCAGAAGGGTGTGTGCAGAATGAATGTTTACGATGGCCGATGTCAGCATCGGGATGCGAACCTGTGATCTCCGGACTTGCTGCAGCTCCTAATTATGATCATGGGGCAGAGTCTCGCTGCGGGGTACATCGATAAATACACATTTTACCTCTTTAGCAATTCGAAGAGAAAAAAAAATCCGTGAACACCTTGTCGGGGTTAAATGTTAAAAATTAATATTGGCTTTTATCTTGGGGAGGCTCGATCATTGTCAATTTCTATGGTTCGGATTCAACTTAAAACTGATGGTTCCAAGGGGTAAACGGTGGGGATTATTTTAAGTCACTTGAAGGTATATTCATCCAATATTATTAATCTAGAAGCCTTGCCCAAGACATAGCACATCAGTTCAGTTAGAAAGCTTGGGTCGACACGAAGGCTCGCTCGTCACGATATTCAAAAGAGCGGTCATTCTCCTTTTTCTGTGGGAACTCGTGTTGCTGAGAACGTGGGATGTTGAAACTGGATCACTTCCACTTTCTCGGCATCCAACAGATAGTCTATTGCTAATACTGGGACAAGTAGCCTTTAGTTCTTCACTCAGTCAGTTGCTTAAAAAAAGGAATGTTAAGAAATATGCCAGCATTTATTTTTGCCATCTATTGTGGGGTTTCGCCGAGGTGCACCAAGAGACCTCTGAAGAGTCCGACTTGGTGGCCCCCGAGAGACCTCTGAAGAGTCCGACTTGGTGGCCCCCGAGAGACCTCTGAAGAGTCCGACTTGGCGGCCCCCGAGAGACCTCTGGAGAGTCCGACTTGGTGGCCCCCGAGAGACCTCTGGAGAGTCCGACTTGGTGGCCCCCGAGAGACCTCTGGAGAGTCCGACTTGGTGGCCCCCGAGAGACCTCTGGAGAGTCCGACTTGGTGGCCCCCGAGAGACCTCTGGAGAGTCCGACTTGGTGGCCCCCGAGAGACCTCTGGAGAGTCCGACTTGGTGGCCCCCGAGAGACCTCTGGAGAGTCCGACTTGGTGGCCCCCGAGAGACCTCTGGAGAGTCCGACTTGGTGGCCCCCGAGAGACCTCTGGAGAGTCCGACTTGGTGGCCCCCGAGAGACCTCTGGAGAGTCCGACTTGGTGGCCCCCGAGAGACCTCTGGAGAGTCCGACTTGGTGGCCCCCCGAGAGACCTCTGGAGAGTCCGACTTGGTGGCCCCCCGAGAGCCCCCTGGAGAGTCCGACTTGGTGGCCCCCCGAGAGCCCCCTGGAGAGTCCGACTTGGTGGCCCCCCGAGAGCCCCCTGGAGAGTCCGACTTGGAGGCCCCCCGAGAGCCCCCTGGAGAGTCCGACTTGGAGGCCCCCCGAGAGCCCCCTGGAGAGTCCGACTTGGAGGCCCCCCGAGAGCCCCCTGGAGAGTCCGACTTGGAGGCCCCCCGAGAGCCCCCTGGAGAGTCCGACTTGGAGGCCCCCCGAGAGCCCCCTGGAGAGTCCGACTTGGAGGCCCCCCGAGAGCCCCCTGGAGAGTCCGACTTGGAGGCCCCCCGAGAGCCCCCTGGAGAGTCCGACTTGGAGGCCCCCCGAGAGCCCCCTGGAGAGTCCGACTTGGAGGCCCCCCGAGAGCCCCCTGGAGAGTCCGACTTGGAGGCCCCCCGAGAGCCCCCTGGAGAGTCCGACTTGGAGGCCCCCCGAGAGCCCCCTGGAGAGTCCGACTTGGAGGCCCCCCGAGAGCCCCCTGGAGAGTCCGACTTGGAGGCCCCCCGAGAGCCCCCTGGAGAGTCCGACTTGGAGGCCCCCCGAGAGCCCCCTGGAGAGTCCGACTTGGAGGCCCCCCGAGAGCCCCCTGGAGAGTCCGACTTGGTGGCCCCCCGAGAGCCCCCTGGAGAGTCCGACTTGGTGGCCCCCCGAGAGCCCCCTGGAGAGTCCGACTTGGTGGCCCCCCGAGAGCCCCCTGGAGAGTCCGACTTGGTGGCCCCCCGAGAGCCCCCTGGAGAGTCCGACTTGGTGGCCCCCCGAGAGCCCCCTGGAGAGTCCGACTTGGTGGCCCCCCGAGAGCCCCCTGGAGAGTCCGACTTGGTGCCCCCAAGAGGTCTCTGGAGAGTCCGACTTGGTGCCCCCAAGAGGTCTCTGGAGAGTACGACTTGGTGCCCCCAAGAGGTCTCTGGAGAGTACGACTTGGTGCCCCCAAGAGGTCTCTGGAGAGTACGACTTGGGTGTACCTTGGTGTAACCCTCACTAAAGGCGAGGCAAGAACTTATATTAATTGCTGGATATCAGAAAGCGAATTTCCTGAGAAATGCGTATAAATGTTGTATGAGATTTGACAAACTCAATCATAATAAATGAATAATATGGTTGCTTTCTTGGAGTATCTGCCCAATTAGGATTCCCGAAAATACTAATTCCATAACAACTCTCCCAAGTTTTATTTTGACATCATCCTATTCGATAATAGATTTAAGGAATTTAGTCGAAATTGAGTTGGTAATGGCCTTCAAGTGATCCTATCCCTCTTTAGGTCCTTGGGATAGACTACTATCTTCCCACCATGTATTTATAGAACGGTGTTAGGGAGAGAATCTTCCCACCCCTTTCATTTCAAGCAGTTCCACATGCATCCACAGGCTAGATGCAGAGAACTATTGAAAACCCATTAATTTGATGTATACTGTCATCAGAAACCAAAGGTGGGAGGCATATATCCCAGTGTTCTCCACAGTGCACGTGCTCGCCAGTTCGGTTGTGTTGAGTGAAAGAAATGCATTGTTTTACAGAAGGTGTTTTTATTGAAGATAAGAGATTGGTAAACGTTGGTATACAACTGAAATACAATGTTAATAATGGTTTTGGTAATTTGAGTAAATATATTTCAGCTAGAATGGAAATAATTATCCTGCTCAGGGTATTTGCCATAGAATAGAAGATTTTCAAAATTAATTTTCTGGGTTATTAGTAAATACTATTTTGAAATTGACTTATATTCGAATATACTAACTTTTAACATTCCAAAATCACTTTAATACTTTTTGTGCAGTTTTCGGCAAAGATGTTATAGGTCTCTGACCTTGTGTTGCGTGGGAGTTACGTGATGGGTGTTTTTATATATTATATCCTGTTAAATAAACCTCATTATTGAGTGATAAACACAGTATCATCATAATTTGGAGGTGGGAGATAATTACACCATTGCTCATTTAAGAAAACATACTGTCGGGTGTGGGCAGTGGGATAATAATTTCCACCCCATATTTCATAAAATAGAACCCACACCCATAAAATCGTTGCATATTCCTACTCATCTATCACCCCCAAATACAAATGTGCAAAAAAAAAAAATTATACCCCCCAGTCTTTTGCCCTATAAAGGCAACAAAGAGTTCACACATTGGCTGACTAATGGTACTTAACTCCACTCATTGTGCAGTCTTCGTGACTCCATTATTATCGCTCCTTTGACGCAGCGTGTCCGTTATCGACTGCACCAGTTGATTGCTCCTCATTACCACTACCTTTGCGCTAATGTGTTCGTGTTCTCGATCGTCTGTCCTTGGTGGTTGTTGTTGTTGCTGTTGTTGACTTCTTGCAAATATTGGGGTGGTGCAACAGTATGTATTTCATATCGGTGGCGTAGTTGTTGGCATGCTGAGCTTCTATGCCCAAGGTCAGGGGTTCAAACCCGGCCGAAGACATCGGATTTTTTAAAAGCGTTAAAAATCCCCCAGTATGCCTTCCTACGGAGGAGAAGTAAAGCCAGCGGGCCCATCTCATAGATTTATGGCATGTAAAAGAACCTTCCACTAATTAAATTTGTGTGAAGCAAAATTTGTAAAATGCGTAAACATTAACCATTATGACAATGGTAATAATTAATATCCGTGTTGACTGATAGTACTGTGTAATTCAAAACCGCCTTGTCAAACACTAAAGAATATAGTTTAATTACTGCTTAAAAGTACATGTTTCGGTGTTCAATCACACCCTCATCAGTGTGGATTGAATTAAAATAATCTTAAAACTAAGTTTAACAAATAAAAGAGAAAATGAATAACCTTACAAAACACTATTAGACATTCAAATAAAAAGGAAGCTCACAAAAAGAATTAGAAAACAAATGAATAAATAAGAATAGATTGAATATGAATGTACCTTAAAGCGACGTCCGATTCACTATCATCGAACCATATTTATTAACAAGCAGTCCTTTGTGTTCTCTACATTGCAATTTGTAAGTATTTTAAACCTACGCTACATTTTGTGCGTATTTTAGGTAGATTTCATTAGAAAGCTAACTATTGCAATGGGTACCATGTTTCGACTTCCGGAAAATTTCGACATATCTTCGCGTTTCACATCCCCCAGACCCCCAAACCACCGTCAGTTCAAAAGTTTATATATAATTTATGTATGTATATATGTATATATATGTATATATGTGTATATCAGTTTCTTGTGGACACGATAACTGCCGTAATTTTGCACCAGTCACTTTGAATTTTTTACCGAATATGTATACCTATAAAATCTCGGTCGAGTTTGTTACTGGGCTAAATCGGTCGAAGGGAGTGAAAATGGGGGCTTTTTTTTCTAAAAAGTGAAATATTGCTATAACTCTCTTAATATGTGAAATATCGGATCCGTTCAAAGTTCATACTATGTGTCGGATAAAGCCCAAAAATGTATGTTTGAAGAGTTTTTTTATAGCACCAACCATTGACCAAAGGGGTGGGAAAAAGTGGGTTTTTCGGGAAACATTAATCGTATCTCTCTTAATAGACACAATATCAAAACCGTACAAAATGGACAATATTCCCCTAATAATTACCTAAAACTTTTGTCTGAAAGAATTTTTGATACGACCCACCATTATGCCAAGGGATGAGAAAAATGATACCGGAATTATAAGAAAATGCCAAGAGCTATCAGTAGTTGCCATGGCAACACTACTAAATTGATGAGGGATGAGCCATCAGACGTTGCCAAGATAACGCACTTGCACGAGATCAGATTCAGATTTCCATCTGACTTAAGTGTGAAGCGGCTTCGGTGACGTAACTGGTAGCATGCTGAATGTCTAAGCCTAAGGTTGCGAGTTCAAAGCCGGCCGAAGTCGTCGGATTTTCTAAGAGCCTTAAAAATCCCTCAGTATGCTTTCCTTTGGAGGAGAAGTTCCAACGTTCGTTGCGAGTTGCTGGTTGCGGTGGCATCTAGTAGCCAAGTTCACAGCTAGGTGTCGTTGACGGTAGTACCTGGTAGCAACATTAGGAACTACTGCTTGAAATTGACCGTCTGCAGTCCTTACCTGAATTACAGACTAATACAGCCTTCCCTAAGTACACGGGGTTACATGACCGCGTTGTCGCAGCCCCTAAACTGAGGAACCAACCAAAATCTCTCCAAGAGATATAATTTTGCGTGAAGAAGTAACAGACCGTTACATAGTTACACATCAGTGTCGAAACCTTGCATAAGGGCAGTGTAACCACAAGTATAAAAATGGACTCCAAATGACAAGAAGGTTACCGTCATCATAAGACAATAAAATGTTTAAAATATGTATTAAACGACGAAAAACAAAGTTAATTAATCTCCAATTATAAAATACTTTCTCGCAATAAATGAGGTCTGATCCTTCTACGAAAACCTGCATATTCTGCCTATTTTCGCCTATCCCCTAGTTTGTCCGGTGAAATCTACCTCCGCCTTCCGGCGTGCCGAGAGGACTTTTTTCAATCTAAATTGCTTTCGTGAGTATTTTCCATGTAAATGACCTTTTGTAAGTATTTTCAGTCTACCTTCCGTTATGGTTGCAATATCGTCATTTTCGCTATCACCCAGACCGATAACCTAGATGTTAGGCCCCTTAAAACAATCATCATCATCATCATCATCATCATCATCATAATTAGGACTTGTAAATGTTATTACAGATATGGTAAGCTCTCTCCAGCTTACGTCACCTGGCTTTCAATGCTAGACCCTCACTAATATTCGGGGTTATCCATTCTCCGAGGTATCTGTAGGAGCTATTCTTCTTTATTACTGTATCCCGTGTGGGATTGAGTTGGGTGCGTTTCTGATGTTGGTGACGAACTCAAGTTTTGCAATCTTGTAAATACCAAATAGTTTATTTTTTTCCGGTTGTTCAATGCGTTAGCATTTACCGACAGCAGTAGTTACGTAGTGGTATTTTAAGGGGGAATATACAGCTTGACGGGGAAAAACTATATTAGCATTATTTATAATAATTATAATAATTAAAATGTAGAGACACATAAAAGTACCGAAAAATAGTTTTGTCCTATAAGGGGTTAAGCTGTATGGTCCCCCTTAAGTGCGTAAATGATCTAGGCCTAAATGTTACCAGGGCAACAAGGTTCTGAAATTGGGTCATTATTTACTATGAATTACATGGAATTTTTCCTTATAATAACCATTATAACTTCCTCCCCTGTCACTTGTGCAGCCTGTATATGTATTGATGAGAGTGTTTGCTTACAGGAATGGTTCCAGCAAGATGCTGGCCATTGCGGTGGATCCGAGGAGAATAAATGAGTCGCAGACCGCGCTCGCCCAACCCGACCATCCTGGTGTCCAACATCCCACATCGTAAGTACTAAGCACTATGTACCACAACCATGTTTTACTGGGGGACTATGTTTCGCTGTGTAATGAAGCACACAAGAGAAGAAATGATGATAATGATGATGGTGATGCTTGTTGTTTTAAGGGGCCTAACATCAAGGTTATCGGCCCCAATAGTCTGTGTGATCGTGAAAATGAAACTAAAACTAAAACTTACTACAAAACATACGGGCTAGAAGAAGATAAAGACAAAAAAGTTAGGAATAAGAGAAATTAAAGACAGGAGGAAAGGAAATGCCCACAACCCTGAAAAATGAGGACTGAGGGACTTGGAAAGACGGAGAGCCAAGAAAGGCAGATAGGAAAGGGAAATTAAATAGAAAAAATTACTCTCGGCACGCCGGAAGGCGAATGTAGATTTCACCGGGCAAACTAGGGGATTGGCGAAAATAGGCAGCAAAGTGTAATGTCATGTCATGTGGTTCAGATTCCACGTAAAAAGGTGGTCCCGTGGCTCATTGATCGCATGATTAACGGTCACGTAAAACTAAAAGCTTCTTCAGCTTCCAAAATAGGCAGAGTTTGCAGGTTTTCGTAGAAGGATCAGACATAATTTGTTGCGAGAAAGTATTTTACAATTGGAGTTTAATTAACTTTGTTTTTCGTCCTTTTATGCCTATTTTTTACATTTTATTGTCTTCTCATCATTTGGGGTCCATTTTTATTATACTTGTGGGCACACTGTCCTAATGCAAGCTTTCGACACTGACGGTCTGTTACTTCTTCATGCAAAATTTTATCTCCCACAGAGATGTTCGTTGGTTCCTCAGTTTAGGGGCTGCGACAACGCGGTCATTTAACCCCGTGTACTTAGGATGTGTGTAGAATCAGTCTGATAAACGATGTTAATCGTGGTGACATATCAGTCTGTAATTCAGGTAAGGACTGCAGACGGTCAATTTCAAGTAGTAGTCCCTTATTTTTCTAACAAATACTACCGTCAACGACACCTAGCTGTGAACTTGGCTACTAGATGCCACCGCAACCCGCAACTCACAATGGACGTTGAAACTTCACCAACGAAGAAAAGCATACTGAGGGATTTTTAGCACTCTTAGAAAATCCGACGACTTCGGCCGGCTTTGAACCCGCGACCTTGGGCATAGAAGTTCAGCATGCTACCAGTTACGGCACCGAAGCCGCTTCTCACAGTGTCAGATGGAAAACTGAATATTTTCTCGTGCAATGGCGTTATCATGGCAACCTCTGATGGTTCATCCCTCATCAATTTAGTAGCGTTGTCATGGCAACCTCGGATGGCTCTTCGGCATTTTCTTTTAATTCCGAAATTATTTTTCTCATTCCTTGGCGTAATAGTGGGTCATATCAAAAATTATTTCAGACAAACTTTTTAGGTAATTATTAGGGGAATATTGTCCATTTTGCACGGTTTTGATATTGTGCCTATTAAGAGAGATATGATTGTTTCCCGAAAAAACTCACTTTTCCCACCCCTTTGGTCAATGGTTGGTGCTATCAAAAAACTTTTCATGCATTAATTTTTGGGCCTTATCCGACACATAGTATTAACTTTGAATGGATTTGATATTTCACATATTAAGAGTTATGGTGATATTTCACTTCTTCGAAAAAAAAAACATTTTTTCCACCGTTCGGCCGATTGTATCCATTAACGAACTCGACCGAGATTTTAAAGGGGTACATTATGTAAAGAATTCAAAGTGATTGGTTCAAAATTTCGGTAGTTATCGTGTCCACAAGAAAGTGATATAGCCTATATACATATATACATATATTTACATAAATTATATATGTACTTTTGAACTGACGGAGGTTTTGGGGTCTAGGGGATGTGAAATGTGAAGACATGTCGAAATTTTCGGAAAGTCGAAAGATGGTGCCCATTGCAATAGTTAGCTTTCTAATGAAATCTACCTGAAAATTGTCTTGAAAAACAGCATAGAAATGAATTTGTGTGTGAAAATATGTACTGTTTGTTGAATCAGTTAGGTTATAGAAATTCTTGATGTGTATTTGCTAGGCGGCTTCGGTGGTGTAGTTGGTAGCATGCTGAGCTTCTATGCCCAAGATCGCGGGTTCAAACCCGATCGAACCTTCGGAGGGGAAGTAAAGCCGGTGCTCCCATGTCAGATTTATGGCAATTTAAAGAACCTTCCACTAATTACACCTGTGTGAACCAGGAGCCGACTGCGATGGCATCTCGTAACCAAGTTATGAACTAATAGTCGTTGACGGTGGCGTTTGGCAGCAAGAGTAGGAACTACTTGAAAAAATTCAATGTCTGTAGTCCTTACTCTAATTTATAATAATAATATTAATAATAATAATATCGTATAGCCTCGGGCGCCGGGAGCAAGCTTTGTTATTTGACACCCAAAGGGTAGCTTGCATGGCGAATTTCGTTGTTCCTTAAGGAAGGAGGTTAGATATCTAAGCTCCTTTAACACTACAGCGCTTTCTAGTAGAGAAATTAGGAACTTTGTGTTGGCGGAAACCCCCGAAATTAATTTTGCCATTATGAACACGGCCTACTGAATTCAAATGGGTTCTTTGACATGCCAACATCTTATGACATGGTGTCGTAATTTTTGCCGCCCTTCAAAAAAATCACTTACTACGGCCAGGAGCGAACCTGCAAGCTTGGGGTTAGTAGACCGACACGTTGACCACTCACCCACCGTGGCAACCCTTACTTGAATTTAAAACGGATAACACTCATTATTACAGTCATCGCAATTAACACCGGTTATCAGACAAATTCCACACACACCCAAAGTACACGGGGCTACATGAGAGCGTTGTCGCAGCCCCTAAACTGAGGAACCAACCAACCATGTATTTGCTAGGTATAGTAGTGAAAAGCTTTGGAATATGTCTGGCGAAGTTATTAAGAAATGTTGAAAAATGTATCTGTTGTCTGTTGTTGTTAATTCGTTTTAAGGCCTTGGGGCCTTTTGGTCGACACCCCCATACACTTGGTCGTGTGCTCAATTTGGTTGATAACCTGTGTTTCCGTGGTGACTGTAGTATTGTGTATGACTTTATTATGATTAGAGTTCGGAAAAGAGTAGGACCCTAGGGATATGAAATGAGGTACTATCCTAGCATTTACCTGGAGTGAGTGTGGGGAGAAGATCCACACTCAGGATACGGTGTTACACTGATTTCTTGTCATTCATAAGGCGATCTTAAGTTAGGGTCGGTCTGGCTGAATACTCGTTTCCACACCACCATGAGGTAGAGTACATGGCGCGTTTTTTTAACGTGGTTTCCCCGGTAGGCCTAGTCCACGATTCCTCTGTTTAATAATAAATGACCCTCATGTCAGGTTCTGGTCCACATTGACATTCAGCAACACTGCGCCGATTTCGATGTAAACTGATTGTAACCTTTGACTGTTTCCACTGGTGACACGTCGTCCATCCACTTTCTATGGTGAATATTCGCTGGTTCTCTCGTTATAGAAACTAATAATCACTATGCATGTTCAATCAGACTTAATACAAGGCACCAGTTGGTCTCCATCGACTGCCTTTAATAAAACATAAGAGCTGAACGCTCCTTCGATTATTATAATTTGGGTGAAGTCTGTCATTTTCTTATGTTTCAAAATATTTCAACCATTTCAGTGTAATACATCTTGGTATTATTGCATGCCGTACTACGAACATAGTTGCTGTTCCTTCACCTCGGCAATAGTGCTCCAGTAGTGTTTCTGATACTCCCCCAGGGGCTCACATCTTGTGGGACGTTTGTTGGCGACCACGGGATTCCATTTGAGTCCGGCATTGCTTCCACTTACTTGTGCCGGGCTTCTGTCTTCTTTCCTGTCGACCTCCCTTGGGCAACTCTTGTTCTTTTCTGACCCCGACGGTATTAGGGTATCCGAGGTCTAGGGAGTCTTTCACTTTCCCGCCTTAATTGGCCCTTGTCTAATCTTTCCTGATCCCTCCTTCTTCAAGGGTTCAGACCTCTTGTTTGCTTTTCATTATATTTCCTTTTCTCTTTAAGATTCCCGCACTGTTTTTGTTACTTGGTTCCCCGTGTATCTAAATTCCCTTAGGTTTCTTTTTGTAGGCATTTTTATCTACGTTGCATTTTGAAAGTTTTTTCGATCTAAATTACCTCTCGCGATTGTTTTCAACCTCAATTGCATTTTGTAAAGATTGAAAATCTAAATTGCTTTTTAGAAAGTCTTTCAATGTAGGTTCAGGGCATTTTAGTGAGTATTTTGAATTTCAATTGCATTTTGTAAGTATTTTCAACCAAAACCGCATTTCGCAAGAATTTTAAATCTAAATTGCATTTTGTTTGATGGGTATTTTGCAAATATTTTGATTCTCAATTGCATTCTGTGGGTATTTTGAATCTAAATTACATTTTGTCAAGTATTTTCAATCTAAATTGCATTTTGTAAGTATTGTCAATCCATATGAGTCGTTTGAATCTATCGTACATTTTGTAAGCATTTTCAATTTTAATTGCATTTTGTAAGTATTTTGAATTTTAATTGCACTTTGGGAATAATTTGGATTGGAACTGGGATATTTCAATAAATTGCATTGTGTATTTTCAATTTCAATTGCATTTTGTAAGTATTTTGAACCTCAATTGCATTTTGTAAGTATTTCGACTCTACATTGCATTTTGTAGGTATTTTGAACCTAGAAATTTTGTGGGTATTTTGTACCTAGCCTACATTTTGTGGGTATTTTTCAATCTATTCTTTTTGTGAATCTTTTCGTTCTAAATTCCCTTTGTAAGAACATTTTGTGAGTTGTTTCAATCTGATATCCTTTTTGTAAGTATTTTCTGTCTCGGTTAATTTTCGTTCTGGTTTCCATTTCAATAACATTTTCGCTATCACCCGGATCATTAGGGGCCGATAACCTAGATGTTAGCCCCCTTAAAACAACAATTATCATCATCATGTTTCTGATATTGTTAGAATTGATATATTTATTTTATCTCCCTCTTCTTGTTCTTTTTTTGTATTCAGACATGTCACAGAGTTGATTTTTAAACGACCAGCGCTTGCTGATACAAATGGGAATTCTCCTCTTTATTTAGTTGGTAGGGTTACAACAATACTATATTAGTTCACACACACATGATGGGGAATGCGAAGTGGGGCTTTGCTCTTTTCAGAGACTCCCTTCAGTGTAATGTAAATATAGTGTAAGGCACTGATGAATAAATATGAAATGAAATGAAATGAAATGAAATGAAATGAAATGAAAGTAGTCCCACAGCCAATGGGGGTCCAGTTATGGGAACGTAACCTCCTCACTGACATGGCTGTGCTCCTGATACCTGCGACCGAGACTACACTTTGATGATGACCCCACTCTCCCTCATACACACACACACACACACACACAAACTCCCCATTAGGCACACATGAATGGGAGGGTATTGAAGGATACAGCAGTCCCACAGCCAATGGGGATCCAGATATGGGAACGTAACCTCCTCACTGACATGGCTGTGCTCCTGATACCTGCGACCGAGACTACACTTTGATGATGACCCCACTCTCCCTCATACACACACACACAAACTCCCCATTAGCCACACATGAATGGAAGGGTATTGAAGGATACAGCAGTCCCACAGCCAATGGGGGTCCAGTTATGGGAACGTAACCTCCTCACTGACATGGCTGTGCTCCTGATACCAGTGACCGAGACTGCTCTGTGATGATGTGCTCACACTCTCACCAGCAGACACACATAGTATCTGTTAATAAACTAGACACCGATTCTTAAAACACTTACTGGTCCTTAGTTCAATACTACCTCACCGAAGATGCCCATGACTTGTACTCTCCATCATTGCAGTTGTCGATACTAAGTGTAGAAGCTATGAGGCACAGAGATCAGTTGGTTCTTGTATGGTAGAGCATCAGAAGATTCGACAGGACACATGAGGATGTCCGGGATGACTTACACGATGACCTACTGTAGTTAGCCTACTTTGATCAGCAATTCAGTAAATGCCATTGCCATTCGCTAGCATGAATCCTAATAGACGTTGATCAGATCAAGCAGGTTGGAAGTTTAACCTGGAAATTCACAGTAGCGTTGCTCGATGATTGGGTTATCTCTTGGTAATTCATCCGCACATGTGATATAAGTAGCCTATTAAACTGTATTTCGTAAGAATTTCGACGGTGTGCACATTCTGGCAGTTTACACCGGCGACGTGTCATTTATGATACTAGGTACAGCTTCAAGTCCGTCACAATGGAGTTAGTTATGATATATTTATAGAATCGCTAAGGTTACGCGCTCATTGTTACACACATTATTTGTTGAGTTCGTACCACGGCCAACTAAGATTGTTGGTTGGTTCCTCAGTTTAGGGGCTGCACAGTCATGTAGCCCCGTGTACTTTGGGTGAGTATAGAATCTGTCTGATAAACGGTGGTGAATGTGATGACAGTATCTGTATGTAATTCAGGTAAAGACTGCAGACGGTCAATTTCAAGTAGTAGTTCCTAATTTTGCTACCGAATACTACCGTCAACCACACCCAGCTGTGAACTTGGCTACTAGATGCCACAGCAACCAGCAACTCGCAACGGACTTTGGACCTTCCCCTCCGAAGCTCATTTCCGACCCCGACGGTATTAGAGTATCCGAGGCCTAGGGAGTCTTTCACTTTCCCGCCTTAATGGGCCCTTGTCTCATCTTTTCTGATCCCTCATTCTTCGAGGGGTCAGACCTCTTCTGTTCTCTTCCTGTCTCCTGCCTTCTGCTCAAGGCCCTCAAGGAGCCAGGGTGTAGGTAGCCCCACCACATCTGGTGCACCCTCGATAGTGCTACACCCTCAGGGGCTCACGACTGGTGAGTTTGGGAGTTTGCGAGTTGGCGACCCAGAGGGATTCCTGAGTTGGGTCCGTTTTGCCCCCTCTAGCCTCTATCCTCTGACCTTGGGGCGGACCCTCTCCTCTTTCCCCCTTTCCTATCTGCCGTTAATGACTCTCCTTACTTCCAAGTCCCTTAACAGGGGGATGACAGTTAATAGGGAGCGCGTGGGTCGGAGTAAGGCCCTGTACTGGATGTTTTGCCAACCAATGAAGAATTAATTTTAGCACCAAGGTTCCGTAGTTGGCACTCATGAACGCTAACATCAAACCGACTGGCGGAAGCGGGAATAGTCTGTTTTGATTGATTTTCCTCGTGGTGTTGTTGGTTGTTTTGATTTGTTCAGTATTTTGATTATTTATTTGAATTGAATTGAGAGTCAATCATGCCACTGCAAGGGAGGGAAAATTGCCAAGCACCGGGATGTAAGAATTATAATGATAGTAAGAAGAATACGGCAATTTTCATCTTCCTGGTGTTGGCCATGTGTAAAACTAGTGGGCAATATGGACTACTCTCGAATAAAAATAAGTATAGAGAATAAATGTTTGCATTTCGTCTTTTGTTTGTTTTCTTACCCATTCTCCTTTGCATTGCAATATAATTTGTGGTTTATGGCTACGGGGTGGGGTGGGTGGCAGCCGGCATGCTAGGCAAAAGGTGAGGTTATGGCAATGTAGTGTGCATTTGGACAGTTTTCTTTATATTCATCGAATATCCCAACAATTCTGTAGAATATGTGAGCATTTTTAATTAGCCTAGAGGTGAATTAAGCTCTAGAACGGCATAACTGTGTCCTTCGTGACAAATCTATTGCCAACATTGATATATATCAAAATGTATTATTTTCCTATCTGGACGTATATTTCAGCGCCTAGCGAAAGGCGCAGTTATGTTTGTTATTTTTATCAATAATCAATAACTCATCGCAGAACATACTGTTCATTTACGTGTAATAAAGGCTACATTCATATGGCTTTTTACTTTTTATGTTGCCAGACTTGCCAGTACAATCCATAGCCTCAGGCGGTGTTCTCTCTCGGAAATTCTATAACCAAAAGTGACGAATCTCTTATACTTCCATGATCCTTGTCCCTCAATCCTCTTTCTACGAGGGTTGAGGACATTTCTTTTCTTCCTTTCCTTTGTTTACCATTTCTTCTTCTCGTATGTAAGTTTTAGTCGGCAGTCGGACAAAATGTAATAGTGACTGACAGATAACTAGAAGATACGTGTCACGAACGAAGAGCGTAACGTAACTTAACCCGTGCAGCGAAGCCGTCGTTGCGTGTTGAAAATGAGCCTTGCAGTCCTGAGGCCTTGAGAGCTTTATCTGTGGCAGTATTATTCCTGACAGCATTTGTGGTTGAAGGGGGTGATTACTAGTGCTCTAGGCACTGTGAAAGTACTCAAGGAACGACAACGTACTAGTCATACGACATTGTCTGGCTCCGTAGCTAAATGGTTAGCTCACTAGGCTTTGGCACGATGTGTCCTGGGTTCGATTCCCTGCCGGGCCATCAGGGATTTGAATCTCCTGGGATTAATTCCCGTGAGTCGGGGACTGGGTGTATGTGGAGTCTTCATCATCACTCCATCCTCATTACGACGCGCAGGTCGCCCACGGGCGTCAATTAGGAAGACCTGCACTCGGCCTCTCAGGAGGCCACACGATCATAATCATATGGCATTCAAGACTGTTTTCACCATTGAGGTGCTTACCTTAAGGGCTAGAATTGTGGATTTTTAACATGGATGTGTTTTATGGCTGTGATTAACGTGGACAGTTGGTTACCATGGCAACAAGTGTTCATCTATCCGCAGTCATGGGCAAAGTACGGCCCTCGACATGGTTTCCAATTATACTATCTACAATTACACATAGGTCATATTTTCTGTTCTGTGAACCTAGAAGTGAAATACTGTTTCAATCTCATTGTGTTCATGCGTTTTGTGGTAACTTGGTGTAGTATACGTTGCCTGCCGCCATTTAAATCCGAAAAATTTTCTATAGAAATGGCCAATGTTAGTAATATACAGGAGTTGAATATTTTATCGCTAGAGGGTATTTCTGAATTTTTTCAGAGTGCCAACATTGTTTCCAGACCAATATTTTCATCCAGACCAATGGTTTTCGCCTAGACCAATAAAGGTTAGCCGCGTTAGGCTAATATAAACACCCCTGGTTTTTGTCACGCACAGTGGGGAAGTCACGCATCAATAATCTTTATCCAGGCCAATGGTTTTGCCTAGTAGTACAATCAGTAACTTGGCAGCAAACATGACGACGTGCTTTTTGATAGGTTGATTACTTGAAAGTTAATGTTGACAATTTCCTTATTTTGGAAGTGTTTATGCGGTGTTTGTTAATGGCAAATAGCTTTAATAACGTGGCAGAGTAATTACACTAATACCGTCATCACAATTAACACTGGTTCTCAAACAGATTCTACACACACCCAAAGTACACGGGCCAACATGACCGCGTTGTCGCAGCCCCTAAACTTAAGAACCAACCAACCAACCAACCAACCAACCAACCAACAAACCAGAGTAATAACAAACCATTTTCAGAGCGCTACGAAGTAAAATAACGCACTTTCGAAACGGGCAACGGACACTACACGAGAGCCGTTTTGTGTAATAGAGTAGCAGCTAGAACTGATTGAGTTACAATGTAACAATGAATTGAAGTAACTATTCCTCAACGTTTCGAAAATTGAGTTCTACAAGGCCATGCCAAAATCAAGCTTACCATACTTGAAATATCATGCACAGAAGATAACTGCAATGTTCGCTTCTTCCTATATCTGTGAACAGGGTGTTTTCTCCAGGGTGGCGCACGAAATGTCATACACAAGAAATTGTTTATAGAATCTTTAACATACAACATATTTAAAAAAAATTGGCATTACAACATTCACTGAAATGTGCATTATTAGTCAGTATGCAGGACATGTTCAATATGCCCACCTTCTCGGCGTACAACAGCTTCGAGACGAACCTGCATGTCTGTGACCACTCTACGACACATGTCCTCACTCAACCCTCGGAAGAAAGTTACAATGGCCGCTTGCAATTGCAGTACATTTTTTGGTTTCTGGAGGTAGATTGTCTCCTTCAAATATCCCCACAGGAAGAAGTCACAGGGATTAATATCGGTGCTATGTGGTGGCCAGATTGAGCCGCTCGGAAAACGTTCGGGATATCGATGGGACATCACACGGGGCCCGAAATGTTAATGCAGGAAGTACAGAACAACATTTGCTGTGTGCGGACGAGCTCCATCTTGCACGAACCATTGTGTCTTTATTGGTAGTCGTGATGCAAAGAGTTGTGGAAAATGTTTTGCAACATGTCCATGTAACGCGCATTGTTGACTGAGTCTTTGATAAAGATTGGCCCAATAATTCCATGACTGGAAATTGCAGCCCACACACACACTTTCACACCATGACTTTCAACCTCGTGCACAAGAGCAGGCCGTTCTTTCACCCAAAACCGGACATTCTGTTTGTTCACAGCACCGTTGCGATAAGCGTATGCCTCAACACTGAACCATGTGTTGTTCGGAAAGGGATCACCTTCTGCAATAGCCCATGCAGCAAACTGTATTCTCCGTTGCTTTTCAAGCGCCGTTAGTTTATGTACAGTTGTCATTTTGTATGGGAATTGGTCAAGCTCAGACTACAGTATTCTCTGAATTTACCGACGAGAGATGCCAAGCTGAACACAGGCAGTTCTGGTGGATTTGGAGGAGCTCCGAGGCGCAGGCGCTCTCACTGCAGCAATATTATCCGGTGAGCGGACTGGCTTGAGACGGGTTCATTTTCTCTCCAGTATATTACCTTCTGTTTCAAATTGGCTGGCCAGTCTATACACCGTCTGCCAGTAGGGTGCCCACCGGGTACGGAAATGAACACGAAACCTTTCCTAAGTCCGAGTTACACTCTTTGTTTCCGCCTAAAGCAACACTGTTTTCACATTCTGTTCGCGCGTCAACCTCCCTTTGTCCGCCATGCTGTATAACTGGAAGCCGGTACGCATGCGCGACATGTGCTGCTGTCTGTGGAATCATGCACGAAATAAGGTTTCTGTTCACGAAAGGACACGGTTGTGAGCCCAGATTTACACATTTTATAAACCATTTTCGATGTATGACATTTCGTGCGCCACCCTGTATAATGAAGCTCAGCAAAGGAAAAGCGTCAGGAATATATTGACGGACCACCAATTAGCTGCGTTACTAAGAATCAGCTCATCCCTCTTTTAATCAGATTATGAAAAACACAGTCACACTCTTCTTCTTCTAAGAAATAATGAAGTTGTGTTCTTTCTTCCTAAGTTTCCCCCAGGGGTTCACATCTAGTGGGACGTGGGTTGGCGACAATGGGGCCCCAGCTGAGTCCGGCATTGCTTCCACTTACTTGTACCGGGCTCCTCTCCGTCTTCTTTCCTGTCGACCTCACTTGGTCAACTCTTGTTCTCTTCCGACCCCGACGGTATTAGTGTATCCGAGGCCTAGGGAGTCTCTTCCTTTCCCGCCTTAATTGGCCCTTGTCTCATCGTTTCTGATACCCTCCTTCTGCGAGGGGGCAGCCTTCTTTTTCTTTTCCTGTTATCTCCTGCCTTCTGCTCAAAGCCCTCAAGGAGGCAGGGTGTGTGTAGCCCCACCACTTCTGGTGCACCCTGGATATTGCTACAACCTCAATAAACTATATATATTCTGATTCAGAAAAGTTCCCTCTACACATTTATGCTGATATCAAAAATTGGCAAATTGTCATTTTGCGACGTCCGGGTCCCCTTAAGCAAGCTTCGACTCACGGGAGTCCCTTAATGGATATAACTAATTTATTTTTCAAACAATAAATATGAGGGGTCTGAGAGACCTAGAGTTGAGATTGTAATACGTATTGCGAGATACTGTACCCGTCTGAAGGTGAACAGCATGTAACTTACACACTACCTGTCAGGAACTCGTGCTATGTTGTTATCTAAGGTCTGAGTTCCCTCGAGCACAGTAGTCTTATAGCTTCCTCTTAGGAGGTGTCTGTTTCCAACTCCCAGCAGCGTAGCCGTGACCGTTAATGTATTCATCGACCCTCCATTACAAGCATTTTCAAGAAAAAAAAATATATATATGAAAGGAAAGAATATTGTTCAATCTTTAGAGGCTTTGCGACATTGTGGCCCTGTAGTCCCGTGTACTTTGGGTGTGTGTAGAATCTGTCTGATAACTGGAGTTAATTGTGATGACTGTATAAGTGTTATCTGTGATTCAGGTAGGACTGC
The DNA here is from genome assembly GCA_946902985.2 of Meconema thalassinum. Lineage (NCBI taxonomy): Eukaryota > Metazoa > Arthropoda > Insecta > Orthoptera > Tettigoniidae > Meconema > Meconema thalassinum. The sequence continues at coordinate 331,013,916 of OX336388.2, forward strand.
AGACGATCAATTATTTCAAGTAGTTCCAACTTTTGCTACCAAATGCTACCGTCCACGACATCTAGTTGTGGACGTGGCAATTAATTGCCACCGCAGTTGGAACTAATAAAGCGTTATCAAACTGACCTACTCATTTAAGCTTCCTCAAGTGTAGTTAGAGGAAAGTTCTTTTTCATGCCATATATATATATATATATATATATATATATATATATATGTCATGGGACCGCCGGCTTTATTTCCCCTCCGAATGAAGGAATACTCAAGGATTTTAACGCTCTTAAAAATCCGATGACTTCAGCCGGGTTTGAGCCCGCGTTGGATATAAAAGCTCAGCATGCTACCAACTACGCCACCGAAGCCGCTTCTGGACTAGTGTATTTATAATTTAGGTAAGGATTAGTGTACGAAGCGACCGTATCCTTAAGTTAGGCACCATGGATACCATGGAAATAGTGATCGTCATCTAGACCTTTTATATGGTTACCATAGCATCACACGTTCATCATATAGGTCTCCTACTTGGTTACCATAGCATCACTTGTTCATTATATAGGTCTCCTATATGGTTACCATAGCATCACGTGTTCATAATAAAGGTCTCCTATCTGGTTACCATAGCAACACGTGTTCATCATATAGGTCTCCTATATGGTTACCATAGGAACACGTATTCATCATATAGGTCTCCTACTCGGTTACCAAACCAACACGTGTTCATCATATAGGTCTCCTATATGGTTACCACAACACCCAAAACAATTGAACTAAGAGTACTATATTGATGTGCAATTGCAACGATAGTGCATGTATATATTTATTGTGTTTAAGGGTAATATAAAATCATATGTTCATTTTCATCCATTCTTGTAATTAGACGTCACCCGAGATTTCAAACCGTAAATTTACAACCCCTCCCCCAATAAATATATTTCTTGAGCTCACTTGTGGAACTAACAACTGACAATAGATACCGCTTGAACCGTCATAAACCGCTTATGAAGAGGCAGGAAGAATGGAAAGGGAGCCGCAACCAGGAGTGACCCTCGGTAGCCAACAGGCTAATTCTAAAAGATGTCGGAACAATGGACCTTACAGCTTTTTAGAATAAATTGTTTTACGACGAGAAAACTGCAACATTGTGATTTTTAAGGAAGATACCGCTACATGACACCAATATGGAAGTGTGTCACTGGGGGGAGAGACCTTCACCCCAATATAGCCACTTGGTGCTTGATAAAGTACTTACTTCGGCCAATAAGGAAGGAGCGTCACTTTCTGTAGACAATACTTTGATATTGCAATTGGCAGATCCCCTACTGCTGGTGGGAGACATAATTGCCATATATAAGCCGGAACAGAGCTGTATGGTAAGGTAGAATATTATTATGTTTTCACTTGAAAGCACTCCAAATTCTAAACTTGGACCTCACTTGTTGAGATTCAACTACCAAAGTTCATAAAGTTCAACTAGTAAACTCAGTGGAGATCTAGCTAGGATATTTCCAGCATTGCGCTGAATATCGAAGACGAGTGAAACCATTCCATTCACTCAGCTAGGCGACAGTATCTGTGCAATTAGTGGGCAGATAGCTTTATCAGGTAGGATTGGTACTTGGGACCATGGAAGACCACGCGAGATGTCTACTTCTGGAACGAGATACCTCCGCCAACATCGCCCAGGAAGATCTACAACCCGGTGAGCTCATGCATATTTGCCAATTGCAAGTCGGACGTAAATACTATTAACTTCAATAATTTAAAGAAATAACTTCCCTTTTTTATTTTATCTGTTTGGAAGGTCGCAAGACGTCATTCATCTCATCCTGTGTTCTTAATAAATTATTTTTCTCAATCTATGACTTTCTGTCAAGATTTACTCAATGCTAGACTTCCCAGAGGTCAAGATAATAGAATAAGGTGTTTTGCAGCTAGCCTCTGTTGCCCCTCCCCCGAAAGTAAAGAATCTCAATTAAATAAATATAAATTTATCTCACAACCGTCTGTTGGAGATTGGCGCCCTATTAACCGAGCTATTTACTGCACTCATTTTATATCACGAGCTATGAAACGTTACAACATGTCACCCAAGCATGGGGCAAGCTGTGCACTAGCCGCGAAACGTTACAACCTGGCGCCCAACGTGGGGAAGGCTGTGCACTAGCTAAGAAACGTTACAACATGGCGCCCAACGTGGGGATCGAAAGCTATAAAACACCATAAAGAAATAAATAAAATTAGTAAATTGCATTTGGAAATAAAATTAATTGGTTTTCATAATAAAGTATATGTAAAGTGAATCATGGGAGATGAGAACGAGATGATGACGTTGCGTAGTGGTAACACAGTTAAGGGTTCCGAGGCAGAGGTAGTGGAGAAAGACTTAGCTAGCGGGAGTAACAATGTTCAGAGTTGCGGCGAGGTAGACAAGTCGGTTGAATCACAGAATAGTACGATGGGTGGCGCGGAAGACCTAGAAAAGGGCAAAAACATAAATATAGAATCAGATACATTGGAAGAAAGGTTAATGAAGATGATGGGAGATATGCTCGCAAAACTAGATCAAAATAAAACAGAAGTTAACCAGAAATTAGATCAAAATAAATCAGAAGTGAACGAGAAATTAGACCAAAATAAACTAGCGTTGGAGACGTTAATAAAACAGAATGTCGAATTCAACCAAAGATGGCAGGTGCTGGACAAGGAAAGAGAAGAAGATAAGAAGCTAGTAATAGTCAATAGTAGTTTATGTGAGAAAGAGCGAGAGGTAGAACAGAAAAGGGAGGAAGAGAATGGAGATGAGAGTAGATTGGAAATACAGAATCAGGATGAGGAAAGATTAGCTGAAATGAGATCAGAAGTAGAGCAGAAAGTAGACATTGGTCATGACACATTTTGTAAGCCTAATAATCAGTTAGAGGAGAGAGTTGAGGAACTGGAGGAAGAGATGATATATCAGAGAATGAGAGAAGAGGATTTGTTTGAAGAACAGTTAGGAGTAGAAATATGGGAGGTAGAGAAAACAATAGGTCCTCAGGATTGTAGAATCCAGGAAGTAGTGAAAGAGGAAAACAATCAGGTTAGAGTAAATGTTGAAAGTAGGATAGTGGAAATAGAGCAGGACATTAGGAGACGTCTTCCTAAAGTAGTAGGAGTTTCTAGTAACGTAAACGTAGCTGAGATGGAGATGCGTGTGTTAGCACAAAGCCAGCAGGTAGATTACAGTGAACGAGGAAAGCAGATGACGGGAGTTAAAATCGGTAGGAGTAGGACAAAGCGGAAAAGCCAGGTCACATTGTTAGATGAGATTAGAAAGAGATATAAAGATAAGGATGAAGATTACTATTTGGAATGGAGGTTAGAAGTAGAGATGTTAGGTGAAACGTTAGGAGGAGAGACTAAGAGTAGCTTTACTATAGATAAATATAGTAATGAGGAAGTAGAGACTATTATGAGAAGAGAAGAAAGAGCAACAATTAAACCAGGGAGAAGGAAAGAAATGAGAGCAATTGAACAAGGAATCCTAAATGAATAGTGGAGTGTAAAAATAGGTCGGAGACTTAGTCGTGTAGTTAAAGTGTATTTATTTAATGTAATTAAATTAGGGAGTTATGACGTAGATATTAAAGAATATTACAATAAGAAGGTAAAGAGTATTAATATAGATTAAGGTCGTGGAGCATGTCAGCTCATTGTTTAAATAGAAGTGTGGGGGGCGTAGATTAAAATTTTGGTGGATTCTTGAAGCCTGAAATCTTGTATCAGTTCAGAGTTGTATGAACAGTGAGGGAGCAGCAAATAGAAGCTTACGCTTATAAACTAGGTAAAGACGGTGAACCGCTTATCGATAGATAATTATATACTGTATTAAAATGTGCGTAGTCTGCAGAAGTATTCTAAGAATATCTGAGAAAGTAATAAGAGAAATGGTAAGTTAACGTAATGAAAATCAGAACTATTATGACAACCATAATAATAATAATGTAGAGATTCGTGAATGATTTAAGATGATGTGATACAGTGAGAATAAAATTAACGAGTTGAAGAAGTAAGTATTGGTATGCAGTAAAGAAATTTCATTTGAGAACAGCGAAGTCATCAGTGACTATAGTTGGAGAAATGTAGAAGTGGTTTAGGAGTGATGGATGGTAAGGCATGGTGTGAAATAACCAACATCTGATGGAAATAAGGAAGTATTAAACTATAGGACATCTGGTACTTGGAGATGGATGTGTGTGTATGTAGGTACGTGTGTGTGTGTGTGTGTGTGTGTACATTTCACGTAAATGACGTGACTGAGGTAGTAAGTAAGGATGCCAGAGAGGTTTAATGCCGTTGAGCAATGAGGTTTCAGGTTGGTAAGTGGCCAAATGAAGTTATGGTGGAGGAAGGTTTTGGAGAAGTAAGTATGCCAGAGGAGATTAATAACTCTGAGCAGGAGGTTTTTGTGGTGTCTACGTGAATACGTGAAGTACTCGTAGATGTTGGGAGTTTTGAGGAGGTTTTTGTGGTGTCTACGTGAATACGTGAAGTACTCGTAGATGTTGGGAGTTTTGAGGAGGTTTTTGTGGTGTCTACGTGAATACGAAAAGTACTCGTAGATGTTGGGAGTTTTGAAGTATAAAAATAGCGAATGTATGCACACAAGGAAACAGAGTAATGAGGGAGTACACCCAAGAGATGATCCAAGTTATAGTTTCAAGATCTTAATACGCAAGTTTTAGAACACAGCCAAATATATTGCAAGGCTAAATACCCGGTTAAACCACTTGTAAATGTTACTGATGATGAGCGATAGCGAATTGGTGTGTTGTGTTGTTGTCCGGCACACATGAAAGTAAAACTAATAATAATAATAATAATAATAATAAATGGTTGGCTTAATATTTATAAGTTATTGAAAGGAATTTGTTATCATTCGAAGTTAATTGAGTTAAAGGTGGTAGGATTCAAGGAAGAGAAAGAGGTAAATAAAATACGACTTATTCGTGAGAAATTTAAATTGAGTAGCGGTTTACCAGTAGTTTGAGAGAGAAAGCATTGAGGGCTACTGAACTCTGAAGTTATGTCAGAAGCGATGACAGTAATTAGATGAGGCGGAGAAGAATAGAGGGTGTTTTTCATATAATAATGATTAAGATACAGGGTGTGAATATGATTTAGATTTGTGAGTAAGATAGTGTAGGATGATTATAATAATAGTGTTAGATAAACAGTAATGGTTACGCATTGAAATAATGTAAGGATATAAGGCTGGTAGGAGCGCAGGTAGTTGGTTAGATAGAGTGTACCACTATGTCGCTAAGTTGTCTAATTTTGATTCCATAAAGTTTTGTTAAGAATAAATTTTCTGTAAGTAGTGACTACTGGGAAGAGTAATGTTTTGTTGAAAGATGGTGTTACACAAGGCAGAAGACATATCTTATCCTCCGATTTGTAATTGCATTTTGTAAGAGCAAGCACTTTGCGTGTGTATGCGTGTGCAATTATCCGTGTAAAATTCAACCTTCTACAGTTGAAATGCTGTATGCCATAAAGAACGCCCTTCGAGTGAAATAAGTTCAGACAAACTGGATAAGAAGAAACATTGAAAGAAATTACATATTAAATGTATTGTTGATCTGAAGATTTGGGTGTATGTGTATATGTATTGAAGTGTTGTGTAATTGTTTTCAGGGGATGAGTCATTCTCAAAATTGGGAATTTATTCGTCGACTCATGGGGGCGATTGTGGTGTTTGTGCACCACACCCAAAACAATTGAACTAAGAGTACTATATTGATGTGCAATTGCAACGATAGTGCATGTATATATTTATTGTGTTTAAGGGTAATATAAAATCATATGTTCATTTTCATCCATTCTTGTAATTAGACGTCACCCGAGATTTCAAACCGTAAATTTACAACCCCTCCCCCAATAAATATATTTCTTGAGCTCACTTGTGGAACTAACAACTGACAATAGATACCGCTTGAACCGTCATAAACCGCTTATGAAGAGGCAGGAAGAATGGAAAGGGAGCCGCAACCAGGAGTGACCCTCGGTAGCCAACAGGCTAATTCTAAAAGATGTCGGAACAATGGACCCTACAGCTTTTTAGAATAAATTGTTTTACGACGAGAAAACTGCAACATTGTGATTTTTAAGGAAGATACCGCTACATGACACCAATATGGAAGTGTGTCACTGGGGGGAGAGACCTTCACCCCAATATAGCCACTTGGTGCTTGATAAAGTACTTACTTCGGCCAATAAGGAAGGAGCGTCACTTTCTGTAGACAATACTTTGATATTGCAATTGGCAGATCCCCTACTGCTGGTGGGAGACATAATTGCCATATATAAGCCGGAACAGAGCTGTATGGTAAGGTAGAATATTATTATGTTTTCACTTGAAAGCACTCCAAATTCTAAACTTGGACCTCACTTGTTGAGATTCAACTACCAAAGTTCATAAAGTTCAACTAGTAAACTCAGTGGAGATCTAGCTAGGATATTTCCAGCATTGCGCTGAATATCGAAGACGAGTGAAACCATTCCATTCACTCAGCTAGGCGACAGTATCTGTGCAATTAGTGGGCAGATAGCTTTATCAGGTAGGATTGGTACTTGGGACCATGGAAGACCACGCGAGATGTCTACTTCTGGAACGAGATACCTCCGCCAACATCGCCCAGGAAGATTACAACCCGGTGAGCTCATGCATATTTGCCAATTGCAAGTCGGACGTAAATACTATTAACTTCAATAATTTAAAGAAATAACTTCCCCTTTTTATTTTATCTGTTTGGAAGGTCGCAAGACGTCATTCATCTCATCCTGTGTTCTTAATAAATTATTTTTCTCAATCTATGACTTTCTGTCAAGATTTACTCAATGCTAGACTTCCCAGAGGTCAAGATAATAGAATAAGGTGTTTTACAGCTAGCCTCTGCTGCCCCTCCCCCGAAAGTAAAGAATCTCAATTTAATAAACATAAATTTATCTCACAACCGTCTGTTGGAGATTGGCGCCCTATTAACCGAGCTATTTACTGTACTCGTTTTCTATCACGAGCTATGAAACGTTACAACATGTCACCCAAGCATGGGGCAGGCTGTGCACTAGCTAAGAAACGTTACAACGTGTTCATCATATAGGTCTCCTATATGGTTACCACAGCAACACGTGTTCATCATATAGGTCTCCTATATGGTTACCACAGCAACACGTGTTCATCATGTAGGTCTCCTATATGGTTACCATAGCAACACGTGTTCATCATATAGGTCTCCTATATGGTTACCATAGCAACACGTGTTCATCAAGTAGGTATCCTACTTGGTTACCATAGCAAGACGTGTTCATCATGTAGGTCTCCTACTTGGTTACCATAGCAAGACGTGTTCATCATGTAGGTCTCCTACTTGGTTACCATAGCAAGACGTGTTCATCATGTAGGTCTCCTACATGGTTACCATAGCAAGACGTGTTCATCATGTAGGTCTCCTACTTGGTTACCATAGCAACACGTGTTCATCATATAGGCCTAAGAAACATTTCAAGGATGCGATGTTTTTCTGTGTAACGGAGAAATTTAAACGTATTTATTTTAGTTTTCATATTAGAATATATTAAAGGGTTGTCCTTCAGTCGATCAACATGTAGGTGGGGACCCTAATATCTTGGGGAGTTAATATTAATAAACCTAGTTCCGTATATTTGTTTCACGACAATAATCCAGTAAGTCTTCTACGGAGGCAATTATCTTGTGGGAGCTCTTAAAGTTACCGCAGAAAGAAGTGCGATGAACTTCTCGTAACCTATATGGAACGTAGAACATGGTCCACTACCCCAGCCGCGGTCCAGGCAGGGTTTATCAAGAGCCTGCTGATGATCCTGACTTGGTGCACTTAGTTTAAACCCCGCAACAGATACGGCAAAACCCTATAAGAATTCCTGGATTTTTATTAATTAACGTACCCAAATAAATTATTGTCCTGATACAATAATTGCTATTTTGTTTACCTTACAACAATACGTCAGTAGTTACACGAGATAATGCAGTTTGAATACCATGTTTGTTAAATGTAAGATTATTATTATTATTATTATTATTATTATTATTATTATTATTATTATTATTATTATTATTTACGATAAATGGAAGGCCTAGTGAAAAAGGGCAATCCCCACGTACATAAGCCTATTACATGTTTCACTGGCACAATCTACATCTATGCAATATTTACATGTTTTACAAAGATATTTGCATTATTTACATATTTAAAATATTAACATACTTCACTCACTCTCTCATGCACGCACTTTCATCACCTCAATCACTCCATACATTCATTCATTTGGCGATACAATCCCTCATACCTACGTTTATTTATACAATGTACCTTTTTATGTTGAAGCCTCCGTGGCTTAGGCGGCAGCACGCCAGCCTCTCTCCGTGGATCCAAATCTCGGCCCCTCCATGTGAGATTTGTGCTGGACAAAACGGAGGCAGACAGGTTTTTCTCCGGGTAATCCGGTTTTCCCTGTCAACAATTTCATTCCAGCAACACTCTCCACTATCCTTTCATATCATCTGACATTCATTTAATCATTGCCCCCAGGGAGTGCGACAGGCTTCGAAGCCGGCACAGTTCATATCCTCGCCGCTAGATGGGGGCTTCATTCATTCCATTCCCTGACCCGGTCGGAGACTGGAAGCAGGCTGTGGATTTTCATTTTCATGTACGGCCTGAATTTCCGAAGTGGCAAGATCTTGGCAGCGTGCTCCATAACCGCGCAGAGCGGCCGTAGAAACCTAGGTAAGCATTGCTACGAGTGAAGGGTGGAACGAGATTTACACCTCGTCCTCTCCGAACTGAGCGATATGCCAATGACAGTCTGCAAAAGGGATCAATCAATATTAATGGAACCTGTGAGGGATTTTTTGGGAAAAATCAAATCAGTTTGTTTGGCTGTTGCCTCTATAGACGGAAATTGTTTGTTGTAACGCCCTGATGTCCTGCTTAGGGTAATCGATATACACATTTTTAGCCTATTTTCAATTTTGAAAAAATAGGCTTATGAGATCACCTTTTGTCCGTGTGTGTGTGTGTGTGTGTGTGTGTGTGTGTGAATCGTGTGTGTGTCCCCCCCTAATAAAATCTAAACGGCAGGAGCGATTTCAATGAAACTCGGAAAGTTCATAGCACTATTCCCGGCGACCTCGACCGTGCCCTTCAAATTTTGTTACGACTCACCAATCCAACATGGCGGCTGTGCGAAATATTTCTCAGCATTCAATATCTCCGAAACTATTACCGATATTACCCTGACATTTTCTATGGTGATAGAGGGAACTACTATAAGTTCACTTATGTCACTTTTGAAAACCTGGTAACTACAAAACCAACTTGGAGGCCAAGCGAATTTGCGACTTTTAAATAGACGTTTCTCGTGATTTGACCAACCAAACGCAATGAAACTTGGTACAGTGTATGTTTATATACATTGTAATGCACCGACATCTAACTTCGTTCAATTGTTTACATAATCACAAGATGGCGGATGTGCGAAATATTTCACCGGCATTCTATATCTCTGAAACTATTAGCGGTATCTCCCTAAAATTTTGTACGGAGATAAAGGACACTACTGGAAGTCCATCTATAAGACTTTCAAAAACCGGTTAACTACAAAACGAACATGGCGGCCAAGCGAATTTGAAAATTTTAAATAGACCTTTCTCGCGATTTAATGTTCCAATCGCACTGAAACCTGGTACAGGAAATATTTATACACATTGTAATCCACTGGTATCTAATTTAGTTCAATTGTTTACATAACCTCAAGATGGCGGCAGTGCGAATTTTAAAATTAAGTTTTTATTTATTGTGATGTAGTCATGCGATCGAAGTGAAAGTTTGAATAATGAACCTACGCAATAATTTTCCTTTAATGGTACATGACTCTATGGCCTATACATTTAACAATTCAACATGGCGACCATCCGAAATATTTAGACGATACTGAATATCTACGAATCTATTTTAGCAATCAAACTGCATTTTTTAATGTTCATAGGGGCCATGAACTTAAGTTCACCTATAGGACTTTAAATAACCTGGTGATCACAAATCCAACATGGCGGTGACGCGAATTATAAATATTCACATGGACGTTTCTCGCAATTTAACCATCCGAGTGGAGTGAAACTTGGTACAGTAAATCCTTATACGAATGTTAATCCACTGGCATCTAATTTATTTCAATTGTTTCCATAACCTCAAGATGGCAGCTGTGAAAAATTTTAAAATCTCCTTGTTTTTTCTTGTGTCCTAATTATGCGATTGAAGTTTGAATACTACACGTTCACAATAATCTGCGTGTAACAGTACATAACTCTAGGACCTACATATATAAAATCCAACATGGCGACCATCCGAAATATTTAGTCGGTTCTTAATATCTACGAATCTATTACAGCAATCAAACAGAAATTTTGTATGTTGATAGAGGCAATTAACATAAGTAGGATATATGAAAATAGGCTGTATAGTTCTTCACGGAACTACTTGTTGTAATTGCAGTTTTAGAGTTAAATGCAACTTGCATTGTGCAGGTATCTGGAGACCCTGACCCATCTTCTCAGAGGCAACATAGGCTCGGGTATGATGGCCATGGGAGACGCCTTCAAGCACGCTGGATTGGTAGTGGCGCCAATCGTAACCCTGTTTCTGGGGTTGGTCTGTGTTCACAGCCAACACATCTTGGTGAGTACCACTTCAACTGTAACATGAGCTCGGGTGTGATCAAGGAGTCGCTCTGGCGGCCAGCAAGTGAAGCCAGTGGACACGCCCATTGTAGTGCTCTTAACATTAGGAGTACGATACATAATCGATCAAAACATGTCTTCTTTTGACGCCCACAGTCGAACCATTTATAGGCCAGTATATTATTGAAGATCTTATATTCGTCTTTATTTTAACTTAATTTTAATTGTTTTACCCTAAATTAAGTTTTGTTGTTTTTTTCTTTAACATTTTAATGTTCTTAAAATTTGGATTAAAAAGAGTAGATTTTTAATTTTTATTAGCTTATTTATTGTTAATTCTAATTTTATTAAACTCCTTAATTTTAATTGTTTCACCCTAATATTAATTATTTTTATATTTTCAACATTTTATTCTTAAGGGTATAAAATTATTATAATTTTAATTATTATAAGCTTATTTATTTTAATTATAATTAGGCCTACAATTTTTAAAACTTTTCAGTATTGATTGTTTTTATTAAATATTGTTTCAAGTACTTTAGGTCCAGGAGATGAAGAGATAATATTAGGATTTCAGTAATATTAGCACTTCCAAAATAAAATGTGTTGGTATATGGCTGAAAGTTTCAACCATCAGCATCATTGACAATATAAATTGTGGGTAATATATAGACCACTAACCTATAAACTCGTAATTCATAATGCACTAATTAGGGGAGAATCCTACAGTACTTTTCTCGTTATAATTGAAATGCTATGTGGTGTGAACTTTGAACTTCAATAAATGTTTTTACAATGTCAGCTCGTGATTTCCATAAAATCTTACCAGAAGTATCCAATATTTTATTTATTTATTTATTTATTTATTTATTTATTACTTATTGGTGCCTTTATTGTGGTGAAGTTAGGGCTCTAGGCCCTCTCTTACACTTCACCACACACAGTGCAACTTACATGAATACTCAAATATGATATACTTAACCTACCAAACTTAAATACTAGGAAAACTTAAATACTAGAATAAAATTAAATAAAATTAAATTGGCGACTGCGTGATATTAACTAAGCTATAATTTAATTGACATACATTTTTAACAAAATTATACTATGATCATTCACTCACACATTCATACACAAATTGTTATAGTTGGCCTACGAATTCAAGAGGAAATCTTTACATGCACGTTTGAAAGTTGTTAGGGATGTACAATTTCTAACGTCACAAGGACAATTATTCCAAATTCTAGTTCCCGACACGAGGAAAGAGTTACTGAAGGCAGATGGATAATGTAGAGGAATTGCAATTATAGATCCAGATCGCGTGTGACGATCATGAAAGGAAGAAAGAAAACTAAAATTGCAAGAGAGATGGTGAGGTGTACTTTCGTTGAGAAGTCGATAGATGAGGGTACATATGTGCAGGTTTCTTCGTTCTACTTTTAGCCAGGAAAGTAGATCATAAAAAGGAGACACGTGTGAGGAAAATTTACAGTGCCCTAAATAAAAGCGTAACACTTCACATTTTGATAGAAAGCTTACTTAAATTCCACATTGATAATTAGAATACGCGCAAGAAGAGCTTGCCACAGAATGCTGCGCAGTTCTTCGGCAATGTTCGGGTCGGCCCGGTAGTTCCAGAACACGCCCCTCCCACTTCGCTTCAGTAGCTCGCTGGCAGCAGTTCTGAACGGACCGTCTGCCCAGGCGGAGGCTTGGCATGCTAAACTGTGACTGGGTTCATGTGAGATCTCAGTGCGTGTATGTAATGCCTTACACAGTAGTTTCAGTATTACCTGAGCAAGGACGCAGTAACCTATACCCTAATTAGCCTATATTATTTGCTGCTTCCTTGCACTCTACGCTTGAATTACAGCTGTAGACCGTCTCGCAGCGAGCCCGGTAATCAGCATTCGGAGGACACACAGGGACCCCGCAATGAGCATTAAACTAGACCGATTGATATTGGTCTCGACGCATCGTTGAGTTTCGGCAAGCTCTTCTTGCGGCTACTCGACCATTTGTTTTCCTATATTCATTGATTGGCCAGTATTCTGTGAAAGTTACTGAAGGAGACTCGACAATGAATACCAACAGGAGGTTATTTTTAACGCAATTATAATCCGCTGAAAAAATGCTGAATGCCCCCTCGCATTTCTTATTCATTTCGCGCCAACAATGAAAACCATTATTTCGAATTTAAAGTCTCCTTAGCAACTTTGACGCTGATTGATGAATATCTGAGGATTGCCTGAGAAGTCTCTGAGCCATAAACTACTCCTCAACATGTCTAAGTCCCGTGGATTATGCGAAAGCATTGGTGAATGATGACCGTAGCTTCCGCTATGTAGCAGAGGCGTTGAATACATCTCCCACAAGCGTTTATAAGGCTGTGAAACATTTTGAGAATCATGTCTTTGGAATTTGCATAGAAGTATTTTTTTCTCTTATTCTCTAATGATATTTTGAAAATAAAACTAAATTTTGCTACCTTAACCCTTTCTAGGGCAAAACTATTTTCTATTTTTGTGTTTGTACATTTTTATTTATTTAAATTATTATAGTTATTAATGTTCTTATAGAATTAATTTCGATATTTTTATTGAATTAATTAACTAATTTCGAATTGATTTTTACAATCATTTTCATAATTCTTCTATAGTTATGTTTATTATTTTAATTGTTATATTTATTTTATAATTGTAATTTTAATTTTATGATTTTTATTTCTATATTTATATTTTATTTTTGCACATTAATTGTTAATGTTTTAGTTGTTTCTTTTTGCATTTTATCCAACACATTACGTCCAGTAGATACGTATATAATATTTGATTTTTAGAAATACTAGCACTTTGGCATGAAAATTCTCCGAAATTTGGCTGAAATATTCAACTATCAGCATCTTTGAAAGCATAAACTGTCCTTATGAATGGTGGGTAATATAGAGACCACTATCCCATACAGGGTTAAACTGAGATTACTTTTAAAATGCCAAGAGTGTTACGCTATTTTTGAAGGGCAGTGTACAGGCCTATATTTCCAAAAGCACATCTGCCAGGGATTCTGGGAGACCATAAATATCCAGAATAACATACTTATAGGTACATTGTTGGCTCTACACAATATCAATGTAAATTGAGACTCTCATTACGTTAAAGCATAATTTTCAAGGATTAACAAAATAATCTTCCAGTTCCGGCCAGGTGCTATTCTGTCAAATATCTCAACAAAGTACCCAATTCCTGTGTGTAACTGGTAATCTTGAGAACCACTGTATGGATTTTGATGCCGTCTTCGCCATTCTGGTGCGCTAGCTATCCCAACTTGACTCGGTCAGACGCGGCGATGAGCTGTCGCAGCGCCCGCAGTTAGGGCCAAGAAAGGCAGGAGCTGGCGTGTGGCGCAGCATAGCTAGCACGCCGAGCGTGCAAAGACTGGACGCCCCTGGTCTAAATGTTGCAATTAGCATTTTATTTCCCGTAATCGTTCTATTTGGAACTTGTCATCAATGTACCATCCAAATGGTACGTTTCCGGACATTGGTTCCTCTTGCAGATGTTGCCCCTAGACTTGTGCATTAGGAATTCCGAAACATCGTGTATAATTGGGCTTCTCTATTGACCGACAGAAGATAATTGTGCATAGTATTTAAAAAGGCAACGTTGAAGAAATGGTTGCTAAATGTTTATGTACTTTTTTGTCTCCCTACGTAATACTCTTTGATAGTATTTTTGTATGTTACAACCTCAGATAGCTCGGCATGATCTCTTAACCTCGTCTTATGTTAGATTGATGTATTATGCAACTAACTAGTACATGCAGTAATTCTCCTTGGAGCTGTCATATATAGTAGGACTTGAAAATGTGGATCTTGTTGGTATTCGAACCCGTATCATATCCCGTATTATACTCGATTGCAGCCGAACGTTCGAATTTCGAATTGGTGAATTATATGGTGGGGTAGGATTGGGAAGGCAGTGGTTCTGAGGCTGAGTATACGCCATTTCAGCCCCTGAACCACAATTAAATTTCTTGGCAGGCTGGAAATCGAACCTATGGCCTTCGGGGAAGAAGTCTCAATACGTATACCTAGGCCATTGAGTCTGTTTCCATTGCCGTGACACATTCTAACGATATGCATGCTTTCTCTTTTTCCTTCAAGAAACCGCAAGGCACAGGCTACTCATAAACATGCAGACTTCGAAGCTATTTAGATAGTTTCATTGATAATAAAATGTATCGTTAATAGTATGAATAGACTCTCTTAAGGAATGTAAGTTGCTACCCTATACAATTCAGAGGGGTTACGAGAATCTAAGTTCAAAACTAAAAGAAATGCTGTTGCTCAATTCCATTCGAATCTTCTTCATATTGAAGTACATTTCATGGCAATTATTCAATTTAAGAGTATCAATAGAATCTCTTACGGTATTGCATGGAATCACATCTATAATTAACGTTTTATTTTGAAGTCCTCTTTGGTACTGTATAATATTTGAAATGCCCGGTCGCCGTTTATGGCAGCCTCAAAATATTGTTGTTACATAACACACTATAGCGGATTCGGTTGCGTAGTTGGTAGCATGCTGAGCTTGTATGCCCAAGGTCGCGGGTTCTAACCCGGCCGAAGTCGTCGGATTTTTAAGGACGTTGAAAATCACTCAGTATGCCTTTCTTCGGAGGGGAAGTAAAGCCAGCGGTCCCATGTCATAGATTTATGGCATTATAAAGACCCCTCCACTAATTACACTTGTGTGAAGCTAAATTATAGCTTAGATTTGACTAACGCTCTTAGGTTCCAACGTTTGTCGCCAGGAGCTGACTGCGGTGGCATCTAGTAACCAAGTTCAGAACTAGTTGGTCGTTGACTGTGGAGTTTGGTAGCAAAAGTTGGAACTACTAGAAATTGTTGTCTGTAGTCCTTATGAGATTTTTTTTAGCGTATGGCTTTTAGTGCCGAGTGTGTCAGAGGACATGTTCGGCTCGCCAGTTTTGTAGCTGCTTCGAGACGGACACCCGATGGGTAAGCTACAAGTACCGTTGGGGAGGAAAGTTTGGATGTAAGGACGAGTAGTTGGAAGGTAGCGGCTGTGGCCTATAGTTAGGAACCAACCCCGGTATTTGCCTGGAAGGAAGATGAGAAACCACAGAAGACCATCTTCAAGGTTGCCGGCGGGGGGATTCGAACCTCCTCGCCTCCCGGATGTGAGCGACTGCCAGCAGTCATGCCGTAACGCCAACGGCTAACTCACCCGGTCTACGTGAATTAAAAACAGATAACACACACTAATACAGTCATCAAAATTAACACCGGTTATCAGACAGATTCTACACACACCCTAAGTACACGGGGCTACATGACCATGTAGTCGCAGTCCCTAAACTGACGAACCAACCAACTAAGAGTACATAACACACGTTGCGAAGCAGTTTATGAGAACTGCTGTTGATCGTGATTTCCTCAGTCACAATGTGAAGCTTGACAATTTACTCCGGTGCAGAACAGGTTTAGAAATATCACCATAATGATTCCATTCATGAAAACGAAACTTATTTGCTATGTAGTTGGATACGTGCAGTAGATAATAATTCTATCAATCCTTGGAAGCGCCTGCAGTTCCTCTGCATGCCACCCGCGAAACTTAACTGTGGGAGAAGTTCTCTAAGCGGCGAAAATACGGGGCTTCCTCTATCGATAATAAATTTATCAATGATAGCCTATTTGCAATCTGACATTATCTGAATGTTCCAATTGGCATTTACCGAGAAAACCTACTGGTTTACAGGTTAGCATAGTTGGCTGTCCTCCTGTAAGGCGTGGGTTAGTTTCCCGGCTCTGCAAATATATTTTATTCTGGTCTGAGAATTGGATCGGTGTTTACTGAGCCTCGCATGGCAAACCTTAGAAGAGAGGGGGGGGGGGGTTCGATTCCCACTTTGGTCATCCTAGTAGTGGTTTTCCGTAGTTCCCACTTGTACTGCTTTAGCAGCCAGAAGGGTTGTGACCCAGCTGGCAGTGGTACCATGTGGAATGTTTATCACATACGGATTACTTTGTAACAGCAGAGTATCGAGAAGGCAGTGCGAGAGTAGAAATATCAAGTAGGCAGTGAAGAAAAAAAAGTCTTGCATTTGTTATGTATTATGACATGAGAGTGTGAAAAATGAAAAGGTTTTCTATAGAGAGCGTCCTCACTGTGCAAGTCCACTCGTGATCACAAATTCCGTGCCGTACAACCTAGTTACAACTATTATAAAGTTATTCACTTGGGATAATCCCGATTAAGAAACAAGACTTCTAAGATTATACACCACAAAGTTCATCATCATCATCATCATTCCCCAACTCGTTTCCCGGGTGTGGTGTACAAGCGCTCGCCAGCTCCTTCTAACTTCATACTCCTTCTGTTCCAGGACATCTTCCCATTTGTGTCCTCTCTCCTCCATGTCTGATCTTACAGTCTCTATCCAGAGTTTTCTTGGTCTTCCTCGTGGTCTTCTTCCTATGAGGTTAAGGTCAAAATATTTTCTGGCAGGTCTTTCTATGTTTATCCTCATTATGTGTCCATAACACTGGAGTCTGCATTTCTTTATGACACTGGTAATAGGAACCTCGATGCCAGCTACTTTCCTATTAACTTAATTTCTGATCTTGTGTTTTCTTGGTTTGGTTCATAGTTCTGATGAATCCCATTTCAGTTGCTTGAATTCTACTGTAGTCTTTGTTTAGTAGGGTACATGTCCCTAAACCATATGTGAGGATTGGTACAAAGTAGGTGTGGTACATGATTGCTTTTGCTTTTTGTGGTATTTTGGAGTCCCAGAGAAGATTTCTGATTTGACTGTAAAAGTTTGTTGCTTTTTGTGTCCTGCTGAGTATTTCCTGCTTTACAGTGTTGTCTTTCGAGATTGTGCTTCCAAGGTATTTGAAGTGAGAAACTGAAGTCTATTTTCACTCCTTCTAGAGAAATGTTTGAGTTTGTTCCTTCCCTATTGATGGTCATTTCTACTGTCTTTGCTTTGCTCATCTTCAGTCCAAAATTTTTGAATGTATTGTTCCATTCATTTAGGTTTTTCTGGGGCGAGGATGAGACGGATGTACAAGAACAGTTAGACGTAATAAATGAAAAGATTGAGCAATGGGGATTGAAGATAAATGTGGAGAAGAGTAAAACAGTGGTGTTGAGTAGAGAAAGAAGGAAAAGGAGTAATCAAAGTAGGAGATAAGGAATTGGAAGTGGTGAAACACATCAAATACTTGGGAAGTGAACTGACTGAAGATGGAAGGCTAGATTTGGAAATTAGCAGAAGAATACAACTCGGGAGTGCTTTCTACCAACAGGTATGGGACTAGTATGGAACAAGGATATACCAATTAAGCCTAAAGAAGTTATGTACAAAGCATATTATGTTCCTATAATGACATATGCAGCAGAAACTTGGACAATGACTACGAGGGATGAGAGCAGAGTACAAGCAGCTGAGATGAGATTCCTGAGAAGTACGGTCCAGAAAAAGAGGAGAGACAAAGTGAGAAATGAAGATATACGGAAAGAACTGGGAGTACACAAACTAAATGACAAACTGGAGCAAAACAGATTGAGATGGTTTGGACATGTCAAACAGATGAATGAAGTAAGGCCACAAAGACGAACACTGGAACGACGGATGACAGGGAAGAGAGGACGAGGAAGACCAAGAATGCGTTGGATGGACTCGGTGGAGAATAGTATTAGAAAACGGAACCTGGATTGGAACACTGTGTCGGAAGAGGAATGGTGGAACGACAGAACAAAGTGGAGAGTAACCATATTTGCCCCCACCCAGTGTCAACTGGAAAAGGGGAAATGATGATGATGATGACGACGAAGTTTTGATTATGACAGTTTGAGGGGCTGCGTGGTGCAGCGGCAAAGTTCACATCTGCTGTGCCCAAGTAAATCGTGAAGCCAAAAGATAACTAGTTTCCCGCCTAATTTGTGTTGACAGACTGAAAAGCTTTATTTTATAACCTAAATTAAGGCCTGGGTTGGTGACCACGGTACCCCAGCTGAGTCCGGCATTGCTTCGACTTACTTGTGCCGGGCTCCTCTGTCTTCTTTCCTGTCGACCTCTCTTGGTCAACTCGTGTTTTCTTCTGACCCCGACGGCATTAGGGTATCCGAGGCCTAGGGAGTCTCTTCCTTTCCCGCCTTTATTAGCCCTTCTCTCATCTTTCCTGATCCCTCATTATTCTAGGGATCAGCCTTCTTATTCTTTTCATTATAGTTCCTTTTCTCTTTACGATTCCGAACATGTTTTTCAGAATTGGCTCCCCATGTCTCTAAATTACATTTTGAGTATTTTGAAATTCAACCACATTTTGTAAGTATTTTCGATCTACAATGCACTTTGTAAGTATTTTCGATCTAACCACCATTTTGTAAGCATTTTCAATTTCAATTATATTTTGTATGTATTTTGAATTACAATTGCACTTTGTGAGTATTTTGAATCTGAACCGGTCTTTTTTCAATCTATTTAGCATTGTGTATTTTCGATTTCAATTGCATTTTGTAAGTGTTTTGAATTTCAATTGCATTTTGTGAGTATTCCGAATTTGCATTGCATTTTGAGAGTATTTTGAACCTAAATTCCTTTTGTGAGTATTTTCCTTCTAAATTACATTTTGTAAGTATTTCCATTGTACATATTGTGAGTCATTTCAGTCTAAGTTTCATTTTGTAAGTATTTTCAGTCCAGCTTAATATTCGTGATGGTTTCCATTCCATTGTCATTTTCGCTATCACCCAGACCATTAGGGGCCGATAACCTAGATGTTAGGCCCCTTAAAACAACAATTATCATCATATGTAACCACCTAAATTAAGACCACGGCCACCTACTATCAAAGTCCTAGCCCCTATTAAAAATGCACTAAATGATGTCGCAAAACTTCTGAATGAACCAACAAAGCATACGATGTAGGCTCGAGG
This sequence comes from Meconema thalassinum, assembly GCA_946902985.2. Lineage (NCBI taxonomy): Eukaryota > Metazoa > Arthropoda > Insecta > Orthoptera > Tettigoniidae > Meconema > Meconema thalassinum. Next base: position 331,033,650 of record OX336388.2, read on the forward strand.
CTTGTCATGAAATGCAAGGTCAGGACAATCATCTTTATTGTGACACAAAAGGGAAATGCAAGAACGAAGTGAACTGGTTCTTGTTGTGCGCAAGTCACGAGAAACCGACTGGGATTCCCAAACCAGTTCTTCTTATTACGTGCGTGCTAGTCAACGCACGTGCACATTAATTCACGTGACGGATTTATTGCAGCGCCGCAGAAATACCCGTCCTACGCACAGCTTTTGGGTTTTTAACGTTCAGTAACTATCACATTCATACATTGGTACAGTAATGCATTACATTTTTTATTAATTCAGACAGCCATCACAATAATACAGGCTATCAGACAAATTGCACACACACAAGTACACGGGGCTACATGACGCAAAGCCCCTAAATGAATTAACTACAACAACGCTGAAAACCCATATATTAATTTGGCGCAAAAACAATATTTTGAAATTCTTGAAGATTTTGAGTATTTCGGAGCCCCGTAAGATAAGATAGTTGCTATAAATACCATCTACAGACCTATTAGGGTGTAGAAAATCAAAGAGAAGAGAGATCAACCCAGACTTATATCACTGACGCCATGATGGTCAGAATGTGGACCAAGGAGAATCAAGAACTGTCGACCAAAGTATTATGTGCACTCGAGTTTGAAGGTGGTTTGTGAAGTAACCAATAGGCCTACATAAAATCCAATAACATCTACATTTTTGTCGTTCTATTTTACTTTAGTTCATGTTGGTTTGGATTTTTAATGTATATTTTAATATTTTTTATCGCAGTTGGAACACAAGAAGTGTCCATTTTTAAGCGTGTTTCAACCATGCGTCACATTTCAGAATTATCTCAAAAACCCGTCATCAGATCGAATCCAAATTTTAACACAATATACTTTGGAATGTTTTATAACTGGTTTATTAATTTCAAAATTTTGCGTGTCCAAGAAACAAAAATACGTAAATTATTTCACTTATTTAATATCGGTTTGTATTTGTACAGGGAAATACACATGGTTCACCAGCTAGCCGCTCCAGGGAAAGCAGTACAGCGTTACTGAGATGGAGCCCATCGCTTCCGAGCGAGGCGCGCCATGATGCGTGATGGGCTCCATTTCGGCAACGCTGTACAGCTTTCCCCGGAGCGGCTAGCTGGTGAACCATGTGTTATTTCCCTGTACAAATACAAACCGATATAAAATTAGTGAATTAATTTACATATTTCACAATCACACAGCATACCTTTTTGATGTATAAGGATTACAACGCGACCAAGAACTACAATTTCCAACCACCCCGAGGCGAGAAAAAGTTACCTTACAATAAAGATAACAACTTTGTTTCTTCGACACACAAAATTTTGAAATTAATAAACCAGTTATACGACATTCCAATGCATATTTTGTTAAAATTTGGATTCAATCTGATGAGGGTTTTTTGAGAATTCTTAAATGTGACGCATGGTTGAAACACACTTAAAAACGGGCAATTTTTGTGTTCCAACTGCCAATATATATATATATATATATATATATATATATATATATATATATATATAGAATAACAAGAAGTTCCGTGAAGAACTATACAGCCTACTTTTCATGCCAATGATTATTCTACAGAATATGAACCTATCTAGAATAATGACGAAATTAAGTTGCTAATATCGAAATTTCCAATTAGTTCGAAATACTGTATACCTGGCATAATGTATCCTAATAGAGCACTACAGTTGGCAGCCTTGATGACTGAATGTATTCTTAGTTCCATCTCTTAAGGTACAAAATACAAAATTTGGTTGAAGTCCAATGAATAGCATGGACGTTACATGCAGTTAAACATTGTATCTAATAGCGCGCGTAAAATCATTTTGGCAACAATGTCATGCATGTATTGGTCAGAAATAATCTGAAATAATATGATCTATTGTTGTGCCAATTTTGAATGAAATCCATTAGTTTGTATAGAAGTTACATGCATTTTAAAATTGGACCTATCAGCAGGCTTAGAATCATGTTGGCAGCACTGACGTAAATTAGTTACTCCAAATTCGTCTAGAATGCCAGGTACTATACGTGTGCAAAGTTTAGAGCTATTGGCTTGCATACTTTCTGATATATTGATATTACGGTAACAAAAATAGGGACAGCACATATTAACAGTTGGCAGCCCTGGTTGTTCCTTAGAATACGCATAGTCATATCTGTTATGGTACACATAGCACATACGAAATTTGGTTGAAATCCAAATGATAGTATGGAAGTTACATGTTTTTAAAGTTGAACCTGTCAGCAGGCTTAGAATCATGTTGGTAGCACTGACTTATATAAGTTACTCAAAATTAATATAGAATGTCAGTTACTATACGTGTGCATAGTTTAAAGCTGTCGGCTTGCATACTTTCTGATATATTGGTATTTGGATAAAGTAAATTAAGAGCATTTATTAACAGTTGGCAGTCTTGGTGGTTCTTAAGAATACGCTCAGTTATATCTGGTTATATACACATACAGTATACGGAATTTGGTTGAAATCCAATTGATAGTGTAGAAGTTATATGCATTTAAAAATTGGACCTATCAGCAGGATTATAATCATTTTGGCATCACTGCCATGTATGGCCTCCTGGAAATTAAACTGCAATATTATTATCTATATGTGTGCCAATTTTAAAATAGCTCCCATTCATACCTTCCAAGATATCCAACATGGAGCTCAAATTTCAATTGCGATTTTTCAGCAGTTGGTAGCACTTACATCATTTTCAAATATGGCCGTGAAGTATTCAGGTATAGATCTTTACTCCTACCAAATTTTGCTTCGATTGCTCCAGCCGTTTAGGAGTTGATAGGGACACACACACACACACAGCCAGACACAGACAGAACGACAGGACAGACAGGAAAGACAGGAAAGTGAGGACAGACAGACAGACACACATTTGGCCGATCTCATAAGTCTACTTTTTCCTCATTTTTGCAAAATGTGAAAAGTTGGCTAAAAATACGACCGACTACAATTGAATGAGGGAGGTTTGGGTGGTTACCGTGAATCTAACTGGCCAGAATATGACCCGATGCACTAGGCATTGGAAATACAGAAGTTTGTGAAGGATAGTAGAAGTGAGAAGTTCTGGAAACTGAAATCAAGAATTGAAGAGAAATTTAAAGTGCTATAGTAGCACGAAGAAAGAGTTATTCTATTGTACTGTGTGATGGAAGTTGTACCAAGCACCATAATAACGGCATGCCGCAAAAGAATAAAGTCCCTTAGTGACAATCCACAGCCTGCTTCCAGTCGACCAACTGGGTCAGGAATGGAATGAATGAAGCCCCTACCTATCTAGCGGCGAGGATATGAAGTGTGCCGGCTGCCGAAGCCAGACGCACTCTTCTGAGGCAATGATTAAATGGATGACATATGAAATGAAATGATAGTGGAAAGTGTTGCTGGAATGAAATTTTGACAGGGAAAACCGGAATACCCGAAGAAAAACCAGTCTGCCTCCGTTTTGTCCAGCACAGATCTCACATGGAGTAACCGGGATTTCAACCACGGACCCAGTGGTGAGAGGCCGGCGTGCTGCCGCCTAATCCACGGACGCTCTTATAAAGTTCCTTAGTGAACATAGTAAAAATTAATGCCCATTCGGGCGATCCTTCTCCTATATCGAGGAAATATTTTACTTGCAATAAATCCAAATTAACAACATATTACCAACAATGCTTGGCTCAAGTAATTAAGGGTGGGCCACAGATGGCAGGAGATTCCAAGGCCGGTCAGTTCTCTGCAATCTCTCCTTACACAACAATGACTTGCAATATTCTTAAATTATAGGCTACCAGAGTTCTTAATATTATAAGAGACTTTTATTTTCTCTCCTGTATTTACCTTGTAATGGCGTTAAGAACATCACTGGTCGTCGTTAACGACGCCATTATCCAGACTAGCATCGCTGGACAGGTTGGCTTAGCCTCGCATAGGAGGAATTTCTCACGTGCATTAACCCTAGCAATAGTTTTCAAACCACGGGCTACCAACGAGGAGAATATTTTGTGACCATCTTAATAAATTCCTTTTGTGTGATTTGCATTATTCTTTTATCAACATATGTTGTATGTTGACCCTTAAGCGAACCTTAAATGGCAAAAATATAACTTAATTTACAACAGTTGCAAACAAAATCAAAAATCATGAAAAAAGTTCAGAAAGTAAATCATCCACTGATCATACCCTTCGCCATCTTTAACACACGTGGAATATGACTGTTCTCTACTATGTTTTCCGCATGTGTACCTCTTGCAACCAGAACAAATTATGGTGGTTTTGTTAACTTTGTTGTACTTTTACCCTTACCACAGTGCACAGTATGACGAGGCACACAAACTGCCAACGTGGGGGTTTCCATGCCCACCAAAAGAAAATTGTCAATAGCATGCTGAACTGCTATGCCCAAGATAGCGGGTTCAAACCCGGCCGAAGTCATCGGATTTTTAAGAGCGTTAAAAATCCTTCAGTATGTCTTCCTTCGGAGGGGAAGTAAAACCGGAGGTCCCATTTCATAGATTTATGGCATGTAAAAGATCCTTTCACAGACTAAACTTCTGTAAAGCAAAATTGTTAAGTTAGATTTCGTCGGAACGCTCTATCAAAGTTCCAACGTTCACCACTAGGTATCATTGATATCTGGTGGCGAAAGTTGGAACTACTTGAAATTGAACGGAACTTGTAGACAATAACGTTCTGTACAGTAACATCCCGTAAAATATGGAACTGGTGGACCCGAAATACTCCACCCCACCCCGTTGGTATTGCTAGGGTTAACCTGGAGGAAGTCAAGTCAATTACCCCCCAGGGGCTCACATCTAGTGGGACGTGGGTTGGCGACCACGGGGCCCCAGCTGAGTCCGGCATTGCTCCCACTTACTTGTGCCGGGCTCCTGTCTTCTTTCCTGTGACCTCACTTGGTCAACTCTTGTTCTCTTCCGAGCCCAGCGGTATTAGGGTATCCGATGCCTAGGGTGTCTTTCTTTCCCGCCTTAATTGGCCCTCGTCTCATCTTTTCTGATAGCCTCCTTCTGCGAGGGGTCAGCCTTCTTTTTCTTTTCTTGTTATCTCCCGTCTTCTGCTCAAGGCACTCAAGGAGTCAGGGTGTATGTAGCCCCACCACTTCTGGTGCACCCTGGATATTGCTACAGCCTCAGGTGCTCACGGCTGTTGAGTTCGGGAGTTGGCGACCCCGAGGGATTCCTGTGCTGGGTCCGGTTTTTTTCCCTTTTCTCCATTACCTCTGGGGTGGACCCTCTCCTCTTTCACTTTCCAATCTGCCTTTCATGGCTCTCGTTCCTTCCAAGTCCCTCAATCCACATTCTTCAAGGGTTGAGGGCATTTCTTTTCCTCCTGTCCTTTATTTGCCTTATTCTCCGTTTGTTTTCCATTTATTCTTCTAGTATATAAGTTCGTAGTTAGTTTTAGTTATAGTTCACTTTTCATTATCATCTTCACGATCACCCAAACCATTAGGGGACGATAACCTAAATGTTAGGCCCCTTAAAACAACATTTATCATCCCCATCATCAAATCAAATGCAGACACAGACGATTAGTGTTTCCTTGTGAAAAGTGTGATCACAACTCAAAATACTTACTTTATGATGTATTTTATTAGATAGAAGGAAGTAGAAGACTATTGGTGTGTAAGAAACATATTTTCAGACTAATTCATATTCAGTCGGTGAAAACAATATAAATCCAATATAATTAATAAGGCCTGGAAGTTCATGCACAATCATATTTTGGTTATTTTCGCGCAATGCATCATATTTTTCTCCTTTGCCTGTTTAAGTGCATATCTCTGCCTGAGAAGGGCGTATATTATAATTCCCTGTTGTTTTGAAGTGCTTTCTGTTACTTCATGTTCTTAAAGTCGTATATTTGGATTCGGACACAGATAATCACAGAATAATACTGAAATATTATTTTAATACCTTGTACGTTTCAGTCTTTTTTGCAAGTTAATATCAATTATTTTTATTCAGCATTCACTATGTAACTAAAATCATTTTATTGACCATCTGCTGGCATCTTTAATCACCATACTAACGAGGGAAGTAGGCTTATTCCAACTCGAACGGCGAAAACCGACTGAAAGTGGGTTTAAAAGTTTACAGTTGTACCTATGTCAATAGCTACCAATGCCATTCATCTCTAAAAGTACGTGTTCGGTCGCCAGCGCCATCTGAGTATGTGATAATGTGATCACCGTGGCATTTGAGTTTCGACTATTGCAATGCGGGAACATTGTAAATAATGGAGCATGTCTACATGTTGCCCTTGTTAAGTGTGCGTACTGTTCCATTCCGCTGTGTCTTAATCACTTCATTGAAACTCCACATTTACACTTCGACGTCGAATGAAGGACAACACAGTATCTTCTATTGTGGGAAAGATGATTATGTCAACACGGTACTGCATGTGTTAAGATTTCTTGTTGCAAGCAAGTGTTCAGCCTTTTGCCAGATGATACTGCATCACATCTGTTTCTTGTTAATATAATGGTCCGAATTGCCTGTTGCACGGTAGTTTCTGCTGTGAATTGTGTTCCTGCAATCTTTGGACGCCATAACTTCCAAGCATTGATTGTACACAAATGCGGGGTTTTACAGATAAATGCCCGTGATGGGTAGTAGAACAGACTTATCTTCGAATGTTAAGCGCTCTGCCAGTCGGTTTTAGCCGTTCGAGCTGGGGTACTTCCCTCGTTAGTATTGTTTCTCCCCCAAGGACTGACACCTTTTCTCATAAGGAATTGCGTCTGGAAACTTTCAGAATTGGGGATTCCGAGTGATATCTTAGCTGGGTCCGTTTTCTATTTCTTACTTGATTTCAATCCATAGTTCATGAATCTTTAAATAAGAGTTTAGTGCTTTTCAGTCGGTCAACACGAATGTACCCAAAAGAGATGGGTTATGCCCTAATCCTGAAATAAATTACATGAGATTAATAAAACACTAGGATGACCAGTTTCGATCGTCAAGCGATCATCATCAGATCCCTTACACTTAGGCTACAAAATCTATGTTTGAAATACAGGTGAAAATATTTACAATATGTACAATTATTTAGTTGCAGTATTGGTACTGCAACTGTCAGTGTATGCTAAATGCAGTATATATGTTAGGTGAAATGCTAAATGGTGATAGCTATCCGGAGATTGTACTTTAGAGAGATTATATGGTTGTAAACTATGGTTAAACTATAAAATGTTAGGCTAACTACTTATCTGATTGTCTTCCGTACTACAGCTACTCGCAGTTTTCGTGCTCACTGGAACTCACTGTGCGGTCGACTGCGGTGGTTATCTTAACGACTGGTTTTTCCCTGCCTTCTCCCCCCTGTCCCTACTTGCTGTGGGGAGTGATAGCGATAAGACCGTCAACGCTTAGTTCGAATGGGTTATGCTCCACGCGTGGCGAGGGCTAATCCACGGTCTTTAATAGTTGTAGACCCACCTCATTCAATAACATACATCTTATCTAGGTTGGCAACACCTCACATAAACACATCGCTATCACTCCCCACAGCACGTACGGACAGGGGGGAGAAGGCAGGGAAAAACCAGTCGTTAAGATAACCACCGCAGTCGACCGCACAGTGAGTTCCAGTGAGCACGAAAACTGCGAGTAGCTGTAATACGGAAGACAATCAGATAAGTAGTTAGCCTAACATTTTATAGTTTAACCATAGTTTACAACCATATAATCTCTCTAAAGTACAATCTCCGGATAGCTATCACCATTTAGCATTTCACGTAACATATATACTGCATTTAGCATACACTGACAGTTGCAGTACCAATACTGCAACTAAATAATTGTACATATTGTAAATATTTTCACCTGTATTTCAAACATAGATTTTGTAGCCTAAGTGTAACGGATCTGATGATCGCTTGACGATCGAAACTGGTCATCCTAGTGTTTTATTAATCTCATGTAATTTATTTCAGGATTAGGGCATAACCCATCTCTTTTGGGTACATTCGTGTTGACCGACTGAAAAGCACTAAACTCTTGTTTACTAAGGCAACACTGAAAATATGGCTTCAAACACCACAATCTTTAAATAGTTAAAGATCGAATCATCAGTAAAAGTCTTCAAATCCCTCTGCTCTAAATCCACTCGAAAAGTAGAGTGTACCGTAATCAAAACAAAACATGTAGCATGTTGCACTATCAAAGCTTCTGTTAGTGGAAATTCTAAAGCATTCTTGGTTAAACATTTGAAGTAATTTCAGTGCCTTGCAAACATATTTAGTGCATTAAGCCGTGAAAAGTATAAAGGCAATTTTGGGAAACTGGGGTCGTTTCTAATCATTTGCACACCTCTGTACCCAAGAGGGGTTCGGCGACCATACATGATGCCTCGCCAAAACATTACACCACCTCCTCCCTGTTGGTATGTCTCGGATGTATTGGTCGTGCATACGTTCACTGGGTCGTCTCCACACTCACACATATCTCTCCTCATTGGCACAGCCCTCCAGGGGCTCACATCTAGTGGGACGTGGGTTGGCGATCACGGGGCCCCAGCTGAGTCCGGCATTGCTTCCACTTATTTGTGCTGGGCTCCTCTCCATCTTCTTTCCTGTCGAACTCACTTGGTCATCTCTTGTTCTCTTCCGACCCCGACGTTATTAGGGTATCCGAGGCCTAGGGAGTCTCTTCCTCTCCCGCCTTAATTGGCCCTTTTCTGATACCCTCCTTTTGCGAGGGGTCAGCCTTCTTTTTCTTTTCATGTTATCTCCTGCCTTCTACTCAAGGAGGCAGGGTGTATGTAGCCCCACCACTTCTGGTGCACCCTAGATATTGCTACACCCTCAGGGGCTCACGGCTGGTGAGTTCGGGAGTTGGCGACCCTGAGGGATTCCTGAGCTGGGTCCGGTTTTCCCCCTTTTATCCATTACCTCGTGGGCGGACCCTCCCCTCTTTCACTTTCCTATCTGCCTTTCATGACTCTCCTTCCTTCCCAGTCCCTCAATCCGCATTCTTCAAGGGTTGAGGGCATTTCTTTTCCTCCTGTCCTTTATTTGCCTTATTCTCCTTTTGTTTTCCATTTCTTCTTCTAGTATAAAAGTTAGTAGTTAGTTTTAGTTAGAGTTTACATTTCACCATCATCTTCACGATCACCCAAACCATTAGGGGCCGATAACCAAAATGTTAGCCCCTTAAAACAACAATTATCCTCATTACACAGCCGATAAACACGCTCGTAAGAACGACTAATGGGTTTCGGACCACTACGACTCTTAGCCAGCAATATGCAAAACTTTTTTTTGATGTGTTTAATATTTGATCATTTAATGTGCTTTATGAGAACAATGTCTTACGTCATGTTGCATGTAATCTGAGCTATTTGTCACGCTCCGAGACCCCGAGTTATCGCCTCATCTTACTGCACTTCCCGTGGACCTTGGTAGAGACAGGTGTTACTGTACCGGAAGTGGGAGGTGCAACAAGGCTATGGTCACTAAACCAATGTTGTGCCTATAGTTCTTTGTTTGTAGTATTAGCTAACCCCGTGATTGCACTTAAGATAACCACTGCTACTCGGCTAATGGCACACCTGGGCTGGCGCGAAGACACCCTTGGTTCTTGGGAACGAAACCATACGAGTATCTTCTGTTGACTAGGTTTGGTCCATGCTAAAATGCTAGAGGTTCAGACCCAGGCATGGCCATCTACATACGATCATACGTAACGTATTATTGTTATCTGACCGTGGCATCTGTGACGTGGCGGCCAAGTTACAAACTTGGTCCATGCCAAAATGCTAGAGTTTCAGACCCAGGTATGGCCATCTACATAGGTCTACGGATACAGGGTCTTTCATATAACGTAAGAACGGTGAGCGACGGCTTTATCTGCTGCTACACTGGTCTTGGCCGAGCTTGTGGCGTGTCACGGCCTCCTGCTCTAGTATTGAAAGCGCGCGCATAGTACATACTGTGCTCGACCTTGCAATAAAGGTGCAGGTGTTCAGTCGCCAGTCTGAAACTCAGATGTTAACATGAGAGGTATTTTTGTATGTAAAACTTATTTTAAGTATGAGTCGGCTTGGTGGGTACGTGATGAATTTGTTCAGCAATTTCCTTCACTAGCACAGATTCACGTAATTGTAAATAAGTTTGACACTACTGACTCGGTGCTCAATAAAAAGCATACAATTAAAAATCAGAAACATTTCATTGGCAGAACTCACTCGCGTCAGCTAGAAAGTGGTTACCAGATACAATGCCTGTATAACTCAGGAAGGACGACACTTCCAGCATCTTTTATAAGGTAATATTTCATACAGGATAGTACACACGCTTAAAGCAGGGGCCGTGGCGCGCCACAAGCACGGCCAAGGCCAGCACAGCAGCGAATAACAAAACTGCCGCTTTCCGTTCTTACTTTACATGAAAGACCCTGTATACGTAACTTATTGTGATCTGACCGTGACATCTGTGACGTGGCGACAAAGTGGCAAGCTTATTACTCAGAGCCTTGTTAAAAGCCTCTGCTGCACCCTCGTGCCTATTGAAGCCACGTGTGGGATGTGAAGTAACTGCATGGACTCTACCTTATTGAATAAACACGGTGCGGCACAAACAAAAACAAAAGAGTGTAAGTACCCACTTCCCGTCACCCTAGTAACCTACACGTGGAGAACAACTACGTCACACCACAGCTTCGTTCTCTCGAAACGTACTGCGTTTTATTTTAATCTACGCGGAACGTCGTTTATCCGGACTAATTGGGACCGAAAATATTCCAGATAACGATTTTTCCGGATAATCGAACATGTGTTTATTTCATAGTACAACCATACTACAAAAGCGCAGTTTCTAATGCAGTGAACGCTTCTCCAAGACTAACTTGGTCCTTCTTCATCAATCCCATCTAAGCTTTCATCCTTTTCGTCTTCCCCACTTCTTGCACCAGAGTAGTAATTTCATCATCATCATCTAAGATTTGAAAACCTGAGTCACTGTCTCTTTCCAACCAAGCTCGTGCGCCTTCTCTATCACAGTCGGAACTTGGGGGAATAACTCATTTGTCACTGCATCCAAATCTTCATCAACAGTGTCTGTGGTCTTAAAGGTCTCTTGTTCTCATACCAATTTATTCAATGCATTTCGAAGATTCTGTGGTGTTCCATCCATCAGCTATCAAGTAACAGTAGTCCTTAAGAGAAAGCTTTTTTGAAAAAAATATCGCCTTCTCCTCATCTTCTGCCAACAGTAAACGACGTTAAACTTCCCTCTTGTACATCCCCCTAAGCTTCCCCGCCCCGTTCGGATAATTGACGTTCCGGTTGTTTGACGTCCGGATAAAGGACGTTCTACTGTACTTCCTCATTTAACAACGATGCAATCATTTTATGCCGGTATGAGTGGGTGTCACCCTCTATTAGCTTTACTACGGCTACCCCTCTTCGGATGGAACTTGGCGAGTTATTTTTAAAGTAGGCTGTTGCTTCCAGATGTGAGACGTTTATCGCTCCCTAATGGGCTCATGAATAGTGTGACGTGGCTTGGCGACCACGGGACTCTAGCTGAGCCCGGCATTGCTTCACTTACGTGTGCTGGGATTCTTTCTGTCATCTTACCTGTCAACCTGCCTTGGTAAACTTTTCTCTTCTGACCCCGATGGTATTAGGGTATCCGAGGCCTTTCCCGCCCTTTTCTCATCTTTCCTGATCCCTTATTCTTCGAGGGGTTAGATCTCTTGTTGTTTTCTTCATATCTCCTGCCTTTTACACAAGGCCCTAAGGAAGGGAGGGAGGGTGGCCCAGTGCTGCACCCCAAAGGGCTCTCGGCTGGTGAGTTCGGGAGATGGTGACCCCGAGGGATTCCTGAGCTGGATCCATCTTTCCATCCTCTTTGAGGCGGACTCACCTCTTTCCCTTTCCTTCCTGTCTTTGATGGCTCTCCTTATTTCCGAGAGCGGCTTCGGTGGCGTAGTTGGTAGCATACTGATCTTGTATGCCCAAGATCGCGGGTTCAAATCCGGCCGAAGTCTTCGGATTTTTAACAGTGTTAAAAATCCCTCAATAAGTTTTCTTTCGGAGGGGAAGTAAAGCCAGTTGGCCCATGATATAGATTTATTGTATGAAAAAGAACCTTCCACTAACTACACTTGTGTGAAGCCAAAATTTGTAGGTTGGAATTGATAACGCTATATTAGATCCAACGTTCGCTGCCAGGTGTTGACTGCGGTGGCATTTAGTAGCCTTGTCCGCAAGCTAGGTGTCGTGGACGGTAGCATTTGGAAGCAAAAGTAGGAACTACTTGAAATTATCGTCTGCAGTCCTTACTTGAATTAAAAACGGATAGCACACACTAATACAGTCATCACAATTAACACAGGTTCTCAGACAGATTCTACACACACCCAAAGTACACGGGGCTACATGACCGCGTTGTCGCAGTCCCTAAACTGAGGAACCACTCAACCAACCTTATTTCAGAGTCCCTCAGGCTTGATTGTTCGAGGGTTGAGGGCATTTTTTTTCTTCCGGTCTAGTTTTATGCCCTTTTTCCTTATTTTCTGGAAGGAAGGAAGGAGGGAAGGGAAGGGAAGGGAAGGGAAGGGAAGGGAAGGGGAAAGGGAAAGAAGGGGAAGAGGAAAGGCGAAGGGAAAAGGGGAAGAGGAAAGGGAAAGAAGGGGAAGAGGAAAGGCGATGGGAAAAGGGGAAGAGGAAAGGGAAAGGGAAAGAAGGGAAAGGGGAAAAAGGCGAAGGGGAAGAGGAAAGGGAAAGGGAAAGAAGGGAAAGGGGAAAAAGGCGAAAGGAAAAGGGAAAGAAGGGGAAGGGGAAAGGCAAAGGGTAAGAAGGGGAGGGGGAGGGAGGAGGGAAAAGGGAAAGAAGGGGAAGGGGAAAGGCAAAGGGTAAGAAGGGGAGGGGGAGGGAGGAGGGAAAAGGGAAAGAAAGGGAAATGGAAGGGAAAAAAGGGGAAAGGCGAAGGGAAAAGGGAAGGGGAATGGTTTTAGGTTTAATATAATCTTTAATTTTCTATATCACCCAAAACATTAGTGGCCGATAATCTCAATGTTAAGCCCCCTTAAAATCACAATAAATCATCATCAGACGTTGACATTTTTCGTTGGCATCAGTGGTACCATCACGATCACCCTTAAATAAATTGCATATAGTGAATTCAATTTTGAGCAAACTTTGTGTGAAGAAGATACAGAATACAACAGCATTATTAGCCTATTTTCAATTTTGAAAAAATAGGCTTATGAGATCACCTTTTGTCCGTGTGTGTGTGCGTGTGTATGTGTGTGTGTGTGTGTGTGTGTGTGTGCGTGTGTGTGTGATTCGTGTGTGTGTCCCCCCCTAATAAAATCGAAACGGCTGGAGCGATTTCAATGAAACTCGGGAAGTTCATAGCACTATTCCCGGCGACCTCGACCGTGCCCTTCAAATTTTGTTACGTCTCTCCAATCCAACATGGCGGCTGTGCGAAATATTTCACTAGCATTCAATATTTCCGAAACTATTACCGATATCGCCCTGAAATTGTGTACGGTGATAAAGGGCACTACTAGAAGTTCACCTATGAGACTTTCAAAAACCTGGTGACTACAAATCCAACATAGCGGCCAAGCGAAGTTGAGATATTTAAATAGACTTTTCTCGCGATTTAACTATCTAAATGTAATGAAACTTGGTACAGCAAATGTTTATACACATTGTAATGCACTGGAGTCTAATTTAGTTCAATTGTTTACATAACCTCAAAATGGCGGCTGTGCGAAATATTTCACTGACATTCTATATCTCCGAAACTATTACAGATATCACCCTGCAATTTTGTACGGTGATAAAGGGTACTGATACAGGTATACCTATGTATATTTCATAAACCTGTAAAGTACGAAACGAACATGGCGACCAAGCGAATTTAAAATATTTTAATAGACTTTTCTCGTGATTTAACTCTCTGAGCGCAGTGAAATGTGGTACAGTAATTGATTTTGCAGATTGTAATGCACTGCCATCTAATTTAATTCAATTGCTTACATAACATCAAGATGGCGGCTGTGCGAAATTTTAAAATTAAGTTTTAATTTCTTGTGTCGTAATCATGCGATCGAAGTGAAAGTTTGAATAATGAACCAAGGCAATAATTGTCCTTGAATGGTACATAACTATATGGCCTATACACATAACACTCCTAAATGGTGAGCTCCCAAAATATTTAGACGGTTCTCAATATCTATGAATCTTTTACAGCAACCAAACTGAATTTTTTAATGTTCATGGAGACTATGAACATATGTTCACCTATAGGACTTTCAGGAACCTGGTGAGCACAAATCCAACATGGCGGCGACGCGAAGTATAAATATTTAAATGGACGTTTCTCGCGAATTAACTATCCGAGTGCCGTGAAACGTTGCACGTTAAATGCTTATACAAATGTTGATCCACTGGCATCTAATTTATTTATTTCAATGGTTTGCATTGTCACAAGATGGCTGTTGTGCGTAATTTTAAAATCTCGTTTTTACTTCTTGTTGTCTAATCATGCGCTTGAAGTTTGAATACCACACGTACACAATAATCTTAATGTAATAGTACAAAAATAAAAATCCAACCTGGCGACCATCTGAAATATTTAGACGGTTCTCAATATCTACGAATCTGTTACAGCAATTAAACTGAAATTTTGTATGTTGATTGTGGCAGTTAACATAAGTAGGATATATGAAAATAGGCTGTATAGTTCTTCACGGAACTACTTGTTTTTACACTTTTCATTGATGTCAACACGTGATAACTTCAGTTCCAACCATGAATAACACTTTAAAAGCTTGCTACATAAAATGTGAATATTATTTTATAATAACAGTGCAGACACCAAAATGAGAAATATATGGAAGTAAATCATGGTAAGATTAAGAGGACAGAGAAGATTAAATACCTGGGGGAATGGATCCAACCCAACGGATTGGATAAGGAAGCAATCAAAGGAAGAACCAGAAAACTGGACCTGGCCTACAAACTAACCCAGAATAAATACAACAAACGACCTTTATCATAAAAGGCCAAAATCGGACACTATAAATCGGTAGTACAACTTGAAGGATTGTACGCTTCAGAGTGTCTTATTTTAAATAAAAAGGGAGAACTTTAAGTACTAGAAAAGAGAGAAAGGAAGATTCTGAGAAAAATACTTGGACCACAGAAGGCTACTGATGGGACATGGAAGAAGAGGAACAAGTAGTTCCGTATAGAACTATACAGCCTATTTTCATATATCCTGCTCATGTTAATTTCTTCTAACAACATACAAAATTTCAGTTTAATTGCTGTAACAGATTCGTAGATATTGAGAACCGTCTAAATATTTCAGATTGTCGCCAGGTTGATTTTTATTTTTGTACTATTACATTAAGATTATTGTGTACGTGTGGTATTCAAACTTCAATCGCTTGATTAGAACACAAGAAGTAAAAACGAGATTTTAAAATTACGCACAGCAGCCATCTTGTGATTATGCAAACAATTGAAATAAATTAGATGCCAGTGGATCAACATTTGTATAAGCATTTAACGTGCAACGTTTCACAGCACTCGGATAGTTAATTCGCGAGAATCGTCCATTTAAATATTTATACTTCGCGTCGCCGCCATGTTGGATTTGTGCTCACCAGGTTACTGAAAGTCCTATAGGCGAACATATGTTCATAGTCTCTATGAACATAAAAAAAATCAGTTTGGTTGCTGTAAAAGATTCATAGATATTGAGAACCGTCTAAATATTTCGGAAGCTCGCCATTTAGGATTGTTATATGTATAGGCCATAGAATTATGTACCATTCAAGGACAATTATTGCCTAGGTTCATTATTCAAACTTTCACTTCGATCGCATGATTACGACACAAGAAATAAAAACTTAATTTTAAAATTTCGCACAGCCGCCATATTGAGGTTATGTAAACAATTGATTTAAATTAGATGGCAGTGCATTACAATCTGCAAAATCATTTACTGTACCACATTTCACTGCGCTCAGAGAGTTAAATCACGAGAAAAGTCTATTAAAATATTTCAAATTCGCTTGGTCGCCATATTCGATTTTTACTTTACAAGTTTATGAAATATACATAGATAAACTTGTACCAGTACCCTTTATCACCGTGCAAAATTGCATGATGATATCTGTAATAGTTTCGGAGATATAGAATGCCAGTGAAATATTTCGCACAGCCGCCATTTTGAGGTTATGTAACCAATTGAACTAAATTAGACTCCAGTGCATTACTATGTGTATAAACACTTGCTGTACCTAGTTTCATTACGTTTGGATGGTTAAATCGTGAGAAAAGTCTATTTAAAAGTCTCAACTTCGCTTGGTCGCCATGTTCGTTTTCTACTTGACAAGTTTATGAAATATACATAGGTAAACTTGTATCAGTACCCTTTATCACCGTACTAAATTGCAGGGTGATAACTGTAATAGTTTCGGAGATATAGAATGTCAGTGAAATATTTCGCACAGCCGCCATTTTGAAGTTATGTAAACAATTGAACTAAATTAGACTCCAGTGCATTACAATGTGTATAAACATTTGCTGTACCAAATTTCATTACGTGTGGATAGTTAAATCGCGAGAAAAGTCTATTTAAAAGTCTCAACTTCGCTTGACCGCCATGTTGGTTTTGTAGTCACCAGGTTTTTGAAAGTCTCATAGGTGAACTTTTAGTAGTACCCTTTATCACCGTACACAATTTGAGGGCGATATCGGTAATAGTTTCGGAGATATTGAATGCTAGTGAAATATTTCGCACAGTCGCCATTTTGCATTGGTGAGACGTAACAAATTTTGAAGGGCACGGTCGAGGTCGCCGGGAATAATGCTATGAACATACCGAGTTTCATTGAAATCGCTCCAGCCGTTTAGATTTTATTAGGGGGGGACACACACACGAATCACACACACACACACACACACACACACACACACACGCACACACACACGGACAAAAGGTGATCTCATAAGCCTATTTTTTCAAAATTGAAAATAGGCTAAAAATGAAGAACTTTATAACTGTACTGAAAAGATCACAGACGTAATGAAGAAGCGGATGCTAAAGTTCTACGGACATTTACTACGAATGGATGAAGGCAGGCTGACCAAAAGTATCTTCAGCTACATCATAGGGTAAAAGGTTACATCTAAATGGGTAGATGAGGTGAAGAGGGATGCAGCGGAAGTTGGAATTACTCCACCGATGACCTACGATAGAAGAGTTCTGCAGTCGAGTTGACGGAGTAAAATAATTTCAGGAGAAACCACCAAGCAGGAGGACCAATCGGATCATTTCCGAGGAGGAGAGAAAACAAAGAAGTGACAGGATGAAGAAGTTCTGGGAAGAGAAGAGAACGAAAGCCAATAAGTCTTGAGTTCCTTTCGGTCCATAGTTGGCCAGATTCGATAATAAACAAATAAAAACAGTAATAATATGTTTACAATGTTTTGCTGAACTAAGCCAACGGCCTGGCCATGTTGAAACATTTAAGAAGAATTTTCCCGCGATTTAACCATCCGAGCGCAGTGAAACTTGGTATGGTATATGTTGCATCCCATGAGCAACTCCGCAGATAAGCAGCATTGGGCGTGGTTGGACCTTGGATGGAATGCCGGCCCAGTGGGACCACGCGCTGTTGGTGGGGAAGGGAGGGGCGGAAAGACCCTGGCAACCCTACCGCACGTAAACTCCGGCTGAGTATAGCCTCTTCCGAGGCACGGACCAGCACGGGCAGAATACCAATAATGACAAGTAGTTCCGTGAAGAACTATACAGCCTATTTTCATATATCTTACATATGTTAACTGCCACAATCAACATACTAAATTTCAGTTTAATTGCTGTAACAGATTCGTAGATATTGAGAACCGTCTAAATATTTCAGATGATCGCCAGGTTGGATTTTCATTTTTGTACTATTACATTAAGATTATTGTGTACGTGTGGTATTCAAACTTCAATCGCATGATTAGACAACAAGAAGTAAAAACGAGATTTTAAAATTACGCACAGCAGCCATCTTGTGATAATGCAAACCATTGAAATAAATTAGATGCCAGTGGATCAACATTTGTATAAGCATTTAACGTGCAAAGTTTCACGGCACTCGGATATTTAATTCGCGAGAAACGTCCATTTAAATATTTATACTTCGCGTCGCCGCCATGTTGGATTTGTGCTCACCAGGTTCCTGAAAGTCCTATAGGTGAACATATGTTCATAGTCTCTATGAACACAAAAAAATTCAGTTTGGTTGCTGTAAAAGATTCATAGATATTGAGAACCGTCTAAATATTTCGGGAGCTCACCATTTAGGAGTGTTATGTGTATAGGCCATAGAGTTATGTACCATTCAAGGACAATTATTGCCTAGATTCATTATTCAAACTTTCACTTCGATCGCATGATTACGACACAAGAAATTAAAACTTAATTTTAAAATTTCGCACAGCCACCATCTTGAGGTTATGTAAGCAATTGAATTAAATTAGATGGCAGTGCATTACAATCTGCAAAATCAATTACTGTACCACATTTCACTGCGCTCAGAGAGTTAAATCACGAGAAAAGTCTATTAAAATATTTTAAATTCGCTTGGTCGCCATGTTCGTTTCGTACTTTACAGGTTTATGAAATATACATAAGTATACCTGTATCAGTACCCTTTATCACCGTACAAAATTGCAGGGTGATATCTGTAATAGTTTCGGAGATATAGAATGTCAGTGAAATATTTCGCACAGCCGCCATTTTGAGGTTATGTAAACAATTGAACTAAATTAGACTCCAGTGCATTACAATGTCTATAAACATTTGCTGTACCAAGTTTCATTACATTTAGATAGTTAAATCGCGAGAAAAGTCTATTTAAATATCTCAACTTCGCTTGGCCGCCATGTTGGTTTTGTAGTCACCAGGTTTTTGAAAGTCTAATAGGTGAACTTCTAGTAGTGCCCTTTATCACCGTACACAATTTCAGGGCGATATCGGTAATAGTTTCGGAGATATTGAATGCTAGTGAAATAATTCGCACAGCCGCCATGTTGGATTGGAGAGACGTAACAAAATTTGAAGGACACGGTCGAGGTCGCCGGGAATAGTGCTATGAACTTCCCGAGTTTCATTGAAATCGCTCCAGCCGTTTCGATTTTAATAGGGGGGGGACACACACACGAATCACACACACGCACACACACACATACACACACACACACACGCACACACACACGGACAAAAGGTGATCTCATAAGCCTATTTTTTCAAAATTGAAAATAGGCTAAAAATCCACTGCCTGCTTCCAGTCGACCGACCGGGTCAGGGAATGGAATGAATGAAGCCCCCATCTAGCGGCGAGGATATGAAATGTGCCGACTGCCGAAGCCTGTCGCACTCCCCTGGGGCAATGATTAAATGAATGAAAGATGAAATGAAATGACAGTGGAGAGTGTCGCTGGAATGAAATTGTCACAGGGAAAAGAGAGTACCCGGAGAAAAATCTGTCTGCCTCCGCTTTGTCCAGCACAAATCTCACATGGAGTGACCGGGATTTTAACTTCGGACCCAGCGGTGAGAGGCCGGCGTGTTGCCGCCTAAGCCACGAGGCTCTACAGAATACCAATAATAATAATAATAATAATAATAATAATAATAATGCCGAACTGAGGAGCACGGATGGACCTATTGAAGAAATGAATTAGAATTAGCTTTCATGTCTCCCAAAATCTCTTTTATTATCTCACTAGGATTTTTCTTCCCTTCTGGTTTCCATGCAGTTGTGGCTCTCATTCGGGGGTTAGCAGCAAAATGTTCTTTAACCAACATTCTGAAGCTAGGCCTGCCCCATAAAATTTCGTCTCTTACGTTCATTACTTAAAGGTGACTTGCCACGGTAGGTTAGTGGTTATCGTGTCTAACTACCAACCCCAAGCTTACAGGTTCGCTCCTGGCCGTAGTAAGTGGTTTTTGAAAGGCGACAAAAATCACGGCACGCATATCATACGTTGTTGGCATGTTAAAGAACCCATTTGAATTCGGTAGGCCATGTTCATAATGGCGAAATTAATCTCTGGATTTTCCGCCAACACGAAGTTCGTCCTTTCTCTACTAGAAAGCACTCTTAGTGTTAAGGAGCTTAGATATCTAACCTCCTTGACTTTCATAGCACTCCAAGGAACGTCAAAATTCGACATGCTAGCCGCCCTCTGTGTGTAAAACAACAACGCTTTCACCTGGCATCCGAGGCCATACGATATTAATATTATTACTTTAAGGTCAATTTCGCTTATCGAGTTATTCTCGACTTTTAATGAGGAGGCATTATTTCTGTACCACAGAACCAGACTAACGTAAGTCACATTATGACAACTCTAACACTGAATTAGCCAGCAAAAAACTATTGACATTATTAAAGTTGTATATACTTAACCCCTTTATTGGGATTTCCTTTAGAATTAACGCAATATTCAGTCAGGACTGGACTTACGTCTTTTTTGGCTGTACTTATAAAGTCGTTTTAGGACTTAAGACTGGACTTGCGTTATATTGGCTGTATTAATATACTCTTTTCCGATTAGTCTCTTCTTCCTTGAAAGGACTTGAGAGTATGTCTTACCTATGAACATTCCAGCCAGTGGACTTGCGTGTTAATGTATTGTTAACGCTTCAGAACCACAATAACGTAAGTGGATTTAAGTTTGTCTGGCTCAATCCAAGGTTGGGACTTACGTCGGTTGGTTGGTTGGTTGGTTCTCAAGTTTAGGGGCTGCGACAACGCGGTCATGTAGCCCCGTGTACTTTGGGTGTGTGTAGAATCTGTCTGATAACCGGTGTTAATTGTGATGACTGTATTAGTGTGTGTTATATATATATATATATATATATATATATATATATATATATATATATTAAAGTGCAGACTGCAACTTAGAATTTTTCAAATAGTTCCTACTTTTGCCGCCAAGCGCCACCGTCAACGACTACTAGGCCAAGTTCAGAACTTAGCTACTAGACGTCACCGCAGTCGGCTCTTGGCAACGAACGTAGAAACCTAAGAGCGTTGTTTACATTCTTAACCTATCCAATTTAGCTTCACACAGGTGTAATTTGTGGAAGGTTGTTTAACATGCCATAAATCTATGACATGGGACCGCCGGCTTTACTTCCCCTCCGAAGGATGGCATACTGAGGGATTTTTAACGCTCTTAAAAATCCCGACGGCTTCGGCCGGGTTTGAACCCACTATCTTGGGCATAGAAGCTCAGCATGCTACAGACTACGCCATCGAAGCCGCCTGGGACTTATGTCCTTACAACCCTTAGTAAATACAAAACGCGATGTTTCCCCGGACTTGAGTTGTTATGGCTTAATGTAGAATCAAATTATACATACAATGATGTAATAACCTGAAAATCGTAATTTTTGGACTTACGTTCGTCTGGTTCTGAGGTACAGATTTAATGTCCATATTATTATTATTATTATTATTATTATTATTATTATTATTATTATTACCATTGTCTTAGGCAGGTCTAGGATTTATATGTACTATAAAGTGTCAAAATTAGCTCAAGTCTCATAGTTATCTTAGCTTTCCACCTGCCAAATGGCGTCAATAGGTGTTTCAGGTTTCTGTTAGCTGCATTCTGGTGTAAGTGCGAGAAAACTTGGAATGTATCACTCAGTATCAGGTTAGCTACTAGAAGTAACTATTGCTTGGGTTCAAAATTCAAGTTTAATGGAGTCTCTTTATTGTGTGATATTTACAAATACCTAATAAATTTGAATCAAATGGATTTGTTTTTATTATGTTGCACAGCTGTGCGCCTCCAGAGAGATGGCGGAGAGGACCAAGGCGAAGACGCTGCCCCACTTCGCAGAGACAGTGGAGATGTGCTTCCAGACGGGACCGAAGAAAATACGAAAGTTTGCGGGGACCATCAGGTATAGTCTGGTTAGGACGAAACCTTACCGCGTGTCTCCCATTACCACCCACATGGTGATCTATAGTCATTTTCTTGCTGTTAGGTTGAAACAGGGATGCATTTACTGTTGCCATTGATGTTTTATAGTAATGTTGACAAACATTGAAACGGCTCTTGTTATGTAACTTAAAAGTTGGTAGCATTAGCTGATCATCTATTGTCCCTTACGTCATCTATGTTAGCCAATATTCACGTCCTTGCACATAACATTAACTGCGAGTATAATGTAACAGCTAACTGAAAATCATAGATACATTTTCACTTCACATAGACTCCATATTGGAATGCAGCCGAAAGAAATAAGAAACCCCTATGTACATCAAATTGGCAGGTGAAAGGGTGAAGGAAGTAGAAGACTTCTGTTACTTAGGAAGCAAAATAACCAGTGATGAACGAAGCAAAGAGGATATAAAAAGTAGGTTTGCTCAGGCAAGGAAAGCATTTCTACAGAAAGGAATCTGTTGACATCGAATATAGATTTAGGTATTAGGAAGTCATTTTTAAGGCCTTTGTCTGGAGCGTGGTGCTCTATGGAAGTGAAACTTGGACTATGGTGCAGCAGAAAAGAGGAGTATTGAAGCGTTTGAAATGTGGTGTTACAGGAGAATGATGATCAGATGGGTAGATAGGGTTACAAACGAAGAGGTATTAAGACCAGTGGGAGAGGAGAGATGTTTCTGGCGACTGCTAATGAAGAGAAGAGATAGGTTGGTAGGACACATACTAAGACACCCAGGAATAGCAAGCTTAGTTATGGAAGGAAGGGTCGAGGACAAGAACTGTAAGGGTAGACCAAGGTTAGAATATGTTTAAACAGATTGCCTCGCTTGTAGGGTGTGGTAGCTATGTAGAGATGAAACGATTAGCTTAGGGCATGGAGACATGGAGGGCTGCATCAAACCAGTCAAAAGACTGAAGACTCAAACAGCAACAGACTGCATATTCTGTCCATTACGTATTATTATGTATTTATTTATTTATTTATTTATTTATTTTGATTTATTATTTTTATTTTATTATAATTTAATATTATTTTTTATTTTAAATTTGAATTTTTAATTATAACATAATTATTAATTTTTAATATGTATAACATAAATGTATTTTTTTATAAAAAGTTTAATTTTTCTTTAATATTTTTATTTAATTTTTATATATTTTTCAAATTTGAAATTTTAAAAAAATCTTCAGAATTCTTGACATGTAATTTTTTTTTTGTAATTCATTTGGTTTTTAATTTTTTTGAAATTTCTTTTACTATGTTTTTAAATAAAAATCTTTAGAAATTATTTTACATTCTTTGAATTTATTTTTAATGGGGAACAGTTTATTGGATAAATGACTGACTAACCACATGAAAGCCGTGGTGAAAGGCCAACAGTTTGACCACCACGCCCCGCTTCACGATTGTAGGAAAAAGTGTTGGGAGTATAATAAATTGAGGTAATTGAGAGTATAAGCAAATTACAGAAAAAAGTTGCTTTCCAACTTTTCACATAATGCACCAATTTTAGAGATTGGTCATGTGGTATATGGTTTTATTCATGATGATGATGATGATGGTGGTTTTAAGGGGCCTAACATTAGGTTATCGGCCCCCAATGGTTTGAGTGATAGTGAAAATGATAATGTTAACCATAACTAAAACTAAGTACGAACTTACATACTAGAAGAACAAATAGAAAACAAATGAGGAATAAGGTAAATAAACAACAGGAGGTAAAGAAATGCCCTCAATCCACGAAGAATGAGGATTAAGGGACTTGGAAGGAAGGAGAGCCATGAAAGGCAGATAGGAAAGGAAAAGAGGGGAGAGTCCACCCCGGAGGCAATGGAAAAAGGGGGGGGGGGGCAGCTCATGAATCCCTCAGGGTCGCTGACTCCCGGACTCACCAGCTGTGAGCCCTTGAGTGTGTAGCACTATCCAGGGTGCAGCAAAAGTGGTGGGGTTACAAACACCCTGTCTCCTTAAGGGCCTTCAGCAGAAGACAGGAGTTATCAAGAAGAGAAAAGAAGAGGTCTGACCACTCGAAGAAGGAGAGTACAGGAAAGATGAGACAAGGGCCAATTAAGGTGGGAGAGTGAATACACCCTAGGACTAGGATACACTAATATCGACAGGGTCGTAAGAGAAAAAGATTTGACCAAGGGAGGTCGACAGGCAAGATGTCAGAGAGTAGACTGGCATAAGTGGAAGTAATGCCGGACTCAGATAGGGTCCCGTGGTCGCCAACCCACGTCCCACTAGGTTTGAGTCCCTGGGGCGGGGGTGTTGTATACAGAGAAGTGCTGCAGGACACTGACACCAAATTTAGGTGTTCTCTTGCTGCCTACGTGTAACTTTAATTTTCTTTGTCTTATGCAATGAATGTGGATTTTATTAACGAAGGAGAATGTAACGTTAATGACCATGAGACTATGTAAACTTTTATAAATAACTAAAGTGAAATTGAAATTTAGAAGCGCTTTCGAAAGGAACATATTAGTTAGTGTACATTTTACAGCGAGGATATCATATTTGTGACCTTCATCCCCCAGGAGAATTCCTAAAGTAAAGTTCTGCATGAGTCTACACTGCACTTACATTCATTGCCCTCCCCCCCTCGCCCCCTCCCCCCGTTGAAATGTTATTTTACGTACACCCCTGGCCGACAGCAACCTTCATGGATAATAGGATTGAAATTTCAACCTTTCAAATTTCAGAACTTTCTACATCCCGTTACATTCGTATCTAAAGTTCACGTAAAAGTTGTAAATGTTTTCCATCCTTTAAAAGACTACTTCCTCATCCCGGAATATAACCCGTGATCTTGGGATCACGAAGCTACATAGCTGTGAGTGATGGTCTGCCTCACCATATTGTTTGTTGTAGATGGCTGGTGGACGTATTCCTCTGCATCACACAGTTGGGCTTCTGTTGTGTTTACTTCGTATTCATCGCTGAGAACATTAAACAGGTAGGCTATACGCTCTTAATTTTATTTATTTATTTTTAACAAGTTTGAATTAGTTTTTTAAATTTTAAATTTTAATAGTAGGCTATATTGAAAGTTTTAATTTCTAGCCTATTTTAATTTATGCAAAAATAGGCTAATGATCTCACCTTTTGTCCGTGTGTGTGTGCGCGTCCGTCCGTCCGTGTGTGTGTGTGTGTGTGTGTGTGTGTGTGTGTGTGTGTGTGTGTAATTTCTAAACGGCTGGAGCTATTTCAATGAGACACGGTAAGGTTATAGTACTATTTCGGTCGACCCCGACCGTGCCCTTTAAATTTTACTAAGTCCCACCAATCCAACATGGCGGCTGTGCGAAATATTTCAGACATTCTATATCTTCGAAACTATTACTCATATCACCCTGAATTTTTTTCGGCGATAAAAGGCGCTACTAGACGTTCACCTATGTGACTTTCGAAAACTCGTTAACTACACATCGAATATGGTGTGCCAAGCGAAGTTGAAACACTTAAATGGCCTACATATATTAAAATCCAATGGCAAACATCCGAAATATTTAGACTGTTCTCAATATCTATTAAGCTATGACAGCAATCAAACTGAAATTTTGTGTGTGTGTATAGACGGTATGAACATAAGTTCACCCAAGGGACGTTCAATATCCTGGTGAGCTCAAATCCAAAATGACGGTGACGCGAAATTTAAATATTCAAATGGACGTTACTCGCGATTGAACCATCCGAGCGCAGTGAAACTTGGTACGGTATTTGCTTATATAAATTTGAACCCACAGACATCCAATTCATTTAGATTATTTTCATAACCACAAGATGGTGGCAGAGCGAAATTTTAAAATCTCGTTTTTATATCTTGTGTACTAATCATGCGATTGAAGTTTGAATAAAACACGTAGCCTACATAACTCTAAGGCCTATATATAGATATATATATATATATATATAAATCCAACATGGCGACCATCCAAAATATTTAGATGGTTCTTAATATCTCCGAATCTATTACAGCAATCAAACTATTTTTTGTTGTTGATGGAGGCAATTAATATTAGTAGGATACATGAAAATAGGCTGTATAGTTCTTCACGGAACTAGTTGTTAACTTTATTTTTAATTTTTAATTAAAATTTAAGATAGTCATTAGCTAATTGACCAACTAGGGCCCACGATAAGTTTCATTATAATTTTTCGCGTTTATCCACTCTTTGTTTCACCCAGATGGTTTTGATTGATTCACTGTGTCGACTACGACGTTTACCCGATCAATTCCCAGCAGTTGTCCATTTTGTCGTCTCGGGAATTGTAAATGAAGTGAGCAGTGTCTCCTCGCGTAACACATGCGATCTCAGTGTTCTACTCGAGCTGTCAACATGAGGACCGTAAGGAGCCGAATGACGGTCAAGGGGAGGGCTTTCGGGCTTTGAGTGAATATTTTTAGATGCGTTTTGTCCATAGAATGTCATCGACTAGATGACCGTAGAAGTGAGGTGTGAGTTTGCGCATTGCGTCCGCAATCTTCTCTATCTTAAAGTGCATTTCTTGTCAAGATTTGCAAATGTATGTGCCGTTTTTGTAATCTTGGCCAAGTATGTTGTGAAGAATCTTTTACCACTAGCTTAGGAAGCACACATTTCTGAGAGAGAAAAATGTGGCGCATTCTACTTACATACGAATTGTTAGTCATTCGCTTCAGTAGTTTTGGTGCAACCCATAACAAACAAATAAACCCAAAAACTTCAAATACATTTTGATTATTGTACACCTCATCTGGGATAAATACCAATATAAGATAATAATCGTAGTTGTTGATTTATTGAGGGGCTTCGCGACATCGTGGCCATGTAGCCCCGTGCATTTCTGTGTATTTGGATTTTTTCTGATAACCGGTGGAATTGTGATGGATGTATTAGTGTGTGTGTGTGTGTGTGTGTGTGTGTGTGTGTGTGTGTGTGTGTGTGTGTGTGTAATTCAGGCGAGGATTAAGGAGATGGCCATTAAGGAGATGGCCATGGCATTAAGTTGGGAACCATCCCGGCATTTGCCTCGAATAGAAGGTAGTGGTAAACAACGGAAAACCACTTCCAGGATGGCTAAGGTAGGAATCGAACCCACCTCTCCTCAGTTTTGCCTCACGAGGCGTAGTGTACCTCATTCAAGCCCTTAAACCAGAATTATTCTTTTTGGCAGAGCCGGGAATAAAACCTGGGCCTCCATGGTTCATTAAATTTAGTTTTTCTTCTCGAAGTCGTCGACATAGTGAGCAGTTCGACGAAATGTATCTCACTAGTCACAACGTGCTTGACAAGAGTTTAAATGAGTGGTTTGGCTACGCCGATGATCGCTCGGCGCAGTCAGAAAAGCGGTTTCCCTAGCCGGTGATCATCGTCCTTCGTCCACTGCCTCCTACAACAGGATCACTTTCAGTTCTCAACAGCTCAGTACCCTACTCGTCGCTCATACAGGTTCGTGGGGGTAAATAATAATCAGCTGATTACAGTCTAAATTAATATAACGTTTATGTTCGACCCTGACTGTTATATGTCCGTAAACTGTATCATAACGATGGTCATTATAACACTATTTTTCATTATGAAACAGTTTCTCCCTCCAATCACAGCTCAAGAAACAGTCGTTTGACCAATTGGATAAGGATACCTTCGCGCATGCGCTCAAAATCCAACATGTCTGTATAAATTACCGAAAGTGCACCAAACTGGTGAATATGAGTCAAGAAATAGCACTGTACCTTAATATCTCCAAATCCAATTTCTAAACAGCGCGTTGTTTTTAAACGCATTCGGTGACATTTTTACTGAATACTGGCGCTCAATCTGCACATATGGCATTGAAGCACACAGAGCGCATGCGTCGGTCGATCAGAGAGCTTGGAAATCAGAGATATCCTATACTCAGCGCAGCACCCGATCACAAAATTCTAGTGACAATCTCAACAGTTATTTATGAATATTTATGTTAAAACATATAAAGTTATAATTATCGTCGAACATAAACAGTCGTATGCAACTCGCCTATAATGGTAATTAAGACACTCGTATGGAAATTATAAAACTCGCATACTCGTGTCTTAATTATAGCCATTATAGGCACGTTGCATAATGTACTATTTCAGAATGACCTTAAGCAGAATTACATCAGCGTCAATATTGTCTGTTTTAGCAGGGGAGGAACAAGAGATGATGATCGAATTAAGTATATGTACATGGAGCTAAAGAGACTACAAACTAATAGTGGAGAGCGATGGTCGCCCCTTGAGCTACATTCTGTACCCAATAAATAAATAATATGTACATAACTAGGCGTACAGAAGCATGTTTCAATGCACTGATTCATAGACCCCTGCTTAATGACCAAATAAAATTTAAGGAATACTCAAGGCCAGTGTCGTAACTACGGGGTGGGCGGTGTTCAGGAGTACCAATCCCCCCCAGAGCCAATTAATGAAAATATTAAACTTATGAAGTTTTTAAGTTTGAATAGAACCAACCTTTAGATTGATGACATCTATGAACAAGGGCTATGAAATCATCATACCATGTGTTGCATGATAAACTGTTACCGTGTGTCTGTCCTAAATAACACGTATTAAAATACATGTGAACAAATAAGCACACTAGTCATGTACCCTGTCTAATAACCT
This sequence comes from Meconema thalassinum, assembly GCA_946902985.2. NCBI lineage: Eukaryota > Metazoa > Arthropoda > Insecta > Orthoptera > Tettigoniidae > Meconema > Meconema thalassinum. The sequence goes on from OX336388.2 coordinate 331,062,335, forward strand.
ACCTAATATTCACGAACAGTCTGCACCTTCCACTAATTTTGGATTTTAAATATCATTTTGTTATTATTATTATTATTATCATTTGCTGAAAATGCGAGGAATTGTACTCTGCTAAGATTTCCAGTCTACAGAACACACTTCCTCAAGCAATTAGCTGGCCGCAACTCGCCTGCCAAGGTAGAAGCCAAACCCCTTAAAAGTAAAGCCTTGTACCTCGCTTCAAGCAAAACATATATTGCTAGTTTCTTAACATGGCTCTGATAACCATTCTCAGAAAATCTGAACGTCGCCAAGACAATGAGGAACTTTTTGAGAAAGGTTGAGTCCTGCTCCTTCGTCACAGGATTTCTTAGAAGCCAATATGTTGGTATTTAGTTACGCCCCTGACATCGCCTCAACAAGCATGTTGTCATTGGTTGCTACTTCCTCTACCACAGTCTTATTTCTTACTGGTTACTAACTAATATATGTATTTTCCTATTAGTGAACTCCATTCGGAAAATCGAAGGAGTTCGTGTAATCTCTCCTCTAAACTAACCTAAAATAAAATATCATGTCAGAGCTGCTGGAGCGCTCTTCACCAAATTATACATTCAGACCAAGTGGTCATTTTGTACGAGCTGTCATTTGACAAGACAGACTCTTCAACAAGCATACTAGCTATGTGGATATTGTGTATGCATTGCCAGATGGCAAGCAAGCTAGGCTTCACATAAATGTAAATATTGTAAAGTACTTGGTATTGGTTAACCAATAAACATCTCTATCTTCAGTTCTTTGAATATTTAATAACTCAGACGCGAGGAGAATCCGTGAGGACCGAATCAAGTAGATTCTCACTAAATATCTCGGATAAAAAAATATAAATTTGATAAGTTAATCATTCTTCGCTTAGACAACCGGCCGGAGATCTACAAACTTATCTCACTTAACTACCCTTGCTTATCATTTAAACACGTTTGTGACAAGAAACATAATTTATAACAAGAAGTTCCGTGAAGAACAAAAGAGCCTACTTTTCTTAAAATTTAAGATTCATGCCAATGATTAATCTACAAGGTTCTATCTAGAATAATGACGAAATTATGTTGGTAATATCGAAATTTCTAATTAGTTCGAATTACTGTATACCTGCCTAATAGAGAACTACAGTTGGCAGCCCTGGTGACTGAATATATTCTTAGTTCCATCCCTTAAGGTACAGAATACAAAATTTGGTTGAAGTCCAATGGATAGCAAGAACGTTACATGCAGTTAAACATTGGATATAAAAGCGCGCATAAAATCATGTTGGCAACAATGCCATTCATGTATTGGTCAGAAATAATCTGAAATAATATGATCTATTGTTGTGCCAATTTTGAATGAAATCCACTAGTTAGTATAGAAGTTATATGCATTTTAAAATTAGACCTATCAGCAGGCATAGAATCATGTTGGCAGCACTAACGTATATTAGTTACTCCAAATTAATCTAGAATGCCAGGTACTATACGTGTGCAAAGTTTAGAGCAATTGGCTTGCATACTTTCTGATATATTGATATTAGGGTAACAAAAATAGAGACAATTTTATTAACAGTTGGCAGCCCTGGTTACTCTTAAGAATCGGCATAGTCATATCTGTTATGGTGCACATAGCACACACGAAATTTGGTTGATATCCAAATGATAGTATAGAAGTTACATGTATCTAAAGTTGGACCTCTCAGCAGGCTTAGAATCATGTTGGTAGCACTGACGTATATAAGTTACTCGAAATTAATATAGAATGTCTGGTACTATACGTGTGCATAGTTTAAAGCTGTCGGCTTGCATACTTTCTGATATATGGGTATTTGGATAAAAATAATTGAGTGCATTTATTAACAGTTGGCAGCCCTGGTGGCTCTTAAGAATACGCTCAGTCATATCTGCTTATGTACACATGGCACATACGAAATTTGGTTGAAATCCAATTGATAGTGTAGAAGTTATATGCATTTAAAATTTGGACCTATCGGCAGGCTTATAATCATTTTGGCAACACTGCCATGTATGGCCTCCTGGAAATTAAACTGCAATATTATTATCTATACGTGTGCCAATTTTGAAATGGCTCCCATTCATATCTTCCAAGATATCCAACTTGGAGCTCAAATTTCAATTGCGATTTTTCAGCAGTTGGTAGCACTGACATCATTTTCAAATATGGCCGTGAGATATTCAGATATAGATCTTTACTCTTACTAAATTTTGTTTCCATTGCTGCAGCCGTTTAGGAGTTGATAGGGGGGGGGGGGACACACACGCACACACACACAGCCAGCCAGACAGACACATTTGCCCGATCTCATAAGTCTACTTCTTTTTCCTCATTTTTGCAAAATGTGAAAAGTAGGCTAAAATTTCAGTTCATTTTGAGAAATTACAAAATACTGTCCGTATGGAAGCCATGATTATGTTTTGAGTAAATTTGCGGATAGTTTTTGGAATACAAACTTACGATATTACATAATTGATATGCCAATCTACTGATTCGTGCTTAAGAGAGGAATACTCCTATAGCCTATTGCGTACGAAATATTCAGGCACGTATTGCACTTATACACATTATCCGCATCGTATCCGCTATCCGCACAGCCACGCAAACTATATCCGCGTGGCGAAAATATTTGCGGATATCCGCGGGTTTATCCGCGGATATCCGCATCCGCGCAGGGCTTTATCCACAGATTACCTACTACTAGGGCTTTATCTATGGAGTACAACGTAGATTCTTGCTGACAGTTGACATGATGCCCGCTGGAGCGCTACATATAAGAAAGCTAGTGCTATCTCCAGAGCAAAGCTTGAACTACGTACATATGAGGTCTTGCGTAATATAGGAATATACATGATCCGCTCTATAAATAGCTTGGCGACGATTGATCCCCGACCTTCGCCAACATTTTTGACAGAAGGACCCCCATTCTTTTGTCGGAGGCGAGAAACCACTTTATTGCCAACAAGATTGTTTTCGTCTCACAGGCGTCGACTGTGGTAATGCTCTGTCGCTCAAGCATTCTCGTTCAGGGCTCTCCAAACAGAGCAGACTTGGCACACGTAGCCCGCGCTCTAGTCTTAAAGAGAGGGATGCCATACGTATCGGGACAGCCCCAATTTGAGGTACCGTAACAAAATGTTTGTCACAGTAGGTTGACAAAACAACTCCGGTTATCCCGGATTTTTATGAATATAAATTTTAGTGATTGAAATTGCCGTGTAAGGTGCAACATCTTAGTCTATACCCAATCTGTTAATCTATACTACCTAGGTACATAAGGTTACCAGACGTCTGGAAAATTCCGGACATGCCCTACAATTCTAACGTTTGTCCGGGCTCTGGGAGTAATTTCTTTGGTTGGTTGGTTGGTTGGTTGGTTGGTTGGTTGGTCCTCAGTTTAGGGGCTGCGACAACGCGGTCATGTAGTCCCGTGTACTTGGGTGTGTGTAAAATCTGTCTGATAACCGGTGTTAATTGTGATGGCTGTATTAGTGTGTGTTATCTCTTGTTAATTCAAGTAAGGACTGCAAATATTCGATTTTCAAGTGGTTCCAACTTTTGCTACCAAACGCCACCGTCAACGACCAACTAGTTCTGAACTTGGTTACTAGATACCACCGCAGTCGGTTCCTGGCGACGAACGTTTGAACCTAAGAGCGTTAGTGAAATCTAACCTATAATTTAGCTTCACACAAGTGTAATTTGTGGAAGGTTCTTTATCATGCCATAAATCTATGACATGGGACCGCCGGCTTTAGTTGCCCTCCGAAGGAAGGCATACTGAGGGATTTTTAACGCTCTTAAAAGATCCGCCGACTTCGGCCGGGTTTTAACCCGCGACCTTGGGCATAGAAGATCAGCATGCTACCAACCAGGCCACCGAAGTCGCTTAGTAATTTCTTTAAATTCGTGCCGGTAAATGACCCCCATTTTTAAAACTAAAATTTTAAGTAGAATCTGTGGAACTATGAATGTGTATCATCTTTGGGAAGAGCGTTACATGCTCTTTGAAACTTCCTCGGAACTGCTGCCGCGTGTTTTAACTAAGATTGTGACCCGCACAGTAACTTTTGTTTCACCAGTAAGCTACAGTTATTATTATTAAAATTGTGTGCTCGTGGCTGTTATCAGTAATAATAATAATAATAATAATAATAATAATCTTGAGTGGCATATGCACAAGGGAAGAAGGCGACCCGATTCAAGTTCTTGGTCATGAACAGGGTTAAGTGTGGATCTTCCGTTAATAGGGTTGCAATAAACTAAATTTAAAAAAAATCTTATTTGTTATTATTATTTGATTCAGAATCTGTACTTAGCGAGCACAATACGTTATTTTACCGTTTCAAAACAATAATTTTAGGATTGATTTATAGACGAGCGCTATAAGTCGCGCGTAGTTGCCGCACACTCGTTTTATCGCGGAAATGGAATGTTTCCGGATTATCCGAATTTTCGATTACCGAATGATCTTCACTCCCATCAAGTACGGATGATCGACATTTTTGTCTACCGTCAAATAGGAGGCAAGTGCGGTTCTGAAACAAACTACTGTATTCAAATTTTGCGTGAATCGTACAAGTTACCAGTGTCGGCTGATGGATAATTGTTCCGGGTGTTGTAGGCTACTATTTTCACCGAGGATGGGGATGTGGTTACAAGACTGCTTGATATCAGAGAAAACCGCCGTGCGCGGTAAAACTGATGTACCGGTAGCGTATTCGTCACGAATGACACAATCCAGTAAACATCACATTCACCTGAGAATTAGATGGATTATATTTTAATAACATCCGAAGAGCAAAATAGCGTAAGCTATACACACGAGGGCGAGAAAGAATATTGCGAGTGTCGCACTAACGCGCAAATTATTTTGCGAGAGAATGGTATCGGTAGTAGTCGGAGCATCTCGGGTGTCTTCGTCCGGCCCTCTCCTCTCATATTGTGTGCCATACCCTCGACTGTTGAGATCTGGTCGGTGCTCGAGCTTGAAAACGACCACTGTTGGCACGCTTCACTTCCTCACAGCTCACAGTATTACAAGATTTCCTGATTTATTCAAGTTTTTCGTTTTAGCGTATGGCTTTTAGTGCCGAGTGTGTCCGAGGACATGTTCGGCTCGCCAGTTTTGTAGCTACTTCGAGACGGACACCCAATGGGTGAGCTACAAGTACCGTTGGGAGGAAAGTTGGAATGGAAGGTCGAGGAGTTGGAAGGTAGCGGCTGTGGCCTATAGTTAGGGTCCAACCCCGGTAGTTGCTTGAAAGGAAAATGGGAAGCCACAGAAGACAATCTTCAAGGTTGCCTGCGGGGGGATTCAAACCTTCTCGCCTCCCGGTTGTGAGCGACTGCCAGCAGTCATGACCACGGTTAACTCACCCGGTTTATTCAAGATCAAAACTATGAACTCCTGTGCATTTAAGAGAAAATGCATGGAATTTTTCATAAAAGATTATAATTCTTGTTCATTGAAAAATCTGGTCGTTGTGGAGCATTGCAACCTTATTACCAGCCGCCAATACATGTTGCGTTTATTCACGAGTAGGCCTATACTTTGCCCACATTTCTTCTCTTTGTACTTACGAGAACCTATCTTCACGTCTCTGTTTCAGGTGATGGATGTCTACGCGCCGAGCTATAAGCTGGACATCCACCTACACATGTTCATTGTCTTCTTCCCCATTCTGTTATCCTGCTGGATCAGGAACCTCAAGTTCCTGGCGCCCATCTCCAGTATTGCCAACGTGCTCATGGCGGCTGGTATTGTGGCAACACTGTACGTGGTGGTGCAGGACTTGCCTTCAGTGGACGAGCGAGCATTCGTGGGACCTATCTCTGATCTTCCACTCTTCTTCGGAACGGCCATCTACGCCTTCGAGGGTATCGGGCTGGTGAGTTCCCTTACATCTCCTAAAGTCAGCAGACCTTTCAATTCTTATGTATAACTTTAGACGTGTTTCTAGCTGTACCTATTAACAACTAACATTAAATTCACAAATTGGCTTTAATGTGCTTCAATATCAAAGTTGTATATCATAATGAAATCAGCGTACTCCTCTCTCGACTCTGCATGCCACACTGTTCATCGTATTGCACGAAGTCCAGCAAGCTCTATTTCAACGGCGCACAGAATCCGCTGCCACCAGACACTTCAGCGTTGAGGTCAATGAGTTATAGTAGTCTCACTTTCCTAGTTAACGACCGGCTCGTCTTTTAAACCTACCTGAACGGATATGTTTACATTCCATAGCTGCGGGGTGCCGAGGCATTCATGGCTTAAGGCCGTCGAGCAGGTACAAGACTGGCGTCAACACATTGTCTGCACTCTTCGTGCACAGATGGCGGAAGCATCTTATTGGTCAAGAACCGTCAGGTATTTGTCAGCCATAAATAATGGCTATTGCCGGTTCGTGCTAATGCTTAAAACGTTTGAGTCGCCGGTCGTTAACCAGGAAAGTGAGGCTACTATACCTACTTCCATGCTACACCTACAGCTAAAACCCATCCACGCTGGGTGCTATAGTCTTTCCGTTTGGCCATGATACCCAGAGGATTAAGGGACTTGTCGGAACTCAACTGACGTCACTCACTCACACTCCCGACCCGCTCGAAGGACCGGCCGGTGGTGAACAATGACTCACCTACTGGCGCTGTCCCACAGAACTAAAACTTTTCTTATTTAAAGTTTAAATTTACAATTTTCAAGTTTTTTGAATTCTACATAAAAGTCTAAAGGAAAAGAGTCCAAAACTCGGATTTCTTACTGTCGTTTATGTCATTTATGATTGTATTGCAACTAGGACTAGTTTTAAAATTTCAAACAAATAAAGAAGATAAATAAGTTTTAACCGACTATCAGACAGTGGATATGAAGCATTTCAGTCGCGTTTCGACTCACATTCTTTAGAATTTTGTGTAGAATTCAAAAAACTTGAAAATCGTAAATTGAGACTTGAAATTATAAAAATAGTCCTGTGGGAAAGCGCCAGTAGGAGAGTCATCGAGCGCCACCGGCCAGTCCGGCGAGCGTGTCGGAGGGTGAGTGAGTGCCACGAGTTGAGTTCTGAGAAGTCCCTTAATCCTCTGGGTATCATGGCCCAACGGAAGACTATACATTCGAATTAATATATCAGTATGTGCAGGTACTGCCCCTCCAAGAGCAGATGAGGAACCCCACTGAGTTCACCAACACACTCCTCAGAGTGTCTAGTTTATTGTTATGTTGGTATGTACAGGTACTGCCTCTCCAAGAGCAGATGAGGAAGCCCACTCAGTTCACCAACACACTCCTCAGAGTGTCTAGTTTATTGTTATGTTGGTATGTACAGGTACTGCCTCTCCAAGAGCAGATGAGGAAGCCCACTCAGTTCACCAACACACTCCTCAGAATGTCTAGTTTATTGTTATGTTAGTATGTACAGGTACTGCCCCTCCAAGAGCAGATGAGGAAGCCCACTCAGTTCACCAACACACTCCTCAGAGTGTCTAGTTTATTGTTATGTTGGTATGTACAGGTACTGCCTCTCCAAGAGCAGATGAGGAAGCCCACTCAGTTCACCAACACACTCCTCAGAGTGTCTAGTTTATTGTTATGTTGGTATGTACAGGTACTGCCTCTCCAAGAGCAGATGAGGAAGCCCACTCAGTTCACCAACACACTCCTCAGAGTGTCTAGTTTGTTATGTTGGTATGTACAGGTACTGCCCCTACAAGAGCAGATGAGGAAGCCCACTCAGTTCACCAACACACTCCTCAGAGTGTCTAGTTTATTGTTATGTTGGTATATACAGGTACTGCCCCTCCAAGAGCAGATGAGGAAGCCCACTCAGTTCACCAACACACTCCTCAGAGTGTCTAGTTTATTGTTATGTTGGTATATACAGGTACTGCCCCTCCAAGAGCAGACGAGGAAGCCCACTCAGTTCACCAACATGCTCCTCAGTCATTAGTTTATTGTTATGTTGGTATGTACAGGTACTGCCCCTCCAAGAGCAGATGAGGAAGCCCACTCAGTTCACCGACATGTTCCTCAGAGTGTCTAGTTTATTGTTATGTTGGTATGTCCAGGTACTGCCCCTACAAGAGCAGATGAAGAAGCCCACTCAGTTCACTAACAAGTTTGGAGTCCTCAATGTGGGTATGGTGATTGTCGCAGCTCTGTTCGTGTCCATGGGATTCTTTGGATACCTCAAGTATGGGGACGATATTATGGGTAGCATCACCCTCAACCTGCCTCCAGATGATGTGTGAGTATACCATGTTTCGATTGGTGGCGTAGTAGGTAGCATGATGAGCGCCTATGCGCAAGATCGCTGGCTCAAACCTGGCCGAAATCGTCGGTTTTTTAAGAGCGTTATAAATCCCCCAGTATGCCTTCTTTTGGAGAGGAAGTAATGCCGGAGAGCCCATGTCATAGATCAAGGGCATGTAAAAGAACCTTCCACTAACTAAAACTGTGGTAAGCTAAATTTGTAGGTTAGATTTCCTTAACTCTCTATTAATTTCCAACGTTCGCCGCCAGTTGCCATTTGCGGTGGCATCTAGTAGCCAAGTTCACAGCTAGGTGTCGTTGACTGTAGCATTTGGTAACAAAATTAGGAACTATCGGTACTTGAAATTAATAGTCTGCAGATAGCACATAAGTTACTTGTACAGCCATCACAATTAGCACCGGTTATCAGACAGATTCTACACACACCCAAAGTACACGGGGCTACATGACGGCGTTGTCACAGCCCCTAAAATGAAGAACCAACCAACCAACCATGATATGGATTTGGACTGGAATTAGGGTCAACAAATGTCCGGACACTATAGTAACCATAGCAACCAGTGTTCCTTATCTAGCTTATGCAAAAACACAAAGAACACAAAGCTCTTCTTTATGGGTTTTATAATAGTTTGTTTCGCCACGAATAACTTTCGTATGATGTTGAACGCTGAAATTTATCGCAAATGGAAACACGTGGTAAGTGTTTGAAGAATAAATTAAGGTACTTGGCTACTCGTCATTATTTTTACTATTTTAAAATAAAATTCAGCAATTTTTCTAGGATTATGCCGTGTCTTGTGTGGGGTTTCGCCTAAGAACACAAAGCTGGCTTATGAGCGGGCTATTGGTTTCCGTGCCCTAGAAAAATTGCCGAGTTTTAATTCACTGGCCGAGAAAGCCAATATACCATGTTAAAATGTTCTTGGATTTCTTAGTTCCTTGAAAACGTAATGGTGTTTGAAGCAATTTCTTGCCTACTTTTCTCATTTTGCAAAAATGAGGAAAAAATAGACTTATGAGATCGATCCGGGAAAATGTCTGTCTGTCTTGTGCCCAATTCTAGGAATGGGTATTCCAAGATTCAGACACCTAGGTATCAAGGGAAAGGCTACAGCCGCTTTTGAAAGTTGAGATATTTGAATATCGCGCTCCTTTCCTTCTAGATTGAAATGGAAACTTTATGCAGCCAAGAAGATGTTAAGTGACGTGGCAAATAGTAGCAGAGGTCGAGACTATTTGGTGATTAAATACTTAGCCATGGAGTAGAGACTTGATACTTGGATCAGATTACTGGCACGGCCAAATGAAAGAGGATGCACTTAGTCTCAAGTGAATCAGACCAGAGACACCGGAGATATGAGGATTTACAGATTTCAGCGTGATCCAGCGTGGAGCCGACCGTTTTGTATAAAACCCGCTCGGCCCAAGCATAAGCAGCTCACTTCAAACCAAGCTCTTGTAGGACAAGGTGCTGCCACTACGTCGAGCCAAGGCACATGGTTGCCGAATCTACGCAGAAGATATCTTTGAATTGTGATAGTCACAAAAGTGCTACGATACGTGGAGAACGTAGTAAGTTTCCGGTAGAGGGAATCACTAAGGTGATTGTTATTTTCTACGGACATTGGTGAAACACTTTGTTTTTATATGGACATATGCTAGACTTCGTCTAGATATTATTCTGTCACAGTCCAGTAACAATAATTCAATACTTGGATATTTTAATCCAACTTGTAAGTTTCACAAATTGTAACTAAATAATCACTCAGATCTTTCAGTATATTGAAGGCCAGTCTATCACGGTGTTGTTCATTAGCCGACAAAGGGAAACTATATGTTGCTTCGCGCATGATAGATGGTGTGAAGCCATGCCCAGGGAACGATCTTCAGAACAGCCGTTGATTGTTTTAGACTATCAGTGTTTTCCTGTACTGAAAAGATTACCGTGAGTTATGTTACAACTGACGCTTTTGAGAAGAGATCATTTGGATCTGACCCCATTTAAGCGAACTGCTATGGATTTAATTGAAGTCAATATTAAAATGGATCAGCAGTTACTCCAACTTTAAGAAATATTTCCACTACGTCGTGCTAGACAGAATGTGGGTATATAATGGCGGCCGATACAAGGATTAGACGTGCGTGTCCAATAGGGCATGTATCTGGATAAATCTGGTACAGACCAGGTTCACTACGCTTCAAGACCAACGAGAAATGTAAGCCACATTTGACTTTTATATTATGCCTAGCTAATTGGAACAAACTCATTTTCTGCAGATGACCAACACATTTATTTTTCTTCGTATTTAAATCTTGCATTGATTTACGCAAGACACATTAGGGTTATTCTGAGTATTTTCAGCACTCAGAACAGTTTAGGATCGATGACCGAGCATACCGAGCATTTATTTGAATGTTCATTTTGTTTGAGAATCACGGTGATCAGCCGATATAACTGTAGAAGTTAATATTTATTTTTGTTGAGGAATGAATATTTTGTCCATATTCGAAGAGTCGAACATGTGGTTTTTCACATAAGGAAATAATAATTAAACATATTTAAGGAAATAATAACAATAATAATCCAATAATAATAATTTTCATAATTTTTCTAAATAATTATTGGATCTTACATTTTCTAATAATCACATTCGTTGAGAGAGAGCTTGAGGATTAGTTTAATCATTCCTAGTTTGGAACAGGGGACTTTCCGAAAGCTAGTGGATAGCGCAAGCCCATATTCCACCAACATTATAGTTCTGGCTGAACAGTTAATATTTGCATTGAGCAAAGTATATTTTTCAGATAACACGGAAAGGCATGGAACAGGAAGCCAATGATATTCGTATCAATTAGGATTTTTTTTGTGTGTTTATATAAAATCATGACGTAGGCACACATTCGAAAGTGAAATAGAGAATATCACAAGTGTGGTAACTTCACGGTTTGAAATGAATGGTAAAATAAAATTAACTTGTAAGTTTATAGATCTTCCAGTTTTGATAACAAGCAGAGGCTTGATTTATTGTATAAATTTTGGGAAGAAAATTTATGTGTGTGGAGTAGTTGAAATGCCATTCCCAGGTGCGCATGTTTAAGTCGCAGGAATGAGGAGGTTTTTTTTGAGCATCAATCAAATAGCAGGTTCGATGGCTCAGGTTTATAGGAGGAGTATTGAAACCACACATTTCGTCGAATGAATGACCAAACCATCAGTAATTATTTCAAACTTGTTTACGTATTCCATTAATACTTTGGATTTGCTAGAACCCGGTTTTGTCATGATAAAATTTTATTCTTCTTCAGAGGAAGACCTTTGCCGTTGTTGTTGGGATCTTGTGTTCTTACACAAATAATTGAATGGGCCACTGCCAATTAAAAAATAATTCTGTATCCACGAATTACTTAAAGGATGTTTTCAATCCTATTGTCATGAACTAAATGAAATTGTTATAAAGCTACAATTCTTATTTCCGCATTCTGTTCAAGAATTGCCAGTTGTGAAAGTTACTAAAATAGCAACAAATATAAATATTTTTCTTAATAATAATTCCAAGTGGAAAATCGAATAGTTGAATGGTTCAACAATTTTTTTGATCAAGCTGATGATTCAGAAACCATATTTCTTTGGAATTTGAAGTTCATAATCGAGTCACTTCTCGAAATGTTTAATTTTGGAAGAATAATAAATTTTGTTGTGCTTCGCACAGTTCTTCGATGCCATGCTCAAGGGTCAAATACTTTTCAGATGATTAATATGTGTACATAATTAGTGTTGGGTCAAAGATAATATTTTTGACAATATTTTTGAAACTGGAAAAATAAGTGGTAGTTAAAAAATTCTATAAACAATTATAAACAGTGAGAATTTCTACGAGTGTTAATATCATGTTAGAAATTCAACCAGTGAACTACAATATTTCCAGTAAAGAAAATTTAATTTGAACTGGATTTCATCGTAAATAATTGATATAATTTTGGAACACAGTCTACAGGACTGATATTCAGACTTGTCTCCAAAGACAATTGTTCAATGTGTTGGAAAATTTCTGTACATTGTGTAAATAGTAGTGTGTGCCGTCGCACTGGAATGATGTTACCTTGAGCATCATTTTGCAGTCAATTTTAATATTTAGAATAAAATGAGATAATTTTACATGTTGTGTTATGCCCAGTTGAATCTCCTTCAATCCTTATTGTTGCATTGAGCCTAAAATCAGTAAAGCATTTTTATTTTTATTTTGATGTCGTTTTTTTTTTGGCGATTAGCTTGAACCCATCTGGCGCCCCGGGATATTTTGACTCTCGTGCTAACTGATTCTTAGTAAAATGCATATGTGGTCGTGCGGACTTCGGTCTAAACGGGCACATCAAATAAGATAGAGAGAGAAAATGGCTTCGAACGTGGGGCCCGAGTTAGACACGGTCAATCACATGCCGATTTCAATTGTGATAATTTTTATAGATATTTTGGGAGTTGAGAGAAGTCTGGTTTGGATGAATAAATTAGTAGGAAACCCAATTAGTGGGGAAAATTAAAAATTAACTGGGTTAATAATTAGAATGGGTTTGATTATTTTTGATAATGGCTTAACCATTAGGGCGTCAAGTAAATTCAGTAGTAATCGTTCGATGACTGGACATAACGCATTAGTAGAATCCAGGTGGAGGATATTTGAGGACTTGCATATTTTTCTTGTGATATTGTGGTAAATTTAATTCGTAAAAGTAGAGAAGTTTTTTTTCCATCGCGTCGACATTAGGACAAATCTCATTTTATTAGTGTTCCAATTAGCTATTCATATTTCTTGTTCTAGTTATAATCTTGTCTGCCAACATGTATACCCCTAAGTTTTGACTAATACTGAAAAAAAATATGGAAGAGATGATGAGGAGTTTGGAAGAGAGTTCCAAAGAAGCTGGACTGCGCGTAGCAGCCATCATGAAAGAAAATACAGAGGCTTTGGAAAAGAAACTTAAAGAAAATTCCGATATGTTAGAAAGCAGGTTAAAAGATAACTTAAAAGATAGTTTAAATACTAAATTTAATTCTATGGAAAATAAATTTAAAGAGAATTCCGAAATCTTGAAAATGTCACTTGAGGGTAAAATGACTAAATTATGCGAAAAACACATGAGCTCGAAACTTCATTAGCTACTAACGCAAGTTTAATGGACGATAAATTTCGCGATGCCGATCTAAGATCCCAAAGCTTAGCTGATAGGATAGAAAGTGGTCTTAGGAAAGTTAGTGAAGACATGGTCAACCTAGAAGTCAGAAGAAAGAGAGCAATGAGATGGCAACTATAGTTGTTCAACGTTTGACGGACCAATTCAAAGAACTCGTAGTGGGAGAAATAAGAGAAGGTGTGATTAATGAATTACAAACTGAAATTAAAACCACAGTTATCGATGAGATTAAAAACACACTCAAGCTGGAGAACCAAAATGGAGTCAAGGAGATTAGAGATTCTTTGTCATCCCATATTCAAGTAATTTCCAAAGATATTCAAGCGACTCAGAAGGACATATCAGATATGACAGGGTCATTGAAGAGTCACGAGGCTGTTATGATCCAGATATCCACTGATGTCAAGGAGAACTATAAGGAAACAGAAGACATAAAGAAGGAAACCGAAGGAATTAGAAAAAAGGCCGAAGAAAACCATAAGGCAATTGAGGCTATGAAAACCCAAGTTAAGGACGTGAAACAGGCTGACCATCTGTTGAAAATGCCAAGTATAAGAGGAGAAGAACACATACAGGTAAACCTAGGAGCAGCTAGAGGAAATGATAGTCAAAGACAGGATGAGGCCAGTACAGTATTTCAATCCAACCCCATAACTGCATTCAAGAATGTAGAGGATAAGCCTTCTAAATTTTCAGGGCGAGATTCTGTGACACCCGTAGAATTCTTGAGAGAAGCAGGTGATTACCTTAAAGATTCCAAAATCCCTAAGGAATGACAAATCCGAGTGATAGGGAAATTTTTGGAAGGGCCCGCACTTCTCTGGTTTAGAGCATTCAGGTCCACTCTCACCAATTTTGAGGAGTTTTCCCGTGGGTTATTGAAAAAGTTTTGGTCCCCGGAAACCCCAACAGCAAGTCAGAGCAGAATTATATTCGAAGAGATTTTCGACGTCACAACCTACTCGATACTCTTCGTACTTTTCTGGACAGCTTTCTAAACTTCAACATTTAGATCCGCCGATGCCAGATAATGAATTAATTACTGCATTAATACGTCAGTTTCCAGCAGAAATCCAAAGAACTTTGATCGCTGCTGACATTTATAATATGGAGCAATTTGACGAGGTATTGCAGAAACTTGATCACACGAACGCTCAATTCTTCCATCAGAAGGGAGGAAAGAATGGCAACGCTGTGTACACTGTTATGGCCGACAGTTATTCCCAAACACCTCGAGAGATTCGAGAGGGGCGAGAAGAGAAAACGCCGAGGGAAGAGCCTGATAAAAGAGGATGGAATCAGAACACTAATAGATACAGTTACAAGCCTTATGCGAGACTAAAGGGTGGATATCGATATGACAATCGATGGAGAGAGCCAAGGAATAATCAAGGAAGATACCAGGAAAGAAGGTACTATGGTAGAAACAATAACTACAATAACAGAGGGAATGAGAACACTCGTCAGTCCAATGAAGAGTTCAATAAGGAGACGAGGAAGATCTTGGAAGAAAGACACCAAGAAAACTCGCAGTTCTTGGAACAGAAGTCCAATGAACCAGGTCCATCGGGAACACAGCAATCCCGGGGGAATGAAAAAAAACTTCGAATTCACAGTAGGAGATAGAATTTTAAACATTTTCAATTCCAGGATTATTAAATGACAAACAGAGGATGATGACTTAATTCAACATAATGGCGAACGGAAAGAAATGGGTACAAGAATTAAACTGCCAATCATATCATGCGAAGTATTCGGCATGCCTGTCGATACTTTAATTGATACTGGGGCTATGCTTTGTCTTGTGAGCGAGAAGTTTTATATTCTGTGGAAGCTCAAAGAGAATTTAGAAGAGATTCCAGTATCAGGAATTAAAATCCAAGGAATAATACCCAACAAAATTTCGCTGTGTAAAACACAATTATACTTATGTGTTACTATTGGAGGACATGATTTCCGACATGTGTTTGTAGTAATGAAGGACATGGCTTTTGACATGATCTTGGGAGCGGATTTCATCCAGAAATATCGAGCCGTGATAGACATGAAAACAGACGGTCAGATTCCAGTATACCGAAGAGATAAACTTCGAGGGAAAGGAAGAGGAAGACATCGAGGGAGACGCTCAATGGTCTCTGATTTTTCGGGAAGCTGAAGGAAAAGAAGTCTACACTGAGAAGGGGTCCCCAGAGCTATGGAAAATTTTGGAAGAGTACCATGATATTTTTGATATTAAACCTGGTGAAATTAAAGATTTTGAATATCGAATTCGTGTAACTGATGATGCACCTTTCCATGCTAAATTGTATCCGGTAGCGGAAAAGCATCGAGAAAAGGTAAAAGAGCTTATCAAAGAGATGGAAGGAAACAATGTGATTGAAAAATACACTACCTCTTATGTCAATCCATTAGCAGTAGTGTCTAAGCCGGATGGAAGTCTGAGACTGTGTTTAGACGCGCGAAATTTGAATTCAAGATTACTGCCAGAGTATGACAGACCACCAATCATTAGGGAACTGTTAAGGAAATTCCAGGGCAAGATCTGGTTCTCTAACATTGATCTCACTTCGTCCTACAACCACATTAGGCTTAGTGAAGATTCCAAAAAGTTTACAGGGTTTATGTTTGACCAACAGACATATGTATTCCGCCGTCTACCATTTGGGATCAAAACATCTGGATCTGTTTTGATCAGAGCACTGGAACAAAATTTGAGTCCTGAAGTAAAAGAGATAGCGATTCGTTACATAGACGATATCCTAATCGCATCTGAGACTAAGGAGGAACATTTGTTAAATCTTCAGATGTTATTCGCAGATTTAAGAAAAGCGAACTTTAAAGTAAACCTTCGAAAATGTCAGTTCTTTCTAAGGAAATAAAATTTTTGGGCCATATTTTAGATGGTGAAGGATACCGACCCAATGAGACAAAGATACAAGCGATTGCGAATTTCCCTAGACCTACTAGGGTGAAGAATGTCAGCAGTTTTCTCGGAACATGCCAATTCTTTGCAGGGCATTGTCCAAGCTTCACCAAGACAGTTGCTCCCTTGCGGGAATTATTAAAAAAGGGAAACAAATGGAAATGGAATGAAGATTGCGAACAATCATTTCAAGATGCCAAGAGGTTATTGGTAAACAGTGTGAAATTAGGGTATCCTGACTTCACCAAGAATTTCATCATAGAATCCGATGCATCCACCGTAGGGATTGGAGCTATTCTTCTTCAAGAAGATGACGATCACAGGAGATATTACCTGGCTTTCATAAGCAGGTAACTTCGTCCATCAGAAAGGAACTATTACACCACAGAGTTAGAAGCCCTTGCTGTAATCTTCGCGTTGGAGTCTTGGAAGAAAATGTTAATTGGACATTCAGTAATTGTGAGGACTGATCACCATGCATTGGAGTTTATCTTAAGAACAAACTTTGCCAGTGATAGAATAACTAGATGGTCACTTTTTATTCAACAATTCAACCTAGTTATCGAACACACTCCTGGAAAGTTGAACATTGGGGCCGATTTATTGAGTAGAGCAGTGGAGTCTACATCCAAGGTTTTTCAAGTTAACCTGACGCTTGAGGATGAGGATACCTTAAGAAGGTTAAGATTGTTACATTTATCTCAGAGGAGAGACCGACGTCTTAGAAACATTTTTCGTTTTCTACAGGGAGATATGGATCCCAATGACGATGATTTTGTAGAAACTGAAAGAATTTCAAGAGATTATTTGATGTTAGATGGTCTAGTCTATAGGTTTGCAGATCCCGACCATACGAAGCTGAGGGTAGTGGTACCTCCACGAATGCAAACACCCATTATTTGGATGGCGCATCAAATTGCAGGGCATGCTGGAGTAGATAAGACAGTCAACTTGATACAAGAGAATTTTTCATGGGAGCGAATGCGACAAACTGTCAGGAACACTATTCGGGAGTGCGACTTATGCCAAAGGAGTAAATATAATTCTAAATTATTGAGAGAATTACCAAGGCCTATTATTCCTTCTAAGCCTTGTGAAATCTTTGCGACTGATCTTTATGGTCCTCTCCCAAAGTCTAAAAGAGGTAACCGATATATCTGGTGCCCATAGATGTTTTCAGCAAATACACTATGTTACACCCAATTCAGAAGGCAAACGCAAAATATTGTGCGAAGAGAATTAGAGACAGCGTAATTCCGGAAGCAGGCAAACCGGAATTCCTTTTATCAGATCACGGACCCCAATTTACATCTTTAGAATCCAGGGCCGTCATGAATAATCTTGGGATTAGACAATTGCTTTGTTCTATCAGACATCCTGAAAGCAATCCAGCAGAACGCGTGATGGCTGAAATATCTAAATTTTGCCGCCTCTATTGTCCAAATGAGCATTGGAAATGGATGTATGTTCTCTCTTTAGCATCCGAATCCATCAACTCTAAGATTCATGAGAGTACTGGACAGATTCCCATGTTGCTTCATCATGGAATTAAACCAACAAGATTATGGGATCGAATCATCTCTATTCCACCCGAGATTGAACCTAGTCGTCAGAGGAGGGAGACTCTAGCTTTAGACAAGTTGAGGAGCCAAGCTGAGAAAAGAGAGCGCAGAGTGAGAGGAAAGCGTTTTCACAGACCCTTGCACGTAGGAACTCTTGTTTTAGTAAAAAAAAACTACCCTCCGACGTGCAAAATCGAGTGTACTCGAAGTTTGCAAGCCTTTACGATGGACCCTATCGTGTTGTGGAAGTAAACAACAATGGAGGCTATAAAATCGCCAATACACGAACTGGTAACATCGTGGAAATTTATAATGCAGCGAATTTGAAGATTTATTATTCAAGAACCAGATGATTTAATGAGTAGATAGGAAAAATAAAAAATTTTCAATTTTTTTTTGCTAGGTGTGGGGTGGATGTGCCCAATTCTAGGAATGGGTATTCCAAGATTCAGACACCTAGGTATCAAGGGAAAGGCTACAGCCGCTTTTGAAAGTTGAGATATTTGAATATCGCGCTCCTTTCCTTCTAGATTGAAATGGAAACTTTATGCAGCCAAGAAGATGTTAAGTGACGTGGCAAATAGTAGCAGAGGTCGAGACTATTTGGTGATTAAATACTTAGCCATGGAGTAGAGACTTGATACTTGGATCATATTACTGGCACGGCCAAATGAAAGAGGATGCACTTAGTCTCAAGTGAATCAGACCAGAGACACCGGAGATGAGGATTTACAGATTTCAGCGTGATCCAGCGTGGAGCCGACCGTTTTGTATAAAACCCGCTCGGCCCAAGCATAAGCAGCTCACTTCAAACCAAGCTCTTGTAGGACAAGGTGCTGCCACTACGTCGAGCCAAGGCACATGGTTGCCGAATCTACGCAGAAGATATCTTTGAATTGTGATAGTCACAAAAGTGCTACGATACGAGGGGAACGTAGTAAGTTTCCGGTAGAGGGAATCACTAAGGTGATTGTTATTTTCTACGGACATTGGTGAAACACTTCGTTTCTATATGGACATATGCTAGACTTTGTCTAGATATTATTCTGTCACAGTCCAGTAACAATAATTCAATACTTGGATATTTTAATCCAACTTGTCAGTTTCACAAATTGTAACTAAATAACCACTCAGATCTTTCAGTATATTGAAGGCCAGTCTATCACGGTGTTGTTCATTAGCCGACAAAGGGAAACTATATGTTGCTTCGCGCATGATAGATGGTGTGAAGCCATGCCCAGGGAACGATCTTCAGAACAGCCGTTGATTGTTTTAGACTATCAGTGTTTTCCTGTACTGAAAAGATTACCGTGAGTTATGTTACAACTGACGCTTTTGAGAAGAGATCATTTGGATCTGACTCCATTTAAGCGAACTGCTATGGATTTAATTGAAGTCAATATTAAAATGGATCAGCAGTTACTTCAAACTTCAAGAAATATTTCCACTACGTCGTGCTAGACAGATTGTGGGTATATAATGGCGGCCGGTACAAGGATTAGACGTGCGTGTCCAATAGGGCATGTATCTGGATAAATCTGGTACAGACCAGGTTCACTACGCTTCAAGACCAACGAGAAATGTAAGCCACATTTGACTTTTATATTATGCCTAGCTAATTGGAACAAACTCATTTTCTGCAGATGACCAACACATTTATTTTTCTTCGTATTTAAATCTTGCATTGATTTACGCAAGACACATTAGGGTTATTCTGAGTATTTTCAGCACTCAGAACAGTTTAGGATCGATGACCGATCATACCGAGCATTTATTTGAATGTTCATTTTGTTTGAGAATCACGGTAATCAGCCGATATAACTGTAGAAGTTAATATTTATTTTTGTTGAGGAATGAATATTTTGTCCATATTCGAAGAGTCGAACATGTGGTTTTTTCACATAAGGAAATAATAATTAAACATATTTAAGGAAATAATAACAATATTAATCCAATAATAATAATAATAATTTTCCTAATTTTTCTAAATAATTATTGAATCTTACATTTTCTAATAATCACATTCGTTGAGAGAGAGCTTAAGGATTGGTTTAATCATTCCTAGTTTGGAACAGGGGATTTTCCGAAAGCTAGTGGATAGCGCAAGCCCGTATTCCACCAACATTATAGTTCTGGTTGAACAGTTAATATTTGCATTGAGCAAAGTATATTTTTCAGATAACACGGAAAGGCATGAAACAGGAAGCCAATGATATTTGTATCAATTAGGATTTTTTTTGTGTGTTTATATAAAATCATGACGTAGGCACACATTCGAAAGTGAAATAGAGAATGTCACAAGTGTGGTAACTTCACGGTTTGAACTGAATGGTAAAATAAAATAAACTTGTAAGTTTATAGATCTTCCAGTTTTGATAACAAGCAGAGGCTTGATTTATTGTATACATTTTGGGAAGATTTTTTTTTTTTTTTTAGCATCAATCGAATAGCAGGTTCGATGGCTCAGGTTTATAGGAGGAGTATTGAAACCACACATTTCGTCGAATGAATGACCAAACCATCAGTAATTATTTCAAACTTGTTTACGTATTCCATTAATACTTTGGATTTGCTAGAACCCGGTTTTGTCATGATAAAATTTTATTCTTCTTCAGAGGAAGACCTTTGCCGTTGTTGTTGGGATCTTGTGTTCTTACACAAATAATTGAATGGGCCACTGCCAATTAAAAAATAATTCTGTATCCATGAATTACTTAAAGGATGTTTTCAATCCTATTGTCATGAACTAAATGAATTTATTATAAAGCTACAATTCTTATTTCCGCATTCTGTTCAAGAATTGCAAGTTGTGAAAGTTACTAAAATAGCAACAAATATAAATATTTTTCTTAATAATAATTCCAAGTGGAAAATCGAATAGTTGAATGGTTCAACATTTTTTTTTTGATCAAGCTGATGATTCAGAAATCATATTTCTTTGGAATTTGAAGTTCATAATCGAGTCACTTCTCGAAATGTTTAATTTTGGAAGAATAATAAATTTTCTTGTGCTTCGCACAGTTCTTCGATGCCATGCTCAAGGGTCAAATACTTTTCCGATGTTGTTATTAATATGTGTACATAATTAGTGTTGGGTCAAAGATAATATTTTTGACAATATTTTTGAAACTGGAAAAATAAGTGGAAGTTAAATAATTCTATAAACAATTATAAACAGTGAGAATTTCTACGAGTGTTAATATCATGTTAGAAATTCAACCAGTGAACTACAATATTTCCAGTAAAGACAATTTAATTTGAACTGGATTTCATCGTAAATAATTGATATAATTTTGGAACACAGTCTACAGGACTGATAATCAGACTTGTGTCTCCAAAGACAATTGTTCAATGTGTTGGAAAATTTCTGTACATTGTGTAAATAGTAGTGTGTGCCGTCGCACTGGAATGATGTTACCTTGAGCATCATTTTGCAGTCAATTTTAAAATTTAGAATAAAATGAGATAATTTTACATGTTGTGTTATGCCCAGTTGAATCTCCTTCTATCCTTATTGTTGCATTGAGCCAAAAATCAGTAAAGCATTTATTTTTATTTTGATGTCGGTTTTTTTTTTGGCGATTAGCTTTAACCCATCTGGCGCCCCGGGATATTTTGACTCTCGTGCTAACTGATTCTTGGTAAAATGCATATGTGGTCGTGCGGACTTCGGTCTAAACGGGCACAGTCTGTCCTTCGATCTGTCTGTCTGTGTGTGTGCCCCCCCCCCCCCCCCCTTCTTCCCATCATCTCCTAAACGGCTGCAGCAATCAAAACCAAATTTAGTATGAGTAAAGAAGTATACCGGAATATCTCAAGCCCATATTTCAAAATGTCAGTGCTACCAACTGCAGGAAAAACTCACTAGAAATTTGAGCTCCATTTTGGATATCTTTGAATGTATGCATGGGAGCTATGCCAAAATTGGCACACATGTAGATAATACTATTTCAGTTAAATTTTCAGGAGGCCATATATGACAGTGTTGCCAAAATAATTTAAGCCTTCTGATAGGTCCAATTTTTAAATGCATATAACTTCTACACATCCATTGGATTTCAACAAAATTTTGTATGTAATATGTGTACATAAACAGATATTCTTAAGAGCCACCAGTGCTGCCAACTGTTAATAATTGCTCTCTCTCTATTTTCTTATCCAAATATCAATATACCAGAAAGTATGCAAGCCGACAGCTTTAAACTTTGCACACGTATATAACCTGACATTTTAGATTAATTTGGAGTAACTTATATAAGTCAGTTCTACAACATGATTCTAAGCCCGCTGATAGGACCAATTTTTAAATACTTGTACGTACTATACTCTCAGTTGGATTTAAACAAAATTTTGTATGTACTATGTGTAACATAACAGATATGACTCAAAGTATTCTTAAGAGCAATCAGGGCTGTCAACTGTTAATAAATGCTGTCTAGATTTTTTACCCTAATATCAATATATCAGAAAGTATGCAAGCCATCAGCTCTATACTTTGCACACGTGTAGCAACTGACATTCTAGATTAATTTGGAGTAATTAATAGAAGTCAGTGTTGCCAACATCATTCTATGCCTGCTGATAGGTTCAATTTTGAAATACATGTAACTTCTATAATAACAAATGGATTTCATCCAAAATTGGCACAACAAGATATCATAATATTTCAGATTATTTCTGACCAGCACACGCATGACATTGTTGCCAACATGCTTTTACGCGTGCTGATAGATCCAATGTCTAACTGCATGTAACGTCCATTGGACTTCATAGTTTAAAGCTGTCGTCTTGCATACTTTCTCATATATATTGGTATTTGGATAAAAGAAATTAAGAGCATTTTTTAACAATTGGCAGCACTGGTGGTTCATAAGAATACGTTCAGTCATATCTGGTTATGTACACATACAACATACGAAATTTGGTTGAATTCAAATTGATAATGTAGAAGTTATATGCATTTAAATATTGGACCTATCAGTAGGCTTATAATCATTTTGGCAACACTGACATATATGGCCTTCTGGAAATTAAACTTCAATATTATTATCTATATGTGTGCCGATTTTGAAATAGCTCCCATTCATACCTTCCAAGATATCCAACTTGGAGCTCAAATTTCAATTGCGATTTTTCAACAGTTGGTAGCACTGACATCATTTTCAAATATGGCCGTGAGATATTCAGGTATAGATCATTTCTCCTACCAAATTTTATTTCGATTGCTCCAGCCGTTTAGAAGTTGATAGGAAGGGACACAGACAAACAGACGGACAGACGGATGGACGGACGGACGGACGGGACAGACAGACTCCCGGATCGATCTCGTAAGACTGCTTTTTCATCATTTTTGCAAAATGTGAAAAGTAGGCTAAAAATCCTTCTTTCAGGATTAGGAAATAACCCACAATTGGGTACATTCTAGTTGACAGACTCAACATCAAACTACGTCCTTAAAAACTGCTAAGGAAGAAATTTCCCTCTTTTCTGGCTTTGAAATGTGATAATTCATTGTCGTTGGAAAGATAATGAATATAACCGCCTAGAACATTCCTGTTTATGAGCGCAAACAAATGAAACGACGAAATAGTTTTCCCCAAAACATAGTTTTATCGACCATAATCGTGGATAAAAGACAGCATACATCCATTTTTGAAATAGAACACATCTTATTTGACCGTTCCGCAGGCAATGAAATCGTTCGATAACTCAAAATATCGATTATTCGCTTGTGCAACGTTGATATTTTTTTATCACCTTAGAGCTGCGCATTAGAGGACGTTCATCTCAAAACGTGGGCGGATGAATTTTGTAAGAAGAATATTGTTGTTTTCAAACATTTTTTTTAAAATATTTCGAATTAAAAATTCTATTTTCTGTAATAGGGATTTAACCGATGAACCACCGCCCCATTTAGTCCGCTAAATCGAGGTTTTAGAAATTCTGAATTCAAAAAGCCTACCTCTTCCCTCAGCTGTGTGTGCTGAATTAAAAATACAGATAACATACACTAATACAGCCATCACAATTAACACCGGTTATCAGACAGGTTCTACATACACCCAAAGTTCACGGGGCAACATGACCACGTTGATGCAGCCCATAAACTGAGCAACCAACCAACCAACCAACCAACCAACATTTTGTTTGAGGTTCCTCCACACATATAAAATCACACTGCGTTGAAACTTACGAACACATTTACTATAAGACTTCTTCTTCAGAAGATATGTTTCCACTAGGAAACTTCGATGTTTTTTCCATACCTAGCCATGTTCAGGGGATACGAAATAGCCTAGAGTACTTCACCACAAGTCGTAATTATATCAACTAAGGTATCTTGCCAGCTCCGTATGTAATAAATGCAATGCTGCCATTCGAGGCTTCCCGACGCGCTGTTGTGTAACGGTAAATGCTAGTCAACTGGTGCTGACTCAACGCACGTCACCCATCCTTCGGCGCAGGCGAAGCTCTGTTCTATACTGAAGGTTCTCGTTGTACTTAACAAGCGAGACTTTTGCTGATCAGGTTGAATTAAGGGCGATTGTTCAATACGGTTTCGCCCTGAACTAACATAACAATATAATGATAGTCATGTTATTTGTTTCAGTTTGTCGCAGTGCATCAAGCTCGCTATCGCATTGGGCATTCTACTCACGTACGCCCTCCAGATGTACGTTCCAGTGAGGATCATCTGGTCTGGAGTCCAGAATCGCTGTGGGCCCTTCAAGCGCCCAGTGTTGTGCGAGACCCTTTTTAGGACGTTCCTGGTCTCGGTGACTTGTGAGTATTATGACCTCAATGACCCACCCATTAATACAAAGACCATCACCATATTTTTGATGATGATGATGATAATTGTTGTTTTAAAGGACCTAACATCTAGGTTATCGGCCCCTAATGGCTTAGGTCATAGTGAAAGATGAGATGAGAATGAAAACTATAACTAATACTAACTACAGACTTACATACTTAAAAGAAATGGTAAAAAAATAAAGGATAAGGCAAATAAAGGACAGGAAGAAAAGAAATGCCCTCAACGCTCGAAGAATGAGGATTGAGGGACTTGGAAGGAGGGAGAGCCATGAAAGGCAGATAGGAAAGGGTAAGGAGGAGAGAGCCCACCCCAAAATCAGGGGGAAATGGGGGGGGAATGGACCGAGCTCAGGAATCCCCCGGGATCGTCAACTCCCGAACTCACCAACCGTGAGCCCCTAAGGGTGTAGCAATATCCAGGGTGCACAGCATATCATGCATACACCAAAACATCAGTGCAGGTTGCAAATGTAATACCTTTATAAATATTATACAACTTAGACACAAAAATACCTAGGGATTAACCTTGATGAACACTTAAAATAAACTCTCACACAGTAACATGATAAAAAATTCTAACAGCAAACCTTCACACTTTCTACAATCTCCGTTTCTATGTAGATAAAGTATATCCGATTCTAGGTATATAAAAATACTTAAAACCATTTATAGTGCTCTGATTGAAAGCAAATTAAAATATGCCATATCAGCTTGAGGCAATCAAAACACAACTTTAAATAATCTGTAAGATACCCAAACAGGTTCTGTAAATATTTACCTTGTATCCATTATTTTTATATTAAAGAATTGTTTCAAATTACTGTAATGAATCTCTAGTACCATGATGCAAGATTCAGGCATAAGATCTCTCACAACTTACACACAAGAGCCACAACAGGCGCTAAATATGTAAAACCCATTGTTTAAATAGCTATGGTTTCAAGGGACTAAATTATATTGCACATCACTACTTAATGAAATACCACTTGGATTGTTTGACTTGGACAGCAAACAACTAGCTATACGTCGCATTTAAAAATATATCCATAGTGAACATTAATTTAGAACATAAACTTATTATCATAACTACTTAAGAGATATGACAGCTTATATCACTAACACTAAGGTAATACTTTCACGATATAATCTTGTTCTTTGGTGACATAAATCACTTATTGACGTAGTGTAACTATTTCTGTTATGAATTATTTACATAATTTTCTCGTTGTCCTCTCTAATATGCTATATAAATTATATACCGGTATATTAAAAAATATGTATCAACAAACATTCCGAACATCTCTTTTGCATGCACTCTTGTATTGAAATACATTATTTATGTACGTACAATATATACGCTGCTCAACAAACGTTTGGACTACCACCATCAATTGTATGCTGACGCTGTCATAGAGGAGTGGGACCTCTTACCCAAGATAAACTTGATGGTCTCATTCAGAGCATGCCTCATCCATGTGCTGGGAGGACTACTAAAGACTGATACTGATCATCTTGAGATAAACATTTTCAATATTTTGTTTTCCAAAGGAACACTTAGGCCGGTTGCACACAGGGCAGATTTTAAAGAGCAGATTTTTTCGGTCTGATATTTAACCGTCGCCGGCCAGTTACACACACGGCGCAGAATTTTCCGTCGCCGTCATACAAGTAGTTGCAATGTAGTTTCTGAAACCAACTCAATTCTTCAGATGTTCAAATTATTGATTGCTTGTGTAGTTTGAAATGAACAGCGATCAGCTTCTAGCGGTATTGTTATTCCGTCGTCGAATCAAAAGGAGAAGAACAAGTAGTTCCGTGAAGAACTATACAACCTATTTTCATATATCCTACTTATGTTAACTGCCACTATCAACATACAAAATTTCAGTTTGATTGCTGTAATAGATTCGTAGATATTGAGTACCAACTATATATTTCGGATGGTCGCCATGTTGGATTTTATATATGTAGGTTCTAGAGTTATGTAATGTTACATGAAGATTATTGTGTACGTGTAGCATTCAAACTTCAATCGCATGATTAGGACACAAGAAGTAACAAGGAGATTTTAAAATTTCGCACAGCTGCCATCTTGTGGTTATGGAAACAATTGAAATAAATTAGATGCCAGTGGATTAACATTCGTAAAAGGATTTACTGTACCAAGTTTCACTGCACTCGGATGGTTAAATTGCGAGAAACGTCCATGTGAATATTTATAATTCGCGTCGCCGCCAAGTTGGATTTGTGATCACCAGGTTATTTAAAGTCCTATAGGTGAACTTAAGTTCATAGCCCCTATGAACATTAAAAAAATCAGTTTGATTGCTATAATAGATTCGTAGATATTCAGTCGTCTGAATATTTCGGATGGTCATGTTGGATTGTTAAAAGTGTAGGCCATAGTCATGTACCATTGAAGGAAAATTATTGCGTAGGTTCATTATTCAAACTTTCACTTCAATCGCTTGATTACGACACAAGAAATAAAAACTTAATTTTAAAATTCGCACAGCCGCCATCTTGAGGTTATGTAAACAATTGAACCAAGTTAGATGTCGGTGCATTACAACGTGTATAAACACATACTGTACCAAGTTTTATTGCGTTTGGTTGGTTAAATCGCGAGAAACGTTTATTTAAATGTCGCAAATTCGCGTGGCCGCCATGTTGGTTTTGTAGTTACCAGTTTTTCAAAAGTCACATAGGTGAAATTCTAGTAGTTCTCTTTATCACCGTAATAAATTCCAGGGTGATATCGGTAACAGTTTCGGAGATATTGAATGCTGGTGAAATACTTCGCACAACCGCCATGTTGGATTGGTGAGACGTAACAAAATTTGAAGGGCACGGTCGAGGTCGCCCGGAATAGTACTATGAACTTACCGAGTTTCAATGAAATCTCTCCAGCCGTTTAAAAGTTATTAGGGACACACACACACACCCCTCACACACACACACACGCACACACACACGGACAAAAGGTGATCCCATAAGCCTATTTTTTCAAAATTGAAAATGGGCTAAAAAATCGACTGATATGGGTTCATCCAATTAATGAAAAAAGAGATGAGGTTGGCACTTTCTACACGTTATTTGAAGAGTTGAGGCAGGATGACACGAAATTCAATTATTTCAGACTGTCGATGACTTCCTTTGACGAATTGCATGGCTGGTTGAAAGATACCATTCAGCGCCAAAATAACATGAGGAACTGTATTCAACCAGTAGAAATGTTGGCAACAACACTGAGGTAAGTGAAAATAACGTATAAAGTTGAAAAGTTGAAAATAATATAGGATAATATAAGAAGCTGGGATAATCAGTCACTCATGTTTACGAAATGATACGATATTCACGATATATAAACGATGTTCACGTTATATTCTGTACTTCTCTGCCAATGTGAAGTTCATATCGGCGTGCTAGTAGCTGGAGCGGTAGGCAATACGCTGTGTGTGTAAACGCTCATTTGGTTAAGTAGGCCACTAGATCAAGACGGTGGTAAAACTTCCGTCAGCGCCCGACGGCTGCACAGCTACCACCAACGGCAAACTGACCAATCGGAATTTTTTCCGTCTAATGTGTAAGCTCTAATGTACTTCAATGGGCTACTGTTGGAGTCCATTGAAGTACATTAGAGCTTACACATTGGACGGAAAGAATACCGATCGGTCAGTTTGCCGTTAGTTAGTTAGTGAGTTAGTTATTGTTGTTTTAAGGGGCGGAACTACGAGGTCATCTGCCCCCAAGTTTGCCGTTGGCGGTAGCTGTGCAGCCGACGGGTGCCACTAGAGCCGTCGAAAGTTTTACCGCCATCTTGAACTAGTGGCGTACGTGATCTGCCTCAACTCTTCAAAAAACTTGTAGAAAGTGCCAACCTCATCTCTCCTTTCATTAATTGAACCCCAATCAGTCGAGTATTTCTTCCTTTCATTCGACGACGGAATAACAATAGCGCTAGGAGCTCCTCTCTGTTAATTTCAAACTACACAAGCAATCAAATAGATGGTAAGTTACATTGGCTGTCACGGCCAGTGAATTAAAACTCAGAAAACCTAGAAAAATTGGTGAGTTTTACACAAGTAATCAATAATTTGAACATCTAAGAAGTGAGTTGGTTTCAGAACCTACACTGCGACTACTCGTACGATGGCGACAAAACATTTTCCACCCAGCGGCGATAGTTAAATCTCCGACCAAAAGAAAATCCGCCGTGTGTGTTACCGGCCTTAGAAGCGAGTTCACTTTGATTTTGTACAATTCCATTGTTATCTAACCACGATTGTTATTGTTTTCAGAAGAACTGATGTTTAGTATGTTACAAACCTCAATGGGTGTAGGGCCTACTATAAGAAGTCACTGTAGGAAAATCTATGATATTCCAAACTTTTTCTGAGCAGTGTATATGTATAATGTTATAGATAATAATTGATGTCTCACAGATAATCTGAACTGGATTTGCTGTCAGATTCGTGAGACATATCACAAAATGTATATTATTAGTAACTAAGAGCAAACTTCTACAATCTCCGATTTTATGTAGATAGGAAAACTTACAAAACCATTTATTGAAAGCAAATTAAGATATGCTATAGCAGCTTGGGGAAATCAAAACACAATTTTAATTAATAATCTTCAAGATAGCCAAAACAGGTTCTTTAAATATTTCACTGATATCCCTTATTTTAATATTAAAAGAGTTGTTTCAAAATTACTGTACTGAATTTCTACTACCATGATCCAAGATTCAGGCATAAGGTCTCTCACAACATACAAACAAGAGCCATAACAAGTACTAAATATGTAAAACCTTTATGTATAAATAGCTATGGTTTCAAGAAACTAAATTATATTATACCATCACTACTTAATGAACTCCCACCTGGATTGACGAACATTAACAGCAAACAACTAGCTATAAGTCGCATTAAAACATATTACTTAACTAAACATTAACTCATAACTTAAATTTATTAATATAACTACCATAGTGTAAATTTTTGTGTCTTTAATTATTTACAATAATATTTCTATCATTATCATTACAAAAACATTGCATGCACTCTTCTATTGAAATATATAATCATCATTTCCCCTTATCCAGCTCCTGCCGGGTCGGGGTATTTATGGCACTTCTCCACTTTCCTCTTTCCTTCCACAATTCTTCTTCCACGATCTTGTCACAGTCCAGATTTCTTTTTCTCACGCCGTTCTTCACTGAATCCATCCACCTTGTTCTAGGTCTTCCTCTTGGTCTCTTACCCTTGCACTTCGCCTCCAGCATCTGTCTTGGTATTCTATTTTCCTCCATCCTCTTTACATGTCCAAACCACCTTAGTTTATTCTTCTCAATTCTCTCATTTAGTTTTCCCATCCCAACTTCCTTCCTAACATCTTCATTCCTCACTCTGTCTTTCCTTGTCTTACCTATCATACTTCTTAAGAATTTCATTTCACTGGCTTGGATTCTACTCTCTTGCCTGCTCGTCAGGGTCCAAGTCTCAGCTGCATAAGTTAATATGGGTACATAGTACACTTTATACATTCCCTCCTTGCTTTTCCTTGGTATTTCCTTATCCCAAACAAGTTTTCTTACACTTTGATAGAATGCATTGCTCTGCTGTACCCTCCTGCCAATCTCCATGTCCAACCTACCAGTTTGCATCAATTCACTTCCTAGGTATTTGAACGTGTCCACAATTTCCAAACTCTGACTTCCAATTTTCACAGTGCCCTTTCCTTGTCTTTCCTTGTCGTGAAATATAATCTATATATATATGTTGTAAATAATAATTAATATGTCGCACAGATAATCTGTACTGTCATCAGATTCGTGAGACATATCACAATAATGTAACATAAATAGTATTTAATAAATAAATTAAATTGAATTATTATTATTATTATTATTATTATTATTACGGTATTATTAATAATATTATTATTTTTTCAGTCGTGTTGGCCGAGGCTATTCCCAAGCTGGGACTCTTCATCTCGCTGGTCGGTGCTTTCAGCTCGTGTGCACTGGCATTGCTCTTTCCGGCCATTATCGATGTGGCCATGCGCTGGGAGACCACGGGGCTTGGTCGCTGGAACTGGATCCTCTGGAAGGACGTCTTCATCTTCGTGGTAGGCTTAGCGGGTGCTGCCACCGGTACTTACTATAGTATTGTCGCCATTTATAATGCGTTCGTGTGATCATCTTTCATAGCACTCTATGAAATTTGCGAAAGCTTGCCTACCGTTGCAAGTTGTATTTCATTGTGCATACTTCAGTGAAGTCTCGCCAGATCCGCACAAGTTTCCTTCAGCATACGTCTTCCTATGGAAAGAGTTTCATTACGTTGTGTGTACTTCCTTGGAAGTTTTGCTAGATCTGTGTAAATACTATTTCATTGTGCGCAATTCTATGCAGTCTTGCTATATATGTGCAAATTCTATTTCACTCTGCATACACTTGCGAAGTGCCAGATATCTGTGAATTCAATTTCATTGTGCGTACTTCAGTGAAGTACTTCAGGATCTGTGCAAGTATTAAGTGGTTTTATCAAACCATGGCAGATCTCTGCAAGATCTGTGCGTAATTTTATGAACTCTTGCCAAATGTCTGTAAAGTCTATTTCATTTGTTTGTAGTCTTACTAGGTTTGTGAGAGTTCTGATTCATTGTGCATACTTCTATCAAGCCTTGGCAGATCTTTGTAAGATCTGTTTTATTGTTCGTCTTCCAATGAAGTCTTGGCAGATCTCTGCGAGGTGTATTTCACTCCGCAAACTTACGCGATGTTGTGCCGGATATATGCAAATTCTATTTCATTGTGTGTACTTCAGTGAAGTATTTCTGGATCTGTGCGAGTATTACGTGATAGTGCTTACTTCTGTGAAGTCTTATTACGGTGTGTCTGCAAAAGTTTTATTTTTTGTGCGTACCTTTATAAGTTTTATGTAGTCACTGCAAGTTCGGAAAGTATGTTTGGAGGTAGTGCAGTGGACAGCTATTTCGTTAAACAATATGTACCGGTATATGCTACTGATGTTCTTGCTCCGAGATTTTTAAACACGCATAACCAAACAAATACGGGTTCAAACTCTGCCTCCTACAGTAAAATTAGCGGGCTGGAACCTACAATGTAGCAACATCCTGCGATAACTTTCATGGATGACCTTGATTGTATGATTCTCATTATGTTCTGGCTATGGTAGATCGAGAATTCGCCTCTTGGAAACACATGGAAACGTCGTGCTAGTGCTTCTTTTTATTGGTAATAAGAACGTAACCCTTCATAGAATTACTCTGGCTTATACATGATAATCTGTGCCTTTCTCGGCATCTAAATTATGTTCAGTATGTAGGCGTAGTAAAGAGTTTGATAAACATATGGCTTAAATTTCTATGAGCATAGGTAACAAAGCAACAATGAAGCTTCAGCTGAAGCTATGATGGTGCCACATTGCGAGTTCCAACCCGCTAACTCTAGCAGGCAATGGTTGGTAATGCTTATTGAAGGGTTTATTGTTTTAATGCCTTGAACAATCGAGTTTGACTAAGCTGAGCGGAAGAGGATCTAGGTAAGAGTGTAATGTGATTTATTTAAGGCGATGCAGGGTGATTCTTTGACAGAGAAGGCAATGGACATGACCCAACAGCTACAATAATTCAGTGCGATTCTCTAGGCTTATTGCTATGTCGTAGCAATTTGGCTAAGATTATATTATGCCAACTCAGCAATGATTGCGGGACGAAAATGGTTGCTATCAGTGGTTTCTATCGTTACAAATATATTTTGGTGGCTGTTACGAATTTGCCGATTACTATAGCATAAAACATAACCAATGTGTATGGTGTAAATGTTGCCTTTGTACTGAATGTTTTATGAGATGCATAGGTTTTATAACGGTTTGTTTATTAAGAAGATCAAGAAAATGAATAGCTAAATAATTGTTCATAGAAATATAAAGGAGGATGATTGATTAGAAAGCTTAACACAAGAGTGAAGCAGGATGATAAGGACTACTGGAAACACTTAAATTACCATGAAACACGACACAGCAATAAACACAGCTGAGTATGTTCATCACACTAATTTTCGAACAACTTGCTGTACTACCACAGCCTAGATAATTCACTTCCCTCCGTTCTAGAAAGGAGCAAAGCGACGATCGAGTCGGCTGTGGTGCTGGACGCCTTAACTTAACGCATTACGACACTCATTTTTTCCCTCTTGAAAATGGAGGAGCGTTTATATCAGCCGCTAATGATAACCCCAGAATTTCGATAGTTCAAAGAACATAGTCAGAAAGAGGATACGCTTGTTCACTACACTTGTCTTGAAAGTAATAAAATAAAAAAGACTGCTACATGTCCGCAATTTTGAGTGCTGGATTGTGTTTCTAACAAGAACTTTTAACTCCTCAATACATACTACAAAACATACCAGACAATGAGTACCGTACTTTAGATATAACAGGCAAGTTTAGGAGAAGAGAAAGGTTAAAATATGGTATATTTATATAAAAGCCTAAGATAAAGAATATGAAAGTAATTAAAAATAGCTCTGTTTGTAGTTAAACCCTGTGCTAACTTCTCTATCTTCATCGAGCTGTCGGGATAGTCTCTGTCTGAGAATCATGTTGTGTGTTCCATGAGTTCGATGTGATCTGTGATCATACCTTCTTGTTTTAGAGTAATAAACTGAGAGATTTTAAAATTTGATATTAATTGTAAAACATAATACTATTATTATTACTATTATTGCATTTTATATAAGATTTTTACTATGGAGCCAAATATCTTCATTGTGTAAGTGCAATTAGCTCCAGTGTGAATGGCATTAAACAAGAATACGTGTGTGATTGCAACAGGCTCCTTCATTTAGATTACCAAAAACTGTATCGTTAATATTATCGCACTATACAGCAGCAATTAATAATAATAATAATAATAATAATAATAATAATAATGGAATTATCACAATAATTAATAATATAACTATCACAATAATAGGCTAATTCATAATAATTATCACAATAATAATTCAACAATTCTTAAGCTAAGGAAGACTGAAATACCCAAAAATAAAAACTGAAAAAATCGGAAGTTATTTTTATGGAGTTACATTATATTCACTCGCGAAGGGACGTATAGGGTTCGTCATCAAATTTTTAAAAACATAATTACATTCGTCATGGTATTTTTGAGCTGAATTTTTTTTTTTGGGGGGGGGGTTGTTTTTAAGTTTTTGCTAGTCCTTATTGAAAATTTGGTCATTTTGGTGGGACATCATTTTAAAAAGAAAGGATCGTGTACCTTCTTTTTACGTATATACAAGACTTTAAACATGCATTATTTGCCAAACTATTTGGTTAGGTCACACGCCATCCACTGTCTTCCGATGACAGTTAAGTTTCCATTCATTATAAAATTCATGACACTTGCAATGTTCTAGGTAGAGGATGGGATTAGAGCTCCCCCTCAACTCATTCTTCCCCAGAAAGGGGAGGCGAGGAAGAACAAAAGCAGGCTGCGAGTGCTAACATTTAGCTGTTGGTATTCAGAGCATGAGCCACAAACTTGGGACCCTTGAATCTCCCCTTAACCCGTTGATTGCTACGCCCGTGATAGTTACTAGGCCTATGCGAATTGGTACTATTCTTTGAAAATTTGAAATATTGATATTATTAAAGTATTTTTTCTTTCACCCTTACCATTTATTTTTAGAAACTCTCAAATTTCCATATTAGACTAAAGATATCTCCGTCATAATTATATAGTTATTTTTCAAAATGGATACCACTGAAGCTTACTCAAAGAAGGAAGATTAATGTGAATCGGGTAGAAACACATTAAAGGTTAGGAGCTAAATGATGCAAACTGGTGTGTGTCACTCATGCCATTCACGTTTAACATACAGCTTTGCTATACACCACTGAAGCTAAACTGACGTTCATCCAATTGCTTACTCAAGAGATTCTGTACGTTAATTTTAATTTTAAAATACTTCCAGGTATTTAGTCAAGAAATGAATATGAATCAATAGATGCTAGGCTATTTGTTGTACATTTCTTTGAGCAGTTGATTATACGCCATGGTGCCACAAAGTTCCATTAAGGGGAGACTCTTCTGAGTTTTGTAAATCCTGCAATTTTCATCCGATATTCATCATATTTTGTGAGATAATGCATGTTAGCGAAATTAAGATTATTCTCAAATTTGGAACAATTTGGTAACACATATTCAGATTTATAACACATTAAAAATAATTTGCGTGAATTCAAAACTTCCCTTGCGTACCAGTTTTAGAGTTTCGAATTTGAAACTTTCTTGTGATAGTTATTAGTTATGCGAATAATAATTGGTATTATTTGAAAATTTGAAATATTGGTATTATTAAAGTATTTTTTTCTCTCACCCTTACTATTTATTTTCAGAAACTCTCAGATTTCTATATTTGACTCAAGATATCTCCATCATATATACTGTAGTTATTTTTCAAAATGGATACCAACTTTTATGCATCCCCCAGGGTAATGTAGGCATGCTAAGTTTGAATACAATCAGGCATAAACTGTTGCACTAACACAATTCTGAAAACTAAAAAATGAAGTTTTGAGAAAAAGCAAATTTTGTGTAAAAGTAACTTGTAGGGCAAAATTTCAATTTCGATTTTCGGACCATTTTGGCTTAAAAACTCAGTAGGGTCTCCTCTTAAACGAAAACGGGGTAACACCTGCTTTCCGGCACTGGGCTCTGTTTCCACAATACGGTATGGAACGAACAAGGCTTGGACCATTTGGACACTCCCTTGTACTTTATACCATGTGTGTCTACTCATGTGTGCATCATCGTGTGTTATAGATATTCCATCGCTTTTATGATGCTGTAGTCACTGTAAGTATATTCCGTGCTTTGTATATAGCAAATATATATTTGATATTTAATGTACAAATATAAAACTGTTCTTGTATATTTTTGTAAATACAGAAGATTAAAGTATTTTTAGTATATTGTGTGAATAACAGTTGTTAATTTTAATAAACCTCTTCTGAAATAATGTATGTTTTATTATATTTCACAGTTCCTTCATCCCTCGCTAACTCCTAATATACACTTGGAAAATATTGAATAATTTGTAGAGAGGTTTGGAAGACTGATCAAACATATTTGCATATTTGTGTTCATATCTGTTATCCTAACGAAATTATTACATTAATATGAACTTGCATGGTGATTATAGCAAACTTTTGTAGCTATTGTCTTAACCAGACGTAAACAAATTATAAACATTTTAAGTGGACTGGATACACATTTTTTTTTCTTTCAGAAAATGGGATTAAATTATAAATTTCTTGCATAAACTTGAGTTCTAGATATTTTATGTTCGACCCTCACTATTATGTGTCAGAAAACTGTATCATAATGATGGTCATTATAACACTGTTTTTCATTATGATACAGTTTCTCCAGCCATTCAGAGCTCGTTCATTGACCAATTAGGTAACGATACCTTCACGCATGCGCTCAAAATCCAACATGTCTGACATAAACACAACATCGAACTATAATAAATTACCGACATGGAATACGCACCGTCCATATGTTCGCGTAAATAAACTGGCGAATATGAGACAACAAATAGCACTGTACCTTAATATCACAAACACTAATTTCTACACAGCGCATAGCCTTCAAACGACTCCGGTGACAATATTACTGAGGGACGGAAGATGTAAACATATGGCCTGCATATGGCATTGCAAGCACTCAGAGCGCATGCGTCGGTCGTTCAGAGATCTTGAAAGACAGAGATATACCCAGCGCTCGCTCTTCCATCACAAAATTCAAGTGGCTGACTCTCAACAGATATTTATGATTATTTATGTTAAAACCTATAATAAAGTTATAATTATCGTCGAACATAAACAGTCGTATGTAACTCGCCTATAATGGTAATTAAGACACTCGTATGGAAATTATAAAACTCGCATACGCTCGTTTTATAAAAAATACTCGTGTCTTAATTATAGCCATTATAGGCTCGTTGCATAATGTACTATAAGTATTCAACAATAGTACATCATGCAACGAGCCTGTAATGGCGATAATTAAGACATGAGTATGTTTAATTTCCATACGAGTGTCTTAATTACCATTATAGGAGAGTTGCATAAGACTGTTTGTGTTCGACGATAAATATAACTTAGTTATATGTTCCAACATAAATATTCATAAATATCTGTAGAGAATCTGTCAGTTGACTTCAGAGAACAGAGCGCAGGTTCAAAGATCTTCCAAGGCTTTTTTTCCTCCTCCTCCTCCTCCTCCTTCTTCTTCTTCTTCTTCTTCTTCTTCTTCTTCTTCTTCTTCTTCTTCTTCTTCTTCTTCTTCTTCTTCTTCTTGGGAATTGTGTGGGCTCAGTATTTGCTCTCTACCCAGTAACAAATTCCAAAGCGTAGAAACATCGTTTATCCTGAACTAGCACCAACAGATAGCACACAGGTACTATGTGGGATCATTTGGTCATTTTGGTCGAATGACACACAATAGGCTGTTACAAATGCTTTAAAATTTAAATGTGTCTTATCAACTAGTTTTTATTCAAATTCGTTGCGTATGAAATGTCAACGGAAGGCAAATCAATGGAGTCCCGAATAGAACAGTCATGACATCTGGTGGAAGAGTTTCGCATAAGAAATCCCTTTACTGAAGAGAGCTGGATTATTGATTGATTTCCATGGATCTAATGGCATATGCTTGCTGCCTCCATTATATTCTGGTGTGTTTATATCAACAGCAGCATTCATTTCAATTGTCGGCGAAATGGTACGTAATGCCCTGTGTGGAAATTGGAGTTGAGGATATTAAGGTACAGTGCCATTTCTTTGTCATATTTCCCAGTTTGTTTATGCATTGATCGGATATCCTATACAATGTCAACTTTCGAAACCTGTAATTCATCTTATCCGACATGTGGGATTTTGTTTGCATGTGCGAAGGTATCAAGTAGCTAATTGGTCATAAAACTGCTTCATAATGAAAATCTTGAGCTCTGATTGGTGGGTGAAACTGTATCATAGTGAAAACTAGTACTTTAATGACCCTCATAGTACAGTTTACTGACATATTTACAATTCGACATCGTCGAACATAAAAATGATTTCATTCCATGTTGGTCATTGGCTGGTTGGTTGGTTCCTCAGTTTAGGGGCTGCGACTACGCGGTCATGTAGCCCCGTGTAGTTTAGGTGTGTGTAGAATCTGTCTGATGACCGGTGTTAATTCTGATGGCTGTATTAGTGTGTGCTATCTGTTAGTTTCTTTTTAAAATTCAAGTAAGGACTGCATACATTCGATTTTCAAGTAGTTCCAACTTGTGCTACCAAACGCCACCGTCAACGACCAACTAGTTCTGAACTTTGTTACTAGATGCCACAGCAGTCGGATCCTGGCTACGAACGTTGGAACCTAAGAGCGTTAGTCAAAGATAACCTATAATTTAGCTTCACACCAGTGTAATTAATGGAAGGTTCTTTATCATGCCCTAATTGTATGACATGAGACCGCCGGCTTTTCTTCCCCTGTGAAGGAAGCCATTCTGAGGGACTTCTAACGCTCTTAAAAAATTCGACGATTTAGGCCGGGTTTGAACCCGTGACCTTTGGCATAGAAGCTGAGCATACTACCAACTACGCCACCAAAGCCGCCATGTTGATCATTATTAACCCATAGAGTGCTATGGCCGTCTACAGACGGTTTCCCGTTTACTCTCGAGTGCCGAGTCTATCTCTGCCAACTGTTAGGCATTTTGTAGTACCGGTACTACTTGAGTTCGTATTTTTGCTTCCAGGAGTAACTAAGAAACCATTTTGCAAACGTGTGTTCTCTACAGCTGGGGTTCTTCAGCGATGGTAACAAGCATGGCGCCTTGTGATTTCAGATCAAAGAATCCTTAAGTTATTAACCTTTGGTAAGTTGCAGCATGTACTAGTTGCCTGCTGATTTTAGGAATTAATTTTATTAAGACCCGGATACAGTAAAACCTGCATAAACCGGACCCTCTACATACCGGAAACCTGGACAAACGGAAAACAAAATTCGGAACAGAGGTGTTTCCTGTGTAAAATGACACTGTATACCGGAAAACTGCCTAACGTGGAAAAGGAAATAAATTCCGTAACTGTAGGCGTAAATAACCTGACTAAGACTGATTATCTTATCCATAATACAAAGCAATGTACTAAAATTGGAGTGCGACAGTACTTGCACCAAAGTCCTAGGAAACATTAACTCTAATTTTCCCTCAAGGATGCAGCAGCTATGCTACATTTCACAATATCTGTACCATTACTTCCTCCAACCCTCTCGTAATACACACAGCTTCCTTCTGACAAATGACAGTAGAAGTGCGAGCAGAAGAACACAGTGAACTGGAGTAACCCTCAAAGGTGTTCGTTCGTTTTACTGTGCACGACATTTATTTACGTACTGTAATTCAGTGACAATGACTTATAAACATAAGACACTTACACTGGAGGAGAACATTCAAGTTATTGAAGAACACGAGAAAAATAAACGTCCGGGTAAATAATTAATTGTGTTGTTTAAAGTGGGAAAAACTCAAATTATTTCATAGTAATCCTCTCAGATAACACAGTATTTCATTATAGTGTATTTTGTCTTATTAAAACACAACCCTTTGTGAAACGGAAACCTGTGTAAACTGAAAATTAAATCCGGAACTATTGCGTTCTGCTTTAGGCAGGTTTTACTGTATAGAGATCAAACAAGCATTGGCACTTCATTTTTAATTTTTAATTTTTCAAAATTAAAACTGATAAAAACATAGGATTTTGAAATTGCATTTAAATAAATAAAACCATAGACCCATAGAAATTTTAAGACCATCATCCATAACTTGAACATTACGGCTTCTCCATTTCTTAGCCTATTTTCAATTTTGAAAAAAATAGGCTTATGAGATCACATTTTGTCCGTGTGTGTGTGTGTGTGTGTGTGTGTGTGTGTATGTGTATGTGAGGTGTGTGTGTGTCTCCCCCCTAACAAATTCTAAACGACTGGAGCGATTTCAATGAAACTCGGTAAGATCATAGTACCATTCTGGCAGACCCCGACCGGGCTCTTCAAATTATATTGTGTCTCACCAATCCAGCATGGCGACTGTGCGAAATATTTCACCAGCATTCAATATCTCCGAAACTATTACCGATATCACCCTGAAATTCGGTACGTTGATAAAGGGAACTACTAAAAGTTCACCATGGTACTTTCGAAAACTTGGTAACTACAAAACCAACATGGCTGCCAAGCGAAGTTGAGACTTTTAAATAGACTTTTCTCGCGATTTAACCATCCAAACACAATGAAACATGGTACAGCAAATGTTTATACACATTATAATGCACTGGCGTCAAATTTAGTTCAATTGTTTACATAACCTCAAGGTGGCGGCTGAGCGAAATTTTAAAATTAAATTTTTATTTCTTGTGTCGTAATCATGCGATCGAAGTGAAAGTTTTAATAATGAAGCTACGCAATAATTTTCCTTCAATGGTACATAATTCTATCGCCTATACAAATAACAATCCAAAATGGCGAGCATCCGAAATATTTGGACGGTTCTCAATATCTACGAATCTTTCACATCAATCAAACTGAATTTTTTTATGTTCATAGAGGCTATGAACATAAGTTCACCTATATGACTTTCAGTAATCTGGTGAGCACAAATCCAACATGGCGGTGACGCGAAATATAAATATTTAAATGGACGTTTCTCGCGATTTAACCATCTGAGTGCAGTGAAACTTTGCACGTAAAATGCTTATACAAATGTTAATCCACTGGCATCTAATTTATTTCAATTGTTTTCATAACCACAAGATGGCAGCTGTGCGAAATTTTAAAATCTCGTTTTTACTTCTTGTGTCCTAGTCATGCGATTGAAATCTGAATACCACACGTACATGTTATATTACATAAATAAAAATCCAACCTGGCGACCATCTGAAATATTTAGACTGTTCTCAATATCTACAAATCTATCACAACCTTCAAACTGAAATGTTGTATGTTCATAGAGGCAATTAACATGTGTAAGATATATGAAAATAGGCTGTATAGTTCTTCACGGAACTACTTGTTTTTAAATATATTTACATGCGAACGGAAAAACTCAGCATTGAGGCATCAAACAGCTGACTGGTAACTCAGCTCATAAGAGGTTAACGTACTGTAGTTGAAGCAATTTGTAGCCTACTTTTCTCATTTTGCAAAAATGATGAAAAAATAGACTTATGAGATCGATCCGGGAAAATGTGTGTGTGTCTGTCTGTCTGTCTGTCCCCCCACTATCAACTCCTAAACAGCTACAGCTATCGAAACCAAATTTGGTAAGAGTAAAAGACCTGAATATATCACGCCCATATTGAGATGACTGTATCAGTGTCTGCATTTGTAATTTAGGAGGGGAATGAGGAGGAGGTAGCCGTGACATGAAGTTAGGAACCATCCCGGCATTTGTCTTGAGCAGGAGAGGGAATCGAACGCACCTTTTCTCAGTTTTGCCCCATGAGGCTCAGTTACAGCCCTCAAACCAGAATTACACTTCTTGGCAGAGCCGGGAATCGAACCCGGACCTCTGGGGCGAATCCAGAGAAGAGAGCATATACACAGGAAAGTGGCTCCAGTAATGCCAAATATTCTTATCCCTATTTTAACCTATCGCCTAACGTCTACAGGGTCTCCCAGGGTAAAGTCAGACCGTTAGGTGGCGTTTTCACTCTCCGCTATGGCAGTTGCTCCAGCCGAGCTTTGTCGCGGCCCCGGACGGGCTAATGTCACCCCCCCCCCCCCCAGGGTCTCACATCTAGTGGGACGTGGGTTGGCGACCACGGGGCCCCAGCTGAGTCCGGCATTGCTCCCACTTACTTGTGCCGGGCTTCTCTCCGTCTTCTTCCCTGTCGACCTCACTTCATCAACTCTTGTACTCTTTCGACCCCGACGGTATTAGGGTATCCGAGGCCTAGGGAGTCTCTTCCTCTCCCACCTTAATTGGCCCTTGTCTCATCTTTTCTGATACCCTCCTTCTGCGAGGGGTCAGCCTTCTTTTTCATTTCATGTTACCTCGTGCCTTCTGCTCAAGGCCCTCAAGGAGGCAGGTTATATGCAGCCCCACCACTTCTGGTGCACCCTGGATAGTGCTACACCCTCAGGGGCTCACGGCTGGTGAGTTCGGGAGTTGGCGACCCCGAGGGATTCCTGAGCTGGGTCCGGTTTTCTCCCTTTTTCAATTACTTCTGGGGCGGACCCTCTCTTTCACTTTCCTATCTGCCTTTCATGGCTCTCCTTCCTTCCAAGTCCCTCAATCCATATTCTTCGAGGGTTGAGGGCATTTCTTTTCCTCCTGTCCTTTATTTGCGTTATTCTCCTATTGTTTTCCATTTCTTCTTCTAGTGTATCAGTTAGTACAGTAGTTAGTTTTAGTTATAGTTGACTTCTCATTATCATCTTCACGATCACCTAAACCATTATGGGCCGATAACCTAGATGTTAGGCCCCTTAAAACAACAATTATCATCATTTAATATCAAGCATTTACAGTCTTACCTCCAGTTCTTACTGAAACTGAGCTACCGTAGATTATTCAAGCGTACGAAACAAAACCGTGTTACCGAATAACAATTTCAACCCCAAAACAAAA
The DNA here is from genome assembly GCA_946902985.2 of Meconema thalassinum. Taxonomy (NCBI): domain Eukaryota; kingdom Metazoa; phylum Arthropoda; class Insecta; order Orthoptera; family Tettigoniidae; genus Meconema; species Meconema thalassinum. Next base: position 331,104,841 of record OX336388.2, read on the forward strand.
GTTCTCATTGTTGACATTAAATGCCACCAGTTTCTCCTACAGGCTGTATTGTTTAAGTGTTCTTGCCAATCTGAATCGCAAGCCACTTAACTTTCATCAACGAGGGTATGAAGAGTCAGCACACAGATAAGAAGTTAACATAAACAACAGCTTCCTGCAAGATTTATTTAAAGAAGCACAGATTTCTCTTTTATTTCTTGGGTGTCTAGATGACCTCACGTCACCAGTTAAAGGTTTTAAACATGGCAGAACTTACTCGCGTCGGCCAGAATGCGGTTACCAGATTCAATTCCTGAATAACCCAGGAAGGACGACACTTCCAGCATCATTTATAAGGTAAGATTCCATGTAAGATTATATACGCGCGACACAAGCCCGGCCGAGGCCGCGACAAAAGCTCGGCTGGGGCAGCTGCCATAGCGGAGAGTGGAGACTCCACCCGACGGTCTGACTTTACCTGGGAGGCCCTGAATACAACTCATCTTCATTTTTATTACTTAGCTCTGGAGTCCTACTCGAAACGGGGCGTGATGGCACAGTGGGCAGAGTTCGATTCCCGGTCAATTCATGTGCGAAATATCACGTACGGTGGTTCAGATTCCGCGCGAAAATGTGTACCGTGGCTTAAGGTGGTGAGATGAATTATTGTCACGTAAAACTTCAAGCTTAAAAAAGATCTCCCATCTTTCCTGAAGAATTTGGTGAATCAATTATTGGGCTGAAGTGATATTTGATGCAATAAAATTAGGCTTAAACATAATATTTCAAGGCTATACTGTAGCTACTTTTTGTGTTTTCCGTAAGCCATACTTTTTGAAACTTCATGTACCATTTTCTCAGAAACTATGTGATCAATGTATTTGAAACTTGGTAGTCTCTAAGACTCTATATAGATCAACCAGTGAAAATAAATTTATTCATGTATCTTGATTAGTTCATGGAGCCCAGCTTGAAAAGCACGGACAATTTTACAGAAAAGTTTTAGTTTTCAATTAGGACGTAGAAAAGAAAACTCATCTCCTGTAAACAATAGGACAATACCTTTACTTCAGTACCTCAAAAATGGTTTAAATATTATTCATGCATAGTTTGTTGGGTCTGTTTTGAGTATTTGCTCAGAAAAAGGGACATGAGTTAAGGAAATTTTTAACAATATATTTTATTTTAAGATTGTTTTTGTAATGCTCTCTCTGACACAAAATATTCAACACAGACGCTTCAAATTCTAGCCAAATAATGATTAATGTACTCTGAATATACCAAAAGAACATTCAAGGAAATATCTATTGTAGTTTCTGAGATATGTAACTAAACATCGGAAGCTACATTTTCTATCGATTCACACGTCCCGGTTCCCAGTTTCCGTGAAGAATATAGCCTGTCACCCACCGCGATGCAACCCGCACATAAGTTGTGTAGGATAAGTTGCCTATACGGTGACACTTTTTCACGAGCCCGCTTTGGTTTGTTTCACATCGTGAATGCTAACTCAGAACATGAGGTTGTTCTTGTTGTTGTTGTTTTAGGGTCTTAAACCACCGTGGTCATTAGCACCAAATGCTAAATTGTCTGATAACCTGGGTTTTTATAGTGACTTTAGACATGCGTGTAACTGTTTATTGGGGTTGAGGGATATGATACGTGCCCCTGGACTTTTTAAGACCTCCCAGAAATTATCCCCTATTAACTCGGCGGTCAGATCATCGGCGTACAAAGCTGGAGGTCGTAGAGTACAGTCCCGTATGGGTTGGATAGTTTGGTCCTGTCCCGTGGCTAATTCTTCAGCATCCTAGGCTTTCGATCGAAGGGTCCTGGTTTCGATTCCCGGTTAGTCCGTGTAGATTTTAATCTCATGATACATTTTCCTGGTTCCGGGATTGGGTGTGTGTGTGTCTTTGTAAAAGGAAGACGGAAAACAAGTAAGCGGAAAAAGTCAAACTAAACAAGAAGTTCCGTGACGAACTAGAGCCTACTTTTCTTAACATTTAAGGTTCATGCCATTGATTTCGTCCAGAATAATGACGAAATTTAGTTGGTAATGCTGACATTTATAATTACTTCGAAGTATACATGAAATAGTGTAGCCTAATAGAGCGCTACAGGTGACAGCCGTTGTGACTGAATAAATTCTTAGATCCATCCCTTAAGATACAGAATGCACATATAAAATTTGGTTGTAGTTCAATGTATAATATGGACGTTACATGCAGTAAGACATGGGATCTATCAGCGCACGTAATGTCATGTATGTTTTGCTCACAATTAATCTGAAATATTATGATCTATTATTCTGCCAATTTTGGACGAATTCCATTTGTTAGTATAGACGTTACATGTATTTGAAAATTGGATCTATCAGCAGTCTTAAATCATGTTCGCAGCACTGACGTATATTAGTTACTCCAAATTAATTTAGAATGTCAGGTACTACACGTTTGCAAAGGTTAGAGCTGTTGGATTGAGTATTTTCTGATATCTTTATTTTTATCCTAATACCAATATAACATTTATCAACGATTGGCAGCCCTGGTTGCTCTGAAGAATACGCATAATCATATCTGTTATGGTATACATACTAAATACGAAATTTGTTTGACATCGAATTGATAGTATGGAAGTTACATCCATTTAACGATATGACTTATTAGCAGCCGTATAATCAATCATGTTGGCAATATTGTCATGTATGACCTCCTCGAAATTAAACTGAATTATTATTATCTATATATTTGTGTGCCAATTTTGGAATAGCTCCCTTGCATACCTTCCGAGATATCCAACACGGAGATAAAATTCAAATTGTGATTTTTCAGCAGTTGGAAGCACTGTAGTAATTTTCAAATATGGCCTTGAGATATTCAGGTATAGTTCTTTACTCATACCAAATTTAGCCGTGCCCTTCAAATTTTGTTACGTCTCACCAATCCAACATGGCGGCTGTGCGAAATATTTCACCAGCATTCAATATCTCCGAAACTATTCTGGATATCACCCTGGATTTTTTACGGTGATAAAGGGAACTACTAGAAAAAAAGGAAGGAAGCTTGTAGTTTAACGTGACCGTTAATCTTGAGATCATGAGCCACGGGACCTCCTTTTTACGTGGAATCCGAACCACAGGACATGGCATTTCACTTCGAAAATCTCACATGCATTGACCGGGAAACGAACCTAGACCGCCTTGGTGAGAGGCATGCAGCTAAACCGCTGAGCCACCACGCCCCTGGAACTACTAGACAGATAGACAGACGGACAGATAGTACGGATCGATCTCAAAAGTCAACTATTCCCACATTTTTATTACCATATTTTCAATTTAAAAAAAAAAAAGCTTATGAGATCACCTTTTGTCCGTGTGTGTCCCTAATAACTTCTAAACGACTGGAGCGATTTCAATGAAACTCGCTACGTTCATAGCACTATTCCGGACAACCCCGACCGTGCCCTTCAAATTTTGTTACGTCTCACCAATCCAACATGGCGGCTGTGCGAAATATTTCACCAGCATTCAATATCTCCGAAACTATTCTCGATATCACCCTGGATTTTTTACGGTGATAAAGGGAACTACTAGAAGTTGTAACCTATATTTTATGAGTCCCCCCATGACAGTTTTAATGTAGGCTCGTGGGTTTATTATTTCTTTATATCATGTTATCGTGTTGGCAACGTGTTCAATTGCATTGGACACGTCTGCAGTAGACGCAGTGTCATTATTATTATTATTACTATTATCATATACGAATGCTTTTTATTATTAATTATTCAATGTATTTTAGGTCACTTTTGACAAGATTCTGAAGCTAGCTCTAATCATATGTTGTCTAAGAAAGTTTATTAATATTGTTCGGACCACTGAACCAGGAGTCAGGTTCATGTTTTGGTCACACGTACAGGAGGCAGCATTTATGGACGCTATTGTCTCGAGCAGGTATGCTCGCTTACCCCGGGGAGGGTGAGGAGGAAGCAGCCAGGGGGCCTTGCTAGGAGTGGAATGGACAAGCAGGCGTATGACAATAAGACTTCCTGGAAGGAGCTGTGGGTTTCAGACGTGTGGTAGCAAGCTACTGGATGCACTGCGGAAGGGATTGTCTCGCTGGACTTTGAGATGTCAGGTTGTGTAGGGTGTCTCTCTTGAGCTGAGCGCTTGGTGTTTCTACGGAAAGCTTGAAGACCGTACGGTACCTCCGAATTGTTTTAGTATGGAGGGTACCACGTGATTGGGTTCTGGCTGTAATGCCACAATCATAGTAGGGCTAATACCCATCAAGATAACTGTGCTAAGTTGAAGAAGACCTTCATGGCGGTAAACCATAATGGCATGGCTGACCAGCTTCAAAGTGGTGATGAAATGGACATATTGGGCAGACGACGGCATTACCGGTAATGTGAAAACAAATAATAAATCTTTAAAGGCCTAAATATTATTATTATTATTATTATATTATTATATTATATAGTTTTAATTGCATTTCTTGTGTGTCACTCTTTTTCTTATATTAATCAATTTCTTGCATGATGCAGCTTCAGAATATAAAGTAGATTTAAATTGGATAGTTTCTTTTTAGTTAAATGCATGTAAACCTTCCTTCGCCTTTATTAATTTATAGGAGGTTTTGGTAAGGCCTATGTACGAGCCAGTCCTTTCAGAATATCTGCACACGCCCGGAGATAAGAAGAGTTTCAAAAAGGTGAATTGTTCAATTACAGTACTAATTATGTCAGTTGCTTAAATTTTAAAGAAAGGCCATTTATGAGGCAGAATATTCATTTTTATTTAATTTTTGTATCTTCAAAGTTACAAATGGCTTCTCTGGGTGAAGCCATCTTGTGGCTAGAATTGAAAGATTACAAATGGCGCCCAACGTGGGGCGTGAATAAGGCTGGCTGGTGCATAGTATGGCAGTACGCACAGGTAATTTGTGAAATCTGATCGGGTATTTTAGGAAGGGTATATATGTTCAGTGATTTTGGAGGGCATGCTAAGTAATAAGAGTGAGCCTGATTTATTAAAGTTGAGATCTAGAAGTGTTGACCGAAGCACTCTTGGTCATTCTAGAAGAGGCAGGAGTCAGTCAAACAGGCAGACCAATAACCGGTGAGATTCCACAAATTCGAGAGTAGTTCTTAGTAAAATGGCAGATAAGGATGTGATTTCTGGTACGTTGGAGGGACGTGAGGGGGCCGAGAAAGATGATGTTGCAACTAGCAAGGAGTTAGGAATGGGAGTGAATAGTGACGAGGAAAATGTAGGGCTGGGGGAAAACTCACAGATGATCAAGTTAATGGAGCAGATGATGTCAAAATTCAGTAGTAAACTAAGTGATTTAAGTAATAAAATGGATACTCAGAGTAGTGATTTAAGTACTCAAATTAATAATCAAAGCAGTGAATTTAGTACTAAGATAGACATTCAAAGTACGGATTTAGAGAGCAAAATTAATAAGATTGTAGAGAGTATGAGTAAAGGCTATAAGGAAATTCGTCAGGAAATTGCTAGTAGAATTGAGATGGTAGATAAAAGATTCGATCAAGTTGAGGAGAAGATGAGCTTACAGAGGCAGGGCATTATGGATACTGTTGATAAGCAGATAGGCGAGGTGAGTAATGAGGTAGCCATTGTCAAGAAAGAAGTTAGTGAGAGGTTGATAGTTGTAGAGGAAGAAATGAAGGGTATAACTGAGATTAGAAATAAGCAGGTGTCTTTCGAACAGGAGCTAGCGATTTCTTCAGCCAGAGTAACGATGGTAGATAAGAGTGTAAAAAAAGAGATTAGTGAACTGAAATCCTTTAATGAGAGCGAAAATTTGAAATTAAGAAGAGAGCTGAATCAGGCCAAGTCAAATAAGGAAAATTGTAATCACTCTGTAGGGCATAGTAACTTCTATAGGGAATCTGACTTACCTAAATTTAGTGGAAGGCAGTTTAACCCTATGGAGTTTGTTAAAGTTGTTCAGAAGAGGTTTTCGAAAGGGTTAGAAGATGGGACTTTAGACTGGGATATTGTTGAGGAAGTCATATCATTAGCTTTTGTGGGGGAGGCTAAATCTTGGTATCAAGTTTTTAGGGGAGGTTTTCAGGGGTTGGAAGATTTTAAGCAGAAGTTTGAGGGAAAGTTCTGGAACGAACAGACTAAAGGAAGAGAAAGAGACAAGATTTCTTTTGGGAGGTATCAGTCGAATCAGGGGGTGAGCATGACGGAGTATTTCCTCACACATGTCCTTATCAGTCAGAATTTGGACACTAGTTCTTCTGAAGGTGATATTGTTAGGCGTATGGCCCGTCATTTTTCTGATGAGGTGAAGATGGCCGTAGTCATGCAGGATGTAAATACGATTAAGGACATGGAACGTGTGTTAGAAAGGTTTGATACTTTGGGTAGAATGGGAGGTAAGAGGCAAGAACAGGGAAGGGAAGGAAATTACGATCAGGGGTATCAGGAGGAAGGGAATAGGCATTATGAGCGTAGGAATATTGATAGGCCAGGTAACTTTGTGAGGAATGATGGAGGAAATTTTGTGAATAGGGATAGGGGTGACCAAGGGAATTTTCGGAATAGGGGGCGCGGAGAACAGAGGCAGGCAGAAAATCGGGGACCTGGGGAACAAAGGCAGTTAGAGAATAGGGGGCGTGAAGAAGAGAGACAGCCAGCTCAGCCGAGTAATTTAAACGGGAACAGGGCTCTTTAAGACGGTCAGATAGAGGGTCCCATCCCAGTATTCCAGTTCATGTGTTGAAGAAGATAGAATACGACCTTGATGTTAGAAAGGAATTGTTAGATGACCAGGTTGAGGTTATGCAGGAGAGATGTGAGCCTACGTTGATCAGTCCTGTGATTAAGGTGAAGATATGGGGTCAAGTCGTCGATGCCTTATTGGACTCAGGGAGCATGTGTTCTTGCATTAAGGCAGGCTTTTATGATGAGGTTAAGAGTAAAGGAGAAGTCATAGAGGAGATTCCTGTGTCCAATATATTTATATTGTCTGCTGTTGGGACTAAGTCACAGAGAGTGCGTAGACAGGTTGTCGCACCTATGTACATTGATGAGAAATGTGGTCGTCAGAGTTTTCTAGTGGTCGCGAATTTAGTGTATCCTGTCATATTGGGTGCGGATTGGTTAAGCAGTCAGATGTGTAAGCTTGATTACGGCGAATCTAAGGTGAGATTCAAGTGGGGTGAGTATTTTGATACGATTAGTCTGAGTTATCAGGTGGACTCGGGAACTTTTGTGAGTATATCAGTGTGTGTCCAGGTTTTAAATGAAGAGGAAGAAGTCAGTGAGGTTAGTAGCGACATGGTATCAGAGGATATTCAAAGTTGTAGTATGGTAGTGGAAGAGGAGCGTGAAGGCGAATTTTCAAGTGTTGTGGAAGATACCATGTTGGAGGTAGAGCAGAAGGCTCAGTTGTTAGAGGTCTTGAGAGACCACAGTGAGGTGTTCTCTGACAAACCTGGTAGGACACATGTTTACGAGCATAGTTTCGAGATCACCGATAGGTCTAGTTTTAATGGTGTTAGATACCCGATACCACACGCCCATGTCAAAGCAGTAGATGATGTCATTTCGCAGATGCTAAACGATGAGGTGATCGAATTCAGTAGGAGCCAGTATGTCAATCCGTTGGTAGTAGTGATTAAGAAGGATGGGTCAGTTAGGCTATGTTTGGATGCAAGACAAGCTAATAAACGCATTGCGCCGGATCATCAGCGACCGGAAACTACTGAGGATTTAGTTCAGAGATTTGGGGGTAAAGAATGGCTGTCCACATTAGATTTGAGTGCTAGTTTTTGGCAGGTACCCTTACGGAAGGAGGATAGGCAATTCACGGCTTTTTGTTACAAAAACCAGCTGTTACAATTTACACGGATTCCTTTTGGTATGAAAACATCGTCAGCTGGGCTCATTCGCGCACTTAACATCGCTCTGGGACACGACACAGGGGATTTCACAGCCAGTTACATCGATGACTTAGTCATCGCATCACGTACGTTTGGGGAACACATGGAACACCTTAGAATTGTTTTGGGGAAGTTGCATCGGGCCGGGTTCACAGTGAAACTTAAGAAGGCGACTTTTTGTGCACAACAGATCACGTTTCTAGGCCACACTATTACACCACAGGGGGTTACGCCAGAAGGGTCGAAATTAGACAACATAATCAACACTCGGACACCACGTAACGTCAAACAACTTCGCTCTTTTCTGGGGGTATGTAATTATTTCAGGAGGTTTGTACTGCGGTATTCGCAGCTGTGCGGGCCATTTAGCGGGTTACTTAAACAGAATTCTAAGTGGGTTTGGGAAAAGGAACACGATGAGGCATTCATCAAACTTAAAGAGGGTTTTAGGGATGCTGTCACACTTAGGTACCCCGGGCAGGATAGTCAGTATATAGTGATGACAGATGCTAGCGACTTAGGTTTAGCAGGGGTGCTTTGTCAAAAGGATGGGGATGGTAATCTAGGCATCGTGTCACTCGCTAGTAGAGGTCTAAATTCCGCGGAGAAAAGATACACTACTAGTGAGAAGGAATTGCTAGCCATTGTGTATTCGCTGGGCAAGTTCCGGACCTATGTGCTTGGCCGGAAATTCCTAATCTATACAGACCATAACGCACTTACGTTTCTTAGGACATGTAGGATAACCTCGAACCGGCTTTCTAGGTGGATATTGGCGATCCAAGAGTACGATTTTGATATATTTCATGTAAAAGGGTCAGAAAACGCATTCGCGGATTTTGTGAGTCGCCACCCGGAAATTGCTGGGGAGGGAGTTGAAGCTAGGAGAGAGGAAGGAATTTTGGTCTGTGTAACTAGGATTTCAGATAGGGACGGGGAGAGGTTAAAGTTGGGTAAAATGAGAGAGGAACAATGCAAGGACGAGGAGATTCAGGACATTTATCGGGAACTCGAGGAAATGGAACATATGAGCATTGCTAAGAGGGGTAATAAGGAATTCAGGCTAGTTAACGACTTGCTAACTAGGAAATGCTTTGGCGAGAGATGGTGCGTGTGGGTTCCTAAGTCTTTGAGGTATGATATTATCTGGTTTTATCATAAGGAGTTAGGCCACTATGGTGCAGAGAAGGTGTTGGGTGCTATTCAGGAGAACTTCTTCTGGAAAAACATGGGCAGGGAAGTCAGAAAAACCCTAGCAACATGTGAGTTGTGTCAGAAGTGCAAGCACCCCACAAGGTATTTAGAAGGGCCAAGGCAGGCTGTTTTAACTCAGAAACCAGGTGAGTTGGTGTGTGTTGACCTCTATGGGCCGTTGGTGAAGTCTCAGTATGGCTACCAATATGTGTTTGTCGTTGTTGATGCCTTTTCCAAGTATGTTAAGCTCTATCCTCTAAGACAGGCCACGGGGAGGGGTTGTGTAAATTGCATACTGGGGAAATATGTTCCGGAGTTTGGTAAGCCACTCCGAATACTCTCAGACCACGGTTCTCAGTTCACCTCGAAGATATGGAGGACCAAGTTGAGTGAACTGGGAATACAGTGTACGTATTCCTCTATTAGGTATCCCCAAGGAAACATGTCTGAGAGAGTAATGAGAGAACTAGGGCGCATGTTTAGGACTTATGTGAGTGAGCGACATAATGCCTGGTTTTCGATGCTTGAGGACGTTGAGCGTTGGCTCAATGTAACTAAACACGAGAGCACGGGTCGCACTCCCATAGAAGTCCAGCTGGGCAGGAAGCCTGTCAGCGAACTTGCCATGATTTTGGGTTTGAGGACAGGGGAGGCCGTACCTAGAGATTTAAGTATCAGGTTAGCTGGGGAACATTTATGTAAGGCCAGTAAGAAACGGCAGAAGCAGCAAGGGAAGCGGGCAGGAGATAAGTTAGATGTAGGTGACCTTGTGCTTTTGAGGGTGCCTCATGTCTCGTCCGCAGACCAGAAATTGGTGAGTAAATTTTTTCATTTGTATGAAGGACCGTATGAAATTGCACGGAAATTAGGGGCCTGTGCGTACGAGCTCCTTACAAAGGACGGAAGGGTGCTAGGGATTTACAATATTTCCAATCTGAGGATGTACATATCCTAGTAGCCCTGTTGGATGTGTATATATTTGTGGAAGGAAGGAGTTAGGATTTTGGAAGGGAAGTCATGCCTAAAAGGATTGCTTTTTATTCTATGGTATAGGACCAAATGAATGAAAAGCAAGGGGGCGTTCTGTAACCTATATTTTATGAGTCCCCCCATGACAGTTTTAATGTAGGCTCGTGGGTTTATTATTTCTTTATATCATGTTATCGTGTTGGCAACGTGTTCAATTGCATTGGACACGTCTGCAGTAGACGCAGTGTCATTATTATTATTATTACTATTATCATATACGAATGCTTTTTATTATTAATTATTCAATGTATTTTAGGTCACTTTTGACAAGATTCTGAAGCTAGCTCTAATCATATGTTGTCTAAGAAAGTTTATTAATATTGTTCGGACCACTGAACCAGGAGTCAGGTTCATGTTTTGGTCACACGTACAGGAGGCAGCATTTATGGACGCTATTGTCTCGAGCAGGTATGCTCGCTTACCCCGGGGAGGGTGAGGAGGAAGCAGCCAGGGGGCCTTGCTAGGAGTGGAATGGACAAGCAGGCGTATGACAATAAGACTTCCTGGAAGGAGCTGTGGGTTTCAGACGTGTGGTAGCAAGCTACTGGATGCACTGCGGAAGGGATTGTCTCGCTGGACTTTGAGATGTCAGGTTGTGTAGGGTGTCTCTCTTGAGCTGAGCGCTTGGTGTTTCTACGGAAAGCTTGAAGACCGTACGGTACCTCCGAATTGTTTTAGTATGGAGGGTACCACGTGATTGGGTTCTGGCTGTAATGCCACAATCATAGTAGGGCTAATACCCATCAAGATAACTGTGCTAAGTTGAAGAAGACCTTCATGGCGGTAAACCATAATGGCATGGCTGACCAGCTTCAAAGTGGTGATGAAATGGACATATTGGGCAGACGACGGCATTACCGGTAATGTGAAAACAAATAATAAATCTTTAAAGGCCTAAATATTATTATTATTATTATTATTATATTATTATATTATATAGTTTTAATTGCATTTCTTGTGTGTCACTCTTTTTCTTATATTAATCAATTTCTTGCATGATGCAGCTTCAGAATATAAAGTAGATTTAAATTGGATAGTTTCTTTTTAGTTAAATGCATGTAAACCTTCCTTCGCCTTTATTAATTTATAGGAGGTTTTGGTAAGGCCTATGTACGAGCCAGTCCTTTCAGAATATCTGCACACGCCCGGAGATAAGAAGAGTTTCAAAAAGGTGAATTGTTCAATTACAGTACTAATTATGTCAGTTGCTTAAATTTTAAAGAAAGGCCATTTATGAGGCAGAATATTCATTTTTATTTAATTTTTGTATCTTCAAAGTTACAAATGGCTTCTCTGGGTGAAGCCATCTTGTGGCTAGAATTGAAAGATTACAAAGTTTACCTATGTGACCTTAGAGAAACTGGTAACTACAAAACCAACATGGCGGCCACGCGAATTTGCGACTTTTAAATAGACGTTTCTCACGATTTAACCAATGAAACATATAAAAATTGGTACAGTATATGTTTGTACACATGGTAATGCACTGTCATCTAACTTCTTTCAATTGTTTACATAACCACAAGATGGAGGATATGCGAAATATTTCACCGGCATTCTATATCTCGGAAACTATTAGCGGTATCACCCTGAAATTTTGTACGGAGATAAAGGGCACTACTGTAAGTTCATCTACAAGGCTTTCAAAATTCGGTTAACTACAAAACGAACATGGCGGCCAAGCGAATTTGAAAATTTCAAATAGACCTTTCTCGTGATTTAATGTTCCAAAAGCAATGAATTCTGGTACAGGAAATTTTTATACACATTGTAATGCACTGGTATCTAATTTAATTGTTTACATAACCTCAAGATGGCGGCTGTGCGAATTTTAAAATTAATTTTTTATTTCTTGTGTCGTAATCATGCGACCGATGTGAAAGTTTGAATAATGAACCTACGCAATAATTTTCCTTTATTGGTACATGACTCTATGGCCTATACATTTAACAATCCAACATGGCGACCATCCGAAATATTTAGACGGCTCGGAATATCTACGAATCTATTATAGCAATCAAACTGAATGTTTTTATGTTCATAGGGGCTATGAACTTAAGTTCACCTATAGGACTTTAAATAACCTGGTGATAACAAATCCAACATGGCGGTGACGCGAAATATAAATATTCACATGGACGTTTCTCGCAATTTAACCATCCGAGTGCAGTGAAACTTGGTACAGTAAATCCTTATACGAATGTTAATCCACTGGCATCTAATTTATTTCAATTGTTTCCATAACCACAAGATGGCAGCTGTGCGAAATTTTAAAATCTCCTTGTTACTTCTTGTGTCCTAATCATGCGATTGAAATTTGAATGCTACACGTACACAATAATCTTCATGTAACAGTTCATAATCCTAGGACCTACATATATAAAATCCAAGATGGTGACCATCCGAAATATTTAGTCGGTTCTCAATATCTACAAATCTATTACAGCAATCAAACTGAAATTTTGTATGTTGATAGTGGCAATTAACATGAGTAGGATATATGAAAATAGGCTTTAGTTCTTCACGGAACTAATTGTTACATAATGTGAAAATTAGGCTAAAAACGTAAACTCACCATATGAAGGCAAAACTGAGAAGAGGTGGGTTCGATTCCCACCTCAGCCATCCTAGTAGTGGTTTTCTATTGTTTTCCCAGTTCCACTCCAAACGAATGCCGGAATAGTTCCAATGGTTGGCCTGTTTGCCATCTCTTGATGATTGCAGTACATTTGCATTTGTCTGTTGGCACAGGCTAGAGTAAAATGTGGCTTTTCACCGCTGTCTCAGTCTCACTCATGGCTGTCATTACATGTGTATGGAAGCTACTGAGGTATGGGTGGTGCTTAGTAATGTCATTCGGGGCACATTCAGTGCCTGTGGATGCTGTGAAAGGTTCTACTCATAGAGTTAGTACTGCTGTTCTGACTCAGTGAGGAAAGCAATGACAAACTACCTCACTCCTCATCTTGCCTAGTACGCCTCAATATAGCGCTGCCTTAGGTTTTTGTGGGTATCTACTCACATAACCTAACGGCGGTACTTTAGAGGATCCAGTCAGCCTTCGGGCTGATTACCTAACAGACAGACAGTTCCAAAGTCAAGGCCACGGCCGCCTTCTTCCTAATCCTTACCTGCATTACAAATACACTAGAACAACAATTACACAGGTTCTAGGGCCCGGATTTTAGGTGGCTTAATCCTTCACTTTAGGTTTCTTGTATTCTAAAAAAAGGTTATTTTAGGTTTTTCTTCCAAGATCAATACAGGCAGTAATAATTTTCTGCTTTTCTTATTTCTGTGAAATGTATTTATGAACTTATTTCACAAAAGTTTACATTGCCACTTACTTGTGCCTTCCTGTCGACCTCTCTTGGTCAACTCTTGTTCTCTTCCGACCCCGATGGTATTAGGGTCTCCGAGGCCTAGGGAGTCTCTTCCTTTCCCGTCTTAATTGGCCCTTGTCTCATATTTCCTGATTCACTCCTTCATTTTCTTTTCATGTTATCTCCTGATTTCTGCTCAAGGCCCTCAAGGAGGCAGGGTGTATGTAGTCCTACTGCTTCTAATCGCGGTAGAAATATTTTACGATGCATTTCAATGGGGAAATAATATTCTTTATTTGAAAAAGGCAAAACAGCTATTTAGGTTATTTTACGTGTCAACCCCTCATTTAGTTTATTTTTTATTTTTTAGGTGAAATGAAATTCACATATTCTGCTCCAGGAAGTGTGAAACGAACATATATGTTGAAATTTGTGAATTACCTAGCCAGGAGAAACATAGGTAAAAACCTAAGAATCCGGGCCCTAGAACACACACACCCCTAAAACAAAACACGGAGCTATATGATCGCGATGTCGCTGCCCCTGAAATAAGCTACAACAACAATTTTATTTCAAGATAAATGTGAATAATATTCGAGATCAAATGGGAAACAACAGTGACATTGATCGCGCCATCTTGAAAAAGTAACTAACAGTTACTTCGTTAGCGTTGAAAGTAACAGCGTTACAGCTATTAGCCTACTTTCGATTTTTGCAAAAAATGAAAGTAGACTTATGAGATCAACACAGGGCGAAAAAAGTGTGTCTGTCTGTGTGTGTATGTGTGTGTGTGTGTATGTGTGTGTGTGAGTCTGTGTGTGTGTGTGTGTGTGTGTCTGTGTGTGTGTGAGTGTGTGTACTCTGAATGTCTGTCCCCCCCTATCAATTCGAACACGGTGAAACCGAATTGAACGAAATTTGGTACAGAGGTAGCACTAGTAAAGGACACCTCAGTGTCATACTTTATATCGCCGCCATCTTTACCAAAACAGAATAGCGGCCACTCAAATGTTCAAAACGTAAAATCAAATTACGGCTAAACTAATCATCCGATCTCTACCAAATTTGGTGACAACATACCTTTATATAGGACGCGTCTTTCACCCAAAATTCAAGGTCATCGGCCATGCCATTTCAGGATGGCGGTCGTGTGAATTATGCAACCATTTTAATAAATAGCTTAAGACCCACCAATTCCGATTATCGAGTCTAGGGGGGTTTAAGCTATCCTAAAGGTAGTGATCCGTTATTTATTATAATTTAATATTATAATATTATACAGTATGAGTGGCTTAAAAGAGCTGAGCCGTTGGGTCACACGACAAGATGGCAGCTGTCCTCATGTGCCTGTCTTATATTTCAGTAGTTTTAGTATGTTGTATGTGATATACCGTACTGATACAATAATATAAACTTTGTATGAAATGATCTTTAATGAAGATGTACTGCAGTGAAGAAATCGTTTATTTAAAGTCATTATTTGCCAACAGTTTGTATCTAATATGTCAGTTAAGAACACCTGACGTCATTGATACGGTTAGCTCTGGGCTAGCATGTTAGTCTGACACGCAGTTGACTGGGGATCGAGTACTGCTACAGTTAGGTTTTTTTTCTTGAATTCTTTTACAAATGATGTGCACGAGCTTTTTCCACAGATACTGAATAAAATGTCATTTAGCTCAAAGGAGAGGATAAAGTATACACTCGTATATTAATAAAATCACAGTCCCAGCATCGCACATAAACAGAAGACATTAGAAAAAGGAGAATAGAAGAACTAGATACACGTTGTCATTAACCACAGCCTTCTTAATGCCTCTGTACGGTGCTGTCCTCTTGTGGGTTATGTGGGTAATATTGCTCCAAACATAACGCTGTGTAAATGCCTGAGCTGGCCTCCTGAAGTATGGCAATTTTGTAATACTGGTAGTTCAACTATTAGCCACGATCGCGCTCCGAATACCTTTAAACACTGCCAGCTGGATCGCCTCCCTCTTGGCTACTTTAAACTGCCTACTCATTCAACACCCATAGAACACTGCCATCGTAGTACATTACGATGGCAGTGCATAGGCGTACAAGATAAAGATTAATTCACTGATAGGTCGCAGCACCACCTACTGTGATTGGGGCGGAAGATTCTTAATTTTGCAGGCTGGCTTAATATAGAGATTAACGGACGTGAATGCATTACAATAAGTTAGTAGTTTTGTTATTCAATCATCATAAAGTATATAATATTGATCTTGACACTTACTGGCTTATTATCAATATAAAAGAAAACAAACAATACATTGTGGTTGGGGTGATTGTGTTAGGGATGAGGACAAAGAGTCATAATAGTACATTATGCAACGAGCCTATAATGGCTATAATTAAGACACGAGTATTTTTTATAAAACGAGCGTATGCGAGTTTTATAATTTCCATACTAGTGTCTTAATTACCATTATAGGCGAGTTGCATACGACTGTTTATGTTCGACGATAATTACAACTTTATTATATGTTTTAACATAAATATTCATAAATATCTGTTGAGATTGTCACTAGAATTTTGTGATCGGGTGCTGCGCAGGGTAGGATATCTCTGATGTCCAAGCTCACTGACTGACCGACGCATGCGCTCTGTGAGCTTCAATGCCGTATGTGCAGATTGAGCATCAGTATTCAGTAAAAATGTCACGGAAATCGTTTGAAAACAACCCGCTGTGTAGAAATTGGATTTAAGGATATTAAGGTACAGTGTCTCATATTAACCAGTTTATTTACGAGAACATTATGGACGGTGCACTTTCGGTAATTTATATAGACATGTTGGATTTTGAGCGCACGCGAGTAGGTATCGTTACCTAATTGGTCAATGAACGAGCTCTGATTGGCTGGAGAAACTGTATCATAATGAAAAAGAGTGTTATAATGGCCATCATTATGATACAGTTTCCTGACACATAATAGTGGGGGTCGAACATAAAGATACCCATACATTTAGGAGAAAGTAGGCTATATGTTCTTTGCTGAACATCTTGTTTTTTTTAATTTCTTTGTTCTTATTTTTATTTCTTTTAAATTAATTTCAATTTTTAATGTTCATATTTTATAATTTTAATTATAATTTTGAATTTGATGTTATTTTTTTTTTTAATTTTATTCTTATTTGTATTGCCTAAAGCTTAATTCTTTAATATTTTTTTCTTCTTACTTTCTCTTTTATCCTTTTTCTCTTCATTTTTCTTTTTTCTTTATTTCTTATTCATTTTTTTCTTTTTTTTCTTTTTTCTTTATTCTTTGATCTTAATACCTTTTTCTTTTTTCTTTTTATTTGTTCCTTTTTCCTTTCTATATTTTCTCTTTATTCTTTATTTTTATTTATATTTCATTTTAGCTTTTTCGTTTTTATCTTTCTCTTTCTCTTCATTTTTTTACTAGCAGTAGTGCTCGGCTTCGTCCGGTGGATTTATTTGTTTTATGGAAGGTAATGAATACTACTACTAAACTGGCACATGATATTTAAACTAACAGAAAAAGAAAATTTTAAAAAAATATTGAGGTGGTGGTGGTGTTGGTGGGGGTGTTAAGTAGTACAGCATAATGGACGTAACATTCAGGTCATTTTCCCGTTATGATAATGATGAAAATGAATTGGGAGACGGCTATTTACTAACTACAGCATTGACACATGTAATTTACAAACGAATTGAAAAATATGATTAGAAAGAGGAGTACGTGAAATAAAAGACACTGCCTAGGGCCTGTATCTCATTGGCTGTTAGAAAAGTAGTGTCGTCTTTTGTCGCATAGCGACGTAGGAAAATAATCAGAGCACTTTGGAAATCTTCGGCTCTCCCGTGCTCCGAAGGTAGCAATGGTGTCATTTATCGCCAAATAGCGCTCAAGGAGAAGGATCGGTATAAATGAAAGTAAATTTGAAAGCACCAACGCTTATTGCAGCTGATAACCTCAATGTACTGCACCAACACCATCGCACTTATACAGAGGCATTATATTTTCATTTTCCAAAGGGTAAGTAGGCCACAGTACATTACGTTTGGTTCATATCGGTGAAACGATGTAGATTTTTGAAAAAGGGCCTAAACGCAGGGAATGGAGTAGTTTGTCCGAAATTTCAAGTAGACAGTGTTACTCATCGGTTTCCAAAAGGTAAGTATGTGAATTTTGGTTCAGTTGGGTGAAACGGTGTAGATTTTTGAAAACGGGCCTAAATGCAGGGAATGGAGTGGTCTGTCCGAAATTTCAAGTAGACAGTGTTACTCATCGGTTTCCAAAGCCTAAGTATGTGAAATTTGGTTCAGTTGGGTGAAACGGTGTAGATTTGTGCCAAAGGGCCTAAATGCAGGGAATAGAGTAGTCTGCCCGATATTTCATGTAGACAGTGTTACTCGCAGGGTTCTGAACGGTAAGTATACAAATTTTGGTTTAGATCGGTGAAACGGTATAGATTTGTGCCAAAGGGCCTAAATGCAGGGAATGGAGTGGTCTGTTAGAAATTTAAAGTGGACAGTGTTACCCGCAGGGTTCCAAAGGGTAAGTATATACATTTTCGTTCAGATCGGTGAAACGGTGTATATTTGTATAAATAACAGACAGACAGACACACATTTAGCTTTATATAATTACTTCACCGCTCGGCGTTGGCCGTGTTTTATAGCACACAATTTAGGTTTTACTCGCTAACCGTTGGAGATACACGAAAAGTGATAAGGACCTTTCGGATAGAAAATTAAATTTTAAATCGTATATGCCATCAAAAGTTTGCAATTTCTTATTAGCCTACTTTCGATTTTTGAACAAATTAAAGTAGACTTATGAGATCACTACAGGGCGAAAAAAAAGTGTGTCTGTCTGTGTGTGTGTATGTGTGTGAGTCTGTGTGTGTGTGTGTGTGTGTGTGTGTGTGAGTGTGTGGTACTCTGAATATCTGTCCCCCCCTATCAATTCGAACACGGTGAAACCGAATGGAATAAAATTTGGTACAATGGTAGCACTAGCAAAGGACACCTCAGTGTCATGTTTTATATCGCCGCCATCTTGACGGAAACGTAATGGCGGCCACACAAATGTTCAAAGCTTAAATCAAATTACGACTAACCTAATCATCCGATCTCTACCAAATTTTGCAACAGCATACCTTTATGGGGGCAGCATCCTTTGACCAAACTAATAGGTCATCAGCCTAATAGTTTGCGGATGGCGGCCATCTTTGTGTGAAAATCGATTGCCCCTATCAATTCGAACACGATGAAACCGAATGGAATGAAATTTGGTACACAGGTAGCACTAGCAAAGGACACCTCAGTGTCATGTTTTATATCGCCGCCATCTTGACGGAAACGTAATAGCGGCCACACAAATGTTCAAAGCTTAAATCAAATTACGACCAACCTAATCATCCGATCTCTACCAAATTTTGCAACAACATACATTTATGGGGTCAGCATCCTTTGACCAAACTAATAGGTCATCAGCCTAATAGTTTGCGGATGGCGGCCATCTTAGTGTGAAAATCGATTGCCCCTATTAATTCGAACACGGTGAAACCGAATGGAATGAAATTTGGTACAGAGGTAGCTCTAGTAAAGGGCACCCCAGTGTCATGTTTTATATCGCCGCCATCTTGACGGAAACTTAATGGCGGCCACCCAAATGTTCAAAGCTTAAATCAAATTACGACTAACCTAACCATCCGATCTCGACCAAATTTTGCAACAACATACCTTTATGGAGGAAGCATCCTTTGACAAATCTAATAGGTCATTAGCCTAATATTTTGCGGATGGCGGCCATCTTTGTGAGAAAATCGATTCCCCCTATTAATTCGAACACGGTGAAACCGAATGGACCGAAATTTGGTACAGAGGTAGCACTAGAAAAGGCCACCTCAGTGTCATGTTTTATATCACCGCCATCTTGACGGAAACGTAATCGCGGCCACCCAAATGTTAAAGGCTAAAATGTAATTACGACCAACCTAATAATCTAGTCTCTACCAAATTTTGCAACAACAAATCTTTATGTGGGAAGCATATTCTGACCAAACTGCTAGATCATCAGCCCAATAGTTTGCAGATGGTGGCCAAGTATGTGTGCAAATCGATTCCCCCTATCAATTCAAACACGGTGAAACCGAATTGAACGAAATTTGGTACAGAGGTGGCACTAGCAAAAGGCACCTCAGTGTCATGTTTTATATCGCCGCCATCTTGACGGAAACGGAATGACGGCCACCCAAATGTTAAAAGCTTAAATCAAATTTCGTCAATCCTAATAATTTGATCTCTACCGGATTTTGCAACAACATGCCTTTTTGTGGAAAGCATCTTATGACTGACTACAAGGTCATCAGCCCAATAGTTTGCAAATAGCGACCATGTATGTGTGCAAATCCATTCCCCATATCAATTCAATCACGGTGAAACCGAATTGAATGCATTTTTTTTACAGAGGTAGCACTAGCAAAGGGCACCTCATATTCATGTTTAATATCCCTATAGCACGTTGTATTTCAACAAGCTACTACAACCAACATTCAATTATACTCCTTTAAAAGGACAAAGAGTTATAACAATACCCATGCATTTAGGAGAAAGTAGGCTATATGTTCTTTACTGAACATCTTGTTTTATATGAAATGGAAATATGAAATTTTGAAACCAAACGGTGTAGTGACTTCACTAAAATGGTCGCCATGTTTAAATAGTGCAAAGTATCGAAATCAAAAGAAGTCTATATGTTAACCAGGTAAATCAGCTACATCAATGCAAAATGCCATGTAAATCGGACCAGTGGTTCTTGCTTGATTGTGTAATACACTGACAGACTGATACACAGACACAAGGACACTCACGATCTCATTTTTAGCCTACTTTCGATTTTTGCAAAAAATGAAAGTAGACTTATGAGATCACTACAGGGCGAAAAAAAGTGTGTCTGTGTGTGTGTATGTGTGTGAGTCTGTGTGTGAGTGTGTGTGTGTGAGTGTGTGTACTCTGAATGTCTGTCCCCCCGTATCAATTCGAACACAGTGAAACCGAATTGAACAAAATTTGGTACAGAGGTAGAACAAGCAAAGGGCACCTCAGTGTCATGT
Organism: Meconema thalassinum; assembly: GCA_946902985.2. Lineage (NCBI taxonomy): Eukaryota > Metazoa > Arthropoda > Insecta > Orthoptera > Tettigoniidae > Meconema > Meconema thalassinum. The sequence continues at coordinate 331,125,393 of OX336388.2, forward strand.
TTTATATCGCCGCCATCTTTACTAAAACTGAATGGCGGCCACTCAAACGTTCAAAACGTAAAATCAAATAACGACTAACCAAATCATCCGATCTCTACCAAATTTGGTAACAACATACCTTCGTATAGGATGCGTCTTGTGACCAAACTACAAGGTCATCCGCCATACCATTTCAGGATGGCGGCCGTGCGAATTATGCAAACTTTATAATCCATATCATGGGACCCACCAGTTCCGATTATCGAGCCGAGAATCGTTTTAACTGTTCTAAAGGAAGAGGCACGTTCGAAATTAAAAGTTTATTTTGTAATACTATAGTGCAGACGTGATTTTAAAAAGCTGAGCCGATTCAGTAATGAGACAAGATGGCAGCGGATATCTTGTGTCTGACTTATATTTCATTAATTTGAGTATTGCATGCAATATAGCGTACTGATACAAAATAAATAAACTCTGTATGAAATGCTTTATATATAAATAATATACTCCAGTGATGAAATCGTTTAGTATAAATCATTATTTGCTAACAAGTTCTATGTAAGTCATTTTATATAGAACGACATTCGTTGACACAATTAGCTCAGTGGTAGAGCGTTAGCCTATCGCTCAAATGCCTATGGTTTAAACCCGATCAGAGCTAGGTTTTTTGCTTGAAATGTTATATGTTTATTGTTTTGTAATGACTCAGACGTTTTAAAATTAAGCGTTATATTGTGCATATTATGGTGTAAAATATACGAGGCACGTCCAGAAAGTAAGCTCCGTTTGGTAATAAAATTAAATTGTGTACAGATACAGAAAAAATATTTATTGCACAACATTCTACACCTCTTAAACTACCTTTCCACATAACTGCCGAACTTTTGCAGGCATTTGTCATAGCGTGGCACAAGTTTTTGGATACCTTCTTCATAGAAGTTTGCCGCCGACCCGTAAACGAGAGTGAAGACTCCCCTTAAGATATCCTACTGTTTGGCCATCACTGTTAGGCAAATTGCGTATGTGGTCAGGAGAACTCCTAAACATACGCAGTTCTCCTGGTAAGCACGCAATTTGCCTAACGGTGATGGCCAAACAGTAGGATATCTTAAGGGGAGTCTTCACTCTCGTTTACGGGTCGGCGGCAAACTTCTATGAAGAAGGTATCCAAAAACTTGTGCCACGCTATGACAAATGCCTGCAAAAGTTCGGCAGTTATGTGGAAAGGTAGTTTAAGAGGTGTAGAATGTTGTGCAATAAATATTTTTTCTGTATCTGTACACAATTTAATTTTATTACCAAACGGAGCTTACTTTCTGGACGTGCCTCGTATATTTAATTAAAACATAATTCGCCAGCAGATTTACTCGAGACATCTAGCTGCCAAAAAGGTAACTGCACGCCGACCTACTTATTAACTTCCAGATTTTATTGAAAAGTTTCTTCTTCTGGCCGCTAGAATGCACTCGCTCTGTTAGGATTATATTGTTCGATATTTCACCACTAGATGTCACGACTAGTCTACGTGGGGCTCCATTGATTACTATACCATTGGCATTCTATGCGCATCGAATTTGAAGAATGACAAGATGATACTACGATACATTTTTACTTTTTATTTTAAAGGGTTTGTAACATCCTATTTTGCGTTACTTGAAAATGTTATTTGAAGTAAAGAACAAAACGATTTCACATAGTAACTGAATTCAAGCCGTTGGTGTTAGTTCAGGTTATTAATTACTACTTTTATTTCAGGCAAATAGCAATCGAAAATATCCACATAGTTTGTATACACACGTCTCTGTAGGGTCATGGAAAGATTTGTTAATTCAATTAGGGTTGTGAAAACCATGCACAACCAGACGTGTAAAGACATGCCTCAACTCGAAGTTGGATGTTGCCCACGGCAGGTCGTATATGTAATAATAATAATAATAATAATGTTATTGGTTTTACATCCCTTTTAACTACTGCTGCTTTTAGAGACACCGGGGTGCCGGAATTTTGGCCCGAAGGGGATCTTTAACGTGCCAGTAAATGTACTGACACGGCTCCCTCGCATTTGTGCACCCTCAAATGCCAGATGACTGCGCCAGGATACGGACCTGCAACCTTGGGCCCAGCAAGCGAGAACGTTACCGCTGAGCCACGCAGCCTGTCCGGTCGATTATGTCTCCAGATCCATAACATTCTTGATATACTTCTTATATTTCTTTCTTCAATGATGGTAGCAGTATTTATCTAGGTTGTGGCGTTTGGTAGAGGTAAATCGTTTCTAAGGTCTTCAACAAAGAATAGTTCTATTATACTCTTTGATAATAACGAGTTATAACTATACTCATACATTTAGGAGAAAGTAGGTTATATGTTCTTTACTGAACATCTTGTTATATATTAGAATAGATTTATTATTGAAAATACAGACACAAATTGTGCATAGGGTTAACAAATGAGAATATACATTAATGTTTTCGCCTTCCACCATCACAAAATTTCACAACGGAAGGACCCCGGTTCTTACATGTGATTACGTGGTACCGACGACATTGTTTACCACATAATTTACAAATACAGGATACGTCTATGTCATGAAAGTATTCGGTGACGCACAGTTTATGGTGGTACCCATGTACCGCCATCGAGTTAATGAAGTGTCGTAGGTCTTGATTGGTGTCAGTCCATACCCCATTCGTTATGGCTTCCGTTATGTAAAATTCGAGCCTGATTTCATCTCTCTTCTTCACTGTCTCATACATTAGTCTTTTCCAGGCATCAGTAGATGGTAGTCCTCTCTTCGTCCTTAGGTCCTCAATGAAGAAGTTCTCGTTGGCAAGTTCGTACACTAGTCTAGATTTTGCATATTTTGATAATCCCAGGGTTGCTTTTAGGAAGCGCGACTTCACTGCCTCGAGCGTCCTCAAGTCCACCAGGGTCAGTTTCTCCCAGATGATTTCTATCCCGTATGTGGCGATGGGCGCTATTTTCGCGTCAAATAATCTCATAGCAGTTCCAAAAGAGAGCTTCGTGAGTGATTTAATGTCATATATGGCTTTAGTTGCCGCCGTTGCACGAGACTTGATGTGGACTCTGTAGGCTATAGCTGTTGTTTGCATTGTCAATCCTAAGTATGTGAATGTATTTATTGTCTTGAGCTGATTCAATCCTAGGTATATCCTGTCTCCCGAGGCCTCTCTGCCACCTTTCCGAAACGTCATTTCTACTGTTTTCTCTATGTTAATTTTCATCTTGTTATACTTTGCCCAACTGTCTAGATTTGTTATGACTTTTGAACTTCATGTACGGAACTCGAACCAATGACCATATCGTCAGCGTATAGGTATATTTTAACATTTTCCGTTCCTAGCGTAGTTGCCGTCACCACATCGTACGTTGCAATGTTGAACAGTAGGGGGCTGAGTGGGTCTCCTTGCAATACACCGTTGGTTTGTGTTATCAAATTCGAATTTGCGACACGGTCATCAATTTGTACCTAGTATATAATTTGTGGTCTGAATGTTGCTTATCAGTGTCGTGAGCTTGTTGTTTTCGCCCATTATGGCTACCAGTTTCGCAATTATTAGCGACCTGCTTAACGAGTCAAAGGCTTTCGCGTAATCGACAAACACTACGTGAAATTTGCCACTTGGATGTCTTAGGGTATCTTCAATGTCATTGAGTAGGTTGTTAATGGCGTGGAGAGTGCTTCGTCCTTTACGGAATCCAAACTGTTCATCTGGGAGTTTATGGTCTACAGCTTCTGTGATCCTTTAAGCGAGGAGTTTTGTCAGTATCTTCATCGTGTTTTTTTCGATAGCGATCCCTCTGTAGGAGTTTGGATCTGATTGATCGCCTTTACCAATTACCCTTGAACACCACTTTAATAGTTGAGATTCTCCATGCTGTGGGGATGCTACATTCATGTAGACAGAGTTTCATTAAGTCTGAGATTGCCGGAAGCAACATCTCTATCAGATATCGAACCATAGATAGCGGGCTGTTAAGGCGGACATTCTATAACATAACCATCGAGGCCTCTTAAGGTGTTACCATTCATCGTTGGGTGAAGACCTCTGATCTTCATTCAGCTATTCAAATGACTCTGCGTGAGACTTTCACCGCAGTCCTTCACGCTCACCGCCAGAGGCGTGTTGTATTGAATGTTCAGGGCCCCGTGGTGACCTCACATGTGTCGGGGCACAAACTCTTTGTTTACATTTTATGATCTCCACGTGATTGATTGGCACTAACTTGTGAGGGGAACATGAAGGTCGTTTGTCATAAGAACAGTGTTCCCTGACTGAGGGCACAACGGTTAGCCAATGTGAGGCCCTGTAATATGAGGAACCAACCTTACAGCAATATAAAATTGAAGGAATAGAAGCCTTTTTAGCCTATTTTCAATTTTGAAAAAATAAGCTTATGAGATCACCTTTTGTCCGTGTGTGTGTGTGTGTGTGCATGTGTGATGGTGTGTGTGTGTCCCCTAATAACTTCTAAACGGCTGGAGCGATTTCAATGAAACTCGGTAAGTTCATAGCACTATTCCGGGTGGCTCCGACCGTGCCCTTCAAATTTTGTTACGTATCACCAGTCCAACATGGCGGCTGTGCGAAATATTTCACCAGCATTCAATAACTCCGAAACTATTACCGATATCACCCTGGAATTCTTTACGGTGATAAAGGGAACTGCTAGACGTTCACCAATGTAACTTTTGAAAAACTGGTAACTACAAAACCAACATGGCGGCCAAAAGAAGTTGCGACATTTAAATAGACGTTTCTCGCGATTTAACCAACCAAACGCAATAAAACTTGGTACAGTATATGTTTGTACACATTGTAATACACCGACATCTAACTTCGTTCAATTGTTTACATAACCACAAGATGGTGGCTGTGCGAAATATTTCACCGGCATTCTATATCTCTGAAACTATTAGCGGTATTACCCTGAAATTTTGTACGGAGATAAAGGCACTACTGGAAGTTCATCTATAAGACTTCTAAAAACCGGTTAACTACAAAAGGAACATGGCGGCCAAGCGAATTTGAAAATTTTAAATAGACCTTTCTCGCGATTTAATGTTGCAAACGCAATGAAACTTGGTACAGGAAATGTTTATACACATTGTAATGCACTGGTATCTAATTTAGTTCAGTTGTTTGCATAACCTCAAGATGGTGGCTGTGCAAATTTTAAAATTAAGTTTTTATTTCTTGTGTCGTAATCATGCGATCGAAGTGAAAGTTTGAATAACGGACCTACGCAATCATTTTCCTGTAAAGGTACATGACTCTATCGCCTATACATTTAACAATCGAACATGGCGACCATCCGAAATATTTAGAGGGCTCTGAATATCTACGAATCTATTACGTCAATCAAACAGACATTGTGTATGTTGATAGAGGCAATTAATATTAGTAGGATATATGAAAATAGGCTTGAGTTATTCACGGAACTACTTGTATTTACAGTGTTGCCTAGTTCTATCAAAGAAAGCTTTCCAGTTGGTCAACACAAAATGGGTGGCTTCGGTGGCTTAGTTGGTAGCATGTTGAGCCTCTATGCGCAAGGTCGCGGGTTCAAACCCGGCAGCCCCAGGGGCTCATATCTAGTGGGACGTGGGTTGGCGACCAAGGGGCCCCAGCTGAGTCCGGCATTGCTTCCACTTACTTGTGCCGGTCTCCTCTCCGTCTTCTTTCCTGTCGATCTCACTTGGTCAACTCTTGTTCTCATCCGGCCGCGACGGTAGTAGAGTATCCGAGGCCTAGGGAGTCTCTTCCTTTCCCGCCTTAATTGGCCCTTGTCTCATCTTTTCTGATAGCTTCCTTCTGCGAGGGGTCGGCCTTCGTTTTCTTTTCATGTTATCTCCTGCCTTCTGCTCAAGGCCCTCAAGGAGGCAGGGTGTATGTAGCCCCACCACTTCTGGTGCACCCTGGATATTGCTACACCCTCAGGGGCTCACGGCTGGTGAGTTCGGGAGTTGGCGACCCCGAGGGATTTCTGAGCTGGGACCGGTTTTCCCCCCTTTTATCCATTATCTCTGGGGCGGACCCTCCCCTCTTTCATTTTACTATCTGCCTTTCATGGCTCTTCTTCCTTCCAAGTCCCACAATCCGCATTCATCGAGGGTTGAGGGCATTTATTTTCCTCTTGTCCTTTATTTGCCTTATTCTCCTTTTGTTTTCCGTTTCTTCTTCTAGTATATAAGTTAGTAGTTAGTTTTAATTATAGTTTACATTTCATTATCATCTTCACGATCACCCAAACCATTAGGGCCCGTAAACCTAGATGTTAGGCCCCTTAAAACAACAATTATCATCATCATCATCATCATCATCATCAAACCCGGCCAAAGTCATCGGATTTTTTAAGAGCGTTAGAATTCCCTCAGTATGCCTTCCTTCGGAGGGGAAGTAAAGCCGGCGGTCCCATGTCATAGATTTATGACATGAAAGAGAACCATCCAATAACTACACTTGTGTGAAGCCAAAATTTGTAAGTTACTGTAGGTTTGATTAATGCACTTAAGTTCCAACGTTCGTCACCGGGCGCTGGTTGCGATGGCATCTAGTAGTAGTGAAGTTCACAGCTAGGTGTCTTGGATGGTAGCATTTGGTAGCGAAAGTAGCAACTACTTGAAATTATCATCTGCAGTCCTTACTTGAATTAAAAACAGATAACACACACTAATACAGTCATCACAATTAACACCAGTTATCAGACAGATTCTATACACACCCAAAGTACACGGGGCTACATGACCACGTTGTCGCAGCCCCTAAACTAAGGAACCAACCAATCAGCACAAATTTTGCCCAATTGCATTAGGTGGAAAAACAAGTATTATTCTTTTAGCGTATGGCTTTTAGTGCCGGGAATGTCCGAGGAAATCTAAATCACAGTGTATGTTAGTGATTGAGGTTCATTTTGTAGGTTGAGGTTTGATACACACTTTAAAAAAAGGAAAAGTACGAAAATTCTTATAAACTTGGAATTTCTAATGGAAACAGTGATACATTGTTAAAAAGGCGGGAAATTTTGAACATTTTATTTTAAAATGTTATCATTAGAATTTTTACATTATTAAAGTTGCATCTCGTTGCCAGGAAGAATACCAACACTGGGATATGTGCAGCATTTTTCAACAATATTTGTAGCATATTTAACAATCGAATGAAAATTGGCCCTTTTTCCTCTGTTAAGCAGGGTCTCCCCCCTGCCAGCAAAATACTCACAATATCGCTTGGTTTCTACACTTTTCGATCGTGTCATTGTATTCACCTGGAGCCGAAGTGAGGATCCATGGGAAACCACTACTAGGATGCCTGTAAGTAGGAATCGAACCCACTTCTTCTCAATTCTGCCTCAAGAAGCTGAGTGAGCCTCAGACAAGAATTCCATTTAATGTGTTGACCAGATTCTTACAGCACGGATTCCACTTCAGGGTGTGTGCAAAAAAAAAAAATGTACCATCAGCCGGATTGCAGGTGCGTGTGTGCCCTCTGCGGAAAAGCGTGTGACAGATATCCTGTAATGCAGCGTGATCAGAGGAAGTTATCACTGTCACAGTTTTGTACTAGTGATAAGTAATTCATTTCACGAGGGGCGTAAACGGATTTTTTTCGGGGGGTGCCCAACTGGGGGTTAGGGGGCATGGTATAGGCCAAACGAATAGGGGGCCCGGGAAACTTTTGTATAATTTGGTGCAAAATGATGAGTTTTAAGGCTATCTGGCATCACTTTTTCAACCAATTTGTTGGGAAGTTTTATGTTTGATTAATGTCAAACACAACTAAGACCATTTTATGATACTTGTTATTAATACAATCATCTCGCTCACTTGATAGTGTTTACATGGAAACAATTAATGTTACTGTTTTGATTTACAACTCACACTATAACATAAAGTCAAGGTTTCTTGAAGCATTGCCAAATCGGTTCATAACTTCATCTTCAGTGAGATGTATGTCTCTGTGAATAGATGACAATCTGTTTTCCGAAGTAGAATTTCAGTATGTTTTCAACCAACTCAAACTCCGTTCGGCAGTACCAGTAGCTACAGAGAGAGGCAAATTTGCCAAAAGATTGATAAGTGTATAAAAGTTACGGAAAAAACTTTTGTCGCGCGCTTCAAGAGCAGTGGTTGCTGTTCTTGGTTCGTTCATAAGAGCGAAGGCACTGGAGAGTAATAAGAGGTTATGTTGTTACACATGAGATCAGAGCAAACTGATTGTCACACTGTTTACATCGCTCTACCTTCGCCTTGCTTTGCAACGTTGCCATACGTCGCTTAGTAACAATAATACATGATGAGTATATTGGTCTTTAATGTTTTAATTCATAAACAAATAGTATATGTGACAAAAATTTCGGGGGGCACCCCCCTGTATACGCCCCTGAATTTCACAGTCATTCTGTGCAGAACCTAGTTAAAGGAATTGTCCTTCCTGCACAACTCAGTGTGTGATGATGCTCACATTGCTTCCCGCTTAGGGCGCACTCACATTCCTCGTTCGGCGAGTGGTACATCTTTGTGGAGCACAGCTTGGGGTGAAATCCGTGCACAGCTAGTCTGGTTGTTATGTGTCTTAATCCGTAGTTGGCTTCTTTCCACTTGTCGGTGGTCGTCGTGTCTGTGCTGTAAAAGTTCAGTCAAATTTCTGTTTTCTTTCTATGATGTTCGAGAAAACGATAAGATAAGTAATGTTTAATTCGATTGTGCTCAAATAAATTAATTATTTATTGTGAGAGCCATCAAACGAACCCGAACCCACAGGGTAAAAATAAGTAAATAAATAAATAAATAAATAAATAAATAAATAAATAAATAAATTGAATAAAAAATTAATGAATGGCTAAATCAATGAATAAATAAATTAATTAATTAACTAATAAATAAGTGAATGAATAAATAATGAAATGAATCAGTGACTAAATGAATGAAAATGAAAATCCACAGCCTGCTTCCAGTCTCCGACCGGGTCAGGGAATGGAATGAATGAAGCCCCCATCTAGCGGCGAGGATAGAAACTGTGCCGGCTACCAAAGCCTGTCGCACTCCCCTGGGGCAATAATGAACTGAAATGATAGTGAAGAGCGTTGCTGGAATGACATTTGTGACAGGGAAAACCGGAGTACCCGGAGAAAAACCTGTTTGCCTCCGCTTTGTCCAGCACAAATCTCACATGGAGTGACCGGGATTTGAACCACGGACCCAGCGGTGAGAGGCCGGCGTGCTGCCGCCTAAGCCACGGAGGCTCTTGAATAAATGAATAAATAAATAAATTAATAAATAAATAAATAAAATAAATACATGAATCAATGAATAAATGAATGAATAAATAAATAAATAATGAATAAATGAATAAATAAATAAATGAATCAATGAATAAATAAATAAATGAATAAATAAATAAATAAATAATGAATAAATGAATAAATAAATTAATTAATTAATAAATCAATAAATAAATGAATAAATGTATAAATAAATAATGAATAAATGAATAAATAAATCAATGAATAAATAAATGAATCAATGAATAAATGAAATAATAAATAGATGAATAAAAAATAAATGAATAAATGAATGCATAAATAAATGAATAATTGAATGAATGAATAAATAAATATATAAATGAATGAATCAATGAATAAATAAATGAATCAATGAATAAATAAACGTATAAATAAATAAATAAATAATGAATAAATGAATAATAGAATAAATAAATAAATAAATAAATAAATAAATGAATAATTGAATAAATAAATAAATCAATAAATAATGAATACATGAATAAATAAATAAATAAATAAATGAATAAATAAATGAATAATTGAATAAATAAATATATAAATAAATAAATAAATAAATAAATGGATAAACCAATAAATGAATAAATGAATAAATAAATAAATGAATAAATGGATAAATGCATAAATGAATGAATACAGTCCGGAACCTCCTGCACCACCAACTGATAGGGTCTTTGGGTCCAATGTAGTCCGGAATCCCGTGATTGTTTTATTGTGATTCATCTGTAAATATCTATGAGATTGTCGCATTTATTCTGAATTTCTCTGTATATATTACGTAAAACATTCTCTCTACTTTTGGTTCCGCCTGCAGTGGTCTTGAGGTACGTAATGTGACTTCACATCTAAAGGTCCTTAGTTGCTTTACGGCTCTGCCAAGAAATGTAATTCTGGTCTGAGGGTTGGAACTGGGTACATTCAGCCTCTTGAAGCAAGAGCATTCATTGCACCACACGAGGAAGAGAGCAAAACGTTTCAATCCACAACAGCAACATAACGACTATTGCCCGTACAGCGCATTATCTTGAAGGATTGCTCATAAACCAGTAGACAGATGGTGCTGCAAGCGGACAGTGCCGAACTGTCAGCGACAAATCGTAAAGGAGTAACTTATGTTCCTCATGTCCTTGATGTCGTTGAGAGTTCACGTGGAACACCAGTGGACAGGTGTGGTGGTGACTTGTGACCTACGATCGAGGAAGATGACACCTCTCAATGCCAGCAGGAACATAAACCCGACCTGGCCAATGTCGGACCTGGTCACGTCCCGTCGCGTCGCTGAAATATCGTTACTATTGTGGCTCGGCACGGTGCCTTCTGTAGTGACAAGCACAATATATGGACTGCCTCTTGCAGTAGAACCCGGTACACCAATCATGGTTGAGCAATCATAAACATTCCATGATACCAAATATTGTTGGATCTTAACCCTTTCAATTCCAAGCAATTTTTAGCCTATTTTCATTTATGAAACAAGTAGTTCCGTGAAGAACTATACAGCCGGATTAACATTTGTATAAGCATTTAACGTGCAACGTTTCACTATACTCGGATAGTTAATTCCCGAGAAAGTCCATTTAAATATTTATACTTTGCGTCACCGCCAGGTTACTGAAAGTCATATAGGTGAACATATGTTCATAGCCTCTATGAACATAAAAAATTCAGTTTGATTGCTGTAAAAGATTCATTGATATTGAGAACCGTCTAAATATTTCGGATGCTCGCCATTTTGGATTGTTATATGTATAGGCCATGGAGTTATGTACCATTCAAGGACAATTATTGCCTAGGTTCATTATCCAAACTTTCACTTCGATCGCATGATTAAGACACAAGAACTAAAAAATTAATTTTAAAATTTCGCACAGCCGCCATCTTGTGGTTATGTAAACAATTGAACTTAATTAGATACCAGTGCTTTACAATATGTAAAATCATTTACTGTACCACTCTTCACTGCGCTCAGAGAGTTAAATCACGAGAAAAGTCTATTAAAATATTTCAAATTCGCTTGGCCGCCATGTTCGTTTTGTACTTTACAGTTTTATGAAAGTTACATTGATAAACTTGTATCAGTACCCTTTATCACCGTACAAAATTTCAGGGTGATATCTATAATAGTTTCGGAGATATAGAATGTCAGTGAAATATTTCGCACAGCCGCCATTTTGAGGTTATGAAAACAATTGAACTAAATTAGACTCCAGTGCATTACAATGTGTATAAACATTTGCTGTACCAAGTTTCATTACGTTTGGATAGTTAAATCGCGAGAAAAGTCTATTTAAAAGTCTCAACTTCGCTTGGCCGCCATGTTGGTTTTGTAGTCACCAGGTTTTTAAAAGTCTCATAGGTGAATTTCTAGTAGTGCCCTTTATCACCGTACACAAGTTCAGGGCGATATCGATAATAGTTTTGGAGATACTGAATGCTGGTGAAATATTTCGCTCAGCCGCCATGTTGGATTGGTGGGACACAATAAAATTTGAAGGGCACGGTCGGGGTCGGCCAGAATAGTGCTATGATCTTACCGAGTTTTATTGTAATCGCTCGAGTCGTTTAGAAGTTATTAGGGGACACACACACACACACACCTCACACACACACGGACAAAAGGTGATCTCATAACCCTTTTTTTTTATAAAATGAAAATAGGCTAAAAAATATGCTTATGAGATCACCTTTTGTCCGTGTGTGTGTGCGTGCGTGCGTGTGTGTGTGTGTGTGTGTGTGTGTGTGTGTGTGTGTGTGTGTGTGTCCTAATAACTTCTAAACGGCTGGGGAGATTTCAGTGAAACTCGGTAAGGTCATAGTACTATTTCGGCCGACCCCGACCGTGCTCTTCAAATTTTATTACGTCTCACAAATCCAACATGACGGCTGTGCGAAATATTTCACCGGTATTCTATATCTCCGAAACTATTACTGATATCACCCTGGAATTTTGTTCGGTGATAAAGGTCACTACTAGAAGTTTACCTATGAGACTTTCAAAAACCTGTAAAATACAAAACGAACATGGCGGCCAAGGGAAGGTGAAACATTTTAATAGGCTTCTCTCGCGATCTAACCATCTGAGCGCAGTGAAATATGGTATAGTAAATGTTTATACACATTGTAATGCACTGGCAACTAATTTAGTTCTATTGTTCGCATAACCTCAATATGGCGGCTGTGCGCAATATTAATATTAAGTTTTTATTTCTTGTGTATAATTCATGCGATCGAAGTGAACGTTTGAACAATGAACCTACGCAAAAAATGGTCATCTAATAGTACATAACTCTATGGCTTACATATATAAAAATCCAACATGGCGACCAACCGAAATATATTGGACGGCTCTCAATATCTACGAATCTATTACAGCAATCAAACTGAAATTTTGTATGTTGATAGTGGCAATTAACATAAGTAGGATATATGAGATTTATTTATTTATTTATGTATTTATTTACATAGGACCCAATGAGCTAAAGCTCGTGTTAGGGACAATCAAGTATCATAGTTACAGCTTGGCATATATATATAATTTTTGTAACATGATATTCTTTAGGTTAATGGTACATGTGATTGTTAGTGACTAACTTTACAGAAGTTATTCGGTATGATACATTGTATTGCTTAATGCTATTGAATATGGGCTATTCATTCCTTAATAGGAAGTCTTTTGTTTTCCTCTTAAATGTTTTATAGAGAACTTTCCTTTATGCCTAATGGTAGTGAGTTATATTCCTTTACTACCAGAAGCACCCATTCATCGAACGGTCTTCGGTATTAACAACCAGATGTTATCAATTGACCTACTGTTGCAATGTTTAGGGGTTTGGAACCTGTTTGTTGGCAAAGAAAAATGATTAGTTAAAATGTGCTCTCAAACTAAATTTACCTAACGTGTTCTTCCTGGCGTGAAAATAAAATTGAAAACCTCCTAGACGAATCGCAATACACGTCACATACGAACTGACCCTAACCGTTGTGTCAAGTGCCCAACTACAGGAAGACCCCTTTTATAAATTATAAAGTCTTGTGATGCATGAAAATTCAGTTTTTTTAGCCTCCAATGGCCCAAATTCCTAAAATCAGCAAAAAACAGTCTACTATTTCAAATCAGGAATTTTTGAAAATAATGTTGCTGTTTGGAGATATAATAGACCTTCTGTACGACATATCGCACGTGTAAGTCGTGTGAAAAAAATCTAGGGTACTCCTTGAACCCCTTAAGCGCATTGATGAATTTTACAGTTTTAGTTGGTTTCGTGATAACCTTATAGTCATTTGCAACCTTTCACAGAAATGTAATAAATGGAGTGTCATTACTTATTCCAGAAATAGATGGAAAGTTGGATGCCACCTCTTGAGATACTGTTGTAATGGTTAGTGGCTTGCATTCCTTCTTTAGTTTATTAAATGAAATTTGTTTTCTGGGAATATCTAAGAAACTGTTGTGTTTAGAACCTTAAAATATAGTTTTCGGGGACCCTTTACGGCTCTTGAGGGGCCCCGAGTTTTGTTTCTGTCACCAAGGGTTTGAAAATGAGCTTTGTCTTGTCGTTGTACGCCATAATAATGCTAATAATTACAAGAATAGTAGTAATAATAATAATATAACAATATAGGGATAGGGATATAATAGACCTTCCGTACCATACCCGCACGTGTAAATCGCGTTAAAAAATTCTAGAGTACCCCTTGACCCCTTAAGCGGATTATATGTATTGATGAATATTTCAGCTTAATTTGGATCTGTTATAACCTTATTGTCGTTTGCAAACCTTCACAGTAATGTAATAAATGGAATTGCATTGCGTCTTACAGAAATAGATGGATGGACCTCTGAGATTCTGTTGCCTTTGTTACCGGCATGCATTCCTTCATTAATTTATTAAGTGAAATTCGTTTTTTGGGAATATCTCAAAACTGTTGGTTTTAGGGCCTTAAAATGTGGTTTTCGGGGTCCTTTTAGGGCCCTCGAGTTTCATTTCTCACATTGAGGGGCTGAAAATGAACTTTGTCTCACCCTTCTACGCTTATTTCAGCATGTATTTTAATGCGGGTAGGCCCCCTGTTATGAGAGGTACGGAGAAGAGTTACATCAAAGATTAGTGTCGTGCCTCTGATGGATATCTGTATCAAATTTTACGTTAATCCACCCAGCCGTTCTCGAGTTATAAGGACACAAAAAATTGTCCACAGACAAACAGACAGACAGACAGACAGACAGACAAAAAAATATTTTTGCGTGCATCCGTCACAAAACAGCCTGAAACGGGCAAATATGTCAAATTTCCGTGGAAATGCAGAAAAAAAAGAGACAAACATTCATGTTTATATAATAGAGAAGGGATATAATAGACCTTCCGTACCACAACCCGCACGTGTAAATCGCGTGAAAAAACAAGATGTTCAGCAAAGAACATATAGCCTACTTTCTCCTAAATGTATGGGTATCTTTATGACTCTTTGTCCTCATCCCTAAAACAATCACCCCAACCACAATGTATTGTTTGTTTTCTTTTATATTGATAATAAGCCAGTAAGTGTCAAGATCAATATTATATACTTTATGATGATTGAATAACAAAACTACTAACTTATTGTAATGCATTCACGTCCGTTAATCTCTATATTAAGCCAGCCTGCAAAATTAAGAATCTTCCGCCCCAATCACAGTAGGTGGTGCTGCGACCTATCAGTGAATTAATCTTTATCTTGTACGCCTATGCACTGCCATCGTAATGTACTACGATGGCAGTGTTCTATGGGTGTTGAATGAGTAGGCAGTTTAAAGTAGCCAAGAGGGAGGCGATCCAGCTGGCAGTGTTTAAAGGTATTCTGAGCGCGATCGTGGCTATTAGTTGAACTACCAGTATTACAAAATTGCCATACTTCAGGAGGCCAGCTCAGGCATTTACACAGCGTTATGTTTGGAACAATATTACCCACATAACCCACAAGAGGACAGCACCGTACAGAGGCATTAAGAAGGCTGTGGTTAATGACAACGTGTATCTAGTTCTTCTATTCTCCTTTTTCTAATGTCTTCTGTTTATGTGCGATGCTGGGACTGTGTTTTTATTAATATACGCGTGTATACTTTATCCTCTCCGTTGAGCTAAATGACATTTTATTCAGTATCTGTGGAAAAAGCTCGTGCACATCATTTGTAAAAGAATTCAAGAAAAAAAAACCTAACTGTAGCAGTACTCGATCCCCAGTCAACTGCGTGTCAGACTAACATGCTAGCCCAGAGCTAACCGTATCCATGACGTCAGATGTTCTTAACTGACATATTAGATACAAACTGTTGGCAAATAATGACTTTAAATAAACGATTTCTTCACTGCAGTACATCTTCATTAAAGATCATTTCATACAAAGTTTATATTATTGTATCAGTACGGTATATCACATACAACATACTAAAACTACTGAAATATAAGACAGGCACATGAGGACAGCTGCCATCTTGTCTCGTGTGACACAAACGGCTCAGCTCTTTTAAGCCACTCATACTGTATAATATTATAATATTAAATTATAATAAATAACGGATCACGACCTTCAGGATAGCTTAAACCCCCCTAGGCTCGATAATCGGAATTGGTGGGTCTTAAGCTATTTATTAAAATGGTTGCATAATTCACACGGCCGCCATCCTGAAATGGCATGGCCGATGACCTTGAATTTTGGGTGAAAGACGCGTCCTATATAAAGGTATGTTGTCACCAAATTTGGTAGAGATCGGATGATTAGTTTAGCCGTAATTTGATTTTACGTTTTGAACATTTGAGTGGCCGCCATTCTGTTTTGGTAAAGATGGCGGCGATATAAAGTATGACACTGAGGTGTCCTTTACTAGTGCTACCTCTGTACCAAATTTCGTTCAATTCGGTTTCACCGTGTTCGAATTGATAGGGGGGGACACACATTCAGAGTACACACACTCACACACACACAGACACACACACACACACACACACACAGACTCACACACACACATACACACACACACAGACTCACACACACACATACACACACACAGACAGACACACTTTTTTCGCCCTGTGTTGATCTCATAAGTCTACTTTCATTTTTTGCAAAAATCGAAAGTAGGCTAATTCTAGAGTACCCCTTGACCCCTTAAGCGCATTGTATGTATTGATGAATATTTCAGCTTAATTTGGATCCGTTATAACCTTATAGCCGTTTGCAAACCTTCACAGTAATGTAATAAATGGAATTGCAGTGCGTCTTTCAGAAATAGATAGACCTCTGAGATTCACTTGCCATGGTTACCGGCATGCATTCTTTCATTAATTTATTAAGTGAAATTAGTTTTCTGGGAATATCTCAAAAACTGTTGGTTTTAGGGCCTTAAAATGTGGTTTTCGGGGGCCCCGAGTTTCGTTTCTCACATTGAGGGGCTGAAAATGAGCTTTGTTTCACCCTTCTACGCCTATTTCAGCATGTATTTTAAGGGGGTAGGGCCCCTTTTATGAGAGGTACGGAGAAGAGTTACATTAATGATTAGTGTCGTGCCTCTGAAGGATATCTGTATCAAATTTTACGTTGATCCACTCAGCCATTCTCGAGTTATAAGGCCACAAAAAATTGTCCACAGACAGACAGACAGACAGACAGACAGACAGACAGAAAAACAGACAAAAAATATTTTTGCGCGCATCCATCATAAAACAGTCTGAAACGCGCAAATATCGCAAATTTCCGTGGAAATTCAGAAAAAACAGACAAACTTTCTTTTTTATATATATAGAAATTATAGAGGATATAATTCCTTTAGTTCCAAACTTTATAGATTGGGAATGGCTGGTGAATATTCAATTTACTCCTCTTGTCGTTTTTGGGCCCCAGACTGACCTGCATCGTTTGTGTGGGTTACTGGCGACATGGAACTCCAATATGAAGCTCCCTTTGTATTCCATAAGGTTGCTTTTTATCTACGGCCAAAATGGCTGCCAGCAATCACCGACCTTGAGGTGAATATTACAGGGGTGTGCAAATTATTAGACTCGACGTCAGTTTTCCAAAATTGCATTTATACTTTTGACGGCTTAATTCACTAAATATGTTAGCAAGGTGCTGAAATTACTTCAAATGTTAAGCCAAGTGTCTTAATTTTATTTTCTTGTAAGAAACTTAAAGTGAAATCATATTTTAGAGCAGGCCATCCACACAGCGCTCACCGAGTGCTAGCGCTCCGGCTGCGCTCTAAGCCAGTGCTCCGAGCGCTTTGATGGTAGTTTCGTTTGGGATGGGAGGAACTTGGCTGACTGAGCGCGTCTAGCCGCTGTCTAGTCCAATGCTCTTTGTTGACAGCGTGTAAGTAAGTCAGTTACGCAGTGGTCATGACTAAACATCATATTAAAACAAGATGTTCAGTAAAGAACATATAGCCTACTTTCTCCTAAATGCATGGGTATTGTTATAACTCTTTGTCCTTTTCAAGGAATATGATTGAATGTTGGTTGTAGTAGCTTGTTGAAATACAACGTGCTATAGGGATATTAAACATGAATATGAGGTGCCCTTTGCTAGTGCTACCTCTGTAAAAAAAAATCATTCAATTAGCTTTCACCGTGTTTGAATTGATCTGGGGAATGGATTTGCACACATACATGGCCGCTATTTGCAAACTATTGGGCTGATGACCTTGTAGTCAGTCATAAGATGCTTTCCACAAAAAGGCATGTTGTTGCAAAATCCGGTAGAGATCAAATTATTAGGATGGTCGAAATTTGATTTAAGCTTTTAACATTTGGGTGTCCGTCATTCCGTTTCCGTCAAGATGGTGGCGATATAAACATGACACTGAGGTGCCTTTTGCTAGTGCTACCTCTGTACCAAATTTCGTTCAATTCGGTTTCACCGTGTTTGAATTGATAGGGGGAATCGATTTGTACACATACTTGGCCACCATCTGCAAACTATTGGGCTGATGATCTAGCAGTTTGGTCCGAATATGCTTCCCATATAAAGATTTGTTGTTGCAAAATTTGGTAGAGACTAGATTATTAGGTTGGTCGTAATTACATTTTAGCCTTTAACATTTGGGTGGCCGCGATTACGTTTCCGTCAAGATGGCGGTGATATAAAACATGACACTGAGGTGGCCTTTTCTAGTGCTACCTCTGTACCAAATTTCGTTCCATTCGGTTTCACCGTGTTCGAATTAATAGAGGGAATCGATTTTCACACAAAGATGGCCGCCATCCGCAAAATATTAGGCTAATGACCTATTAGTTTGGTCAAAGGATGCTCCCTCCATAATGGTATGTTGATGCAAAATTTGGTAGAGATCGGATGATTAGGTTAATCGTAATTTGATTTTAGCATTGAATATTTGTGTGGCCGCCATTACGTTTCCGTCAAGATGGTGGCGATATAAAACATAACACTGAGGTGCCCTTTGCTAGTGCTACCTCTGTACCAAATTTCATTCCATTCGGTTTCACCGTGTTCGAATTAATAGGGGGAATCGATTTTCACACAAAGATGGCCGCCATCCGCAAACTATTAGGCTAATGACCTATTATATTTGTCAAAGGATGCTCCCTTCATAAAGGTATGTTGTTGCAAAATTTGGTAGAGATCGGATGATTAGGTTAGTCGTAATTTGATTTAAGCTTTGAACATTTGGGTGGCCGCCATTACGTTTCCGTCAAGATGGCGGCGATATAAAACATGACACTGGGGTGCCCTTTGCTAGTGCTACCTCTGTACCAAATTTCATTCCATTCGGGTTCACCGTGTTCGAATTAATAGGGGTAATCGATTTTGACACAAAGATGGCCGCCATCCGCAAACTATTACGCTAATGACTTATTAGATTTGTCAAAGGATGCTCCCTCCATAAAGGTATGTTGTTGCAAAATTTGGTAGAGATCGGATGATTAGGTTAGTCGTAATTTGATTTAAGCTTTGAACATTTGTGTGGCCGCCATTACGTTTCCGTCGAGATGGCGGCGATATAAGACATGACACTGGGGGTGCCCTTTGCTAGTACTACCTCTGTACCAAATTTCGTTCCATTCGGTTTCACCGTGTTCGAATTAATAGGGGCAATCGATTTTCACACAAAGATGGCCACCATCAGCAAACTATTAAGCTGATGACCTATTCGTTTGGTCAAAGGATGCTGCCCCCATAAAGGTATGTTGTTGCAAAATTTGGTAGAGATCGGATGATTAGGTTAGTCGTAATTTGATTTAAGCTTTGAACATTTGTGTGGCCGCCATTACGTTTCCGTCAAGATGGCGGCGATATAAAACATGACACTGAGGTGTCCTTTGCTAGTGCTACCTTTGTACCAAATTTCGTTCAATTTGCGCTCACCGTGTTCGAATTGATAGGGGGGACAGACATTCAGAGTACACACACTCACACACACACACACACTCACACACACATACACACACACAGACAGACACACTTTTTTTCGCCCTGTAGTGATCTCATAAGTCTACTTTCATTTTTTGCAAAAATCGAAAGTAGGCTAAAAAGGAGTGGCGAAGCAGCAGATCTTAAAGCAGAATGGGAAATTTAATTTTTCTGTACAGCTTATAAACGCCATGACAAATGTTTAGTGTGCCACCGAGATTTAATGTGTTTAAAGAAACACAATTTGGAATGGCACTGTAGTGCCAACCACAGGGATGATTACGGTGATTTGACAGACGCCAGTCGCAGTTTGAAGAATTGCGAGATAATTTCAAGCAGCACTTTTCTGTAAGTATTATTGTTTTAATTTTAAAATGCTTGTTTACGAACAAATGACTTAATTAACTGAAGAACACTAAAATTGTTTCTTGCCATATTTCTGTTTAACAGGAGATAGGGAGAGTGAGGTTGGTGGACCCAATTTACGAGTGAATTGCCAAAGCTGGGAAACCCTTCGCGGAAGGGAATATAATCAAGCAGTGCCTAATGGACGCGGCGGCATGTATTCGTCCTATGGAGCTAGCTGAGAAATTAGGGAAATTAGAAAAAATCTCACCCTGTAGGAAGCCTCTGTGGCTTAGGCGGCTGCACGCCGGCCTCTCACCACTGGGTCCGTGGTTCAAATCCCGGTCACTCCATGTGAGATCTGTGCTGGACAAAACGGAGGCAGACAGGTTTTTCTCCGGGTACTCTGGTTTTCCCTGTCAAAATTTCATTCCAGCAACACTTTCCACTATCATTTCATTTCATCTGTCATTCATTTAATCATTGCCCCAGAGGAGTGCGTCAGGCCTCGGCAGCCGGCACAGTTCATATCCTCGCCGCTAGATGGGGGCTTCATTCATTCCATTCCTGACCCGGTCGGAGACTGGAAGCAGGCTGTGGATTTTCATTTTTCTCACCCTGTAGGCCTAAGTGAGGTTTATTTTTATGACAAAACAGCCCTATCAATATGATGTCAACAATCCCACAAAGGCCGTCGAACGCACGACTGTACGTACGTATCTTGTGAGCGCGGTCGGAACATCGTCCGTCTGTCTCTGGTCTCCTCGCTGCCAGAGTGTAGGGTGGTAGGGGAAGGAGCTCTAGTCTGACTGCCCAGTGCTCCCCGAGCGTGGCCGCGCTCTTAGAGCGCAATTACTGAATGGCCCTGTTTTAGAGGTTGAACTAACAGATGAGCCTTGCTAATGCAACATGCCACACGTTTTGGTTGATTACTTCACTCTACTTTTCGCGGCTTTGGTGGCATAGTTCGTAGCATGCCGAGCTTCTATGCCCGAGATTGCGGGTTCAAACCCGGCCGAGGTCGTCGGATTTTTTAAGAGCGTTAAAATCCCTCAGTAAGCCTTCCTTCGGAGGGGAAGTAAAACCGACGGCCCCATGTCATAGATTTATGGCATGTTAAAGAAACTTCCACTGATTACACCTGTGTGAAGCAAAATTATACGTAAAAATTTTGAATAACACTCTTAGGTTCCAACGTTCGTCGCCAGGAGCCGACTGTGGTGGCGTCTAGTAACCAAGTTCTGAACTAGTAGTTGTTGACGGTGGTGTTCGGCGGCAAAAGTAGGAACTACTTGAAAATTTAATGTCTGCAGTCCTTACTTGGATTAAAAACAGATAACACACACTAATACATTAACAAATTCACAAAGAAATTTGATACAATGGTCCGGTTAGCTCAAAACAGTTGCCAGCGTTTCGCCCCAGTGTACCAATGGGCTCTTCAGTTGGTTATGGTACACCTCACCAAGACGCGTGGCTAGTACATACTGTGAAGGCCGCTGCAAGGCACAAATGTTGCCACGAGCAGCGCCAATGTACTATGGAAGTCAATACTTCCTTTCAAAAATAATGTTAGCTTACCTAGCTTATCCATATTGGAAATATCTGTTCCCGTAGGAAACAGGATGTAAAATTGTCCGATTGAGCTATGTACATTAACAAATTCACAAAGAAATTTGATACAATGGTCCGGTTAGCTCAAAACAGTTGCCAGCGTTTCGCCCCAGTGTACCAATGGGCTCTTCAGTTGGTTATGGTACACCTCACCAAGACGCGTGGCTAGTACATACTGTGAAGGCCGCTGCAAGGCACAAATGTTGCCACGAGCAGCGCCAATGTACTATGGAAGTCAATACTTCCTTTCAAAAATAATGTTAGCTTACCTAGCTTATCCATATTCGAAATATCTGTTCCCGTAGGAAACAGGATGTAAAATTGTCCGATTGAGCTATGTACATTAACAAATTCACAAAGAAATTTGATACAATGGTCCCGTTAGCTCAAAACAGTTGCCAGCGTTTCGCCCCAGTGTACCAATGGGCTAACCATAACCAACTGAAGAGCCCATTGGTACACTGGGGCGAAACGCTGGCAACTGTTTTGAGCTAACCGGACCATTGTATCAAATTTCTTTGTGAATTTGTTAATGTACATAGCTCAATCGGACAATTTTACATCCTGTTTCCTACGGGAACAGATATTTCCAATATGGATAAGCTAGGTAAGCTAACATTATTTTTGAAAGGAAGTATTGACTTCCATAGTACATTGGCGCTGCTCGTGGCAACATTTGTGCCTTGCAGCGGCCTTCACAGTATGTACTAGCCACGCGTCTTGGTGAGGTGTACCATAACCAACTGAAGAGCCCATTGGTACACTGGGGCGAAACGCTGGCAACTGTTTTGAGCTAACCGGACCATTGTATCAAATTTCTTTGTGAATTTGTTAATGTACATAGCTCAATCGGACAATTTTACATCCTGTTTCCTACGGGAACAGATATTTCCAACACACTAATACAGCCATCACAATTAACACCGGTTATCAGACAGATTCTACACACACCCAAAATACACGGGGCTACATGACCGCGTTGTCGCAGCCCCTAAACTGAGAAACCAACCAACTAACTCTACTTTTCATGTACAGTAGATTTAGACCAGAGGGATTTGGAGTATTTTTACTGATGATCCGCTTTTGAACTATTCAAAGATTCATGAACCATGGATTGAAATTACCTGACTTAGAGTGTACGTTCCGAATTTAATGAGAAAAAGGAAACGTACTCAGCTCAGGTATCCCTCGGAATCTCCAATTCTGAAAGTGATGATGATAATTGTTGTTTTAAGGGGCCTAACATCTAGGTTATCGTCCCCTAATGGTTTGGGTGATAGTGAAAGATGAGATGAGAATGAACACTATAACTACTACTATAGTGGTACCAGGTAGAAACGAATGTTGGAGGCGGGACTCACCGTACGTTGCTGCTGAAGAGCTTCCCCTTCCATACACGACTTCACAAGGTCCAACGACAAGGGAGCCAGTAGCAGCGAGAAAGAGAGGGACACTTCCCCTACCTGACGCACATGCGCAGAAGAAAGACTAGCAGTGGACAGACAAGAGTGATGCAAACACTTTCTCCTACTTTGGTACGCATGCGCATTGAAACATTCTTTTCTATGTGGTAATCCTATAACTACTGTCTTACAAACTAGAAGAAGAAATGGCAAAGAAATAAAGAAGAAGGCATACAATGAACAGGAGGAAAATACATGCCCTCAACCCTCGAAGAATGAGGATTGAGGGACTTGGGAAGAAGGAGAGCCAGAAGAGGCAGATAGGAAGGGGAAAGAGGAGAGGGTCCACCCCAGAGGCACTGGAAAAAAGGGGAAAAAAACGGACCCAGCTCCGGAATCCCTCCGGGTTGCC
This sequence comes from Meconema thalassinum, assembly GCA_946902985.2. Classification (NCBI taxonomy): domain Eukaryota; kingdom Metazoa; phylum Arthropoda; class Insecta; order Orthoptera; family Tettigoniidae; genus Meconema; species Meconema thalassinum. The sequence goes on from OX336388.2 coordinate 331,148,877, forward strand.
AACTCCCAAACTCACCAGCCGTGAGCCCTTGAGGTGGTAGCACTATCCAGGGTGCACCAGAAGTGGTGGCGCTACACACACCCTGGCTCCTTAAAGGCCTTGAGCAGAAGGCAGGAGATAGGAAGAGAACGGAAGAGGCCTGACCCCTCGACGAATGAGGGATCAGGAAAGATGAGACAAGGGCCTATTAAGGCGCGAAAGTGAAAGACTTCCTAGACCTCGGATACCCTAATACCGTCGGGGTCGGTAAAGAACAAGAGATGACAAAGGGAGGTCGATAGGAAAAATGACAGAGAGGAGCCCGGCACAAGTAAGTGGAAGGAATACTGAACTCAGCTGGGGTCCCGTGGTCGCCAACCCACGTCCCACGAAATTCTGAAAGTTTCCAGTCGTAATTCCTTATGGGAAAAGGTGTTAGTCCACGGTGGAGGAAACATTACTAAGTAGGGTAACAAAAGATGATAAGAGTTAGTCAATAAAATGATTTTGAATGTTCAAAAATGTAACTGATTTAGATTCTTAATTTGATTGTAATTATTTGCACCCCTCTGTAGTAATTAGATTCGTAATGACTGTAGCAGCAAATTAATAATCAGGATATAAAATGAACATCTTAACATTTTAATTCGTTATTTCACATATGAAATGAAAATTTACAGCCTGCTTCCAGTCTCCGACCGGGTCAGGAATGGAATGAATGAAGCCCCCATCTAGCGGCGAGGATATGAACTGTGCCGGCTGCCGAGGCCTGACGCACTCCTCTGGGGCAATGATTAAATGAATGACAGATGAAATGGAATGATAGTGGAGAGTGTTGCTGGAATGAAATTTTGACAGGGAAAACCGGAGTACCCGGAGAAAAACCTGTCTGCCTCCGTTTTGTCCAGCACAGATCTCACATGAAGTGACCGGGATTTGAACCACGGACCCAGCGGTGAGGGGCCGGCGTGCTGCCGCCTAAGCCACGGAGGCTGTATTTCACATGTATCGATTCTAAATACTAATATTTACCTCGAGGTCGATGATTGGTGGCAGCCATTTTGTCCAGAGATGCAAAATAACTACATGGAATACAAAAGGAGCATCATACAATACAATACAATACAAAACTCTTTATTTCCAGAACCTGCATCATACAGAATTGGATATTCACACAACATACTCACAAATTGACATATTTACAACTTTTTTACATAATTAAACAGTTACATGTTTCATTAAAATTCACTTAAGAATACAACACGTTCTGGGCTAGGTATAGGCTGTCTTGAGAGACTTTCTGAACCCAGTTCCAGTAAAAGATTTTAAGTGGTTTGGTAGCTTATTGTGGTATATAGCTCCTTTTTTGAAAGAATCCTTTTCTGCATAATGTTTATTTACCCTCTTTTGAAAAGAGTCGTTCTGCCCTCTGGTTTCATGATTGTGGACATTGTTGATTGTGACAACTTGATGTTGATTTTCCCTTACAAGCAAGATAACTTTGAAAATATACAATGAAAATACAGTATTGTTAAAATATTATGCTTCTTAAATGCAACTCTGCATGATTCTCTCGATCTCAACCCAAACAAGTATCGTATTACTCGTTTCTGCAGTTCAAATATTCTCTCCATATTCCTATTTGCTGCCCCACCCCATATCTCAATACCGTATGATATCTGTGAATGTATCAATCCATAGTAGACTGTTAATTTGTATTCGCCGCTTAAGTATAATGAAATTCTCTTTAAAACGAAGGAGTTTTTGTTAATTTTTTTACAGATTTCATTTATATGCTCTTCCCATAATAATTTATGATCTATTGTAATACCCAAAAATTTTGCTGAGGCTACCTGTTGAATATCATCAGATCCACAGTTAAGATTTCGATCTACTTCTAAATTAGTTCCCTTATGCTTGTTAAATATTACAAAGTTGGTTTTTGAAGGGTTTACACTTAATAATATCTCATTAAAGTATTGAGTGACAAGATCAATACTATTTTGAGTTTCTTGAAGAGTAATTGTTTTATTACAGTTCCAGTTAAAAATAGAGGTATCGTCTGCATACGGAACAATCAAACAATTTTTGACTGTGGTACGTCCTTTACATAGAGAATAAAAAGGAGGGGACCAAGGATTGAACCTTGAGATACACCTTTTTTAACCAAACTAGGAGTGGATTGGAACTTGGAGATATTTTCACCATTCTTAAAAGGAATTTCTGTAAATTGCCATCTATTATTCAAATATGATTTTAACAGTTCTAATGCTATGTAACATTTTTAATATTAGTTATCGTTAAACGTGGTGATGACTATTGTGGTTCAATAATACAAACATGATAATAATAAATAATATACACTGTGGTATGACCTTACCTGTGATAGTGTAATATAATAAGTTGTTGAGCGCCAGATCCCTATTTAAGACAGTGAATCGAAATTTATTGATTTAACCTCGGCTATCAGCAGTAGAGTCGAGACCACTTACCCGGGCCGTAGTGAGACAAAGTCATCTAACCAATCCAGTATTTAATCAAGGAGTATGATTGCCTTAAAGTACTAACTACAATGAAAGAAATAGGCATTACGTTGAAGAGAATGAATTTATTGACTCAAGAACAAAATATTAATAAAACAGAATAGTGATAGTCACACAATTGAATTTAAAATTACTCAATGCGGCAATTAATTTAAAAGGAACTGAACATATAAAATGAATTGAAAGTTAATTGAAGTTAAATTATAATAGAGACGATAGTTTTATTTAATTGTTTGCTCACCCATTCGAAGATTCGTCATATTTAAGAAATGATCGATGATCTCGATGTTACGTCGCTTATGTTTAAAAAAATGATGTGATATCTCAATTACTATGAAATATCCTCATTAAATACGTTGCCATCTGTAGAAAGACTCTTGATCAGGGATATAACCCATTATGTATTGATATAGATTTCGGCAAGACATCGTACTTTGCCCACTCTGTTTGCTCAGTTCATTAAGACCCAGAGAGCAAGGTTACCACTTCCTCCCTTCATTGATAGCTATTGATGAATGCCACTCTTGTCCGATGTCGCAGGTACAAATACTAATGACTTCCTTGTCACGTGGTGTCACAGCTTCCCTCTCTCATTATCCTTCTCCATTCTTGACTCATAACTTGCAGCTTTGACGCGTATATGGCCTACAGTAGTGACGTATTGGTTACACCATAGTTGAAATATAATGTTCCAATCCTTCTCGAAGGAACTAGATTATGCGCACGTGATGGTTACTCATATTGGGTTTCTTTGCATCTCGAAAATGACGCAGTTTGCTGTGGTGAAATTATTACTACGTCGTTCAGTTTGTGACGCATTGGGTTGATCCTATTTGGCAATCTTGTTGCAATATATATATTTCGTCTCTTTACAGGTAAATGGATATTAATAAAAATCTAATTGAATATAATAATAAAAACCGCTTACAATTATCTGATATAAAAATCATCTCATTGATGTACTAATTAATAAGAATAATAAATATGATAATTATAAATGAATAACCCTTTAAATATAACAAGTATGGGATCGAATCGTTACAATCGCCCCTAAGATAAATAATTTAAATGACATTTCACATTATTTCTCTTACCCCATCCAACATAAAAAAAACTATAAATTTAAATATTATAACCCCCAAAAAGACAACATACAATATACTCTTCATCAATACATAAAAATATACAAGAAAGATATTCTTCACAAAAATTCACATTTTAACTTTCATTTATCTCATTCTTCCAAATGTTCATAATGTTCATTCTTCTTTATATTTATGCTGTAAAGAAATATACATAAATGCCCTTCACTTTTAATTTTGACATATATGTCAACGCTGCACTCGGTGATCGTAGGTTTGACATTCAATTTTGTCTTCATATCTAGTGAACGTAGTTTTCGTCAGTCTGGTGTAGAATTACATTGTTGTATTTCCAGCTGATTAACACATTATAACTATTACCGCATACGATATGCAAACAACGCAATATTCCTTTCGTCTCTATAAAGGGATTACTCAAATGCAGTACAATTTCAATAATTGAAGAGAAAAAAAAAATAACTTAGCAAGATACCTAAGGCAATTCCAATTTCAGTGCGTGTCATACATGTAAAAATTTCCCCAAATACATAATGACATCGAAATACCTCAAAGCAGTTATTAAACAGTTCACATAAATATCCAAGTTACTACTCACCTGCCTTCGTGGCTTAATTCTTTCTTAGGCCACGGCCGCCTCCTTTCAAATTAATACTTCCTAAGTCTCCACGACTTCTTAACTTTTCATAAAACCATAATTCCTCTTTACTACTTCTCGAAAACAATAACTTGAATTTTCAAAATCACAAATGAACATATAATCTGACTTCTCGTTCACTTTATAAAATTTAACTTAGCGTCAAGATATAACTTTACTGTATTGTCATTCCTTACTTACCATAACAAAATGATTAAGACTTGGACAAAATACTACTCAATACCTGAATTACGTATATCACTAAACTATTTCACAAAAACACATGACAAACTCCTCGGAATAAATATTTCGTTCCACAAAATATTAATGCTCTTATACTTTAAACTTAGTCTATTCATGATTTGACTTTTTGCTGAATACCTAAAAACCCCCTTTAGTTTTCTCTCAAAACTCTTAATTAAGTACCGTGTTCTCCAAACACCACTTCCTACTTGTTCTGACCGCCTGGAGTATAGCTTATTCCTACTACACCAGAATCTCTCAGAACTCTCAACAATTCATCGTGACATCACACGTCACATACAAAAAAACCTCCCCTATTCGTGGTATAATCCCACATCTTCTTACTGTTACAGGTCACCTCTTACTGACCAATAACACACTAAATTTCAGCTAAAAAATCTTACATGCTTCGACTAATTCCTTGGAATAATAACATCACACTTAGCTTTCCTAATTATTGTCTTCCTAAAATAATGACAGTGTTCCTGTTGATAGTCAATAACACCGACACTCTTAATTAGCAAATATTCTCCCATAATCACTTCATAAAGCAAGTCCTGAGTTATAACACAGTTCAGACACTCTCTGCTCTACCAAATTAACTGCGTAAATTACACCTGCCTTTAATTGAAACTTCATTATTACCCCTTAGGTATACACTTATCTTACCAACTTATTCTTGTCTTCAAAATATTAAACTTTTCTTTACTAACTCCGTATGACATAAATAAAACTTTAATTTCTCGTCTACTAAAAAAATGATTTACTTTTAAAATCCTCAAAACTTCGAATTATAATAAATTCCTTTCAATATTAGTAAATATTATGCCAACCATCTAATTATTAATATTACCTTTACTTTTACCTGTGTAGGACAACAATCTACCACATCATTAATTCATTTTTAATCATCAGTAACTTTTTACTACAAAGTGGTTTAGCTCGATAACAAGCCTTGTAATATCTTTAAAACCTGCGTAACTGTAACTAAAACTTGGGAGCATCTTACCTTTGTAATCTCTTATTACCTTGTGTGCATACAACCATATATACTTTAAAAACCTCCCAACATTAACTTCACGTAGTCCCGTAGACACCATTAAAAAAAACTTTGCTCAACGGAATATACCTCGCTGACCTACTTCATCTTACCAAAAACTTCCTCCAACCTACTTCATTTGGCATCTTACCAAAAACTTCCTCAAAAAACAACTTCATTTGGCATCTTACCAAAAACTTCCTCAAAAAACAACTTCATTTGGCATCTTACCAAAACTTCCTCCTTAAAAAACTTCATTTGGCATCTTACCAAAACTTTAAAACCACATTGCTCAACGGCATTACCTTCGTTGGCCTACTTCTTCAAACTCACGTCCATTTACGTGAAAATACACACATACACACACACATATCTGTCAACAAGTACCAGATGTCCTAATTAGTTACTACTTCCTCATTTCAACCCGATGTTGGTTAATTCATACAACGCATTACCATTAACAATTCTAAACCACTTATAAATTTCTCAAAATATATCCTCTGATAATCTCGCTGTCCTCAAAATGAAACTTCTTTATTAAATCAATACTTAATTCTTCAACTCTTTCGTTTTATTACCACTGTATCATCTTATCTTCACTCACTTTTGAATTAAATCTTTATTACCATTATATTCATAATTATGGTTGCCATAATAATTATTACTACTTTCTTTCGATTACTTACCTATGTAATAACCTTCCTACTTTTTTAAATTTAATCCTCACTTCCTCCAACTTACCTGCAGCTTAAGGACCCACATTCAACTTACCTGAATTGCTCAATAGCACGACAACCTCTGTCTTCCAAATTAAATGATTTTAGTCAATCTAAATCAATAAGCGTAGGCACTACGCGCCCCTAACCATCCTAACTTCACGACTGAATTAAAATTACACACAGCAGGTTTCTCATCTACCTCTGTTAAATCATATAAAACTTCATTACTTAATATTTAAGTCATACGGAACAGTAACTATCGGCAATATAAATTTACATAACTACGTTCTCTGGCATTTCACAGTTCTTACCACATTCATCTTCAATTCTATCTTTAACTAGAATTCCACTTTCCTCCATCCTTATAACATTAATTTCTACTTTCTTTGTACTATATTCATCCATAGTAACACAGTACTTCGAATTTCCCCCTCTCACTTCCCCAAGTCTAGCTACTTCAGTACGCCACTGCACATCATATGCTTTCTTTCTCTCTTTCATCCTTATTTCCTTTTCCTCTAACAATTTAATTCTCTTCTCTCTCATTTTACTTCTAAAATATCTACCTACATGTCTCCTCTTCACTTCTCCACTACTACTCCATAATTTTCTCTTTAGCCGTTGCCTATTGCTTCTGCTCTTACCTATCTCCCTCCTCCTCTTCATCTGTTTACTAATCATGTCCTTCTGACTATGATTTAACGCACGCTTCTCTGCCTCTAATAATTTCACATTAATTTCCGCTACACCATCATTAAATTCTTCCCTAGTCAGCATAACCTCTTCACCTAAGATTTTCTGCATCTTAATTTCTTGAGTGCCTAGTACTTTCTTCATCTTACCTACTTCTATCCCTATCTTTTCTCTCATCTTCTCCACTTCTTTTTCACTACGTTCTATAGTCTCTTCTATAGCTGTCCTGCTTTCATCTATCATCTCCGCTGATTGCTGTTCCTTACCTAAGCTACTTTCATCTAAAATCTCCTCTACCTCCAATCTGCTTTCACCTACAATCTCCCCTAATTCCAATTTGCTTTCACCTAAACTCTCGTCTGACTCTAATCTGATTTCACCTAAAATCTCGTCTGACTCTAATCTGATTTCACCTAAAATCTCCGCTATTTGCCGTTCCTCACCTAAGATCTCCTCCGATTCCAATCTGCTTTCACCTACAATCTCCACTGACTCTAATCTGTTTTCAACTACAATTTCTTCTACCTCCAATCTACCTTCACCTAAAATCTCGTCTGACTCTAATCTGCTCTCACCTACAATCTCCTTCAACTCTATTATGCTTTCTTCTACTATCTCCTCTGACTCTAATCTACTTTCACCTACAATCTCCTCCAACTCTACTATGCTTTCTTCTACTATCTCCTTTGACTCTACTCTACTTTCACCTACAATCTCCTCCAACTCTACTATGTTTTCTTCTACTATCTCCTCTGACTCTAATCTGCTTTCACCTACAATTTCCTCTGATTCAGATTTGTTTTCAACTACAATTTCCTCTGACTCCAATCTGCTTTCAATTACAGTCTCCTTTCTCATCCATTTCTGATGTTCTCTATCTGAGTTCTCCAACCACTCCTGATGTTCTTTTCTTTCTTTCTCTCTCCTTTCCTGACGTTCTCTACTATCCTTATCTAATTTATCAAACATCCTCATGAGTAAATTGAATTTATCGTCAGGAATATCTATAGACTTTTCTTTTTCCTGACCACCACTAGTCTCAGGATGTACCTCTGTATTCTTATCTGCCATCTCTAAGTACACCGTATAAAAATTGCCCTTCCAAAATTCACTCACTTCACTGTCCCCCAAAAGCACTGACAATTTGCACTGAAATTATACACTCCTCTGACTAAATACCGAATGGTTTTCGTGTCCTACTTTGTGGCGCCAAATGTAACATTTTTAATGTTTATTCTTTTTTACAGTATATATATATATTAGTTATCGTTAAACGTGGTGATGACTATTGTGGTTCAATAATACAAACATGATAATAATAAATAATATACACTGTGGTATGACCTTACCTGTGATAGTGTAATATAATAAGTTGTTGAGCGCCAGATCCCTATTTAAGACAGTGAATCGAAATTTATTGATTTAACCTCGGCTATCAGCAGTAGAGTCGAGACCACTTACCCGGGCCGTAGTGAGACAAAGTCATCTAACCAATCCAGTATTTAATCAAGGAGTATGATTGCCTTAAAGTACTAACTACAATGAAAGAAATAGGCATTACGTTGAAGAGAATGAATTTATTGACTCAAGAACAAAATATTAATAAAACAGAATAGTGATAGTCACACAATTGAATTTAAAATTACTCAATGCGGCAATTAATTTAAAAGGAACTGAACATTTAAAATGAATTGAAAGTTAATTGAAGTTAAATTATAATAGAGACGATAGTTTTATTTAATTGTTTGCTCACCCATTCGAAGATTCGTCATATTTAAGAAATGATCGATGATCTCGATGTTACGTCGCTTATGTTTAAAAAAAATGATGTGATATCTCAATTACTATGAAATATCCTCATTAAATACGTTGCCATCTGTAGAAAGACTCTTGATCAGGGATATAACCCATTATGTATTGATATAGATTTCGGCAAGACATCGTACTTTGCCCACTCTGTTTGCTCAGTTCATTAAGACCCAGAGAGCAAGGTTACCACTTCCTCCCTTCATTGATAGCTATTGATGAATGCCACTCTTGTCCGATGTCGCAGGTACAAATACTAATGACTTCCTTGTCACGTGGTGTCACAGCTTCCCTCTCTCATTATCCTTCTCCATTCTTGACTCATAACTTGCAGCTTTGACGCGTATATGGCCTACAGTAGTGACGTATTGGTTACACCATAGTTGAAATATAATGTTCCAATCCTTCTCGAAGGAACTAGATTATGCGCACGTGATGGTTACTCATATTGGGTTTCTTTGCATCTCGAAAATGACGCAGTTTGCTGTGGTGAAATTATTACTACGTCGTTCAGTTTGTGACGCATTGGGTTGATCCTATTTGGCAATCTTGTTGCAATATATATATTTCGTCTCTTTACAGGTAAATGGATATTAATAAAAATCTAATTGAATATAATAATAAAAACCGCTTACAATTATCTGATATAAAAATCATCTCATTGATGTACTAATTAATAAGAATAATAAATATGATAATTATAAATGAATAACCCTTTAAATATAACAAGTATGGGATCGAATCGTTACAGCTACTCCCCTTATACCACAAGCCTTTACCGTATCCAATAATAATTAATGATTTGAGTTTCATTTAGCCAGTAACCCACACAATTGGTGCAGGATGGACTAGGTCAAAAAATGATCTCTACTAAAAAATAAAAAATAGATACGTACGCACACAATTGTGCAGCCATGGATTGAAAGGGTAAAGTTAATTTCGAACCTTGAATGTCAATCCGTTAATTCTGGATTTCGAATCAATAAAAGAAATGTCCTGTTTTCTAAATTTTACTGTCAATTTTTTTGATTAATTTCTATAGGTCCACCTACAAAAGTATATCTATTGTTAATGTTTCAATGACCATTGGCTGCAATAAAAGTTTATTAACTTTTCATTTATTTATTTATTTATTTATTATTTATTTATTTATTTATTTATTTTCAAATGTTGCTCAAAAGTATTTTATAGAACTTACATAGCCTACTCAATATTTCTTATAGTATTCTTTTTATTTTGTTTATATTCAATCTTTAGGACATCATTTAGTTCTTGTTTGTTTGTTTGTTTGTTATTTAAAGGTTACTTCCCATTATGTTCCAAAATTTAACAAATTATATATTACAAAAATTAGTCTTATATCTTTTTGATTGTTGTTGTTCTTCCTTGAGTCCTCAGTCTTTTGACTGGTTTGATGCAGCACTCCATGCCTTCCTGTACTGAGCTAATCGTTTCTCTACATATCAACCACTCCTTACATCCGAGGCATTCTGTTTAACATATTCTAACCTTGGTCTACCCCTACAGTTCTTACCCTTGACCACTCCTTCCATAACAAAGTTTGCTAATCCTAGGTGTCTTAGTATGTGTCCTACCAACTTATCTCTTCTCTTCATTAGCAGTCGCCAGAAACATCTCTCCTCTCCCACTCGTCTTAGTACCTCTTCAATTGTTACTCTATCTACCCATCTGATGTTTATCATTCTCCTGTAACACCACATTTCAAACGCTCTCTATTCTGCTGCACCAATACAGTAGTCCGAGTTTCACTTCCATAGAGCGCCACGCTCCAGACAAAGGCTTTCAAAAATTACTTTCTAATACCTAAATCTATATTCGATGTCAACAGTTTCTTTCTGTAGAAATGTTTTCCTTGCCTGAGCCAACCTACTTTTTATATCCTCTTTGCTTCGTCCATCACTGGATATTTTGCTTCCTATGTAGCAGAAGACTCCTACTTATTTAGCTCTTCACCTGCCAATTCGTCATCCATAGGGGTTTCTGATTTCATTCGGCTGCATTCCATTAGATTTGTTTTACATTTATTGATTTTCATCATGAATTCTTTCCTCTAGACGGAGTCCATACCATTCAAAAACTCATTTAAATCCTCAGGCTTGTCGGCCAAGATGACGATGTCATCAGCAAATCTCAGTGTTGAAATTATGTCTCCTTGAATCTACTTTAAATTTTTATCTAATCTTATCTGAAAAACGTATATATATTATTTATTTAAGGACGGTGTTTGGGAGCTGAACAAACTTTGTCAGCAGATACAACTGGGGATGGAGACATGTGACCGCTAACTTGGGTCTAATAGGGTCAGGGAAAGGATTTTAGAAGGAAGTCAGTCGTGGACCTGTTGAAAGAAACCGTCCCAGCATTTGCGTGGTGGTGAAAATAATATAATATAATTATGTAATATTTTGTTAAGATAGCCAGTGGTAGTGGTAGCAGCTGCACGAGAACGGATCCCACATCGCACAACTGAGAAGAGTTGGATTCGAATCCCACCTCAGGCATCATGGAAGTGGTTTATCGTGGTCTCCCACTTCTACTCCAGGAAAATGCTAGGATGGTTAATTGGTTAAAGCAGCAACTGCCTCCTTCCCTATCAGGTGCGTATATACATTTCTTCGGAGAGGCTGACTATCCTGTACAATTGTGAGTATTCTCAGAGGATTGTCACCACAAAATACCCAGAAATATCAACCAATATATTAGAGCTTTTTTTATTTTATTTATTTTTTTTAATTTTACAAATTGATAAATTTCTTGGCAGATCCGGTAATCGAATTCGGCAGCCAAGAATGCTAGCCACTACACCACGAGGTAGTCTTTAACCAATAAGTTAAGATTAAAGTACAACCAAATTCACAATTATTTTATGCTTTTACCGAAGCAACACTTTCTTAATTTTTATTGGCTTTTTTGGGTGGGGGGAGGACGGAGGGGTGAAGGGGGCGGCGTGGGGGCCGAGGGCGGGGGCGGCGTGGGGGCCGAGGGCGGGGTGGTGGGGGACGGGGTGGTGGGGGGACTGGAGCGCCCACAACTCCCCCCTTATATACGCCCCTGTTCCCTATCATAATCTGAATTACAAATACATACACTACTACAGACACCACAACAATACAGGTTATCCAACATACATGCCACTCCAAGTACACGGGGTTAAATAACGATAGCTTTCTTGGCTGTCACCGCGGAGGCCAGGGTTTAATTCCCGGCTCTACCAACAACTTTAATTCTGGTCGGAGTGTTAGAACGGGGTACACTCAGTCCCGTTAGGCAAAACTGAGAAGAGGTGGGTTTGATACCTACCTCAGCCACCCTGGAAGTGGTTTTCCGTGGTCTCCCACTTCTACTCCACGCAAAAATAACGGGATGGCACCTAACTTAAAGCCATGGCCGCTTCCTACTCAAATTCTACCTCCATTACAAATACTCACACTAGTACAGGGATAGCAGTGACACAGGGTATCAGAGAAACTCTACACACACCCAAGTACATGAGGCTACATTACCATGATGTCGCTAAGCCCCTAAAGAATCAACAACAATAACAACTTAAATAACAATGAAATCGCAAGTCCCTAAATCAATTAGCAACAAGAGCAACAACTCATGAGACCTACCTTCTGGCTTCTTGCTTGCATTTAGTTTCGCTTAGCGCATGGTTTGTACTCGAACATGTGAAATTCCAAAAGAAATGGACATTTAAAATGGGATTGTATTGATTTATTCCATTAAGTTGTGGGTTAGACATTCTGAATAGATTTGAAAAACAACAACAAATAAATTAATTAAATAAGTAAATAAATAAATAAAGAAAGAAAGAAAGAAAGAAAGAAATAGACAAAGAAAGAACGAAAGAAAGAATGAAGGAATGAAAGAAAGAAAGAAAGAAAGAAAGAAAGAATGAAAGAAAGAAATAGAGAAAGAATGAATGAAAGAAAGAAAGAAAGAAAGAAAGAAAGAAAAAATAGAGAAAGAAAGAAAGAAATAAAGAAAGAATGAAAGAAAGAAATAGAGAAAGAATGAATGAAAGAAAGAAAGAAAGAAAGAAAGAAAGAAAGAAAGAAAAAATAGAGAAAGAAAGAAAGAAAGAAAGAAAGAATGAAAGAAAGAAATAGAGAAAGAATGAATGAATGAAAGAAAGAAAGAAAGAAAGAAAAAATAGAGAAAGAATGAAAGAAAGAAAGAAAGAAAGAAAGAAAGAAAGAACGAAAGAAAGAATGGACGAAAGAATGAATGGACGAAAGAAAGAAAGAAAGAAAGAAAGAAAGAAAGAAAGAATGAACGAAAGAAAGAATGAAAGAAAGAAAGAAAGAAAGAAATAGAGAAAGAATGAATGAAAGAAAGAAAAAAATTAGAGAAAAAATTATAGGAAGAAAGAAATAGAAAGAAGGGATAAAAGTTAGGAAATAAATTTAGGAAGAAAGAAAGATTAAAATATACAAAGAAATATAGGAAGAATGTAATAGAGAAGGAAATAAAAAAAAAGAATAAACAATAGAAAAAAATATAGGAAGAAAGAAAGAAAGAAAGAAAGAAAGAAAGTTGAACTACATGAAAATACGACATTGAACTCTTAACGGATAGCCTACTTGACGGTGGTATAACTTCGTAAGGAGTTGGAAGGAACTATGCTGTTAAGAAAATAGCGCTACCTTAAATTCTAGCACTCGCTAGAATGGAATAAATAATTCACAGAACTTGTTCACATTTTTGTTGTGAGTTGGTATCACTTCATTGTTCATACCTTAGAATCACCACCGTCTTTTGCTACTTCTTCTTTCTTGTCCTTGCTGAGTGTTCCGGCAAAGCAGCCCTCTATGTACTTGGAGGACCTCCCCTCCGAGCAGGACTGATGGTAGACGGTCCAGGCGTTGAAACCATCCCCTGACAGTTTCTTGTGCTCGTTATAGATGCGGCGGATACACTCAACGTCGTCTGAGATGTCATCGTCCTCGAACTTGTCGCATGAGACACCGCACGCCCACCCTTTGCCTGGGGGTGAACACCAGAAGATGTCGCTGATCTGGAACAAGCCATGGTCTGTATTCCCACCCACGGCGGTCGTGTTGTACTCGGACTCATGGCGTGCGATACACACCCACGTCGCCACCTGTTTCTCCGGGAACTTGTAGTTATCTCTCAACTCTAGTGCAAGCTCACACCGGTCATATACCTTCCCCTGCACCAGCGCGCCGGCCACCCAGAACCCTAGCAGCCACTGCAGCATGTCGACACTATACACAGCCACTCAGCTGATCCTTCCGGTATTTATACGCGTTCACTGACCTAATACATGCCTAACCTAACCTACTAGCATGCAGATGATCTGATCTTACGGGACTGGTTTCATAGACAGACACTCTCTCTCACAAACTAAGCCGTAACAGATGCGCCCAATCTGGTCGACCTTCGAGTAGACTCATCTTCTAACGTCATGAGAGCCAAGGTTCACTCCATAATGCTTGCACAGGAGGCATGAGCAAGGACAGCCTTTCGCACGTAACTGTTGGTTGGTTGCTTCCTTAGTTTAGGGGCTGCGACAACGCGGTCATCTAGCCCCGTGTACTTTGGATGTATGTAGAATTTGTCTGATAACCGGTGTTAATTGTGATGGCTAGGGCTCGGATTTTTAGGTGCTAAAATGGGGGAAATATTTATTTTTTATGTATTAAAAATACCTGAAATATGTGACAAAAAGCAAAAATATTTAATTATAATTTACTTTATTAATGACAATATAAACAATATGCAGTACTCACGAATGTAATTTATTCTATGTCTCACTGACTGCTGAACCATTACAATACACAACGAGATACATCTTCAGGTTGTCCATCACAAATGACCGACGATTAACGCGAAACACTTCTTCTGAAGGCGCGAAACTGCGGAAATGTGTCTCTTGCCCTCGAGGTGTGGTGTAACATAAGATCGCTGTTCAGCCTTGATAGCTTTCCCAAATGGTTGGCAGAACAGAACGCCCCCATCAGAAGTAAGACTATCTTTACATTCTGCAACAGACGATAACTTGTAGTTGTTTTTACTTTAGGCATCGTAGAACTGCCTTACACTTCACAGTACCAGAAGTGAACGGCTTATGAGTGACACTGGTTCCAGGTAGCTTTCTAGCACGTGGTTCAATATGGCTATGGACAAGGAAATCACCGGCTTCCACGGTGAGTGGCACGGGGCAAGTTAAGAACAACACAGTTGAAAGCTGACAAACGCTCTGCATGAAGATTTGATAGCTCAAAGGTTCTTCCCCGTTGAAGTAAAAAAAAATGCAATAAACTGATTTTATAAAATGAAAATATTATGTCTATTTATGCACTAATGAGTGAAAAGCAGGAATTTATGTATTTATAGAAAAATGCTCAAAATATTTATTTAAATAAAAAATATTTATTTACCTAAAAATCCGAGCCCTAGTGATAGCTGTATTAGTGATTCAGTTGAGGACTGCAGACGGTCAATTTCAAGTAGTAGTTCCTACCTTCGCTACCAAATGCTACCGTCCACGACACCTAGCTGCAGATGTGTCTACTAAATGTCATCGCAGTCAGTACCTGGCGGTGAACGTTGGAACTAATATAGCGTTATCAAACTAACCTACAAATGTTAGCTTCCACAAGTGTAGTTAGAGGAAGGTTATTTTTCTTGCCATAAATCTATGACATGGGACCGCCACGCCGGCTTTACTTCCCCTCCGAAGGAAGGCATACTGAGAGATTTTTAACGCTCTTAAAAAATCCGACAATTTCGGCCGGCTTTGAACCCGCGACCTTAGGCATAGAAGTTCAGCATGCTACCAGTTACGTCACCGAAGCCGCTTCCCACAGAGTCAGATGGAAAATTGAATGTGATCTCGTGCAATGGCGTTGTCATGGCTTTTAAACAAATAAACATGACGATAGTCCCTGTCAGAACTGTGTCGCGTACAGCTGCATAGCACTAGGGCCGGGAGGGTAGTCTGTACACATGGGGCGCACGCAACCCATTGTGCAACCAGCAGCAGCTCTCTGACTTCATAAATATCGAAGATTTGTTTAAAAAGTGCCTTTAAACAAATAAACATATTTATAGAAGCCCGCATAACAGTAAAGCCAGGCGGGTGGTTTATACACATGTGAGAGTTCTCGAACGGGTCCGCTAGTTGTATCATAACAGCCTCAAGTTGGCGCTGAAGTAACGCCATTTGTTTACTCGAGTCAGAAGCTGCACAATAATAATAATAATAGTCTAATAATAATATTCGTCTCCAACCGGCAGCGGTACCTACGCTCGCTAACGCGCGGCGCTAGGCCATGGGACCAAGCTCTCTGCGGACTCAGTAGACGTGGGTTTGAGCCCAACCGTCGGCCGTCCTTGAAATGGTTTTCCGTGTTTTCCCCATTTTCAATTCTAGGCAAATGCTGGGACGGTCCCTTCTGACAGGCCACGGCCGCTTCCTTCCACATCCTTGCCCAGTTTCATTCATCTTCATTCATTTCATCTCTCATTAACTCCTCTCATGAGGTTGGCGTCTGGAAGGGAGTCCGGCCGTAAAAACCATCCGACACAAAGACTTTCATTGCATCTCATCACCGACCCCGTTGAAAACGGGAATAGGCGGCTTCGGTGGCGTAGTTGGTAGCATGCTGAGCTTTTATGCCCAAGGTCACGGGTTCAAACCCGGCTGAAGTCGTCGGATTTTTTAAGAGCTTTAAAAATCCCTTAGTATGCCTTCCTTCGGAGGGGAAGTAAAACCGGCTGGTCCATGTCATAGATTTATGGCATGTAAAAGAACCTTCCACTAACTAAAATTGTGTGAGGCCAAACTTTGTAGGTTAGAATTTATAACGCTATATTAGTTCCAACGTTCGCTGCCAGGTGTTGACTGCGATGGCATCTAGTAGCCAAGTCCGCAATCTAGGTGTCGTGGACGGTAGCATTTGGTAGCAAATGTAGGAACTACTTGAAATTATCGTCTGCAGTTCTCTTCTTACTTGAATTAAAACAGACAGCACACACTAAAACAGTTATCACTAGGGCTCGGATTCGAGCATATTTGCATATTTTTTTCCTCAATAGTACGCATTGAAAGAAGCCTTTCGGTGGTATTTTCACCTCTCTGGGACCAACAGAATTAAAATTTATCGAGCATATAAATGCATAAAACCGCGGTTTTCAGAATAGAAGCATATAAATGCATATTCTCGTGGTTTTCGTCTAAATAGTTTCTTTCCTTCGAATCGCTCCATCCCCTTCCCCGAATTCGGGCCCTGACCATCCTTAAGGTTCGAAAACAGAAATAATTATTGAAAAGCCTATCTGGTGCGAGTAATAAAACCGCAGGTTTTTAACCTTTAGTGAGGTCGTTCTCGTCATTGAAACTTTTATTGACTGATTTAAGAAAATCATTCAAAACTGAAAACATAGAAAAAATTCTCGTTGTACAGACCAATGCAGATCTACTTCATTGACTCGCCTAATTTTGCACATTTTGTAAATGAACTTTTAAACTGTAACTTTTATAAGAAAACATCTCTTATATATACTTGAAACTTGAATGCGAGTATATCGCAGTGTATCATACATACAATTAGAAAATAAAGCCCATATATAAAGATATGTTAGGGGGCCGATAACCTAGATGTTAGGCCCCTTAAAAACAATTATCATCATCATCATCATCATCATCATCATCATCATAAAGATATGTTATTGGTTTTTTCGTTTCACTTTCCTTTCTGTTTTTTCGAGCATATCTATCGAGCATAAAACACATGGTTTTCGAGCATATCTGGAGATTTTATCGAGCATATCGATCCGAGCCCTAGTTATCACAATTAACACCGGTTATCAGACAGATTCTACACACACCCAAAGTACACGGGGCTACATGACCGCGTTATCGCTGCCCCTAAACTGACGAACCACCCAACTGACATACAACTCCAACCAGAAAATATTGGATGAAGAGACGAACTGCAGACCTCTATACAGAGAGTTTGTTTTATATGTGACGGGGACCCTACATCGCCCACTCGCCCGCGTTGCGAGCCTGTCTCCCGCCAGGCACTTTGCCGTATTGAGACGCCATCGTGGCACTGAGTCATTGAGTATAGGAATTTGTACTTCAATGTGATCCTTGACCAACTTTTTTGACGAACTGACTTACGGAGAGCGATTGTCAACTTATTTTCAACAGGAACCTGCCACTGTTCACACTGCCGAAGCATCCATGACAGAATTACGTCGCATTTTCGGTACTAGGATTATAAGTCGGAACGTGTGGCCCCCGAGAAGCCCAGACTTATCACTAGGGCATGGATTTTTAGGTGCTAAAAATCTGGAAAATATTTATTTTTTATGTATTAAAAATACCCGAAATATGTGACAAAAAAATAAAAATATTTAATTATAACTTAATATAGTTTATTAATGTGAATATACTGTAAACAATATGCAGTATTCACGAATGCAATTTATGCTATGTCTCACTGACTGCTCAAGAATTGCAATACACAATGAGATACATCTTCAGGTTGTCCATCACAAATGACCGACGATTATCGCGAAACACTTCTTCTGAAGGCGCGAAAAGGCGGCAATATGTTTCTGGCCCTTGAGGTGTTGTGTAACTTGAGATCGCTGTTCAGCCTTGATTGCTTTCCCACATGGTTGGCAGAACAGAACAGCCCCATCAGAAGTAAGTTATCTTTAAATTCTGAAACTACTGCTGCAGACGATAACTTGTAGTTGCTTTTACTTTAGGCATCGTAGAATTGCCTTGAACTCCACAGTGCCAGAAATGAACTGCATGTGAGTGACAGTTGTTCCTGGTAGCTGGGGAGGAGGGTACCACGTGGTGCAATATGGCTATGGGCGAGGAAATCCGGCATCCACAGTGAGTGGTACGGGGCGACAAGTTAAGAACAAAAATGCAGTAAACTGAAAGATCTAGCATACTGATTTAAAAATGTAAATATTATGTCTTTTTATGTGCTAGTAAGTGAAAATCAGGAATTTATGTATTTATAGAAAAATGCTTAAAATATGTATTTACATTAAAAAAATATTTATTTACCTAAAAATCCGAGCCCTACTTATCACCATGTGACTTTTATCTGCGGGGGACGCTTAAAAATAGAGTGTATGCGAGAAACCCTCAGACTATAAATGAGCTTAAACGCTATATTACAGCTAAAATACTGTCAATAGGTGCTGAGGATCTTCAGAAAGTAAATGAGAATTTCATAAAGAGGTGCCAGCGATGTGTAGCAGTGAATGACGAACATTTTCAGCACCATCTGTGAACTAGGTAAGTACAAATTCCTATACTCAATGACTCAGTGCCGGGCAAGCGCCGCATAACGGCAAAGTGCCTGGTGGGAGACAGACGCACAACGTGGGCGAGCGGGCAAGCGAGGGTCCCCGTCACATAAAAAACAAACTCTCTGTAGTTCCACATACAGTATGTAATTTTTTGGCGCATATTTAGTTGTTGTTGTTAATAATTCATTTAGAAGCTTTGGGAGATCGTGGTCATTTAGCACTGCGTGCTTGGGTGTAGGCTATATATATATAGAACAAAAGTTTGATGCTTTTCAGTCGGTCAACACGATTGTACCCAGATGAGATGGGTGGTTCCCTAATCCTGAAAAGACATGAGATTAATAAATGCACTTGGATGAAAATATTTACAATATATACAATATATATTTTCAGACATAGATTTTATAGCCTACTGTAAATGTAATGGATCTGATGATGATCGCTTGACGATCGAAACTTGTGTATTTATTAATCTCATGTCATTTTTTCAGGATTAGGAAATAACCCATCCCATTTGGGTACAATCGTGTTGACCGATTGAAAAGCACCAAACTTTTGTTTACTTAAAAATGGCTTCAAACACCATTATATATGAAGAATTTGTCTGATAGCCTGTGTTATTGTGATGTCCGTATTAGCGTGTGTATTTGTAATACAGGTCAGGATTTGGAATGAGGCGACCGTGGCCTTAAGTTAGGAACCATCCCAGCGTTTTCCTGGTGTAGAAGTGGGGGAAATCACGGAAAACCACTTTCAGGATGGCTGAGGTGTGAATCGAAACCTCCTCTTCTTAGTTTTGCCTCACGGGGCTGAGTGTACCCCGTACCAACCCTCGCAGCAGAATTAAACTGGCAGAACCGGAAATCGAATCGAACCCGGACCTCCGGGGTGACAGAGGAGAACGCTAGCCGCTACACCACGAGGTGGTCGGTCATCCTAACAATGATTGATAAATGATTGTCCTGCATGTGGGAGGTTATCCTTCAAAGCCATCTCTTGTCTCTTGTTGGGATCAAAGCAGATGTCCATGTTCGTGACCTGCCAAATGCCGGATGCAGCACCTAGACCTCGCACAATGACCCAGATCTTGACCTGTAGTAGGCGCGGCTCGTGTGACGTCACTCAGTCCTCATGCGTGTGAGTGGCAATTATATCGACTAGCGGACCCGTGCGAGAAATCTCGCATATAAACCACATTTTCCCCAATAGGTTTTGCAAATCGAACACTTCTTACAAAAATTGATATTTAAGAAATTAGAATACAATTTGTCACTGATAATGTCACATATGTGCTGAGTGTGCTGTAACACTCGCCGGTTATTCGATATTTATGAGATTATACGATCTGGGTACTCATTCCTTTAATGTACTGTTTCTGAAATCCATGCAAAATGATATAGGAAAGACCTCATAATGTTAAAATGACATAAAACGGGCGTCACAGCGACCAAAATGTGAAGTGGACAGAAATTATGGAGCGCATTTTCATACATCAACAGTATCTGCAAATCGCACACTTCGTACATTTTTTAATGTTCATTTTTAAAAGAAATTATTGATATTTATGGAATTGAGTGCAATTCGTCACTGCTAATATCTATTCTCTTTCATTTGGATGCTCATTTTCACGATCGGGCGCTTGTGAGTGCCGCAAGAGGGATCTATACTACTGAAATAATATATGATGGTGTACAGTCCAATTTGCGTAACGCTCAAAAACTTCATTCCATGTGAAATTTAAAAGCATCAGGGTGCACCATGGTCATGTAACCCTACTCATGGTGAAAGTCAAGCTAGTCACTTGCAACAAGCAACTATTCGTAACCCTCAGTTCAACAGAATATCCTACCAAAGTTGATCACGTGTGATAAATAATGAGAAGATATATTAACTCACGAGGACTGGCGCATGGGTATTTTTGACCCGAAGCTTAAATATTGCTTTATGTTCGACCCTGACTATTATATGTCAGAAACCTGTACTATAATGAGGCTCATTATAACACTATTTTTCACTATGAAACAGTTTCTCCCACCAATCAGAGCTCAAGAAACAGTTGCTTGACCAATTAGATAATTAGATGCGCTGAGTTCCACGGCCTTCTAATTTAAATTTCACTACCTGGCCTAGCGTCATAGTAGGTTAATCGAGGTGGCCATGGTCAAATACAAGGCATTCTCTGCGTCTCATGCGCTCTGTTCAGTACATAAAACTGGCGAAATCTCGACAGATATTTATGAATATTTATGGTCGAACATAAAATAGTTATAATAATTATTGTCGAACATAAACAGTCGTATGCAACTCGCCTATGATGGTAATTAAGACACTCGTATGGAAATTATAAAACTCGCTTACGCTCGTTTTATAAACATACTCGTGTCTTAATTATTGCCATTATAGGCTCGTTGTGGACAAAACGGAGGCAGACAGGTTTTTCTCCGAGTACTCCGGTTTTCCCTATCAACATTTCATTCCAGCAACACTCTCCACTATCATTTCATTTCATCTGTCATTCATTTAATCATTGCCCCAGAGGAGTGCGTCAGGCCTCGGCAGCCGGCTCAGTTCATATCCTCGCCGCTACACGGGGCTTCATTCATTCCATTCCTGACCCGGTCGGAGACTGGAAGCAGGCTGTGGATTTTCATTTTCATAGGCTCGTTGCATAATGTAGTAATATATTTTCATTTTAGTCAGCCCTAATTTATATCACTAGCCTTGAACACCACCCTGAAAGAGAAACATGTCCATAGCAGTTTGAACACTCAGGATATTTCAATATTATTTACGGTCGGGTCAGATTTACCCATGGCGCCAGTCCTCGCGTGAGAATTTTCGGCTTACGTTAGACGGAACAATCTGTAAAAAAATAAGGGGGAAATTTCACCTATTTTGGTGCAACGCAATCACATTGCTCACATTCTTGTTGATCCATGTTTAGGATCTAGGGACACCTTGGTCATCAGCTCATTACTTTTTCGAAAAAATTAAGATGACAGCTTTTCCGCCACTATCAAGGCCAATGATAATGTCACGCAAATTACTGTCATCTTTCTGCATGTTAAATTTGAAAAATATAAATAAACCTATTTTTATCTTGGGAATAAATCATAGGAAGACACCAGGTGTAAAATTACTTAAATAAAATACGCACGACTACGACACAAAGGGAGTGACACACTATAGCCCCCCCCCCCAGGGGCTCACATCTAGTGGGATGTGGGTTGGCGACCACAGGGCCCTAGCTGAGTCCGGCATTGCTTCCACTTACTTGTGCCGTGCTCATCTCCGTCTTCTTTCTTGTCGACCTCACTTGGTCAACTCTTGTTCTCTTCCGATCCCGATGGTATTAGGTATCCGAGACCTAGGGAGTCTCTTCCTTTCCCGCCTTAATTGGCCCTTGTCTCATCTTTCCTGATAACCTCCTTCTGCGAGGGGTCAGCCTTCTTTTTCTTTTCATGTTATCTCCTGCCTTCTGCTCAAGGCCATCAAGGAGGCAGGGTGTATGTAGCCCCACCACTTCTGGTGCACCCTGGATATTGCTACACCCTCAAGGGCTCACGGCTGGTGAGTTCGGGAGTTGGCGAACCCGAGGGATTTCTGAGCTGGGTCCGGTTTTCCCCCTTTTATCCATTACCTCTGGGGCGGACCCGCTCCTCTTTCACTTTCCTATCCACCTTTCATGGCTCTCCTTCCTTCCAAGTCCCTCAATCCGCATTCATCGAGGTTTGAGGGCATTTTTTTCCTCCTGTCCTTTATTTGCCTTATTCTCCTTTTGTTTTCCATTTCTTCTTCTAGTAAATGAGTTAGTAGTTAGTTTTAGTTATAGTTTACATTAATTCATCTTCACGATCACCCAAACCATTAGGGGCCGATAACCTAGATGTTAGGCTCCTTAAAACCACAATTATCATCATCATCATCATCATCACTATAGGTCAAAGTGACCCGGCGCCAGTCCTCGTGTTTATCTTTTCCACGCCATTTCTCCAGGGTTAAGAAGCTATCTCTTTCAAAATATTCACCAGTCATAATACTGAAATACTCGGGTAATCCTGAGGTTGATGAGAGAAAACGGTGATTTCTGGATCTGTAAGGAACATGCATACCAAGAGTAGCTATCTTCTTTCATTTAAATGTGTTAACAGTTCAAACTGTCAAACAACAATTACCTGGTAAAGTAAAGTAATCTCTGTGAGGTAAGATAAAGCATTTCTACAGATGTCTCCTACTCATTCTCTGCCAGATGAATTTCCAGAGACAGATCATGAAGATACCGTATTGGTCCGAAAATAAGCCGCCCCCGCATATAAGCCCCACCCTTAATATTCGAAGGGGAAAAAGGAAAAAAAGTGTATGCCCGAAAATAAGCCGCATCCGGATTAAGGGAAGACACGTTTGTTTTCTTGTACTTACCAACATGTAAACATTTTTTTCTGACATCCTTATTTTCTTCCAGCCTCTCTGTTGGTTGTGCTTTTGGCTTAACGGACCACTGCAAGTTTGAAGGCTGCATCATAAGCACTCCGAATTCCTTTGTTTGATGAAGCTTTTCGCTCTACCGGTAAATGATCGCTCATATTTGCGTTTAACACGCTTTTTTACAGATCGTACTGAGATCAGTGGCGGACGTTGCACAACGACCAGATTAATTCAAGAAAAACAATTAATACCGTAATAATACTTTTATTAGTTATACAAGCTGTACGTTTCCCTTTATAATTATGGGAATTCATAATGTTGTTCTTTAATAATTCAGGAAATCTTATAGTAAGTTACTGTGAACTGACTGAGAAAGCGAAGCGCCAACTGTCTAGGAGCGCTCGTCCGTTTGGTCGTTGTCAGCCCCGAGCACCGTCCAGATCTCAAAAGTGAAGGGTATGGGAGACATGCTAGAGCGAGTAAGTCCTATCCCAACAGTTAACCCGGCACCGGGTGAGTTAGCCGTGGTTGTTACGGCATGACTGCTGGCAGTCGCTCACATCCGGGAGGCGAGGAGGTTCGAATCCCCCCGCCGGCAACCTTGAAGATGGTCTACTGTGGTTTCCCATCTTCCTTCAAGGCAAATGCCGGGGTTGGTCCCTAACTATAGGCCACAGCCGCTACCTTCCAACTCCTCGTCCTTACATTCACACTTTCCTCCCAAGACAACACACGCGACGGTACGTGTAGCTCACCCATTGGGTGTCCGCCTCGAAGCAGCTACAAAACTGGCGAGCCGAACATGTCCTCGGACACCTGCGCGGTAAAACTGATGTACCTCATTCATCACGAATGCCGAATTTCAGAGAACATCACATTGTCATCGGATTAAATGGATTATTATCAGTGTCAGTCTACATGAAAACCTTCACGAGAACAAAACAACGTAAGTTTGTGAAATTCTGCTTTAACCCTTTATAGGGCAAAACTATTTTTTTAAATTTTATGTGTTGTTACATTTTAATCTATTAATTATTATACTGTAATTATTAATAATGTTATTTTTTGTTTCTCTAAATTTAATGTTCATGTATTTATTTTTATTGTGGGGGAAATTAGGAGATTTTAATAGGTAGGCTAAATGTTATCTGGATCAGGTGTACGATGTACTTTTCTTCTGCAATAAACCAAGGCCCGTATTCGCGGCAGTATTAAAGGTGCCGGGACGTCCTCATAAAACCGGGCAACGCTTAGTTTGAATGGCTTATGGTCCACGCGTGGCGAGGAATGTTCCACGGTCTTTGATAGTTGTAGACCCACCCCATTCAATAACATACATCTTATCTAGGTTGGCAACACCCCACATAAACACATCGCACTGACTCCGCACAGCTCATATGAACAGGGGAAGAGAAAAGGGAAAAACCAGTGTCGTTGAGATAACAGCCCATCTTAGTCGACCACACCTGGAGTTACAGTGAACACGAAAACTGCGCGTAGCTCCAGCAAGGAAGACAAGCAGATAAGTAGTAACCTGTAACATTACAGTTTAACCATAGTTGATTTTTACAACCATATAATCACTCCAAATTACAAACTCCGGTTATCTATCACCATTTAGCATTTCACCTAACATCATAGCATATGCCGACCGTTGCAGTACCAATACTGCAACTAAATAATTGTACATATTGTAAATATTTTCACCTGTATTTTCAAACATAGATTTTATAGCCTAAGTGTAATGGATCTGATGACGATCGCTTGACGATCGAAACTGGTCATCCTAGTGTATTGATTAATCTCATGTAATTTATTTCAGGACTAGGGCATAACTCAGCTCTTTGGGTACATTCGTGTTGACCGACTGAAAATCACTAACCTCTTATTTATTTTTAATTTTCAATTTATGTTCTTATAGATTTAATTTTGATATTTTTATTGAATTATTCAAGTTTACGAAACAATACCGTTTTGCCGAATAACAATGTCACCACCAAAACAAAAGTTCGCATTATTGTCATTAATAAATGCCGCTAGTTTCTCTTACAGACTGTGTTGTTGCTTTGTTGCTGAGTTCTTGCTAATGAGCTTTCCTTTTCAACAGTACATGGCATATGAGTCGTCCAGTTGCAAAACTCGTTTAATCCACTTGCGAATAAGGATCATGTCGTAAAATTATTTATTTTATTAGTTTATTTTATTTTACTTTATTTTATTTTGTCTTGTTAAATTTATTTTGATTTAGTTGTTTTATTTTGTTTCCTTTTAGTTAGTTTTAAATGGTTTTATTTATTTTTTTATTTTGTTTTGTTTATTTTGTTTTATTTTGTTTTGTTTTGTTTTATTTTGATTTTCCAGAAAACAAACATAAAACAAAAAACAAAAAACACGAATCAAAAATAAAAAAAAATAAAAAACAAAAACAAAATCAGAAAACAAAAACAAGAAACACAAAGCAAAAAGCAAAATTCAAAAAAGCAAAAGCAGATATCAATCTCAAAACCAAAACCAAGAAAGAAAAGCAAAAAGTAAAATTCAAAGGCAAAAGCAGAAAGCAAACACAAAACCAAAAACCAAAAACACAAAGCAAAAAGAAAAAAGTAGAAAACAACAAACACAAAATAAAACAAACATAAAACAAAAAACAAAAAACACGAATCAAAAAGAAAAATTAAAAACAAAAGCAAAATCAGAAAACAAAACCAAGAAACACAAAGCAAAAAGCAAAATTCAAAAAAAGCAAAAGGTAAGAACAAAAAACACGAATCAAAAAGAAAAATTCAAAACCAAAATCAAAATCAGAAAACAAAACCAAGGAACACAAAGCAAAAAGCAAAATTCGAAAAAAGCAAAAGCAGAAATCAATCACAAAACCAAAACCAAGAAAGAAAAGCAAAAAGTAAAATTCAAAGGCAAAAGCAGAAAGCAAACACAAAACCAAAAACCAAAAACACAAAGCAAAAAGAAAAAAGTAGAAAACAACAAACACAAAATAAAACAAACATAAAACAAGAAACAAAAAGCACGAATCAAAAAGAAAAATTAAAAACAAAAGAAAAATCAGAAAACAAAACCAAGAAACACAAAGCAAAAAGCAAAATTCAAAAAAAAAGCAAAAGGTAAGAACAAAAAACACGAATCAAAAAGAAAAATTCAAAAACAAAATCAAAATCAGAAAACAAAAACAAGGAACACAAAGCAAAAAGCAAAATTCAAAAAAAGCAAGAGCAGAAAACAAACACAAAATCAAAACCAAGAAAGAAAAGCAAAAAGTAAAATTCAAAGGCAAAAGCAGAAAGCAAACACTAAACCAAAAACCAAAAACACAAAGCAAAAAGAAAAAAGTAGAAAATAACAAACACAGAAGATACGTGAGGCAAAGTCCAGAGAAACGTTTCTCATGAAAATGATTCTTATTCACAAGTGGATTAAACGAGTTTTGCAAATGGACGACTCATATAAAAGTGTAGGTAGCGATTATAAGCTGCACCCAGAGTTTATACCCAATTAATTCTAATGAAACGTGCGGCTTATATTCGGGTAGATATTCTGTGTTGTTTCGTCTTAAAATGTGCAACTTTTATAACTAATCTTGTTTCTCCAGCAATTTTCTTATTATTGCATTAGCCCTGCTACTATATTAGTGCTGTTCTTACCTAAATTTGAAGCAAATTATTTAAGATAAAAACTAATGTAAGCCAAAATACAAATTGGCATAACCCTCACAATTCACATTAAAATAATTAATTTCAATAAACTGTCTGAACCCACATCATATTGAACCCTTATCATTGTGTCCAATAATAATGTTTCATATTAATAAAAACGATGGAAATACTAAATACATGATATGCTGGATATTTGAGTAATATTGATGTAGCAAGAAATCTGGACTTGGTAAGACATGCTACGTGCTGGCTGGAAATGACCAATAGTTTCACAACCAATGTTATTCTTGGATTTCTGAGAAAATCAGATATGACGCTGTGGCGTACGTGACCATAAAAGGCCACAATGCTGCGTACAAGGCAAGGAGTGAGAGAGAGGAGAATAGTCGTGACGTGAAAATAAGGGCGGGATTTGTAAGGTCAGAACTCCGAAGCCAACTTATCTGACCAATAAGAAAACATGACGCCAGAACATAGCGTCAGTGTGTTTTGCGCGGCAATCGGATATAAAAAGATCTAGCGATCGGTTTGCTTGTTCGACGGCAGATTCGCGACCTGTGAGAAAATACAAGATTTTTGAGAGGTCACACATAATTATAGGCCCATTACTTAAAATATTGAGGAGCTGTTTTACTCCCACCATTGAAACTTTAGGCTTTCTGTATATATACAAATGTCTGAGATGAAACGGGGGCACTCCTAATTATTCTTCGACAGTCATTTTAAGACGTCCTTAAGACGATATGGTTTTAAAATTATAGTTGTGTGTCGGCAACGAAGTTGGAAATTTTCATAAATTGTGAGATGGCAATTAGCCATAGAATAGGGAAAGTCGACGATTCTGCATAGGACGATCTGAGGAAATAAAATACTTAGAACGCAGATAGAACAGTTTAAAAACTTTGATTTAATTGTGTTTTAACAGCAGCAAAATGTCGACCATGGAGAGAAGACAGCAAGCTTCATCCTCCATTACCATCAGTGTTATGGGCTAACGGCCTAATGATGGGAATTGACGAGGCGGGAGGCCTCTGGAAAGCAGTTTAAGTGATGAGTATTAAAAAATTGATTTATTGATTTTGGACGAGGGGAATCGCGAGAGATGTGTGGAACTTTGTATAGATTTTATTTGTGTGGTTTAATTTAAATTTTAGGGTTTGATTTCTTAACTGACATGCGTGTAGTAAATTTTGGCATTGCGTGACAATTATGTTGTACAGTAAATTTTGTAATTTAAATGTTTTCCTTATGTATACGTAATTCTTATAGCGAAACGGCCGCATCGATTAACGTATCTATAAAAAGTGTAGCCATGAATGAGAACCTAGGAACGACAATGATAAATGGACTGATTTAATGATATGTTAAACTAATTACTACGTGGGGGGAATATTTGCATTTTGTTGCTTTGATAACTCGGGCTAGGACTGATCCTGTTATTTTTTTCTTTATTGTCATTTGGACATGTTGTGTGTCATTATCTGAGAGGTGTGCTGATTCATGCTACGACGAGATCTTCGAGAAATGTGCCACGTGTTTTTTTTTTGGGTGTAAGTGATGATGATGAGGAGAGGTAAAGCCTGTCCCTGACTGCGATATCATTCCGGCAAACTAGTTATCCGTGGGGATAAGTTTGACCTGGAAATGTATTCTTAAAAATCCCTGAGAGGATGTTTTGAGATAATGTGTTATTTATTTGTACGCGTTTAACAGGTGGCGATTAGCAAAGGTGCTGTACGCTGGCTATGGGCCAGAATCTATATTTAGCAGGGCACTAATTACTACTTGGGGGAAGAAATCAGCCACTCTCTCGGTGATGCGATAACAGGCCCGGTTGTCTCCAGCTCGTTATGACACGTTATGTTTGCTTTAAAGCCTAATGAGTTAAGGTTATTTTATTTGGTTTAATTTGGGAAGTTGCCATGTTGTCGATCCAAGTTTCTTTTATCATACGACTTATTGTTCATTGTTTTAAAACGCCAAACTTTCCGGCGTGAAAATTAAAAGTTGTATTTTGTTGTTGTTGGCTCTTATTTTTCAAGGCCATTGTGTTCATATAAATATAATTTGGCAACCGGCCAAACTTGTTCATGTCATGTTATGCTATCCTAGTGTTTAAGGTATAAGACGGTAATTCCGCAGCCCTTATTTTAAATAATACACACGTGTATTTGGTTGTGGTAATCTAAGGTTAGAGCATGTCAGTAGTGTATATAAATATGTAATTGTTGTTCCCACATTTCCGTAATTCGTCCTTCGCAGTACGGAGTCCGTTCCCGAACCAACTGTTTTGGTCGGAAACGAGCGCCCGTCAAAATGCTCATTACTTGAACTAGTCTTAAAACCCGTGTCGCTCATAAATATTAAATTTTTGTACTATTTTATTTGTTTGTTATATTTGGATCTTGTGATCCGTTTTTCTTTTGTTACTTTGACTTAAGTGACATTTCAGTCACAATGCTTGTTGACAGCTGTCATACCGTGTCGTCATGGTACGTCAGGCTGGTCAGTGTCAGATCTGTTCACGCGAGTGAACAATAAAAGGGTGGTTATAGTTTTCTTTTTTTATGTTTGATTCAGTTAATAAATTTCATTTGTTAGTAGATCCTGTTGTTTTCTTGGCTTGGTAATAATAATAAGTTAACCTTATGAATCCTGGAAGTTATGTTGATAGCAAAACCTCTAAATCACATTCACAAGAATCCATTACGACCCCGAAATTTTGAATCTTGTCTACATGCTATTTTCCAAAGGGTTTAATATATTCCGGCAAACTACAATCATAGACACATTTTAGAATGTAAATAAACAACAATAAGACTGTACTGAATTGCAAACCTTTTTTTTTTTTTTTTGTCTCCCTTGAAAATTTTACTTTCCGTGGCTTACGCCAATTGACCTGTACACCATCGACGTGCTTCGCCCCAATCCGCACACCTCAACCCTTGTTCATAGAAATGTTTAAGCCATTTTTAGCCTACTCTTCACATTTTGCAAAATGAGGAAAAAGTGGACTTATGAGATCAATCCGGGAAAATGTGTGTCTGTCTGTCTGTCCTTCTGTCTGTCTGTCTGTCTGTCCTTCTGTCTGCCTGTCTGTCTGGTTGTGTGTGTGTCACCCGTATCAACTCCTAAACGGCTGCAACAATCAAAACCAAATTTAGTATGAGCAAAGATGTATACCGGAATATCTCAAGTCCATATTTGAAAATGATGTCAGTGCTACCAACTGCTGAAAAAAATCGTTAGAAATTTGAGCTCCATGTTGGATATCTTAGAAGGTATACATGGGAGCTATTTCAAAATTGGCACACATATAGATAATAATATTGTAGTTTAATTTCCAGAGGGCCATGCATGGCAGTGTTGCCAAAATGATTCTAAGCCTGCTGACAGGACCAATATTTAAACGCATATAACGCCTAGACTGTCAATTGGATTTCAACCAAATTTTGTATGTAATATGTGTACATAAACAGATATGACTGAGCGTACTCTTAAGAGCCACCAGAGCTGCCAACTGTCAATAAATGTTATTTCTATTCTTTTATCCAAATACCAATATATCAGAAAGTATGCCAGCCGACAGCTTTAAACTATGCACACGTACAGTACCTGATATTCTAGATTAATTTGGAGTAACTTATGTACGTCAGTGCTACCAACATGATTCTAAGCCTGCTGATACGACCAATTTTTAAATACACTTAACTTCTAAACTATCAATTGGATTTCAACCAAATTTCGTATGTGCTATGTGTACCGTAACAGATATCACTATGCTTATTCTTAAGAGCAACCAGGGCTGCCAACTGTTAATACATGCTGTCTCTATTTTTTTACCCAAATAATAATATATCAGAAAGTATGTAAGCCAACAGCTTTAAAATTTTCACACGTATAGTACCTAACTTTCTAGATTAATTAGGATAAACTAATATACGTCAGTGCTGCCAACATGACTCTAAGCCTGCTGATAGGTCCAATTTTAAAATACATGTAACTTCTATACTAACAAATGGATTTCATCCAAAATTGGCACAACAAGAGATCATAATATTTCAGATTATTTCTGACCAACGCATGCATGTCATTGTTGCCAACATGATTTTACGCGCGCTGATAGATCCAGTGTCTAACTGCATGTGACGTCCGTGCTATCCATTGGACTTCAAACCAAATTTTATATGTGCATTCTATAGCTTAAGAGATGGAACTAACAATATATTCAGTCGCCAGGGCTGCCAACTTTAGTGCTCTATTAGGCTACAGGTTTATTTCGAACTAATTAGAAATTTCGATATTACCAACTTAATTACGCTATTTTTCTTGATAGGTCTATATAGATTGGCATGAATCTTAAATTTTAAGAAAAGTAGGCTCTTAAGTTCGTCACGGAACTTCGTGTTAAAGTTCTAATCTATAGACTACTAATCAGGCTGTGTCCCAAAGCTGCATTTTCAGCCGCATTGAACTAGTCAACTAATAGGCCTATTCCGGATATGACGTCACAGCTGCTTACCATATTGCAATCAAAAATGTTGGTTGGTTGGTTCCTCAGTTTAGGGGCTGCCACAACGCGGTCATGTAGCCCCGTGTACTTCGGGTTTGTGTAGAATTTGTCTGATAACCGGTGTTAATTGTGATGACTGTATTAGTGTGTGTTATCTGTTTTGTTCTTAATTCACGTAAGGACTGCAGACAATAATTTTAAGTAGTTCCTACTTTTGCTACCGTCCACGACACCTAGCTTGCGGACTTGGCTACTAGATGGCATCGCAGTCAGCACCTAGCGGCGAACGTTGGATCTAATAGAGTGTTATCAATTCCAACCTACAAATTTTGGCTTCACACAAGTGTAGTTAGTGGAAGATTCATTTTCATACCATAAATCTATGACATGGGACCGCTGGCTTTACTTCCCCTCCAAAGGAAGGCATACTGAGTGATTTTTATGCTCTTAAAAATCCAATGACCCGCGACCTTCGGCATAGAAGCTCAGCATGCTACCAACTATGGCACCTGAACAGCCCCAAATATGTAGTACTATAGCTAGTGAACGAATGTGCTTGCTGGAATGTCGACTGGTACAAAGAATTCATAGATAGCTAGTCATTTGTCTTTGACTTATACTCGAAGTAAAAATGGATACCTCATCAAGATTAATTCCTTAAAAAAGGAGATGGTGCGGAGCAATGCCTTCTAACGTTTCGGTTTGACATCGGTATGTTAACGTAGTGGGTTTCAAAACACAAGTCAGCCAGCGTCTGCGCCCAAGCAAGCGTGATTTTTAGCCTCTCAGCCCATCTAGGGGCCTTTAGTGCTTTATCAAGGGTAAAACTGGTTTATTGGAAACTTAATGGGTTAAGGAATGGTTTGGGTTTGTTGCATTTAAATCAAGCTGTCCAGAATATGACCTGAGGTTGGGTGGTGGGAAGGATTAGGAAGTTTGGAAATGGGTAGGTTAGGGCAGTAGCGGCTATTCAGGTGAAGAGAGAGAAGAGCCTCTTCACTAGCCATCCCTCAAATAAAATAAACATTATGTTTTTCTTATTTAAATAAAAATGTTGTCATTGTCTTGGGCTACTTTTTCATTTTGTGTACTGTTATTTCTACACTCCGTCGCTAGACGGTGCGCAAGCAGGGCAGCATGACGTCGTTGTGGCAGTTGTACTCCCTGTCGCTAGATTGTACTGCCGTAACTTGGAAGGAAATATGCAGGAGACCAGTTCAGTTGATGAAAGTTTACATTGCAACAGGCTTCTTTTTCTTTTATCTTGAGGCTTCTATTTACTTTCCCAATAAATAGTATATATTTATAACGTTATATACACTGTTGTTGATGAAAGTTGATGGCTTTTAGTGTATAATGTTTGAAGTGAAAGACACGTTATTAATTTTATTAGAAATTCTCTTCAGTAGGTGGAAAGATGAAGACAAAAGGGATTTATTAATTTATTAATTTATAGAACTGTGCACTAAATAAATAAAACCGGAAAGTCCTATAGCCTTCATTGCAAGGGATCTTGGTTCGAACAGTTCCCATAGTTGTGCAGTAGTTATAGAACTGTTCTGCTGGCCTTGCTTACTTTACAGTAACAAATTTCCAAAACATTATGCGCGGGTTGAACAAACACAAAGACAGTCAGCAACATTTAAAGAATCAGTTACCACTTAGAACACGCACACAAGCATTATATCTGACATTTTAAGGGAAAATGCAAGACTAAGTGCACTTAAATGTAATGTGAATGTGACTTTAAATAGGCAGATCCTGGGACTTGTGATTAGAGTTGTTCTATACTTAAGTTTACAGGAACTCTCTTCTAGAGGACATGACGAGACCTCTTTAAACCGTGTGCGCTTTAAGGAATATTATTGAAGATATTGATATCTGAAAAGCCCTTAGAACCTCAAAATTACTAAAATAAAATTCAAAGTGTGTTCCCTGGAAATAACTGATGCAATATCAGAGTACATCAGAGATCATATTAAGGACCGGCTTAATAATGTTCCGCTTTTTTCTATGCTAACGCATGGTTGTGATAAATTACAATTCTTAAATAAGTCTTATAGATTCCGACAAATTTGAGCTGTATAACAAACATATTCAGCAATACCCCACATTTAAGAAATGGACTGTCACTCTTTTATGCTCATGAATCCTAGGCCTACAAAGTAAAAATAGTCGGGAGAAATACATCAAGAACTCCGTGAATAGAAGAGACTTACAACACTTTTTCTTAATTGGGTACTGGCAATACCTTCACAAGTGCATCAGTAGGACGCAGTTTCTCTTGTTTGAAAAGATTCAATACTTTTGCAAGTAACACAATATCTCGCTCCAGACTTACATCATTGGCTATCTCCATAAACCGTGAATTGTAGTTGAAATTGATTGAAGACCTTCTATGAGGACATCATAGATAAGATTGCCGACCTTAGGGAACGGAGGATTCATTTAAGCTATAAAAATAAGCGAGTTTCACTTTTTAGTACGATAACTTATGTTTGGTTTGGTTTTAAGTGTAAGGCTTTAAGTAGATATTGTAGCATTAAAATACGAAAAAGAATGTCAGTATTCACAAACGCAAACATCATGCACTGATGAAATCAGGAGTTTGGCTCTTCACCTATTAATTCATCTACGAGCCGCCACTGGGTTAGGGAGAGGTAGAATGCAGCAGCATATGGAGTCAAAATGAGCCAAGGCTCGTAGCGAACTTAGTGATTTTGAGACGAGAAGACGGAGAGGCATAAACATAGGAGTTTCTTCGATGTCTGACAACATGTACTACTCTCAGGCTGTGATAGCAAAGCACCTGAAAGGTGCAATGCGGGGAGAAATTTAAGAGTCTGGTGCCCGTGAACCGGGCTCCTTTCACTCTAGTTTGATGGTATGAAGTGTGGAGTTTATGATAATAATATTTAGTTCAAGACGCTACCTCTGGCTTTAGTCTAATGAGTGACTTTTGGCCAGAGTATTTGCAGTGAGTGAATTGAGTTTAGTTTTGCTAGGATCGATATATTATTGGTTTAATTGACCAAGTACAAAGGTAATTAATCAATTTTTAGGGGCAGTGTAAGATGAAATAGAGAGTAGCAGATCCGTTCCAGCTTAGGTTCGGAACAGGATGTGCCTATTGGCCATTGTGGGCCAGTGCACACTCCTGCCGATGCTGTAGTTGTTATGATTTATTCTACGCTCGCCATGGTTAAATTGTATGTGATTTTGCGGTGTGTGGAAGAGGTTTTAAGTTGTGCAGCAGCTTCTTAAATTAGAGTAAAGTACAGACCTTTAGTAGGTGAAGTTAGTTAGTGATTTGGGAGAGTGAAGGAAATAGACCTGAAGAAGGTTTGGTATTACTTGCAGCATTAATTTGTTACTAGAAGGCCTCAGCTACCACCTCGAATACTGATTTTAGGTGAGAAGTATATATGACTGGTGTTATTGTTGTGCCAAGACTGTCACTGGAGCGGGGAGTTCGAATTTAGAAATGCTGAGCTCTGATTGGCTATTGCTGTGCTCTGATTGGCTGTGTGCTGAATGGCGTTTAAAAGTGTTTGTATGTGAAAGTAGAACTATATTGTGAATAATGAAGTTAAATTGGGATTATTAATTATGAATTGTGATGGTTTGTAAATTATTGAGGCGTGGTTGCCAGTATAGCATATGCCAATCACTGGGATTGGTCAATGCGACTGTGCTTCCTAGTGTGTACTGAGTTCGAATCTCGTAATACGCTCCAGTGCAGTCTTGTGAACTTATGATTTGCCGCCCGCAGTCCGCACCCCGGAAGGAGTCCGCCGCGGCCGACGTCCCCCAGGGGTAGGCCCGTTTGGCAGGTAGTGTTTAGTGTGTTGTTAATTAATGTAATGGTCAAGAGTGCCAGGAAAGGGGGCTTAAATTAGGAGTTTGAATTATAAAATATTCAAAAGGTATAAAATTAAAAAATTTGAGCATTTAGAAAATGTGAATAGTTAAAAAGGGGGGGGGGGGTCTCAGCGGGTGTGTAAAATATCGGCCCTTCTCCGTGGTAATGATGTAAAATAATTATTGGTTCCTTGATTGGTAATGATGGTGGCACAGAACGCATGTCGCTCCATCCCGGGCGGAGTCGGCCGTGGCCTTCCCCCGAGCAGGGACGACATACTGCTCTGTTATTAATTAAGTTAGTTCCTTTGGAGTTCAGGGCTTTGAATGTGGCAGGGAGTTTTGAATGTATCGAGTAATGAGTGGCTTGGATGATTTATCCAAATTACGTAGGTTTGAATGTTTGGTTTAATTTGGTTGATAATGTTTAGGGCTTAGATGTCTGGGTTTTCTAGTAGTCTTCGTATGATGAGGATGTACTTCGGTCTGCGTTTAATACGTAGTAGTGGGTCTACTTGGTATGTGCCTAGTTGTCTAATGAGGTCGTTAGGATGTGTGGCAGTTTTCTGGTAAAATTTAGTAGTTAATTTAGTAAGATGATCGAGTAGGTATTGGGTCTTTGTTTTAGTATGGATACAGTGCGTAGATTTGCGTCGTTCGTCTTTTTTAGGTTTGGTGGCAAGTCTTAATAGCCAGTTTTGAACTGTTTGAAGTTTCTTGAGGTTAGTGATTGATTGGAAACCTATAGCGGGATACGCATACGTGAGTATGGGTCGTATAAGCACTTTATAGATTAAGGTGACATTTTTGCTGGACAGGTGTGATGACGGGTGAACTAGTGGGTAGAGGGTTTTTATTTGTGTTTTAGCTTTGTGTACTGTATTAACTGTATGTCTTTGGAGAATTAATTTAGGATCCAGTGTTATTCCTAGGTATTTGTAATTATTTGTGAATGCGATATCTGTATTGAATAATTGTAGCGGAAGGTTAGGTTGTCTGTGTCTCCATGTGAAGTGGACTGCTTGAGTTTTGGCTAGATTGACTTGAATTTTATTTTGTACTAGCCATGGTTCTAGCTGCGTTATGTGGTTTTGTAGGTCTCTCCTAGCTATTTCGGGATCTCTTGATTTAGCCATAATGGCTGTATCATCCGCGAAGATAGCAGTCAAGGTGTTAAGCGGTTGTGGGATGCCATTGATATAAATTAGGAACAGGATCGGGCCAATGATGCTGCCTTGGGGCACGCCCGCCTGTATTTGTTTGACTGATGATTTAATGTTATTGATGCTGATATAGAATTTACGATTTGAAAGGTATTGATTTATTAATTTAATGTAGGTGGCTGAAATGTTGAAGTTTATGAGTTTATGTATTAATATTGTGTGGATTACCCTGTCGAAGGCTTGTTGGTAGTCAAGGAATAGTGCTAACGTGCCCTGGTTATGATTGTAACCATGCGTTATGTATTCAGTGACTCGCAACAGCTGCTGAGTGGTGGAGTGTCCGGTTCTGAAGCCAAATTGTTGCCTAATGAGGCGTTCATTTACTTGGGTGATTATAAGTTTGTATAGTATTTTTTCAAATAGTTTTGAAATGATGCTTAAGAGGCTTATTGGTCTGTAGTTTTCAGGGTCTCTTCGATTTTTGTCTGCTTTGGGGAAGACTATAATTTTAGCCATTTTCCATTGTTGTGGAAAATATTCTAATTTAATTATTGAATTTAGTATGAGTGCAAGATGTGCAAAAGCTTTGGCTGTTAGGTTTTTGAGCATTACGGAATGTATGTCGTCATCTCCTGGAGCCTTGTCTGGCATTTTTTTAATTAGGTTGGCAATGAGACATTTAAAAAAATTATAGCACCGAACCCATTTATGTTAAACGTGTAATTCATTCACTGAACGCCAGCTGGTTAAAGTAAGTTTTGTTTTGGAGGGGACGTGACCTTGCTATGCGCACACTAGATGCGCAGTAGCCAAGGTTGGCCGGGGGCGCGCGCGCCAATGACTGCACCGCCCGTCAAACTGCACCTGATTACAAAGCTATCATTCGATGGTTTAATCAGTTTAAGGAAACAGGGACTGTAGAGAAAAAATCTAGGCCAGGCCGACCACCAACATCAGCATTGAACGCACGCTTTCACAATGGCTGGATTTGTACGTGCAATCATTTCAGGAGTAAATGTCAAGATTGCGGCAGTAATTCGTACCCGCAGGTGCTCCAAATCCCGAATGTTTTCTGCATACACAATGTTTTTAATGTACCCCCAGAAAAAAAAATCCAAAGGGGTGAGGTCAGGACTTCATTGGCGCGCGCGCCCCCGGCCGCCCTTGGCTACTGCGCATCTAATGTGCGAATAGCAAGGTCACGTCCCCTCCAAAACAAAACTTACTTTAACCAGCTGGCGTTCAGTGCAAGAATTACACGTTTAACATAAAGGGTTTCGGTGCTATAATTTTTTTAAATTTTGGAATTATTTTTCGATGACTGTATTAGGGTCAGGGATGAGGTAGACGCCCCGCGACTTGAAATATGTACTATCCTGACATTTGCGTGGAGGGAGTGTGAAAAAAAACGGGGGATAACTACACCCAGGCTACCACTGTCAGCGCCGGGATTCAGTTACGATCATGGTGTAATTATAGTTACAGCATGGTTGCGATCTCCGTACTTCATGCAGTTGCCCTCATGGCCGTGGTGCACGCTACGCCGCGGAACACCAATTTCCTTTTATCAAACTACCAAATATGTTATAGTTGTTAAATCATGTTAGGGAATTGGGACAACTTAGTCATCAGATCCGTGTTGAATTAGTGGCTAGGATTGGGATAAAAACCTCGGGAGTTGCACTGTAATAAGGTATCATCCCGGTATTTGACCGGAGGGAGTGTAAAAAAACACGGAGGATGATGGCACTCAGGATGGTCGATGTCAATGATAGGAATCAATCCTTCGATCTCAGAACTTCCTGCTCCCGTTTGCAGTCGCAAAGCGTGCCTTAACACCCATGCCTACGTGGTGGGGTCAAACGATACTTCAGTATGACGAAGAACATGTAGCCTATTCCCAAACAGTAATAATAATAATAATAATAATATAATATCGTATGGCCTCGGATGCCGGGTGCAAGCTTTGTTATTTGGCACCCAAAGGGTAGCTTGCATGTCGAATGTCGTTGTTCCTTGAAGCACTATGAAAGTCAAGGAGGTTAGACATCTAAGCTCCTTGAACACTATAGCGCTTTCTAGTGGAGAAATGAGGAATTATTTGTTGGCGGTAAATCCCGAGATTAATTTTGCCATTACGAACACGGCCTACTGCATTCAAATGGATTCTTTGACATGCCAACATCGTATGACATGGTGTCGTAATTTTTGCCACCTTTCAAAAATCACTTACCACGGCCAGGTCGAACATCAATTCCACCCGATTTTCCTCAATTCCACCCGGTCCTCCAAGGGACCCAAAAATAAGTTCCTCAACTGGGTGTTGGCGAATTCGGCCAGCTAATCTTCCGAGTGGATCTTTCTTATCTTGTCATTCCATCGCACAGTCCTTTTTGGCCAGTTGCCCCAAGCCAATTCTGGTTCTTCCGCTAAACTTATCCTCCCTACCGTCCCCCACCACTACCATTGTGAAAACCCAAAAGAAGACAACTTATGTGTTCTTGCAGAATTTCCTGTAAACACTCTGCCTGCAGGGCTGTACAAATTGCGCAATTCACAGAAACAAACATTAGGCCTTAATTCTTTTAAAAGGCCACATCAGTTAAAAGTTACCTTAAACCCGTTACATTATTATTATTAATTATTATTATTATCATTTTAATTATTATTGTCCTCCGTGGTGTATGGATAGCACACTTTTCTCTTACCGAGGAGGCTCTGGATTAGATTCCAGCCATAAACTTAAGATATATATAATGTTATTGGTTTTACGTCTCTTTTAACTACTGTGGCCGGAGTGCATGAATTTTGTCCCGAAGAACTTTAACGTGCCAGTAAACCTACTGACACAGCGCCATCGCAATTACGCACCCACAAATGCTAAGTGTCTGCGCCAGGATTCAATCCTGCAGCCTTGGGCACAGTGGGCAAGATCCTTACCAGTGAGGGGCGTGGTGGCGCAGCGATCAAGCTGTTGGCCTCTCACCACGGCGGACCGGGTTCGATTCCCGGTCAATAGATGTGAGATTTTCAAAGTGAAATGCCATGTCCTGTGGTTCGGATTCCACGTAAAAAGGAGGTCCCGTGGCTTATGATCTCGAGATTAACGGTCACGTTAAACTACAATCTTCCTTTCCTTACCAGTGAGCAATGCAGCCAGTCATACTTAAGATCTGACTTGAGGGCTGGAAAGGGGTGTCTTTTGTCGTTTATTCATTTTGAAGGCTTTGCGATCATGTAGTGCTGTGTACTTTGGTGTGTGTGAAATCTGTCTGATAATCTGTGTTATTGGAACTGCTGTAGCGTACTATTGTGTAAACTACTTGTAATTTGGATAGGATATGGATAGAAGGGCGGCATGGCCTAAATTTAGGTACAATGTAGGCATCTGCCTGGAGTACAAATGAGAAACCATGGAAAACCACTTCTAGAATGGCTGACGTAGGAATCAAACCCGCCTCTTCTCATTTCTGCATCAGCAGAAGGAAAGGTGTACACTCAGCCTCATCAGGACAATTAAGTACCTGCTTGATAAGAGAAGTAGTTCCCCATGACCTAAAATCGAGGTGATGTGGCTAAGGGTGTCGTCGCGCAGGTTATTCGTTCCCCACAATTTGTAGGCTATGAGCTGGGTTGCAGTCGGCTTGATGTTTGGGTCCTCCCAACCACGGGTTTGTTAGACCATTATTGTTGATTCATTGAGGGGCTTTGCGACAACGTCGTCATGTAACCCCGTGTAGTTGGTTGTGTGTGTGGAATTTGTCTGATAACTTGTCTTATTGCGATGGCTGTATTATTGTGTGTAGTTGTAATTTAGATGAGGATTGGGAAGGAGGCAGCCGTGGCATCCAGTCAGGACTCAATCTGGCATTTGCCTGGAGTAGATGTGGGAAACCACGGTAAACTACTTCCAGAATGGGGAGGTGGGATGAACCCTCCTCCACTCAGTTTTAACTCACGAGGCTAAGTGTTCCCCGTTCCAGCCTTCAAACCAGAATTAAAATTCTTGGCAGAGCCGGGTATCGAACTTGGGCCTCCATGGTGGCAGCCACTACGTAATGAGGTGGACATACAATGCTCAGTGAAATTACATCTAAAAATACTACAAAAATGAATGAAAACGACTTTAAAAGAAACTATTCCATCAAACTGAAATATGGCGACAGTTTTATTGAGGATTCATAGAAGCAATCCTGTTTTATTAACTACTCAATTACCTACTCTCATTAAAATATACTTGAATTTAACAAGGAAATGGCAGTTAAAATGTCATTCTTAATCTTAGTGTTTCTTTGAACCATATTAATTAAAATCTCTAACACCAACTTCCAGGATAAAAAAAAGGAAAAAAAACGATTAGCTGGAGTAATTTAATACAGCAATACTTTGGAATTAATT
This sequence comes from Meconema thalassinum, assembly GCA_946902985.2. NCBI lineage: Eukaryota > Metazoa > Arthropoda > Insecta > Orthoptera > Tettigoniidae > Meconema > Meconema thalassinum. Next base: position 331,190,002 of record OX336388.2, read on the forward strand.
TTAATTATGTAGAACACTTTTCTCATTTAACTCAAAACAACTCGTTTACTCGTGTCAGTCGTAGGATTCTTTTTTCTAATCATTTACAAAACTAACTACATTTACTAGCCTATGAAGAGTATTTTAACATTTTTCATCGTATGAGAAAAAATATACGATGCATTAAAATTATGTAAAAGAATATCATATTGGTAAATATTGTCGTAAAATTGTCTAAAATGCATGAATCAAAAAATGGCGAAAATATAAAATAATGTTGAATTGAGCGTGTGTTATTCCCCTTCGCTACTGCGTAGAAAGTATTTCTACGGCAATGGGCGTCGTATTACTGTAATTTGAAAAGGAAACATATGACATTTCAACAGCATCTGCCCTCTAGTCATCACTAAGAGAATTTATAAGGTAGAATTTACTTGGGATATCTACCCTTTTCTCGCCGGGAATTAGGTGCCATGAACGTGGTGGTTTCTTTGACGGCCGGATGCCTTTCCTGGAGCCGACCTCACAACATGAGCTACTGAGAGAAGAAATTAATGAACCTAAGTAAGGAGTTGGAAGGAAGCAGCCATGGCCTATTGGAAGGGTCAGTTCCTTAATTTGTATAGAGTTGAAAATAGGAAAGCACGGAAAACCATTTCAGTCTGGCTGAGTGGTCGAAATATAATTGCTAAATAATATTGCGACCCTTGATTAGTATATAAATATAATTTACACCAATTAAACATTCAGTACACGGGGCCGATTGACAAGCTACCCCAGCCCTTAAAATGAATCTTCAACTATTAATTACGGTACTGGTATTAAGTATTTTTAATTTCATCTAATAGATTAGACTATTCAATGAAAATTGCTCACTTGGTTTATTAAAAATTAATTTTGTTCATTCATTAGTGTAAGCAATGAAGATAGGTTAAAATATAAGAGCTTGCACTTAGGTTATATTAACGCTGTCAGTTTATCGAACACAATCTCATGGATGTCCATATTTGTGAAACTATTGAGGACATATCGTATTCCTTGTATAAAGCTCCTCCACATACAATAGTTGTCACCATATCCTGAACGCTAGGTCATACATAGAGTATGTGAATTTATAGTAATTGACACCCCTGGGACCGTCAAACAGAGCCACCACCCCTCCAACAGTTTAATGACGAAATGTTGGAACATGTGAACAGTATGGTATGTGTTGGCTGCAGAGTGGGGGAAGAGAAGGGAGTTTGCTAATGAGCTATCACTGGCCGAATTGGACTATGTCTTATCAAAGGGGCAGATCATGGTGGCCAGAAAAGTCTGTCCGATTTTATCAGTGTAATTAGCTGGCCCAATTTGACTGCGTCCCCTCAACTCCGCTCAGGCTTTGACAAGGGGTCGGCAAAGGGGTTATCCCCAATGACGTAAACAAATGTCATAACCCCTCCTGCTCGCATACCAAGGGCCGGGTCAACGTCAAACACCTTCTGCAGTGCATGAGCGAATTCTTGCATTCCACAGGACTACACAAGTACAACACCTCATCCAAATATATATATATATATATTTTTAAAGTGCCTACATCAGATACAGACAGACATGTACATTCCACTTAACAGCAGCGGGCGGGTGTCGACGACAAGAATAGTCGTGTGAGAAAAGAATTCATTGAAAACAAGCTCATGCAGTACGCCAACCAAACAATGAGTAGATTAGATCGTGTGAAGTGTGTTTCTCACACAATAGTTAGGGAATGAAAAGAGTTTCGTCTAATGTTTTTTGTATAGTTTGAAACGAAGTAAAGATTTATGTGATTTTAAGATGCTGATTTTTCTTATTTTATTAAATTTCCTGTCCATATTTTTTATTTAACAACAGTGATTAATATCTAGCTCTTTGTATTATGTTTATATCTGATTTAACGATTGAGCGGACTTGGTGGTGGTGATTTAAAATTAATCATAATATTCTTTTACATAAGTCTGCCAAGTTTTCTATTTTTTTCTACTCATGCGCTGCACAAGGTGTTTGACACGGCCCTTGGTATGCGAGCAGGAGGGTTATATGACATTTGTTTACGTCATAGGGGAAAAGCCTGGGCGGAGTTGAGGAACTCATTTCTGGGTCCCTTGGAGGACCGGGTGGATTTGAGGTAACCCTGGCTATCTGACAGGAATTCCCGGGTGGAATTGATGCCCGCCCCACGGCCAGGAGCGAACCAGCAAACTTGGGGTTAGCAGACCGACACGTTGTCCAATCACCCACCGTGGCAAGCTTCCCAAATAGTCAATCATGGTCATGTGGAAGCGCAGCCTTGAGCCAGACCAAGGAGAACTTCTCGCCATTGACATTCTGAGCACTCCTTGTCAGGTCAAGAGTTACTCCCGCACAATCTCAAGAGAGGCTTCCTTTTTGCAACGTACAGTTCACGCCACGGTTTTTGATTGGTGGGCCCCGATTGCGCTGTCATACAGAGGATGATGATGATAATTGTAGTTTTGAGGGGCCTAACATCTGGGTTATCGGCCCCTAATGGTCTGGGTCATAGCGGAAATGACAATGAAACGGAAACCAAAGCGAGAACTAACGGAGATTGAAAATACTGACAAAATGCAATTTGGATTGACAATACTTACAAACTGCAATTTAGATTGTAAATACGTACAAAATGTAATTGAGATTCAAAATACTCACAAAATGCAATTTAGATTCAAAATACTTACAAAGTGCAATTTGGATTGACAATACTTACAAACTGCAATTTAGATTGTAAATACGTACAAAATGTAATTGAGATTCAAAATACTCACAAAATGCAATTTAGATTCAAAATACTTACAAAGTGCAATTTGGATTGACAATACTTACAAACTGCAATTTAGATTGTAAATACGTACAAAATGTAATTGAGATTCAAAATACTCACAAAATGCAATTTAGATTCAAAACACTTACAAAATGCCCAACCTACAAAATACAATTTATATTGAAAATACGTACAAAATGTAATTGAGATTCAAAATACTCACAAAATGCAATTGAGATTCAAAACACTTACAAAATGCCCAACCTACAAAATACAATTTATATTGAAAATACTTACAAAATGCAATTGAAATTCAAAAAACTCACAAAAATTCCGCCCCTAGATTCAAAGACTTAGACTACTAAAAAGCAATTTAGATTGCAATCCTTACAAAATGCAATTGAGGTTGAAAATACACGCAAAATGCAATTTAGATTGAAATTACTTACAAAATAGATTCATAAAATTTACAAATTTAGATACACGGGAAGACAATTCACAAAATCAGTGCGGGAATCTTTAAGAGGAAAGGAACTATAATGAAAAGAAAAAGAAGGCTGATCCCTAGAAGAATGAGGGGTCAGGAAACATGAGACAAGGGCCAATTAAGGCGAGAAAGGAAGAGACTCCCTAGGCCTCGGATACCATATTACCGTCGGGGTCGGAAGAGAACAAGAGTTGACCAAGAGAGGTCGAGAGGAAAGAAGACGGAGAGGAGCCAAGCACAAGTAAGTAGAAGCAATACAGGACTCAACTGGGATCCCGTGGTCGCCAACCCACGTCCCACTCGATGTGAGCCCCTGGGGCGTAGTCGTACAGAGGACAGGTGGCGAACCTCAGGCATGTGGAATTGATTTCCGCACAACCGAAAACTCACATATAAATTGCACATGCTTCAGGCACGCAAACTGTCCTCTGTTCCACTGAGAAACCAGCACTGATCGGCCTAAAACCGTGGCGTAAACTGTGCGTGTGAGTATCAACATTACGGGCCCTTTGAAGGAAGCGGCCGTGGCCTATTAAAGCAGTTTCACAGAGTGTGGTCCGCAGACCACCGTAAGCCCATATAACTGCCTCAGAACTAATTGACCCTTGTGAAAATCTAGTAGGAAGCTGAAGAGAGAGTCTGCTTTTCTCAGCCTGCTGGGTGCTGTCCGCTGCGTCACCCGTTAGTCGTCAGAAGTACACTCTGTTCCCGCAGCTACTGTCACTCACTCCCACGATGTGTATGTGTATGTCTACCCCTTATTATTCCCGTTTTCCAACGGGGTCGGGGATGAGATGCGTTGGAAGTCTTTGTGGCGATGGTTTTTACGGCCGGATGCCCTTCCTGACGCCAACCTCATGAGAGGCGTTAATGAGAGATGAAATGAATGATGGTGAATGAAACTGGGCAAGGATGTGTAAGGAAACAGCCCTGGCCTGTCAGAAGGTACCGTCCCAGCATTTGCCTGGTGTTGAAAATGGGAAACCACGGAAAACCATTTCAAGAACGGCCGATGGTGGGGGTCGAACCCACGCGTCTGCCGAGTCAGCAGAGAGCTTGGTCCCATGACCTAATGCTGCGCGTTAGCCAGCGTAGCCATTACTGTCGGTTCACTCCCACGATAACAACCATTATTTATTTCACTTGTTGCAAACTGTATTAGAGCTGATTGGAATAAATAAATGACACTAATACGTGTAATGGAATAATATAGTAACGAAAATATCATGACTATATAGTTCAGCACTCTACTATTAATAAAATGAACCATTATTAATAATTATAATTAATTAACCAAGCAAATGGAAATGCATTTTCAATCTTCTCTTCAAAATCAATCACCTGGTAGTCATTAATCATCTAATGGTTTGATTCCAGACATTTTACTATCACCATCACTTTTATGTGACTGGTAAATAAGTAGCACTATGGGAACAACTGGCTGACTGTACCTCTAACAAGAAGCAGCCCTTCTTCCTTTACCCACTCTCGCCCCTTCCCAACCCTCTTCCACATTGCGAGCTGTCATTGAACTTGAGTTAGGCCCGGTGGCCAGCTTCCCTTTCTCACTCACGGCCCAATTTGTTCCTAGGGACTTATACCAGACGGTCCATGACTAGCCTAAAAACAATTCAAAAAATTGGCCCTTACGAATTTATGATTAACAAACCAAGTACGTAGATTTAGCAAACAAAGCGCTAAGACATCTACCTTTTTGCACCTATTTCTGTAGGGGCGTGGTGGCGCAGCGGTTAAGCTGTATGCCTCTCACCAAGGTGGACCGGGTTCGATTCCCGGTCAATGCATGTGAGATTTTAAAAGTGAAATGCCATGTCCTGTGGTTCTGATTCCACGTAAAAAAAGGAGGTCCCGTGGCTCATGATCTCGCGATTAACGGTCACGTTAAACTACAAGCTTGCTTTGTTTTGCACCTATTTCTGTGAGCAGGTACTTTCAACGCTTTGTGGCCGATAACCTAGATGTTAGGCCCCTTAAAACAACAACAACTTTCAACGCTTTGCAACATCAAACATGGGCGGCTTCGGTGCCGTAGTTGGTAGCATGCTGAGCTTGTATGCCCAAGATCACGGGTTCAAACCCGGCCGAAGTCGTTGGATTTTTTAAGAGCGTTAAAACTCCCTCAGTATGTTTCCTTTCGAGAGGAAGTAAAGCCGGCAGGCCCATGTCATAGATTTATGGCATGATAAAGAACCTTCCACTAATTACACTGAGTGAAGCTAAATTATAGATTAAGTTCCAACGTTCGTCGCCAGGAGCCGCCTGCGATGGCATTTAGTAACCAAGTTCAGGATTAGTTGGTCGTTGACGGTGGCATTTGGTAGCAAAAGTTGGAACTACTTGAAAATTGATCATCTGCAGTCCTTACTTGAATTAAAGCAGATACACATACTAATACATTCATCATAATTAACACCGGTTATCAGACAGATTCTACACACACCCAAAGTACACGGGGCTACATGACCTCGTTGTCGCAACCCCTAAACTGAGGAACCAACCAACATTAAACTTGTAAGAAGAAATCGACTTAAGAACGTTAAAGCAGCCTTCAGATTGAGAATGCCGACGATCCTCCCCAAAGATATCATTAAATTAAATCAACAGCTTCATCCCTCCCATTGATACATATTGAACTTTCTTCATAATCACTGACTTAATGTTTTGTGAATGCAGACCATAATTTTTAAAGTATTTTTTATAAGAGTTATAAGTATTCCGGATTTTAAACATATTTGCATATTATTCCGAAACCTTTATTTCTAATGCTAATACGACTAGACCAACGAGAAATAATCTCACTTGAATAGGGCTAGCTAATATTTCGTTGTTTACATCCTACCAATTGGGGCCATTACTACATGTAAACTAAGGTAAATTTTAATTTGATAAAATATACTGTATTTGATTCTTGCAATTATTAATGTACCTTTGTTGTCTATACCAAAGCACAAAAATATTATGTTGAGCCAACCATTGTTGGACAACTCACAATTACTGTAACAGTAGCCTCATCCCCCCTTCCCTATTCGATAACCCAAGATGTGATAATAAAATTAGCATATCAAAAATGCTTTATTAACATGTTATTACCATATCAGAAATTAATAAATGATAACACACAGGAAAGGCCTAATTTAATTACTCGCTAGGTCAGCTGAGTTCACAGCAAAGAAAACCTAGGAGCGAATGTTCCGATTTGCTTGGTTTTCAAGAACACCCCCCATTTGATTTAGGAAAAGAGAACAGGCGGGACGAAACCAATGTCAAGACCAGCTTGTTGAGTGGAAAACTGGATGCTTACCTCAGCAGCCGGTATTAAATTGACCCTGCTAAAGATGAAGAATGAAGAGGGGAATAATCTTCCTAGTGACTTCATGCAATAAATAACATGACAAATCGAAATAAGCTAACATGTATTGAGCAGTAAAATAAAACAATTACAAGAGACAGCCTTCTACCACTTAATTAACTAACTGACAAATATGATCTAATTAAACACAAATGAATGACTTAGTTTAAACAAACCAGACACTCGCCCGCTTGGCAAGGTTTCACACATCTACATTTGTGATAGAAATGAATTTATCTAGAATGATTCCCAGAAATTAATGCCCAACAAGGACTAAATAATTGTCATTCTTCCCACATGGCAATTTACGCAGTTACATTTGAGGTTAAAACATGAATTTCAAAATGGATCCGGAAGAAGAAGAAAAAGAAAAACAACATGAGAAAGGCAATGCCTTCTCAAAAAACAATGCTGCATCAAACAACCGAAACGCCCCTTAGTGGAACGGAAAGGTCTGACAACCTCCACAGTCCAGCATTGACCGTCCCGTCAAGGCTGTCAGACCAAGAATCAAAACCCACGAGGTTCCCATCCAGCTAACGGGAAATAGGGCAATAATAATACACCCTGCAGTAATTACATATAAAGGTACCACCAAAATATTACTAGACCCTCCAAAAGATTACATACTAAAGAGTTAAAGTAGACTTTATCTAGTTAATCTTACGGACCGCCGACACGCGGCCTTAAAATGACGTTACAAAATTTAGCAGTCAAAGTTTGTATTGATCGTCCTTGGTTATGCCCCTTAGTAATTAAATCATGATAGTACCACCTGGTATCTTCGAACCCTCCGGGGAAAACTGCACATACGTTTTCCCCGGAGGCAAGTGCTCAAGACTCTTTCTGTCAGCAAACTTCCTCACACCCTGTCTCTCGAGTCACAGATTCCACCCTTGTATATCAGCGTATCCCCACCAGAACCCTCCAGTAGTACCAACTGCGACCAGTAGCACAACCGGCCAAAACAAAGCCAGAGTTCAAGGTCTTGAGTGGGTACTATAGAATATCTCCCCCACACAGGTTACTGCCTAGAAACCTTCCAGGAGCTGAGACGTTACACAATGTCCTTTGTAAGATTGTTCTCAGAATAAGAGCTTGGCGAATGCAGCAGCTGACAGTAAATGTTCGCTTTTCCAAAGTTTGCAGACACAAAGCTCGATTTATCTCCCTTTTCAAGTGTCTATCGTCGATAAGCCTATAAGTGACAGGACACACAAAGGCACAAATCCTGGCAGAAGGCTTGGCGAATGAAACTGACAGGAACTGTTCACCTTTCAAAAGTTCACGGATCAAAGCTTGACTTATCCCTCTTTTCCATTTATTGGTGAATGGAATTCTCAGAAGAGCCCTGGTGTATGCTCTCATGATAATCTGCCCAGACCTGGAGCTCCTGCCGCGTCTCGAAGATAAGATGAACATGTACCGATTTGCAAAATTGGTACAATTACAATCAATTTATTAACTGCTCAACAAAAGTTTGGAATAGCATAGATTTTGCTACAATGACTTCTTAAAGAAAACCCATTGAGGTTTATACAATAAAGTTCGGTGAATAGTCCTGTACTATCAACATAGAAGAACAATGCACAACAGTGTTCTTCGAATTAGTCCCCTCCCGTAACTATGTAATGCTGAGATCGGCGATACATGTCCTGGAAACTTTGCAAGAAAGCGTCCTTTGGGATGGTGTTCAAAAGTAGGAACTATTTGAAAAATTCAAAGTTGCAGTCCTTACTTGAATTTAAAAACAGATACACACACTAATACAGCCAGCACAATTAACACCGGTTATAAGATAGATTCTACACACACCCAAAGTACACGGGGCTACATGACTGCGTTGTCGCAGCCCCTAAACTGAGGAACCAACCAACCAACCAACCAACAAACAATCATACAGCACGAATGACAAAGAGTGAGTATTATGTTCATTTATCACAATTGTCTTCTTTCTCTTTTCTTCTTAGTCGTTTACCCTCCAGGTTGGTGGAACCCACGGACTCAACGAGGGAACTCACCACTACCGCCTCTACGGGCAGTGTCCTAGAGCTGGGTACATCTAATCGGAGTGGATACAACTGGTGAGGTGTGATTGGCACCTCGCCCAGGCGGCCTCACCTGCAAAACGAACAGGGGCCTCACGAGGGAAGGTAATGGATGGTCAGGATGGATAGGCAAGGAAGAGGGAAGAAGGCGGCCGTGGCCTTGAAGAAGGTACTGTACCCGTAATCCACGTGGTCTTACCTGTTGAAATCCGATGGAAAAGCTGGATCGCAGATTCTGGAAGTTCCCGGCTGAAATAAACCCTAAAGGTCTACCAACTAGGATCAACCAGGGATTATGATACGTCGATATTAAAGAATGCGATACGAAGATGCCAGTGGTGTATATGTCGTAGTCAGATAGTGAAATCCGTCATTTCATGAAGATCCTAGGCACTTCATGAAAAGCCGGCATATGATGTAAAATGGGATAGTTACACAATCTGACGCGTTTCTTCATGAAGTGACGGACTGCTTTAGGCAGATGGTGTAAGAAATCATTTTTCATTATCTGCCGAGGCACTTCATGAAGATCCGGCGGTTTTTGATTCGGCTCTTCATGAAATGACTAACGCGACGAAGTCGTACATTAATTCCTTTAATTCTTCTATTCCAAGAAATAAATTAATGCTTATTTACTATGGAATTCGAAATACATTTCCACGTACAACCTAAAATCTAATCCTGGAACACTGGGTAAGTTTTTCTCCTGTTTTTTTTTTCTTCTCTGTAAGTTTATATATTTTTTCCATTTGTAGACCTGCATTAATCCGTTTCTAATCAGAATTAAATGACTGCCGCAGTGGAGTCGTACATTCATTTTTCTGTGTAATACACGAATTATTCCGAGAAATAAATTGGTGCTCGTTTATTATGATGTTCATAATTAATTTCCACGTAAGACTGAAACCCTAATCGTGGAATACTAGGTACACTTTTCTCCCTCTGTCTTCTTTTTGTAGAAGCTTATATTTTTCCCAATTTGTGCAATATACTTTTTCTTTATGTATATTTTCATAATTTATTTTGTGGTTTGGCTTTATTTCCTAAAATGTGTACCCTTTTTTTATTTCTCTCTCTCTCTCTCTCTCTTCCCCATTGATGTATTTTGTATTTTTGAACTTAATATATCTGATGACCTTATCAGACAACATACTGTGCACCCTAATATACTGGGCTGATGACCTTATCGGACAACACACTGTACACCCTAATGTACTGGGCTGATGACCTTATCAGACAACATACATCTAGTATACTGGTGACCAAGATGTACATAGCCCGTTTTTACAATAATAAAACAACTACAACTATATTAAAATGTGCAGACTGAAAAAATGAAAATACAGAAACCCTCCCGAAATTACTTTCTTGGTACGGCCTTGATTTCTTCATTGCGGTAAGACTTCAGAAAAACGAAATAAGCTGACTATTGTGTAGGCTATGCCCTAAAATGTTCTAATAATTGCATTAATATAAGCATCGCATTGTTCTACTGACATCCCGCCTTTTAAATAACCCCATGTAATAGAAAGTGTAATATTTCGTCTGGACATATGTCGTTCATTCTCAGACTTATGATGATACTGGTATTTGCGTAGACACCCATTAATCCTCTGTTAATCAGCCACCAGTATCATGTTCATCCAAATGAGACGAATAGAACACTTGTGAATGATTAAAACAGGCAGGCTACGAGTGACATAACCTAAAATATACCAAACAAGTCTTTCTTACCTTATCCATTTCTTCTTGAGACCTAGGTTTTTTATGAGGCTTTTCTTCATAATACTCATTAACTTTCTGAAAAAACAACTGCCTCTGTACTTCCACGGTATTTTCCATATCGTATACTGCCACTATTTATTCTTGGAAAGCACACTTATCTCACCACGAGGACAACGCTACCGCTTCTTCATGAAGTGACGGGCTTGACTTACCGTCAGATAGTGTAAAAAAGAATTACACTATGTGACGGCTAAATTTAGTCATTTCATGAAACCACGCGTCAGATAGTGTAACTATCTCATTTTACATCATATGCCGGCTTTTCATGAAGTGCCTAGGATCTTCATGAAATGACGGATTTCACTATCTGCCTACGACATATATATTACAATGAAACGAAGCTCTTAAAAGAACTCGAACAAGAGAGTCTAAAAGGAAACGAAAGTATCTCGGGCGTTAATTTTAAGCAAACTCAAGAAAAAACTACCCACTGGTCCTCCTAACGCACTCCCTTTTTTAATAGATAACACCAGTCGTTCAAAGAATTTTTTAAAATTAAATTCAGTTTATTAACTGGCAAATGGTGTATGTCTGTCAATTAGACAAAAATGAAGAAAGCTTCTCTAAATCATATGACGAAAAAAGGTTCAATAAACGCCTATAATAAGGCCCCAACTTACTGCTCTAAATCGCAGTATTTAAATATCTCATTCATTGAACACATTACATGAAAAATACAATATTAAATCATGCACTGATGCTATACCCTTATTAAAAATTTATACATATCTTACATTTTATATACTGATTATATCCTTAGTTAGGATTTTGTTATTATCGCTGCCCATTTCCATTTAATTCGACAAGTATATCTCAAGGTTATAATTCTCTTAATTTGTTGCATTCAACAATCAATTAAGATAATCGAATAGTGTTACAAGTTAGAAAATAGTTTATTAACTATCCAGATGCTTCAATGAATGCAGTATATTTTTGTTAAAATCACTGAAATATCAAATGTATTATATTGCATGAATTAATTAAAGTTATTCGAAAAGTGGCTGTGTCACTTAAATATGTGTGTCACGATATAAGCAATCCATCTCCGGCAAATCTTAATAGGCAAGAATAAAATCGTAGGGTTACTTGAATTAATACTGGCATTTAAGAGAAACATTCGTGATTCCAATTCACGTTCACAACAACTTCCTATTCAAATTAGTGATAGCTCAAAAGCTAATTTCACTCTTACAAAACGAAATGACTACGTTAATGTCTTCACATAAGACTTCTAGTACATTATACAATATTAATGTTGACCATCCAATGATGTCAAATATTCGCTTCATTAGCACAATAAATTCGTATTCATTAAATTGCAATACATTAATTCAGCTTTCCAAAGCTGTCAAGAATTTTTCCCAAATGTAATTAAACTCAAACAATTTCAATAATTACTCTGAAGATATCACGCCTTATAGTAGACGAATATAGAAGTGTCACAGAGTACCTCTTTCCCAACTTCACTCAACAAGTTGCAACAATTTATTAGATAAGTTGTATTATCTACTTCCATAAATTATCGTCATTTAAGTCTATGACAAATTCTGTTATACTTGTTTGAACTGTTAATTTAGTTCACTATTCCAATATATATATATGCATAATTATTTCCATAATAACTTATATATAAAAAAATCGTAGATGGACACTAGTAAAATAGTCGGTTAAGTTTCGCCTATCCAAACTCGAAAAACGGCTTAACTACTCAGAAGAAAACACGTGAGATTTACACCATGGAATGGAGTCTATTATCGTATCAATAGATACACGCAAACCATTAAATCAAACGATGATCTAGCCAAGAGCCTACCAAAAACGAATTAAAATAACACAAGCTGAAGACTGAACGAACTAAAGTTTCAGTTTAAAAAAAATCTCTAATCTAAAAGAAATATGAAAGTAGGCTACAAATGCCTCGACAATCAATTCACAATTGTTCTCGCTGGACGATTTCTACGATTCCATACCCATGGAAAATAATGATGAAAATGAACTATCATTTCTAAAAGAAAGAAAGAAAGGTCTACTAGAATGTCATAAGTCCAAACGAAGAGTATCACTGAAATATTTTTGGAATAGTTCAAGTGCACGTGTGTGTGGCCATCTTCTTCCTAATCGCTATTCTTATACAAAAATATCGTCGTCTTGGTCCTAATTATGCTGCAGATGTCTTCCCAACAAAATTCAATGCTTGGTTTTATTTCCAACATTTTCACAAAAAAAAACACAAGTAATGCTCTAAATAGCATTACGTTTACTGTTAACTACTAAATAAATTACACTCTCCGACATAAATGATACCAGGAACCAAATCTAGTCTTCGAATGAATTTCATAGTATTTAATAAAATATTGGTGAAAAGTGACGACCTAAAAGCGACAAAGTCTACTGTCTACAAGAAAGAAAAGTTTTCCAGCTACCTTGGGCGATGTTCTGGTTGAGATTGAAGAAAGTAAAGGAATATACATTCCTTTCAGGAACTGGACCCTCATCCCTGAGTAGTCCATGGCTGGAGCTGTAAGTCGTCGAACCAACTTCCTCCTAACTCGAAAACATATTACTTGTACAAGGCTCCCTCGACGTTATCAGTAAAGTAGTTTCGTTCATTTGGAGTTGTTTCTTCATTCTCATGTACTTCAAAACCACTGGATCAGAACGAACGCCTACAATCGTTTCTTTTTCTTCATTGTAGTATTTATAAGGTTGTCATTCCAAATGATCTATCCTGCCTCTGCATTGCATTCCTGTACTATCTGCTTAGCCCAACATTGCTACAGCAGCTAGATTCTCACAATAAAGTCCAGTCGTATTGTTCTTGATAATACTAATGCTTTCCTGCATTTCAACCATATATGTACTAGATTTCCTCATCGTGGAGTTTGTACTGACAAGTCCATGCAATAACTAAGCTCACTCGCATATATCTATTTTCTGGGTTATGTCAAACACGCCAGAAATACGAACAACCGCATGTTGCTATGAAGCAATCCGCCTGTTCGCTCCGCGCCGTGATTAGAGTACATTCGTACGACTGCGTGTTTAACGAAACTTTTCTTACAGAGCTGATAGCACGTTCACTCCGTGTGTCACAAAACTCAAGTGTCTGTGATTTCAGAACTGCTCGCAGACACGCCACAGCTGGCAGTCTACCCATGATACATCTCTCCTTGTATCGAGGTTGACAATCGAACTCTGTCGATTATCATCTTATATATGCATCAGACAGTTGCAGAAATAAGTTAGTGAGCATGTCCTGTCCACGTGATCAAGAGCATGGCGGGATTGCCTATCTATCTCCTAAGTGAATGACGAGTGTATTGCTCCTCAAGCCTGCAGCCAAATTAATGCCAAACAATAATTTCAAAATACGTCTCGCAGTCGTATCAGGGTTCAAGTATACAGCAAAATACTGGCTCAGTACCATCCCGGCATTTGCCCGAAGACGAAGTGGGAATCCACGGAAAACCACTTCGAGGATGGCTGAGGTGGGAATCGAACCCCCTCTACTCATTTGGACCACCCGAGGCTGAGTAGACCCCGTTCCAGTCCTCGTACCACTTTTCAAATTTCGTGGCAGAGCCAGGAATCGAACCCAGGACCTCCTGGGCGGCAGCGTTTATCACAATTAATAATCAAATGATGAAATATAGTTCGTGATAATTTAGTTTAGCGTGACGACTGGAACTGCTTTGGGTAGGGGTGCGCGCGCACTGCTTTGTCCAGTTAGTTGTTTCTAAGTTTTGGGGACACGGCGCTGGTGCGGAGCGATGGGTCGGAGAAAATAGTCTCGCGGGCCGTAGGTTGGACAGTCCTGATTTAGATGAATTAAACTAAAAAATAGAGAAGAGTAGAATATTTTAATGATTAAATACTTACGATTCACATTAACAACATTTTGAACGGAAAAACTACACCATCACAGATGTGTTTTTTTAGTTTTTTTTAGAGTATGGCTTTTAGTGCCGGGAGTGTCCGAGGACATGTTCGGCTCACCAGTTTTGTAGCTGCTTCGAGGCGGACACCCAATGGGTGAGCTACACGTACCGTCGCGTGTGGAGTGTTGTCTGGGGAGGAAAGTTTGAATGTAAGGACGAGGAGTTGGAAGGTAGTGGCTGTGGTCTATAGTTAGGGACCAACCCCGGCATTTGCCTGGATGGAAGATGGGAAACTACAGAAGACCATCTTCAAGGTTGCCGGTGGGGGGATTCTAACCTCCTCGCCTCCCGGATGTGAGCGACTGCCAGCAGTCATGCCGTAACGACCACGGCTAATTCACCCGGTATCACAGATGAATGATCAGATAGAATGAAGAATGAAGAAATTTTGGCTGCAGAAGAAGCTGAAGCTGAATCACTAATCTCCAAATACCGTTGTTAGACTAAATTGTATTTGTATTGATTAAAGTGCTCCAATGAGGGCGAAAAATATGGGAAAAGAAAGTAATTTATGAACATTCGTAACTCACCAACAAACCTTGCACTTGAACACATGTGACTACATCCGCATGCAACAACGCACTGTATGAAACTTATTCAGCTGAGTAATATGGTGGCAATTCAAGCAAAACAAACTAACATCAACATTCGCACGTAATCCGCGGCGTCATCGGCTGCACAAAAAATCCCCTCAACACGTACGTATCATGGTATGTAGCACTGCCATCGTAATGTACAGGCCGTAAGGCTCCTACTGTGACGTCACGCCTAGGGTCGTTATAGTCGCAGCAGCAAGTCAGGTAGCTCCCTTCACACGCAGTCTCTTCAAACCTAATATAATTTACGCTCCCACTTTAAGACGTAGATAAATAGCAATGCTATTTAGGGCTGATTGGCACTTCCGTCCGTTACCACTAAATACGCCTAATTATTGCTCCGCTTGTTCGAATCCGGCCGATGTAGCTGGTATTTATAGAGTGAACAAAATGGTACATTGCCGGTACATTTACTAGGACGTTGAAACACACAAACAGGGCTAAATTGCTGTATTTTGACGTCGAGAATAAGATCTATTCTTGGCCATTTTCTCGTTGTTCACCGCTTTGAAAAGGTTTATGGTAAATGCCTGAGAAAACCCCACATCACTCTTGGCTATTCAACAGATCACGTCCTAAACTGCTCGTGGATGACAAAGCACAATGTAACCTATCTCTAACTGTAATCAATGCACAGGCCACCCTCAAGGTCACTTAAACAGGGCCTATCCTAACAGCACGTATTTTCTATGACTCAATCTAACTTATTTCTTGCATCAGGAATTTACAATGGGTTGTAATTTTGAAATCAGTACATAACCTACAGTACATACACCAGGTGCTAACAATCCCATTAATGTAAATACAGTAAGTAGCCTACACAAATGCTGCCACGAAAACATTACCATATTCACTTGAGCTTGATCGAGAGACCATTCTCACAAATAATGCAACTTGGACTGACTTCAATAGATACTGAATACTGGATATCACTTCTCTGATTTACATACGGTAAGTAACTTAACCTCAGCATTATCATATTAGAAATGTTTCCAGTCCTAGCATAGGCTGAAGTTTGGGAACTTCTTACAATAATTGAAACCATATTAACTAACAACCTACCATCAAGGTGATTAGCTCTTCTCTCCCGAAGAATGGTATCTCACTTTCAGGGAAATGTTAACACACACTCTTGTATTTCCCGTAATGCACAAATAATTTCTAGGAATGTTGTGTATGCATTGCTTTCTTAAATTGTCGTGATGGGGAAGGAGAAGCAAGCCTCATTGTCATTTCTTTCATAATACCGGTAGTTGCTATAAACAAACGTTTGACATACCTGCGACCTGGGAAGGAGGTTTCCTGAACTAACAACATTTTATTACCATCCAAAAAACTTTGTATGAGTCGAAATAATAAGTGATATAGAGGTCCTAACTACAACATAACCTTCAGTGTGATGATAAACATGCGACGCAAAATTTGCGTAGATACAATAACCTACATACAAAATGAACATTTGTTTCAGAAAATTAATAATCCTCATTCTAGATGACGTAAGTAGAAGCGTTCTCAAGTATCACTTATCACGCGGATACTCATTCAGTAAAGATATAAACAACACAGCACAAAGCAAAATGGTCGCCATCTCTACCCCCTCTACCCCCTACCGATCAGCTGATCAATCGTTAAGAGTCGCTGCATGAAGGCCTGTACATTACGATGGCAGTGTATGTAGCCTACTTGAACCGTGTCCACTATCTGACAGTGATATTACTGGGCGCCATTTTTCATACATCCTGTTATGGTGCATCTGTTTACTTCATACCGTAAGTTGAATGTTGGTTGGTTGGTTCCTCAGTTTAATGGGTTGCGACAACGCGGTCATGTAGCCTCTTGTACTTTGGGTGTGTGTAGAATCTGTCTGATAACCGGTATTATTTGTGATGGCTGTATTAGTGTGTGTGTTATCTGTTTTTAATACAAGTAAGGACTGCAGACATTCGATTTTCAAGTAGTTCCTACTTTTGCTACCAAACGCCAACGTCAGCGACCAACTAGTTCTGAACTTTGTTGCTAGATGCCACCGCAGTTGGCTCCTGGCGACGAACGTTGGAACCTAAGAGCGTTAGTCAAATATAACCTATAAATCTATGACATGAGACCGCCGGCTATACTTCCCCTCGGAAGGAAGGAATACTGAGGGATTTTTAACGCTCTCAAAAAACCAACGACTTCGATCGTGATCCCGTGACCTTGGGCATAGAAGCTCAGCATGCTACCAACTACGCCACCGAAGACGCTTAATTCAATGTGCACTGTGCTATCTAGCTGCTTAACTCAAGTTTAAGTACACTCAACTTGTGAGGCAGCCTGTATACATGCAACAGCACTCTCCGATACCATATCTCCTTCCTGTTGTCGGGTGCAGTAACTGGGAAGTTCAGTGGCCCAATATCACAATCTTCCGTGGATTTTATCTTTTTTCTTGTGACTCGAAGAAAATAATACTTCTTCCTTGTTGTTCGCATAACTTCCTGATTTCCTGTTTGTATTCTAGATTTCGTCTGTCAAGGAATTACCTTGTTAGCCACGACCCGGACATCTGCGCCTGTATAATAAATAAACTGACAGAATGAAAGAAGGAAGAATTGTGTGAAATGCATGAAACCGGCTCTGGATCTTTGTAAGGTTTATGTATGTAAATTATTACAATATTCTTTAAATATAACAATACTAATTGTCTCCTCAGTAGCGTAGCGGTCATTATGGTTAGCTGCCGCCCCGAAGGTCCTGGGTTCGATTCGATTCCCGGCTCTGCCACGATATTTGAAAAGTGGTATGAGGACTGGAACGGGGTCTACTCAGCCTCGGGTGGTCCAAATGAGTAGAGAGGGTTCGATTCCCACCTCAGCCATCCTCGAAGTGGTTTTCCGTGGTTTCCCACTTCATCTTCGGGCAAATGCCAGGATGGAACCTACCGTATGGCCACGGCCGCCTCCTTCCCGCTTCCTTGCCTAACTTTCCCACTCTTCCCACCCCTTCATCAGGCCCCCTGTTCGCTTTGCAGGTGAGGCCGCCTGGGCGTAGTGCTGGTCACACACCCCAGTTGTATCCTCGACTCAGAGTCTCAAGCTCCAGGACACTGCCCTCAGTGGCGGTAGAGGTGAGATCCCTCGCTTAGTCCGTGGGAAAAGCCGACCCTGGAGGGTAAAACCATAGCGAAGCGAAAAAAAATAACAATACTAGCGGGCCCGTGCGAGAAATCTCGCATGTTCATAAACCACACTTTCCCCAATAGGTTTATAATGAAAGACTAAAGAAGAAAGGTTGTTTTTATTTCAACCAAATGAATATAGAACACTATTTACATTTCAGTTAGAATTCCAAGTTCTACGTTCCCTAACTTAAGAAGGCAACCACTGAAAATTGGATCATCATAACACTCACCGGTTATTCGATATTTATGAAATTATACGATTTGAGTACTGTATTCATTCCTTTGATTTACTGTTTCTGAAATCCATGCAAAATGATAAAGAAAAGACCTCAGAATGTCAAACTGAAATGAAACAGGTGTCACAGCGGCCAAAATGTGAAGTGGGCAGCAATTATGGAGTGTATTTTCCTACAGCAACAGTATATGCAAATCGCACACTTCGTACATTTTTTAAAATATTTTTGAAAAGATATTATAGATATTTATGAAATTAGAGTGCAATTCGTCTCTGCTAATGTCTATTCTCTTTCATTTGAATGCTCATTTGTCACGATCGGTCGCTTGTGAGCGCCGCAGGAGGGATCTATACTGCTGAAATAATATAACCTATATGATACGCCTATTAACGAAGTGCACTACTTATTTTAGAAGGTGTATTTTAAAATAAATTCACTACCAAATGACAAGAACAGTTTTGATTGATTTTTTGATTTTTGAAGATTTTTTCCAATCTTGAAGACAGACATTAATAAAATAGCCCCACTGGTTTAGTGCCCACAGATTAATCTGTGTTTAGAAATGGGTGTTTTATTCGATAGGCTACTCCATTATTGTATAAAAAATAAAACTCAAAAACTGAAAGTCATATCATAATAGTTTTGTTACAGGTGGAATGTCTAAATCACCAAATTATTTATTAGAATGTGTAAAAAATAATAATAATAATAATAAGACCAAGAAACTTATGTCGAAAATAAGCATTTGATCTTAAATTACACAGGCCTGCAAAATTAAAGTTTTAGAAAAATACTAGAGAAATTTTCACTAATTTTTTAAAATGTTTTTGGTGTGACAATTTCGAAAATGACCTCTAATTTTTTCCATCACGTCAGGATTTTTGTAAAATCATGTGGAAGTGCAGCCTTGAACCAGACCAAGGAGAAATACTCGCCAATGACATTCTGACACTCCTTGTCAGGTCAAGAGTTACAAGAAGGTTTCAGATGCTGGATTCCATCAAGATTGATAAATCGTATGAGCTGATGAAACAAGCTGCTGAAGACCGGATAAGGTGGAGAGACGGACAATGAGGAAACCTGCCATCGGACAGACCATGATTGACTGTTTGGGAATATATGTTCTTCATCATGCTGACGTATCGTTTGACCAGCGGCTTCTGTGGCCTAGTCGGTAGCATGCTGAGCCTCTATGCCCAAGATCGCGGGTTCAAACCCGGCCGAATTCGTCGGATTTTAAGAGCGTTAAAATCCTTCAGTATGCCTCCCTTCGTAGGGGAAGTAGAGCCGGCGGTCCCATGTCATAGATTTATGGCATGTAAAAGAACCTTCCACTAATTAAACTTGTGTGAAGCTGTTGAAACGCATATCAAAGTTCCAACATTCACCACTAGGTGTGAGTGACATCTGGTGAAGAAAGTTGGAACTACTTGAAATTGAACGGGACTTGTTGCTCATCCCATGGGTGTCTGTATTGAAGCAGCTACAGCCTCTGGCGAGCCGAACATGTCCTCGGACACTCCCAGCACTAAACGCCATACGCTAAATAAATAAATAAATAAATAAATAAATAAATAAATAAATAAATAAATAAATATAAAGTGCGTTCAAATCGTAACGAGCCGGGGGCATAATTACAGAAACCAGTACCTGTACTTTAGAAGTATTGGCCCTGGCTGTTGAGTCACTTGTCAATGGTGAATGGCTGTCTCATAAAACTCCCTGAGTTGCGATGTGAACCAGTTCCGCACGTACAACTGGACGTCGGCGTCCAAGGTGAATCGTTGGCCCCGCAGAGCCCCTTTCAGTGGACCAAACATGGCATAATCACAGGGAGAAAGGTCTGGACTGTATGGAGGGTGGCCGAGAACCTCCCATTTGAATTTCTGCAGGAGTGCCGCGACTGTCTTGGCCGTATGAGGTCGTGCATTGTCGTGGAGCAGAATGTCCCCACGGGTGAGATTGCCTGGTCGTTTTGTTTTGATCGCTTGGCGAAGGGTGGTCAAGGTTTGCGAGTAACGCTGGGCATTCACTGTTGTCCCGTGCGGCATGAAGTGTATCAGAAGGGGGCCATCTTGGTCAAAGAAGAACGTCAGCATTACCTTTCCTGCACTTGTGTGGATGACCTTGCCTTTTTTGGGTGGTGGTGACCCTGGATGCTTCCACTGGAGGCTTTGTCGTTTGGATTCTGGTTCGAAGTGATGACACCATGACTCATCTCCAGCCACCACTCGTGCCAGGAACCCATTCCCTTCCCTCGCATAGCGCTGCAGATGACCAAGACAGTGGGCCATTCGACATGCTTCCTGGTGTGGTTGAAGACTGTGGGTCACCCATTGGGCACACACTTTCCGCAAGGGCAGTCGTTCCTTCATGATGGTGTGCACACTTCCGACGCTCAATCCGACCACGGTGGCTATGGCGTTCACTGTCACTTGGTGATCCTGGGTAATGAGTGCATCAACCAGCTGGACATTGTCATCGGTAATGCGGGGGGGGGGGGGTGCCCCAGACCGGGCATCATCGTCTAACGACACCCGTCCTTCCCTGAAGCGCTTGTGCCACGCCTTGACCCTTGCACGGGACATGCAGTGTTCGCCGTACACTTGTGACATTCGGTGATGAATGTCCGTTCCCCCTACTCCTTCCGCCGTCAGAAACCTAACAACACCTCTTTGCTCTTCGTTTGACGCCTCCATGTCACTGTTTGCAATGCGACTGGCAGCGTCGATTGATGCATGCTGCTGCTCGCTTTGTATCGTCACGTGACGTGCCCGCGTGCCCTCTAGCGACGGGCTGGGACCTTCCACGCTCTGGTCGGAACCACACCTCGTTACACACGCCATGATTAGCCGATGTCGTCACCGGTTTGCGCATTCCAGCCTCCGGCTCGTTACTTTTTGAACGCACCTTATAAATAAATAAATAAATAAATAAATAAATAAATAAATAAATAAATAAATAAATAAATCGTTTGACCCCACCGCGTAGGCATAGACATTAAGGCACGCTTCACGACAGCAAACGGGAGCTGTAAGTTCTGAGATCGAAGGATTGAATCCCATCGTTGATATCGACCATCCTGAGTGCCATTAGACTCCGAGTTTTTCACACTCCCTCCGGTCAAATACCGGGATGATACCTTATTTCAACTCCCGAGGTTTCTATCCCAATCCTAGGCACTAATTCAACACGGATCTGATAACTAAGTTGTCCTAATCCCCTCACATGACTTAACAACTATAATATTATTTGGTAGTTTGTGAAAAGGAAATTGGAGTTCCGTGGTGTAGCGTGCACCACGACCGTGAGGTCAACTGCATGAAGGACGGAGATCGCAACCATGCTGTAACTATTACACCATGATCGTAACAGAATACCGGCGCTGACAGTGGTAGCCTGAGTGTGGGTTTTCCCCGGTTTTTTCCACACTTCCTCCAGGCAAATGCCGGGATAGTAGATTTCAAGTCCCGGGGCGTCTACCTCGTAATGTGAAAGACAAAATGCTGTCCACTACACCATGTTTCTTTTAGGGACTAAGGATAGCTTAGTCATCAGCCTCACTCATTTTTGTGTGCTGGTCACTTTTTAAATAGGCAGCATCGGTGGCGTAGTTGGTAGCATGCTGAGCTTCTATGCCCAAGATCGCGGGTTCAAACCCGGCCGAAGTCGTCGGATTTTAAGAGCGTTAAAAATCACTCAGTATGCCTTACTTCGGAGGGGAAGTAAAGCCTGCGGTCCCATGTCATAGATTTATGGCATGTAAATGAAACTTCCACTAACTACAATTGTGTGAAGCCAAAATATGTAGGTTAGAATATTGATAACGCTCTATTAGTTCCTACGTTCCAAGGTTCTGATTGCGATGTCATCTGGTAGGATAGTCCACAGCTAGGTGTCGTGGACGGTAGCATTTGGTAGCGAAAGTAGCAACTACTTGAAATTATCGTCTGCAGTCTTTACTTGAATTAAAAACAGATAACACACACTAATACAGCCATCACAATTAACACCGGTTATCAGACAGATTCTGGTTGGTTGGTTGGTTCCTTACTTTAGGGGCTGCGACAACGCGGTCATGTAGCCCCGTGTACTTTGGGTGTGTGTAGAATCTGTCTGATAACCAGTGTTAATTGTGATGGCTGTATTAGTGTGTGTATCTGTTTTAGTTCAAGTAAGGACTGCAGACATTGAATTTTTTCAAGTAGTTCCTACTTTTGCCCCCAAACGCCACCGTCAACGACCAACTAGTTCAGAACTTAGTTACCAGATGCCACCGCAGTCGACTCTTGACGACGAACGTAGGAACCTAAGAACGTTAGTAATATGTTTAACCTATATATAATTTAACTTCACACAGGTGTAATTAGTGGAAGGTTCTTTAACATGCCATAAATCTATGGCATGGGACAGCCGGCTTTACTTCCCCTTCGAAGGAAGGTATACTGAGCGATTTTTAACGCTCTTAAAAAATCCGACGACTTCGGCCGGGATTGAACCCGCGATCTTGGGCGTAGAAGCTCAGCATGCTACCAACTACGCCACCGAAGCCGCTCTCAGACAGATTCTACACACACCCAAAGTACACGGGGCTACATGACCGCGTTGTCGTAGCCCCTAAACTGAGGAACCAACCAACCACTTTCTGAATAACGCATGGTTCAATTGTAAGACATCTTTGACGACGGCAATCATGAAACACCACAAGCTTCGAATAAATTATACGGAATTAAAATATTTGCTCTTTGTCGATATTGTATTCGAAGTCTTCAAGCTCGCAATAAACAACTCTACTATTACGTGGTTTCTGAGCAAGACTGCAATTGGGCAGTTTCGTGATCTACTAATGTTCTTGGCTGATATAACTAAAAATGCTAAAATAATTTCTCACGAACTTCTAGTCGGAGGTGAAGAAGATGAGCGATATGATTGGTTTCACCTTGATCTTCGTGAACTAAAGACAGAAGCAAGGGGCTCCATTCGATTCTGCATGGGAAGCACAAAAGCAGTTCGAAGTTGAAACTGGGATGAACAATATTCCTGGAAGGTCAATAACTATATAATTCACACTTCTTTAAATGCCGTAATGATAATAATAATAAGCCGACGATTTGTTGATATGTCCCACCTATGTTTTGAAATGAATGTAGTGATAATAATAATAATAATAATAAACACAGTGAGCTCATGACAATGTGGATCAAGCGAAAAATGAACAAATGCCATAATGTAAAATGAGGCTTACCATGGTTCCTAGTTGGCCGATTAGCGAAATTGAATGAATAATAATAATAATAATGGTGTGTGGTCTCCGGAGAGGCCTGTTTCAGGCCTTTCTCTGAAGTTAAGGTCCCACTGTAACGTTCCCGGTCCTTCTAAGTGACCAAAGGTTACGTTCCTGGCGGGGCTCCAATATTGCGTTCTCCTGGAGTACAGTAGAAGAATCGCAACAAGAACAAGCACCGCTTTACTCACACCACCAATAGCATACTTACCTCTTACCTGTTCATTAGCAATGATTATAATCAGCTCGTGTGGGCGCCAGGACACCTAACACTTACTTTAGATGTGCCAAAGTATTTAATTAAAATAGTGATAGAGCACTCGAAACGTCTTTCTCTCAAGCCGTGGTATAGCTGAGCCATTAACCAATTGTCGTATCGCTACTGGGAGAAGGTATGCATTATGTCTAAAGCTAGCTACTGGAAATGAAAGTCCTACCATTACTTAAGAACAAAATTTAATTGATCAAAATTTAAAGCAGCAAAAGACGTAAAAAGAGAAACAAATGAATTTAAAAAAAATCTGGAAGTTATATTAAATTGGCGAGAGTTACAAAATGGAATATGAATTAAATTTAAACAAAAGCTGGATTCTAATTTGCCATAAACAGAATTACAGAGACTTGATTGGATTTAGTAAAGGAACTCACGGCCGTCTTCTTCATAGTGGTAGTCTGGTTTTCCCTCTGATCTTGCTGGCGGATGTTGTTTGGTTCTGCCTCAATATTGTATAGATCCTTATCTTGATACGGGCAGGGAACCAATTTGTCCCGTCTCCCGACTGACATATGTGAATGGCTTTGCTCCAAAATTCACTTTTGTGAATATGATCAAGGACACGATCATATTCACGTCAGTAGTATTAATTTTAAAACTTCTTGAACTGATAAGTTGCGATCTCGCAGCGAAGATGTCTCATAGACCTGAAGATTCAGAAAATCTGAGAAGATTCGGGGCTTGAGAGTAGATGACCATTGGTTTTTATGGAAGAAGAACTTCCCCACTCTGCAGTATTTCTCGACCAATCAATTAGGTATCCTGATGACGTAGCTCCCCACTCCAGATCCCGAAGTTCTCATCATGCCTCTTCATTAGTTGGGTTAACCACGTGGGGTTGCTTCTGAAGTAATTTTAAATCCTGATGCGATGTTCTTCCGAGAATTCGTGACGTCAGCGCTAACTGACCAACTTGCTTTGTCTTGAAGCCTCGCGTCCCCGGAATGTTTGTACATATATCTCGAAAGTCAAGTCTATTTTTGGCGGACTACCCGTGGCGAAACTGACGACACGTTGAACGACATATTTCCCAATCAAGTCTTGTATAAAATATAACCTATAACGAATCTAACTAAAATCTCCATTTTATAACTTCCGCCAAACAATAATTAAACCCCTTCTATATATATATATATAAAGAAATTATGGAATAAATCTAGAATCGATATGATACTTAAAATATACATAATAATAATAATAATAATAATAATAATAATAATAATAATAATAATAATTTTGCTGCTTATAAAACATATAAATTAAGGGGAAGTATTCGGACTGTTACACCACTACCTTTTCTAGAATTGCACCCGGGGCTTTTCAAATGAAACAACTATCCACTAATCTACGAATCCCAAAAGAAAACGAAAACAAAAGAAGAAGAGAAAGAGAAAGGGAAACAAAGAGGATATGGATAAGGAAAATAAAATGATAAAAAATAGGAAAAGGCAAAGAAAATGAAAAAGAAATAGGAAAATGTACAATAAATAGGAAATGAAAAAGAAATAGGGAAAGGAAAAGAAAAGGAAACAAGTAGAAAAAACAGTACAATAAGGATAAGAAGAAGAAGAAAATCAAAAATATAACAAACAAATGAAATATATATTATCTGGGCATATCTGTAGAATTTATTTACCAAAAAAAGAATACATCGCTTCCCATCCCTGAGGTGGGACCGTCTGGGCGACGTGCTCGTCCCACCTCCCCAGTTGTATCCCCATACCCGATGTTTCAAGCTCCAAGACACTGCCCTGGAGGCAGTAGTGGTGGGATCTCTCACTGAGTCCAAGGGAAAAGCCAACCTGTGGGGTAAGCCGACTAAAAATAAAATAAAAAAATCCTTGATGAAGTCAAATGGGATGAAATTTTAAATATCATTAAATGGAAGAACAAATTGTATTTGTACGTATGTGTCCCCCTTATTATTCTCATTTCTGCGGAATCGGGGATGAGATGTGGTGGATTTCTGTGTGACAGGTAGTTTCCACGGTGGACCACCTTCCTGATGCCAACCTAATGCGAGAAGTTATTGAGGGATGAAACGAATGAAGATAAATGGGAGTTGGAAGGAAGCAGACGTGGTCTATTTTAGAAGGCACCCTCTCGCCTTTTGCATGGAGTTGAAATTGGGAGAACCATTTCAAGAACAGTGGGGATCACACACAATCGTCGTCCGAGTCCGTAGATAGCTCGGCCTCACCTTAGCATGCGTAGCTAGCGCACAAACTGTATTCATTATTAAAAGGAATATATTGATTTTGCTGTCGGTTGTTTACTATGTCTGTTAAATGTCCAACGAGAATGATTTGTCGTGGGTACACTGATCTGGGCATAACAAAATAAATACAGCGGAAAATCACGATCGCAGTGGCTCAGTGCGCTGTTTCAAAAAGTTCCAATAATCTCAACTACAAAATACCGGCACAGTACCATCCCGGCATTTGTCAGGAGACGAAGTTGGAAACCACGGAAAATCACTATGCAGAAAATGTCCAAAAATATATTAACAACTGTCAAGTGAAATGTAAATTATATTCTAATAAGTTAAGATTAATTTCGAATGTTTGAAACATCAGATAAGCACTGGTAAACTAGTACATTCGGTAATAACATAAGTAAAATTATTTATTTAATTCGACAATAATACAGGGTTAGCACAAATGATTTAAGTGATTTCATGTACATGTATTATTGAAAGCCTATAGCATACAGCATTGATAGATACACCATTGAAAAGAGAAACTCACCAAGTTTTGACTCAAATTTACTGCGGAAAGGCTTAGTGCACTTGTACTGCTAGGTGGTGTTATCTGCCAGGGAGTTAGGTGGCTACGTGGCAGTCAGTATACGAGATGGCGGCGACAGGCCAGGGGTGTTCGGACCTCTAGTGTGAAATTCCCAATATTCCTCTCACAAGGAGAAAAGCAGTAATAGAACAAATCAACCATTACTGCTTATAGTTGAGTATCGAGGTCTATCAAATCCAACGCTCAGGAAGTAGTTCGTTAAGATAGTGACGCACTACAAGGTGGAAATGTGAGTGAGCTGTTTACAAAGTTCTTGAATTTCACTCAACTAAGTCTGTAAGCATTGTTCAAAGACATTTCCACACACGATTTCACAAGGAACCTCGAAATAAAAAACACTATACGTGCATGGTATTCGAAAATAATGATGATTGTATTAATAAAAGGTAACATAGAAGGGTCTTAGTTGTGTTTGACATTAACCCTTGAGTGCATAAGCCGTATCTATATTTGCCTTGTGACACGAGGACGGCACATCGAGCATTTGTAACAAGTAGACTCAAAAAACTTGATGAGTTTCTCTTTTAATTGGTATATGTGTCAATGATGTAAGCTATAACCTTATACTTTCAATAAAACATGTACATGGAATCGCTTAAATCATTTGTGCTAACCATGTATTTACAGTATATGGAAAGAATTAGCGGCTTCGGTGGCGTAGTTGGTAGCATGCTGAACTGCTGTGAGAGGCCGGCGTGCTACCGCCTAAGCCACGGAGGCTCTAAAGCCATACGATAAATAAATAAATAAATAAATAGATAGATAAATATATAAATGGAAAGAATTAACATTAATATTTTGATTTACAACTTACACTATAATATAAAGTCAAGGTTTCTTGAAGCATTACCAAATCGGTTTATAGCGTCATCATCGGTGATTTGTATGCTTCTGTGAATAGATAACAATGCTAGACTGCTGAGTCTGTTTTCAGAAGTAGAATTTCTTAAAGTTGTTTTCAACCAACTCAAACTCCGTTCGGTGGTGGCTACACAGACAGGCAAAATTGCCAAAGGTTTGATAAGGGTATAAATGTTAGGGAAAATAACTTTGTCACACGCTTCATGGGCACTTGTTGCTGTTCTTGTTTTGTTCATAAGAGCGAAGGCACTGGAGAGCTACACATAAGATCAGAGCAAACTGATTTTATCACACAGTTAACATCGCTCTACTGTGTCGCCTCGCTTCGCAGCGTTGTCATATGTATGCCATATGCTACGTGATAAGTATATTGTGTTTTAATGTTTTAATTCATAAAGAAATATTATATGTGACAAAACTTCGGGGGGTGGGAGAGGGTAGGGGTCCTCTCGACCCCCCCCCCCCCTTAGCAAATATATGCTCTTTCTCTACTAGTGTTAATGTTAGCAAATATGGTTGTAGATATTACCATCATCGTTCTCGTTTCATCAGGTAGTAAGATTTTCACAGTCATAACAAGTAGTTCCGTGAAGAACTATACAGCCTATTTTCATATATCCGACTTATGCTAATTGCCTCTATCGTGTTGTTTGAGTCTTCAGTCTTTTGACTGGTTTGATGCAGCTCTCCATGCCTCCCTGTCCTGAGCTAATCGTTTCATCTCTACATAGCTCCGACACCCTACATCCGAGGCAATCTGTTTAACATATTCTAACCTTGGTCTACCCCTACAGTTTTGTCCTCGACCCTTCCTTCCATAACTAAGCTTGCTATTCCTGGGTGTCTTAGTATGTGTCCTACCAACCTATCTCTTCTCTTCATTAGCAGTCGCCAGAAACATCTCTCCTCTCCCACTCGTCTTAATACCTCTTTGTTTGTAACCCTATCTACCCATCTGATCTTCATCATTCTCCTGTAACACCACATTTCAAATGCTTCAATTCTCCTCTTTTCTGCTGCACCAATAGTCCAAGTTTCACTTCCATAGAGCGCCACGCTCCAGACAAAGGCTTTCAAAAATGACTTCCTAATACCTAAATCTATATTCGATGTCAGCAGATTCCTTTTTTGTAGAAGTGCTTTCTTTGCCTGAGCCAACCTACTTTTAATATCCTCTTTGCTTCGTCCATCACTGGTTATTCTGCTTCCTAAGTAACAGAAGTCTCCTACTTCCTTCAGCTTTTCACCTGCCAATTTGATCTCCATAGAGGTTTCTGATTTATTTCGGCTGCATTCCAGTATTTTTGTTTTACATTTATTTATTTTCATCATGAATTTTTTCCGTAAGACGGAGTCCATACCATTCAAAAACTCATTCAAATCCTCAGGCTTGTCGGCCAAGATGACGATGTCATCAGCAAATCTCAGAGTTGAAATTATTTCTCCTTGAATCTTCACTCCCACTTTAAATTTTTCTCTCATTTCCTTCATTGCTTGTTCAATGTAAAGATTGAAAAGTATGGGTGATAAGTTGCAGCCTTGCCTTACACCTTTCTGAATACCACCTTCTCTCTCATGTCCTTCAACTCGAATGACTGCTGTCTGGTTTCTGTACAGATTGTATATCTCACTCCTATCCCTGTACATTATTCCAATTGATTTCAAAATGTCAAACAATTTAGTCCAATCAACGTTATCAAAAGCCTTTTCTAAGTCTACAAAAGCCATGAACGTTCTCTTATCTTTCCTTATTCTACCTTCTAAAATCAGCCTAAGACTTAGTACAGCTTCCCTTGTTCCTACATTTCTCCTGAAACCAAACTGGTCTTCACCCAACTCCGTTTCTATCTGGCTTTCAATCCTCTTGTAAATTATTCTAGACAGGATCTTTGAAGCATGAGTAATCAAGCTGATTGTACGGTAATCTTCACATCTGTCGGCTCCCACTTTCTTTGGTATAGGGATGATTACATTCTTCTTGAAATCAGGGGGTACCTCACCTGTCTCATAAATCCTACACACCAAGTGAAATAACCTGATCAGACCTTCATCTCCTATGCAGCGTAGCAACTCAATCGGTATATCATCTATTCCTGGTGCTTTATTCCTGCTTAAGTCTTCCAAAGCTCTATCAAATTCTGATCTCAATATTAAATCTCCTTTCGCATCCTCATCAATTTCCTCCTCCCTTTCCATTACATGATTCTCAATCTCCTTTCCCTTATACAAACTCTCTATGTAAGCTTTCCATCTCTCAACCTTTTCTTCCATATCTGTTAGAGGCTTTCCATTTGTGTCCTTAATATTACAGCACTTAGTCTTCTTTTCCCCAAAAGTATTCTTAATCCTTCGATAAGCTGTGTCTACTTTTCCTAATTTCAGACAATTTTCTATACCTGCACATTTCTCTTTCAACCATTCTTCTTTCGCTTCCTTGCACTTCTTGTTAACCTCATTTCTCAGACGTCTGTATTCTGCTTTCCCCTTTTCATCTCTTAGATTCTTGTGTTTCCGCCTTTCATCCATCAATTCTAGTATATCCTGAGTGATCCACGGTTTTCTACCTATTCTTTCTTTCCTACCAATGTTTTCTTCTGCGGATTTTGTTATTTCATTCTTCAAAAGTGCCCATTCGTCTGCAATTGAAGTTTGTTTAGGGTTTTTCATTAGTCCTTCCTTTATACTCTTCTTGAATCTTTCGTTTACATCCTTCTCTTTCAGTCTGTCTATTGCCCACCTTTTTGGCTTTTGACTTTTCTTCAGTTTCTTCAACTTTAATCTGCATTTCATTACAACCAGATTGTGATCAGAGTTTATGTCAGCACCAGGATATGTTTTACAATCCAAAATCTGGTTTCGAAACCTCTGCTTGACCATAATGAAGTCGATTTGGTAACGCCCTGTATCTCCTGGTCTCATCCATGTGTATATTCTTCTATTGTGGTTATTGAATAAGGTGTTAGCTATGACCAATTCATGCTCGGTGCAGAATTCTACCAGCCTGCTTCCTCGATCATTTCTTTCACCTAATCCGAAATCTCCTACTATCTTCCCTTCTCTCCCTTTTCCTACCACAGCATTCCAATCTCCCATTACTATAACATTTTCATCACCCTTGATATACCTCAGAATTTCGTCTATTTCTTCGTAGACCTTTTCAACATCCTCATCAACAGCTTGACTGGTAGGCATATAGACTTGTACCACTGTAGTGCAGGTAGGTTTTGTATTGATTTTTGCTACAATAATCCGTTCACTATATTGCTCATAATATTCCACCCGCTGTCCAAGTTTCCTACTCAATATGAGGCCAACCCCTGCTTGGCCATTGTTTGATTTAGTGCTAATGACCCTATAGTCTCCTGACCAAAAGTCCTGTTCTTCCTGCCAGCGCATTTCACTAATCCCAACCAAATCCAACCTCAACCTATCCATTTCCCTTTCTAAGTTTTCTAACCTTCCACTTCCTAGCAGACTTCTAACATTCCACGCTCCGATCCGTAGAATGTCAGATTTCCTCATTGTCACTTCTGTGATGTTAACCCCCTCTCGAGTAGTCCCCACCCGGAGATCCGAACGGGGGACTAGTTTACCTCCGGACTGAAATTTTACAAGGGAGGAGGCCATCATCACATGTAATTATGCATAGAGAGGTGCATATCCTCGGGAATAGCATACGGCTGTAGTTTCCCGTTGCTTTCAGCCGTGCAGCAGGACGCAGTGTAGCCATTATTGGCTTATATTATCAATATCTTAACCGTCTATAAGACTAGTAAAGAATTGATTTATTCTGAAAGGCTGCTACTCCCTTTCAGAATAAGTAAAGAGCAATTCTACTAACAAAAATACTAACCTTCTACCGTACTAACAATTAAATACCAAAACTCTACTAACAAAAAACTTAAGTTCCACCAACAACAAATACTACCACTAAAACAGTCTGTCACCAGGCACACTCACATGCACCCTCACACATCACAGTCTACTGAAACAATGAACTATAACTAATAAACAATGCAACTGCTACCAGACACACTCACACACCACAGTCTAATAGAACAATGACATATATCTAATAGACAAACTAACTACCTACTTACAACTAAAACTAACTACATACTTACTGTACTTTTATTTGAATTGACAATATTTACAAAATGCAATTTAGATAGAAAATACTTACAAAATGTAATTTAGATTCAAAATTGTCACAAAATTCAATTTAAGGGGGACGTATGCAAAATTGCACTAAGTGAGAAATGGTTTCATTTCGGCTGTATTAAGGTAAATAAGGAGGATTGTGTAGTCGGGAATTGGTTTTTAAAGTATGTGATACACCGGACTGTTTGAGGGTGCAAATCAAATCAAATAATACAGGAACTTTAACCTTATTGTGTTAAAATTTAAAATCACCTTATCGTTAGCAAAGAAAACCCTTAGGTAACCTATTTCCTACTCCGGCTCTCAAGTTCGAGGCCACCGTCCATCAATGAGCTAGTCTCGACTTGTCGGAAAGTTGGGACAATTTCCATAGTCATATACCTTACAACTTCGTACTATACCTGCACAAGATTCTTTTACTGATAATCATAGTGAAATCCCACTAATAAATACTGTAAGTCTATGGTAGGCTCCATTTAACGCTGTAGTATGGGTCGTGGTCAGTGCTTCAACTCTCCGCATGCTATAGCGCTGACTGCTTATTACTCCTTGCCGTTAGCACTATAGCTATATTTACAACTCCTGATCTGATGGAACGACATACGCAGGACTGTGGAAAGCAACCAGCGGTAAATCTCGTGTCGCCAAAAGGGAATGACGCAGTTCTGAAATGTAAAGCCATTCATAAGCAGGATAAGGTGGCATTCGTTCTTTATGCTGTTTTTGAAGCATTAACTGTCCCCCTCCAAGGTTGCGAACCTAACCCCAATACAAGCTCAACATATGAAGTGCAAAAACATGAACCGTTTGCTGTCGCCTATCATGCGACTTGCACTTATGATAAGTCAAAATCACAGTATCATAGCTATCAAGAATCAGATTGTGATAGATATAACGATTAGCAACAATGCTAGCCACTACGATTGGCGGGATATATATCGATTAAGAACAATGCTAGCCACTACGCTTGGCGGGATATATATCGATTAAGAACAATGCTAGCCACTACGCTTGGCGGCAATATAACGATTAGCAACAATGCTAGGCACGACGCTTGGCGGTAGATATAACGATTAGCAACAATGCTAGCCACTGCGCTTGGCGGTATATATAACAATTAAGAACAATGCTAGCCACTACGCTTGGCGGTAGATATAACGATCAGCAACAATGCTAGGCACTACGCCTGGCGGTAGATATAACGATTAGCAACAATGCTAGACACTTCACTTGGCGGTAGATATAACGATTAGCAATAATGCTAGCCACTACGCTTGGCGGTAGATTTAACGATTAGCAACAATGGTAGCCACTACGCCAGGCGGTAGATATTACGATTAGCAACAATCGTAGCCACTACGCTTGGCGGTAGATATAACTATTAGCAACAATGCTAGCTATTACGCTTGGCGATAGATATAACGATTAGCAACAATGTTAGCCACTACGCCTGGCGGTAGATATAACGATTAGCAACAACGCTAGCCACTACGCCAGGCGGTAGATATAACGATTAGCAACACTGCTAGCTGCTTTCTCATTCAAATTCCATGTTATAATCTCCCCTAAATATTTAAATTTATGTACAACTTTAATTTCTTTATTGTTAATCGCTTTGAAAACACAAAACACCACCCATCATTTAATTTACAGCTCAAATAACGTTAATAAAAACCATAATTTCAACAAATCTGGCATTTACAAATTGGAATGCAATACTCTTTTGCAATGTTCCAAATTTGTTTGTCAATGCAACACTTGTCAAGCACACGAATGAATGTCACCATAATTTCACCTCTACCAAAAGGTCAACTTATGAACATTCTTCAGAAATTAGAAATTTCTTTAAATAATAACTTAGCTAATAACATTCAAGAAGCCAGAAATCAAATAATAAGGGTACAAAATATAGTACAAAAAATTGGACTTCAGATATCGTTTGAAAAGACAGAGATAATGGTAGCAAATCCACTTGTAATCAATCACATAACAGTAAATAACAACAAAGTTAAAATAGTGAAGCAATTTAAATACTTAGGAGAAATTATAACTTACAACTTAGATGAGAAACCTGCATCGCAAGAACGAACTAATAAAATGAGAAAAGCCCAAAAATTAATATGGTCTACATATAAAAGAGAATGTCTATCAATCGCAACAAAATTAAAACATTACAAGACGGTGGTTCAACCAGAGGTGACATATGGAAGTGAAATTCTTTTTAAAGTTACTCAGAAAAACAGAATCGACAAAATTCTAAAAGTAGAAAGAAGAATAGCTAGAACATGCATAAATAACAAATATCAGAAAGATGGACAGTGGCGGATAGTACCAAATGAACTGGAGCCCATCACTGATACTATTCGGAAGAAACAGATTTCTTTTTTTGGTCACATCATGAGGTTTTTGTAACTGGAAAAAAGCACTAGAAAAGTTTGAAAAACATGCAAACTCCCAGTATCATAAAGACTCAAGTGTAAGCGCAGCTAACTTTTAAAGAGTTATGGACTGCCTAATGAAACTGATTGACAAATCTCTTGATAAAGGAAAAGACGTCCAAGCCCAAAATAATGTGAAAATAATAATTCCAATAATAGAAACTATAATTTTGTGTGGCAGGCAAAATATCGCCCTTAGGGGCCATAGAGATTATGGTCAGTTTCAAATCGACAGCAAACCATTTGAAAATGAGGGGAACTTAAGAGCTTTGCTCAGAGCTAGAATTGAAGCAGGTGACAACAATTTGAAAGATCACTTTGGGTCATGTGGCAAAAATGCAACCTATATAAGTTGGAATTTTCAAAATCAAGTCATCGATGCTTGTAACCAAATAAAAACTGAAAAAATAGCAAGTAAAGTAAAAGAAGCTAAGTTTTTTAGTGTTCTCGCAGTTGAAACATTATTATTATTTATATTACAGACTATAAAACATAAAACAGTGGACAGGATTACCCAGCATCGATAAATTATTCCACATCGCAGTTCATAGGCAAAAGATGCAACGTGTGGTCGCTATCATCCATTAATGGATAGGCATCCGAAGAAGAAGAAGAAGAAGAAGAAGAAGAAGATAAAACACTTCCATTTTCTTTTAAGAGGCACCAATTTCCAATCGCTTGGCATCCTTTGTCACAATCAATAAAGCTCAAGGGGAAACTCTGGAACGTGTAGGTCTCTATTTGACTCATCAAGTTTTCAGTCATAGCCAGTTATATAGTATGTTGCAAAGTTGATCTTTCTCTGTAATCATACAAAGAATGCATATAAGAAAATCCTTCAGTAAATATTTTCCCAATGACCGTCATGTTTTGATGGGTTTCAACTAGTTAT
Organism: Meconema thalassinum; assembly: GCA_946902985.2. Taxonomy (NCBI): domain Eukaryota; kingdom Metazoa; phylum Arthropoda; class Insecta; order Orthoptera; family Tettigoniidae; genus Meconema; species Meconema thalassinum. The sequence continues at coordinate 331,225,118 of OX336388.2, forward strand.
TTATTAATGCCGTAATTTTCAGGTCATGATTTCCTACCTTTCAGACGGCCGATGGTTGGGTTAACCTCCCTCTGCATGAGACTCCTCAGCTGTTTCTTTCAATCTTTTAACGATATGGGTTCTTTTCCCATATGCTTTAAATCTATTTTACATTTCAATCTAGTTTTAAAGTTTTACAATTTCTTATAAAACTGTTGACCGAAAGATTTAAATTAAATTTCGCTAGTAGTTCACACTGAACTGCATTTATTGCACTTGTTTTTTTATGCTTTGTATTCGGTAGCTGAGACTTTGAAACCAGAATTGGATGGTCCTTTAAAATGGAGATAAAAAGAGGACTGGAATTCCACACTGTCTTCTGCCATGGTGAGCAATGAACTGTCTTACAAACATCAGGAAGTCAGCATCCTATTACACAACAAGTAGTTCCTTGAAGAACTATATAGCCTATTTTCATATATCGTTTATAGCCTCTATCAACATACAAATTTTCAGTTTATTTGCTGTAATAGATTCCTAGATATTGAGAACAGCCTAAATATTTCGGATGGTCACCTTGTTGAAATTTTATACCGGCACATAGGCCTTAGAGTTATGTAGGCTACTATTACATGAAGATTATTGTGTAGGCATATTATTCAAACTTCATTCGCATGATTAGAACACAAGAAATAAAAACGAGACTTAAAAATTTTGCACAGCCACCATCTTGTGGTTATGAAAATAATTGAAATGAATTTGATGCCAGTGGATTAAAATGAATATAAGCAATCAAGTTTCACAGCGCTCGGATGGTTAAATCGCGAGAAACGTCCATTTGAATATTTAAATTTCACGTCGCCGCCATGTTGGATTTGTGCTCACCAGGTTATTGAATGTCCCATAGGTGAACTTATGTTTACAGCCACTATCAACATACAAAATATCAGTTTGATTGCCGTCATAGATTAATAGATATTGAGAACCGTCTAAATATTTTGGATGGTCACCATGTTGAATTTTAATATATGTAGGCCATAGAGTTATATGCGATTAGATGACGATTATTGTGTACGTTCAGCATTCAAACGTTGATTTATATTGCATGATTAGAACACACGAAATAGGAACTTAATTTTAAAATTGCGCACAGCCACCATCTTGAGTTTATATAAACAATTGAACTAAATGAGATGTTAGTGCATTGAAATGTGTATAGTCATTTGCTGTACCAACTTTCACTGTGTTCGGATGGTTAAATCATGAGAAAAGTCTATTTAAATGTTTCAACTTTGCTTAGCCGCCATGTTCGTTTTGTAGTTACCAGGTTTTTGAAAGTCACATAAATGAACATCCTGTATGCCTCTCACCAAGGTGGACCGGGTTCAATTCCCGATCAATGCATGTGAGATTTTCGAAGTGAAATGCCATGCCCTGTGGTTCGGATTCCACGTAAAAAGGAGGTCCCGTGGCTCATGATCTCGCGATTAACGGTCACGTTAAACTACAAGCTTTTTCCTTTATCACCGTACAAAATTTCAGGGTGAGACGAGTAATAGTGTTGGAGACATAGAATGCTGGTGAAATATTTCGCACAGCCACCATGTTGGATTGATGAGACGTAATACAATTTGAAGGGCACGGTCGGGGTCGACCAAAATAGCACTATGACCTTCCCGAATTTCATTGAAATAGGTCCAGCTGTTTAGAAGTTATTAGGGGGGACACACACGGACGCACAAACACACACACAAGGGGCAGATGACCTCGTAGTTCCACCCCTTAAAACAACAATAACTAACACACACATACACACACATGGACAAAAGGTGATCTCAAAAAAAAACATAAATGAAAATAGGCTAACAAGTGCACGACCTTGAGCAATGTCACTGGGTGGCTGCTCCAGACGCTTGAGTGTACGCTGTGCTTGCACTCCACATTCTCATTCACCGGAAATGCGAAGTAGAAGCTCATTGGCAGTGAAGCACTCGGGCACTCACCAAGCATACGCTCACGAGCTTTGACTAATTTTTATTCACACCACCACTGTGCCAAACAGCCAGTCTAATTAAAATTAGACTCCCATTATTTGAAATAAAAGCAGTTAGTTCTATGACCAGCTGATTATCACCTATGAATTACTTTGATACAGAAGTTAGGAAAACTGAAAACTAGTGTGCCTTATAAATAATACATACTGTTCCGGTAATTTAATTCCTTAGGACTCAACTATAAGGAAGAGGGGGTGGGGTGGAAGAGGAGGAGGAGGGGCCAGGAGGGAGAAGGGAGGGCCGGAATTAATAGAGAGAGCTCTTAGTGATATTTTAATTTTTTTTCATTCAATATTTGTCAATTGATTTAATTCATGCATTCTGTACCTTTACTCTATCAACATACACAATTTCAGTTTGATTGCTCTAATAGATTCGTAGATATTGAGAACCGACTAAATATTGCGGATGGTCGCCATGTTGGATTTGTATATATGTGGGTCTTAGAGTTATGTACTGTCACATGAAGATTATTGTGTACGTGTAGCATTCAAACTTCAATCGCATGATTAGGACACAAGAAGTAACAACGAGATTTTAAAATTTCTCACAGCTGCCATCTTGTGATTATGGAAACAATTGAAATAAATTAGATGCCAGTGGATTAACATTCGTATAAGGATTTACTGTACCAAGTTTCACTGCACTCGGATGGATAAATTGCGAGGAACGTCCATGTGAATATTTATAGTTCGCGTCGCCGCCATGTTGGATTTGTGATCACCAGGTTATTGAAAGACCTATAGGTGACTTATGTCCATAGCCCCTATAAACATAAAAAACTGTTTGATTGCTATAATAGATTCGTGGATATTCAAAGCCGCCTATATATTTCGGATAGTCGCCATGTTGGATTGTTAAATGTATAGGCCATAGAGTCATGTACCATTAAATGAACATTATTGCGTAGGTTCAATATTTAAAATTTCACTTCGATCGCATGATTACGACACAAGAAATAAAAACTTAATTTTAAAATTCGCACAGCCGCCATCTTGAAGTTATGTAAACAATTGAACTAAATTAGATACCAGTGCATTACAATGTGTATAAACATTTCCTGTACGAAGTTTCATTGCGTTTGGAACATTAAATCGCGAGAAAGGTCTATTTAAAATTTTCATATTCGCTTGGCCGCCATGTTCGTTTTGTAGTTAACCGGTTTTTGAAAGTCTTATTGATGAACTTCCAGTAGTGCCCTTTATCTCCGTACAAAATTTCAGGGTGATACCCCTAATAGTTTCAGAGATATAGAATGCCCGTGAAATATTTCGCACAGCCGCCATCTTGAGGTTATGTAAACAATTGAACGAAGTTATATGTCGGTGCATTACAATGTGTATAAACATATACTGTACGAAGTTTTATTGCGTTTGGTTGCTTAAATCGCGATAAACGTCTATTTAAAAGTCGCAAATTCGCTTGATTGCTTTGTTGGTTTTGTAGTTACCAGGTTTCCAAGAGTCACATAGGTGAACTTCTAGTTGTTCCCTTCATCATCGTAAAATATTCCAGGGTGATATCGGTAATAGTTTCGGATATATTGAATGCTGGTGAAATAATTCGCACAGCCGCCATGATGGATTGGTGAGATATAACAAAATTTAAAGGGCACAGTCGGGGTCATTCGAAATGGTGCTATGAACTTACCGAGTTTCATTGAAATCGCTCCCGTCGCACAGTGTGTCGAATCCCATATCTAGGTGGAAAAAATTCACTGCCGCAAATGAAAGCGAAAACTGGCTCATTCGATAGTGAGCAAACTACACACATCAAAAAAAGTTTTGCATCACCTCGGTTCCAAGAGTTCCGGAACCTTTAAATACAAAGGGAATAGAGATCAACACAAACAACATTTCAGCTCGTTTTATTGCTCATGAGACCCACACATTGCATGTTGTACCATCATACAGCTAGACTTTCAGCATTTGTGGTCCAGATTGCAGTACACACCACTACCTCTAATACCCAGTAGCACGTCCTCTTGCATTGATGCATGCCTGTATTCGTCGTGGCATACTATCCACAAGTTCATCAAGACACTGTTGGTCCAAATTGTCCCACTCCTCAACGACAATTCGGCGTAAATCTCTCAGAGTGGTTGGTGGGTCAAGACGTCCATAAACAGCCCTTTTCAACATATCCCAGGCATGTTCTATAGGGTTCATGTCTGGCGAACATGCTGGCCACTGTAGTCGAGCGATGTCGTTATCTTGAAGGAACGCATTCACAAGATGTGCACGATGAGGTCGAGAATTGTCGTCCATGAAGACAAATGCCTCTCCAATATTCTGCCGATATGGTTGCACTATGGGTCGGAGGATGTCATTCAGGTATCGTAAAGCCGTTTCGGAGCCTTCCATGACCACCAGTGGCGTACGTCGGCCCCACATAATGCCACCCCAAAACATCAGGGAACCACCACCTTGCTGCACTCGCTGGACAGTGTGTCTAAGACGTTCAGCCTGACCAGGGTGCCTCCAAACACGTCTCCGACGATTGTCTGGTTGAAGGCATATGCGACACTCATCGGTGAAGAGAACGTGATGCCAATTCCGTGGGGTCCATTCAGCATGTTGTTGGGCCCATCTGTACCGCGCTGCATGGTGTCGGGGTTGCAAAGCTGGACCTCGCCATGGACGTCGGGAGTGAAGTTGCGCATCATGCAGCCTATTGCGCACAGTTTGAGTTGAAACACGACGTCCTGTGGCTGAACGAAACGCATTATTCAACATGGTGGCATTGCTGTCAGGGTTCCTCCGAGCGGCAATCCGTAAGTAGCGGTCATCCACTACAGTAGTAGCCCTTGGGCGGCCTGAGCGAGGCCTGTCATCGACAGTTCCTGTATCTCTGTACCTCCTCCATGTCCGAACAACATCGCTTTGGTTCACTCTGAGACGCCTGGAAACTTCCCTTGTTGAGAGCCCTTCTTGACACAAAGTAACAATGCGGACGCGATCGAACTGCGGTATTGACCTTCTAGGCATGGTAGAACTACAGACAACATGAGCAGCGTACCTTCGTCCTGGTGGAATGACTGGAACTGATCGGCTGTCGTACCCCCTCCGTCTAATAGGCCCTGCTCATGCATGGTTGTTTACATCTTTGAGCAGTTTTAGTGACATCTATGAACAGTCAAAGGGACTGTATCTTGGATACAATATACACAGTCAACGTCTATATGCCGGAGATCTGGGAACCGAGGTGATGCAAAACTTTTTTTGATGTGTGTAGAAGGTGACCTTCGGTCTTCTTTTCCGCTGTCTGGTACGCAGGAGGAAGGGTTTGGTGCTGAAAGGTCTTCCTGGCAGTTATCAGTTCATTTGATAGGAGGTGTCGGAGTGAACCGAACGTTGTGTTTCTTGTGAGTTCAATGAGGTGTTTTCTTCTGCTGCTCATGGAATAGTAAAAAGAGGTATGTGTTCTCAAATTTATGCTTAATACAAGCTTCCTGCATTAAATAAATTATTTACTTTATGAGTGCCTCATAGTGCCATTTTACTTTGAACGACATTCGATAGGAAATTTAATGTAGATTCAGGATCTGTAGTGGTTTGGTTGCGCACGAATGTGCATCATGGTTTATTTTCTTATTTTCAGTGACTATGTGGGCTTTACCGCGAGAAGAGGGTCGTAAAGAGGGTCGTGCAGACGTCATATTTCAATATGTTACGAATAAATTTGATCCTACATCTCTTACCGACACTCAGGTTCAGGAGGTAAGAAATAAAATTAAGTTGATATCCCATAATATTAACAAAAAATGGGAGAGTGCAGGAAGAAGAGTACAACGATTCCGGGAAAAATTCGGTGATTGGTTAAATGGGGCGGATTTCATCGTTTCCAGTGAACAAGAAGACATCGATCCAGCGTATGATCCGAAAACAAATTATGTCCCGAAGGAATTTAAGGACTGTTCTGCCAAGACAAAGAAGCAAAAGGTTTGTGATATTACCGAATCGCGTAGTTTGGAGGAAGTAGCGTTTGCTGCTGAAGATTCTTTTCGATCAAACGGGAAAAGAGATGCAGCAAACATCGTGAAAGAGCTTTATTCCTCCCCAACAAGAGGCACAAAAATTAAGAAGACTCTATTTGCTCACAAAAAGGAGCAGGAAAAGCGTCCATTTACACCGTATGAAGCGTTAGCGTTATACTGTACGTTGACACCAAGTCTATCTCGTACGGTTATAAATTAATGAGGAAACGTGCCATGGATTTAGGGCATTTCATTTTCCCCTCATATTACGCTCTAAAGAAAGCTAAAGCTGCGTGTTATCCTGTGGAGGAAGATATGACTATTAGAGATACCTTAGCTACTGTAAAGTTGCAGGCAATATTAGATCTAACGGTAAAACGCTTAGTTGACACATTGCCTGTGCAATGTACTGACTCCTCTGCCACCCTTATCAGTAAATGGGGATGTGACGGAAGTTCAGGTCACAGTTTGTACAAACAGAGATTTAAGGACCAAAGTAACACAGATGCGTATTTGTTTGTAATCTGTTTTGTTCCTTTAAAACTGCACCTGAATGATGCCAATAAAATTTGGACAAATCCCAGGCCTTCGTCAACGCGTTATTGCCGGCCAATAACATTTCGTTTTGGAAAGGAAACATCTGCAATGGTCAAACGTGAAGTTGAGTTAATTGAAACCAAATAAAAGAGCTGACGCCATCTCTGGCTGGAAATTGGACTGTAATTCACAGCTTTCTGCAAACCACGGTAGATGGAAAAATCTGCAATATTTAGACATATACCCCAGGCTTTCAAGTTTGCTATATTTGTGGCGCGAAGCCTAGCGAAATGAACTCAATGCTGTCTAGAAGTGTTAATGTCAATAACTACGTGTATGGTTTATCGACATTACATTCGTGGATAAAGCCATTCTAAAAAAACATCGGTTACAGAATTCCATTTAAGGTATTTAAGGTAAAAACAAAATCAGCAAGATTTCAAAAGAACAATTTAATTATTTAATATACGTTTTTAATCAGGATGATTTTACATACAGTGACTTCGTCTATTCCCTCAAATAAGGTGTAATAAAAATGCTGGACTGCAAGTCTCATCGTTATTCATATTTTATCCAGTTTTAAAGAGTATGTTTTCCAATGTCTTAAACTATAATGTAAATATCCATATCGTGATTTTTACTACCGAAAATGGACGATCCTTTGTTGCTTTCGGTCATATTTTACACCTCCCCTTACCCACTAACCACTATATATTTACCCCCCGAAGGTCGTACACTTCAGACGATGCCAGAAATTAATTAAGCGACCTCGAAAACGGTATATTGCCAATTTTTAATAGAATCCCATCAGTATTAACGAAGTTATTAATTTTTTCCACCTAGAATTGCGATTCGACACACTGTGCGTCGTTTAGATGTTATGAGGGGGAGACACGCCATCACACACACCATCACACACGCACAGACACACGGACAAAAGGTGATCTCATAAGCCTATTTTTTCATAAATGAAAATAGGCTAAAAAAAACAGAATACCTCAATTTATTTGCACTCTCTTAGCCTACTCATGGTATACATTCTTGATATCAATGTCACAGCAACACAAAATCCAAACTCTTTGAAGTGTCCATCAAAGTATCGTCTTTGGTGGTATACACCGTTTGCGCAAACAGCTCACAATTTGTCGCATTGTACATTGAAGTGATTATTCAGAGAGTAGTAAGCTATTTATTGAAGCCACGCGATAATATACCATCCGGGGAAGTCTGGAAAGAAGACGACGTCGTCTGGCGACTTGTTCTTCTGGAGAACTGCACTTTCTTCCAGATGAAGCCACACCTGTTGAGGTAAGAACTCGATTAATTCACATCTTACATAATATCAACCATAGATGGACCAAGATTCCTTTACTTTTCCAGCGAACACCCTGTTCAAAAACTGTGATTACTCAGATTAGCTTATTTAACCCTTTATAGGGCAAAACTATGTCTTATTTTTATGTGTATTTACATATTAATTTATTTTAATTATGATTATTAATGTTATTTTTTGTTTTTCTAATTTTAATGTTTATATATTAAATGTTTAATTTATGTTCTTATAGATTTAACTTTGATATTTTATTAATGATTTAATTAATTAAGTACAATTTATTTTCACAACTATTTTCATAGTTTATTATTCAATTTTATAAGTTACTTCTATTATTGTAATTTTATAATTTTTATTTCTATATTTATATTTTATTTTTACACTTTAATTGTTAATGTTTTTTTTTAATTTTAGCCAGCGCATTACGTCAAATGGATACCTACAAAATATTTGATTTTTAGAAATACTAGCACTTCGGCATGAAGATTCTCCGAAATTTGGCTGAAAGATTCAACCATCAGCATCTTTGAAAGCATAAACTGTCCTTATGACAGGTGGTTAATATAGAGACCACTATCCCATAAAGGGTTAAACCTGGAATGATAGCGTTTCCCTCCGTAATGAAAATGGGATACACTTCTGCTTCCCCCTTTTGTCCAATCCCCACCAGTGTGTGGCGGTCATAAAATACAAAGCAAATTAGTCAAAAAGTAAAAATTAAAAATTCACAAAGAAGAAATCAAAATTAGTCAAAATCCATAACCCCCCCAAAGCATAAAAAATATTCAATATTTGTAAAAGAATGCTCTAAAAGTAAAGAAACAATAATGCTTAAAATCTAAAACAAACCACACAGACAATCAGAATTAGTCAAAAAAATTGTCAAAAAAGCTCAAAACGTCCAAAAATAAAGAACATAAAAATGAGTCAAAATCCAAAAAGAAAAGAATCACAATTGCAGTGGTCAAAATTAGTTAAAACCAGATCAAAAATACAAGATAAATAAAAATAAATAAAACAGTCGCTAAATTTAAATGTCTGGGTTCAATAACAGAAGCTGGGGGAACAAGTTCATCTGAAATTGATAAAAGAGTAAGTGAGGCTAGGAGAACAATTGGAGCATTAAATTCCGTTTTATGGAGCAGAAATATTTTAAACAACACTAAGAAACGTATTTAAAGTTCATTGGTACAAAGTATGTTGTTATATGGAGCAGAAACTTGGACGTAGCAAACAAATTAATAGTAATAGAGATAGATTATTGGAGGAGGGCGGCAAGAAAATCAAGATTATATTAAATTAGAAATACGAGAATCAGAAAATATTATACAGGTAAATAAAATGTACTAGAAGGGGTTGAAGAAAGAAGATTACAATGGTTTGGACATGTGAAAAGGATGCAGAATTCCAAATTTAAAGATACATTGGCAAGCTGGAGGCAAACGGAAACGTGATAAACCAAGAGAACAGTGGATGGATGGTGTAAAGAGAAGCAGGGCTACCAGAGGCTTAACCGAGGAAGGTGCTGAACACCGACATTTGTGGAGGAGTAGAGTACTTTTGCATTGAAAGAAAACTACTGTATTGTAGAATATTCCTAATAAAGAAGAAGAAATATTAGTCAAAATATAAGGTGCTTTCAAAAAAGTAACGAGCCTGAGGCTGGAATGCGCAAACCGGTGACTACATCGGCTAATCGTGGCGTGTGTAACGAGGTGTGGTTCCGACCAGAGCGTGGAAGGTCACAACCCGTCGCTAGAGGGCACGCGTGCACGTCACGTGACGATACAAAACGAGCCGCAGCATGCATCAATCGTCCAACGCTGCCAGTCGTATTGCAAACAGTGACATGGAAGCGTCAAACGAAGAGCAAAGAGGTGTTGTTCGGTTTCTGACAGCGGAAGGGGTAGGGCGAACGGACATTCATCGCCGAATGTCACAAGTGTACGGCGAACACTGCATGTCCTTTGCAAGGGTCAAGGCGAGGCACAAGCGCTTCTGAGAAAGACGGGTGTCGTTAGCCGATGATGCCCAGTCTGGGGCACACCCCTCCCCCCCCCCCCCCTGCATTACCGATGACAGCGTCCAGCTGGTTCATGCACTCATTACCCAGGACCGCCGAGTGACAGTGAACGCCATAGCCGCCGTGGTCGCTCCACGACAATGCACGACCTCATATGACCAACACAGTCGCGGCACTCATGCAGAAATTCAAATGCGAGGTTCTCGGCCACCCTCCATACAGACCAGACCTCTCTCCCTGTGATTACGCCATGTTTGGTCCCCTGAAAAGGGCTCTGCGGGGCCAACGATTCACCTCGGACGCCGACGTCCAGCTGTACGTGGTTCACATCGCAGCCCAGGGAGTTTTATGAGACAGCCATTCACCGCCTCGTGTCACAGTGGGACAACTGCCTCAACAGCCAGGGCCAATACTTCTAACATACAGGTACTGGTTTCTGTAATTATGCCTCCGGCTGTAACTTTTTGAACACACCTTATAGGCTATTAAAATAGAAAAAGAAAAGAAACAACAACAAAATATATATTTATAAACAGTGTCCATTGTGCTGGCCCAGAGAGTGAAATAAAAGTTGACGTAAGTGGTACCGGTATGTATTATCAGTTGGGGTAGGATGCCATGTGTCCAAAGTATGAATTAGTGCACAAAGTTACCACTCATTCGTTTGATGCTTCTGTTACTGCTACTTCTGCTGCTCCTTCATGTTACCTACAACCTGTGCCAATAAAGTTCAGTGAATAATCCTGTACTAAAAACATAGATGAACAATCTGTCCTTTGAAATAGTCCCCTCCCGTAACTAATCAATGCTGAGATCGGTGATACATGTCCTGGAAACTTTGCAAGAAGGCGTCCTTTGGGATGGTGTTCAAAAGGCTCGTCACGTTGCGTTCGGTGAATAAAGTCAGAACGGTCGACCTGGCAACATTGGCGACACACAACGCAACGTGTAAGACCTGTTTGACACAGTGCGTGTTGCATTTGTGCAACCTACCATGCACACCTGTTCGGCGGGTTGCAGTGAGAAGGATGAATTTATGCAACCTACCATGCACACCTGTTTGGCGGCTGGCAGTGAGAAGGGTCAATGTCCTCGGGAATGGAATGGCACTGAAAACCATCGTTACGGGCGACGAGACCTGGTGTCTTAGGTATGACCCCAAAGTCAAGCGTCAAAGTATGAAATGGCGGGGTCCAGGTCCAGTGTCACCGAAAAGCCCTGAAGGGCCAGAGGTTTTCGGACATATCGGGCATCTAACGTAATTGAAGGCTATCCCTAAAGAGTTTCCAGGACTTATACAGACATTCTCAGAAGTGCATAACCATCCACTGGGATTACTCCGAAGGACAGTAACGGCTGTTTCAGGTAAGCCAACAATCCGTTCGTAATATAGACCCATTCACCGAACTTTTCGGTCAGAACGCAACGTGACGAGGCTATTAACACCATCCCAAAGGACGCCTTTTTGCAAAGTTTTCAGGACATGCATTGCATTGCTTAGTTACGGAAGGGACTATTTCGAAGGACAGTTGTGCATTGTTCATCTATGTTGATAGTACAGGACTATTCACCGAACTTTATTGTCACAGGTTGTATAACAATCCACCTCTTAAGGGGGACGGTATAGCTTCAGACCTTGAAAAAATCTCTTTTCATTTTTTTTAAATATAACACCACTCCTCTAGTTCGTTTTGGTGAAATTTCTTTAGAAATATCTCCATTAGTTGAGGAATATGATTTTTTTAAAGCTAGGGCATTGCGCAGGCTATTTAACCCTCAAACACACTTGTTGCGTTTAGAAGCAGATGACCTCGTAGTTCCTCCCCTCTAAACCTCAATAACTAACTAATTAACAAACTAACACTCGTTGGGGTGGAATCCACCCTAGGCCGTTTCATTTCCTTATAAAATGTACAAATAATGTTTCACTTCTTTCTCCATCCTTGTACCTTTCCGGCGTACCTTCGCGCGTTCACTCAAGGTCAATCATTTCCTGTGTGACAGCCATGTTAGATCAAGTAATTGATTTACATTAATTTTTGGTGTGTTTATTTAGCGACGAACATATTTTCATATTTTAACCCTTTATAGGGCAGATTTTTTTCTTCTAATTTTTACTTCATTTCAGCTCTATTTTTTTTTAATATTCAATATTATTACTGTATATTTAAATACATTTAAAAAATTGTCTATTTATTTTTTGTTTTAAATTTTATAATTTTAACATTTCAATTTTATAATCTTAATTTAATTTTAATTTTTAGTGTGTTCTATTTTAATTTGTATATTTATGTTTTATTTAATTGTTTAATTTTAATATTTTTGATTATATTTACAAGTTGAAATTGTATTCAGCACCATAAAACTAGACAGATATAATGTTTGATCATCAGAAGTAGGCCTATTACATCTTCAAAAAAAATCTGTTGTAATTAGGCTGAAAGTTTTAAGTATTAGCACCTTTGATAATCGTCTACAAACTCTTTTTATAGTAGGTGGTTGATATATAGACCACTATCCTATGAAGGGTTAAGATAAGTATTTTCTAGCCAAAGTTCAACCTCCCATAAATTTTAAATAAATGTATACCTCATATGCATATTTCTCTTTTATTTACTATTCCTTTCATCGTATTTAAGATTCAAGGTACGATTATTAATCATGTATTAGAATTTTAAAGATATTTATTAAAACATGCAAACTAGACAATATAAAACATTATGAGAATGATTCAGTTTATAAATACAACGAGAGGAAGGGTATCAAATAAACTGTGCCCCTAAGCAAGGCCATCGAGAGGATTTAAGGGCCCCTTGCAAAAATTTTCTCTGGCACCTCTTGAAATAGACTAATTTTAATTATTACCATCCATTGCTACCTATTCGAAAAGACAATGTCATTTTGAGAAAATAACCTGATGCACAGTAAAAATAAAAAAAATAAAATATATCCAAAGCTTATTTCATAGAAAACAATTTCACATTTACTCATATTTTATGAAATATATTTTGCAAAGTGCACAAAGCGATTTTAGATTTTTGAGTAATTTTAATACAGTTAACATGCATAAGAAAATATATTTGCATTTCTGTAAGGCTTCACTTTGGTTGGTTAAAAATCCCTCAGTATGCCTTCCTTCGGAGGAGAAGTAAAGCCGGCGAGTCCATTTCATAGATTTATGTCATGAAAAAGAACCTTCCACTAACTACACTTGTGAAAGCTAAAATGTGTAGGTTAGTTTGATAACGCTCTATTAGTTCCAATGTTCGCCACCAGGTGCTGACTGCGATGGCATTTAGTAGCCAGGTCCGCAGCTAGGTGTCATGGATGGTAGTATTTGGTAGCAAAAGTAGGACCTACTTGGAAAAATTAATCGTCGGCAGTCCTTCTACTCGAATCACAGATACACACACTAATACAGTCATCACAATTAACACCGGTTATCAGACAGATTCTACACACACCCAAAGTACACGGGGCTGCATGACCACGTTGTCTCAGCCCCTTAAAATGAGGAACCAACCTACCAGCCTGCCTCGTATCCCCTGAACAAGGTTAGGTATTGAACAAAACATCGAATTTTTATCGAGGAAACTTATCTTCTCAAGAATAAATTTCCAGTAAATTTGTTCGTACGTTTTAGCACCGTGCGATTTGTACTTGTGGGGGAATCTGCAACAAAAGATATACAGAAATTATCAGCGTACCCTGGAGGCTCTCGAGAATGAAATAACTGCACTGATACAAAATATCAGTGAGGATGAATTACAGTGAGTACTTCCTAGGTTGGTGCAATGTGTGTTTAGAAAATGAAGGACAACATTTCCAGCAACTACTCTAAAATTCATGTAAGTAATAAAGATTAATAAATAAGTTAAAAAGTGTAAATGTGCTTCCCCAGGGGCTCACAATTTGTGCGACGTGGGTTGGCGACCATTGGACCACAGCTGAGTCCGGCATTGCTTCCATTTACTTGTGCCGGGCTCCTCTCTGTCACCTTTTCTTTCGACCTCCCTTGGCCAAATCTTGTTCTCTTCCGACCCCGACGGTATTAGGGTATCCGAGGCCTAACGAGTCCTTCACATTCCCGCCTTAATTAGTCCTTCTCTCATCTTTCCTGAACCCTCGCTTTTCGCTTGATTGATTTTCCTTATTTCTGTAGCCTTCTGCTCAAGGCCCTCAAGGAGGCAGAGTGTGTGTAGCCCACCACATCTGGTGCACCCTGGATTGTGCTATACCCTCAAGGACTCACGGCTGGTGAGCTCGGGATTTGGCGACCCCGAGGGATTCCTGAGCTGGGTCCAGTTCCCCACTTTTTCCATTGCCTCTGAGGCGAACTCTTTCACTTTCTCATCTGCTTTGCTTGGCTCTCCTTCCTTCCAAGTCCCTCAATTCTCATTCTTTGGGGGTTCAGGGCATTTCCTTTCCTCCTGTCTTTTATTTTCATTCATTTTTTTTTGCAATTTCCTCTTCTAGATTTTTGGCGGCTTCGGTGGTGTAGTTGGTAGCATGCTGAGCTTCAAAGCCCAAGATCGCGGGTTCAAACCAGGCCGAAATCGTCGGATTTTTTAAGATCGTTAAAAATCCCTCAGTATGTCTTCCTTCAGAGGGGAAGTAAAGCCGGCGGTCCCATGTCATTGATTTATGGCATGATAAAGAACCTTCCACTAATTACACTTATGAGAAGCTAAATTATAGGTTATCTTTGACTGACCTTCTTAGGTTCCAACGTTCGGCGCCAGGAGCCGAATGCGGTGGCATCTAGTAACCAAGTTCAGAACTAGTTGGTCGTTGACGGAGGCGTTTGGTAGTAAAAGTTGTAACTACTTGAAAAATCGAATGTCTGCAGTCCTTACTTGAATTAAAAACAGATAACACACTAATACAGCCATCTCAATTAGCACTGGTTATCAGACAGATTCTCCACACACCCAAAGTACCCGGGGCTACATGACCGCGTTGTCACAGCCCCTAAACTAAGGAAAGCGGCTTCGGTGGCGTAGTTGGTAGCATGCTAAGCTTCTATGCCAAAGATCGCGGGTTCAAATTCGGCCGAAGTCGTCGTATTTTTTAAGAACGTTAAAAATCTCTCAGTATGCCTTCCTACGGAGGGGAAGTAAAGCCGGCGGTCCCATGTCATAGATTTATGGCATGATAAAGAACCTTCCACTAATTACACCTGTGTGAAGCTAAATTATATATAGGTTAAACATTTGAGTAACGTTCTTAGGTTCCTACGTTCATCGTCAAGAGTTGACTGTGGTGGCATCTGGTAACTAAGTTCTGAACTAGTTGGTCGTTGACGGTGGTGTTTGGTTGCAAAAGTAGGAACTACTTGAAAATATATCAATGTCTGCAGTCCTTGCTTGAATTAAAACAGATACACACACTAATACAGCCATCACAATTAACACCGGCTATCAGACAGATTCTCCACACACCCAAAGTACCCGGGGCTACATGACCGCGTTGTCGCAGTCCCTAAACTGAGGAACCAACCAACCAACCAAACTGAGAAACCAACCAACGTAGATAGTTTTAGTTGTAAGTTACATTATTTGATCATCTTTCATTTACCGGGTGAGTTAGCCGTGGTCGTTACGTCATGGCTGCTGGCAGTCGCTCACATCCGGGAGGTGAGGAGGTTTGAATCCCCCCGCCGGCAACCTTGAAGATGGTCCTCTGTGGTTTCCCATCTTCCTTCCAAACAAATGCCGGGATTGGTCCCTAACTCTAGGCCACAGCCGCTACCTTCCAACTCCTCGTCCTTACATCCAAACTTTCCTCCCCCCGACAACACTCCACACGTGACGGTACTTGTAGCTCACCCCATGGGTGTCCGCCAAGAAGCAGCTACAAACTGGCGAGACGAACATATCCTCGGACACTCCCGGCACTAAAAGACATAGCCTACGCTAAAAAAAAAACATCATTTCCACTATCACTGAATCCATTAGGGGCCGATAACTTCGATGTTAGGCCACTTAAAACAACAACTATCATCGTCATCATGTAAATGTGTTAGACTTATTGGGCACTACGCTGCTGCTATCACCAGTGCCTTGCTCGACAGGCGGCATCCGCAAGTCTCGGTCCTCACTGTATTTGGTAGAATCGGAGATAAAATTGTTGAGAATTGTTAACTTTTGAAGGATTTAAACCAGGGGTGCACAACCCGCTTGCGCCCTCAAAGTCAGTGTATGCGGCCCGCGGATAAATATGTTATGCCATTGAAAACGCGAATATATTGTGAATGATGAGATTTTTCCCATTATTTTAGGCGCTAGTTGAAATAAGAGCATAATAAAAAAAATGTTTCGTTAAAAATAAATTAAAAAGTAGACAATTATTGGACAGATTTTAAATTTAGAAGCATTAGGCTACTACTTGATTTGATGGTCAGTTTGACGGTATATTGATTTTAATTTATAGCCTACTTTTCACATTTTTCAAAAATGAGGAAAAAGTAGACTTATGAGATCGATCCGGGAAAATGTGTGTCTGTCTGTCTGTCTGTCTGTCTGCCTGTCTGTCTGGCTGGCTGGCTGTGTGTGTGTGTGTGTGTGTGTGTGTGTGTGTGTGTGTGTGTGTGTGTGTGTGTGTCCCTATCAACTCCTAAACGGCTGCAGCAATCAAAACCAAATTTAGTATGAGTAAAGATGTGCACCGGATTATCTCACGTCCATATTTGAAAATGATGTCAGTGCTACCAACTGCTGAAAAAACGCACTAGAAATTTGAGCTCCATGTTGAATATCTTGCAAGGTATGCATGGGAGCTATTCCAAAATTGGCACATATGTAGATAAGATTATTTCAGTTTAATTTCCAGGAGTTCAACCATGACAGTGTTGCCAAAATAATTTGAAGCCTTCTGATAGGTCCAATGTTTAAATGCATATAACTTCTACACTATCAATTGGATTTCAACCAAATTTTGTATGTAATATCTGTACATGAACAGATATGACTGCGCGTATTCTTAAGAGCCACCAGGGCTGCCAACTGTTAATAATTGCTCTCTCTCTATTTATTTATTTTATCCAAATACCAATATATCAGAAAGTATGCAAGCCAACAGCTTTAAACTATGCACACGTATATTCTGACATTTTAGATTAATTTGGAGTAACTTATATACGTCAGTTCTACCAACATGATTATAAGCCTGCAGATAGTACCAATTTTTAAATACATGTAACTTCTATACTATCAGTTGGATTTCAACCAAATTTCGTATGTGCTATGTGTACCATAACAGATATGACTATACGTATTGTTAAGAGCAATCAGGGCTGCCAACTGTTAATAAATGCTGTCTATATGTTTTTTACCCTAATATCAATATATCAGAAAGTATGCAAGCCAACAGCTCTATACTTTGCACACGTATAGCACCTGACATTCTAGATTAATTTGGAGTAATTAATACAAGACAGTGCTGCCAACATGATTCTATGCCTGCTGATATGTCCAATTTTAAAATACATGTAACTTCTATACTAACAAATGGATATCATCCAAAATTGGCACAACAAGATATCATAATATTTCAGATTATTTCTGACCAGCACACGCATGGTATTGTTGGCAACATGCTTTTACGCGTGCTGATAGATCCAGTGTCTAACTGCATGTAACGTCCATTGGACCAAATTTTGTATCCTGTACCTTAAGAAATGGAACTAAGAATATATTCAGTCACCAGAGCTGCCAACTGTAGTGCTCTATTAGGCTACATTATACCAGGTATACAGTATTTCGAACTAATTAGAAATTTCGATATTAGCAACTGATAGTCAGTCTGAAAGACTAGACTTTATATCATTTTAAATGCTACAAATGCTGCGTGAACTCGAAGTCCGTTAGCTAAAAAATAAATTTAAAAAAATATAAAAATAAAAAATAAAAATAATAAAAAAGCAAGTGCAACCCAAGGTCAAAGGAGGTAGCTGGCCAGATGACGTCACGCTCACTGGAGCGCGCGGGGAAAGGAGGAAGCTCAAGCAGTACTATGACGTCACACATCCCAGTGCATTCTCGGTACATTTCGTCACGTCACCGTAACGTAACGCCAGACCCCAGCATAGTCGACATAATCATTTAAAATGATAAAATTTAAAAACCTTGTGATAGTATTATTTTATTTTATATACCCCTAAACCTTTTCGAATTAGGAGCAAGCTGATTGTAAATCAGTAATTTGATAACTTAATAACGCAATTTCCCAAAAAACTTCAAAAATGGATATAAACCATTTAGAGGACACAAAAAAGGTATTAAATACGACTGTTTATGTTCGACGATAACTATAACTTTGTTATATGTTTTAACATAAATATTCATAAATATCTGTTGAGAGTCAGCTACTGGAATTTCGTGATCGCAGAGCGAGCGTTGGGTGTTATATCTCTGCCTTTCAAGATCTCTGGACGACCGACGCATGCGCTCTGTGTGCTTGCAATGCCATACGCAGGTCATATGTTTACATCTGCCGCCCCCCAGTAATATTGTCACTGGAGTTGTTTGAAGACAATGAATGTGCTGTGTAGAAATTATATTAAGGTACAGTGCTATTTGTTGTCTCATATTCGCCAGTTTATTTACGCGAACATATGGACGGTGCGTATTCCATGTCGGTAATTTATTATAGTTCGATGTTGTGTTTATGTCCGACATGTTGGATTTTGAGCGCACGCGTGAAGGTATCGTTACCTAATTGGTCAATGAACGAGCTCTGATTGGCTGGAGAAACTGTATCATAATGAAAAAGAGTGTTATAATGACCATCATTTTGATACAGTTTTCAGACACATAATAGTGAGGGTCGAACATAAAAGGTATTAAATATTTTTCTTGTCTGCTGGTAAAATAGGTTATTCAGCTAATAGTAAAATTAGCTTTAGCGGTAGGGTTTGGCAAGTGCCTATGTAGAAAGGTAACTCTTGGCCCGCCGGGCGGGCATCAATTCCACTCGGGTACCTGAGTCAGGTAGCCAGGGTTACCTCAATTCCACTCGACACTCCAGGTAGTCGCCAGAGGAGTCCCTCAAATCCGCTCGGTCGTGGTCTCTTTATAATTATGCATTCTTAGAACGACACAAGTCTTCCATGCTCACTTCTACCTTTGATTATAATCAATGCTTCTAATATAACTAATATAACTTCTAATAATGATAACAAATTAAGTATAACTTCTCAAAATAACCTACCGTTGTCCGTTATATTTCAACAGTACAATAACCACTGCTTCAGTGTTTACATTTTTAAGTTTACTAAAATAAGCGGAACAGCTAATTTCAAAACATAGAATAGAATTGTTTTACTTTTTGGTGTTACTTATTCTACTCCTCATTTAAAAATGTCTTATCACTTGTAAACTGATAAGAACAGACGAGATGATTGCATAGAAAAAGTGGTGTGCAGACGATATCTTAAATCCGAATAGCTGTTACGGTAAACAAGCCTAGCTCTATAAGAGTTATAATTCATAACTAATTTGTTGTGTGGGAATGCAGCTGATTTTTCCATTCTAGCCTGGAAAACAGTATTTTCAGCATCCGCAGCTAATATCGAAAGTATTTTTAGGTACAAATTATACACCTATTATTATCTAAATTTAATTTTATAATGTCTGACTAGGTTAAAAAGCATTCAAACATTTAATTATGCACATGTTAAAAACAATGCATAAAATTTGCAGACATTTGTTTACGCCATTGGGGATAACCCCTTTGTCGACCCCTTGCCAAAGCCTGAGCGGAGTTGGGGAACTCATTTTTTGGGTCCCTTGGAGGACCGAGTGGAATTAAGGAAAATCGAGGGGAATTAATGTTCGACCGGCCCGCCACTTATTATGTAAAAATAAACTTGGCCCCCACTTATTAAAAAAAAAGGTTATGCACCCCAGAGTTGAACTATACCAACCCACTTAATATAGAACATTTCTTGATTTTAACTAAAATATTTTAATATTTGGTATTAATAACGGTACTTTGCAGTTGTCGCTTTCACTTAGGAGCTTGAACATCGTGGTCATTTGGGTGTTTCCAGATTTTTTGATAACCTGTATTTGTATTGTATTGTGGTGTCTGTGTGTATTTTTAATTGAGTCGGGGATTGAGATGGAGGTGACCGTGCCCTGAAGTTAGGAACCAAGTTCGCTTCCCGGCTCTGCCAAGAAATTTAATTCTGGTCTGAGGGCTGGAACGGGGTGCACTCAACCACGTGAGGCAAAACTGAGGTGATATAGGTTCGATTCTCACCTCAGCAATCCTGGAAGTGTGTTTACGTGGTTTTTCCACTTCTACTACAGGCAAATGCCGGGATGGTTCCTAACTTAAAGCCACGACCGCTCCCTTCCCAACTGTACAACTGTTCAACTGACAACACAATAACACACGTTATCAGACATATTTCCGAGAGAGAGACATACACACGCGCAAGTACATGCGACTAAATGACCAAGATGTTAAAGTCCCTCAAATGAAACAATAATATAATTAGTATTTTAAATTTCTCTGATAACCTGTGTTATTGTGGAAACTGTATTGGTGTGTAGGTGTAATTATTGGGGCCAGGGTGGGCTAGGCTCCCCAGGATTTTAAATAAGGAGTGGTTGTGGGAAAACCGCGGAGGGAGGTACCGTAGCGCGCAGTTCGCTACTCCGGTGGGGGTCCGAGCGGGGACACCAAGAGCCCGCTGATGAACCAGCTTGTTGTCCTATGTGAAACCCCACACAAGACACCGCACAAACCTAGAAGAATTGCTGAGTTTTAATTCACTGGCCGTGAAAGTCGATATATCATCTTTTTAAGTATTGTTGCTGCAAGGAGAAAGGTCTTGTCCGGTCAATCCCCTGATGAAATACTTCTGGCAGTGACTATAATAATAATAATATCGTATGGCCTCGGGTGCTGGGTGCAAGCTTTGTAATTTTACACCCAGAGGGTAGCTTGCATGTCGAATTTCACTGTTCCTTGAATCACTATGAAAGTCAAGGAGGTTAGATATCTATCTAAGCTCCTCGAACACTGTAGCACTTTCTAGTAGAGAAATTAGGAACTTTGTGTTGGCGGAAACTCCCGAGATTAATTTTGCCATTATGAACACGACCTACTGAATTCAAATGGGTTCTTTGACATGCCAACATCGTATGACATGCGTGTCGTATTTTTGCCGCCTTTCAAAAATCACTTACCACGGCCAGGAGCAATCTTGGGGTTAGTAGACCGACACGTTATCTTGGCAGTGACTGAAGACAAAGCTCGCTCTGTCTGCTACGCGAGAAGTAATCACGGTTCATGTGGGTTCAGTAACTCACCTGCTAACAACATGAAGACCACGTACGATCAGAAGCAGCCATCCGTGAAGTGCGCTGCCTTGCTACCGGCGCAATGGGGGTAGTATACCGTCCAGGCGCTGAAGCCAACTCCAGAATATCCCTTATGTTCGCGGTAGATGTTGCGCACACACTTGAGGTCATCAGAGATGTCGCTATCGTGGAACTGCGAACACCTCATACCACAGCCATTGCGAGGTCCCGGGGTACACCACCACTTATCACTGATCTGGAACAGTCCGTGGTCCTTGCTTCCATCCCAGTTGAGCGTCCCCAACGCGTTTGTGTCGAACGAGGACTCATGGAAGGCAATGCACACCCATGTTGCCAGCTGATTACTGGGGATACCATGACGAGTCTTCAGTTCTCTGGCCAGTTCACACCGGTCGTACACCTTTGCCTGCGCTACCACCACGACCAACATCAGAGCCAATATAGCTTTTGTCGACGACATGATGACTTCTAACCTTATGTCCCTTGACTTCTGGTTTATATACAAACCCACACCCTCCAACATAAAGGATACTGATCCTGGCTCGTACGCAAAGAAACAGGAGGGGGGAATACATATGATTGGCTAAAGGGACTTGGGGCTTTGGCACAGGAAAGAAGCATCACTTGTGTCAACAAAGGATGCGCCTTGCTAATCCAGTCGCTGGACCATCATGGCTGTTATTGGCTGGATTCACCTTGTTGACCTTCTGAGCGGCTAGCCCGTAACATACATCAAACAAGAAAAGGATATAGTTTCATCCCATCTCCTCTGACACTTTTCCCAACACTAAGTTCTCAGAATACTAATGTTTGCGTCTGACATCAAAGAGCAAATAATGATGACGGTAATTTAGAACGAGACACCGCAGTGTTTGTTTTATAAATTTACGGTCGTAAACCTTTCTCTGACTGTGGACAAGCCCTAGTGTCGTGATTAAAAGCAACTGTGTAGGCGAGTGTTTAATATGGCCACAATAAAACGATGTTACAAGGGCAAATGAGGTTTTCAGGGGCGGAACTACGAGGTCATCTACCCCTCTTAACACAGATTGAAGTATACAAAGTTAGAATTAAATTATTTAGTTAGTTATTGTTGTTTTAAGGGGCGGAACTACGAGGTCATCCGCCCTTCTTAACACAGATTGAAGTATACGAAGTTCAAATAAAATTAGTTAGTTAGTCATTAAGGTTTTAAGGGTCGGAACTACGAGGTCATCTACCCCTCTTAACACAGATTGAAGTATACAAAGTTAGAATGAAATTAGTTAGTTTGTCATTGAGGTTTTAAGGGCGGAACTACGAGGTCATCATCCCCTCTTAACACAGATTGAAGTATACAAAGTTAGAATGAAATTAGTTAGTTAGTCAGTCATTGAGGTTTTAAGGGGCGGAACTACGAGGTCATCTTCCCCTCTTAACACAGATTGAAGTATACAAAGTTAGAATTAAATTAGTTAGTTAGTCATTGAGGTTTTAAGGGGCGGAAGTACCAGGTCATCTTCCCCTCTTAACACAGATTGAAGTATACAAAGTTAGAATGAAATTAGTTAGTTAGTCATTGAGGTTTTAAAAAGGAAGCTTGTAGTTTAACGTGACCGTTAATCTCGCGATCATAAGCCACGGGACCTCCGTTTTACGTGGAATCCGAACCACAGGACATGGCATTTCACATCGAAAATCTCACATGCATTGACCGGGAATCGAACCCAGTCCGCCTCGGTGAGAGGCATACAGCTTGACCGCTGCGCCATCACGCCCCCATATTGAGGTTTTAAGGGGCGGAACTACGAGGTCATCTTCCCCTCTTAACACAGATTGAAGTATACAAAGTTTGAATGAAATTAGTTAGTTAGTCATTGAGGTTTTAAGGGGCGAAACTACGAGGGCATCTTCCCCTCTTAACACAGATTGAAGTATACAAAGTTAGAATGAAATTAGTTAGTCATTGAGGTTTTAAGGGGCTGAACTACGAGGTCATCTTCCCCTCTTAACACAGATTGAAGTATACAAAGTTAGAATGAAATTATTTAGTTAGTCATTGAGGTTTTAAGGGTAGGAACTACGAGGTCATCTTCCCCTCTTAACACAGATTGAAGTATACAAAGTTAGAATGAAATTATTTAGTTAGTCATTGAGGTATTAAGGGGCGGAACTACGAGGTCATCTTCCCCTCTTAACACAGGTTGAATAATACAAAGTTTGAATGAAATTAGTTAGTTAGTCATTGAGGTTTCGAGGGGCGGAACTACGAGGTCATCTTCCCCTCTTAACACAGATTGAAGTATACAAAGTTAGAATGAATTTAGTTAGTTAGTCATTGAGGTTTTAAGGGGCGGAATTATGAGGTCATCCTCCCCTCTTAACACAGATTGAAGTATACAAAGTTAGAATGAAATTAGTTAGTTAGATATTGAGGTTTTAAGGGGCGTAACTACGAGGTCATCTGCCCTTCTTAACAAAGAATGAAGTATATAAAGTTAGAATGAAATTAGTTAGTTAGTCATTGAGGTTTTAAGGGGCGTAACTACGAGGTCATCTGCCCTTCTTAACACAGATTGAAGTATACAAAGTTAGAATGAAATTAGTTAGTTAGTCATTGAGGTTTTAAGGGGCGTAACTACGAGGTCATCTGCCCTTCTTAACAAAGAATGAAGTATATAAAGTTAGAATGAAATTAGTTAGTTAGTCATTGAGGTTTTAAGGGGCGTAACTACGAGGTCATCTGCCCTTCTTAACACAGATTGAAGTATACACATTTAGAATCAGAGCCTATCTATCATTTAGAAGGTCTACTTCTCCTCGTATCCTCAACAACAATCCTCCTAGTTAATACTGCCTAATCATTCATTTCATATTGCCCCACCAACCAAGTCAACTCTTTCGAACAGCCTCATCCAAATTGTCAATTTTTGTTCAATGCATTTGGGATTTTCTTAGTGAAATGTCACGTTCTGTAGTTTGGATTCCACGTAAACAAAATGGAGGTCCCGTGGCTCATGATCACGTTTAAAACGATCACGTCAAACTAAAAGTTTGCTTACCTTCTTTTTTAAAATATATCTTGATTTATGTTTTTGTGATTTTATGATTTTGGTTGGTTCCTTAGTTTAGGGGCTGCGACAACGCGGTCATGTAGCCCCGTGTACTGCTCGAGTCTAAGCTGCGTGAACCTGAGAGGAATGTGCATCGCGGACTATGAGAAGTGGTGTTGACGAGTAGTGAAGTTTCCCGGTCCGTGCATAGTACAGAACCAAATACATTGGTCGGTGACTCACTCACTTATGCGTAACACTATTGTGGTTTGAGCAACGGCCCTATGTTAGCAGTATTGGAATAGAAAGGAATACCATATATCACGGCGGGCTGTTGACAGATCCTTCTCTTCTCGCCCGACCCTTCCTTGCTCTTTCCCCTCACCCCGCAAGTTCATAGAGCTTGGACCCGAGCATTAGGCTACTTTGGGTGTGTGTAGAATTTGTCTGATAACCGGTGTTAATTGTGACGGCTGTAGTAGTGTATGATATCTGTTATTCAGGTAAGGACAGCAGACCATCAATTTTTCAGGTAGTTACTACTTTTGCTACCAAATGCTACCATCCACGACACCTAGTTGCGAACTTGGCTACAAGATGCCTTTGCAGCCAGCATTTGGCAGCGAACGTAGGAACTAATATAGCGTTATCAATTCCAACCTACAAATTTTACTTTCACACAAGTTGAGTTATACTAGGCCCAAAACAACTGTGAACATGGGCTCGTCCAGTAGCGTGCGTCCTGCCGAGCGCTGTTGCCGCGGAGATTCAAGCGAAAGAATGCACGGCTCTACGCTCGCTGTATACACACAACCTTCACCCTGAACACAAGGCGCTCAGAATTTAAATATACTCGTATGTACGAGATGGAGGTTTTATCGTAGGAATATCCATGCTTCCAACGAAGTTCGCGTATTCATACAATTGTGATATGAGGCAGATAGCCCGTAAATACACACATCAAAAAAAGTTTTGCATCACCTCGGTTCCCAGATCTCCGGCATATAGACGTTGACTGTGTATATTGTATCCAAGATACAGTCCCTTTGACTGTTCATAGATGTCACTAAAACTGCTCAAAGATGTAAACAACCATGCATGAGCAGGGCCTATTAGACGGAGGGGGTACGACAGCCGATCAGTTCCAGTCATTCCACCAGGACGAAGGTACGCTGCTCATGTTGTCTGTAGTTCTACCATGCCTAGAAGGTCAATACCGCAGTTCGATCGCGTCCGCATTGTTACTTTGTGTCAAGAAGGGCTCTCAACAAGCGAAGTTTCCAGGCGTCTCAGAGTGAACCAAAGCGATGTTGTTCGGACATGGAGGAGGTACAGAGATACAGGAACTGTCGATGACAGGCCTCGCTCAGGCCGCCCAAGGGCTACTACTGTAGTGGATGACCGCTACTTACGGATTGCCGCTCGGAGGAACCCTGACAGCAATGCCACCATGTTGAATAATGCGTTTCGTTCAGCCACAGGACGTCGTGTTTCAACTCAAACTGTGCGCAATAGGCTGCATGATGCGCAACTTCACTCCCGACGTCCATGGCGAGGTCCAGCTTTGCAACTCCGACACCATGCAGCGCGGTACAGATGGGCCCAACAACATGCTGAATGGACCCCACGGAATTGGCATCACGTTCTCTTCACCGATGAGTGTCGCATATGCCTTCAACCAGACAATCGTCGGAGACGTGTTTGGAGGCACCCTGGTCAGGCTGAACGTCTTAGACACACTGTCCAGCGAGTGCAGCAAGGTGGTGGTTCCCTGATGTTTTGGGGTGGCATTATGTGGGGCCGACGTACGCCACTGGTGGTCATGGAAGGCTCCGAAACGGCTTTACGATACCTGAATGACATCCTCCGACCCATAGTGCAACCATATCGGCAGAATATTGGAGAGGCATTTGTCTTCATGGACGACAATTCTCGACCTCATCGTGCACATCTTGTGAATGCGTTCCTTCAAGATAACGACATCGCTCGACTACAGTGGCCAGCATGTTCGCCAGACATGAACCCTATCGAACATGCCTGGGATATGTTGAAAAGGGCTGTTTATGGACGTCTTGACCCACCAACCACTCTGAGAGATTTACGCCGAATTGTCGTTGAGGAGTGGGACAATTTGGACCAACAGTGTCTTGATGAACTTGTGGATAGTATGCCACGACGAATACAGGCATGCATCAATGCAAGAGGACGTGCTACTGGGTATTAGAGGTAGTGGTGTGTACTGCAATCTGGACCACAAATGCTGAAAGTCTAGCTGTATGATGGTACAACATGCAATGTGTGGGTCTCATGAGCAATAAAACGAGCTGAAATGTTGTTTGTGTTGATCTCTATTCCCTTTGTATTTAAAGGTTCCGGAACTCTTGGAACCGAGGTGATGCAAAACTTTTTTTGATGTGTGTATATCTTCCCCAGCGAACCTAAATACTTCAACACCTACATCATTCTCTCTCTAATAGCCCTTCAGTTCAATGCCAGATGTTATCTCCCGAACGGCTGGTCGTATCGCCACCGGGTTTGGACAGTCGGCTTCAAATTTTTTAGCTCTGTAACCTAGGGTCATCAAAATAATTGAAGAATCAATTATTTTCGTGCGCGCAGAGAAATAACGATTTCGTACGACACATCGAGCCTTGCGAGTTGAGTTAACTAGACAATGCCGCGCTATGCTATTGGCTGGCGCGGGTAAGCTGGTTAATCTGGCTCCTCCCTCATGTTCACAGTTGTTTTGGGTCTGGTATAGTGGAAGGTTATTTAACATGCCATCAATCTATGGCATGGACCCGCCGTCTTTACTTCCCCTCCGAAGGAAGGCATACTGAGGGATATTTAACGCTCTTAAAAATTCCGACGACTTCGGCCGGGTTTGACCCCGCGATCTTGGGCATAGAAGCTCAGCATGCTACCGGCTACGCCCCCGAAGCTGCAGTCTCTGTTTCGCCACAGTCATTGCCTGTGAAGCAGCCACCGGTGCAATATTTTGCTCCTCTTGCTAGGCTGTTAATTTTTATGAGGGTTGCAGTTTTTCTTTATAATAGTTTACATTAAAAGTGGACTTGATTTACTAGTTGTGCTATTTAATCCACCTTGTCAATGCTAAAATATACGAGAGCTGTTTTTTAATTAAGGGCCGTTTTTTAAGCCGTTAGTTAGTGCGCACGCGGCAACAAGCATGCGCGCTATCTCCCGGCATCCTTTGCTAACAAGCAGGCGTCAGTTGCAGCTGGGTAGCAAACCTGTACGCTGAACTGTGCATCTTTACAATTTTCCAGATTATTGATTCGCCCGCCGCGTGTGAGGTACGATCTGTGATACGGTTTTTGAGTGCAAGAAACATGTCGGCTGCAGACATTCATCGTCAGCTTTGTGAGGTGTCTGTATGGTGATAATACAATGACGGAAGCTAAAGTGCGAAAATGGGTACACGAGTTCAAAAGTGGCCGTGAAAATATTCATGACGCTGAACCCTCAGGTCTGTGATCATAGATGACTTGGTGACTGCAATTGACACGAAAATTCACGAGGACCGAAGATTCATGATAACCACTCTATCAATGGATTTTCCTCGTGAATTCTTGGTTGTCAGAGCAGGTGGCAAACTTTTATGCAGAGGGATTTCAGAACTTAGTTTTAAGGTATAACAAGTGCCTAAATAAACAAGGCAACTACGTAGAAAAATAGAGGAAGGTATGTAAAGCCTAAAAATAAGCCTAATAAGCACATTACAATATGTATATTTATAAACATTTACTGTACCACATTTCACTCCGCTCAGATGGTTCAATCGCGAGAAAAGTCTATTAAAATGTTTCAACTTCATTTTGAATTTCACAGGTTTTTGAAAGTCACATAGATGAACTTGTAGTAGTGCCCTTTATCACCGTACAATATTTCAGGGTGATATCAGTAATAGGTTCGGAGATATAGAAATATTTCGCACAGCCGCCATCTTGAGGTTATGTAAACAATTGAACTAAATTAGATGTCAGTGGATTAAATGTGTACAAACATTTGTTGTTCCAAATTTCAATGCGTTTTGAAAGTTAAATCGCGAGAAAAGTCTATTTCAAAGTTTCAAATTCGCTTGGCCGCCATGTTGGTTTTGTAGTTACACGGTTTTTGAAAGTCTCATATGTGAACTTGTAGTAGTGCCCTTATCACCGTACAAAATTTTAAGGTGATATCGGTAATAGGTTCGATGTCATTGAATGCTGGTGAAATATTTCGCACAGCCGCCATGTTGGATTGGTGAGATCTAATAAAATTTCAAGGGCACACACACACACGCGCGGACGAAAGGTGATCTCATAAGCCTATTTTTTTCTTCATAAAATGAAAATAGGCAAAAAATTAAGACGGAAACTTACAGCGATTCCAAAAATAATGATTCTGTCTATGTGCGCTATTGTCCTTCCCTCCATGAAGCTAGTGTACACGCAGCGGGAACATTATTGGGATGAAAGGCTCACTTTGACCAAGATGTTCAGCAAACAATGACTTTCATTTACTACTATTGTACGGCACTTGTACGTATGTACGTACTCTATATAACATGTAACAGGGTTGCCTTTCCATTTAATTACATAATTAACAAGAAGTTCCGTGACGAACTAAAGAGCCTACTTTTCTTAAAATTTAAGATTCATGCCAATGATTAATCTATATGGATCTATCTAGAATAATGACGAAATTAAGTTGGCAATATCGAAATTTCTAATTAATTTGAAATACTGTATACCTGGTATTATGTAGCCTAATAGAGCACAACAGCTGGCAGCCCTGGTGACTGAATATATTCATAGTTCCATCTCTTAAGGTTGAAGTCCAATGGATAGCATGGGCGTTACATGAAGTAAAACATTGGATCTAACAGTGCGTGTAAAATCACGTTGGCAACAATGTCATGCATGCATTGGTCAGAAATAATCTGAAATAATATGATCTATTGTTGTGCCAATTTTGAATGAAATCCATTAGTTAGTATAGAAGTTACATGTATTTAAAGTTGGACCTCTCAGCAGTCTTAGAATCATGTTGGTAGCACTGACGTATATAACTTACTCCAAATTAATATAGTATGTCAAGTACTATACGTGTGCATAGTATAAAGCTGTCGGCTTGCATACTTTCTGATGTATTGGTATTTGGATAAAAGAAATTGAGAACATTTATTAACAGTTGGCAGCCCTGGTGGCTCTTAAGAATACGCTCAGTCATATCTGTTTGTGTACACATAGCACATACGAAATTTGGTTGAATTGCAATCGATAGTGTAGAAGTTATATGAATTTAAAAATTGGACCTATCAGCAGGCTTATAATCATTTTAGCAACACTGAAGGATGGCCTCCTGGAAATTAAACTAAAATAGTACTATCTACACGTGTGCCAATTTTGAAATAGCTCCCGTTCATACCTTCCAAGATATCCAACATGGAGCTCAAATTTCAATTGCGATTTTTCAGCAGTTGGTAGCACTGACATCATATTCAAATACGGCATTGAGATATTCAGGTGTAGATCTTTACTCGTACCAAATTTTGTTTCGATTGCTACAGCCTTTTAGGAGTTGATAGTGGGGGGGGGGGGGGGGGGACACACACAGCCAGGCAGACAGAAGGACAGACAGACACACATTTGCCCGGATCGTTCTCATAAGTCTACTTTTTCCTTATTTTTGCAAACTGTGAAAAGTAGGCTAAAAAATGCAAGCGGCTTCGGTGGCGTAGTTGTTAGCATGCTGAACTGCTGTGCCCATGATTGCGGGTTCAAACCTGGTCGAAGTCGTCGGATTTTTTAAGACCGTTAAAATCCTTCAGTATGCCTTCCGTCGGAGGGGAAGTAAAGCCAGCAGTCCCATGTCATAGACTTATGGCATGTAAAAGATCATACCACTAATTAAACTTGTGTGAAGCTAACTTTCTAGGTTATATTTCGTTGTAACTCTCTATGAAAGTTCCAATGTTCACTACTAGGTGTCAGTGACCTCTGGTAGAGAAAGTTGGAACTACAGGGTCATTAAGTGTGTGCGCGCCAGTAAACACGGCTAGCTAAGCCGGCTGTGACTAGCGCAGATCGCGGCCGCGCGCACCCGGTCCAGCCGGCGGTTGGCGCTCACTATCACACTTTTACCAAACATGTTCATTAATGTGTACTTACAGAGCTCAAAGGCGATGCTGAAAATGTCCTCCCTCTCTTGTAACACACACCTGACATCATTTGATAAAAGAATGTCTACCAACTGTTTTATTATTTACGGAGCCTGTTTCCTTGAATCGTTTAGCGAGCCTCCTAATTGTACTGGCATTAGGCACAGGTCTTCCTGGAAACTTGATTCAAAATTTTCATCTCATTTCAGAACAAGATGTTCTGCTTTTCATATACGAATTATGGCTATATACACGTTCGGGCAATGTGAATTGATGTCTAGGCATGACCAACAATCACAGTAATCACAATACTCACTAAACGTGCAACACTAACGTCTAAGCTTTGCAAATACACGCCAATTTGAATGACAAAACACGTGTGAACTAACGATATGAGTCAGCGGAGCACACCAACCACCGGCTGGACCGGGTGCACGCTGCTGCGATCTGCGCTAGTTACAGCCGGCTTAGCTTGCCTTGTTAACTGGCACACACACATATAATGACCCTGTAATTGAAATTGAACTAAATTGTAGCTCACCCTATGGGTGTCTGCTTGAAGTTCCTACAGCCTCTAGCGAGCCGAACATGTCCTCGGACACTTCCGGCACTAAAAGCCATACGCTAAATAAAAATTAAAAATTCATACAGTACCGAAAATAAGTTCTTTTACTTTAAAATGCTTTATATATGTAAACCATGCATGTAAATCCAATTATCCGAATTTTTGATTATCCGAATGGAGTCCGGTCCCAATTGATTCGGATAATTGGAGTTCTACTGTACTACACTTCACAGTAATATGTACATGTGCGCATCCCTCCCTATATTATTCTGCTAAGGTCCCATTCAAGTTTTGTACCGAAAATAAGGTCCCATTAACACCAACCTACACATATGGGGTACCTACAGGTTCAGCATAACCCAATGCGTAAGCGAAACGCACTCACTTGCTCTTTAAATGCCTCACAATTAAATAAATACCTTAACACATGTATATTTACAATGAAATAATGAAAGAATGCAACACGGTAACCATGGTAACAGAATCTCACAGGTCCATCTATTTCTGTAAGACGCATTGCAATTCCAATTATTACAATACTGTGAAAGTATCCAGACGGTTATAAGGTTATCACTGAACCAAATTAAGCTGTAAAATTCATCAATACATACAGTATAATGTGCTTAAGGGGGTCAAGGGGCACTATAGAATTTTTTCACGTGTGAGTGTGGTACGAAAGGTATTTTTCACCCGACTATAAAGGGTCTCCGAAAACCACATTTAAAGGCCCTTAAATTAACAGTGTCTGTGATATTCCCAGAAAATTAACTTCGCTCTGATATACCTATGAAGGAATGGCAAAGCCCTAACCACTGCACCAGTAGCTGAATTGATAAAGTCTGATTATTCATACCAAGGATAAATCAGTCATAGCATCTATGATTGAGATTTTGCTACCCTCTTTACAACTAGAATATTTGCGGGCGAAGCCGCGACGGGAAATGCTAGTTTTATATAAAGTATTAATTATTACTCTGCACAACAGAATGATTAGTGAGAAGTATAAGCTTTGTTTGTTACACACATTATTAAGTCACTTTCTAACTGAAGTCTATTCCTAGGGGTAGACTTGTTAAAACACAGCATTTTTTCTAGGTTTGTGCCGTGTCTTGTGTTGTGTTTTGCCTAGGACACCAAGCTGGCACATCAGCCAGTCCCCGCCCGGACCCCCACAGCAGTAACGAACTGCGCACTACCTCCCTTTTTATGAAGCGCACCTGCGCCACTTCAATGCGAGAACTAAAAGCTCAAGCAGCCATAACCTCCCTATGAAGGCTTCCAAAAAGTTGGTATATTGGCTTGCACGGTCAGTGAATTAAAACTCAGCAATTATTCAAGGTTTGTGCCATGTGTTGTGTCCCGGGACACCAAGAGCCCGCTGATGAACCAGCTTGGTGTTCCTACGCGAAACCCCACACAATACACTGCACAAACCAAGAAAAATTTCTGAGTTTTAATTCACTGGCCTTGAAACCCAATATACCATCATTTTAGTCTTGTTGTTCATTATTGACGAAAATTCAATTTGGCAGAGATAAGCTTACTTACTTACTCCATGGCTCTACAGCTCTTGAAGAGCCTTGGTCTCCTTGATGACCTTCGCCCATTCTGATCAGTCCACTGCCTTCCTCCGCCATCCTCGGACTCCCATACTATGCAGATCCTCTTCCACGTCGTCCCGCCACCGCTTCCGTGGTCTGCCTCTACTCCTTCGTCCTTGCGGTTTCCCTAGGAATGCCTTTTTTAACCGTCGGTGCTCATCAAGGCTCTGCACTATCACCACTGTTGTTTATCCTCTGCATGGATACGGTTACGGCTGACATACAAACACCACACCTTTGGACCCTTCTTTTCGTTGACGATATTGTACTTGTACGAGAAACACGCCTTGACTTCAGGATCAAGCGCAAATATGGATGGAAAGTCTGGCTGCCTATGGACTGCGCCTTAACATCCAGAAGACAGAATATCTTGAATATGGCCCGCAAAACGTCGGCACTGTCCAAATTAGCGATCAAAATCTGCCCAAGACAAATAACTTGAAATATCTAGGGTCGGTTATCACGTCAAATGGTGATGTCACTTAAGATACACGGACGAGGGTAAATACGGCCTGGCTGAAATGGAAACAGGTCACTGGTGTCCTCTGCGACAAAAAGATGCCTAAATACCTAAAGGCAAAAGTTTATAAGACAGTTGTACGTCCCGCAGCAATTTATGGGGCAGAATCCTGCCTAATGACAAGAAAACATGAAACAGGCTCTGCACACGATGGAGATGAAGATGCTCCGTTGGACTCTTGGACTGACTAGATATGACCATGTCAGAAATACAGATGTTCGACAACAATTAGGGGTCAGACCAATTACGGAGAAAGTGAGGGAAGCTCATCTCCGTTGGCATGGTCATGTTATGAGAATGCCGGGCGACTCTGTCGCCAAACTAGCTTTCAACCTGGACCCAGGTGCAATGCGACCACGCGGACGACCTGCGAAGCGTTGGATCGACAACATTAAGACGGATATACACGATGTTGGCTTACAACCTGCAGATGTCAACGACAGGAAAAAGTGGAGAATATGTAGTAGAGCAGCGGATCCCGCACTGGGATAAACGCTAGGAAAGAAGACTGTCCTCTATACGTTGGACATGTCCCAACCACCTCAACCTACTCCTTTTTATTTCTGCCACGAGATTTGGCTCTCCATAATGTACTCGTATCTTCAGCTCCGCGTTTGTTCTAATTCTCCATCCTTCCCTCTCCTTCACTGCGCCAAAGATCTTCCGTAAAATTTTCCTTTCACATACTCCCATTCTGCTTTCATCTTCTTTAGTTAGTGTCCATGTTTCCGCACCGTACATGATTACTGGTCGAATTATTATTCGGTACACTCTCAACTTCAGTCTTCTAGATAACGAAAACCCAATTTGGCAAACAACAGCAAGAGCCTAAAGAGTTCACATAAAGTCTCGAGCTTTAGCCGCTAACAAAGCCTTATATGACATCATAACAATCACGAAGCTCTCTTTGGTAACTGCTATGACATTATTCGACGCGAAAATAACGCCCATCGCCACATATGGACTTGAAATTATATGGGAGAAACTATCCCTGGCAGACTTGTGGACGCTTGAAGCAGTCAAATCGCGCTTCCTGAAGGCTACCCTGGGGATATCGAAATATACAAAATCTAGATTAGCATATGAAGTCGCCATGGAGACCTTCTTCGTTGAGGACCTTCGGAAGAAGAGAGGGCTACCATCCACAGACGCCCGAAAAAAACTAATGCAGGAAAGAATACAGAAAATGGACGAAATCAGCTTCGAGTTTTACACCACGGAGGCCATGATGACTAGGACATGGATGAACACAAATCAAGACTTGAGACACTTTGTTAATTCGATGGAGGTACATGGGTATCACCAAAAACTGTGCAATACCGAATACTTTCATGACCCTGAGGAATCCTGCGTACGTAAATTACGTGGAGTGCAATGTAGTAGATACCACGTAATTTCTTGTGCAAATCGGGGATCATCCATTGTGATGTTTTTGTGAGGTTTGAAGCCATTTTTCAGTGTTGCCTAAGTAAACAAAAGTTTGGTGCTTTTCAGTCGGTCAACACGAATGAACCCAAAAAGATCTGGGTTGTGCCCTAATCCTGAAATAAATTACATGAGATTAATAAATACACTAGGATGACCAGTTTCGATCGTCAAGCGATCATCATCAGATCCATTACACTTAGGCTATAACATCTATGTTTGAGAATACAGGTGAAAAATATTTACAATATTTACAATTATTTAGTTGCAGTATTGGTAATGCAACTGTCGGTGTATGCTAATTGTAGTATATCTAATGTTAGATGAAATGCTAAAATGGTGATAAAAATCCGGAGTTTGTCTGTTTGGGGTGATTATATGGTTATACAAAATCACCTATCGTTATACTGTAATAATACAGGCTGATACTTATCCGGTTTGTCTTTCTTACTGGACCTTCGAGCAGTTTCGTGTTCACTCTGGCACCAGTTTTGGTCGACTAACCCGGGTGTTAACTGGACGAAACTGGTTTTTCCCTTTCTCCCCCTTTTTTCCTATGTGGTTTCTGAGGTCAGTGCAATGTTTATTTATGTGACGTTGCCAAGTTTCACCTGTATTCTCAAACATAGATGGTATAGCCTAAGTATAATGGATCTGATGATGATCGCTTGACGATCGAAATTGGTCATCCTAGTGTATTTATTAATCTCATGTAATTTATTTCAGGATTAGGGCACAACCCAGCTCTTTTTGGGTGCATTCGTGTTGACCAACTGAAAAGCACCATCCTCTTGTTGTGATGTTTTGTGAATGACAGTTTGTTATCAGCAAAATGCACAATTTGTCTTTATTTTTATCCTTAATAATTTGGCAGAGATATTCGGTGCAGATAAATGTGGTCGAACACAGATCATCGAGAAACTAAATTGTAAATAGCTTTCAAAACATTTGGCTTTCCTTGCATCTTGAGAGGAACTGTTGCAAGTTCTTGTCCATTATCACGCCCGTTCCATACAAACAACTAACTGCTGCATTATGATTATTTTGACCAATTATCCAGTAATACAACAATAGGTACGGTAGTGTGACTTACTAAGTTAATTATTGTTATATTCGGTCACTCAACAGACTTCGGAAGTAGGGGGGTAAGGCCGGTTCTGCTTCACTTGACACCTCTGTGCCCAACAAACCAATATGGCCACCGCGCGAAGTTGAAACATTTAAATAGACTTTTCTCTCGAACCCATGGTCGGAGTTTCATGAATGAGGTGTCGGAGGACTTGAGGTGACGCCCCTTTGCTATGGACCACTCGTTATACTTAGGAAAGAAAAAAAAATAGAAAATTTTTGTTTTCGAAAGTAGATTATAGTTTGAAAACCAAACATGATAGAATGTTGGGCAATGGCTCAAACAAACAGTCTCTATGTCCTTTATTTTTATAATAACACTTTCGTATTTTTTTACATTTTTTGAAAACACTCAAATTTTGAAAATCCTATATTTTGGAAACTTGGAAGTTTACAAAAACGTTTATTTGACATAAATGAAATGTCCCTATGCCCCCTACCCCCAAAATAAATTTCAAGTCTCTAGGATGAAAACCTGTAGTAGTGGGATGAGGGGGGAGCTGCGCCACTTCTTTTTGAACCCTCCTCGTATTTGCCCCGAACCTGATATCTCGCTAACCAATCATGGGATTTGAACATACAGGGTGTCCTAGCACTCGTAGCGATGCCCCCTTCTTTCCTATAGGCTCTTTATTTAAATAAAAGACCAAAAACTAAAAGGTCATTCGCTTTTAATATCTCGCGAACCAATCATGCTAGAGGCGTGTACGACGGGTCCAAGGACTCGGGGTGACGTTCTCTTTGTTATGGACCATGCGTTATATTTTTAGAAAAATTTGGAAACTCGATTTTGTGGTAAAACGTGTTTTTTGTGATTTTTGCCGATATCTCACGAACCAATAACGCTAGAGACGTGTACGAGGTGTCCTAGGACTCGGACTAACGCCCCCCTTTCAAATGTGGTAGATATTTTTTTCCAAAAAATAATTCACAAAGGGCCTAACGCCATACATGTTGAAAAAACTTTTTCTTTTTCTTTACCTGTTTATAATGTTTATGAAGCGTGGTGGTTGAGAGAGACGATACTGCTGGGTGTGTGTGTTTCAACGAACCTGTCGCTGACCACGGTGGCTGTGCTTAATAGATCAATCGATATTTCGACGGGTCGGTTTATGACAGAGCGAGGGTGCGTTTTTTTTCACACTTTTTACCCTCGAAGGGGATCTTTGACGTGTAAACGGTGATGAGAACTTGGTTCTATGTTGGTCGAAGCGAGTAGAGAAAACAAACTTGCAGAGGAGCAGGAGGTGAATGTCATTTGCGCTTATTGGAAGGCGCTGATCTGACTTGACAACTAGTGCAATGGAAAATAACAAAGACGCAGAGGACACTTGAAGGTGAAATAATCTGACCATTGTGGTGGCAGGGAAGAGCGAAATGCATGCATACACGTGTGAGATGACATGTATGCTAAACAAGTTACATCCTGTCTTGCTTCGTACGTGACAAAATGCAAGTTCATGTGAAATTTGATCTGCCACAGGTGTTCATCTTGGACGTCAGCTGTCCACGTGCACGATAACTGTTAACAAGTTACATCCTGTTTTGCTTCGTACGTGACAAAATGCAAGTTGACGTGAAATTTGATCTGCCACAGGTGTTCACCTTGGACGTTAGCTGTCTACGTGCCTGATAACAGAATGTTCAAAGCGTGGGAATCGCTGAATCAGTAAAAAGTATGATGAAATTTGTCGGAATGATGTCACAACCAATAGATAGGCAAGAGCTGCGAACAGCAGTGGTGGGAGGTGAAGGGGGGGAGAGGGGGAGAGGTAATGTATGAGAGAACACAGGAGGAAAGAGAGAGAAATATGTGGAGCTGAGGACTGTACACAGAGCTATAGGTAGTGTAAAACATGTGTGAATAAGAAGTACACAGGTTCAAACAACATGTAATTTATTGATCCAAGAATTAAACGTAGAGTTAAACCCTAACCATTTGACATATAGTTTATTTCCTTTTTGTTTCAACACTTTTTCCACAAGATAATGCTGAGGAAATGCTGTTGTCTGAAGTTCATGGAGATAAAATCTACCTTTTATGGGTTGATTGTTGAGGTCCTCGAGTAAATAGGTGACTGGACTGTCCAAGTTGACTCGACGAATTCGAAATAGTTCAGTCCCCCACTGTGGCGTGTAGCCCTTATTGAAGGCAGACTTAAATTTGCTCACACGAACAAAATTCCCAATTTTCAGTCGGTGACGTTTAGGATCGGCTGTTTTTATGGGGTTAGACAGTTTATCCAATTGCTGAATATTTTTGGTCAAGAGGCGTGGCTTGGTCCCAATCGTTCTATGTTTGGTGTCATTGTAACGTGGTACTAGCTCTGGTAACATGTCCAACCAGCGATACATGCCCTGAGTGGTAAACGCTTTCCATATATGGGTTTTCAATGTTCGGTTGAACCGCTCGACCACACTGCCTTTGAGGTTGCTGTACGTGGTGTAATGGTGAATATCCTTAGATTTGAGAAAACTGGAGAAATCCTTGTTGAAAAATTAT
The DNA here is from genome assembly GCA_946902985.2 of Meconema thalassinum. Lineage (NCBI taxonomy): Eukaryota > Metazoa > Arthropoda > Insecta > Orthoptera > Tettigoniidae > Meconema > Meconema thalassinum. Next base: position 331,263,293 of record OX336388.2, read on the forward strand.
TTCCCCTGGTCAGTTTGTAGCAGCTGAGGATGACGTTTGGAGTGTTGAATAATATGTTGAAAGGCCTTGGTAACTAGTGGACCAGACTTGCGACGCACAGGTTCAACAAAGGCCATTTTGGAATAGACATCAATGACGGTCAACATATAGCGTACACCGTTGTTAACGCTAGCATAGGGTATCATTTCAACCAAGTCAGCCTGCCAAAGTTCATCCACACCTCGTGAAATCACCTTGAGTCGCGGATAGTGACGCCTAGCTGGGCGATGCAACTCGTGAGCAATACAAAAATTTTGGTATTTCGAAGTTCTTGTTCAATTTCTTGAATTTCCCAATCGTGACCGGTATGGCCAGCTTGACGTGAGGCATGCAACAACTGTAGCCGCTGGACGAGCTTATTGGGATTGTGCCAGTAGGTAACATCCACAAGGGGTTTTAATGGTTTAAAGGTCACTCCCGATGCGGATGCTTTACGACGAGTACTTTGACTAGTGGGAAACATTTTTGCAATGATGGTTTTATATTTTTGAGATATATGGCATTCACTTGTTGAGCGGGATCATACTGTCTTTAGTGGGCATGGGTATCCAATAAAATGGATTTATATTTGTCAAGATCCTCTGGTGTATAATCATGGAAAGAGGGGGTCCGAGAAAAGAGCAGCTTTAACAGTCCTGGAATTAATTTATAGTTGATGTTTTTAATGACAGCTTTAGTACGAGCAAATTTAATGGATGAATCGCCAATTTTTAAACTATCATCCTCATAGCGAACACCATACGTGGTATCTGTGTTTCCAATAAATAGATCAGTGAAATAGGGTTCCAATGTTGATCCATAATATTTTATTAAAATGGTTTTCAGTTGAGCTTTATGTTGAGGGGTGGCCAAGAGTTGTGAAAACGGAGACGCTCTGGAAGGGCAAGGTGTATCGACCATGGCCAAGGATTTCTTTTTTCTCAAAAACTCTGCAAGGGGTGCGGCCTTTTTTTGAGGCGTAAACACTTGTTCTTCCTCATCCTCAACTTCACTAACACTAGTCAAATCTTCCTGTTCCTCTTCCTCTTCCTCAGGGTCCTCGTGCAGCGTCTGCGTGGCTTGTGAAATGGTGGGTAGCGTTTCAGATGGCTTGAAAGAGGGTTTCAACATGGCTTTTAGCGGAGGTGCTAAATGTTGTTGAATAAACAAAGCATGATTTGCACGTGATTGTTTCAATTGACGAAACTTTTGGCGAATAGTATTTTTTGCTCTAATAATATGCTTTTTCAATTGACTCTCTGCTAACGCCATGGTGTCTTGACAAATGACTTGACGGGGAATGAGACAGGGCCTTAAATAGCAATAAAATGATCAAACCCTAAGCGATACCGTCCTTGGTTGAGTTCACTTTGTTTGTCAATCACTAAACAGGCATGACGTTGAGTGTTCCAGCACTTGGCACACAATTCTGTAAACATTTGAAAGGTCATATCTGGATTCACATGTTCATTATAAATGTGACGACTGTTCCTCTCGTCCTGGCGAAATAAAAAAATGACATTGGCATTGTCACGAATCAACTGTTTGGACATTTTTGAATACGTTTGCCCAAGATAGAAGCAATCGATATGTTTTTGTCGACCCATGCTGAAATAGCTTTGAATGATACCTTGACGTTCAGTGGATACATCATCGAAAATCATGAGTGAATCAGGCTTTACCTCATCCAGTGAAATCACATTTTCGTGCATGGAAAATGTAAAATAACCCATATTCTCTTTTTGTAATCCAGACATGACTTGATCCAGAAACACGTAGAGGGGTTGGTAGAGAGATTTTGCAAAAATATAAATATTTTGTAAACGCAGACCATTGGGCGCTGTAATGAGCGTTAGCAAAAGATTAGTCTTTCCACAGCCGGAAGGCCCCACAATGATGCAGCGAATGGAAGATGGAAACAGTGAACCATGGCGTTGTTCACGTGATGTGGGACAGAGATGGGAAACCATGTCCCCCACGGGGAATGACTCTTGCTGCTTAATAATCTTCATTTCAACTAAGGCTTAGACAGGCTAGCAGGCTGTCTATATACAGGACACCGAACCTTGTCATGGAAACAGTAGACTGGTACTACAGGTTGACGATGGATGTCTTTGGACGTGCGTTGATGGCCAAAGCTAGGCCTGTCCCCATACATGATCCTAAACAAGAAACAGATCCTGCTAATAAACACTATGTGGATAGGTCAGTAGTGCCACGCACAAAACAGGGAGATTATGACTTTAAGGGAGAGCGGTTATCCCATGAAAAACATCCTCAAGTGTCTACAGATGTTACTACGAAAAAGTATGTGGATAACAAAGTGTATGAGTTTTATGACAAAGTGCCCCAGCTTACGGTGAATGGCTATAGCGCTAATCACCATCGGATTATTCACGTGGAAGACCCACAAGACGAAGACGATGTTTGTACCAAGCGTTACGTGACCTATGAAATGAAAAGGCTTTATAAATTTATCCCATCTGTATTTTTAGTGTATCTGACAAATGAAAAACCTGTGAATGACAGAAACCATTTACCGCTAGTCCATGATCAGCACTTGACCTATGTGCTTGCTTCGGGTTTAAGCCACTATCGATTACACTATGATGGAACCATTCACATCAAATATGCCATACCTGATGAGAACCATTTACAAATAAAGATAAATGGTCATAGGATGCTGATCCATAACCATGAAATGGTCAATGCAGGTGACGAATTATCCTTTCATCTCATGTTGACATGGGATGAAACGCAAGCGGGAAAAACCATAAACGATTTCCCACTTTATGTGGAATTGGAATATACAGCCATGAAATAACCATCTGACGTTAGTTGTGATTTAAACTTTCTTGTGAAAGGTTGTTGGTCATCATCATGGTGAAACAAAGGTATGCGGTGAGAAAGACTAAAAAAAGGACTTTGTCCTTGGCAAAGCCTGGGCTTAAGACATTCGTGGACAAGCCCTTGCGAAAGAAAAGAAGAAAAAATAATGTATTGACCATAAGGAAAGCCTTTCGAGCAGCACAGAGACATGTTATTCCAAAACGTCGGCGACAGGTTTCAAACCAAGGGCGAGTGATTCCCGTCCCCAAACGAGCCGGATTTTTACCTGCTTTATTTGCCGGTCTGGCTGCTCTAGGTTCACTTTTGGGCGGTGCCAGAGCAGTGGCGAAAACCATTAAAGCCGCGCAGCAGGGCAAGCAACAACTCAAAGAAAGTCAGCGACACAATGAAACGATGGAAGCGATTGCCATGGGGGCTAGAAATGCCAATTTAAAGCCAGCCTTTTATCAACAAGGATTTGGGATTTCACCATTTCGAAATATTAAAAAAAAATAACCTCAGCCATAGCAAGACATGCCCTGACGCATCAACAAGTGGAAAGCTATGCTAAACAACTAAAGCTTTCTCATTTTCGAGGTGTGTATATGCGAAACCAATTACTCCCACGACCCTGGAAACAGGAATGTGCTGTTGTCAATTTGGATGATCACCGAGGACCAGGAACGCATTATGTAGCTTATGTCAAAGAGGGATCCACTGTATGGTACTTTGACAGTTTTGGGAATTTGCCTCCGCCCATGGAAATAATGACCTATTTTAGAAACAGGATCAAGATATATTATAATGTGAAACGAGAGCAAACGTTTAACAGCCAACAGTGTGGACGTTTGTGTTTTTTTATATAAGACGCAGCATAAGCAAAAACGCCACCAGTATGTCGGCAGAAAGTAAAACGTTTACACTGCATGGACGTGGACCTGAAGTCAGCCTAGACTTTTACCCGCCTATCGAATTGAGTGAAAAACCCTATGGTTTAGGACTTGTTTCTCTTGAAACGTACAATCGAATATACAACATACGTGAAAATGTGAACAACAAGTTTTACTATGATGATTCTGTGCTCACTCTGAACTCTCGCGGATACACGATCGATGACATTTATGAACACATTTATGTGGTGTTGATCAATCAATATGGTTTAAAGTCATTTCTCGATGGAACGCGCAAGTTTGAACTTGTAGGAAATACCAACACTCATTGCTGCAGTATTTTCTCTACCTTTAACATTGACTTTAAAACTCACCCCGATTCCATTGGTCCATTACTAGGATTTAAGCCACGTGTGTTGGAGCCCAACAAAAAACATGATTCGGACCATGAAGTGAAATTCATTGGGGACCATCATGTGTCGGTGACGTGTAATATTATTAGCCAAGTGTACACCAATCAAGAACCATCGCATTCGCTTTATGACTTTATTGTGACATCGCCCAATGGCTATATTATTCGTGAAAACCCTCCAGTGGTGGTTTTTCATTCTGTGGCTGTCGATAGTATTAGTAATATAACATTAAGACTGATCAATAGAGATCAACAACTCATTGATATAGATTCTACCACACCAGTGACTTACAAGTTGGTGCTAAATCCACAATGAAGTTTGTGTATAAAGCAACAACACCGTCTAGGAATGATGTTAGTTGTTTGCCACGTGAATACACGTTAACATCTCAAGACAAGCAGATTTTACAACATTTGGGTTACCACGTCAACCCTCATAATGAATTCTATCCTAGAGATAGCGAACCGCATCGAGGAGCAACCAGGAGTGGTAAGAATTGATCTCCATTCCTATCAAGCTCAAACACCTGGTCTCAATAACAATGATGAAATTCAATTTGTTATCAACAACCAAGATATTTACACCCTACCGCATGAAAGTGTCATTCAGATTGAAGGTCAGCTCACCAATGCCGATGGCTCTACACCCACCACATCCAAGTTGGCCAACCATGGTTTGGCCTTTCTGTTTTCTGAAGTGCGGTATGTCATTAACGATATCGTGGTGGATAGCACTCGAAATGTGGGCATTTCCAGTGTCATGAAACTATACCCCTCTTATAGTGAGGAAGAAGGTAAAACACTTTGCATGGCAGGTTGGTGTCCTGACTCGACCAATGACTGGATGGTACACACCGATGGAACCTTTACTGGATATTTACCTCTTAAACTGATTTTAGGCTTTGCCGAAGATCACCAACGCATTGTGGTCAACGCAAGGCAAGTGCTTTACCTAGTGAGAGGAGTAATAATAATGCACTCAAGGGAGCCGACAATGCCCCCATCGATTCAAAAATTCAACTACACCGCTTGCTATGGAAAGTGCCTCATGTGACCCTTGAAGATAGCAAAAAACTGGACATACTCAAAATGGTAAAGAGCTATATGCCTCTACCCATGGAATTTAGAAGCTGGGCACTCCATGAGTATCCGCTATTGCCCACCACCAACACACACAGTTGGTCTGTAAAAACAGCTCGCTATACAGAGAGACCTCTCTACCTGATCGTGGGTTTTCAAACGAATCAGAAGTATCAACAAACCATAGATGCCACGCAATTTGATCACCTGCAATTGAGAAATGCACGACTTTTCCTCAACGGAGCCGTGTTTCCCTATGAAGGACTGGATTTGGATTTTTCAAAAAATAAGTATGGTCCCCTGTACGACTTGTTTTCTAAATTTCGATGGTCGTATTTTCAAAAAGAGAACGGCCCCATGCTGCTACCCCAAGCGTTTAAGGCAAGAGCGCCACTGATTGTTTTTGACTGTTCTTACCTGGAAGAGTCTGTCAAGCCATCCAATATCGACATTCGACTAGATTTTGAAACGCATGACAATGTACCAGCCAATACGACGGCCTACTGTTTGATTATTCATCACAAACAAGTCAAATATTATCCACTGTCCAACCAAGTGACGAGTGTATAAATAACAGCTCAACCCATGTCAAGCCGCTCAGTCATGTCTTGCTTTAAATCCTCAAGAGACGTTACATCCATGAATTTAAACTCTGAGGAACAACGTTTCAAGACTTTTGACACATGGCCAGTGCCTTTCATAAACCCTCAAGCCTTAGCGGCCGCTGGATTCTACTATTTAAAAACAAGAGATGAAGTGAAATGTGCCTTTTGTCCCATCATCATAGACCAATGGCAGGAGGGCGATGAACCCATGCAGGAACATCAGCGCTGGTCACCCACCTGCCCCTACCTGTGCAGAATGAAAGTGGGAAATATACCCTGTCATTCAAGCTATCCCTCACTTGTGTCTCTGGGTGATGACAAAAATACAAGTTACGATACATGTGGGCCGTATGGTATCCATGGTGCTTCGGTGAGCAGCTCACCATCAAAAACGCCTAGTTTAGAGACATTGGGATATTATCGGTGTTATGGACGTTACAAACACAAGAGACTATATTGTTGTATCAGTTGCTATCGTCCTTATCCCAAAATGAGAAAAGCCTGTAAGACGGGTTATGATAATAAAATGGTGTAATTCTTAAATTCTTATTTTTGCATGTCCCCCTGTCCTACCCTAACCTCAATTTGAAACTAGCATGGCAGGTAAGTCCATGCTATGATCACACTTTAGTGGTCGATCATCAGTCAGTCGTCAGTTGAACTTGGTCCAGGCAAGCGTCAACATGTTGCGCACACTCATTGTGGATTGCCAAGGGTTTAAAATTGGTGACAACAAATTTATATTTAAACAAGTGGCCATTATCGATTTACCATGTTTTGGATATCGCAAGCTACGCATTTGCTATTTAAACCACCCCATGCTTTTGATTTGTTGTGTGAAAACGACCGTAAACAAACCCAGTGGATTGAAAATCATAGGCAACTAGACTGGAATCAGGGAACCATTTCCTATAAATATTTGGACGTGGTCATGAAAGCACACTTGTCCTCGGCTATTGTGGTATTTCTGAAAGGTAATGAAAAACGTCAATGGTTGCAACCATTTTTGGCGTCTTACTGCCAATGTATCGACCTCATGGAGTTGGGCTGCCCCTCCCTGCAAACGCTCATGGATACTTGTTCCTGTGGCAACATTACCCATACAGCCCTACCGCATGCGTGGCATCTCTTTCATTGGTTAACCACCCATGCCTGCTGGGAGTTGTTGAACAAAATTATAACTCATGATTTACCTGTGAATGACGCCAGTGAGATTTCTACAAGCGACGTGTAAACATCTACAGCACGTGATACCATGGAGAAAGGCAATGCTACGGACAAAGCCATCGGCAAGTTCTTTGAGTGCAAAAAGAAACTAGACAGTTTTACCAAAGAGGAACTCGTGGCACTCCCCAAGTCGTTCATTTATTATGTGGCCGCCAACGCAGTGAAAGAAATCTGGCAACATGTACCAAAATCATGGACTCAACACCCTGTGTTGAGGGAATTGCAACCCTGTACGGATTACGATCACCATAAGCTAGTGGCCATGGCAAAAATACCGTCTATGCGTCAGTGTGCGACTTGCCAGCTAGTGAAACTGTATCACGGTCATAAAAGTCCATGTAAAGACTTTGTTGAATCATTCCACGGGTGGCATGGCGAGAAAAATCAACAACAACAACAAACACAAACATCGTCCACAGAGGAGGAGGAAGACCAAACCTTTTTACCATCGATGGAAAAGGATATGCCAGACCTGTACTGGCAATGGCGTCATTGACAAAGTGATTCAATACCTACCTTTCGAAATCCATCTTTCAGGTTATCGTTTTTGCGGCCCTGGAACTCATCTTGAAAAACGTTTACAACGTGGTGATGTACCCATTAATCTTTTGGATCAAGCATGCAAGGAACATGACCTTTCTTATCGCCATAGTCATCCTGGTTTAAGACATGTGGCAGATAAATTGTTATTGAAGAAAGCTAAACAACGTTACACATCCAGTGATGCCTCAGTGGGTGAAAGGATGGCAGCCCTGATTGTCATGAGTGCTATGAAAGGAAAGTTGATGATGCATGGACATAAACATTGAGGAGTGAGGAATTGGGATTTGTTTGTATTCTATTTTTCTTTTGTCAATTCACTATGACTATGAAATAAAAACAAAGGTTTACCAGAGCACGATGTTTTGTTATTTTTAATTTTAAGAAATCTTGATGTCGATGGCTTATGTTTCATTTTACACATTTCACACATGATGAATTCACACACTGCCATTTGTCATTTTGCAATTTACAGATTTTAAAAAAGTTCGTTTCAAGTTTTGCGTTTTTGATGATATGGATTTTTCCAGTTTGTTGATGACACTTTTTAAACAATGTCCGGTTGAAGTTTTTGAATTTTCAAATTTCACACATGGCCATTTCCAGTTTTTAAAAATGTCCGTTTTAAGTTTTGCGTGTTTTTGGTGATATGGAAACATGGATTTTCCATTTTGCTGTTTTCACATTTTTCCATTTGGCGTGTGTCGAAAGTTGAGATTTGACAATGATGTTGATGCAATGTGTTTATGGGTGTTTGGAGAAACGTCCAGGTCTACGACTACTGCAGGTAAGACTGTTTTTACAAAAATAATGTATATTGTCTGCCACATTTCAAAGAAAACAAAACTATTGAAAACAAAATGAGTATATAAGTGACCATTTGCCCCCTCCCCACCCACCCACCCTACCTCACCGTGTTTGCTGTGGTCAACCATACACATCAGCTTTCTCTCTCCACTCATACATTCACACCTGTCTTTGGGAACAAACACAACCACTTTATTTATTCCCATAAGCACATTCTCGACATGCACACTCATCCCAAAAGAACTTTTTAGTTTATCATTTACATTACGAAAAATAATTAAATACTATTTATTAAAGCTACTAAAAATCTTACTTATTTCATATTTACAAAAAAACTCAACTTTGTACAGCGTTAAAAGAATCACACTATTTACCAATCAAAAAAAATTAAATAAAAAATAAGGTTGCATAGAACTTTTTAAGAGCAAAAGGTCCAAGTGGATTGCCACTATTTACAAAATCTACTATTTACAATGGCAGAAACCAATATTTACAAAATACTAAATCTACAAGTTACATAAAGCTATGTCCCATAAACGATTAAACAGTGAAATCACACCTTCTCCTCCTTGCGATTATAACCCCAGGGCAGGCTGGTGAGCAGATCATCAGCCCACACACGTTTGTTATCCATGGAGGCGAGGGTGCGTTTTCTCTGTTCCACAAGATACAAATGATGGTTGCTGGATTGTATCCTGCACTGTGTATGAGACATAGCTTTGCCAGTGCGTAAAACCGCTAGATAGTCATCAACACGTAGCGATTTTACCACTGCCCTACCTACACATTTTGCTCTTTTGGCTTCCTTATAGTCGAGTGTGCAGTAAGCATACATTTTCGAAGCCAAACCTACGAATTCCGTCATAATGGAATCACCGCATTCATCTTTTAAAACGCCCATTTCCTTCTTGTTTTTTATGGGCAGCTGAAAGACGCTGTCAGCGCTATAGCAAGAGATGTCGAACCAGTCACTATGTTGCCTCATGACGTCATAGGGGTTGCAGTGGCGAATGTGGTAAATGAATGAGTCCGTGTCCATATACAGAAGAAAGACGTCCTCAAAATGGCGTTTCGCAAACTCATAGTGAAATCGATACATGACCGATTTAGAAAAGTCTAAAATGACTTGACCCAAGTAAATGGGTTTATCCATGGTCACGCTGGTCTTACTCATTTCAATAGTAGCCAAATCCTCATCGATAATTTTGATCGATTTGAAATTTGGCTTGGCAATGTACCGCCGGGCACCCCACCGCCCCTCCCAGACATTCACCAATTTAATGTCACGGTATTTGCGGACATTCTCCATAGACTTGCCATAGATGCAGTTGTTCATTAATTTAAAAAAAATAATTTCAAACTGCTGTGTTGCCATTTGTCGGTGCTCTGTGTTGAGTCTCATGTATGGCTCAAGCCATGCTTTTTGAGCAAAAGAAATACCCCTGTGGATTTTCTTCAACACCAAGCCTTGGGCGAGGCATTGCACCAACACTTGGATATGTAGCACATACCGATTTTTGTTGTAAAGTGTGCCCATGAGTTTTTCAATTTTCACTTTACTGTCAGGGGGGACCATTTGCTCAAGGCAGAATTGGAAATCGGCATGTTCATCATACAAGGATGAGGGATATTCAATATCCACTTCTAGCACATATCCACGGCCTGTTTCTTGGCTAGCCATGATCACATCAAATTCTGACACTTGTTTGTCTGTCAGCCAAGCAAACTTCCCATAGGGCAAAGGCTGACTCATGGCGTAACCATACAAATTATTCACGTCTTAGTACATTAAGTACGATTCTGGTTTGTCCGGTGAATAATCAGGCATGTAGACATTGTTCGCTTCGGCATGGCGCTGGTTAAGTGACACAAAGCCGCCACGAATGCCCTTTTCAAAAAATAGAACCATGTCTACATCAGTGAGAAAATCCAATTCCACTTGAGTGTATTTTAAAGCGGCATCAAACGAGAGTCCAGGACTCGTATAATAGTAAACCGGGTCAAGACCGTAAATGTGTTGACACAAGTTACGGAATTTTTCAAACACATCGGTGAGTAGCAATACATCCAGTTTTAGGTAATGCAAGGCATATTCACTTAGCGTCTTCATGCCAAACACTCGCCAAACTTGACATGCATGTGCATAGTCTTCATCGGAAACGGTACTGGGTGTTAGTTTCGAGTAAAATTTCTCTTGTGGTGTGAGTTTTCTTTGCTTTAACACTTCCCAGCTGTTGCAGAAATCATACGGGAATATACCTTTCCGAATGCACAATTGAAATTGCTCAGGATCACTAAAATGCATTCTAGCCATTCAAGCCATTCACAAGGCATCCACAAGGCTGTCTAGCGAGGATGCCATAAACTTAAAGGAATCCAAAAATCGAATGCTAAAGTCGCTCAACCTCCATGTCAGGGCTGTAAAACGCTCATGGTTTTGGGGAATAATGGTAAACGAGCCCTTGTTGACATGACCCAATTCACGAATCAAAAACTGAATGTCATAATTTGCCAGATTGTGGAAAAAGACACTGATGAAGCGAGGAGCTGGAAAGTTCAAGTTACATTTACTATGCGCAGCTCCACGAAACTCCCCCGTAAAGTGCGAGTGATCACGAACTGTGTCTTCAGCACTGATCAGTGGCTTTTCGCAAATATGGCATGTCGTGGCATGCTCATACTGCTGCTGCTGTTCTGGAGATAGGCTCATGGGTACTGGGTGGTCCAGTAATTCTTGTACATGGTCGGCCAACTTGACAAGTTCATCCAAGAACCATTTGGCACAATCTGGCCCCTCGCAGTATTTGTAAACGGATTGTGTGGGGTCATAGGCACACACCACATTAAATCCTATGGCAAAGGGTTCATGTTTTTGAATGGGTGTGGTTGAGCTCATGGAGGGATCTGGTTCACATCCCGCCATGGGTGTGGTGAGAGCTTCGAAATCTGCATACACTACATAGGGGACAGTGTCACGCTTGTGAATGTCCTTAAACGTTAACACAGCCTTGTCCCCTTGTGGCAATATCAATCTCACCGCTTCCTGAGTAACACAATCTACCCTATGACGTTCCAAAAGCGTAGGAGTTTTAAAATATTGCAAGCAACGGTCACAAATCTGTTTCTTATGTTGATCTTCGGATGCTTGACTGCTTAGCAATCTACTCAAGCTTTTAATCAAGCAATAGTGATTCACCTCTTCTACAGATAAATATAAAAGATGAATGTGGTGTCGTTTCGGTTCTTTTGTGGCATAAAGAGGACCCACAATCTCATCACCATTAAGGCCATACACCATGAATGAAAAGTCATGGTTGTCTTGTTCAAACCTATGGATCTCGGTTAAGTCCATAGGGAACGACACTCGAGTTAAATTTAAAGTTTGTTTCAATTCTTCAAACTTGGCCTTGTACTTTCCTGGTCGAGAACAATTACGGTATTGTACTGGCTGGCTGCAAATACGCGGCCACACACCACAGGAAGCAATCATTGTCATAATTCTTTATATTCATCACAGCCTTTTTCAATGCTATTGCTGGTGGTGTCTTAATATAGCTAGACCCAGCATTCAACGGGTTGAAATGACAAATGTTGATTTGCAAATGATGAATTTTGTCTAACGCTAAACCAGTGGGTCCTTGTTGCAGTTTATCAAATTTTGATAGCAAGGCATTCACCACATGGCTTTGATACCACTCGTTCAGATTATCGGCTATCAAAAGCTCTTGCATTTTACTGCAAATATAGAATGTCTCTTTATGCTCTACGTCCTTCTTTTTATATATGAAATCGCACACCAGTTCTGTATTCACCTTTAAACCTGTATGCAACCTTTGCGCTGTACAAATTTCAATTTTAAAAATTTCAAAACAAGATTCTAAAAATTCTTTGGGAATCAAACTTTTTCTAACATTCACTACGCGGCCAGAGCACACACGCGATTTGAAACAACTGTTTAGGGGCTCCCAAGTTAACGTATCCGCAGCAGTAAAAGACATTATTTTGAAAGAACACTCTCACCTGAGTTTTCAGTTGTAGACTGCTGAACAACGGCCCCAAACACACACGTTCCTGGTTATCAACAGAGGTCAAGCGTTTTCCAACACTCTAAAAAGAAATAAAATAAACCACCATAAGTATATCCATTCCATATAGTTTATGCACTTCATAAACAAAACAAAATCAAACAGGTTATATATAAAAAAACAAATCTCACCTTGACGTGTAATGCTTTGCTATATACCCGTCTCGTGGGCTAGTGTGGAAATGGTTTCCTTTTCTAGCTGTCTGTCTTTCTCTTTCTTTAATATATTTCCCACAGACACACGACAGGTAGGCTATACACGTTATCTGCAAACAAATAAATAAATAAAATCATTAATTACCTAATCAATAAATAATTGCATGTATTTATATAAAAATCAATAAATATATAAATGAATAAATATATACCTACCCCACAACAAGGTTAAGTATTTTCCACCAACACCAAACCTGTTAAACAAGACCAGGGGTTTCATGCAACGCAGTGTGTTCAAAGGTAGTCACCTAAGTAAGAGTGGAAATGATAACGACATGTCTTTATATATGTTACGTTGCATGTATAATCTTTTTTTCCCACGCTTTGAACATTCTGTTATCAGACACGTGGACAGATAACGTCCAAAGTGAACACCTGTGGCAGATCAAATTTCACCTGAACTTGCATTTTGTCACGTACGAAGCAAAACAGGATGTAACTTGTTAACAGTTATCGCACACGTGGACAGCTAACGTCCCAGGCGAACACCTGCGGTAGATCAAATTTCACATGAACTTGCATTTTGTCATGTACGAAGCAAACAGGATGTCACTGGTTTAGCCCTCATGTGGTTTCACATGTGTTCACATGCCTTTCGCACTTCCCTGCCACCACGATGGTCAGATTATTTCACCTTCAAGCGTCATGGTCATTTTTCCATTGCACCTGTTGTCAAGTCAGATCAACGCCTTCCAATAAGCTGAAATGACATTCACCTCCTGCTCGTCTGCAAGTTTGTTTTCTCTACTCGCTTCGATCAACATAGAACCAAGTTCTCATCACCGTTTACACGTCAAAGGTAAAATGTGTGAAAAAACGCACCCTCGCTCTGTCATAAACCAACCCGTCGAAATATCGATTGATCTATTGAGCACAGCCACCGTGGTCAGCGACAGGTTCGTTGAAACACACACACACACCCAGCAGTAACGTCTCTCTCAACCACCACGCTTCATGAACATTATAAACAGGTATCGGTAAAGAATTTGTTTTCAACATGTATGGCGTTAGATCCTTTGTCAAAATGTCAGTCCTAGGACACCTAGTACACGTCTCTAGCGTTATGGGTTTGCGAAATAAAGCAAAAAGTCTAAAATCGTGGTTTTACCTCAACATGGTTTTTCATTCCTGCTCAACACGAACATCCTCGGCAAGAGGGCAACGCGATGAAAAAAAATGACACCTCGCACTTGTCTCTAGGCTTATTGGTTCGTGAGTTATCAGCAAAAATCACAAAAAACACGTGTTTACCCCAAAATAGAGTTTCCAAATTTTTCTAAAAATATAACGCATGGTCCATAACAAAGAGGACGTCACCCCGAGTACTTGGACCTCTCGTACACGCCTCTAGCATGATTGGTTCGCGAGATATTTAAAGCGGATGACCTTTTAGTTTTTGGTCTTTTATTTAAATTAAAGAGCCTATAGGAAAGTAGGGGGCATCACTACGAGTGCTGGAACACCCTGTATGTTCAAATCCCATGATTGGTTAGCGAGATATCAGGTTCGGGGCAAATACGAGGAGGGTTCAAAAAGAAGTGGCGCACCTCCCCCCCCCCCCTCATCCCACTACTACAGGTTTTCATCCTAGAGATTTGAAATTTATTTTGGGGGTAGGGGGCGTAGGGACCTTTCATTTATGTCCAATAAACTTTTTTGAAAACTTAAAAGTTTCCAAAATATAGGAATTTCAAAATTTGAGTGTTTTCAAAAAATGTAAAAAAAATAAAAAAGTGTTATTATAAAAATAAAGGACATAGAGACTGTTTGTTTGAACCATTGCTCAACATTCTATCATGTTTGGTTTTCAAACTATCATCTACTTTCGAAAACAAAAATTTTCATTTTTTTTTTCAAAAGTATAACGAGTGGTCCATAGCAAAGGGGCGTCACCTCAAGTCCTCCGACACCTCATTCATGAAACTCCGACCATGGGTTCGAGAGAAAAGTCTATTTAAATGTTTCAACTTCGCGCGGCGGCCATGTTGGTTTTTTGGGCACAGGGGCGTCAAGTGAAGCAGAACCGGCCTTACCCCCCCCCCCCACTTTCGGAGTTTCCTTCGGAGATGAAGTAAAGCCGGCGGTCCCATGTCATAGATTTATGGCATGTTTAAGAACCTTCCACTAATTGCACCTGTGTGAAGCTCAATTGGATAGGTTAAGAATGTAAACAACGCTCTTAGGTTTCTACGTTCGTTGCCAAGAGCCGACTGCGGTGGCGTCTAGTAGCTAAGTTCTGAACTTGGCCTGGTAGTCGTTGGCGGTGGCGCTTGGCGGCAAAAGTAGGAACTATTTGAAAAATTCTAACGT
The DNA here is from genome assembly GCA_946902985.2 of Meconema thalassinum. Classification (NCBI taxonomy): domain Eukaryota; kingdom Metazoa; phylum Arthropoda; class Insecta; order Orthoptera; family Tettigoniidae; genus Meconema; species Meconema thalassinum. The sequence goes on from OX336388.2 coordinate 331,278,311, forward strand.
TGCAGTACTTAAATTAAAAAACATATAACACACACTAATACAGTCATCACAATTAACACCGGTTTTCAGACAGATTCTACGCACACCCAAAGAATACGGGGCTACATGACCGCGTTGTTGCAGCCCCTAAACTTAAGAACCAACCAACCAAGACTTCGGAGTGGTGTTGGGAGACGCAAAGTTAATTTCCAATAGGAACTCCACGCTTTTAAGCGTTAAGTTTTCGCAGTAAAGAGGCACAGGTGCGCTTCATAAAAAGGGAGGTAGCGCGCAGTTTGCTACTCCTGTGGGGGTCCGGGCAGGGACACCAAGAGCCCGCTGATGAACCAGCTTGGTGTCCTAGGCGAAACCCTACACAAGACACGGCACAAACCTAGAAACATTGCTGAGTTTTAATTCACTGGCCGTAAAAGCCAATATCCCATCATTTTGGAAGCCATCATAGGGAGGTTATGGTTGCTTGAGCTTTCAGTACTCCCAGTAAAGAGGCACAGGTGCGCTCCATATAAAGGGAGGTGGCGCGCAGTTCGCTACTCCTGTGGAGGTCCAAGCGGGGACACCTAGATCCCACTGATGAACCAGCTTGGTGTCCTAGGCGAAACCCTACACAAGACACGGCACAAACCTAGACAATTCCTGAGTTTTAAATTATTGTTGTCACATTGTTGAATTGTGAGCAAGAACTTGCAATTTAATGATTATTAAGCAGCGAAGTGAATGGAGATCCTCGCCAATAATTTCAGTAACGAAAATGGGGTCCTGTGAGCAAGAAGTTTGGGAACCGCTGAAATAGAGGAATGACAGAAACACTTTTTTTTAACTCATGTATGAAGTTCCTTTTAACAAAATAGTATCCAACACCACACCAGATACATGGTGACAAAGCTGACGCACAATCATAATAACTGAACCACGCATCGCAGTGGTTACAACGGCCTAAGGTCACGACATCGTTATTCCACGCTGTAATCACTAATCACAGACCAAATCTCAGCAACCACGCTCCTCATGGCCTGAGTCCACAGACCACAGTACTTTGAGAGTCCGATCAGCAGACATTAAATAAGAAATAACGACATTTTCTAGGCTGGGAGAAACCATAATTTATTCAATAAGCATGAAAGATGAACGGTAACAGTTCAGGAGTGGTGAACCTTCTACAAAAGTACTTATTGTACATTAGCCGAAATACCTTCTGTAATGATGAATAATTTATTATTGTGGAAATGATGGAGTAATTAATGTTTTCTCCTCCATTGTACACTCATTTGAGGGTGCGCAAATGCGAGGGAGCCGTGTCAGTACATTTACTGGCACGTTAAAGATCCCCTTCGGGGCAAAATTCCGGCACCCCGCCGTCTCTAAAAGCCAGGGTAGTTAAAAGGGACGTAAACCAATAACATTATTACTCCATTGTACACTAGTGTTCAAACGTTACGCATAATCACTAAACGAGGCCATACCGCCTGATAAGAATGTGAGACGGATTGCTGAACAAACGGAAGCTGAATCACACACCATATGTCACCCCCCCCCCCCCCCTCGTCAAAAAAAAAAGGTTCTGATAACTAAGCTACACCTTTTACAACGTCCGGCTCCGTGTCTAAATGGTTAGAGCGCTAGACTTTGGCCCGAAGTGCCTCGGGTTCGATTCCCGGCCGAGCCATCAGGGATTTTAATCTCCTGGGGTTAATTCCCGTGGCTCGGGGACTGGGTGTAAGTGCCGTCTTCATCATCACTTCATCCTCATTACGACGCGCAGGTCGCCCACGGGCGTCAACTAGAAAGACCCGCACTCGGCCTCTCCGGAGGCCACACGATCATCATCATCATCACCTTTTACAACAACTAACAAAACTTGGCAATGTCTTCCACAGCACAATATGCTGTTAATAGGGTGTGGTTACCCCTAACGGCCACACGTGCTTCGCAGCGACGCGGCATGCTCTCTATCAGATGGTCCAAGAGCTCTTGTGGCAGTCGATCCCATTCCTCCGAAAGAGGTCCTTGGTGGAGGCTGACGGGATGCAATTAGCCTCCACGAAGCATCCCGGGCATGTTCTATAGGATTCAGATCCACAGATCTCGCTGGCAAGTCCATGCGATGAATGTCTTCCCCAGCCAGAAATGCATCCACGAGCGTGGTGCGGTCGGGCATTATCGTCCATTAAGAGGAAGTCTGGACCAACCGTACCTCTGAAGAGCTGAACATATGGTCTCAGCCCACCCACCATCCCCTTTTTAGATCATGACTTATACAGAAAAATTCCAGCTTTGTCCTCCATTATCCCACGCACACGGTACTGTAGCCTGCATCTTGCAACAGGAAAACGCGGGGTTTGCCTAGATCAATAATTACTAGTATTGGAATGGTTCATTCTGGTTCCGTATTGATGCAACAATTAGTATTAATATTTTGCAAAAGTTCCGCCTAATCAATACCTTTATTGTATTATATATAAATGATCACTTAGTGGTCATTGGTACATGTTTCAAGGCCTAATTGTTTTTGCCCCTTCATCAGCCTATATAGATAAAAAGTCAAGGCAAACAGGTGGTCGGATAGCTAAACACTCATAAAACATTCCCTTCAAAAAACCCTATTATGGTGCACCATAATGAAAGGGGAAAGATGTTTATCCAAAGAAACATAAGGAAATAAAATACATAAAGAAAGAAATAAAGAAAGAAAGAAAGAATGAAGGAAAGAATGGAAGAAAGGAAGAAAGAAATAGTTGAAATTTGGAAAAAACAAACAATATAGTGTGAACACACTCTAAAATTTCACCCTTTCTTGTTGATCACTGAAATTGTGCACTCTTCATGTAGTCCAAATCTTCTGAAATACAGTATGTGGACGACAATAACACATTTGAAATAAACCATACGCTATACCGTGGCTTGCAGATGTCAACGAAAATACAATGGCTCAGCTTTGTGGCAGTTCCAACTTACTGCGGTCTGTAGATGCTAAACGATACATAATCTGCTCCGTGGCAGCATTCCAGATTATATTAATATGCCAAATACAATCCACCAGTGATAAATTTCATGGATCACAATACTTCACCGTAGATGAGCCCCAAAAACATGAAGCTGCAGGCCTCGAAATATGTACCTATGACCATTAAGTGATCATTTATATATAATACAATAAAGGTATTGATTAGGCGGAACTTTTGCAAAATATTAATACCAATAATTACTTGGCATATGCACCCCTGGATTTTGTCACGGACAGTGAGAGTACTCATGCATCCAGACCAATCGTTTTGTCAATTACTGCTTTTTGACATAATTACAAAAACAAAAATATTGGAATGCAGCCGAAATAAATCAGAAACCTTTATGGACATCAAATTGGAAAGTGAAAAGCTAGAGGAAGTAGGAGAATTCTGTTACTTAGGAAGCAAAATAACCAGTGATGGACGCAGCAAAGAGGATATAAAACGTAGGTTGGCTCAAGCAAGGAAAGCATTTCTACAAAGAAAGGAATCTGTTAACATCGATTATAAATTTAGGTATTAGGAAGTCATATTTGAAAGCCTTTGTCTGGAGCGTGGCGCTCTATGGAACTGAAACTCGGACTATTGGTGCAGCAGAATAGAGGAGAATTGAAGCGTTTGAAATGTGGTGTTACAGGAGAATGATGAAGATCAGATGGGTAGATAGGGTTACAAACGAAGAGGTATTAAGACGAGTGGGAGAGGAGATATGTTTCTGGCGACTGATAATGAAGGGAAGAGATAGGTTGGTAGGACACATACTAAGACACCCAGGAATAGCAAACTTAGTTATAGAAGGAAGGGTCGATGATAAGAACTGTAGGGGTAGACCAAGATTAGAATATATTAAACAGATTGCCTCGGATGTAGGGTGTGATAGCTATGTGGAGATGAAACAATTAGCGCAGGACAGGAAGCATGGAGAGCTGCATCAAATCAGTCAAAAGACTGAAGACTCAAACAACAAGATGTATTTTTCATTTCACATGTTGGTAAAAATAATGTGACATCACTGTAAAGACATCGGTAACAGTTGAAGAAACCCTATGCGCCTGACAAACATGGGAATTATCATTGAATGAGCAAGAAATAGGAACAAATATTTACGTAATTTAGCAAATACAATATTTCCAGTGCCCTAGTGATAATGGACAGTAATTTCAATTAGTAAAATGATACCCAGAATATGAAATAAGGTACGAAAATTAAGAGAATCATACATTTATTGTCCAAGTTCTTGGTTCTCCACTCATTAAGTGTCACAGGAGATTTAAGGGCAGACTTCAATTACCATGAAACATAACCTAGTTTTATTCTCTAAGAAGTGTTCACGTTTGCAGAAAGCCTCCTCTTCTGTTGCGATGAAAGTTGACATGATATTTGTTCATACTACAAGGTCCATCAGATGATCATGTATCTGTAAGGAAAAGAAAACCGTTTTCAGAACACAGAATTTATGATGGTTATGATGATGATTGTTGATATTTTAAGGGCAAAGCTTAATAAGTGAACTAGATAGTCGACTAATGTTCCGGATAAGACGTCGCAAGTCATGATCCCACGGCCAACAAGAACGACAGGCCATGGCGCGTAAAACAAATCCTTCTCTGACGTAGGCAATGTAGTACTTTTACGTTTAAGTCGAGAGCAATTCATGTGCAGCAGAAATGCAATATTTTGTATCAATCTTCTTGAAATGAACCCAGTTTACATGTTCCGTGTGTTTTCAAATACGATAAATTATACTGTATAGGTTTGTGCGTTTTGAGCGAGGTATTTTTCCGCTGAGTGTATTGTTCAGGTCCTTTGAAAGTTATTCATGTGAAGTTACTGTTAAAATTAACAAGAGTGTTTAAATAATTTGAGATAACGATTTTGAATGGAGGTTACCGTCACAAATAATAATAATTATTAAATCTTATTAAACCTGAATCTAAAATTTAAATATAACTAACCTTCATTGGTCGATTATATCACCACGATTTAAGTAATTATCAACCGGATAAACGTGTGGTTTAATGTATTTCTAATATAAATAATATAAATAATATAAATAATGTAAATAACTATGTAAATATCTTTAATAATAATTTAAAACGAACGGGATTAATAGAGGCGTGTATAAATTTTTCAATTGTCGTTTGACAATGTTATAAACAATTTAAAATGTTATAAATAATGAATGAACATTTTGTTATAAACATTAAACGTTTTTGTTATTATACTCTAAACAACGCTAGTTCAACGATTGGATTATACAATTAAACAAGATTTGGGATTATTAGAGTAATCCATTGATGTTTGAACGGAGCATTTAAAAGATTTGCGTGATGATATTTGAGTTGAGACGTGAACATTTAAAGTGTTTTGAAAAGGAGCTAGGCTCTGAGGTAACTAGCATATGCTAACGTTGGCTGGACAGGTGGGTCCATTTGACGATGCAAGGATGCGACACGGTGCAGGGTGTATCGCAGGTGGCCAGATAACTGTATGATAGAGGCCAAGGTCGCCTACATAGCAGCCTTGCGGTTATAAATAAAATGTGAAGTTCATAAACAAGGAAACAATTGCTATATGTCTCGTCCCAACTCCCTTATCCATTCCAAAGTGCATTATTATTATTACGTTCTTTTGAGCTAGAGAAAGCTGAAATTTTGTATGTAAAGTCTACAAGTCCTACAGGAGGACATGGTTACATGGAAAATGGCTTCTGATTGCCACGTATATTTTGTTGTTAAATTTTGTTAAATTAATTTCTTTATGTGAAATAAATTATTGTACAGTTTAAATTTTCTTGTTTCCGTTTTGGTTCATTTTAAATATCATGGTGGAGGTTATTGTGAGGGCATACTATTAAGTGATCCAGTTGAAAACCCAGACCCGAGATTAATTTGAATAGGTAAGTAAAAGGTAAGTATGAACCCCCGTATATTCTGGTGTGTTCCACAATAATTTCTTGTTAACTACTGTGCTCTAATCTCGGTAGTATCTGTCAGTGCCATTTTCATTGATGTAGCTGTGCCGGTGCGATTGATTATTGGCAATCCGATTGAGGGGGCGGATTTCTGACAGCCTACTATCTGGATTATCGGGGACAGTAGGATTGGCGACCCTAATCCGTGGGGATCGATTGGCTCGATTGGCTCGATTGACTCGAAGTTCGGAGTGCTTGAATAACATTGGATTACCAAGTTATTGGAGTAGAATTGGCACCGCAATTTCGTGTGGAGTGCTCGAATAACATTGGATTACCAAGTTATCGATGTCAATGGGATTGTGAAGACTCAAATAGAGCGGTTGATTCTTTGTTAGATGTCTTGGCCAATTGTAGAATTTGAGAGTGTGATTATATAGGGATTAAATGTTGTGTTGTATTAGGAAAATTACACTCAGAAAAGATCAGATCTTATACAACCTGAGAGAGGTTAAATAGGCTGGAAACTTAGAAAAATCGCCTATGATCTGGAGTCTTATTTTATTTGACCGGCTTATGACATGTTTAGTCATATTAAAGATAAAATTAAACTATTTGGATTGTAAATGTAAATTATTTGTGTTAGGATATTTTAAAATGAACCAGGGAAATTTGAACATGTGCTTGAGTTTGTTTCAACATAGGGTGTCTACGAAAGTTAATTATAAGGTAATTATAAGTTAGATTTAAGACAGAAAATTGCTCAAACTTATATATGGTGAAAGATCTTGCTCAGATGTTGTTATCTTGCTCTGTTTGATGTATGTCCCTAAAGCAGTCTATTATTGAAATATTATTGAGATGGCAGATGAGAGTATGAGAAAGATGTTGGAGGAGTTGAAAGCTAGCATGAATAACAGTATGAAGCGGATGATGGAGGAGAATGCTAGTAATATGTCTGCTAATTTGAAAGATAGCATGAATGAAAGTGTGAAGGAGATGGAAGCTAGGAATGCTAGTCGAACGAAGCAGATGCTGGATGAAAGTTTGAAAGTTCTTCAGACCAGTTCTGCAAACTTAGAAAATAATGTGTCGCGTTTACAGACCAGTACCCAGGCAATCCAGAATGCCGTGACTGACATTCACAAGGATGTTTCAGAGGTTAAAGTAGATTTATCCAATGTCAATAAAGATGTCTCAGATGTTAAGATTGATGTTTCTAAAGTACAGAAAGACCTTACTATGTTGAATCTTGATGTTGCTAATGTCCGGGGTGATATTTCATGTGCTAGAGCAGAAGTAATCGTTGTTAGGAATGATGTTGCTACTGTACAAGACAAGGTAGAAGAAGTTCAAAAAGAGATTAGAAATGTTCGAACCGATGTGTCAAAGGTTCAAGTAGACATAAATAATATTCATTCTGATGTTAATGATATGCAAAGCGATATCAATAAGATACAAATAGAAGTTAATACAGTTTTTGTAGACATTGCCAAAGTTCAAACTGATGTTAATAAGGTTAGAGAAGAAATTGAAACTTCAAAAACGCTTTGTACTCGTAACATTAGTGCTTTAACAACTAGGTTGGTTGACGAGTCTGTTAGGACAACAGCTTCACTAGCTGGATTAAAATATGATGTAGAGGTCATGAGGACCCAAGTCTTAGATCATAATCGTTTACTTAAGGAAGACATTGAAGTAGATATTGCTGAAATGTTAACTGCAAATGTAACGGTTTGGAAAGATGAATGGAACAGGTCAAGTGGGGAACATGTCAATCAGATTCAGGAACGAATTGAACGAAAACTTGCCAGTACACAAGTAGATATAAATAATGAAGTAGTTCAAATTAGAAAGGATTTGAGTATAAGGATGGATTCGCTATCCGAAAAGCAGGTAGAGGATAGAACTCAAATAGGTCAGGACGTGCAAGCATTAAAAACCGCGTTAGAGGAACAAATTCATAAGGTTGTCTCTGATGTCAATGAAACTACGAGCAAACTTCAGAATTTGAAACTAGGAGAAGCTAGCATGATGGAAACGTATAAAGAAGAGTTGATTAGGAAAGTCATCACGGAAATCACAGATAAGGATCCAGAAGGATTGACTTGTGAAGATAATAGAAATTACGTGAGAAGATGTAACCTCGCTACTGAAGAGAGAGATATTAGTCCTGAGGAACGTATATTCAGATTCCGGGAAGAAGAAGAGGATAGGAATATTGAACCTGAATGGAAATAACGTGATAGTGGGAAGAATTACATGGATTCATATCCAAGAAATGTGACAGTCATCCGAAACTTTGAGGACAAGCCTCAGAAATTTAGTAATACAGATAATCAAACACCGATAGAGTATATCAGGAACCTGAAAGACTATTTTATTGAAGCCCATATTCCTAGAGAAAGAGAGATGAGAATCGTAGAAAGATTTCTAGCTGGAGGACCCCTTGAATGGTTCAGAGCATTTCGGTACACTTTTAGTAATTTCGATGAATTTGCAGAGGCACTGATAAAACGATTCTGGTCAATAGAAGCACAAAATTCATTAAGAGCTGAGGTATACTCGAGGAAGTATTCGGGTACTCTTCCAACACGGTACGCTGATTTCTTCACGAGCCAGTTATCGCGCTTGAGACTCTTACAACCCCCATTGTCGACAGAGCAGTTGATAGATGCTATTTCACGTATGCTGCCTGTGGAGGTAAGAAGACTTATCATATCGTCAAATATCAGGGATTTGACCAGTATGGACGAACTATTGAGAAGGCTTGACTACACGAGTCCAATGCCAAATTTGGTTCAAAAAGGTCAGAGGCACGAATTCAAAGACATTAATACAGTCTACATGGATCAAGTTCAGCAAACTGATAAGCTTGCTGAAGAGAAAACTGAAAATGTAGGTCCTCACAGGAACAATTATTTTCGCAACAACAGATCCCAAGGTTACCGTCCATATCAGCAAAGACGAGGCTGGAATAACAATAGAGGGAACTATAATAACGAAAGAGGTAGATACTATAATAACAATGGGTACAATAGGAACTACAACAGAAATAACCAGTACCAGAATCGGAATCAGAATTCTCAAGGTCAGGCTATGACACCGGACAAGTATCAAGAGAGAGAGAAAGAAAGTCAGCAGTATTTGAAGGAATTACGAGAGAAGGAAGCTGAAAACCAGAAGAAAAGACAGGATGTAGTGATCGATCCTGGTCCTTCTACAAGCCAGCAGAATTTGGAAAACAGGAATTCAGGACAGAAGAGAAAGTAGAGAGGAGAGAATGCATTAGCCACACACAACCCAGAGAAGAAGAGACTTATGATTAAGGAACATAGAAGAAATATCATACAAGAGTGGAATAATAATTCAATTTCGTGTTCAAGTGAATTCAGATATTTATAACAGAGTTTAAAAACAATTTGCAACTGTTTTTAAAACGTGGTGAAGGGAGAATGCCCCCGTAAATTGAATTATACTGAGACCACGGTGGCTGTATTGGCATATGTGAATAAAGTTATGGCTGTCATAGTTGTGACGTATATATTCATGACGTAGGCACGGATAACGCAGACTTCATGCAAGTAGGCTGGTTGAGCTGAGATTCTTGGTGACGTCATGATTTTGTTCGAGAAGGATCTGAGATTTACGACGCAGTCGCAGGGAAACAAGGAATTATGCTAAGGAAGAAGTTACGCTATTGGAGGAAAGGCTCGAACCAATGAATGATAGCCTGGAGGGAGACGGAGATTACTGAAATTACCATATTTAATTATTTTTGGCATGCAGAATTGTGGAAAACTATTTTCAGTTATGGCATTGATTTGGAATTTTGAAGAAATTAATTATGAGTTTTTGAAATTTGAAAATCCGTCAAGTATAGCCAAAGTTAGAACTTCTAGCAATGACGGAGGAACAAGCTATGGAAGGGATGGATACGCCCCTTAAGAAGTTGATAAAAGGCCTTGCACAGCAGAGAGGAGGGTCTCATGGCTCATTTTTAGCCTATTTTCAATTTTGAAAAAATAGGCTTATGAGATCACCTTTTGTCCGTGTGTGTGTGCGTGTGTGTGTGTGTGTGTGTGTGTGATTCGTGTGTGTGTCCCCCCCCTAATAAAATCGAAACGGCTGGAGCGATTTCAATGAAACTCGGGAAGTTCATAGCACTATTCCCGGCGACCTCGACCGTGCCCTTTAAATTTTGTTACGTCTCTCCAATCCAACATGGCGGCTGTGCGAAATATTTCACTAGCATTCAATATCTCCGAAACTATTACCGATATCGCCCTGAAATTGTGTACGGTGATAAAGGGCACTACTAGAAGTTCACCTATGAGACTTTCAAAAACCTGGTGACTACAAAACCAACATGGCGGCCAAGCGAAGTTGAGATATTTAAATAGACTTTTCTAGCGATTTAACTATCTAAATGTAATGAAACTTGGTACAGCAAATGTATATACACATTGTAATGCACTGGAGTCTAATTTAGTTCTATTGTTTACATAACCTCCAAAATGGCGGCTGTGCGAAATATTTCACTGACATTCTATTTCTCCGAAACTATTACAGATATCACCCTGCAATTTTGTACGGTGATAAAGGGTACTGATACAGGTATATCTATGTATATTTCATAAACCTGTAAAGTACGAAACGAACATGGCGACCAAGCGAATTTAAAATATTTTAATAGACTTTTCTCGTGATTTAACTCTCTGAGCGCAGTGAAATGTGGTACAGTAATTGATTTTGCAGATTGTAATGCACTGCCATCTAATTTAATTCAATTGCTTACATAACCTCATGATGGCGGCTGTGCGAAATTTTAAAATTAAGTTTTAATTTCTTGTGTCGTAATCATGCGATCGAAGTGAAAGTTTGAATAATGAACATAGGCAATAATTGTCCTTGAATGGTACATAACTCTATGGCCTATACACATAACACTCCTAAATGGTGAGCTCCCGAAATATTTAGACGGTTCTCAATATCTATGAATCTTTTACAGCAACCAAACTGAATTTTTTAATGTTCATAGAGACTATGAACATATGTTCACCTATAGGACTTTCAGGAACCTGGTGAGCACAAATCCAACATGGCGGCGACGCAAAGTATAAATATTTAAATGGACGTTTCTCGCGAATTAACTATCCGAGTGCCGTGAAACGTTGCACGTTAAATGCTTATACAAATGTTGATCCACTGGCATGTAATTTATTTCAATGGTTTGCATTATCACAAGATGGCTGCTGTGCGTAATTTTAAATTCTCGTTTTTACTTCTTGTTGTCTAATCATGCGATTGAAGTTTGAATACCACACGTACACAATAATCTTAATGTAATAGTACAAAAATAAAAATCCAACCTGGCGACCATCTGAAATATTTAGACGGTTCTCAATATCTACGAATCTGTTACAGCAATTAAACTGAAATTTTGTATGTTGATTGTGGCAGTTAACATAAGTAGGATATATGAAAATAGGCTGTATAGTTCTTCACGGAACTACTTGTTCTGATTCTCATATTGTCAGACTTCGAGTTATTCAGTGAAGCAAGTCGTCATTAGCACGTGTGGTAGAGCCCACAGCATCGAACAAGCATTGAGCGTGCAGCAGTACAATTTTACGGTTACTGAAACTAGGCGAAGTTGGAGCGCACACATAAACGAGTCTACAAGATTATCTATCAAGAGTTAGCTACTGCATTTATGCTAATTCAATTGTGCATTACAATATTGAGGCGTGTAAGAAAGTTGAACATTTTCACTATTATACTTTGGAAGATATTCGCATTTTAAGACTGCAGACAAAAGTGATTTTCTCGACACCTGAGAAGCACTTTTATAATACCACATTCTACGCTACGGCTGACACATGTATTGCAACCGTGATACTGAAGATTACATTTGGTGATACAACGCTACATTCTACAATGGAACTATATAATCTGGCAGTACTTTCGACTATTAGTATAACGGAAGTGGAGATGGAAGACTAAAACTTTAATGCAATTGGGACATATATCAATGGAGTGAAATAGCAGCATGGAACTTCGTTAATCGTCATTCTACAAAAGCGAGCATGTAGTGAACATCCAACTACACTCATGCATCGTAATCCATCGCTGAATTACATCAAATGGCAGTGGAAATATCTTCATACTCCACAATTATGAACATTTCTGCGGAAATAATTGCAATAAACTTCATGGCGAATTTCTACCAGAACTTCAGGGAACTATCAAGAGAGGCCAGGGTGGACCCGGCTCACAAAGAAGAGTTTTGCCAGAAGGATGTCTATCGTCTACACGGAGCAGTGCAATTTCCGGAGGAGGAAGCAGTTCTATTCTCCGAGGGCGCAGGTTCCAGGTTCGAGGTCGGAGCACATCTTTACGGTGGTGAAATGGAACCATCAGCAGTCTTCTTTGGAAATTTTCCTCTAGAACTTCAATCAACAGATAAGGTAGTCGTGAACGTTTCTTGTTTTATTTGAGCCATTTAGCGATATCTGAGCAACTATTTTTCCCATATTTTCTGTCCCATATATTTTGCCCCATATTCTTGCTTGATATTTCTGTACTCTGTACACTTTGTTGAGTTATGCCTTTTTCTACGATTTACTGAGACATTATTATGTCATTGGCATATTTATATAATTTTGGATCAGTTGAGACTGATATTATTATATTCTTTCAGTAATTTGCATATTTTTGTAGTCACGATTTGACTGTAAAGTTAACGATTTTCTATGGCAAATTTGAATTCAGACAGCGTGTCATTTTATTAAAGTAATTCTATTCAGTAAATTACTTTGACCAATTTTCTGTCATCCTCAAGAAAGAAGAATGATTAAAAGATTTTAGAGCGTTAAAATCTTCTACTTTATCGACGATCTTGGAAATACTAGTCGTTTTATGAACATGATTGCAACATAGACATTTATCGTCAGTTCCTGAAATACCATTGCATTATAGACAATTTTATGAAATATGAACTTTGAGTACGATTTATTGAGTACACTATAGTAATGAACATTTGATAGGAGTTTTTCTCAATTCTAGATTGGAACAATAATGTTTGCATTCCACAGTCTAATTGTATTCTATTCGATTATTTATGCAGTTTAGATGAACTTTGATTGAAGATAGTATTTTTATACTGCGATACTTTGATGATATTAATCTCAATTTTGATAGACCAGGGAGGCGTGTCTAATCGTATTTGCTATTAAATTTATTTGTGATTGGCAAATTTTTACTTCATATCGATTCATGAATGAAACCCACGAAGGTTAAATATAATAACAGTTTTTGATACAATTGGTGAATATAAGAATTTTTAAAGAGGAACTATGGATGTATAATCGTTAGTTCAGTGGACGTGTAAAAGTCGCTGATGAATAATGCCCTGTAATAAGTGAAGGAGGTTCCCACAGTAATATTGATGATGTTGATGAATTTGTAAGTGGAGGTTTTTTGTATGTATTGTGGAAGATTTTGATGCCATATATAATGAGATATATGATGAATTATGGGCCAATTTTGGTGCAATTTTGTGCGTTTTGAGCGAGGTATTTTTCCGCTGAGTGTATTGTTCAGGTCCTTTGAAATTTATTCATGTGAAGTTACTGTTAAAATTAACAAGAGTGTTTAAATAATTTGAGATAACGATTTTGAATGGAGGTTACCGTCACAAATAATAATAATTATTAAATCTTATTAAACCTGAATCTAAAATTTAAATATAACTAACCTTCATTGGTCGATTATATCACCACGATTTAAGTAATTATCAACCGGATAAACGTGTGGTTTAATGTATTTCTAATATAAATAATATAAATAATATAAATAATGTAAATAACTATGTAAATATATTTAATAATAATTTAAAACGAACGGGATTAATAGAGGCGTGTATAAATATTTCAATTGTCGTTTGACAATGTTATAAACAATTTAAAATGTTATAAATAATTAATGAACATTTTGTTATAAACATTAAACGGTTTTGTTATTATACTCTAAACAACGCTAGTTCAACGATTGGATTATACAATTAAACAAGATTTGGGATTATTAGAGTAATCCATTGATGTTTGAACGGAGCATTTAAAAGATTTGCGTGATAATATTTGAGTTGAGACGTGAACATTTAAAGTGTTTTGAAAAGGAGCTAGGCTCTGAGGTAACTAGCATATGCTAACGTTGGCTGGACAAGTGGGTCCATTTGACGATGCAAGCATGCGACACGGTGCAGGGTGTATCGCAGGTGGCCAGATAACTGTATGATAGAGGCCAAGGTCACCTACATAGCAGCCTTGCGGTTATAAATAAAATGTGAAGTTCATAAACAAGGAAACAATTGCTATATGTCTCGTCCCAACTCCCTTATCCATTCCAAAGTGCATTATTATTATTACGTTCTTTTGAGCTAGAGAAAGCTGAAATTTTGTATGTAAAGTCTACAAGTCCTACAGGAGGACATGGTTACATGGAAAATGGCTTCTGATTGCCACGTATATTTTGTTGTTAAATTTTGTTAAATTAATTTCTTTATGTGAAATAAATTATTGTACAGTTTAAATTTTCTTGTTTCCGTTTTGGTTCATTTTAAATATCATGGTGGAGGTTATTGTGAGGGCATACTATTAAGTGATCCAGTTGAAAACCCAGACCCGAGATTAATTTGAATAGGTAAGTAAAAGGTAAGTATGAACCCCCGTATATTCTGGTGTGTTCCACAATAATTTCTTGTTAACTACTGTGCTCTAATCTCGGTAGTATCTGTCAGTGCCATTTTCATTGATGTAGCTGTGCCGGTGCGATTGATTATTGGCAATCCGATTGAGGGGGCGGATTTCTGACAGCCTACTATCCGTATTATCGGGGACAGTACCATCCCGGCATTTGCCCGAAGACGAAGTGGGAAACCACGGAAAACCACTTCGAGGATGGCTGAGGTGGGAATCGAAACCCCTCTACTCATTTGGACTTCCCGAGGCTGAGTAGACCCCGTTCCAGTCCTCATACCACTTTTCAAATTTCGTGGCAGAGCCGGGAATCGAACCCAGGACCCCCGGGTAGCAGCTAACCATGCTGACCTCTACCTTAAGGAGGCGACCGGTTGAAGTTACTCGTTATAAAAATCAAGGATTCTAGGGTTCGTTGTGTCTTTAATAGTTGCAACGAGTACAGTAAGTTGAGTTGTAGAGCCAGTGACCTTCGTTGTGAGTTAAATTATGTGCACATGGGTATAATTAGATCAAAGAATCTTGTAGTGAAAGTATTACTTATTGTTAGGTATTGTTGTTTTAAGGGGTGGAACAGAAATTAATACGTATACAGAAGAGATCTGCGGAATACACTCGCCTCCGTCTAATGGCTAATATCAATACCTTCTATGAAGACAGGGGATAAATGAATACCAACGTATATACAGGTTCAATGATATACACCTCCCTTCCGGCAGTAAAACGAAGACCATAGAATATTATTATGTTCGTTAGCTTGCCACGGTGGGTGAGTGGATAGCGCGTCGGTCTACTAACCCCAAGCTTGCAGGTTCACTCCTGGCCGTGGTAAGTGATATTTGAAAGGCGCCAAAAATACGACACGCATGTCATACGATGTTTCATGTCAAAGAACCCATTTGAATTCAGTAGGCCGTGGTCATAATGGCAAAATTAATCTCGGGAGTTTCCGCCAACACAAAGTTACTCATTTCTCTACTAGAAAGCGCTATAGTGTTCAAGGAGCTTAGATATCTAACCTCCTTGACTTTCGTAGTGATTCAAGGAACAACGAATTTCGGCATGCAAGCTACCCTCTGGGTGTCAAATTACAAAGCTTGCACCCGGCACCCGAGGCCATTTATTTATGTTCGTTATAAGGGGGCGTGGTGGCGCAGCGGTCAAGCTGTTGGCCTCTCACCAAGGTGGACTGGGTTCGATTCCCAGTCAATGCACGTGAGATTTTCGAAGTAAAATACCATGTCCTGTGGCTCGGATTCCACGTAAAAAGGAGGTCCCGTGGCTCATAATCACAAGATTCACGGTCACGTAAAACTACAATCTTCCTTCTTCTTGTTCGTTATAAAAACGTTTGATATGTTTTTGTGTATCGTTCAATTATTGTAAGAGTTATACAGGCATAAACTACATTGTCTGGAGTCATTCATAACCTTCCTGAACTCTTTGAATTTTGTATAGGCCTATCGACTACTCATGAAAAGCATTTTCTTATGATCAACTACAATGATTAAATATAAGTGATCTACTGGTTGTACATAAAGTAATGAATAAAGAAGTAAACTGTGGCGCTGCATTGGACTTCATAAGATTCATCAGTGTAAGACTTGAGTTGTAAGTACCATGTACGTTTTGCCAGAAGCCATGGTTATGTTGGGTCAATGCTTTTTACAGAGTGTTTTCTGACATGATATGGGTTAAGTACGATGTTCTAATTCTGTGATTTTCAGCACTTTGTAGACAATACTGTTTATGTTCCCATCATACATAACCCTACAGGAAGTGGTGCAAAAAACTAGTTTGCTGACATCACGAAAGCGCACCAGGGCCAATATTTTTCGGAGCACTGCCTTCTTGCGCATCGGTTTGTCGCTGGCATGTAAACCGTGTGTGTTTCAGAAAACAATTCTATGGAGGAGGCCATGCTTCAAGCACACGTGTTCCAAAGCTCCAGTGCGTAGTTGCTAGCATCTAGTAAATAGTTATCAACTTGAACTTTGGGACACGGCCTAAAATGATAAAAATATGACCAAAATACATTTTTAAAAAAGGCCAAAATATGCATTTATTGGCAAATTAAAATTCCTTTAAAGGGGGTCAGGGACCCTTCATTCTCACTTATTTTTCAAATTTCGGGCAAAATAAGCCCAGAAAAATAGGACTTCTCAACCTCCAAACCTTGCGGCTTCGGTGGCGTAGTCGGTAGCATGCTGAGCTTCTATGCCCAAGATAGCGGGTTCAAACCCGGCCGAAGACGTCGGATTTTTTAAGAGCGTTAAAAATCCCTCAGTATGCCTTCCTTCGGAGGGGAAGTAAAGCCGGCGGTCCCATGTCATAGATTTATGGCATGTTAAAGAACCTTCCACTAATTGCACCTGTGTGAAGCTAAATAGGATAGGTTAAGAATGTAAACAACGCTCTTAGGTCTCTACGTTCGTTGCCAAGAGCCGACTGTGGTGGCGTCTAGTAGCTAAGTTCTGGACTTGGCCTAGTAGTCGTTGACGGTGGCGCTTGGCGGCAAAAGTAGGAACTACTTGAAAAAATTCAATGTCTGCAGGATAACACACACTAATACAGTCATCACAATGAACACCGGTTATCAGACAGATTCTACACACACCGAAAGTACACGGGGCTAAATGACCGCGTTGTCGCAGCCCCTAAACTTAAGAACCAAACCAAACCAACCTCCGAACCTTATGTTAAATTCTTGTAACGTACCTCTCAGAAGCACCCATCCAAGAAGCGGTTAGCTTTGCCACCAGAACAATTGGGCTCATACACTGTCCAAGCGGTGAAACCATTCCCAAACAATCGCCTACGTTCATCGTAAACTCTCCGGGCACAACTCAGGTCGTCAGAGATGTCGTCATTGTGGAACTGAGAACACGCGATGTTACAACCATTGCGAGGTCCTGGAGTGCACCACCAGAGGTCGCTGATCTGGAATATGCCATGGTCCTTGCTGCCGTCCGGATTTTTAGTGCCTAAAGCATTTGTGTTGAACGAGGACTCGTAGTTGGCAATGCACACCCATGTCGCTAACTGATCGCCTGAAACTCCTCGGTTCCTCAGTTCTCTGGCTAACTCACACCTGTCATATATCCTGGCCTGCGCTACCACCAATGCGAGTGCCAGAAATAAGAAGGTTGTTGTAGCCATGGTACCAGACAGCTGGCTCTAGAGTGGTTAGGACACGGAGCTTATATACACCCGGACCTACTTCCCCTATCACACGGGAAGACAGAAAATACCGGATATGCTTGTTATTGACTGAAAGAGTCTTCCAGCTTTAGACGCGGATATTCTGAGTTCGGTCTGATAATACTTTGTTTATTCGACAGGAAATGAACATAGGAAGGAAAACAAACAGTGATGGACGAAGCAAAGTGTATATAAAACGTAGTTTAGCACAGGCAAGGAAAGCATCTCTACAGAAAACGAATCTGTTTACATAGATTTAGGTATTAGGAAGTCATTTTTGAAGACCTTTTATCTGGAGCGTGGCGCTCTATGGAAGTGAAACTAGGACTGTTGGAGCCGCAGAAAAGAGGAGAATTGAAGCATTTGAAATGTGGTGTTACAGGAGAATGATGAAGATCAGAAGGGTAGATAGAGTTACGGATGAAGAGATATTAAGACGAGTGAGAGAGGAGAAATATTTCTGGCGACTGCTAATGAAGAGAAGAGATAGGTTGGTAGGACACATACTAAGACGCCCAGGAATAGCAAACTTAGTTATAGAAGGAAGGGTCGAGGATAAGAACAGTAAGGGTAGACCAAGGTTAAAATATGTTAAACAGATTGCCTCAGATGTAGGGTGTGATAGCTATGTAGAGATGAAACGATTTGCTCGGGACAAGGAAGCATGGAGAACTGCCTCAAACCAGTCGAAAGACTGAAGACTCAAACAGCATGAACTAGACTAACACTTGTGTAAATCACTGAACATATTGGTTAGTTTTTTCCTCAGTTTAGGGGCTGTGAAATCGCGGTCATGTAGCCCCGTGTACTTTGGGTGTGTGTAGAATCTGTCTGATAACCGGTGTTAATGTTGTGGCTATATTAGTGTGTGTTATCTGTTTTAATTCAAGTAAGGACTGTAGACGATAATTTTAAGTAGTTCCCACTTTTGCTCTCAAATGCTGCCGTCCACGACACCCAGCTGCAAACTTGGCTACTAGAAGGCATCGCAACCAGAACCTGGCGACGAACGTTGGAACTTACCAGCATTAATCCAATCCAACCAACAAATTTAGCTCCACACAATTGAAGTTAGTGTAAGGTTCTTTTACTTGCCATAAATCTATGACATGGAACCGTCGGCTTTATACCCCTCCGAAAGAAGGCATACTGAGGGATTACCGAACATGATAAAAATGATAGATATTCGCACATCGTATAAGTTGTTGTTGCTTCATTGGAGGGGCTTGGCCAACGTGGTCATTCAGCCCGTGTTCTTGGGTGTGGGTAAAATTTGTCTGATTAGCTGTATTGTTGTATGTAATAACTTGTGTATTTGTAATTCAGGTGAGGATCGAGAAGGAGCTGACCGTGGCCTTATGTTTGAACCATCACGACAATTGTCAGGAGTAGAAGTGGGAAACCACGGAAAACCACTTCCAAGATGGCTGAATTGGTAATCGACCCACCTCTTCGCAATTCTCACTCACGAGGCTCTCACTCTCCAGGCGGCTTCGGTGGCGTAGTTGGTAGCATGCTGACCTTCTATGCCCAAGGTTGCGGGTTCAAACCCGGCCGAAGTCGTCGGATTTTCAATAGCGTTAAAAATCCCTCAGTATGACTTCCTTCGGAGAGGAAGTAAAGCCGGCGAGCCCATGTCATAGTTTTATGGCATGTAAAAGAACCTTTCACCAACTAAAATTGTGTGAAGCAAAATTTGTAGGTTAGGTTTGATTAATGCTCTTAAGTTCCAGCGTTCATCACCGGGCGCTGGTTGCGATAGCATCTAGTAGTAGCCAAGTTCACAGCTATGTGTCGTGGACGGTAGCATTTGGTAGCGAAAGTAGGAACTACTTGAAATTATTGTCTGCAGTCCTTACTTGAATTAGAAACAGATAACACACACTAATACAGCCATCACAATTAACACCGGTTATCAGACAGATTCTACACACACCCAAAGTACCCCTTTCCAGCCCTCAGACCAGTGAGAGACAACGATGCTAACCTAGAGGTTGAAAGCCGTTCACCATGAACGGTTCATCTGGGCATAGATGTGATCTTGATTGAAATGCTATTAAATATTGTTTTATGTTCGACGATGTCGAAATGTAAATATTATATGGGTTTCATTAAAGTACTACATTCCATTATGATACAGTTTTCCAACCAATCAGAGCTCAAGATTTTCATTCATTGACCAATTAGGTAAGGAAAGCTTCGCTCATCCACTCAAAATGCATCATGTCGGACATGAATTACATGATTTGAAAGTTGACAATATAAGGCTATCCGATCAGCCATTGTAGTTACAATCCCAAAACCCAAGCCAAAATCAGCACGAACCTTTACGGTAACAAGAAAGTACTCAGAAATATGCAAGAAATTTAGCAATCTACGTCCAGAATTTTGCAACACACCATCCTTGTACCCTAGCCTATACCGACATGGAAAGTGTGCACCGTGCGTAATGTTTGCATAAGCAAACTGCGGAATATTGCAAAATAAATAGCCCTGTACCTTAATATCCGCAACTCAAATTTCTACATAGGGCATTACACTCGTCCGATTTCACCGCCAATCTTTGTGAATGATGTTGTTGACATAAGCACACCAGAACGTCATGAAGGAAGCAAGCGTATGACATTAGATCCACGGAAGTAATTATCCCAGCTCTATTCAGTGAGGGAATTTTTTAAGCCAACCTTTTTCGCCAGATGTCATACTGTTTTATTTGGGACTCCGTTGATTTGCCTTCCGTTGATATTCTATACGCATCGAATTTGAAGAATAACTAGTTGATAACACGATACATTTTAATTTTGAAGCGTTTGTAAAAGCCTATTGTGTGTTATTCAACCAAAATTTTTTAAAATAAAAACACATAGTACCTGTGAGCAATCTGTTGGGGCTAGTTCAGGATAAACAATGTTTCAAAGCTTTCGAAATTGTTATTGGGTAGAGAGCAAATGCTGAAGCTACACAATTCACAAGAAAAAGAAGAACAAAGATTTGGAAGGGCTTTGATCCTTAGTGGAAATCCAGCCCAAGCGCTCTTCACTTAAGTCAGCTGACAGAATCTCGACAGAAATTTATGAATTTTATGTTAGAACATATAGAAAAAATATAATTATCGTCGAACATAAACAGTCCTATGCAACTCGCCTATAATGGCAATTAAGACACTCGTATGGAAATTACAAAACTCGCTTAGCTCATTTCATAAGCATACTCGTGTCTTAAATATTGCCATTATAGGCTCGTTGAATAATGTACTATTATTTATTTACTTATTTATTTATTTATTTATTTATTTATTTATTTATTTGGTACAGAATGCCCCAGTGAGCTGGCATCTCAAGGTGGGACTGCCCTTTACAAATGTGGCTTAGTATCTTATACTAGAATATACTAATTGGATTTGAAACGTGAGAGTTGTAAATGAGGGCACAGTCGGTATTTGACCCTGGACTGTGTCTTCGAAACCTCCTACCAACCTTTCAGAAAACATCGTACTGAGAGTCAAAACCCTCGCACGTCCCAAAACTGTGGGGTCAGGAGTAAAATCTGCCTTCCCCAACTCGCATCTAATCTCCAGAATATCTCCCCTCTGTTCAACGACCATGCATTCCACTCCTTACGACAAATATTGGAATTTTTCATGTCAACAATGCGACAATGAAACAATTTTTCGGACATTCGCGTACGAGGCTAATTTTAATCTAGTGTACGGTTCAATTCATAAAGTTGTCATATGGATACGAAGTAGGAAGCAGTGTTTCTGTCACTTCTATGCAACTATTGCTCTTGACTAGAAGCATTGCCTACTGTATTACAGCTGACCCATTCATATCACTGCCTGCTGGATCACTCAACACACCCGTTCATCTCAAACTTAATCACTGCCTGCTAGATTACTCAACACGCCCGTTCATCTCAAACTTACCGGGTGAGTTAGCCGAGGTCGTTGCGGCATGACTGTTGGCAGTCGCTCACATCCGGGAGGCGAGGAGGTTCGAATCCCCCCGCCGGCAACCTTGAAGATGGTCTTCTGTGGTTTCCCATCTTCCTTCCAGGCAAATGCCGGGGTTGGTCCTTAACTATAGGCCACAGCCGCTACCTTCCAACTTTCCTCCCCAACGGTACTTGTAGCTCACCCATTGGGTGTCCGTCTCGAAGCAGCTACAAAACTGGCGAGCCGAACATGTCCTCGGACACTCCCGGCACTAAAAGCCATACGCTAAAAAAAAAAAAAAAAAATTTTTAAAAAAAATCTCAAACTTAATCACTGCCTGCTAGATTACTCAACACACCCGTTCATCTCAAACTTAATCACTGCCTGCTAGATTACACAAGGTCTTGTATTTCAAGTCTAAAAGTCTTGTTGCTGAATTTTGCCACAGGAGGAGTATGCACACCCATTGCCTACTAGATTACAAAGGCCTTGTATTTCTAGGTTAAAAACGGTCCTTCTTGTTGCAATTTTCTTTTTCCACAAAGGCATGTGCACACCCATTGCCTACTAGATAACAGATCCCACTCGTTCATCTCAAACTTAGCTTGCCACGGAGGGTGAATGGTTATCGTGTCGGGCTACCAACCCCCATGCTTGCAGGTTCGCTCCTGGCCATGGTAAGTGTTTTTTTTTTTCGAATGGCGACAAAAATCACGGCATGCATGTCATACGATGTTGGCATATTAAATAACCCATTTGAGTTCAGTATGCCGTGTTCATAATGGCAAAATTAATCTCGGGATTTTCCGCCAACACAAAAGAACCTCCTTTCTCTACAAGAAACGCTATGCAAGTCAAGAAGGTTAGGTATCTAAGCTCGAGGCTTTAACGATCCTTCTTGCCAGCCCCGTGGTGTTGGGGTAGCGTGCCTGCTCTCACCCGGAGGCCCCGTGTTCGATTCCCGGCTCCGGCAGGAATTTTAGAAACTGACGTGTGGGCTGGAACGGGGTACACTCAGCCTTGTGAGGACAATTGAGTAGCTGTCTGACAGTGAGGCAGCGCCCCGATCACGATAACCAAGAAAAAGGGCCGATGGGACCAGATGCTCTGACCGCAATATCTGCAGGCCAAATGGCTGGACAGCGGTCGCTTGGTAGGCCTTGCCTTTCAGGGGCTGTAGTGCCAGGGGTTATTTATTTCTTATTAACGGTCCTTCTTGTTGCAAGTTTTCGCCACACGAGGCATGTGCTCACCCATTGCCTACTAGATTACACAGCCCACCCGTTCATCTCAAACTTATCACTGCCAGCTAGATTACACAAGGCCTTGTATTTTGAGAAGGATAAAAGCGCTTGTACTTTTTGTAATGGTAACTGGGTATCCACACTATTCTCAAATCGTCCCCCAGTCCAAAACGATATCCATGTTAAAAAGCAACGTGAGGAAAAATCAGTAATATTATGATGTATTAGTTGTTGTTGATTAATTTAGGGGCTTTGTGACATCGTGGTCATGTATCCCCGTGTACTTAAGAATGTGTGTGTGTGTAGAATTTGTCTGATAATCTGTGTTATTGTGATGGCTGTATTAATGTGTGTATTTGCAATTCAGATTAGGATTGGGAAGGAGGCGGCCGTGGCCATAGTTTAGGAACCATCCCGGCATTTACTTGGAGTAGAAGTGGGAAACCACGGAAAACCTCTTCCTGAATGACTGGGAATCAAACCCACCTCTTCTCAGTTTCGCCTCACGAGGTTGAGTGGACCGCGTTCCAACCCTCAGACCAGAATTAAATTTCTTGGCAGAGCAGGGAATTGAACCCGGGCTCCACGGTGACAGCTAAGAATGCTAGCCACTACGCAACGAGGCGGACCAGATTCATTAGTAACTGCTGGTATGTCTGCAGATGCTTCAAAAAGTACCACATGTTTTGTGTATAAGATTTAGAATTAATTTATAGAATAGGTGTTAGTGGCTATTTTCGTATAATTTTTTGAAATGTCCAATCGATTACTTTCAGGAAGCTCTGCCAACCACTTCCTTGGTCCTCTTGATGAACTCTGTCTGGGATTCACCAGTATAATCAGTTCCTCTTCCACACGTTACTTATAAATATACGGCAGGATATTCCTCCTCGCAGCCCATTTGAGAATGATGGTAAATATCCACGTGGTAGACCACCTCGTGGTGTAGCGGCTAGCATTATTGATTGTCACCCCGGAGGCTCGTGTTGGATTCCCGGCTCTGCCGAGGAATTTAATTATGTTTTGGGAGCTGGAACAAGGCACACGCAGCCTCGTTAGGCAGAACTGAGAAGGGGTGGGTTCGTTTCCCACTCAACCATCCTGTAAATGGTTCTCCGTGATTTTCAACTCTTAAGGCAATTGCCGGGATGGTTCCAAGCTTAACGTCCATTATTGATATTTGCCTCTTGAAGATACACGTTAGAAAATTCCACAGTTACAACCAGTACTGTACAGTGTATCGTAGAGCATGTGACGTTAAGTTAAATACAGTACTTCGTGCAGTTGGTAGCATGCTGAGCTTCTATGCCCAAGGTCACGGGTTCAAACCCGACCGAAGTCGTCAGATTCTTAAAAGCGCTAAAAATCCCTCAGTATGCCTTCCTTCGGAGGGGAAGTAAAGCCGGCGGTCCCATGCCATAGATTTATGGCATAAAGAAATAACCTTTCACTAATAACACTTGTGTGAAGTCAAGATTTGTAGGTTAGAATTAATATCGCTCTATTAGTTCCAACGTTCGCCGCCAGGCACTGACTGCGATGCCATCTAGTAGCCAAGTCCACAAGCTAAGTGTAATGAACAGTAGCATTTGATAGCAAAAGTAGGAACTTCTTGAAATTATTGTCTGCAGTCCTTACTTGAATTAAAACATAACTCTCACTAATACAGCCATCACAATAATTAACACCGGTTATCAGAGAGATTCTACACACACCCAAATACACGAGGCTACATGAACGCGTTGTGGCAGCCCCTTAACTAAGAAACCAACCAACCAAATACAGTAGTACATAATCTGCTAAATACGTAATATACCACAGGTAGCGTGTAGTAGTGATGACAACCAAAGTCCCCTAACAGCAGTCAAAATAACACCGTGGAATCTTTTCGTACATGTCGTTCAATTATAAAAACGTTCTAAAACATTATACTGATATCTGTGTATATCTTTAAGTTGTATTGAGTACATAGCAAGCAAGCGAAACATTTTGAGCATTCACTGGCCAGAAATAATTTCCTCCGTAGCGTAGCGGTCAGCATGGTTAGCTGCCGCCCCGGAGGTCCTGGGTTCGATTCCCGGCTCTGCCACGAAATTCGAAATATGGTCTGAGGACTGGAACGGGGTCTACTCAGCCTCTGGTGGCCCAAATGTGTAGAGGGGGTTCGATTCCCACCTCAGCCATCCTCGAAGTGGTTTTCCGTGGTTTCCCACTTCATCTTCGGGCAAATGCCGGGATGGTCCCTACAGTAAGGCCACGTCCGCCTCCTGCCCACTTCCTTGCCTAACCATCCCACTCTTCTCATCCCTTCATCAGGCCCCCTGTTCGCTTTGCTGGTGAGACCGCCTGGGCGTAGTGCTGGTCACACACCCCAGTTGTATCCATGACTCAAAGTCTCAAGCTCCAGGACACTGCCCTCAGTGGCGGTAGAGGTGGGATCCCTCGCTTAGTCCGTGGGAAAAACCGATCCTGGAGGGTAAAACGATAGCGAAAAAAAGTGATTTCCAACCAAGATCTGTAGACAAGGACGGGAGAAAACACCACGCTATATCAAACACTGTATTCAGTAGCGGCGAAAACGGGTCTGTTGACCAACAACTGAAATACTGAGTTCATTGCCAATATTCAGGACGCCCCTGAAGCAATGTGAGTCAGTGATACTAACCATATCATGCGGCTTCGGTGGCGTAGTTGGTAGCATGCTGAACTGCTGTGCCCAAGATAGCGGGTTCAAACCCGGCCGAAGTCGTCGGAATTTTAAGAGCGTTAAAAATCCCTCAGTATGCCTTCCTTCGGAGGGGAAGTAAAGCCGGCGGTCCCAAGTAATGATTTAGGGCATGTAAAAGATCATTCCACAGATTTAACCTGTGTGAAGCTAAATTTCTAGGTTAGATTTCATTGGAACGCTCTATCAAAGTTCACAACTAGGTTTCAGTGATATCTGGTTGCGAAAGTTGGAACTACTTGAAATTGAACGGAAGTTGTAGCTCACCCTATAGGTGTCCGCTTAAAGCAGCTACAGCCTCTGGCGAGCCGAACGTGTCCTCGGACACTCCCGGCACTGAAAGCCAATCGATAAATAAATAAAATAAATAACCATATCATGAGAGCGAAATTAGTAAAATACCTTGGGGAATAGATCTCAGAAGCCCTCAGTGAAATAATGGCTCTCGAACAAAGGACAAACAAACTAGGCGGGAAAAATAGAGATATCTATGCAGATCAAGCAGCTGAAATGGAAATGGTTTGGGCACAATCTGAGGAAGGTAAATAATTGCACTGAGAGAGAAACTTTGAACTGGTACCTACAAGGGAAATGGAAGAAAGGGAGACCGAGACACCCGTGGAGAAGATCTGTCCACAAGGAGGACTTGGAGCGAAGTAAACAGGATGGCCGTCGATAGGACCAAATGGAGATGCTTTATTGACGCCCTATGTTCCACGAGCGACAATATGAATTAAGTTAAAGTGAAATAATTCTCATATTTCATAAGGACCAACCACTGAAAATTTTCAATAATATTTTTTGTAAATATATAAATTCACATCGTAGAATACACTTACACTAGAAATTCAATAATTATCTACATTGAAGACCAGTTTATCGTGAACATGTATGAAAAATATCAAGCCACTGAAGTAGATGGTTTACGAGAAGTACAGTACATGCATCAATCCATGAAGTGACAAAATGTACGGTATTTGTATCATTATATTAAAAAGTGACAATTTGAAAGACTAGACTTTGTATCATTTTAAATGCTACAAATGCTGAAAAATGCAAGAATGGCTGGAGGCTTCTCGCTTCGCTCGAAGCCAAAGACTCTTGACATGTTAGAAAATTATCTGCAAAATACTTATCTTGCTTATCTTGTTTCAAATTACTCGCGAACAGCAAGTTCAAACCAAGAGCAAAGCAAGGTCAAGCGCGCGGGATGCCGTCACGCTCACCAGAGCACGCGGGGACGTGCCCCTTCCATCCAGTCGAAAAACACTTATAGTGGGCGATGTATTGAAGATAGAGATATGCTCTCGCGGACTTTTTTGTAGAACTTGTCATGCTGACCAATTCTTACGCTCATAGTATATTGATATGTTTACGGTTTGCCCAGCGTAAGCTTAAGAAGCGCACGGACGCCAAGTTTGTTTTCGACTTTTTAGTGAAATCGTTACTGCTTGGCTTCCTTTAATCTTACATAAATTATTTTCTACAGAATCTTTCCTCGAGATATCCTTTACAGAATGGTGAAAACCGCATCAAGATCCATCCAGTGGTTCTCGAGATTACCCGTGACATCCAAGAATCGGGGATTTTTGTCATATACTAACGAAGTAGTGTGACCGATATCGCAAGGTTTTGAGAGCTCTGGCAACGTCGCATAGCAGGAGGAAGAAAGCAAGCGGAAGTAACCTGAGGTTGATGTTTTTACGTCATGGACATTGTCGACAGCATGACTAGGCGAAGGTTCCAGAAGTGTAGAGGGCGCTGATGAGCTCCAGGAAAAGTCAAGGTGGAAAGGTCACACCGGAGAAGCGGGTCACTTTATTTTGCATCGCCGTACAACGAAGTTCACTTTCTTTTGTGTCGCCGTACGCCGAAGTTCATCTTTATTTTTGTGTCGCCGCACGCTAAAGTTCCTAACAAGTGTGTAGTAGCAGTCGTACCGCGGCCGCTTGGAACCAGTGTGGTATTCCGACAGTTTTTGGGACATAGCTGAAAGGCTCAGTATTATTTCTTGCGTGGACAGCTCTGTATTAACGAATACTAAAGCCGAATGTGGCGAGGTGATATTATAACGCAGATCATAATGCATTATGTTGTGGGACACTAGTCATTTGTACGACGAAGTGCGAGCAGACACACGTGGTGTCTCAAGCTTTTACTAGGGGAAAATCCACAGCCTGTTTCCAGTCTCCGACCGGGTCAGGAATGGAATGAATGAAGCCCCCATCTAGCGGCGAGGATATGAACTGTGCCGGCTGCCGAGGCCTGACGCACTCCTCTGGGGCAATGATTAAATGAATGACAGATGAAATGAAATGATAGTGGAGAGTGTTGCTGGAATGAAATGTTGACAGGGAAAACCGGAGTACCCGGAGAAAAACCTGTCGGCCTCCGTTTTGTCCAGCACAGATCTCACATGGAGTGACCAGGATTAGAACCACGGACGCAGCGGTGAGAAGCCGGCGTGCTGCCGCCTAAGCCACGGAGGCTTAAGCTTTTACTAGGTACGGGACTGTATGGGCCGTGCGCGATATAATTGACGCCCAGAACATATGAACGAAGCGATGTGCTTTTGTTTGACGAGCAGACAAATGAGTATCCAGGGTCAGTGAACTAGGAGAGATAAACTGAGTGTAGTCCAAATAAAGAGCGACATTCAAGGCCAAGGACGGACGTAATCTCTTATGAGTGCAGGCTGGTGTAGATGCGTACGATATAACCTGTGCCGTTATAGAGTTATTATCACGGCCATAAGTTGATATTACTTGGCATATTCGACATGAAGATTGCAGCGATGTATTGGACGGACATGAAGGCTATCAGTACAGACCAGTGCGAGTTTTGTGTCAAGAACTTTACGAGCGAAGAGATGACAAACTAAGTCTAGGAATGTGGAAGCTGTTACGATGACGTGGAAACGAAGGCGAGCCAGGACCATGGACACCCCGAGGATCGCGAGCTGGATCCAGGACGAGAGGGGAGGATGTTCAATGGGAAGAACGTGGACCCAAACCCCCAGGAAACGTGTCAGCGGAACCAAGACTGAGGTGGTCGAAAGGTACTGAAAACCATGTTAATTCTTAAGTAGTGGTTAATGGGTAGTGGTTACTAAGATTTGGACAGATGGGCTTAAATCGAAATAGAAGTTAATCAGAAAGATAAAATGCGATAAAATGACATGATTATTAGGATAGTAAATTTTAAGTTTTCTTTTGAGAGATTAATGCAGTCATATTTAGGGTTTAAAATAAAATATATGGATGCTTTAAAATATAATCTGATTACAGGGTTCTTTCAGCGTGTTACGTCGCTGTGTTCTTTGAATTGGTGCAACCTGGATGACAATTTATGGTTTGAACAGGCTTAAATTACAGGGGATTCATTTACACTTAATGGGCCACTTTTTGTGCGCACATCATGATATTTACACTAAACACTCACACGTCACTGAGGTTTCCCTTTACATGCTAACATGAGGAGATGCGTTTGGTAGGTAACTGATACAAGGTTGTGTAAATAATGAAACTGCATTGATAAAATACACACATCAAAAAAAGTTTTGCATCACCTCGGTTCCAAGAGTTCCGGAACCTTTAAATACAAAGGGAATAGAGATCAACACAAACAACATTTCAGCTCGTTTTATTGCTCATGAGACCCACACATTGCATGTTGTACCATCATACAGCTAGACTTTCAGCATTTGTGGTCCAGATTGCAGTACACACCACTACCTCTAATACCCAGTAGCACGTCCTCTTGCATTGATGCATGCCTGTATTCGTCGTGGCATACTATCCACAAGTTCATCAAGACACTGTTGGTCCAAATTGTCCCACTCCTCAACGACAATTCGGCGTAAATCTCTCAGAGTGGTTGGTGGGTCAAGACGTCCATAAACAGCCCTTTTCAACATATCCCAGGCATGTTCGATAGGGTTCATGTCTGGCGAACATGCTGGCCACTGTAGTCGAGCGATGTCGTTATCTTGAAGGAACGCATTCACAAGATGTGCACGATGAGGTCGAGAATTGTCGTCCATGAAGACAAATGCCTCTCCAATATTCTGCCGATATGGTTGCACTATGGGTCGGAGGATGTCATTCAGGTATCGTAAAGCCGTTTCGGAGCCTTCCATGACCACCAGTGGCGTACGTCGGCCCCACATAATGCCACCCCAAAACATCAGGGAACCACCACCTTGCTGCACTCGCTGGACAGTGTGTCTAAGACGTTCAGCCTGACCAGGGTGCCTCCAAACACGTCTCCGACGATTGTCTGGTTGAAGGCATATGCGACACTCATCGGTGAAGAGAACGTGATGCCAATTCCGTGGGGTCCATTCAGCATGTTGTTGGGCCCATCTGTACCGCGCTGCATGGTGTCGGGGTTGCAAAGCTGGACCTCGCCATGGACGTCGGGAGTGAAGTTGCGCATCATGCAGCCTATTGCGCACAGTTTGAGTTGAAACACGACGTCCTGTGGCTGAACGAAACGCATTATTCAACATGGTGGCATTGCTGTCAGGGTTCCTCCGAGCGGCAATCCGTAAGTAGCGGTCATCCACTACAGTAGTAGCCCTTGGGCGGCCTGAGCGAGGCCTGTCATCGACAGTTCCTGTATCTCTGTACCTCCTCCATGTCCGAACAACATCGCTTTGGTTCACTCTGAGACGCCTGGAAACTTCCCTTGTTGAGAGCCCTTCTTGACACAAAGTAACAATGCGGACGCGATCGAACTGCGGTATTGACCTTCTAGGCATGGTAGAACTACAGACAACATGAGCAGCGTACCTTCGTCCTGGTGGAATGACTGGAACTGATCGGCTGTCGTACCCCCTCCGTCTAATAGGCCCTGCTCATGTATGGTTGTTTACATCTTTGAGCAGTTTTAGTGACATCTATGAACAGTCAAAGGGACTGTATCTTGGATACAATATACACAGTCAACGTCTATATGCCGGAGATCTGGGAACCGAGGTGATGCAAAACTTTTTTTGATGTGTGTAGTAGGGTTGCCTAATACGAAGTTATGATGAATCTAAAGGTTCTCGCTATAGCGAGGTGAATAAAATAAATGATTATAATTAATGTTACGTGATAGGTTAAAGTATATGAAATTTTGAGGCAATTGTCAGTTGAAAATAATGCAGATAGGCAGAGGCCATCTACTTGAATGTTTATGGTGTATTTATGAATATGTGAAGAGCATGCAGTGATTAACAAATAAATAAATAAATATCTGGAATCATAAAGATGTTACAATGTAAAGTGATAAATGTAAAAGCCAACAACCAGTCATTTTTCTGAGTGAGGCACAGCTGAACGAAAACCAGTGAAAATAATAATGAAAGTATTTAATCCATGAATAAAAGGTCTGAAAATAAATTCTTTAACGCCAGTGACATCCATATATAAAAATATTTTTTTCTATTTTGGTGATTACATTTAGTTAGAAGGAGATCGAATGAGGCAACAAATTTTTCTTTGAATATTTTCTCAGATTTATGCACCTGCTCATTTATGGACTATTTATGACATAGCATTTTGAAGTAATGGTTGTAATACTAGGGTGATATAGCTCGGATCTCCGTAAGTTATTTTGTATCCAAAGATTAGGACGCCCGGAGATTTTTGTCCTCATTAATTTGAATTTTGCTTCTGCGTCATTTATTTATTTGCACATCAAGAGTAATTTTGAGAAGTCTCCGAGCGAAGGTAGGCTTCTGTGTTTGATTCTATGTATTTAGTGGTGTGGTTCTGTAATAAATGGTGGATGAGTTTTATTTTAACAGTGGATTTTTTTTGTCATTCTTGTTCGTTGTCATACTTGTGTGTCCACCGGATCAATTTTGAGATTTTACCCCAGTTGTACCCATCATTATAAAGACCCCGGGATTACTTGAATCTCGTTCCCGACATAGTTTTTTTTTTTTCAGGGCCAAAATTGATTCGGACATTCAAGATTTTTTTTTCGAGTTGTACCGAATTCTGGGTGAGGGTTGAAGTGTGTGTCGGGCCACCCAATCCAAAGCCAGATTATCGGGCACAGTAGAGATTGTCGGGGAACACACCCACCAATCGGTACTATGTCGTCACACACCTCAGTGCATCTGGGTACATTTCGTCCCGTCACCGTAACGTAACGCCAGACCCCAGCGTAATGACGAAGTCGACAAGATCATTTAAAATGATAAAAAAAAACTGATTTAAGGATATATACTAAAATAAATTTTTGGGAAAGGACAATTTTTGTTAATTTAAGATAGACCTAATAATAATAATAATTTCGTATGACCTCGGGTGCCGGGTGCAAACTTTGTTATTTGTCACCCAGAGGGCAGCTTGCATGTTGAACTTTGTTGATCCTTGAAGCACTATGAAAGTCAAGGAGGTTAGATATCCAAACTCCTTGACACTATACCGCTTTCTAGTAGAGAAATAAGGAACTTTGTGTTGGTGGAAAATCCCGAGATGAATTTTGTCACTAGGAACACGGCCTACTGAATTCGAATGGGTTCTTTAACATGCCAACATCGTATGACATGCGTGTCGTGTTTTTTTCCGCCTTTCAAAAATCCCTTACGACGGCCAGGAGCGAACCTGCAAGTTTGGGGTTGGTAGTCCGACACGATAACCACTCACCCACCGTGGCAAACATTTAAGATAATGATGAAGATACAGTATAATGATATCATATTTTACTATAACTTTGTCCGTTCTGAACTTCAGTAGTAGGAGTATCTTGAAGACAAACACATTTTGGACCATTTTCACATCATCACTACCAAACTAATTCTGTTTCTTAACAAATAACGAATACAAATGGTCCAATATAATCTCGTAGTAGATCTGCTGGAATAACGGAAGGACATGAAATAAACTTGATCTGTACTAACATTAGAAGTTTAGTTTTAATCGTTACTTAATAACCGACTGGTACAAGGTTGTAATCAAAGTGGAATGTTTATTTTAGCTTATTGCACACACAGCATCGTTTGGGTCACCAGCAGTTCTGTTTCTCCCTCCAGCATGCTCCATCTCAGTATATCTGCCAAGGAAAAGAAACAGTACTGAATCATTAATTAGGCATACAGAATCACATCAAGGAAAGATAACTGCAGTTTAAAATGAATTCAAATTCAAATTTTCAGTTTACATCATCCTATAATCCGTAAAGCAGTTTTATTACTGTACGTCTGAGTGCAATCATACAGTAGTTTAAAATAATTGCAAAATACTTCCATCTATACTAATTACCGGTGCCTCAGTCCTCAAAAATACATGCGCCTTAACATCCAGAAGACAGAATATCTCGAATATGGCCCGCAAACCGACGGCACTGTACAAATTAGCGATCAAGATCTGCCCAAGACAAATAATTTTAAATATCTAGGGTCTGTTATCACGTCAAATGGTGGTGTCACTTTAGATGCACGGGCGAGGGTAAATGCGGCCTGGCTCAAATGGAAGCAGGTCACTGGTGTCCTCTGCGACAAAAAGATGCCTAAATACCTAAAGGCAAAAGTTTATAAGACAGCTGTAGGTCCGGCAGCAATTTATGGGGCAAAATCCCGCCCATTGACAAGAAAACATGAAACAGGCTCTGAACACGATGGAGATGAAGATGCTCCGTTGGACACTTGGACTGACTAGATATGACCATGTCAGAAATACAGACGTTCGACAACAATTAGGCGTCACACCAGTTACGGATAATAATAATAATATCGTATGGCCTCGGGTGCCTGGTGCAAGCTTTGTTAATTGGCACCCAGAGGGTAGCTTGCATGTCGAATTTCGTCGTTCCTTTGAACGCTATGAAAGTCAAGAAGGTTAGATATCTAAACTCCTTGACACTACAGCGCTTTCAAGTAGAGAATGGAGGAACGTTGTGTTGGCGGAAAATCCCGAGATTAATTTTGCCATTGAACACGGCCTACTGAATTCAAATGGGTTCTTTAACATGCCAATAACGTATGACATGAGTATCGTGATTTTTGTCGCCTTCAAAAATCACTTACGATGGCCAGGGGCGAACCTGCAATCTTGGGGTTGGTAGTCCGACACTATAACCACTCACCCACCGTGGCAAGCACCAGTTACGGAGAAAGTGAGGGAAGCTCATCTCCGTTGGCATGGTCATGTTATGAGAATGCCGGGCGACTCTGTCGCCAAACTAGCTTTCAACCTGGACCCAGGTGGAATGCGACCACGCGGACGACCTGCGAAGCGTTGGATCGACAACATTATGACGGATATGCACGATGTTGGTTTACAACCAGCAGATGTCAACGACAGGAAAAAAGTGGTGAAGATGTAGTAGAGCTGCGGACCCCGTACTGGGATGAACGCTAGGGAAGAAGAAGAAGAAGAAGAAGAAGAAGAAGAAGAAGAAGCTCTCAAGTACATGTTGCTTTACTCGTTCGGGCCTTCCTCAGAAAGAGTATAAACAGTAGTGATCCGTTTTCTAAAGATTAGGCCACTTTTTGCGATTTCTAGTCACGGTGGCCAAAAAATCTCAATCACATAAAATCTGCACACTGTTACAACTTTAGGCAGTACAAGAATCTTTTGAGAGTCGAAAGAAAATCAATGCAATCATGTTCTCTGGTTCCCTCTGAAGTAACATGAAAAACAATTTTGCATGCCCCTGATGGACTTATAATTTTAATTTACTTTTGTCTGCATTACAAACAGCTTTTCTAAAATATGTCCATCTACAGAATTTTTTATACAAGTATTCCGGTGCTGATAACATGGTTTGATTCCATTACGGATGAAAATTTTTGAAGGCAAACTCCTGTAATGTAAACGATGAGTTTTGAAACCGAATCAATAATTCAGCACTCTATTACGAGTGCCAAGAAATGCGTTACCGTAAGTTTCGATTTTTTTCGGAGAATGAAATATGTCAGATTCATCAGCTAACTGATTTTCACAAAAAACATGTTTTGAAACTGGTCTACCCAATTTATTTAATGCTGCTGAAGTATTACATTTTTGGTTGGTTGTTTCCTCAGTTTAGGGGCTGCGACAACACGGTCATGTAGCCCCGTGTACTTTGTGTGTATGTAGAACCTGTCTGATAACCGGTGTTAATTGTGATGGCTGTATTAGTTTGTTATGTTGTTTGAATCCATTTTCAGTGTTGCCTTAGTAAACGAATGTTTGATGCTTTTCAGTCGGTAAACACGATTGTACCCAAATGAGATGGGCTAGCCTAAGTGTAATGGATCTGATGATGATCGCTTGACGGTTGAAACTGGCCATCCAAGGGCATTTATTAATCTCATGTATATTTTTCAGGATTAGGGAATAACACAACTCATTTGGGTACAATCTTGTTGACCGACTGAATAGCCTCAAACTTTTGTGTTATCTGTAGAGCCCGGATGTTGATGACATGTCATCTTTTTATTGAGCTGTCTGAAACAATGCTCAAGTACATAGAAACTCCGGACGGGCCACCCCGTCTTCAAATAAGTCATTTTATTTTGCATCTTTTTGTATTTTTTGCTATTTTTCCATTTTAAGAGCCTTTTTTAAAGTTTGGTAGATTTTTTTGGTCTTGTTTTTAGAGAAATCGGCCTTTGAGGTTTTTTTTTTTCTTCAATTTAGGCGTCACAGCTTTACGTGAGGGAGTTACGTCTCTCAGAATTAAGAAGAATCTAGTAGCTGATACAAGATAATTTAAAATATTGAAATATTGATTCCATTTCCTTAATCAACCGGGTGGAAACTAATCTTAGCAACAATCGTGGCGAAATTGCTGCGGGTATTGCATTAGAACTGAAAAAAGTGCTGGACGAAAACACCGGGTATAAAACATTATGCAAAATCTCATACATTCTTTCTGGTGAAAACTACTGCATGGATGGGATTGAGGAGGATTTAGCAACAAACGACCTTCCACACTTCAAGTACGCTCCGATCACATCAGTTGATGTTGAACGTAGCTTTTCGAGATATAAAAAATTGTTGGCTGATAATCGCAGATCAATTACATTTGACAACATCAGAATAACACTCGTAGTGCAGTGCAACTCAGACTAAAGTGAACATAAACCTTTTGTTAAGTGCTAGATATCAATTTTTATTGACTTTTCAGTTTAAGAAAGATATCATTTTTGAAATATTGGTGGGTTTATTATTATAAGATCATTTTCTCCATTTTACAGTGCATTTTTCAAATTTTTAGGACATTTATTACAGTCATTTTTGAACATTTTCAGTGCATTTTTGAAACTTCTTACGGCATCAACATCCGGGCCCTAGTTATCTGTAATTCAGGTAAGGACTGCAGACGATAATTTCAAATAGTTCCTACTTTCGTTACCAAATGCTACCGTCGACGATATCTAGCTGTGAACTTGGCTACTACTAGATGCCATCGCAACCAGCGCATGGTGACGAACGTTGAAACTTACGAGCATTAATCAAACCTGGCCTACAAATGTTTTCTTCACACAATTTTAGTTAGTGAAAGGGTATTTTATATGCTATAAATCTATGACATGGGCCCACCGGGTTTACTTCCCCTCCGAAGGAAGGGTGTGAACCCGCGACCTTGGGCATAGAAGCTCAGTATGCTACCAACTACGCCACCGAAGCCGCGATATTACATTTTTAATTCAAAAATTAATGAATATTTTCATGTCTTGCACTAGGCCTTCGATGGAAACAAACATCGCTCCAATTTTCAATATGGTTATGTTTAGTTTTGAATATCATATGTTTCCCCAGCCCCATGATGAGTGGCAACTACTTTTGCCACCCCTCTTTGACCATAATGAAAGCACTTTCTGAAGATAATTTTAGATATTCTAGTGGACCTCAACTCCTAAATCAATTGAATGGGTCAGAACTGAGAAGCATTAAGTCAAAAATTGTCATTTTTAGCCTATTTTCAATTTTGAAAAAATAGGCTTATGAGATCACCTTTTGTGTGTGTGTGTGAGGTGTGTGTGTGTGTGTGTGTTTCCTAATAAATTCTAAACGGCTGGAGCGATTTCAATGAAACTTGGAAAGTTCATAGCACTGTTCCGGACGACCCCGACCGTGCCCTTCAAATTATGTTACGTCTCACCAATCCAACATGGCAGCTGTGCGAAATATTTCACCAGCATTCAATATCTCCGAAACTATTCCCGATATCACCCTGATTTTTTTACGGTGATAAAGGGAACTATTAGAAGTTCACTTATGTGACTTTTGAGAAACTGGTAACTACAAAACCAACATGGCGGCCACGCGAATTTGTGACTTTTAAATAGACGTTTCTCGCGATTTAACCAACCAAACGCAATAAAACTTGGTAGAATATATATTTATACACATTGTAATGCACCGACATGTAACTTCGTTCAATTGTTTACATAACCACAAGATGGCAGATGTGCGAAATATTTCACCGGCTTTCTATATCTCTGAAAGTATTAGCGGTATCATCCTGAAATTTTGTATGGAGATAAAGGGCACTTGTGGAAGTTCACATATGAGCCTTTCGAAAACCGGTTAAATACAAAACGAACATGGCGGCCAAGCGAATTTGAAAATTTTAAATAGACCTTTCTCGCGATTTAATGTTCCAAACGCAATGAAATCTGATACAGGAAATGTTTATATACATTGTAATACACTGGTATCTAATTTACTGTAGTTCAATTGTTTACATAACCTCAAGATGGCGGCTTTGCGAATTTTAAAATTAAGTTTTTATTTCTTGTGTCGTAATCATGCGATCGAAGTGAAAGTTTGAATAATGAACCTACGCAATAATTTTCCTTTAATGGTACATGACTCTATGGCCTATATATTTAACAATCCAACATGGCGACCATCCAAAATATTTAGACGGCTCTGAATATCTACGAATCTATTATAGCAATCAAACTGAATTTTTTATGTTCATAGAGGCTATGAACTTAAGTTCACCTATAGGACTTAAAATAACCTGGTGATCATAAATCCAACATGGCGGCGACGCGAAGTATAAATATTCACATGGACGTTTCACGCAATTTAACCATCCGAGTGCAGTGAAACTTGGTAGGCCTACAGTAAATCCTTATACGAATGTTAATCCACTGGCATCTAATTTATTTCAATTGTTTCCA
Source organism: Meconema thalassinum (assembly GCA_946902985.2). Classification (NCBI taxonomy): domain Eukaryota; kingdom Metazoa; phylum Arthropoda; class Insecta; order Orthoptera; family Tettigoniidae; genus Meconema; species Meconema thalassinum. The sequence continues at coordinate 331,316,211 of OX336388.2, forward strand.
TAACCACAAGATGGCAGCTGTGCGAAATTTTAAAATCTCCTTGTTACTTCTTGTGTCCTAATCATGCGATTGAAATTTGAATGCTACACGTACACAATAATCTTCTTGTTACAGTACATAACTCTATGACCTACATGTATAAAATCCAACATGGCGACCATCCGAAATATTCAGTTGGTTCTCAATATCTACGAATCTATTACAGCAATCAAACTGAAATTTTGTATGTTGATAGTGGCAATTAACATAAGTAGGCTATACGAAAATAGGCTGTATAGTTCTTCACGGAACTACTTGTTTAAAGAATGTGTACTCTGAAGTATTGACCCAGGGGCCTGGGAACGGCATAGGAAAGAATTAAGTCAGCCTTTCGTTTAAGCTACACAAAAAATATTTTCATCTTACCAGCAGGAGAAGAAGCATGGAAGCACACAGGCAAGGCAAAATCCATCACAAAGCAATTTGTTTTGTGGGTTTAAGTCAGAAACCACTGCTACATGTAGTGTAATCAGAGGAGAAAAGCAATAAGTCAATGACTTGCTGCCTTTCAGCGCCGTATTCCGTCCTTAACCTTGGCCGCACTGCAAGATTCCCGCGTGTTACAGTGCTGTTGTAAATTACATTTGTACAGGGGTTAGGTGGTTTTTATGTTACAAATCCATTTTAAAATATAATATCACGTGGAATATTCATTCTGGGTGGCTTTACGCCGCACTAAACTGACCACTGAGCAGAAAGGCATTAAGTCACGTTTCCAAAATGGATTAGAAAAATAGGTTTATTAAATTTAATTTAATATTCCGCTAAAACAAATATAACCTGAATAATTGCTTCGCAACATAGATGGCTAATATAATGTGTTTGTTAAGTTCTGTGCTGTCAATGACATTTTACCCGTCACTAGAAAAGTAATGAAAACTGACCTAATACTTTTGAGGCCCGACCGAGTCAATTGGTAAAACCCTCGTTCCGTAAGGTTGTGCTTATAAATCGGATCAGTTATTGTACTCTCGCCTAACTTTATACGCCGTTTCGCACTTCCCGTGATCGCTATTCGTGCTGCGAAATGCTGTCCATTGTTATTTTTAGGGCGGCTTCGGTGGTGTAGTCGGTAGCATGCTGAGCTTCTATGCCCAAGATCGCGGGTTCAAATCCGGCCAAAGTCGTCGGATTTTTTAAGAGCGTTAAAAATCCCTCAGTATGCCTTCCTTTGGAGGGGAAGTAAAGCCTGCGGTCCCATGTCATAGATTTGTGGCATGTTAAAGAACCTTCCACTAATTACACCTGTGTGAAGCTAAATTATAGGTTAAGAATGTAAACAACGCTCTTAGGTTCCTACGTTCGTTGCCAAGAGCCGACTGCGGTGACGTCTGGTAGCTAAGTTCTGAACTAGTAGTCGTTGACGGTGGCACTTGGCGGCAAAAGTAGGAACTACTTGAAAATTGATCGTCTGCAGTCCTTACATGAACTAAAACAGATACACACACAAATACAGTCATCACAATTAACACCGGTTATCAGACAGATTCTACACACACCCAAAGTACACGGCTACATGACCGCGTTGTCGTAGCCCCTAAACTTAAGAACCAACCAACGTTATTTTTAGGTTGTGCATTATTACGTTGGCTTATTTCTTGTGAACAGAGGAATTATTGTTTTAACTCAGTGTGGTCCAACCCGCGGCCCGCGGGCCGCATGCGGCCCGCCTGTTCATTTTTATTGGCCCTTGCCCTTCTTACTGCCCTTCACTCTTCGACAGTTATAATCCGTGGCGTGCCTACTTTAATTTTCACTTTCATTCAGTAATGTTACGAAGGAGCCAAGTGGGAAAGGAAAGATCCCGAAAAATACGCCAGTTATCAGAATTGTCTTTCCACGAATATATATGGCACGAGAAGCGCTCCCGCCTCCAGCCGACAACTGGTTGGCTGCCAGTGATTGGCTGCCGATAAGTTTGCGATCGTTCGTGTGCTGCGGCGGATTTCCGTATAATAGGGAGCGCAGGGCTGTTCGAAGAGGTTGTTTTTGACGAGAGTGGTTGTTCGAGAGATATAGTACGACGAGAGTTTGTTGTCATCGTTGTTGCGAGAGCGGTTCCTAATATGGCGGGACTTAATAAACGGCGTGTTGAAGGTGAGAAACTACAATCTCAGTCAAAGTGGCAGGAGAGTTACTTTTTTGTTGAACATAATGGAAAACCACAGTGTGTTACCTGTTCTCAAGCCTTAGGTGTTTCGAAGGAGTATAACGTGAATAGACACTATACCAGCTTGCATAAATCAAAATACGATCAATACCAGGGAAGTGCCAGAAGTTGTGTTGAATGATTTGAAGCTAAAACTAACAAGACAGAAGAATATATTTCAGCAACCATCAAACACTGTCGGCTTAAAGGCATCTTATGAGGTATGTTTAGAGCTAGCTAAAGGTAAAAAGTATTTCACGGATGGTGAACACATTAGGGAGATGTTCTGTAAAAATGGCATCTTCATTTGGAGATAATAGGATGGCTAAACATTTTGGAACAGTTTCTTTCTCTCATCAGACAGTTCGTAGAAGAATTAATTATATGGGCTGGTAAAGTTTCAGGTTCTCTCAAGAGCATTTTTAAAAATGTGAATTTTACTCTCTAGCTCTAGATGAGAGCACGGATATAGCTGACATCGGCCATCTCCTTATCTTTGTCAGAACAATAAACGAAGAATTCGAAATTCATGAAGAACTGTTGGAATTCTTGCTTTTTTTTTTCAAAAAATAAAACATTGAGCATGAGTATCAAGAAAAACTGGAAAAAATCCAGTTTTTAAATAATCTTGCTTTTCTGACAGATTTAACATCCCATCTAAATACTTTAAACCTGAAACTACAAGTCAGAAAACAAAATATCTCCCAGCTTAATGGACATATTGAGGGCATCCGCAAAAAAATTGATGCAATGCAAGGCAAATATTATGGCACACTTCCCGTCTTGTCAGCAGTTGAAGGAAGAAAAAAGTGTCATAAATTTTAGTATGTTTCATGAAATAATAATAGATTTCAAGAAAGAGTTCCAGAACAGATTCCAGGATTTTGACTCCCTAAAAGCAAAACTTGCACTGTTCAACAACCCCATGGATATTGAAGTGAATGAGGTACCCTGCGACCTTCAAATGGAAATTTGTGATCTTCAGGCAGACCCATTCTACCAGACTAAAAAGTGTGATGTCCCTGAAAATTTCTGGAAACTGATTTCTAAAGAGCGTTTTCCTAAACTGCTTGAATTCTCTCTGTAAGCTTTATCGCTGTTTGGCAGTACGTATAAGTGCGAAAGTGCTTTTTCTACTCTCAAACAAATTAAATCAAAAACGAGAAATCGAATTGAAAGTGCTTCACTGGAATCGAGCCTGAGATTGTGCCTTAATGAACTTACAGTTGACATTGATACACTTGTATGAGCGTGATGGTGCAGTGGCTTAGTTGCTCGTCTTACACCCGGACGGCCGAGGTTCGAATCCCGGTGACAACGGGGTGGAATTTTCACCTGGGAATTCACGTGGAGTCCGGCGTTAAATCCCCTGCCAGAACCAAAATGAGCCTGGTTGGCTCCGGCGACCCCAATTAATTGGGAAAAGCCGAAGAAAGTTTATTGATACACTTGTATCAGGAAAGCAGTGCCAATCAACACATTGATTCCTCGACTGTAAAATGTAGTGGTCGGCAATATTAAACTAGTAATATTAAACTTCTTTTAATATGTATACATTTCAATATTTTTTTTTGTAAAATATGTATTACGTTTTCTTTCTGGAATATCTCTGGCCCTCACTTTCCTGTACTAAAGTTTGATTGGCCCACGAGTAACTAAAGGTTGGACCACCCTGTATTTAACTGAACAGCAACCTGTCATTATAGTTGTTGTGTTTGTCGGTTCTACTTTACTACTTTACTTAGCGGCCAATACTAATCAAACCAAATATTTTTATTGCTAAACGGAATATTTGCTAAAACATGGCCTCTACAACTAATGTACGATACGAGTTTGTCACTTCGTACAAGTGTTTCATGATTCTAACAAGTGCAAGGTTAAGTATTCCTGATAGGTTGTGAATAGGAAGAAGAACAGAAAGTGTGTTAGTTTTAGTTATGGATACAGGACGGTTTTTATCACTTCAAATGATCTTGTCGACTTCGTCGTTATGCTTGGGCCTAACGTTATGCGTTACGGTTACGGCGTGTATGACGTCATCATGTTGTTCAGTGCATATGCACAGAGTCTGAGTTTACTCCTGGGGTCTGGCGTTATGCGATACGGAGACGGCGAGTGCGTGACGTCAGGCAGGAATACAGGGTGACTCCTAAAGAAGTGTGCAAGATGTCAGATAGGAATACAGGGTGACTCCTAAAGAGATGTACGCAATGTCAGATAAGAATACAGGGTGACTCCTAAAGAGATGTATGCAATGTCAGATAAGAATACAGGGTGACCCTTAACAAGGTGTACGAGATGTCAGACAAAAATACAGGGTGATTCCTAAAGAGATATACAATACGTCAGATAAGAATACAGGGCGACTCCTAAAGAGGTGCACACGATGTCAGACAGGAATACAGGGTGACTCCTAAAGAGGTGTACAAGACGCCAGATAAGAATACATGGTGACTCCTAAAGAGATATACAAGAAGCCAGATAAGAATACAGGGTGCCTCCTGAAGAGGTGTGCTGGATAACAGAGCAAAATACAGGGTGACACTTAACGAGGTGTACAGTATGTTAGATTCAATTCAAATAGCCTACACGGTCACCCTTAAAGAGGTTTGCAAGATATCAGATTCTAATAATGGGTGACCCTTAAAGAGTTGTAAAAGATGTCAGACTCAAATACATGGTGACCCTTAAAGAGGTGCCTGCGCGGGAAGCCTAAGTTAATGGGTAATGGAATCTGTTGAAAGAGTCCTGGGGCTTCGAGCGAAGCGAGAAGCCCTCCTGAGCCTTTCTAACATGTGTAGCATTTGTAGCATGCGTCATTTGAAATGATATAAAGTCTAGTCTCTCAGACTGACTGTATCTTTTTCAAAAAGCCTAAAGTTAGCAATTTAAGAGAGATCGGAAGGTGTGTCATGGAACAATGTCGAACAGAACTTATCGAGAGATACATCAATGCGGTGATAGAGCGGAAGTTCAAGGGGGATTCTTATCGATGTACTTTTGAAAGAAGAAACTGACAGAAAAGACATAGGCAAATTCTGAAATCATGAAAACATGTGACGTAAGAATGTATAATACTGTAGTTTACGAATCCTGCCATGGTTGTGGCGTTATCAAAGTGTTCAAGATAGTAAGAAGTACCGTACGTGATTATGTGATTTTTATCTCCACAAATAACGTAGGCTACGATGCGAGTCTATCACTTCGTACAAGTTTCGTGATTCTAACAAGATCAACGTGAAGTATTCCTGATAGGTTGTGAAAAAGAGGAAAAACGTGATGAACTTCTGTAATGGCCGGTACAAACTAGATAAAAATATTTGGAAACGTTGCTTTTTAAGTACGGTATTATTCATTTGTGAGTGCTATATAAATTATTAGGTAGGTCCAGATGTAGGGATATTTCTACAGTTTTGTAGGCCGTAGAGGTATGTACTATCAGGTTCATTATTCAAACGTTGACTTCGAACGGATGATTTGGGCACAAGAAATAAAAAAATAATTTTAAAATTTCGCACAGCCACCATCTTGAGGCTATGTATACAATTGAACTAAATTAGATGTCAGTGCATTGTAATGTGTGTAAACATTTCCTGTACTGTACTATGTTTCACTGCGCTCGGATGGTTAAATCACGAGAAAAGTTTATTTAAATGTTTCAACTTCGCTTGGCCGCCATGTTTGTTTGGTACTTAACAGGTTTTTGAAAGACACAAAGGTTACTTCTAGTAGTGCCCTTTATTACCGTAAAAAATTTCAGGGATATGTCAGTAATAGCTTCGGAGATATAGAATACCGGTGAAATATTTCGCACAGCTGCCATGTTGGATTGGTGAGACGTAATAAAATTTAAAGGGCACGGTCGTTTTGGACAACATAGAAGTATGTTTTTTTTTTTCATAAATGAAAATAGGCTAAAAATTGTAAATAGTTTTGTTTGACGAAGAAAACAATGAACACAAAAGAACAATTGCAGAGAACGAAAATAAATGACTTGAAAACTCTTAAGTCTCCAAGAATCCTTGTTTCCAATACGGAAATTGGAGTTCGTGATTGACGTATTCAAATTTATATCAGGAAAATAAAACTAAGGAATAAATGCTGGGTAATTTGTGATTGACATTCATGCTTAATATTTTGTATATTACACATTCTTGAAGTGTAACATTTAAATTGACCATTAGGTCTTCTAATATATTGCATTGATGTATACGGCTGACAAATTTCAATCAATTATGTTCGCTCATCATGTAGGATATAACAATGTTGTTTTAAGGGGCCTAACATCTAGGTTATCGGCCCCATCATTTAGGAACTGTAGTCCGTAATGAACATTATGAAAAATCCGTTCGTCCTCCTTGCACGAAATCCCATATTCTCGGTCTTAGAATCGTAAGCAGGTCCGAAAAAGAACCGTCTCTTCCTCCTGAAATGTAAATAACAATTCTAGAGGTAACTTACGTGTTGGTAGCAGTAGTTCTCGACCATTTTAGCAGCCACTTATGAAGCGGTTGGCCTTGCCTCCTGAGCAATTGGGCTGGTACACCGTCCAGGCGGTGAAACCATTTCCGAACATACGTTTACGTTCCTCATAAATCTTTTGCGCACATCTCAGATCGTCAGTTATGTCGTCATTGTGGAACTGAGAACATGGGGTATTACAGCCATTGCGAGGCCCTGGAGTGCACCACCAGAGGTCGCTAATCTGGAATATGCCATGGTCCTTGCTGCCATCCGCATTCTTAGTGCCCAAAGCATTTGTGTTGAACGAAGACTCGAAATTGGCAATGCACACCCACGTTGCCAACTGATCGCCAGGTACTCCAAGACTCCTCAGTTTCCTGGTCAACTCGCACCTCTCGTACACTTTGGCCTGCGCTACCACCACGGCGACTACCAGAAGTAAGCTGATCGTTCTTGTAGCCATGGTTACCAGATAACAGCTGACTGTAAACTGGTTTAATATTCACTATACTGAGAACTGCGTTTATATACTATCACCCAATGTACTTAGCTTTGACGTAGGCAAAGGATGGTAGGTGTGTGTGCTTGCGATTGGCTGAGACCGGCTTCCGTTTTATCTGTAGAAAATAAGCCTAGAAACACTTGTATCCACAAATTTAGTCTCCAGCTGAGTCATACAATGCTCATTGTATGAACAGTAGTTTGTTTTAATGCTTTGGCAATACCAAGCCATCGCTCATGTCATAGAATATCGAAGGGCATTTCCTCATTAAGTTCCATGGCCTAAATATTAGCATAAGCCATTCATCTCGATAAACATGTCAAATATAAAGTGACTTAAAAGCAGTTTGAGTCGGTATTGCTACAACAATACTTAGACATGCTATTCACAGGGTTCCCGGTTCATATCCCGCACAAGACTACCGCTTGATTTTATGAGGACTGGGGATGGTCTCTTAGTAAAAGAGCATAAAAATGTCATACCCAATTTAAAAAATACATAATTATGGCTCTCCAAATTACACCAATGAACTTTAGGATCAGATAATCTATTTTAAAAAAAAAATTGGTAAGATTTTGTTGTTGTTGTTGTTGATTCATTTAGAGGCTTTGCGACATCGTGGTTATGTAGCCCCGTGTACTTGGGTTTGTTGTCTGATAACATGTGTTATTGTGATGGCTGTATTAGTGTGTGTAATAGTAATTTAGATGGGGATTGGGAAGCAGGAGGCCGTGGCCGTGACCTTAAATTAGGAACCATCCTGGCATTTTCCTCGATTAGAAGTGGGAAATCATGGAAAACCACCTCCAGGATAGCTGAGGTGAGAATCGAATCAACCTCTTCTCACTTTTGCCTCATGAGGCTGAGTATACCCCGTTCCAGCCCTCAGTCCAGAATTAAATTTCTTGGCAGAGCCGGGAATTGAACCCGTGCCTACGCGGTGACAGCCAAGAGTGCTAGCCACTACGTAACGACGCCGACAGATTCTTTTGTATTTGTAAGCTTTGTTTCAGTGAATTTATCTGTTTACTCAGATTATTTACATAATTACGACCCAATGTTTTGCTCCCTTAATATTCATTACCATTTTTCATCCAGTATGTTCACTTCGTGTGCTCATAACAGTACAATGAACTTTTTAACTACCAAAAACATGGAACGTTATAACGACCACTGAATGGCCGGCTCGCTCGCCAGGCTTTACTCCAACTGATTTCCCTCTGTGAGACCATATGGAGTTTATGAGACCCCTGTTTATCTTGTCACAGAGTGTGGCACCTGGATGCACTGTTTGAGTGGATGTCAAATGGACGGGTGTTCCAGTGCTTGCTGTAGTCAGCTGGTTATACAGCGTTAGGAAAATACTGAACAAAAGTAACTCATTTTGCACTGAAATAAATCTTCGCAGTCCATGTGTTCACTTATTATAAAATAATGTTTGAATCAATGCCAAATTACGACATCATCGTACAGTAGTCTTACCAGAGTCCATATACGCTTCAGAAACGACACCAATCAAGGGACGAACAAAAATCAAGGAAATAGAAAAACAAAAAGTCACATTCTGAGACGGGCCAGTTCGGAAAGAGGGAATATATATAAAGAGACCGACAATGGAATTGTACAAACAGACGATTACAAAAAAATAACAGTCAGTCTGAAAGACTAGACGTTATATCATTTCAAATGACACATGCTACAAATGCTACACGTGTTAGAAAGACTCAGGAGGGCTTCTCGCTTCGCTCGAAGCCCCAGGACTCTTTCAACAGACTCCATTACCCTTTAACTTAGGCTTCCCGCGCGGGTACCTCTTTAAAGGTCACCCTGTATTTGAGTCTGACATATTTTACAACTCTTTAAGGGTCACCCATTATTTGACTCTGATATCATGCAAACCTCTTTAAGGGTCACCCTGTATTTGATTAAATCTAACATACTGTACACCTCGTTTAGTGTCACCCTGTATTTTGCTCTGACATCCTGCACACCTCTTTAGGAGGCACCCTGTATTCTTATCGGGCATCTTGTATATGTCTTTAGAAGTCACCCTGTATTCTTTTGTGACATCTTGTACACCTCTTTAGGAGTCACCCTGTATTCTCGTCTGACATCTTGTGCACCTCTTTAGGAGTCACCCTGTATTCTTTTCTGCCATCTTGTACACCTCTTTAAGAGTCACATGTATTCTTATCTGGCATCTTGTATATCTCTTTAGGAGTCACCCTGTATTCTTATCTGGCATCTTGTACTGTATTTTGCTCTGACATCCTGCACGCCTCTTTAGGAGGCACCCTGTATTCTTATCTGGCATCTTGTACACCTCTTTAGGAGTCACCCTGTATTATTTTCGCTTCGCTCGAAGCCTTAGGTCGCTCGACGCCCCAAGACTCTTTCAACTGACTCCATTAACCAATAACTTAAGCTTCCCGCGCGGCTGCATGACGTCACGCACTCGCCGTCCTTTACCCATTAACTTAGACTGCCCGCACGGCTGCATGACGTCACAGTCTCCGTCTCCGTAACGCAACCGTCTCCGTCCCGCGTAACGTTACACCCAAAGCATAACGACATATACATGGGATGACCGAAGACAGACTGACCAAGAACATTTTTAATATAGTTACGAATAGTACACTAAAATCCAATTGGGTAAAGGAAACCGTAGAAGACCTCAAGAAACTTAACATCTCTACAGAAGACATGGCAGACAGGAGCACATACAGAGAGAAACTTAGACCAGTGTTTCCCAAACTGTGGTACGCGTACCACTGGTGGTACGCTCGTACTGCTGCAGTGGTACGCGATGATGTTACGAAAAATATAACAAATAATAGATACATTACGAAAAACATAAAGTATAAGCATATAAAAACATTGATATGTTGCCGGAGGACTTGAAGGCATTGTAATTCAGAACTAAGGCACACTTTTTCAAAAATGGCTCTTGTGAATTTTTGGGTTGAGAGGCGTGCAAACTATGCACACATAGCTGACAAAGCAGTTAGATTTTTCCTGCCTTTCACTACTTCGTACTTGTGTGTGACTGCATTTTCTTCACTTGTTTATCTCAAGAATAAATAAATACCGGTATAGGCTCCTTACAGTGGAAAACAATCATCGTTTGAAACTCAGCAATCTTAAGCCAGACTTTCCTAAGTTGGCTTCTAATCTTCGAGCTCCCCTTTCACATTGAAGTTGGTTGTTGAAGTTTGGTTTTTATGTGTGATTTTTAGGATCTTTTTTTATTAATATTATGTAGACAGTGTCATTTCTGAATGTTTGAATTGAATACATTTTTTTTGTCGTGTGGCCTCATGAGAGGCCGACTGGACACACTTTTTATTATTTGAACTTTAACTCTAACAACAAACAATCCATCTTTTGGTCTGCTACGTAGTGGTGGTGGTGATGGGGGTTATAGTTACTATATCTCACAACCATTAGGTGGTACGCGAGAGATTCTCATCTCTAAAAGTGGTACACACACAAGGGTTTGGGAAACACTGACTTAGACAAGAGAAGTTTGAGCAAACTCCCAAAGAGAGACAACCAGGAAAGAAGTGGATGGAGGAGAGAAAGAGCAAGCATAGTGTATATGAGAGGTTATTGGGGAAAAAGAGGAAAGGGCCACAATAAAACATGAAAATTGATTGTGTTGTAACGCTCTCCTTATGAGGAATTAACGAACAAATAAATAATGTTTGAATTAAAGTTATCACTCCAATGCCCAAGTTTGTTAGTATAAATTGGATACACTCTCTATTTTCAATAAAATCACCTTGGGGTGTAGCGGCTAGCATCCGTGGAGGCCCGGGATTGATTCCTTGCTCTGCCGAGAAATTAAATTCTTGTCTGAGGGCTAGAATTCAGCCTCGTGAGGCAAAACTAAGAAAAAGTGGGTTCGATTCTCATCTCAGCCATCTCAGAAGTGCTTTCCCATGGCTTCCCACTTCTACCCCCAGGTACTCTAAATGCCGGGAAGTTACCCACAGAAAGTTAAGGCCGCAGGCCTCCTTCCTCTAACCTAGTCTCAATTGTTAATACAGCCAGCACAATAACCCAGGTTTTGAGACAAATTACATACACAACTAAGTACACTGAGCCACATGACCATGGTGTCTGAAAGCCCCTAAATGAAGCAACAACAACTAAATTAAATGTACCTAATATTCTTCTTTTTTTTTTCTTTCGACTTTGGCCAACTATGGACCGCATGGAACCTAAGGTTTTGTGGTCATTTTTGTTCTTTTCTTTCCAGAACCTCTTCATTCTTTCACTTCTAATCGTTCTCTGCTCGTCTCTTATTACCAAATTTGGCCTGTGTTGTGGTGGTTTTTCTTTGAACGTCTTGATATTGTCAACTCGGCTTCGAATCGTTTTCCTATCGTGAATGACAAGTTCAGTTAGTCCAACTTCAATGGCATCTCTTTTGACCTCTTCTACCCATTTTGTAGTAGCTTTCAACCCTGTGATGTATTTAAAATGGTCTTTGTCAGCCGGTTCCCGTCCATTCTCATCAAATGCCCGTAATAGTTTAGCCTTCTTTTACGCATTGTGACCACAGTGGTTTCGGTCTGCGTATACACATCTTCATTTCTCCTTTTTCCCATGTTCCGTCATCATCTTTCCGTGGTCCGAAAATTTTCTTCATGATCCTCCTTTCCTTTATCTCGCGTTCCTTCAGCTCCCCATTTTGTTCAGGGATAGACACTCGGAGGCATACAGACCCTCTGGCATTACCACTGTACTGTAATGTCTGAGTTAAATGTACCTAATGATGAACACAGTTTTACATTTCTTAAAATCGAAAATATAATAATGTCTCCCCCTTATTATTCCCGTTTTTAATGGGGTCGGGGATAAGATGCGATGAAATCTATATGGCATCTCCGGATGCAAACCTCATGAGAGATGAAATGAAATGTATGAAGATGACGGAAACTGGGCAAGGATGTTGAAGAAAGAGGCCGTGGCCTGTCAGAAGGTACTGTCCCAGTATTTGCCTGGAGTAGAAAATGGGGAAACCATGGAAAACCATTTCAAAGACGGCCGACGGTGGCGCTTGAACCCACGACTACTGAGTCTGCAGATAACTTGTCCCCCATGGCCTAGCACTGCATGTTGGCGAGCATAGCTACCGCTGTCGGTCAAAAACATAGTAATAATAATAATAATAATAATAATAATAATAACTAGCATTACCCGTCACGGCTTCGCCCGCGAATATTCTAGTTGTAAACAGTACACTTAGCAAAATCTCAATCATGAATGCTATGACTGATCTATCCTTGGTATGAATAATCAGACTTCAATTCAGCTACTGGTGCAGTGGTTAGGGGTTTGTCATTCCTTCATAGGTAGCCTATATCAGAGCGAAGTTAGTTTTCTGGGAATATCACAGACACTGTTAATTTAAGGGCCTCTAAATGTAGTTTTCGGAGACCCTTTATAGTCTGGTGAAAAAGACCTTTCGTACCACACTCACACGTGAAAATTGCGTGAAAATATTCTAGAGTGCCCCTTGACCCCCTTAAGCGCATTATACTGTACGTATTGATGAATTTTACAGCTTTTTTAGCGTATGGCTTTTAGTGCCGGGAGTGTCCGAGGACATACATGTTCGGCTCGCCAGTTTTGCAGCTGCTTCGAGACGGACACCCAATGGGTGAGCTACAAGTACCGTTGGGGAGTAAAGTTGGAATGTAAGGACGAGGAGTTGGAAGGTAGCGGCTGTGGTCTATAGTTAGGGACCAACCCCGGCATTTGCCTGGAAGGAAGATGGGAAACCACAGAAGACCATCTTGAAGGTTGCCGGCGGGGGGATTCGAACCACCTCGCCTCCCGAATGTGAGCGACTGCCAGCAGTCATGCCGAAACGACCACGGCTAACTCACCCGGTATTTTAGAGCTTAATTTGGTTCAGTGATAACCTTATAACCGACTGGAAACTTTCACAGTAATGTAATAATTGGAATTGCATTGCGTCTTACAGAAATAGATGGACCTGTGAGATTCTGTTACCATGGTTACCGTGTTGCACTCTTTCATAATTTCATTGTAAATATACATTTTCTAAGGTATTTATTTAATTGTGAGGTATTCAAAGAGTAAGTGAGTGCGTATCGCTTACGCATTGGGTTATGGTGAACCTGTTGGTACCCCATATGTGTAGGTTGGTGTTAATGGGACCTTATTTTAGGTACACCACTGAAATTGGATTTTAGCAGAATAATATAGGAAGGGATAGCATAATAAGACACGAAATGCAGACCTATATAGTCTCACCGACAGTTCCACAAATACTGTACATATTATAAATTTAGGATGGACCACAGTAGACCAACAAAAATATTATTCAATATAATTAATGCAAAGAAATCGAGGCGGCTTCGGTGGCGTAGTTGGTAGCATGCTGAGCTTCTATGCCCAAAGTCGCGGGTTCAAACCCGGTCGAAGTCGTCGGATTTTTAAAAGCGTAAATCACTCAGTATGCCTTCCTTCGGAGGGGAAGTAAAGCCGGAGGTCCCAAGTCATAGATTTATGGCATGAAAAAGAATCTTCCACTAACTACACTTGTGCGAAGCCAAAATTGGAAAAACTCTATTAGTTCCAAAGTTCGCCGCCGTGTGCTGACTGCGATGCCATCTAGTAGCTAAATCCGCAAGCTAGGTGTCGTGTACAGTAGCATTTGGTAGCAAAAGTAGTAACTACTTGAAATTAAAGTCTGCAGTCCTTACTTGAATTAAAACAGATAACGCACACTAATACAACCATCACAATTAACACCGGTTATCATACAGATTCTACACACACCCAAAGTACACGGGGCTACATGACCCCGTTGTCGCAGCCCCTAAACTGAGGAACCAACCAACAAAGAAATCGAGGATAAATTGGCTGGAGGAAACCTGAATACAATATTCATATTCTTCTTGAAAACTTTTAAACTGTTAGGGGAAGGTTCTAAGACTTCTTCAGGCAACTCATTCCATGTTGCAACACCGCTGCACAGTGGGTGAAAATCGAAATTTAGGAGGACAAAATTATTTATTTTCATAATTAAAAAATCAAAATGTATTACTCCTTCAGCTTTCTCATATAATTACCCCTCACTATTCTGGGATATAAACGCATCTTAGTGTACATCTGTCACCACTGTTCGAGCAGTCTGAATTGGAGGGTGAATGTAAGTGGCTGTGGTTTGGTTTTCTTTGTGGTTAGTGTGATGCTTTAGGAAGGAACATGTAGCTGAAGGTATGATCTTTGTAACGTGTTTCAGTTATTAACGGGCGTAATTGTTACGCAATTTTAGCTATATTTGCATTATATAATATTACTTAGTTATTTTACGTTTTAGAAGATGCCGTGCAACCAGTTCTCACACGTTTACAACTGTTTGAAGCACTGGGTTCGACGATTATGTCAAAAGTGGAACTTTTTGACTTTGTTAAAAGTAAATTAGGGGTAGAAAATTGTTCTGAAGAGATAACAGAATTCTCTATCCAACTCCTAGTCATAGACAGTTTCTTGCATGTGTAGACGTAGCTTAAAAGGGTCTTAACTGATGCTTATTATGAAGTAAATAAATGATGTACGTTGCTTTCACTCAAAATTCGTGATTAAAACGTAAAAATATTTTTTTCCCCCTAGATTTCGATTTTGACCCACTGTGCGCTGTTGATAAAGGAATACTTAGCTAAATTTTAGGCCTAATTTTGCACAGGGATAGGAGGGTGTTCTACAATCTATACAGAAACCAGACAGCAGTCATTCGAGCTGAAGGACATGAGAGAGAAGCTGGTATTCAGAAAGGTGTAAAGCAAGGCTGCAACTTATCACCCATACTCTTAAGCTTTACATTGAACAAGCAATGAAGGAAATTGGAGAAAAAATTAAAGTGGGAGTGAAGGTTCAGGGAGAAATAATTTCAACTCTGAGATTTCCTGATGACATCGTCATCTTGGCCGACACGCCTTAGGATTTGAATGAGTTTTTGAATGGTATGGACTCCGTCTTGAGGAAAGAATTCATGATGAAAATTAATAAATATAAAACAAAAATACTGGAATGCAGTCGCAATAAATCAGAGACCTCTGTGGACATAAAATTGGCAGGTGAAAAGCTAAAGGAAGTAGGGGACTTCTGTTACTTAGAAAGCAAAATAACCAGTGATGGACGAAGCAAAGAAGATATAAAAAGCAGGTTGGCTCAGGCAAAGAAAGCATTTCTACAGAAAAGGAATCTGTTGACATGGAATATTGATTTAGGTATTAGAAAGATATTTGTTAAGCTTTTGTCTTTAGCGTGGTGCTCTATGGAAGTGAAACTTGGACTATTGGTGCAGCAGAAAAGAGGAGAATTGAAGCGTTTGAAATGTGGTGTTACAGGAGAATGATGAAGATCAGATGGGTAGATAGGGTACCGGTAACAAATGAAGAGGTATTAAGACGAGTGGGAGAGAAGAGATGTTTCTGGCGACTGCTAATGAAGGGAAGAGATAGGTTGGCAGGATACATACTAAGACACCCAGGAATAGCAAACTTAGTTATAGAAGGAAGGGTCGAGGACAAGAACTGTAGGGGTAGACCAAGGTTAGAATATGTTAAACAATTTGCCTTCGATGTAGGGTGTGGTAGCTATGTAGAGATGAAACGATTAGCTCAGGACAGGGAGGAAAGGAGATCTGCATCAAACCAGTCAATAGACTGAAGACTCAAACAACATCAACGATCTCTCCTACCCATAGAATCTGGCTCATACATTCTGTTTCGTAGTTCATACGTAATTTCTCCTGTGTTCGCTTTATAGGCCTACATCTCCTGGGGTCTTCTTTTATGTCTTCTGTTGTGAAGGCATTCCCATCCCAGGACTTTAACCTGTCAGAGACACTGTCAATTTGGTAGAATTCGCCAAAAACGAATCTTGCAGCTTTCCTTTGCACCATATCAAATGTGTTCGTTAGAGTTGATTGGCAGTGCTCCCACACACTCAAGGCGTAGTTCCAAAATCGGTTTTAGAAGACATTTTTAAACAATTCTTTGGCTTGAATACTACTACCCTTCATTTTCCTCATAACGAAGTTTAACAATATACCGGTCGGTTGGCAGGAAAAATATGTATTGCAATAGAGAAATGACATAAGGTATGTTATTAACTCACAAAACAATTATATGTTTACACATTCATCACAATACAAAGTACAAGGACATTAGAGCTATTCTTCACACAAACTTGATGCGGCTTTTTAATACACAGAACTGTATAATATCTTGAGGCCTTGCAGGGCCCTGAAATAGAAAGTACCATGACAGAAATATAGGGTGTCATTTATGAACTTGAGTACCCTTAAGGGGCGTGAAGCGGATGGGTATAGGATCAATTTGAGATAGGGAACCTGGGGTCGGAATGGCCTCCTAACCCCAGAAAACAGGTTTGTTTCAGACCCTCCGCCCCTGTAAAGTAGGGAAGCGCGCCATATGTTACTCTGAGGTCAGGCACTCTTTCGCTGTCAACGGTCTTGGCGCGACCACCGCTCAACGCTGCGTTAGCCGAGAGGATAGCGGCAAGGCGCGCTGCCACGGTGGTCCTGGGTTCGTTTCTCCTGGGGGGCCATGCCTTCATTTTTTCTTTTTGTTTTTTTTTAGAGGGAATCGAAGGGGCGTAGTCACAGTGCGTGTTTATTCTGTGCTGATTTTTTAAAACTATCGTTGATTCCGTAAATTAATTGCCTTTTGATTATTAGTTTCAACGAGTTACGTGTGTTTCTGTAGCAGTTTAAGGCGACGGAACTATCGATTAGCAAGAGGAATGCAGCTCTCGGATAACGCAGCGTTGAGCTGTGGTCGCGCCAAGACCGTTGACAGCGAAACAGTGCCTGACCTCAGAGTAACACATGGCGTGCTTCCCTACTTTACAGGGGCGGAGGGCCTGAAACAAACCTGTTTTCTGGGGTTAGGAGGCCATTCCGACCCCAGGTTCCCTATCTCAAATTGATCCTATACCCATCCCCTAAACGCCCCTTAAGGGTACTAAGTACATAAATGACACCCTATACATACATACATACATACGTTCATACATACATACATACATAATCATTTCTATAAAGTCTGAGAATCTTTACCACAGTTTATTTTTTACAAGTGGTTCAGATATTTCTATAACTTCAGTCCTTGAACGTAAAGCTTACAAATGTAATACCGAGTACAAACAGCAAAAATGAACACGTAATATTGATATTAATATCTGCGAAGTGTTCATGTCGTGCAGACAGCATCTTCTAGAGATATGGGAGCCAACACGTTCCATATCGGAGGGTAAAACATCGGTAAGGAACGAAATGCACTATTAGTTTTATAACTTTTAAACCAAAGCATTGAAAGATTTCGAGGCGCATCTGAAGCAGTTACCGAAGAAAGGTTCCCTGTACGTTATATAGGAATACCAAGGGAGGTGGGGTGTCCACTATAGTTCCCTCACTTTCCTGGTTAACGAGCGGCGTTTTAAACGTAAGGCAAGTAGCACGGGCCGACACTAATCAATAGCTGACGGTTGTTGACTAATAGAATGCTTCCTCTATCACTCCATGTGGACTCCAAAGTTTCGCCCTGGCGGCTAGCTCGTGTCTCACGCAGGTAGCAGGTGTCGAGTGTTGCACATCTGCACGTACAGTCCAGTCTCGCTGCTTGCTCTCAGTGGCTATAGTAAAAAGTTGACAACACTCTCAGATCTTCAGCCCTTGGACTGAGCTCCTCAGCTGTTGAATATGCAGCAACAGTTTCGCTTTCTTCTCAACATTCCAAAGAGGTGGATATAGCTCTGAATGAGACTTCCAGGATTGTATCTAGGTGTCTTAGACCAACACCACTTCAGAAGATCTACCCTCTTATAGGAATTTCTCCACCTCATGTCCGAAGAAAATTAGCAGCAGCATCTGAGAAGAAACGGCAAGAAACCGATTCAAGGCATCCACTTTTCGGCCGACAACCAACCCAACAGAAACTTAAGTCCAGAAACAGCTTTTTGAAGGGAGTAACAGCCCTCGAAGGCTCACAAGAAGCTGCCCGTGTGAAGATATGGAAGACAGAGATCACAGACCCAACTATTCCTCTACCAGAAATAATGGCACCTGGTCACAACTTGCCATATGGAATTTGGAAATCATTGAACAGGCTGAGGACGGGGGTTTCACGCTGCTAGAACAATCTCAAGAAATAGAATAATGATGAGTTCTGTGACTGCAGCATGTTACAAGATCCGGAACACCTGCTGATCTGCCCCTTGATGGAGGACATAATTGTATCAAAAGACGATTTTTTGGCTGCAAATGCTAATGCTATAACTGTTGCTACTTACTGGCAAAATCTAATTTGATTCGGCCACGGAAATAAAATAAATAAACGCTGTGGTTGGTTGGTTCCTCAGTTTAGGGGCTGCGACAACGTGGTCATGTAGCCCCGTGAACTTTGGGTGTGTGTAGAATCTGTCTGATAACCGGTGTTAATTCTGATGGCTGTATTAGTGTGTGTTCAGCTTCATTATAATTTATGCATTTGATTAGGGAAATAACCAATACCAAAAAAATAGAAATACGTACAAAATATCATCTAAGAATCTATATCTGTTTTTAATTCAAGTAAGGACTGCAGACATTCGAGTTTCAAGTAGTTCCAACTTTTGCTACCAAACGCCATCGTCAACGACCAACTAGTTCTGAGCTTGGTTAATAGAAGACACCGCAGTTGGCTCCTGGCGACGAATTTGGAACCTAGGAGCGTTAGTCAAATCTAACGTATAATTTAGCTTCACACAACTGGATGGTTCTTTATCATGCCATAAATCTATGACATGGGAACGCCGGCTTTACTTCCCCTCCGAAGGAAGGCATACTGAGGGATTTTAACGCTCTTAAAAAATCCGACGACTTCGGCCGGGTTTGGACCCGCGACCTTGGGAATAGAAACACAGCATGCTACCAACTACGCCATCGAAGCCGCCTGACAACGCTGTGCCTCACTCTGGGAAAGCCTTGGCTGCAGGCAGATTTGAAAGGCGAGCCGCACGTTAACCAGGAAAGTGAGGGGACTATACTTGCGTCTATCTACTGAGATGTCAGCGGGGCATCGTGGCCCTTCGCCTGATATCGGCAAACCTCGCGTTAGCTCGGTTCTTCCCTCCATTTTCAGCTAAACACGTGCTACTGAACCATGTTTCACGCTGCTAGTGGAATGCAATAAATGTCGAGTTCTGTTCTTTGAAGTATTTCAAGTTATTCGTGATTCAGTAGCCTACAATTTACCCATTAAGTGACTTAACCTTTCTCCACGTTGCTAGTAGGCGGCTTCGGTGGCCTATTTGGTAGCATGCTGAGCTTCTATGCCCAAGGTCGCGGGTTCAAACCCGGCCGAAGTCGTCGGATTTTTTAAGAGCGTTAAAATCCCACAGTATGCCTTCCTTCGGAGGGGAGTTAAGCCTGCGTTCCCATGTCATAGATTTATGGCATGATAAAGAACCATGCAGTTGTGTGAAGCTAAATTATACGTTAGATTTGACTAACGCTCTTAGGTTCCAACGTTCGTCACCAGGAGCCGACTGCGGTGGCATCTAAAAACAAAGTTCAGAACTAGTTGGTCGTTGACGGTGGCGTTTGGTAGCAAAATTTGGAACTACTTGTAAATCAAAAGTCTGCAGTCCTTACTTGAATTGTAAAAAACAGGTAACACACACTAATACAGCCGTCACAAGTAACACCGGTTATCAGAGAGATTCTACACACATACCAAAGTACACGGGGCTATATAACCGCGTTGTCGCAGCCCCTAAACTGAGGAACCAACCAACCACGTCGCTAATGGAATGCTGTGCTCATTTAGGTAGCCGACATATTTTAATCATTCATGACTTGTCTTATGAACACTAGTGTTAAGTTTGGAATTCTTCTGTGATTACTTGTTTATCTGCACGCTGAGCGCTGAGACTACCGAGCTAATGCGAGGTTTGCCGATAGCAGGCGAAGGGCCCCGAAGCCCCGCTGACATCTCGGTAGATAGACGCGAGTGGTAATCGTTTAATAGAGTACCTGCAAGAAGAACTTGCCGAAACTCAACGATGCGCAGAGACCAATATCAATCGACATATTTTAATGCTCATTGCGGGGCTCTTGTGTGTCTCCCGAATGCTGATTACCGGGCTCACTGCTGGTCGCGGTCTACAGCTGTAATTCTAGCGTAGAGTGCAAGGAAGAAGCAAACAATATAGGCTAATTAGGTTATAGGTTACTGTGTCCCGGCTCAGGTAATAACTACTGTGTAAGGCATTACATACACGCGCTGAGATCTCACATGAACCCCAGTCACAGTATAGCATGCCAAACCTCCTGTTGGACGGACGATCCGTTCACAACTGCTGCCAGCGAGCTACTGAAGCGAAGTGGGAGGGGTGTGTTCTGGCACTACCGAACCCACCCGAACATTGCCGAAGATATGCGCAGGATTCTGTGCAAACTCTTCTTGCGCGTATTCTACTGGCTGGGGACTATTCTGAAGGGGACAAAAGCATGAATTTGTAATATTTGAAACGAGGTGTCCATGTTGCGTAATGACTAGCATTCTTGGCTATCACCATGGAGGCCCGAGTTCGATTCCCGTCTCTGCCAAGAAATTAAATTCTGATCTTACGGCTGGAACGGGGTACACTCAGCCTCGTGAGGCAAAACTGAGAAGAAGCGGTTTAAATTCCTTCTTCAGCCATCCTGGAAATGGTTTTCTGTGGTTTCTCCACTTCTACTCCAGGCAAGTGCCTAACTTAAGGCCACGGCCGCTTCCTACCCAAATGCTACCTCAATCACAAATACACACAAGAGTACAGACACCACAGTGACACAGGATATAAGACAAATTCTACACACATCCAAGTACACGGGGCTACATGACTGAGGTAGGAATCCAACCCGCATGTTCTCAGTTTTGCCTCATGAGGCTGCGAGTTCCCCGTATCTAGCCTTCAGACCAGAATTATTTTCCTTGTAAGAGCCGGGTATCGAATCCACCTCAGGGGAGACAGCTAACAGTGCTAGTCACTACACCACGAGGTGGCCAAGAAGGAAACAGCAGTTGCTCCCGATGTTACTAACAAATGACTCTCCTAGTCCACTGTTGCAATTTCTACATTTCTGAAACTCAAATACTTAATGCATTTCGTCCGACTGGCTGCGAGGCGCAGTGGTAGCGTTCTGGCCTGCTGTTCCCGAGTTTGCAGGATCTAATCCTCGTCAGTTGGCATTTGAGGGTGCACCATTGTGAGGGATCCGTGTCAGTAGATTTACTAGTACGTTAAAGATCCACTTCGAGGCAAAATTCCGTCACTCCGGTGTCTTCAAAAGCCTCAGTAGTTAAACGGGACGTGAAACCAATAACATTATTATTATTAGGTCTAATAATAATAATAATAATAATAATAATAATAATAATAATAATAATAATAAAATGGTATAGCAGTTGATCGTTTCTGGGCAAAGACAGGTTGATTATACTGTGTGTGTATAATTCCATGTTTTTCCTTTGCTTTTGTGTGTACAATATTATATATCTGCCTCTGATTCGAGTAAATACATAAATACATTATTCATTTCGTCCGCGTCCGATTTTACAAAACTTTCTAACTCAAATTGTCACATATTTGTGACTAGAATGAAATACATAAATAAGTAAAACAAAAGAAAATATTCACGCTGACATGGCTAATATTTTTAAACATTTCAAAAATCCTCTCGTACTTAAAATATAAAGAGGACAATCATTTCCGGGAAAAAGGGGACACATTGTAGCTCTTTCGTGAAGCATCTTTTCTCTTAAATTATAAAGAACGGAATGATTGAAAATACCCAAAGAAATTAGTTAATAACCATCCTTTATTATTCCGCCCAGCACCTGGTGTGCGTGTTCGAGTCTGCAGTCTTTTGACTGGTTTGATGCAGCTTTCCTTGCCTCCATGTCCTAAGCTAATCGTTTCATTTCTACACAGCTACCACACCTTGCATATGAGGCAATCTGTTTAACCTTGGTCTACCCCTAGATTTCTTGCCCTCAATCCTTCCGTCCATAACTAAGTTTGCTATTCCTGGGTGTCTTAGTACGTGTCCTACCAACCTATCTCCTCCCTTCATTAGCAGTCGACAGAATCATCTCTCCTGTCCCACTCGTCTTAATACCTCTTCGTTTGTAACCCTATCTACCCATCTGATCTTCAGCATTCTCCTGTAACACCACATTTCAAACGCTTCTATTCTCCTCTTTTCTGCTGCACCAATAGTCCAAGTTTCACTTCCATAGAGCGCCACGCTTTCAAAAAGGCTTCTTAATACCTAAATCTATAAACAACTTTTGTTTACTAAGGCAACACTGAAAAGTGGCTTCAACCCCCATAACCTAAATCTTTATATTTGTTTCTAATAATGTTATTGGTTTTTAAGTCCCTTTTATGTAGGCCTACTGGGGCATTTAGAGACGCCGGGGTGCTGGAATTTTTATCCCGAAGGGGATCTTTAACGTGCCAGTAAATCTACTGACACGGCTCCCTCGCATTTGCGCACCCTCAAATGCCAGCTGACGAGGATTAGATCCTGCAACCTTGAGAACAGCAGGGGAGAACGTTACCACTGCGCCACGCAGCCAGTCTTGTGGTTGTTTCATTTGACTGCCTTGGACATCACGGTTATTTATCCCCGTGTACTTGAGTGTGTGTGTAATTTTGTCTAATAAGCTGTGTTATTATGATGGCTGTATTAGTTTGTGTGTTAGGCAGAAGGACTGCAGACGATTAATTTTTCCATGTTGTTCCTACTTTTGCCACCAAATGCTAACCTCTGCGACACTTAGCTGCGGACGCGGCTACTAAATGCCATCGCAGTCAACACCCGGAGGAGAACGTTGGAACTAATAGAGTGTTATCAAACTAACCTGCAAAAGATTTTTGCTTCCACAAGTGTAATTAGTGGAAGGTTCTTTTTCATGCCATAAATATATGATATGGGACAAGGCATACTGAAACCCCTTAACTTACTTGATTTCAATTCATTAATGAACTTACCTCTTTGCAGCACTGTAGTACGATGGACTCAGAAGCATCCATCCAAGAACCGGTTAGCTTTGCCTCCAGAACAATTGGGCTCATACACTGTCCAAGCGGTGAATCCATTCCCAAACAATCGCCTACGTTCATTGTAAACTCTCCGGGCACAACTCAGGTCGTCAGTGATGTCATCATTGTGGAACTGAGAACACGCGATGTTACAGCCATTGCGAGGTCCTGGAGTGCACCACCAGAGGTCGCTGATCTGGAATATGCCATGGTCCTTGCTGCCGTCCGGATTTTTAGTGCCTAAAGCATTTGTGTTGAACGAGGACTCGTAGTTGGCAATGCACACCCATGTCGCTAACTGATCGCCTGGAACTCCACGGTTTCTCAGTTCTCTGGCTAAATCACACCTGTCATATATCCTGGCTTGCGCTACCACCACGGCGGCTACCAGAAGTAAGATGGTAGTTGTAGCCATGGTTACCAGAGAACAGCTTACTGTAGCCTGACTCTGAACGTTGAGTTTATATACACCTTTCTCCTGTATTAATTCTTCACGTAGAAAGAGGAAGAGTTGAGGAAATACTAGTGATTGCCTAAGAGCATCTTCCAACTATAGAACAGGAAATAATGATGGAATGGTAACACTTGTGCAGTTCCAGTAAACGATAGGCCTGCATTCACGCAATCTGAAGTTGTATTTCCTCCATGTCCCACTAGATGAAAAAAAAATATAAACACGTCCCTTGTCTTACGTGCTCGGTTTAAGAATTGTCAGATAGTAAGTTGACCTATTCATTCTACGCGAGGGGTCGCATAGTCATCCGAAATCAAGAATCCTTGTGCGGCTTCGGTGGTGTAGTTGGTAACATGCTGAGCTTCTATGCCCAAGGTCGCGGGTTCAAACACGTCCGAATTCGTCGTATTTTAAGAGCGTTAAAAATCCCTCAGTATGCCTTCCTTTGGAGGGAAAGTAAAGCCGGCGCACAATGGACTAGAATCTTGAAAACGAAGCCAAAATATAAAGAGTTGTTCAATTTGTACGAAAAAATAGTATGTAAACGTTATCGAAGTTGCTGATTAATAATATATCAATAAGTCAAAATGGCGGGAAAAAATCGATAAGTCATTTTATTCATATACAAGTATTTTTGGGGGAATTATCGAGGTTGCTGATGAAGATTGAGTTCAAAATTTTTTTAAACAAAATGGTGGATCCAACATGGCGGACCAAAATTGATAAAATACTGTTTATTTATATAAAAATCAATATTTAGGGGTTGTTGTAGTTAATGGTTAAAAATATATGCTCGAAAAATGAAAAGCTTCAAAAAATAACCAAATAGAGGATAGAAGGTAGTGTAAAATAATACAAACAAGTAGTTCCGTGAAGAACTATACAGCCTATTTTCATATATCCTACTCATGTTAATTGCCTCTATAAATATGCAAAATATCAGTTTGATTGTTGTGATAGATTCGTAGATATACAGAACCGTCTAAATCTTTCAGATGGTCGCCAGGTTGGATTTGTATTTTTGTACTATTACATGAAGATTATTGTGTACGAGTGGTATTCAAACTTCAATCGCATGATTAGGACACAAGAAGTAAAAACGAGATTTTAAAATTTCGCACAGCTGTCATATTGTGATTATGAAAACAATTGAAATAAATTAGATGCCAGTAGATTAACATTTTTATAAGCATTTAACGTGCAAAGTTTCACTGCACTCGGATGGTTTAATCGCGAGAAACGTCCATTTAAATATTTATACTTCGCGTCGCCGCCATGTTGGATTTGTGCTCGCTAGGTTACTGAAATCCTATAGGTGAACTTAATATATACATAGCCTCTATGAACATTAAAAAAACAGTTTGATTGCTGTAAAAGATTCGTAGATATTGAGAACCGTAAAAATATTTCGGATGCTCGCCATTTTGGTTTGTTATGTGTATAGTCCATAGAGTTATGTACCATTAAAGCAAAACTTTTGCGTAGCTTCATTATTCAAACTTTCACTTCGATCGCACGATTACGACTCAAGAAATAAAAACTTACTTTTAAAACTTCGCACAGCCGCCATCTTGAGATTATGTAAACAATTGAACTAAATTAGATGTCAGTGAATTACAATATCTATAGTCATTTACTGTACCACATCTCACTGTACTCAGATGGTTAAATCACGAGAAAAGTCTATTAATATGTTTCAACTTCGCTTGGTCGCCATGTTCGTTTTGTACTTGACAGGTTTTTGAAAATTACATAAATAAACTTGTAGCAGCGTCTTTTATCACCGTACAAACTTTTAGGGTGATATCTGTAATAGTTTCGGAGATATAGAATGCCAGAGAAATATTTCGCACAGCCCCCATTTTGAGGTTATGTAAACAACTGAACTAAATTAGACACCCGTGCATTACAGTGCGGATAAACATTTGCTGTACCAAGTTTAATTACGTTTGGATGGTTAAATCGCGAGAAAAGTCTATTTAAAAGTCTCAACTTCGTTTGGCAGCCATGTTGGTTTTGTAGTTACTAAGTTTTTGAAAGTCTCATAGATGAACTTCTAGTAGTGCACTTTATGACCGTACACAATTTCAGGGTGATATCGGTAATAGGTTCGGAGATACTGAATGCTGGTGAAATATTTCGCACAGCCGTCATGTTGGATTGGTGAGATACAATAAAATTTGAAGGGCATGGTCGGGGTCGGCCCGAATGGTGCTATGATCTTACCGAGTTTCATTGGCATCACTCCTGCCGTTTAGGAGTTATTAGGGGGACACACGCAAACACACACACACACACACACACGGACAAAAGGTGATCTCATAAACCTATTTTTTCATAAAATGAAAATAGGCCAAAACTAATTTTAATTCAATGACTATTATTCATTTAGTAAATTGTTTGTAACTATAATTAGAAGTTGTCGTTTTCTCCTTCTTTTTCATCATCTTCTTTATCTTCTTTATCTTCTTCTGCTTCTTCAACTGAATCGTCGTCATAATCATCATCATCATCTTCAAAGACAGTTTCCTCATCATCTGCATCGGAATCTTTATAATCTTCCGCCACAGGAACTAAGAGGGCAACGGCGCGGCGTCTCGCGACAAACTCTTCTGTTTCTGTGGTGATGATTTGCGTAGAGAAGAAATATAGGGGTCTGTGGTTGCCAACGATCTCCCGAACACGTCGTCCATAGTCTTAACTCTGGAAAACCTTTGAGAAAAACTCAGGCGATATTGCCCTATCAGCTTATTGGTAGTGTCTGGCAGTAGCTATGGCGTAAGCTCGAAACTTTTCAATGCCGATTTGACGTCCGCTCGAAATTGTCTGCAAAATAATGTGAAAACGGTGGATTAGTTCTTCGGAATCTCCAGTTATCAACGCTGATGTTGGAGTGTTTTCAAAGAAACGTCGAAAGGTGTTTCCGTCCTTCTTTAACTTATTATATTCTTTACAATGCTTCTAGGCATCGATTATAATTTAAATTGTACAAATTTAGCTCATAATTAATTAATGTTATTGTCATTTTTCAACATGTCTCAATAATGACATTTTGCAAGTATCGCTTAAAACGTGGCTCAAAGCTGGAGTTGGTAATGGTTGGTGGACTTGAAGGTTAATTTACAAAGCTAATAATGTATACTTGAGGACACAGTGCAAATGAAAGCGGAATGTCGTGGAATTCGTAACTTATCTCTATTTTTAAGCACGTTTTACAATTTTCTCGTGCATTTTCCGGTATTGAGTTAATTAAAAGAAAAAATGTATAATTTAATGACTTAATAATGATATAAATGTTTTTTATATAGTACATACATTCTGGAACACTCACAATATTGAAAATATTCGCTTCAGTTACACAGAACACAAATATTTGTCTTAAACTACAAGACTATTTTGTAGCCTGGCCGGCTGCACGCACCGCTATCAATTAATTGCCGCGATTGACCTGAACTATAACGGACGAAATGGACACCTACTCGTCCGCACAACCGGTATTCAGTAGTTCCAACATTACTGTAGCCAACTTGATGGTCCAAAATTCCCAACTCGATTTTTTCCCCCCTTTTTGGCCACGTTTTCAAGATTCTGGCCCACTGTGCGGCGGTCCCATTTATGGCATGAAAAAGAACCTTCCACTAACTACACTTGTGTGAAGCCAAAATTTGTAGGTTAGAATTGATAACCCTCTATTAGTTCCAACATTCGCCACCAGGTGCTGACGGCGATGCCATCTAGTAGCCAAGTCCGCAAGCTAGGTGTCGTGGCCGGTAGCATTTGGTAGCAAAAGTAGGAACTACAGTACTTGAAATTACTGTCTGAAGTCCTTACTTGAAATAAAACAGATAACCCACATTAAAACAGCCATCACAATTAACACCGGTTATCAGACAGATTCTACACACCCAAAGTACACGGGGCTACATGACCACGTTGTCGCAGCCCCTAAACTAAGGAACCAACCAAGAATCCTTGCAAAAATCGAAAAAAAAGTTATATTTTTATGAAAATACGTATGGGGTTATAGATCTCCTATAACGAATGTGAACACTGTTATTTTTAATCAAAATAGAGGCTTCAAAGTGTTAGGCGTTGTTATTGAAATATATGCAAATTGCATACAAATTAATGTGTAGATTTTACGAGGCCGTTGATAACGGATCCAACCCTTTATAAATGGATATAACTTACACCTCACCACAACATTGTAAAGATGATTATTTATCTATAGGCGAATCTTAAATGTTCGCCATTTTAATGTCACTATCTCTCTATATATAAAAATGAAAGTTTGTCTGTTTTTTCTGAATTTCTACGGAAATTTGCGTTATTTACGCGTTTCAGACTGTTTTATGACGGATGCGTGCGAAAATAATTATTTTGTCTGTCTGTCTGTCTGTCTGTACGTCTGTCTGTTTGTCTGTGGACAACTATGTTCCCTTATAGCTCAAGAACGGCTGGGTGGATCAACGTACAATTTGGTACAGATATCCTTCAGAGGCACGACACTAATCATTGATGTAACTTTTCTCTGTAGCTCTCATAAAAGGAGGCCTACCCCCTTAAAACACATACTGAAATAGGCGTAGAAGGGCGAGACAAAGCTAATTTTTAGCCCCTCAATGTGAGAAACGAAACGCGAGGGCCCCCAAAAACCACCTTTTTAGGCCCTAAAACCAACCGTTTTTGAGATATTCCCAGAAAACTAATTTCATTTAATACAATAATGAA
Organism: Meconema thalassinum; assembly: GCA_946902985.2. Lineage (NCBI taxonomy): Eukaryota > Metazoa > Arthropoda > Insecta > Orthoptera > Tettigoniidae > Meconema > Meconema thalassinum. The sequence continues at coordinate 331,344,690 of OX336388.2, forward strand.
AGAATGCAATCCGGTAACCATGGCAACAGAAACTCACAGGTCTATCTATTGCTGTAAGACGCAATACAATTCCATTTATTACATTACTGAGATAGTTTGCAAACGGCTATAAGTTTATAACGGAACCAAATCAAGCTGTAAAAATCATCAATACATATAATGCGCTTAAGGGGGTCAAGGGGTACTCTAGAATTTTTTCACGCGATTTACACGTGCGGGTGTGGTACGGAAGGTCTATTACGTCTCTATCTCTATATTGTTATATTATTACTATAATTAATTTTATTATTATTATACTACGGCCTACAACGACGAGGCAAAGCTTATTTTCTGCCCCTTGGTGTCAGAAACAGAACTCGGGGACCCTAAATAGCCGTAAAGGGTCCCCGAAAACTACATTTTAATGCTCTAATACCAACAGTTTCTGATATTCCCAGAAAACTAATTTCATTTAATAAACTAATGAAGGAATGCACGCCAATAGCCATGACAAAAGCATTTCAAAATGTGACATCCAACTTTCCATTTATTTCTGCAAGAAGTAATGCCACTCCAATTATTAAATTTCTGTGAACGTTTGCAAATTTCTGTGAACGTTTGCAATGTCTATAAGGTTATCACGGAACCAACTAAAACTGTAAAATTCATCAATGCGCTTAAGGGGGTCAGGGGTTACCATAGATTTTTTTCACACGACTTAAACATGCGATATGTCGTACAGAAGGTGTATTATATCTCTAAACAGCAACATTATTTTCAAAAATGTCTGAATTGAAACAGTATTTTATTTCTTGCTTTTAGGAATTTGGGCCATATGAGGCTAAAAAACCTGATTTTTCACGCACTACAAGCCTTTATAATTTATTAAAGAGGTCTTCCTCTGGATGGGGACTTGACACAACAGTGAGGGTCAGTTTTTATGTAACGTGTATTGCGTTTTGTCTACGAGGTTTTCAATTTCATTTTCACGTCAAGAAGTACACGTTAGGTAAATTTAGTTTCAGAGGTTCCAAGCCTCTAACCATTGCAATAGTAGCTCAATTGATTACGTCTGGCTATTAATACCAAAGACCGTTCGAAGAATGGGTACTTCTGCTAGTCTTATTATATAATAATAATATAATAAGATATCGTATGGCCTCGGGTGCCGGGTGCAAACTTTGTTATTTGACACCCGAAGGGTAGCTTGCATGTCAAATTTTGTTGTTCCTTGAAGCACTATGGAAGTCAAGGAGGTTTGATATCTAAGCTCCTTGAACACTATGGCGCTTTCTAGTAGAGAAATGAGGAACTTTGTATTGGCGGAATCTCCCGAGATTAATTTTGCCATTATGAACACGGCCTACTGAATTCAAATGAGTTCTTTGACATGCCAACATCGTATGACATGGTGTCGTAATTTTTTCCGCCTTTCAAAAATCACTTACAACGGCCAGGAGCGAACCTGCAAGCTTGGGGTTAGTAGACCGACACGTTGACCACTCACCCACCTTGGCAAGCATCTTATTATATAATACGCTAAGGTGTATGTGTCACAAAACTCAAGCTCCTAAAATAGAGGGAGTTAGAAGATGTGGTTTGTACCAAAATCTTCCAAATCGTCTCAATAGTACAGGGAAAATCCTGCATTTCTTGAAAAGTCAACGGAAATATGTTTAAGTGTTTATAAAGTGCTTTTAAGCAAATAAACAAGACGATAGCCCCTGATAGAACTGTGCTGCGTCTAGCCCGCATAGCACTAGTACCGGGCGGGTAGTCTGTACACATGGGGCGCACACAACCCATTATGCGAGAGTTCTCGCACGGGTCCGCCAGTTTTTAATTAAAAAAAAATGAAAATCCACAGCCGGCTTCCTGTCTCCGACCGGGTCAGGAATGGAATGAATGAAACCCCCATCTAGCGGGGAATATATGAACTGTGCCGGCTGCCGAAGCCTGTCGCACTCCTCTGGGGCAATGATTAAATGAATGACAGATGAAATGAAATGATAGTGGAGAGTGTTGCTGGAATGAAATTTTGACAGGGAAAACCGGAGGACCCGGAGAAAAACCTGTCTGCCTCCGTTTTGTCCAGCACAGATCTCACATGGAGTGACCGGGATTTGAACCACGGACCCAGCGGTGAGAGGCCGGCGTGCTGCCGCCTAAGCCACGGAGGCTCAGTTTTTAATTTAAAAAAAAATTCAAATGTGTTATCAGTGACCTCAAATATAGCGAATACCAAATATTTTTTTTCTTTGCCCGTTGAAATCTACCACCGCCTTCCGGCGTGCCGAGAGTGATTTTGTTTGTGGGTGTGTCTATTGTTTTTGCGGATTTCCCTCCATTCTAGAAATTACAGTACATAGGTAGCCTATATTGCGCAGGCAATTCCTTCACAACCAGTCACGTAGCAACTATAGGGAATGCGATGTTCTGCAATGCCATCTCATAATTTCATTGACCTCACTCAGTTGAATCCCTTTTCCTTGAAAATGTCACAAATCAAGTTCACTAATAGAAATGTGATATTCTGCAATAACCTGACGCAGTCACTTCCTTCTTCCTCAATGGCAGGGGAGTTCCCGAATCGCATTCCAAATGTAACACTCTGCTACAGTTCTTGTAAGGACTTAGGTGTTGTAAGCAATAACAATAATAATAATAATAATAATAATAATAATAACGGACACCATACGCTAAAGAAGACTCTCCTTTTATAGCCATTTAACACGAATGAGCTCTGGAAGATTGTCAAATAGAATTTGTGCCTACTTTGTGGGAAAGAAAACCAAAGGGATCTGGTTTACAGAGGTGGAAAAAGACATACAAGAACTGGGGATATCACATGAGGAAATCTTGGAACGTGACTCTTTGAAGAAGAAACTTGGGGAAATACAGAGTTTTCAGCCAAAACCTATATTAAAAACCGGCAAGTGTCAAGTCCTGCCTTTCCTATGGTATACATTCTAACTACAGGGTGATTCTTTTATTGGAGTGGGGCGGGCGAGCGCGCCTTCCGCCAGCCAACCGAGCTCGCACCGCGGATTGCGCGCAGGTGGAAACCGTAACAAAGTACATTAATTAATGGTAAATTCATCAGCAAATCATGATTAAAGAACTTACCTATCCACAGGTGATGCTGATAATGTTCTTCTTCAGCTGACAATGAGGCGTTTTACCGTGTAAATAAATTAGTGTTTACACGTTGTAATTCCCTTCTGTTGTGAGGGATATCTGCTGCCGTATATTGTTCTCCAGCTCCACTAGGGTACGGGTAATGGATCTGTACACTTTGTATTTTAAATTAGCCCATAATTGAACATCAAACGGGCTTAGGTCCATGCTTCGATTAATTACAGTAAACACGCAGTGGGGTGCAGGAGTAGCAACATAATGTAACGATATAACATCCAACGTTACTGTCTGTCAGCTGAAGGAGAACATTTTTAGTATCTTGTGTGAAAAGGAAAGTTCTAACCTTTAACTGGTGATGTGAGGTCATCCAGATTCCCAAGAAATAAAAAGAACATCTGTGCTTCTTTAATTAAATCTTGCAGCTGTTGTTTGTGTTACCTTCTTATCTGTGCGCTGACACTACACACCCTCATTGATGAAAGTTTAGTGACTTAATGGCTTTAATGATCCTGGCTAGATCGCCTCCACCTCACGCAACCCTGCGGACCGAGCTCGGTTGGCTAGCGGAAGGCGCGCGCACCCGGCAGTCGGCCGCCGGTCCCGCTCCAGCAAAAGAATCTCACTGTATAAAATATGCCGTCAAGTCTCATAAATTTACATTGACTTTCTCTTAAAACTATGTATACAATATGACGATGATGATGTGGTTAAAGTGTCCCTTCTCTGGATGAAAATAAATGAATAAAATAGGTCTAAAATCGATACAAACACTTTAATTGGCAAATCAATAACATACTCAGCAATAAAATAACACTCGTAATATAAATACAGTAATTAATAAAGATTATACTGTAAAGGATTAAATATCCGTTACGATATACAGTAGCTAACTGCAGTATTAAGTAAGTACGTAAATAATAAATAAATAACTTAGAATGCAAATACATTTGCCATTGATAGCACAAATGATTTAAATATCCGTATTGATAGTTGAATTAAAAGTTTATATTATACGCCAATCGATACTCACACAAATATACAGGGTCTTTCATATAAAATAAGAGCGCCAAGCGGCGGCTTTGTTAACCGCAGCTGCGGTCGCCTTGGCCGAGCTTGTGGCGCGCCACGGCCCCCTGCTGTAGTATGAAAGCGCGCGCATAGTACATACGAGGGCTGATTTTTAATATATTTTTTTCCAAGTCCCGGGGTCTGTATAAAAATAACAGATTGTCATTACCAAACTTGGCCTTGCAATAAGCGTGCAGGTGCTCAGTCGCCAGTCTAAACCTCAAGTGCTAACATGGTGAGACAGTTATCATTGCAACATCGTATTTTTGTATGTAAAACTTATTAAGTACGAGTCGGCTCGGTGGGTACGTGATGCATTTGTTCAGCAATTCCCTGATGAAGTGCCACCTTCACTAGCTCAGATTCACGTAATTGCAAATAAGTTTGACACTACTGGCTCGGTGCTCTATAAAAAACATGCCCGCACACGAACAGTTTTAACAGAGGATGAGCTAGATGACATTGGCGAGAATCTTGAACGGTCTCCGAATAAATCACTCACAAAATTAGCACAAGTAGGGGTTTCGGTTTCATCAAAAATAACTAACTTAAGTAAGATTTCAGCATTGTACACACGCCAGCAAGGCCGCAGCATCAAATAGGATTGTACACACGCTTAAAGCAGGGGGCCTTGGCGCGCCACAAGCTCGGCCAAGTTACCGCAGCTGCAGTTAACAAAGCCGGCACTTGGCGCTCTTATTTTATATGAAAGACCCTGTATACAGGGCGTTTCAGGAGGAATAGTAAATATTTTAGGAGGTGGTAGTATAGATGAATGTTGTTGTTGTTTGAGTCTTCAGTCTTTTGACTGGTTTGATACAGCTCTCCATGCCTCCCTGTCCTGAGCTAATCGTTTCATCTCTACATAGCTACCACACCCTACATCCGAGGCAATCTGTTTAATATGTTCTAACCTTGGTCTACCCCTACAGTTCTTGTCCTCGACCCTTCCTTCCATAACTAAGCTTGATATTCCTGGGTGTCTTAGTATGTGTCCTACTAACCTATCTCTTCTCTTCATTAGCAGTCGCCAGAAACATCTCTCCTCTCCCACTCGTCTTAATACCTCTTCGTTTGTAACCCTATCTACCCATCTGATCTTCATCATTCTCCTGTAACACCACATTTCAAATGCTTCAATTCTCCTCTTTTCTGCTGCAACAATAGTCCAAGTTTCACTTCCATAGAGCGCCACGCTCCAGACAAAGGCTTTCAAAAATGACTTCCTAATACCTACATCTATGTTCGATGCCAACGGATTCCTGTTCTGTAGAAATGCTTTCCTTGCCTGAGCCAACCTACTTTTTATATCCTCTTTGCTTCGTCCATCACTGGTTATTTTACTTCCTAAGTAACAGAAGTCTCCTACTTCCTTCAGCTTTTCACCTGCCAATTTGATGTCCATAGAGGTTTCTGATTTATTTCGGCTGCATTCTAGTATTTTTGTTTTACATTTATTAATTTTCATCAAGTATTCATTCCGTAAGATGGAGTCCATACCATTCAAAAACTCATTCAAATCCTCAGGCGTGTCGACCAAGATGACGATGTCATCAGCAAATCTCAGAGTTGAAATTATTTCTCCTTGAATCTTCACTCCCACTTAACATTTTTCTCTAATTTCCTTCATTGCTTGTTCAATGTAAAGATTGAAAAGTATGGGTGATAAGTTGCAGCCTTGCCTTACACCTTTCTGAATACCAGCTTCTCTCTCATGTCCTTCAGCTCGAATGACTGCTGTCTGGTTTCTGTATAGATTGTAGATCACCCTCCTGTCCCTGTACTTTATTCCAATAGATTTCAAAATGTCAAACAATTTAGTCCTATCAACGTTATCAAAAGCCTTTTCTAAGTCTACAAATGCCATTAACGTTCTCTTATCTTTCCTTATTCTACCTTCCAAAATCAGCCTAAGACTTAGTACAGCTTCCCTTGTTCCTACATTTCTCCTGAAACCAAACTGGTCTTCACCCAACTCCGTTTCTATGAATTGCAATTAAAAATTCCATATAACATGTGTCCCATTTGCATTGCGTACCGAGATACAGATGTTGGTATGTAACTAGGGCAGTTGTCGTTTCGTGTGTTGGTACACCGGTTGCTAAGGGCGTATTTCACGATTGTCAACAGTCGTGTGTCGTTGTTCACGTTGTGCTTCAGTTTCCATTGAATGTGTTCACCTGTCAGTGTGCTTTGTTGACCAAGTTGACTGGACTGTGTCGTTTAGACATGCCGCACGTTTTTACACATACTGAGTATGCCGATATGGTATTTGTGTACGGGTTTTGTAACGCTGCTGCTGCTTGTAGAGAATACTGAATACGATGTCCTAACCGCAGACGACCAGATTCAAGAGTGTTTACAATACACTGCGTGACTCTGGTGCAGTACCCAGCTGATGATAAGGTGATACAACATCTAAACCTAACATTCCCAGGAGATGAATCGGGAGATATGGGCACGTTTCTTGGCCACCAAGGTCCCCGGACCTTACCCCTTTGGATGTTTGCCTGTGGGGATGGTTGAAAGGCGAAGTCTACAAGGAAAGAATTAACACAATAGTTGGTTGTTCGGATTATTCATAGTGCAGCCCTCATCAAAGAACGCCAAGACACATTCCGAAGAGCTACTGCACTGGGTGTTATCAAGAGAAGTGCAAAATGCATTGAAATTGGTGGTGGAACTTTTGAAAATCAACTTTGAACGTCCTCATTTGCCTTGGCTTTACATTTGTTTGGGTTAAATTCTACCAGCTGTAATGCGGTACGCAATAAAATTGGGACACATGTTATATGGATTTTGTATTGCAATTCTTCTATACTACCGCTTCCTAAAATATTTACTATTCCTTCTGAAACACCCTTTATATTATATATTGTACATGTTTCGACCTGACATTGAGGACTTCTTCAGCTCAAATTAAATGAAATTAATTAAGAATAAAAATAAAAATTATATAGGCTAGATGTACTTAAGTCTAAATTTGTTTGAAATCAAATGTTTATGTTCGACCCTGGCGAAATATAAATATTATAATTCAGAAAACTGTAGTATAATGAGGCTCATTATAGTACAAGTTTTCATTATGATACAGTTTCTTCCACCAATCAGAGCTCAAGAAACAGTTGTGTGACCAATTAGGTGAGGATAGCATCGCACCTGCGCTCACTTCCATAGCCCCCTATTTTAAAATTCACTGCGTGGCGAGTGTCATAGTGAGGTATTCCAGGAGGCCGTGGTCAAATACAAGGTATTCTCTGCATCTCATGCGCTCTGTTCAGTACATAAAATGGGTGAAATATCGACGGATATTTATGAATATTTATGTTCGAACATAAAATAGTTATCGTCGAACATAAACAATCGTATGCAACTCGCCTATAATGGCAATTAAGACACTCGTATGGAAATTGTAATAAAAATGAAATGAAGTAATAAAATGGAAATCCTTACAATGTAGTACTAAGTTGTAAATAAATAAATAAAATAAAATGTAATTTTGGGCTTTAAAATAATTTTTCAAAATGTAATTAGAAAAATAATAATTTTTTTAATAGTGAGTGTAAATAAATATTGGGCGTTATATTAAAAATTCAAAATATACATTTCATTTCAAACAAATTTAGACTTAAGTACATCTATATCAATTTTATTTTAATTCTTAATTGCTTTCTTATAATTTCACCTAAGGAGACCTCAATGTCAGGTCAGAACATGTACATTATATAATAGATATATTTGTGTGAGTATTGATTGGCGTATAATTTAAACTTTTAAATAATTAACTAACTAACTGAGCCTCCGTGGCTTAGGCGGCAGCACGCCAGCCTCTCACCGCTGGGTCCGTGGTTCAAATCCCGGTCACTCCATGTGAGATCTGTGCTGGACAAAACGGAGGCAGACAGGTTTTTCTCCGGGTACTCCGGTTTTCCCTGTCAAAAATCTCATTCCAGCAACACTCTCCACTATCATTTCATTTCATCTGTCATTCATTTAATCATTGCCCCAGAGGAGTGCGTCAGGCCTCGGCAGCCGGCACAGTCCATATCCTCGTCGCTAGAACGGGGCTTCATTCATTCCATTCCTGACCCGGTCGGAGACTGGAAGCAGGCTGTGGATTTTCATTTTCAACTAACTAACTACAGTAAATAAGTAGCGTGAATAAATAAATGCGTGCGAATAAATGAATGAATATTTAAATAAACAAATGAATGATAACTACCGTAACTAATTAACTATATACCAGGGGCGTATATAAGGGGTGGGGGACCGCCCCACCCCGAAACTTTTGTCACATATTATTATTTCACGGTCGCCTCCGTAGCGTAGCGGTCAGCATGGTTAGCTGCCGCCCCGGAGGTCCTGGGTTCGATTCCCGGCTCTGCCACGAAATTTGAAAAGTGGTATGAGGACTGGAACGGGGGTTTACTCTGCCTTCGGGTGGTCCAAATGAGTAGAGGGGGTTCGATTCCCACCTCAGCCATCCTCGAAGTGGTTTTCCGTGGTTTCCCACTTCGTCTTCGGGACAATGCCGGGATGGTACTGCCCCCGTAAATTGAATTATATTGAGACCACGATGGCTGTATTGGCAAATATGAGTAAAGTTATGGATGTCATAGTTGTGACGTGGATATTCATGACGTAGGCACGGATGACGCAGATTTCATGCAAGTAGGCTGATTGAGCTGAGATTCTTGGTGACGTCATGATTTTGTTCGAGAAAGATCTTAGATTTACGACGCAGTCGCAGGAAACAAGGTATTGTGCTAAGGAAGAAGTTACGCTATTGGAGGAGAGACTCGAACCAATGAACGATAGTTTGGAAGGAAGACGGAGATTGCTGAAACTACGATATTTAATTACTTTTGGCATGCAGAATTGCGGAAAACTATTTTCAGTTATGGCATTGATTTGGAATTTTGAAGAAATTAATTTTGAGTTTTTGAAATTTGAAAATCCGTTAAGTATAGCCAAAGTTAAAACTTCTAGCGATGACGCAGCAACAGGCTATGGAAGTGATGGATACGCCCCTTAAGAAGTTGATAAAAGGTCGAGCACAGAAGAGAGGAGCTCTCAGAACTCAGATCTCATAACTCAGAACTCATACTCAGAACTCATATCTCTCATACCGCTGATACCGCATATATATTTCAGATGTCATAGAGTCATTTTCGAGTGAATAAGTGAAGCAAGTTGTCTTTAGCGTGTGGTTAAAGCCCGGCGCATCGAACGAACACGGAGCAGTTCCATTTTACGCTGCTCGAAACTAGGTGAAGTTGAAACGCTCACATTAACGTTTCCACCAGATAAGATATCAAGAGTTAACTTCAGCCTTTATTATAATTCTATTGGGCAGTACAACATTGAGGTGTGTAGAAGATTTGAACAATTTCACAGTTATACTTCGAAAGATATCGGCACTTTAAGGCTGCCAACAAAAGTGATTTTCTCGCCACATGAGAAACACTTTTAAAATTCCACATTATACACTACGGCTGACACGTGGAGTGCAACAGTGATATTGGAGAATACGTTTGGTAATACAACGATACAGTCGACTATGGAACATTATAATCTTGCAGTGCTTTCAATGATTATAACAGTAGTTGAGATGGAAGGCTAAGGCTTTAATGCAATTGGGACATATATCGATTGAGTGAAATAACAGCATGGAACTTCGTTAATCGTCTTTCTACAAAAGCGAGCATGTAGTGAACATCCAACTACACTCATGCATCGTGAATCCATCGCTGAATTATACCAAATGACAGTGGAAATATTTTCATACTCCACGATTATGAATATTTCTGCGGAAATAACTACAATAAACTTCATGGCGAATTGCAACCAGAACTTCAGGGAACTTTCAAGAGAGGCCAGGGTTGTCCCGGCTCATAAAGAAGAGTTTTGCCAGAAGGATGTTTTCGTATCCACGGAGCAGTGCAATTTCGGAGGAGGAAGCAGTTCGAATCTCCGAGGACGCTGATTCCAGGTTCGAGGACGGAGCACATCTTTACGCTGGTGAAATGGAACCAACAGCAGTTTTCTTTGAAAACTTTCCTCTAGAACTTCAATCAACAGATAAGGTAGTCGTGAATGTTTCTTGTATTATTTGAGTCTTGTAGCGATATCTGAGCAACCATTCTTCCCATATTTTATGTCCTATATTTTGCCCCATTTTCTTACTAGATATTTCTGTACTCAGTACACTTCGATGATTTATGCCTTTTTCTTCGATTTGTTGAGACATTGTTATGTCATTGGCATACTTAAATAATTTTGGATCAGTTGAGACTGATGATTTAAATTCTTTCAGTAATTTGCATATTTTTGTAGTCACGATTTGACTGTAAAGTTAACGATTTGCTATGGCAGATTTGAATTCAGACAGCGTGTCATTTTATTAAAGTAATTCTATTCAGTAAATTACTTTGACCAATTTTCTGTCATCCTCAAGAAAGAAGAATAATTAAATGATTTTTGAGCGTTAAAATCTATTACGATATCGACGATCTTTGAAATACTAGTCGTCTTATGAACATGATTGCAACATAGACATTTATCATTGCATTATAGACAATTTTCTGAAATATGAACTTTGATTACGATTTATTGAATACACTATAGTAATGAACATTTGATAGGAGTTTTTCTCAATTATAGATTGGAACAATAATGTTTGCATTCCACAGTCTAATTGTATTCTATTCGACTATTCATGCAGTTTAGATGAACTTTGATTGAAGATAGTATTTTTATACTGCGTTACTTTGAAGATATTAATCTCAATTTTGATAGACCAGGGAGGAGTGTCTAATCGTATTTGCTATTAAATTTATTAGTGATTGGCAAATTTTTACTTCATATCGATTCATGAATGAAACCCACGAAGGTTAAATAATAACAGTCCTTAATACAATTGATGAATATAAGAATTTTTAAAGAGGACCAATGGATGTATAATCGTTAGTTCAGTGGACATGTAAAAGTCGCTGATGAATAATGCCCTTGAATAATGAAGGAGGTTCCCACAGTAATAAATGAAGTTGATGAATTTATAAGTGGAGGATTTTTGTATGTAGTTTGGAAGATTTTTATGCCATATATATGAAGATATATGATGAATTTTGGGCCAATTTTTGTGCAATTTTGTGCGTCTTGAGCGAAGTATTTTCCCGCTGAATGTATTGTTCTGGTTCTTTGAAAGTTATTCATATGAAAATACTGTTAAAATTAACAAGAGTGTTAAATAATTTGAGATATAGATTTTGCATGGAGGTTACCGTCACAAATATTAATAATTATTATTAAACCTTATTAAACCTGAATTTGACAGTTAAATATAACTAACCTTCATTGTTCGATTATATCACCACGATTTGAGTAATTATCAACCGGATAAACGTGTGGTTTAATGTATTTCTTGTATTAATAATATAAACAATATAATATTGTAAAATAATTATGTAAATATCTTTGATAATAATTTGAAATGATAGTGATTAATAGAGGCGTGTATAAAATTTTCAATTGTCATTTGACATTGTTATAAACAATTTATTATTGTTATAAATAATTAATGAACTTTTGTTATTAACATTAATAGTTTTTTTATACTCTAAACAACGCTAATTAAGCAGGTGGATTGAACAATTAAACATGATTTGGGATTGTTGGAGTAATCCACTGGTGTTTGAATGGAGCATTTAAGACATCTGCGTGATAATATTTCAGTTGAGATGTGAACATTCACGTGTTTTGAAAAGGAGAGCCAAGCTCTGAGGTAACTCGCTTATGCTAGGGTTGAACGAACGGGGAGTCCACTTTGACGATGCAGGTGCATTGCAGCTGGCCCGGACAACTGTATGACAGAGGCCAAGGACGTTTCCATAATAGCCTTGTGGCTATAAATAAAATGTGAAGTATATAAACACGCAAAACAATTGATATATGTGTCTCGTCCCAAATCCCGTTTCCATTCCAAATGCATTATTATTTTTACGTTGCTATGAGCTTGAGAAAGCTGAAACATTGTATGTAGAGAATACAAGTCCTACAGGAGGACATGATTATGTGGTCGATGGCTTCTGATTGCCACGTGGATTTTGTTGTTTTATTTTTGTTAAAATCATTCTTTATGTGAAATAAATTATTGTGCAGATTAAAGTTTCTCGTCTTCGTTCTGGTTCATTTTAAATATCATGGTGGAGGTTATTGTGTGGGCATACTTTAAGTGATCCAGTTGACAACCCAGTCCCCGAGATAAATTTAAGAGGTAAGTAAAGGTAAGTATGAACCCCCGTATATTTTGGTGTGTTCCACAATAATTTCTTGTTAACTATTGTGCTCTAATCTCGATAGTATCTGTCAGTGCCATTTTCATTGATGTAGTGTACCCGATACCTATTTTAGGCTATCGGCTACGCCAGCTGACATTAAGCTATAGTTGAGGTTTTGGGAAGCATTCAGATAAGATAGCGCATCGATCGCGTCAAGAAGAAAGCCAAGATGACGTAGGAGATCAAGACTCAAGGAGGCATTGAAATCTGTAAGAAGATAGAATTATTAATAAAGATGTGAAGCTTTATTGAAATATATATGGGATTATAATAAGTTAAAACAACTTAGAAGAGTATATATGACATGCATTATATGTGGAAATAATTTTATGGAAATAAGTTATTGTATAACAGAACAGCCGAGAGGAGTCGGGTTCGAGACTATCTTCGTGACGTAGGAGCACCGTGGTGGGGAGAATTAGCCACGTGCCGCACGGAGCTCATAAGCTGAGACACAGCGCTAAGCAGTTCAGTTGAGCTCAATGAGAGGAGCAGTACAGAGCAGCTCTATAGCACAGCGAGACGGGCATTGAAGGTCACGCAACACACGTAAACCGTCACGGCAAGTGTAGGCGACATTTCTCGCATCACCGAGCAACAGAGGCCGAGCGGGTCATCGATCCAGCCGGGCTGGCCGAGAAGACAATTGTGGATAGCCGGGGTATTTCAAAACCACACTGATCGCATATGGAGACTTTGTTTCAAGCTTCATTTCGACGTTGTTCGAACACAGGCTTTCACATACAACCTTATAACCATGCTGTTATATAATACATTCAAACGACTTTTTACTATTCCAAGTAAACTGAATGTTTAGCATAGGCTCTGATGAACATTACAGCGTGCATTTATAAGATTTTTATCTTATGCCATTTTCATGGATTACAAATTACAGACAGATACAGGGTGTATCGTAATCATGAACACTATCTAGTAAAATTTTTATTTTACTCAAGTAGAACTTTGCAGTAAGTTGAGAGTGGACTTACAATTCTCAAACTGAACATTTATCGGAACAGTGGCGTATATTAGAAGAAGAGTAGGGGGTCCGCTGTTTCCATGAACTTTTCGAGAAGGAGTTGGACGATATCCGCTATGGGTAATTCGAGGTTCAACATGATCGAGTAAACGTGAATAGGGACAAGATGGCACCACAGAGCGATGGATTCGGTTCCTGACGAGAGGAGTCCAACAGCTGATTCGCTTGGGATTTCGAAGGAAATCGTCATTTCATGGATGAAATGATATTCACGCCGATCTTACGAGAAATCTTTAGGTAGGGAAAATCGACGATCTTGGAAATTATTTTACAACTGATAATGAAAGGTATTGTAAGAGTTCTATCTACCTGATTCGATTATTTTCATGAATACTGGGCACACATGTATATTTTTCTAATAGGAGTGATTTGATTATTAAGACATGGTTTGAATTTATATACTTCGAATTTGCTAGAATATGGAGTGACCATATGATATGGCAGGCATCATTATTCGATATTCTCACCGTTGTTTGACTTTATTAAGAAGATGTTTGGTCTTATAGACATTTTTCCAGCTAGGATATTTTTCATGGATAGTTTTTTTTTTTTGAGTAACGAGTATTTCGAACTCGTGATCTGCAATTGATTATCAGAAACTACTTCGTCAGTTCATTGCATACTAGCGAGTGTGTATTATTCATCAGTAGGGATTTTTCCATTGGATTGTTTGGAGATATTAAGAAGTTATTCACTTTAGTGAATGAACGTCGCTTTTATATGACAACTAGAAACTTGTTGATTCCTTTCTGGTACATTCACTCATATAGCCTACGAGGTGGGGTCCTTCGTATTTATACGATTGTATGGTGGCTACTCACCTTACCCACCGTTCAGGGAACTATCATCCAAGTCGACGGGGCGAGGTCCTTCGTATTTATACGATTGCACGGTGGTTACACATCTTACTCGCCATTGAGGAACTCATTTTATCATCCGAATGTACACGAGATGTAAGTGAATTAAACAAGGAACTACTAGTCACATATCAGTCGAAATTTTGTTAAATAAAGTAACGATAAATGTCAACAGGATTGCATTTAGTAATTCTTGTTTGCCAATCCAATATTTTGTTGCTATACTCTTTTGAGAGTAATTTCAGATTTAACAGCTGTTACAGCTGATGCTTTGATGATTTTTATAATTGTGTTTGATACCTTTGAGAAGGATTTAAAGTAATTTAATCTTGTAAGATTAATCATTAATGGTCATAATTATTTTAAGGCAGATCAGTATTGCAGATTTTGATGTGAGAGATTATAGCACATTGGTGTTTTTCTACGATGTGAATTATGAAACTTGTGAAAGAGAATTTATGCTATTTGAAAGCAAATATTAAATTACTGAAGTAATGTTTTTCCAATTGTTTAAGAAGTTGTCTAGATATGATCAGAGTAATTACAGTCATTGGAGATTATGTGCGTTAATAATTTGAAGCCATTTATATATTTTTGTAGATCATGCAACGTGGTTAAATGAAGTTTGTGATAGGCATTTTGTGGAATTTGCCATTTGATAGTTGCAACGTTGATAATGTATTTTGAAGCGGACATGAGGTTGTCATACCCAGTCTAGCGTATTTGTTGAGATTCATGCTGTATGTGCTGAATATTTATGGAGTTTTTGTAGCAATTCTTATATTCAAATGTGATATTTGGAATATTGAAGAAATATAATGTCGTTGTGGATAGTTAGATCCAACGTGATGTCGTGGAGACAATAATATTTTTGGCATGATAATTAAATACGAGATATAACTTGGAAGTAATAAAACTGTAAGACAACGTTCTATAAACCTTATTAAACAATTTGTTAGGAAATTAAACAAATAAATGAAGTTTATAATACAAGATTTTCTGAAAATAATAATTAATGAAATAATAATCTGAGATTTAAGCATATTAACGATCTGACCTAATGAAATAAAAATCAGAATGACTAGATGAAATAATAAAATTAAATAACCAGATGATTGAAATTTAAATAAGTTGATAAATTAAATTTTGAAATAAATCGATGAATTAAATAAGTGGATGAATTAAAGATTGAATTAATTAAACTGATTGAAATAAATTATTAGACGATGGTAATGATGATGAATAACTGAATTAGAAGGTGATGATTAATTAAAGAAGCTGATGATTAATGAATTTATGGAATTAAATAAATTTAATTGAGAGATGATTCGAAGGAATTGCAACTTAAAATGTGAATTTAAATGATGTAATGGTGATGAATTAACGATTCTGACAGGAATATTTGGAATTTTGAAGTAAGAATTAATGTGAGAAATATTTAATTTTGATAATAATGATGAGGATGACCAATGAGAATTTGAATTTTCTGTAATTCACAGATAAGAGATTAATGACGATGTAAATAATGTAAATTAATTATTCAATGCTTAGGAACATTTGATTAACATGTTCTACGTTCAAATTATACCATGCAAACCATAATTTATGTGATATTTAATATGAGTGATTATTATATGTGTATGTTTAGGCAGATTAGTAACTTAATTAAATCCACATTGATGTTAAATTAAAGAGAATTAGGTCTCAGGTTTCACAAATGTCAGTGACGAAAGACATAGTGATACAGTGATCCTGAGAACCCAAGAGAACTTTATACATTTTTCTTGTTATGTGGATTGAAATAATTTTGCATTAGAAAGGAGATGGTTCGATTTTTGGACAATGACAATTTAACTTTGCATTCGACCATACTCTTAGGTAGGATTTATATTTAAAATGTCTGTCTGACTATCAAAGTAAAATAAATTTGTTTTTATCTTAGTTGTGATCTGATGATGGTGTGATGTTCCTTTTTCTTTCCTTGTCTTGAGTAAGGCTTATCCGGAAAGGAAGTGGTTTTGCTAGGAATTCAGTTGATGGCGCCCATTTATATTTGAATTATTTTTATTAACTTAAGCCCGTAACGACCCTAGAGATACTTTGTCTCGTGAAACCCACTGCTTTTTCACGAACTCAGCTGAATTTCCGACACATTCCTTATTTGACTAGATGTTCATTTAACTCCGCTCTGTCCTGGAACTCCAGGGATGTGATGTTATAGCAGATGGGTCATCGCATCCCCAGGACGAACGGGTACAGAGACAGAGGGAGAATTGGCTTTATCCAACTAGTGGGGCTTTTCGATTTTGTTAATTCGATGGAATCACATCAGATTTAGATTACTGAGAGATTGATCTCAAGTTCATTTAAGTGTGTTACAAAATTTATTATACTTAGTCAGACAATGTACTTGTGTGCCCAATCCAGTGTTCATGTTAATCGTATTAGTAATATCATGTTAGTTATAAGATATTTTTCCCTATACCCAAGTGAATGCAGGAATTGAGACATTGTGATGTGTTGTTGTCTAACGTCTCTATATAATTCTATATTGAAATATAATTATGTTGCCAGAGGATTTAGCGAAGGTGTTAGGAGAGTTACAGACGGGTATGTCTGGAATTGCAGAAACCATTTCTAAGATGGAAACTGAAGTTAAAGAACAAATTAATAAGTCAGAAGCTAGATTAGAAGCCAAATGTAAAGAGAATGTACAAGCATCACAATCTAGTACTGAAGAAAATTTGAAATTATTGCAGTCAACTAGTGAAGATAATTTAAAATCGTTAGAGACTAGGTTACAGTCAAATAGCAAAGATGAGTTGATGTTATTAGAGACTAGGCTACAGTCAAATAGCAAAGATGAGTTGATGTTGTTAGAAGAAAGATTACAGTCAAGGACTGAAAGTCATTTAAAAGCTAACTTGAAGGACAATTTCAAATCGTTGGAAGAGAAATTACAGTCTCGTAGTGAAGAAACTAATACTGAATTAGAAAATAAGTTAACCAGATTAGAGAATAGTTTAACTTTAAAGAACAATGAGATGTTGAAAACTTTACAATTAGACATAATTGCAGTAAACATGAAAGGAGAGGAAAATGTTCAGATATTAAGGAAAAATATTATCGAGTTAGAAAGTAGAGGGGAAGAAAATATTTTTACTTTAAGAACAGACGTTATGACCATACAGAAAGACATTAAGTCAGATGTATCGAAGTTGAGATTCGACATCGATGGTTTAGTGGCAGATGTAGGAAAAATTCAAGATTGGTCTACCGAAGTATCTTTCGAGGCTAAGATTAAGAGTCTAGAAACGAATCTAGGTAACGAAATAAAAGATTTGAAGACAGTAATTGGGACCATTAAAGATGAAGTCTTGGGAGAGGTCAATTCTAATATAAAGTCGTTAGAAAATCAATTGCAGAAGGATATTAGAAAGATAGACGACGATATAGAGCAAAAGGTTAACGAAAACTTAACTTTATTTAAAAATAGAGTCGGAGCAATCGTGGAAGAACGATATAATGAGGTCGATGCCGAAGCAAAAGAGAAACGTGACGGGTTAGATGAAAAATTAATCGCAGGTATGGCAAACTTAGAAGCTAGGTTTACGGAAAGCAAGGAAGCGATGAAATTAGATTCAACACTATTTAGAACAGATGTTGATCTGTTGAAAGAACAAGTCGCGTTAGTGAAGAACACGTGCGAAGGAAAGATTGACAAGTTGAGGAACGATCTAGACGAAAGTAACAAGACGCAGGATGTTACATCGTTAGATGAGCTGAAGACTCAGGTCAAGAGATTAGCAGAAGACAGGGTGACTAAACTAGAAACCATAGTTAACAGTTTTACCAGTCATAATGTGACATCAGGGGAAACATTGATGAATCAAACAGCGATAGACCGCAGTATGACGAATCAAGACACGAGCATGGTAGAAGACCGTCAAATGCAACCGAATGTGACATTCGAAAGGGTCAGTTCAACCCCTCAGGAGAATCCAAGTTCGAGTAGGAGTACGTCGAGTCCAAGTGAACGATACTCAGGTCCAGTCACAATTATAAGGAACCTAGATGACAAACCGAGAAAATTTTCGGGAAATACAGGAGTTACACCAGTAGAATTTCTGCGAGATATTCGAGACTACATGGCGGAACACAGGGTAGCCAAAGAAAGAGAGCTAAGGATAGTAGAACGCGCCTTAGATGGATCTGCACTTACGTGGTTTAGAGCGTTCAGAAGCAACTTGGCGAACATGGAGCAATTTGCCATGGCTTTCTTGAGGAGATTCTGGAGTGCCGAGGATCAACTCAACGTAAGAGCGGAGATGTACTCCAAACGCTATTCTACGTCACATCCGACGCATTACGCCAACTACTTCACGTCACAGCTGGCTAAATTACAGTTCCTTATTCCTCCATTGCCAGAAGAAGAGCTTTTGCAAGCTATAGCGCGACAGTTACCGATAGAGGTACAGCGATCTTTGATAGCATCGGGAGCCAATACGCTGGAACATTATGATGATATTTTGCGGCGATTGGATTATACGAGCGCACAGGTTACACCGAGAAGTAATAGGAACGACAACAGAAACACGCAAGAAGTAAATGCGGTAGTCGTGGACAATGCAGCTCAAACGGACAGAAGGGATTCCTGGGAAAACCGACGGAACGATGGGAATCGAGGAAATATCCGTAAAGCAAGAGGAAATGATCGATATAGAGGACCATATGAAAGGCCATACGATCAAGAAGCGAGAGACAGCCGGTATAGGAATTATAACCAAAATTCCAGGTATCAGGACAGGAATCGGTATAATAACAGATATCGGGGAAGGAATAACTGGAACCAAGGTCAACAGTTTAATGGAAACGACCGACAGGATGGCCGAAGAAACGATCCTAACGACAGAAGGGATAATCGTGGACATGAAAGGTCAAGACAGGAGGATAGACAGCCTAGTGCACCACTCGAAGAGACAGTGAGAGATGTCAATCGAGCCAGCACGAGTGAAGACAGAAGGAATAAACGTCAGAATAACACAGAATCAAGACGTTAATCATTGGAAGTCATCATTATAGAAAGTCAGAAAATACCATCATGCTGAGTAAAGGAAATTGTAGAGCTATCGTGTACATGTATAATATATTGAATGCCTGAGAGTGTATTTTTTTTTCTCAATCCTGATAAAAAAAAAAGGAGATGTACGGGAGAGATGTACCCGATACCTATTTTAGGCTATCGGCTACGCCAGCTGACATTAAGCTATAGTTGAGGTTTTGGGAAGCATTCAGATAAGATAGCGCATCGATCGCGTCAAGAAGAAAGCCAAGATGACGTAGGAGATCAAGACTCAAGGAGGCATTGAAATCTGTAAGAAGATAGAATTATTAATAAAGATGTGAAGCTTTATTGAAATATATATGGGATTATAATAAGTTAAAACAACTTAGAAGAGTATATATGACATGCATTATATGTGGAAATAATTTTATGGAAATAAGTTATTGTATAACAGAACAGCCGAGAGGAGTCGGGTTCGAGACTATCTTCGTGACGTAGGAGCACCGTGGTGGGGAGAATTAGCCACGTGCCGCACGGAGCTCATAAGCTGAGACACAGCGCTAAGCAGTTCAGTTGAGCTCAATGAGAGGAGCAGTACAGAGCAGCTCTATAGCACAGCGAGACGGGCATTGAAGGTCACGCAACACACGTAAACCGTCACGGCAAGTGTAGGCGACATTTCTCGCATCACCGAGCAACAGAGGCCGAGCGGGTCATCGATCCAGCCGGGCTGGCCGAGAAGACAATTGTGGATAGCCGGGGTATTTCAAAACCACACTGATCGCATATGGAGACTTTGTTTCAAGCTTCATTTCGACGTTGTTCGAACACAGGCTTTCACATGCAACCTTATAACCATGCTGTTATATAATACATTCAAACGACTTTTTACTATTCCAAGTAAACTGAATGTTTAGCATAGGCTCTGATGAACATTACAGCGTGCATTTATAAGATTTTTATCTTATGCCATTTTCATGGATTACAAATTACAGACAGATACAGGGTGTATCGTAATCATGAACACTATCTAGTAAAATTTTTATTTTACTCAAGTAGAACTTTGCAGTAAGTTGAGAGTGGACTTACAATTCTCAAACTGAACATTTATCGGAACAGTGGCGTATATTAGAAGAAGAGTAGGGGGTCCGCTGTTTCCATGAACTTTTCGAGAAGGAGTTGGACGATATCCGCTATGGGTAATTCGAGGTTCAACATGATCGAGTAAACGTGAATAGGGACAAGATGGCACCACAGAGCGATGGATTCGGTTCCTGACGAGAGGAGTCCAACAGCTGATTCGCTTGGGATTTCGAAGGAAATCGTCATTTCATGGATGAAATGATATTCACGCCGATCTTACGAGAAATCTTTAGGTAGGGAAAATCGACGATCTTGGAAATTATTTTACAACTGATAATGAAAGGTATTGTAAGAGTTCTATCTACCTGATTCGATTATTTTCATGAATACTGGGCACACATGTATATTTTTCTAATAGGAGTGATTTGATTATTAAGACATGGTTTGAATTTATATACTTCGAATTTGCTAGAATATGGAGTGACCATATGATATGGCAGGCATCATTATTCGATATTCTCACCGTTGTTTGACTTTATTAAGAAGATGTTTGGTCTTATAGACATTTTTCCAGCTAGGATATTTTTCATGGATAGTTTTTTTTTTTGAGTAACGAGTATTTCGAACTCGTGATCTGCAATTGATTATCAGAAACTACTTCGTCAGTTCATTGCATACTAGCGAGTGTGTATTATTCATCAGTAGGGATTTTTCCATTGGATTGTTTGGAGATATTAAGAAGTTATTCACTTTAGTGAATGAACGTCGCTTTTATATGACAACTAGAAACTTGTTGATTCCTTTCTGGTACATTCACTCATATAGCCTACGAGGTGGGGTCCTTCGTATTTATACGATTGTATGGTGGCTACTCACCTTACCCACCGTTCAGGGAACTATCATCCAAGTCGACGGGGCGAGGTCCTTCGTATTTATACGATTGCACGGTGGTTACACATCTTACTCGCCATTGAGGAACTCATTTTATCATCCGAATGTACACGAGATGTAAGTGAATTAAACAAGGAACTACTAGTCACATATCAGTCGAAATTTTGTTAAATAAAGTAACGATAAATGTCAACAGGATTGCATTTAGTAATTCTTGTTTGCCAATCCAATATTTTGTTGCTATACTCTTTTGAGAGTAATTTCAGATTTAACAGCTGTTACAGCTGATGCTTTGATGATTTTTATAATTGTGTTTGATACCTTTGAGAAGGATTTAAAGTAATTTAATCTTGTAAGATTAATCATTAATGGTCATAATTATTTTAAGGCAGATCAGTATTGCAGATTTTGATGTGAGAGATTATAGCACATTGGTGTTTTTCTACGATGTGAATTATGAAACTTGTGAAAGAGAATTTATGCTATTTGAAAGCAAATATTAAATTACTGAAGTAATGTTTTTCCAATTGTTTAAGAAGTTGTCTAGATATGATCAGAGTAATTACAGTCATTGGAGATTATGTGCGTTAATAATTTGAAGCCATTTATATATTTTTGTAGATCATGCAACGTGGTTAAATGAAGTTTGTGATAGGCATTTTGTGGAATTTGCCATTTGATAGTTGCAACGTTGATAATGTATTTTGAAGCGGACATGAGGTTGTCATACCCAGTCTAGCGTATTTGTTGAGATTCATGCTGTATGTGCTGAATATTTATGGAGTTTTTGTAGCAATTCTTATATTCAAATGTGATATTTGGAATATTGAAGAAATATAATGTCGTTGTGGATAGTTAGATCCAACGTGATGTCGTGGAGACAATAATATTTTTGGCATGATAATTAAATACGAGATATAACTTGGAAGTAATAAAACTGTAAGACAACGTTCTATAAACCTTATTAAACAATTTGTTAGGAAATTAAACAAATAAATGAAGTTTATAATACAAGATTTTCTGAAAATAATAATTAATGAAATAATAATCTGAGATTTAAGCATATTAACGATCTGACCTAATGAAATAAAAATCAGAATGACTAGATGAAATAATAAAATTAAATAACCAGATGATTGAAATTTAAATAAGTTGATAAATTAAATTTTGAAATAAATCGATGAATTAAATAAGTGGATGAATTAAAGATTGAATTAATTAAACTGATTGAAATAAATTATTAGACGATGGTAATGATGATGAATAACTGAATTAGAAGGTGATGATTAATTAAAGAAGCTGATGATTAATGAATTTATGGAATTAAATAAATTTAATTGAGAGATGATTCGAAGGAATTGCAACTTAAAATGTGAATTTAAATGATGTAATGGTGATGAATTAACGATTCTGACAGGAATATTTGGAATTTTGAAGTAAGAATTAATGTGAGAAATATTTAATTTTGATAATAATGATGAGGATGACCAATGAGAATTTGAATTTTCTGTAATTCACAGATAAGAGATTAATGACGATGTAAATAATGTAAATTAATTATTCAATGCTTAGGAACATTTGATTAACATGTTCTACGTTCAAATTATACCATGCAAACCATAATTTATGTGATATTTAATATGAGTGATTATTATATGTGTATGTTTAGGCAGATTAGTAACTTAATTAAATCCACATTGATGTTAAATTAAAGAGAATTAGGTCTCAGGTTTCACAAATGTCAGTGACGAAAGACATAGTGATACAGTGATCCTGAGAACCCAAGAGAACTTTATACATTTTTCTTGTTATGTGGATTGAAATAATTTTGCATTAGAAAGGAGATGGTTCGATTTTTGGACAATGACAATTTAACTTTGCATTCGACCATACTCTTAGGTAGGATTTATATTTAAAATGTCTGTCTGACTATCAAAGTAAAATAAATTTGTTTTTATCTTAGTTGTGATCTGATGATGGTGTGATGTTCCTTTTTCTTTCCTTGTCTTGAGTAAGGCTTATCCGGAAAGGAAGTGGTTTTGCTAGGAATTCAGTTGATGGCGCCCATTTATATTTGAATTATTTTTATTAACTTAAGCCCGTAACGACCCTAGAGATACTTTGTCTCGTGAAACCCACTGCTTTTTCACGAACTCAGCTGAATTTCCGACACATTCCTTATTTGACTAGATGTTCATTTAACTCCGCTCTGTCCTGGAACTCCAGGGATGTGATGTTATAGCAGATGGGTCATCGCATCCCCAGGACGAACGGGTACAGTAGCTGTGCCGGTGCGATTGATTATTGGCAATCCGATTGAGGGGGCGGATATCTGACAGCCTACTATCCGGATATCGGGTACAGTACCTACTGTAAGGCCACGGCCGCCTCCTTCCCTTTCCCTCGCTTCTCCATCCCCATCTTCCATCCATTCCCATCCCTCATGAGGCCCCTGTTCGCTTTGCAGGTGAGGCCGCCTGGGCGAAGTGCTGATCCCACCTCCCCAGTTGTATCCCTCCCGACCAGATGTTCCAGGCCTGAGGACACTGCCCATAGAGGCGGTAGTGGTGAGTTCCCTCGCTGAGTCCGTGGGAACCAACCTCAAGGGTAAATTGACCAGCCACGGGGAAATAGATCGATAGGACGTCCGATGAAGAGATGGAGGGAAAGTGCAAGACCGTAACGGGACATTTGGCCCAATACTTGGAAGGAAGATGATGATGATGAAAATAAAAATTATTTTACGAATTTAAACATTAAAAACCAATACAATCATGTACTATTGTTACTAAGTGACGTATGGCAACGTTGCAAAGCAAGGCGAAGGTAGAGCGATGTAAACAGTGTGACGATCAGTTTGCTCTGATCTTATGTGTATCAACATAACCTCTTATTACTCTCCAGTGCCTTCGTTCTTATGAACGAACCAAGAACAGCAACCAGTGCACCAAATTATACAGAAGTTTCCCGGGGAGAAGCCCGGACCCCTATTCGTTGCGCCTATACCATCCCTCCTAACGCCCGGTTGGGCACCCCCCGAAATAAAACTCTGTATACGTCCCTGCTATAATATATATAAATAAATAAATATAGTACAAATAAATAAGGCAAATAAATGAGTAAATACATTGAAATAATATTTAAATTAATGTCGGCAGTGGGCAGTGAGTCCAGGGTATTTCTCAGCTGAGGCCACCATGAGCTGAGGCAGAATCACTCCCAGACCGCTCGTCACCATACATTCTAGGAAGACCATCCCTGCTCATTATCACTGTCACTGTCGGCTGATGTTTAGGTGGGAGCGGTCGGAATATTTATTGACTCCACCTACACTACACTGGGTTCACAAGCAGGTGTGAAGTTGGCGGATCCTCTTCTCAACATGGCCTTCAGCAGTCAACATTAATTCTATGGATGTACCGGTACTCGACCGCAGGAGCTTAATGACATTCATAACGTTGACAACGTAAATAATTACTGTTTGTGAGTGAAAGAGTCTCCTTCGCTGCATAAGGATTGGAAGAGGGTACAGTCAGTCAGTCGGTGTTCGATTCCCACCTGACTCATCCCAATGGTGGCCGGTAATAAGGTTGTAGTTTTGCACAACGACCAGATTTCTTTAACGCCGTAATAATATTTTTAGTAATAAAAGATGTACGTTTCCTTTTATATGTATAGGAATTCATAATTTTGTGCTTTAATAATTCAGGAAATCTTATAATAAGTTACTGTGAATTGTCTGAGAAAGCGAAGCGCGCCAACTGTCTAGGAGCGCTCGTCCGTTTGTTCGTTGCCAGCCCCAAGCACCGTCCAGATCTCAATAGTGAAGGGTATGGCAGAGATGCTAGACCGAGTAAGTCTTACCACAATAGTTAACTCGGCTGGTCGTTGCCCACTGATTGCAACAAGGGAGCCAAGGGGCGGACGGAGACATCTGAGATGCTCCGTCAACTGCCGATACTATATCTTGCAATGTAATTTGCGCGTATTTGTGACACTCGCGGTTCTTTATCGCTCTCAAATATAACTTACGTTGTTTTCGTCTCGTGAAGGTTTTCTTGACTACCTTATCATCCATTTAATCCGATGACAATGTGATGTTCTCTGAACTGAACCATTAATGATGAATGAGTTACATCCTTTTTACCGCGCAATTGAATACAGTTTTCTCTGATATCAAGCAGTCTTTTACCCTACCCCCCACCCCTCCTATTGCAGGCAAATACCGGGGTGGCACATGAATTAAAGCCTCCGCTGCTTCCTTCAGTTTCTGGAAACAAATCACCATAATCAAGTAACGAGATCAACTGCTCGCACTTGGACCCCATGCAACTCAAGAAACTACGTATACAATCCACTCTGACCTGACCATTTAACAACAATCACATAATTACACTAACCAATAGCATGCTGAGCTTCTATGCCCAAGGTTGTGGGTTCAAACCCGGCCGACGTTGTCGGATTTGTAAGAGCGTTATAAATCCGTCAGTGTGCCTTCCTTCGAAGGGGAAAGAAACCCGGAAGGCCCATGTCATAGATTTATGGCACGATAAAGAACCTTCCACTAATTACACTTATGTGATGATAAATTATAGGTTACATTTGACTAACGCTCTTAAGATCCAACGTTCGTCGCCAGGAGCTAACTGCGATGACATCTAGTAACCAAGTTCAGAACTAGTTGTCGTCGACGGTAGCATTTGGTAGCAAAACTAAGAACTACTTGCAAATTGAATGTCTGCAGTTCTCACCCGGAATCACAGATAGCACACACTATTACAGCCATCACATTTAACACCGGTTATCAGACAGATTCTACACACACCTAAAGTACACGAGGCTACATGACCGCGTTGTCACAGCCCCTAAACTGAGGAACCAACACTAACCAAGCAAATTTGAAGTCAATCACCACTTTCAGTATCTTAACAAAATATGACATATAACTAACAATAATATTGATGACTAGTAGTGTTAGTTTAACTGCTACTGCAACTAAATAAGTGTACATATTCTACAGGGCGCCCGAGAATGTTCTCCGCAGTGGGTACGTGCAGCTGTGAGTGGTTGAGTCATGAGTTAAGTTGGCTGCGCTGCACTGTGTCCTTCAAAGCGGGACTCCCCATGTGGGCTATCAGTGTGTATTGCAGTAAGCGAGCGTTCAGATACATTGGAAGAGTGCAACAGTATACAGGCGGTAATGTTTACTACTGAAGAGAGAGTTTTTTGGTGGAATACGTTTTTCGCGAAGGCGATCGGTTTAAAGAAAATGTAAAATTAAGATTTCAGGCGCGGTTTCCTAATTCAAAGTGTCCAAACCGTGATACCGTTCGGGATTTGGTAAGTAAATTTCGTGTGACTGGCTCAGTTCACGATGTACCGGGAACAGGCAGGCCTACGCTTTTAACAGACGAAAAACTTGATGAAATCTCCGATATAATGCTGCGTAGTCCAAGTAAATCAACACGAAAATTAGCTCAACAAACAGGAATCTCTAAGTCGACAGCACATAAAGCTGTAAGAGACAAGCTTCAGTTGTTCCCTTATAAAGTTACCGTGGTTCATGAATTAAAACAAACTGATTACGGAAAAAGAATGATGTACTGTGAATGGTTCCAGCATGTGTTATGAATGGCTGTGGTGAGTACAAAGTTTACTGTTTATTTGTTATGATGCAAGCGGCAGCCGTGTTACCAACGTAACTGCTGTAGCTAGCTCTCGCAGACGCATGTAGGCGCTGCGAAGAACATTTCCTGACTCACTGTATATGCTATCACCCATACTGGGCTGCAATTCATATATAATAATACACTGCTCAAAACAATTAGAGGGACAGGAATTTGATCGCGTGTACCATGTACGTAGTCCATGATTACGATATATACTGTTGCCCGTATTCTTCCGACATATTTTAAGATTGCGAGGACACCTCCACATATCATTGGAAAGCCATGGCTTTATGACAGTACAGTAGACACATGTATCGTGCTATGCCGCAGAGTGAAATGGACGAGCTATGTCTCACTCTGTCCTCGAGTGCGTGTAAGCGAAGAATACGTTACTATACGCTTGGTAACGTTGCATTAGTCGACATGGGGCATCTGAATGAGACAGAATGTGTTCCGGCAGTGACAATACTGCAGCAAGGTTGGACTATTCATGGAGTGTCTACAGAGCTTAATGTGGCTTCATCTGTTGTTGGGAGGGTTTGGAAACGATTTTGTGAAACTGTTTCATATACATGAAAGCCAGCGGAAGGGAGAAAACAAAAAAACATCGGCCAGAGACGACCGATAAGTGGTGAATTGTTCTCTCCGCTGGCGTTCGGCGACCGCCCGGGACCTGCAAAATGGTCTAAGAACAGCTACTGGTAGCAGTGTCAGTGGCCAAACAATGCGCAACAGACTCCGAGAGGCAGGTTTAAGACCAAGACGACCTTATCAGGTCCCTCGATTAACTGCTCACCACAAGATAGAGTGACTTCGATTTGCTGAGGACCATAGGGACTGGCAGCTGCTTTACTGGCGCAATGTATAGTTTACGGACGAATCCCGCTTTCGTCTAACACGGTGGGACGGGCGTATACCTGCCTATCGTCGTCGTGGTGAACGTTATTATGGAGCAGCAGTCCAAGAAACGGACAGCTTTGGAGGCGGCTCTGTCATGGTCTGGGGTGGCATCACAATTGACGGCCCATCGGACCTTCAGATAACCAGAGGCTGACTTAATGCTCAGAGGTACATCAACGAGATTGTACTAGGTCATGTTATGCCCATTGCAGTTGTATTG
This sequence comes from Meconema thalassinum, assembly GCA_946902985.2. NCBI lineage: Eukaryota > Metazoa > Arthropoda > Insecta > Orthoptera > Tettigoniidae > Meconema > Meconema thalassinum. The sequence continues at coordinate 331,372,938 of OX336388.2, forward strand.
GGTCCCCAGTTTATCCTGCAACTCGGCAATACGAGAACTCATTGAGCAGCAGCCACCATGGAAACTCTACAGGACATCGCGATTCAAACATTCGACTGGCCTGCGGTGAGTTCTGATCTCAATCCCATTGAGCATTTATGGGAAATGCTGGACAGACAACTTCGGGCCCGTCCTGTAGGGCCTCAGACTATGGAACAACTTGCAACAACTTATGGAGGAGTGGAACAAAATTCCACAAGAAACTGTTCGCAGACTTGTAACGAACATGTCACGAAGATGTGAGGAAGTTATACGGGCACATGGAGGGTCTAGCAGATATTGAACTGTTTCTTTTTGTGCATTCTGTGCACTCGTGGAAGGACTCTCTACTTTGGTGACGACATTGTGTTCCGTTTCTGGTCATAGCACCAACATGTGTGCTACGACATGCACAGGATATGTACATTTTCTTAAATAAAGGTTTCATTTCTCAGATAACATGGGTGTTTCACTCCACCCATTCCTGGCAAAATAATGCAGGTCTTTCAAATGTTGTCCCTCTAATTTATTTGAATAGTGTATAACCGGCCGCGGTGGCCGAGAGCGCTAACACGCAACCTCGTGCCTCGCTGGCCTCGGGAGATCGTGTGTTCGAATCCAATCTCGGCCGTCCTGAAATGTTATTCGTGGTTTCCCATTTTCACCACCAGACAAATGCCAGGACGGTTCCTTTCAAAAGGTCCACGGCCGATTTCCTTCCAATATACATTCCCTGGCCCGTCCTGAAAAGAAAAGTGCATGGCCATTGGCTGCATTAATATAATAATTATAAGGTAGTGGACTCAAGAGGAGAAAGATCGGCACTCTAGAAGGATGAAGAAAATTTGGTAACAAAGGAAATTGAATACAACGTTGATTCATCGTACCCTCCAAATGGGTTATTCTAAAGAAGAAGAATATAGGCCTATAAGGTGAAAGGCGGCTTAAGTTTTTTTAGCTCTCGCAGTAAAGAAGCGCAGGTGCGCTTCATAAGAAGGGAGGTGGAGCACAGTTCGCTACTCCCGTCATGGACACCAAGAGCCCGCTGATGAGACTATCTTGGTGTTCCTAGGCGAAACCCCACACAAGAAGGCATACTGAATGATTTTAACGCTCTTAATAAATCCGATGACTTCGGCTGGATTTGAACCCGCTATCTTGGGCACAGCAGTTCAGCATGCTACCAACTACGCCACCGAAGCCGCCACACAACCAGTTTTAGTAGAATGTTTAAATAATAATGTGAGTTCTTTGAATTTCAGTAGCTTTCATAAAAGTATGTCTCTTTTGAAAAGTTTTCAGATCATGTAGGAAAGTAATCTATTATAATTACAGTGTTTGTGATAATTTATTTCACAATTCTAACAACATTAGGGGGGCACTTGTTAGACAGTCACCCAGTGGTGACTCTCCTACTTGCAGCTCCGATTACTTGTCGGTAGTAATCTCTTTACTCCAGTTGAAAGTTAAAGAACTCGGTACTCAATCACAAGAACCGGTCGGCCTACTAGAACTGACCTGGTATAGCTAACCGTGTTACCCTCTTCATCTCATCAGCAATGTCACTTCCCTGCATTTCTAACTTACAGAAACGACAAATAGGATCGGCAATTATAACACCTGTCATCTTTGTTGATTGAATCGGTAATCTTTCAGTATAAAGGGTTCATCATCTAGAGGAGTCATGGGCAAAGTACGGCCCGGGGGCCAAGTGCGGCCCTCGAGCTAGTCTAATCCGACCCGCGACATAGTTTCGAATTGTACTATCTATTACACATAGGCCATATTTCCTGTTCTGTGTATCTAGAAGTGAACAACTACAGTATTTCAATCTCATTGTGTTCATGCGTTTTGTGTAATATCCTTTTGTGCGAAAAATCTCCACGACGAATTTGAATGATGATTTCAGGACTTCAAAGTGATTGGTTGGTTCTTAAGTTTAGGGGCTGCGACAACGCGCTCATGTAGCCCCGTGTACTTTGGGGGTGTGTATAATCTGTCTGATAACCGGTGTTAATTGTGATGACTGTAATAGTGTGTGTAATCTGTTTTTTTAATTTAAGTACTGCAACTTATAATTTTTCAAATACTTCCTACTTTTGCCGCCAAGCGCCACCGTCAACGACTACTAGGAGTTGGACGTTTTCAGCATGCCATGTAATGTTGACTGTGAAACAGTAAAATCAGAGTTGCAGCTAACTTACAGAAACGACAAACAGGTTCGGCAATTAGAAAATTTGTCATCTTTGTTGGTTGAATCAGTAATCTTTCAGTTACAATGTAACAACGAATTAAAGCAACTATTCCTCAACATTTGGAAAATTGACTTCTACAAGGCCCTACCAAAATCAAGCTTCCCAAACATGAAATCTCATGCACAGAAGATAACTGCCATGTTCGCATCTTCCTATATCTGTGAACAGGTGTTTTGTACAACGAAGCTTCGTAAAAATAGCGTCAGAAATATATTGACAGACCACCATTTAGCTGCGCTACTAAGAATCAGCTCATCCCAGTTTCAACCAGATTATGAAAAACTATTAGAAGCACAGTCATAGTTTCACTTGTCGCATACTCCTTCCTCTTCTAACAAATAATGAAGGTGTGTTCCTTTTTCCTAAGTTATCTACCAATTGTAACCTATAAGTTTTGTTTGATTTAACATTGAGAAATAAAAAGTTTATAATCTATCTTATAAACATGTGTTGTAAGTTACTCAGAAAAACAGAATCGACAAAATTTTAAAAGTAGAAAGAAGAATAGCTAGAACATGCATAAATAAAAAATATCAGAAAGATGGACAGTGGCGGATAGTACCAAATGAAGTGGTATACAGAGAACTGGAGCCCATCACTGATACTATACGGAAGAAACGGATTTCTTTCTTTGGTCACATCATGAGGACACCAGAAACCAGCTTATCTAGAAAAATTGTAGTGAAACTTTGGAATATGAAACAACAAGTAGTATGGATTAAGGAAATTAGAGAAGATATGAAAGAATTGGAAATAACCTTGAATGACTTGCAAAACAAAACAACAAAATTAAAAAAAAAACTGAGAGATATAAAAATAAGATTTCAGGCTAAAATAGACAAACGTAATACAGTAAAAAGGGTATTTACAGATGAGGAACGCCTGAGAAGATCAGAGCGAATGAAGAGCTACTGGGCGACTCGGAAAGGAAACTTACTGAAGAACAGGACCAAGAAATGATTGACTGAAGTGGTCCAATGAGGCCGTAAAAGCAGAAGAAGAAGAAGAAGAAGAAACATGTGTTGTTCTTATTTTCGGCCCACCTACTGAATATTATTTTGTATTGCAGCTGGCTCTGCCCCTAAAAAGTTTGCCCATGTCTGCTCTAGATCATCAGCTGCAAGAAAGAAAACGGAATTAAAATGCACTAATGGTGATTTATGTATAGTTTTAAGAACAAGAAAGTTAGTTAATATTACTAGAGGACCCGTGCGATAAATCTCGCATGTTCATAAACCACACTTTCCCCAATAGGTTTATAATAAGAGACTTAAGGAGAAAGGTTATGTTTATATTGCAACCAAATGAGTTTAGAACACCACGGTATTTACATTTCAGTTAGAATTCCAAGTTCTACGTTCCATAACTTAAGAAGATCACTGAAAATTGGATCATCATAACATTTAACGGTTATTAGATATTCATGATTTGTTTTCTTTTTTTTCTTTATCGTATGGCCTCGGATGCCGGGTATAAGCTTTGTAATTTGACACCCAGACGGGAGCTTGCATGTCGAATTTCGTTGTTTCTTGAATCACTATGAAAGTCAAGGAGGTTAGATATCTAAGCTCCTTGAACACTATAGCGCTTTCTAGTAGAGAAATGAGGAACTTTGTGTTGGCGGAAACTCCCGAGATTAATTTTGGCATTATGAACACGTTTTACTGAATTCAAATGGGTTCTTTGACATGCCAACATCGTATGACATGCGTGTGTATTTTTGACGCCTTTCCAAAAAAATCACTTACTACGGCCAGGAGCGAACCTGCAATCTTGGGGCTAGTAGACCGACACGCTATCAATGAAATTATACGATTTGAGTGCTCATTCCTTTGATTTACTGTTTCTGAAATCCATCCAAAATGATAAAGGAAAGACCTTAGAATGTTAAAATGACATGAAACAGGCGTCACAGCGGCCAAAATGTGAAGTGTACAGCAATTATGGAGCGTATTTTCCTTCAGCAACAGTATCTGAAAATCGCACACTTCGTACATTTTTAAAGTATTTTTTTAAAGAAATTATAGATATTTATGAAATTATAGTGCAATGCGTCTCTGCTATTGTATATTCTCTTTCATTTGGATGCGCATTTGTCACGATCGGTCGCTTGTGAGCGCCGCAGGAGAGATCTATACTACTGAAATAATATAGCCTATATGATGATGATTGTTTTGGGCTTTACGTCCCTCTTAACAACTGCGGCTTTTATAGACGCCGCACCGGGGTGCCGGAATTTTGCCCTGAAGGGGGTCTATATCGTGCCAATAAGTCTACTGACACGATTCCCTTGCATTTACGCACCCTGAAATACCAACTAACTGCGCCGAGAGGACCACAGGTTCAGAGTCAAAAGGGTTAATGTATAAAGTCTGCTGCTATTTGGTCTACGTCAAAATGTTCAAATCAATAATTGAAGGGTTTGGTGTAAGAGGGGGATAAGTCCAACTTTCGCTCATAAACTTTATATTGCACCTAACTGTGCGTTAAAATTAGTTGCTTCTTTGGTGCAAGAATGAGGTAGGCCTACATCCGCTAGAAATTCACTGTAATGCATGTGATTAAATAATTACTCCCTCTTGTATTTGGGGCAACGGGCAATAGAGAGGCACCTCCAGGAATTGGTTGCTATTAAAAACCACAAAACTAAACTGGTGGCATGAGGTGCCATTAGTCCCTGAAGAGGTGATACAGTTACCTCAGGTGAGACAACCGATTCCCTTGCAGAAGACGAAGATATCTCTTAAATGAAACATTCCACTTACTATGGTGACGTTTTAGATTAATTTTGTTTGTATACTTGTATTATAAGAGTAAAAGTCTTTATTCTACATTCTCTTTAGCAATTTACCGTTACTGTTTTAAATGAAGAGATATTCTCAGATATTTTAAATTATTTTTAGTGTTTTGGTGCAAGACAGATATAACCCCATTTTAAATTTATATTAAAATAAATGCTATTAATCAGTCTGAAATTTTAAATTGTAGCCATGAATTGCCGCCTTAAATTTAGTTCTTCTAAATATATATCTAATAATTATTAAAGCTATAAGAAATATGTTAATCAATTTTATGTCTCTCCTGAATAAAAAAAAAGATAAAATGGAGTTACTCCGCTCTTGCACCAGACCCTTCAAATTCTTACATAGACTAACCTATGCAATGTTTTGGACGATCCTTAGAATCTGACATATCACTGTAGACATTTTGGCATTTTACATTAAATTCATTAGACGTAGTTCTTAATAAGAATTGTACACCCGCCTGAATCAATACTATAATGAAAATTAATTATTTAACTTGTGTTGAGTACATGTTTCGAGGATTAATTACATTTTATCTCCTTCATCAGCTAGAAAACATATTGAAAGAACAAAATAAAACGTAGCACAGTAATAGGATAGCCTACGTTATTAAACCTAATATGATGCACCATATAATTTAGGTTATAAGATCAGAATAAAATGAAATGAAATAGATGGTGATGGTGACGGTGATTTTTCATCTTAGTCACTGGTATAATTTTATCTGTTTTTCCATTGCTTTCTTTTTAGACACCATATGCTTTGAACTAATCTCTCTTTACCAAGAGATCACTTTCCATCACGTCGTGTTACTTGAAGCCGCTTTGATTTGGAAAGGCTTAAAAACGGATCTTTAAGCATACAGGCTCTTCATTAATTATAGACCTACACGGATTGGTGAAGTATTGGTGTTACATATCTACCATTTCAAGCTACTATTTGTCATAAGCACCTGCAAGCTGATCACCGTCTGTATTTCATTTCATTTTATTCTGATCTTACAACCTAAATTATATGGTGCACCATATTAGGTTTAATAACGTATCTTATTACAGTGCTACGTTTTATTTTGTTCTTTCAATATGTTTTTTAGCTGATGAAGGGGATAAAATGTAATTAATCCTCGAAACATGTACTAAACACAAGTTAAATAATTAATTTTCTTTATAGTATTGATTCAGGCGGGTGTACAATTCTTATTAAGAACTATCCTAGCATATCTATACGGAACCACCATGAGTCATTTAATAATGTAATCATTAGACGTAGTTAGTTATTGTTGCTTGAAGGGGCGGAACAGCGAGGTCATCTGCCCCTATTGGTATACTGTAATCATGATTGTTAAATATACTGTTATTTGTTATTAAAGAGCGCATTGCATGCAACAAACGTGGACGTGGTGGCGCACTGGTCAAGCTGTATGCCTCTCACCAAGGCGGACCGGGTTCGATTCCCGTTCAACGCATATGAAATTTTCGAAGTGAAATATCACGTCCTGTGGTTCGGATTCCACGTAAAAATTGAGATCTCGTGGATCATGATCGCGAGATTAATGGTCACATAAAACTACTAGCTTCCTTCCTTTTAGCGAATTTCCTACCGAATTGGCAACATTGACACAACACGGTCCATCAAGCGATTACTTACCGCAGACTGCTACTACCTATCGGGAAAACTGAGAACTAGTAGAGTCCTCACTTGGGTAACCTTCAACCTTCACAGATTACGTAACCTTCCACCATACGCTATGCTTCCACTGACATAAATGTGTTCACGGTATTTAGGACGCTTCCTATTGTCATTTAAACTTCACGTTGGCAGACTGTTTGGCGCCTAGTTTTCACTATGTGCTTCAACAGAGTTTCCCAAAGTATGGGGTCCGCGACTAGCATAAAATAATTCAAAATATTTTATAAAAATTGGCCCTCATAAAATACACTCTTTGCTTATGATTAACAAACCAAGTGTGTAGATTTAGTAATAAAGCACTAAATCATCTGCCTTTTCGCACTACTTATTTGTGTGAGCAAGCATTTTCAACGCTTTGCAACATTAAACTTTAAGAAGAAATCGTCTTAAGAATGTTGAAGCATCCCTCAGAATGGGAATGCCGACGATCCTCCCCAAAACCTAAGATATCATTAAATCAAAGTAACAGCTTCATCCCTCCCATTGATTCATGTTGATTTCTCTTCATCTTCTCTGACTTAATGATTTGTGAAATTAGGTCTACCACATATTTTTTAAAGTATTTTAAATTATTTTGCAAGGGTTATAAGTATTTTGGATATTAATCTTATTTGTATATGTTTCCGAGTTCTTTATTTCTAATTCTAATACGATCAGGTCTACGAAAAATACCAATTAAGACAATTATTACAGGTAAACTTATCATATCATCATCATCATCTTGTACAGTTTCCAGCCCCAGGCTGGGTCGTTTGGAACAAAAGCCTCGCCACTTAGTCCTTTCTTCCCACCACCTCTCCGCTGTCACTCTGGTCCAGTCCTCACCTCTCTTCTTGACACATTCCTCCACGCCTTTCAGCCATCTATCTCTTGGTCTTCCCCTTGGTCGTTTCGTCTGCATCTGCATCTCATGTATCCTCTTGGGAATCTTCTTCTCATCCATTCTCTTTAAGTGTCCATACCACCTCAGTCTTGATGTCTCAATCCTACCTTGCAAGGGCTCCTCTTTCACCATTTCCCTGACCTTTTCATTTCTCACCCTGTCTCTTCTTGTTACTCCGATCCTACTTCGCAGGAACTTCATTTCACCTGCCTGTATTCTGCTTATGTCTCTTTTCTTCATTGTCCACGTTTCTGAAGCATAGGTCAGTATCGGGATATAGTAGCTTCTGTATAACACTTCCTTGCTTTTTTGTGGGACATCTTTATTCCACACTAAGCTCCTAATGCTTCTCAGAAATGGTTCTGCCTGTCTACCACGTTCCGTAATATCTTTGTCATTTCTCCCATTTTCCTCCACTATACTTCCCAAGTACTTGAGACTTTCCACCTTCTTCAGCTGTCCACCTCCAAGTGTTATCCCACTCATTGGTCTGTCCTTTTTCCTGGTCGTTAACAGGATCTCACATTTACTGATGTTGAACTTCCATCCGTACTCTCCCACTGTTTTTCCCAAGCCTTCAGTTGGTCCTGAATTTCCTCCTCCTTGTTTCCCCAGACCATGAGATCATCTGCAAACACCATTGCTTTCATCTTATCTTCTCCTATCTTTCCTGCTATCCGTGTCATTACCTCGTCCATAACCACAATAAAGAGAAGGGGTGACAGCGCACTACCCTGTTTCAGGCCACTCATTTGTCTGAACCAGTCTGTTCTTTCCCCTCCAACTTTCACACAACTCACACTTCCACAATACATCTCCTTCACTCTGCCTACAGTCCCTTTTTCCACTCCCATGTTTTCCATTGCTTTCCAAACCTTCTCCCTACACACACTATCATAGGCCTTTTCGATGTCCAGGAAGGCCATCAACAGATCCTCTCCAAATTCGTAGTGGTGTTCCTGGAGCTGTCTCACTGAAAATATGAGATCCACTGTTGATCTCCCAGGTCTGAATCCATACTGTTCCTCTCTCAATTTTCTCTCCACTTTGGCTCGTATTCTACTTTCTAATATCTTTTCATATATCTTGGCACACTTACCATATACAGTATATTATTTCGGTAGTATAGATCCCTCCTGCGACGCTCACAAGCGACCGATCGTGACAAATGAGCATTCAAATGAAAGAGAATAGACATTAGCAGTGACGAATTGCACTCTAATGTCATAAATATATATGATTTCTTAAAAAAAAGGTACTGTTACTGTAGGAAAAAAAACGCTCCAATTGCTGTCCACTTCACATTTTGGCTGATGTGACGCCTGTTCCATGTCATTTTAACATTCTGAGGTCTTTCCTGTATCATTTTGCATGGATTTCAGAAACAGTATATCAAGGGAATGTTTACTCAAATCGTATAATTTCATAAATATCGATTAACCTGTGAGTGTTGCAACTAAGCTGTCATTCAATGGACTCGGCACACAAATGACATTAGCAGTGACGAATTGCATTCTAATTTCATAAATATAGATTTTTTTGTAAGAAGTGTGCGATTTGCAAATACTGTTGCTGTAACATGCTGCAATTATGAGTTATCGTCTAAACCCTTAAAATTCTCATTATACACCTATTGGGGGAAGTGTGGTTTATGAACATGCGAGATATCGCACTACTTATAACTACTTATAACCCTTGCAAAATATTTTAAAATACTTTACTTACTGCTAGTGTAATTTTTAATTTGATAAAATAAGCTATATTTGATTCTTGCAATCTGCGATGTATCTTGATTTTTTGTTATACCAAAGCACAAAGGATTATGTTGAGTCAAATATTGTTGGACTACTCATAATTACAATCAGTTGATATATCCGCTGACTCGAGGGTTGCGCAAGTGTATGATTTAGTTCACCTTGTTCAAAATCATATCCACGGTTATTGAGGGTTATGACAGCGAAGAATTGCAGTATTTAAAATTATTACAAGACTAGCAATCCGCCCCACTTTTTCTTCGATGTCAATGAACTACGACCTATATCCGTTTCACGTCTCGCCATGTTGGGTTAAAATTACTGACTGGACTATTAATTATATTATCATGGAGATGCACGTGCAACTAATTCTTGTCAGATGTAATTTAATTGATGATGATGATACCGGTAATTGTTGTTTTAAGGGACCTAACATCTAGGTTATCGACCCCTAATGGTTAGGGTGATCGTGAAGACGATAATGAAATGGAAACTATAATTAAAACTAACTACTAACTTATATACTAGAAGAGGAAATGGCAAACAAAAGGAGAATAAGGCAAATAAAGGACAGGAGGAAAAGAAAGGCCCTCAACCCTCGAAGAAAGCGGATTGAGGGACTTGGAAGGAAGGAGAGCCATGAAATGCAGATAGGAAAGGGGAAAGAGGAGAGGGTCTGCCCTACAGGTAATGGATAAAAGGGGGAAAACAGGACCCAGCTCAGGAATACCTCGGGGTCGCCAACTCCCAAACTCACCAGCCGTGAGCCCTTGAGGATGTAGCAATATCTAGGGTGCACCAGAGGTGGTGGGGCTACATACACCCTGCCTCCTTGAGGGCCTTGAGCAGAAGGCAGGAGATAATAGGAAAAGTAAAAGAAGGATGACCCCTCGCAGAAGGAGGGTATCAGAAAAGATGAGACAAGGGACAATTAAGGCGGGAAAGGAAGAGACTTCCTAGGCCTCGGATACCCTAACACCGTCGGGGTCGGAAGAGAACAAGAGTTGACCAAGTGAGGTCGACAGGAAAGAAGATGGAGAGCAGCCCGGCACAAGTAAATGGAAGCAATGCCGGACTCAGCTGGGGCCCCGTGGTCGCCAACCCACGTCCCACTAGATGTCAGTCCCTGGGTGAACGTAATTTAAGAATGGTGAGGAGCATGAAATACAAATCCCACTTCCGTCCAATCTTAACTTGACTGTGTATTTTGCGGAACGAAAAGTTCACAGATGAAATGAAGAAAAGCCGAGTTGCACTTCCAGGGAAACTCCAAACATAACCACTCTTCTCTGAAGTCCTAACTCGACACGACTCGATAGTTTCCTGCTGGCAGTATCTGAGGCAATTGGCTCGCCCGCTAGCTAGGCTGTAACCGGGGTGATAGGCTCACTCCTAGCTAGCTCGTATACTGTCGCCTCAGTAATTGAATGGAGATTGTTGGAAGAAATGAAAACGTAAAAACTCTTATTGTGGGCGGTGTATTGAAGATAGAGATATGCTCTCGGGAACTTATTTGTAGAACTTTTGATGCTGAATAATTCTTACACTCATAGCATATAGATATTTTTAACGGTTTGCCCAGCGTAAGCTTAAAAAGCGACCGGATGCCAGGTTTTTTTTTCGACTTTTTCACTGAAATCGTTACTGTTTGGCTTCCTTTGATCATACAGTAAATAAATAATTTTCTACAGAAACCATCCTCGAGATATCCTTTACAGAATGGAGAAAACCACATCAAAATCCATCCAGTGGTTCTCGAGATCACCCGTGATATCCAAAAATCGGGGACTTTGTTTTATACTAAGTAGAGATACATACTCCTTATGTGCCTTCACTTTAAGCCAAAATTATGTGTGGATATAGTAAAAATAGAAATTGATGTTTTTTTTTAAGGGGGGCAGAGGAATCCACGAAGGCTGTACATTTTTAGTTTGGGGTCGGTGATGTCCAGGATTTTTAGAAACACAGTGCTAGAGGACCTTGTATTGTCACTCAGGGCTGTCACGTTGAACACAAAATCCCGCAGTGAGATTCAAATTGCCCTGCCGCCCAAACGAAGATTTATATTTCTAAAATATCCCAAATACTTATTTCATGATAGAATATAACTGACCTTGCTGTTCCGCCCCCTTAAAACAATAACAACAATAACCCCACACCAGAGTCATGAACATTAAGTAGCGCATTCTGACTGCATGGTTAAGATGAGAGTCCGGAGATCAAGGGTTCGAACCCCAACGCTGACAGTGGCCATTATGAGTGTGGTTTCCTCGCTGACAAATGCTGGTGTAATATTTCAAGTCCCGAAGCAAAAACCCTAAGCTCTTGTTGTTGTTGTCTCCTTTGAAAGGCTTGGATATCCATACATCGTGTACTTGGGTGTGGGTTTTTTAATTTTTGTGATAACCCTTGTTCTTGTGGTATCTGTAGTAATATCCCTGGTACTACAGCCTGTGAAGGTCCTAGGCCGACCAAGCGACCGCTGCCCAGCCATTTGGCCTGCAGATATTGGGGTGAAGTGTGATCAGCGCATCGGGTCCTCTCGGCCGTTAATCTTGGTTTTCGTTACCGGGGCGCTACCTCACTGTCAGGCAGCTACTCAATTGTCCTCACGAGTCTGAGTGCAGCAGCCCTCACGTCAGTTTCTAAAATCCCTGACGGAGCCGGGAATCGAACCCGGGACCTCGGAGTGAGAGGCAGGTGCGCTACCCCAACACCACGGTGCCGGCTTGGTATCTGTAATAGTGTGTCCATTTTAAATTCAGGTGAGGGTTGGGAAGGAGGTGGCCGTGGCTTCAATTAGGAACCAACCCAGCATTTGCATGGAGTGGAAGTGGGAAACCACAGGAAACCTCATCTAGGATGGCCGAGGTGACATTCAAACCCACCTCTTCTCATTTTTGCCTCACGGGGTTGAGTGGATCCCGTTCCAGCCCTCAGACCAGAATTACATTTCTTGGTAGAGCCTGGAAACGAACCCGGACCTCCTGGATGACAGCCAAGCACCCTAGCCGCTACACCAGGTTGTGGTCACAACCCCTAAGCCTAGGATATACAAGTACTCATATACAGTCACACAAAAACACTGTTATGAGACAGATGAAACACGCACCCAAGAACCAAAATCTGATGATAAAGATATCACATATCAATAAAATGGACCACCTCGTGGTGTAGTGGCTAGCACTCTGCCAAGAAATTAAATTCTGTTCTGAGTGCTGGAACGAGGTACAATAATAATAATGTTATTGGTTTTACGTCCCTTTTAACTACTGCAACTTTTAGAGACGCCGGGTTTTCCCCCCAGGGGCTAACATCTAGTGGAACGTGGGTTGGCGACCACGGGACCCCAGCTGAGTTCGGCATTGCTTCCACTCACTTGTGCCGGGCCCCTCTCCGTCTTCTTTCCTGTCGACCTGCCTTGGTCAAGTCTTGTTCTTTTCCGACCCGGACGGTATTAGGGTATCCAAGGCATAGGGAGTTTTACGCTTTCCCGCCTTAATTGGCTCTTGTCTCATCTTTTATGATACTTTCATTCTTCGAGGGGTCAGCCTTCTTTTTCTTTTCATGTTATCTCCTGCCTTCTACACAAGGCCCTCAAGGAGGCAGGGTGTATGTAGCGCCACCACTGCTGGTGCACCCTGGATAGTGCTACACCCTCAAGGGCTCACGTCTGGTGAGTTTGGGAGTTGACGTCCGCGAAGGATTCCTGTACTGGGTCCGTTTTGACCTCTTTTTCCTCTGACCTTGGGGTGGGCCCTCTCCTCTTTCACTTTCCAATCTGCCTTTGATGGCTCTCCTTCCTTCCAAGTCCCTCAATCCTCATTCTTCGAGGGTTGAAGGTATTTCTTTTCCTCCTGTCCTTTATTTGCCTTATCCTTTATTTGTTTACCATTTCTTCTACTAGTATGTAAGTCTGTAGTTAGTATTAGTTATAGTTTTCATTCTCACCTGAATTTTCACTATCACCCAAACCATTAGGGGCCGATAACCTAGATGTTAGGCCCCTTAAACCAACAATCATCATCATCATCAGAGACGCCGAGGTGCCGGAATTTTGTCCCGAAGGGGATCTTTAACGTGCCAGTAAATCTACTGTCACGGCTCCCTCGCATTTGCGCACCCTCAAATGCCAGCTGACTGCGCCAGGATTCAATCCTGCAATCTTGGGCCCAGCAAGCGAGAACGTTGGAGGCAAAGCCGAGAAGAGGTCGGTTCGATTCTAACCACAGCTATCTTTGAAGTTGTTTTCCACATCTACTCCAGGCAAACACCGGGGTGGTTTCTAACCTAGGGCCACGGCTGTCTCCTTCCCAATCCTTGCTTCAATTACGAATACATAAACGAATACAGGCTCCACAATACCACAGGTTATCAGATGAAATTCCACCCTGACCCAAGTGCACGGGGCTACATGATCACGATTTCCAAACCTCTCAAATGATACAACAACACACAATAAACGAGATTTAATGTCTTTCGGTCGGTGAACACAATCGTCTGCCTGTTAGGTAGTCAGCCCGAAGGCTGGTTGGATCCTCAAAAAGCACCGCCGTTAGGTTATGTGGGTAGATACCCACAAATACCCAAGGTAGCGCTCTATTGAGGCGTACTAGGCAAGAAGAGGAGTGAGATAGTTTGCCATTGCTTTCCTCACTGAGTCAGTAAAGCCCTACTAACCCTATGAGTAGAACCTTTCACAGCATCCACAGGCACTGACTGAGCCCTGAATGTCATTACTAAGCACCACCCATACCACAGTAGCCAATTGTAATAGGTGATTCTCTAAACCTGAAAACTAATTACCTGAGATTAATAAATAAATAAAAAATATAAATACAATAAATAAACGTTGTTGTTGTTGTTGTTTTTGGGTCATCAGTCTTTTGACTGGTTTAATGCAGTCCTCCATGCCTCCCTGTCCTGAACTAATCATTTCATCTCTATTGTACATAGCTACAACACCTTACATCTGAGGTCATCTGTTTAACATATTCTAATCTTGGTCTACCCCTACAGTTCTTGTCCTCGACCCTTCCTTCCATAACTAAGCTTGCTATTCCTGGGTGTCTTAGTATGTGTCCTACTAACCTATCTCTTCTCTTCATTAGCAGTCACCAGAAACATCTCTCCTCTCCCACTCGTCTTAATACCTCTTCATTTGTAACACTATCTACCCATCAGATCTTCATCATTCTCCTGTAACACCACATTTCAAATGATTCTATTCTCCTCATTTCAGCTGCGCCAACAGGCCAAGGTTCTCTCCCATAGAGCACCTAAATCTATAGATCAGGTATCACATAAAATCAACACTTTTTCAGGATTAGGGAACCACCCATTATAACTGAGTATAGTCGTGTTGACTGACTCAAAAACATTCCATTTCGATTACCAAGGCAACAATAACAAGAAGTTCCGTTAAGAACTATACAGCCTACTTTTCATGCCAATGATTATTCTACAGAATATGAACCTATCTAGAATAATGACGAAATTAAGTTGGTAATATCGAAATATCTAATTAGTTCAAAATATACCTGGTATAATGTAGCCTAATAGAGCACTACAGTTGGCAGCCCTGGTGACTGAATATATTCTTAGTTCCATCTCTTAAGGTACAGAATACAAAATTTGGTTGAAGTCCAATGGACGTTACTTGCAGTTAGACACTGGATCTATCAGCACGCGTAAAAGCATGTTGCCAACAATACCATGCGTGTGCTGGTCAGAAATAATCTGAAATATTATGATATCTTGTTGTGCCAATTTTGGATGAAATCCATTTGTTAGTACAGAAGTTACATGTATTTTAAAATTGGACATATCAGCAGGCATAGAATCATGTTGTCAGCACTGCCTTGTATTAATTACTCCAAATTAATCTAGAATGTCAGGTGCTATACGTGTGCAAAGTATAGAGCTGTTGGCTTGCATACTTTCTGATATATTGATATTAGGGTAAAAAATTATAGACAGCATTTATTAACAGTTGGCAGCCCTGATTGCACTCAAGAATACTTATTGTCATATCTGATATGTTACACATAGCACATGCGAAATTTGGATGAAATCCTACTGATAGTATAGAAGTTACATGTAATTAAAAATTGGCCCTATCAGCAGGCTTAGAATCATGTTGGTAGAACTGACGTATATAAGTTACTCCAAAATTAATCAAACATGTCAGGTACTATACGTGTGCATAGTTTAAAGCTGTCGGCTTGCACACATTCTGATATATTGGTATTTGGATAAAAGAAATAGAGATAGCAATTATTAACAGTTGGCAGCCCTGGTGGCTCTTAAGAATACGCTCAGTCATATCTGTTTATGTACAGATATTACATACAAAATTTGGTTGAAATCCAGTTGATAGTGTAGAAGTTATATGCATTTAAACATTGGACCTATCAGAAGGCTTAAAATTATTTTGGCAACACTGTCATGGTTGGCCTCCTGGAAATTAAACTGAAATAGTATTATCTACATGTGTGCCAATTTTGGAATAGCTCCTATGCATACCTTGCAGGATATCCAACATGGAGCTCAAATTTCTAGTGCGTTTTTTCAGCAGTTGGTAGCACTGACATCATTTTCAAATATGGACGTGAGCTATTCCGGTGCACATCTTTACTCATACTAAATTTGGTTTTGATTGCTGCAGCCGTTTAGGAGTTGATAGGGGGGGACACACACACAGCCAGACAGACAGACAGACAGACATTTGCCCGATCTCATAAGACTACTTTTTCCTCATTTTTGCAAAATGTGAAAAGTAGGCTAAAAATGCTCCCAAAGCGATATCAATCAATAAAATAAATGTATCACTATATCATTTTTGTGCGTTGAATGATGAGCTTCTATGCCCAAGGTCGCGGGCTCAAACCCGGGCGAAGTCGTCGGATTTTTAAGAGCGTTAAAAATCCTTCAGTATGCCTTCCTTCGGAGGGGAAGTAAATCCGGCGGGCCCATGTCATAGATTTATGGCATGTAAAAGAACCTTCCCCCCCCATCGATGGTATCTTTACCTTGCCGTGGTGGTGGGGCTTGTGTGGTCAGAATATCCTGAGAGCTATGCCGGCGGTAGCTTAGCTACTGGTAGGGCCGCCCAAGCCGGGCAGGTCGAAGGTGATGATCCAGACTAAAAGGGATACCCTGGTCCTCCAGGTTGGGGGTTGGGCATAGGGCTGACAACCCTATGCCGTAAAAAGATAGTTTGTTGAGAAGCCGCAAAGAATGAGAATAAACCTGACGGATAAAACGGAAACACGACCTAAGTGAGGAATTGGTTATGGATTGGTATTAGCGACTTGGAATGTGAGAAGCCTACTCCAGCCAGGAAAAAGTAGAAAACTACAAGAAGAACTAAGAAAGTATAATGTTGGAATTGTTGCTCTCCAAGAAATTAGATGGCGATATATTGGGATGATTGACTTACAGGATTATACATTAATTAATAGTGGAAATAGTGAGAACATCTGTGGAACAGGCTTTATGATATCCAAACGATTGAAACACACTTTAATGGGTTATATAAGGCAATAAATGAAAGAATTTGTGTCATGAGAACTAGGGGTCGTTTCTTCAATTACACATTTATAAGTGTACACGCACCTACGGAGGAGAAAGAAGATGAATTAAAAGATCATTTTTATGAAGAACTTGAGAAACAGTATGATGAGGCACCTAGACATGACATTAAAATAGTAATCGGGGACTTCAATGCAAAAGTGGGACAAGAGGAAGAATTTAGACCCACAATAGGAGCACAGAGTTTAAACATTGAGAGTAACGATAATGGTTTGCGGCTCATTGACTTCGCTATGGCAAAATATATGGTAATTAGTAGTACTACATTTGGGCATAAGAGAATTCATAAAGAAACATGGGAGGCACCAGATGGGAATACCAAGAATCAAATAGACCATATATTGATTGACAAAGGCACGCATCAAATGTCCAAGATGTTCGTAGTTTCCGAGGTGCAGATGTTGATTCAGACCACTACTTAGTAAAAGCTAAAATGAAACAAAAACTTGCTGTTCGAGTCAGAGGTAATGCAGAAAGGAAGAAAGGATATAATCAAGATCAACTTAATGATGATTCAAAGAGAATGGAATATGAAAAAGAGTAGAAGAAGGACTGAAAAACAGCAAAAATACATTAACAGTGGACGAATCATGGAAGGAGATTAAAGAAGCCATAACAAATGCAGCCCAGGAGGTATTAGGAGAAAGAAAGAAACGGACAGAGAAGGATTTGTATGATGATGAAATAAAGCTAGCCTTGGAGAGAAGAAATAAAGCAAGGATGGCATACATGCAAAGGACAACAAGAGCCACTCACCAAAATTACGTGGATTGTAGAAGAGAAGCTAAGAACCTTTGTAGAAAAAAAGAAAAGGGGAAAAGAAAAGGAACTGATAAAAGAGATGCAACAAGATTATGAAGATAAGAGAAGCAGAAAATTGTATAGAAATGTAAAACAGAGGAAAGGTGGATTCCAACCAAGAGTAAGCTGTATACAGAACAAAGAAGGTCAGCTACTTGGAAGTAACCAAGAAATATTAGACAGATGGGCAGAATATTTTGAGGAAGTGCTGAATCCAGGACAAGAACAAAGTGGGCAAAATGAAGAATATGAATGGGAATTGCCAAATGATGAAGCTGAAGATAATGAATCGGCAATATGCAACAGCGGGCCACCAACGTTGGAAGAAGTTAAAGATGTCCTCTTATCGATGAAGAATAATAAGTCTCCGGGAGAAGATGGGATAACAGCTGAGTTGCTAAAATATGGTGGAGAAATATTGATCCAAGCATTACGCAAGTTGATATTGGAAATTTGGCGAACAGAGAAATTGCCAGTAGAATGGGAGACTGCCTTAGTGCATCCTATCCTTAAGAAAGGAAATAAATTGAAATGTGAAAATTATAGAGGGATATCTCTGCTGAGTATTGGGTACAAGACCTTCACCATAATAATATCCAACCGTTTAGCACAAAAGGCAGAACAAGACCTTTGAGAATATCAGTGTGGATTCCGTTCAAACCGGTCAACCATAGATCACATTTTTACAATGCGGATCATTCTGGAGAAATGCTATGAATATAACATTACAATTTATCAGCTTTATGTGGACTTTAAACAGGCATATGATTCAGTGCAAAGAGGAAAACTACTCATGGAGATGAATGCCCTTGGTTATCCGGGCAAACTGATTAGGTTGGTTAAGACAGCTTTGAGCGTAAGTAAGGCCAAAGTATGTGTACAAGGAAGGGTAACGAGAATCTTTGATGTCACAGTCGGGCTGAGGCAAGTAGATCCAATGTCTGCTGTCCTCTTCAATATCGCTTTAGAAACAGCCGTGCGTACCATCACTGCAAATCGTGAAAGGAATATATATCATAGATTGATTCAAATTATGGCATATGCGTATGATGTGGCCATAATTTCTCGTACAAAGGATGCACTTCTTGAAACCTATGAAGAATTGGAGAGGGGAGCACAACAAATAGTACTGGTAGTGAATAACAGTAAAACAAAATTCTTGGTGAGTTCCTGATCGAGTCAACCTGCACAAGCATTTAGAAGTGGAGAAAAGTGTTTTGAGGGGGTGTCGGAATTTAGATATCTAGGCTCTCTGATCACTTCACAAAACGAAGTTAAAAAGGAAATCAGCACCAGACTGGCTGCAGGAAATAAATGTTATGCTGCTTTAATTCCAACATTAAGAAGCAGGCAAGTATCACGGAAAGCTAAGGTTACTATTTATAAAACTGTCATTCGACCAGTGGTTACATATGGTGCTGAAACTTGGGTATTAAATAAAACAGATGAAAAAAGGTTAATGACATGGAAAAGAAAGGTACGCAGAAAGATCTTTGGACCAGTTAAAACGGAGCAGGAATGGAGCATTAGAACAAATCAGGAGCTTAGAGACCTGTACAATGAACAGGATATAGTAGCAGTGGCGAAGACTGCTAGAGTGCGTTGGCTTGGACATGTTCATCGAATGGAGGAAATAAGAGAACCTAAGAAAGTGCTGGAGGGGCATCCAGGAGGTAGACGACATAGAGGTGGGCCAAGAAAGCGGTGGATCGAGGAAGTGGAGGACGATCTACGTACCATGGGAGTCAGGAGATGGAGGACCAAGGCGATCGACAGAAAGCTTTGGAAGAAGATAGTTGCGGAGACCAAGGTTCTGCAAGGACCGTAGCGTCAAGGAGTAAGTAAGTAAGCAAGTAAGTAAGTAAGTAAGTAAGTAAGTAAGTAAGTAAGTAAGTAAAAGAACCTTCCACTAACTACAATTGTGTGAAGAAAATTTGTACGGTAGATTTGATTAATGCTCTTAAGTTCCAACGTTCGTCACCAGGCGCTGGTTGCGATGGCACCTAGTAGTAGCCAAGTTTACAGCTAGGTGTCGTCGACGGTAGCATTTGGTAGCGAAAGTAGGAACTCCTTGAAATTATCGTCTGCAGTCCTTACTTGAATTAAAAACAGATAACACACACTAATACAGCCATCGCAATTAACACCGGTTATCAGACAGTTTCTACACACACCCAAAGTACACGCGACTACATGACCGCGTCGTCGCAGCCCCTAAACTAAGGAACCAACCAATTGTTGGGCACATTGTGTTTAAATCCAGCAGATAAACAGTGAACTCGTTTAAACCCAATTATGTTACTTTCGCAAACCTACGTGTAACCTTGGTTTGGATATGTCATTCTCCTTACAATTACGTAGAGTACAGTAATTTTTAAGGACTGATAATGGGTGAGTCACTGTCATGGGATCCTCAAGTTGAAGTAATTTGTAATAAGATTACTCGAGCCTTAAGTGACTTGAGCAGATTGAGATATAAGTATCTACAAGACTGTAGAATTGTATCACGTTCAGACCACCTCGTGGTCTAGCGGCTAGAATCTTGGCTATCGCCAACGCGGTACACTCAGCCTCGTGATGCAAAACTCAGAAGAAGCGGGTTCAATCTTTCATGAATACGTCGAGTACAGTAATTCCTTTATGTTCGACCCTGGCGAAATGTAAATATTATATGTCAGAAAACTGTACTATAATGAGGCTCATTATACAGTACAAGTTTTCATTATGATACAGTTTCTCCCACCAATCAGAGCTCAAGAAACAGTTGTGTGACCAATTAGGTAAGGATAGCATCGCACCTGCGCTCACTTCCATGGGCCCCTATTTTAAATTTCACTGCGTGGCGAGTGTCATAGTGAGGTAATCCAGGAGGCCATGGTCAAATACAAGGTATTCTCTGCGTCCCATGCGCTCTGTTCAGTACATAAAACTGGTGAAATCTCGACAAATATTTATGAATATTTACGTTCGAACATAAAATAGTTATAATTATCGTCGAACATAAACAGTCGTAGGCCTATGTAACTCGCCTATAATGGTAATTAAGACACTCGTATGGAAATAATAAAACTCGCTACGCTCGTTTTATAAACATACTCGTGTCTTAATTATTGCCATATAGGCTCCTTGCATAATGTACTATTTTAGGACTGACAATGGGTGAGTCACTCATGGGATTCTCAAGTTGAAGCAGTTTGTAATTCATGAACAGCATTCCCGGGGGTGTTTTCCAACAGGATAAAGTAAATGCCGGGATAGTTCCTAACTTAAGGCCATGGCCACCTTCTTACTTGTCTTCGTCTCAACGACAAATATACGAGGGGCGATCAGAAACTAACGTTAAAAGGCCTGGAGTGAAACGTCTACATTTTATATCATACAGCCAATACAGCGGTTGGTTCCTTAGTTTAGGGGCTGCGACAACGCGGTCATGTAGCCCCGTGTACGTTGGGTGTGTGTAGAATTTGTCTGATAACCAGTGTTAATTGTGATGGCTGTATTAGTGTGTGTTATCTGTGATTCAGGTAGAAGGGATGCAGTCGATTATTTTTTTCAAGTAGTTCCTACTTTTGCTGCAGAAGGCTACCGTCCACGACATCTAGCTGTGAACGTGGCT
Organism: Meconema thalassinum; assembly: GCA_946902985.2. Classification (NCBI taxonomy): domain Eukaryota; kingdom Metazoa; phylum Arthropoda; class Insecta; order Orthoptera; family Tettigoniidae; genus Meconema; species Meconema thalassinum. The sequence goes on from OX336388.2 coordinate 331,394,351, forward strand.
ACTAAATACCATCGCAGTCACCACCTGGCACCGAACGTTGGAACTATTATGTTTTTATTTATCGTATGGCTTTTAGTGCCGCGAGTGTCCGAGGACATGTTCGGCTCGCCTGAGTCTGTAGCTGCTTCCAGCGGACACCCTTAGGGTGAGCTAAAAGTTTTGTTCAATTTCAAGTAGTTCCGACTTTCGCCACCAGATATCAATGATACCTAGTGGTGAACGTTGGAACTTTGATAGAGCGTTCCGACGAAATCTAACCTAACAATTTAGCTGCACACAAGTTTAGTCTGTGGAAGGATCTTTCACATGCCATAAATCTATGACATGGGCCCGCCGGCTTTACTTCCCCTCCCAAGGAAGGCATACTGAAGGATTTTCAACGCTCTTAAAAGCTCCGACGACTTCGGCTGGGTTTGAACCCGCGATCTAGGGCATAGAAGCTCAGCATGCTACCAACTACGCCACCGAAGCCGCTAACCAAAACAGGCAACTGATAGTACATACCGTAGGTTATTTGTCGACATAGTCTCCATGACGGTTTAGCCACTTGTCACTTCGTGGAATGAGTTTAAATATTCCCTCATGGTAAGAACCTGTACTTGTGTCTTCAGCCACATTGTCGCGAAGTGTTTCACCTCCTAGGTGCTCCTTCAAGTGATGAAACAGGTGAATGTCACTTGGAGCGAGGTCCGGTCTGTAGGGAGAGTAGTCAATGCTCTCCCAGCGAAACCGCTTCAACATCTGGTGTGGACTGTATGAGGTCGCGCGTTGTCTTGAAGGAAGATGACGCTACTGGTGAATTTCAGCCACGGTTACATGTTTCGCCCACAGAAATCGAATAACAGATGGGATCTCCTCGCGAGACCAGTTTACCAAACAAGTCGCCATTAGTTGTTTACCTACAACTAGCGCTGTAGGTGGCGGGTGGCTGAAACTCTGCACAGTTACCAACCGTATGTATTCAAATTACCCCACACTACTAATTTCCCCCAGGGGCTCACATCTAGTGGGACGTGGGTTGGCGACCACGGGGCCCCAGCTGAGTCTGGCATTGCTTCCACTTACTTGCGCCGGGCTCCTCTCCGTCTTCTTTTCTGTCGACCTCACTTGGTCAACTCTTGTTCTCTTCCAACCCCGACGGTATTAAGGTATCCGAGGCCTAGGGAGTCTCTTCCTTTCCCGCCTTAATTGGCCCTTGTCTCATCTTTTCTGATACTCTCCTTCTGCGAGAGGTCAGACTTCTTTTTCTCTTGATGGTCTCCCCTGCCTTGTGCTCAATGCCCTCAAGGAGGCAGGGTGTATGTAGCCCCACCACTTCTGGTGTACCCTGGATATTGTTACACCCTCAGGGGCTCAAGGCTGGTGAGTTCGGGAGTTGACGACCCTGAGGGATTCCTGAGCTGGGTCCGGTTTCCCCCTTTCATCCATTACCTGTGGGGCAGACCCTCTCCTCTTTCACTTTCCTATCTGCCTTTCATGGCTCTCCTTCCTTCCAAATCCCTCAATCCACATTATTCAAGGGTTGAGAGCATTTCTTTTCCTCCTGTCCGTTATTTGCCTTATTCTCCTTTTGTTTTCCATTTCTTCTTCTAGTATATAAGTTAGTAGTTAGTTTTAGTTATAGTTTACTTTTCATTATCATCTTCACGATCACCGAAACCATTAGGGGCCGATAACCTAGATGTTAGGCCCCTTAAAACAACAATTATCATCATTTCTCTATAACAGATGAAACTCCAGGAATATTGGCCTTGTTACCTCAGATTCTGATAATTAAGGCCGGAAGTTCATGCTCTATTAAATGAATGAATATGCATGCAAAAATGCACTAATATACTGGTAAAATATGCATCATGTTTCAATAAATATGGACTATGCAATAACTACGGAAATTACGATCACTCCGTATTCTTTAGCGTTCCTATTTTGAATATAAAGCCAATATGAACAGACGGACATTGAGCCTAGCTACACCTTTTGTAAAATATCTCAACGAAGAAACAGTTCTAAATAGTTAAAAATTTAATTGGTATTCTGCCCGAAGGAAGGTCCGAGCCTCCGAAGAGGCTACCCCCAGCCGGAGATTACGTGCAGTAGGGTGGCCAGGACCTTTCCGCTCCTCCTTATGTTGGCCAACAGGAGTTCTCATGCGATCCGGTGCTTCAACACGGCTAGGCCGTTGGCTTCTAAAGAGTAGTAAATGTTATTTTATGGAATAGGAATCTCTGTTTCGTGGGTTTATAGACCGTGTTTTAAGGACATTTTATGGATTTTCAATATTTTTTATTGTTAATTATGATATAGTACAATAATAATAGCCATTGGATTTTTTATGAAAATAATTTTACAATATTTACTTAGTAAATGCTGAATACAAATAATTGATATTAACTTGCGTGTCGCCTCCGTAGCGTAGCGGTCAGCATGGTTAGCTGCCGCCCCGGAGGTCCTGGGTTCGATTCCCGGCTCTGCCACGAAATTTGAAACGTGGTATGAGGACTGGAACGGGGTCTACTCAGCCTCGGGTGTTCCAAATGAGTAGAGGGGGTTCGATTCCCACCTCAGCCATCCTCGTAGTAGTTTTCCGTGGTTTCCCACTTCGTCTTCGGGCAAATGCCGGGATGGCACTGTCCCCGTATATTCTAGAGGCGGTCTGTTGGATATCCAAAGCAAGGCTGGATTCGTAGACCCTGACAGCTCCGGCGCAAATATTAGTCAAGGATCCACTCCAACAAGACCCTCGTGAAACAACTGTGAATTACATAAAATGCACTTAGCTCGAAGTAGAACACCTACCTTTCATTCTCGGGGATCTCGTGGTCAGCCTCTGGACCTATAATGGGTTACAGTTGCATCTCCTTATATCTAAAATAAATCAAAACGACGCGGCTTCTAATAAACTAAAAAATTTAATAACAAAGGTGTAAACTAAATCTAAACATTCATACAGTAAATAAAAACACACTCCCTTTCTTTCTTCTTCACATTTTCGCCACTGATAATACTGCATTCCATGAACACTGTGACAAATTTTGGGGCAGCTTGTGTCATTACAACAAGCTATACATCTTTTAGAAACCCCTGTGTATTTTACATTCCTCTGGCGCACTTCACCATGAACATCTGCGCGCTAAGAGCACGCGACCTTCGCCACGTGTCTGATGACATAACAAACTCCGTTACATTCCCAGAGCTGGCTGGTTTAAAAGCTGCTTGCCTGTCGGTCCGCAACATCTCTCCACATTTGTGCGCGGCCGAGCACTGGCCTTGGATGGAAACGAGTTTTAAACAAACCCTCGCTATTCCAACCTTGCCCACAAATACACCTCTCCATCGAATCACAAGCTATGTTAAAATGGAACAGATTCACGTCAGACAAATACGCGAACCATACACACATCCTACACGCTAATGAAACAAGACTTCTATACACTATTCCTTTCATACTCTCGCATTGTGACGTCCCAATCGAGTTCATTTCATTCACACTGAACAAGAAACAAACCACATCCAGTCACAACAACATTCATACGCTAACCACTACGCTAAACAATCAATAAACATCCTATACCATACATATCATACCCTCGATTGGCAAATAAAGAAAGTTAATACTGAATGAATTTACAATGACACTAATAGCATAGGCTATAATCCTTTAAAATAAGTAGCGTCTAATATACACATGAGCCTGAGCTCCGATCTCACAGTTATGTCAAATACAATTAACTGGGATCCTCATAAGCTTCTACAGCTTCAGAAATACTACCACCATTCTCTCCTTTCTGATCTGGTGTCATAATAGATTAAATACCTTCGACCACTCAAGGTGAAACATATGTCGTTACATACTTGGGTTTAATAATCTTAATAAGAGTACAACATAACAGATGTCAATATCCATTTCCCGTTTCAATTTCAATCGTGACCCTCCTGTCTTTTCTAATCCAAAGCCGTGTATAAAATAAGGAGTACTGTCAACTCACACCTTAATGCCTTGCCAAACCTAGTCATGCCCACGCAATGACTGTAATATAAAATGCGGAAACACCTTCGCAACACCCTCGTATGCCAACTACATACGGAATTACATACATATATATAACCACTATCAAATGGTTATCACCACTTCTTTCAACTGGCATTCCTTAAAAAGGGCATAATTCCTCAGCGTTGTCAGACCAATCAATGTTAAACCATTAATCTATTCATGTTAACGACCTTTGGACTAATCGATACAGACCTCCTCACTATTAATTTTAAAACGTTTCTCAGATAAATTTAAACTGTTGTGTATACATTTAATAAAAATACTGAATCTTAACTTCACACTTCTGGGTTCAACGTTTACCGATGAAGGAATATGATGTCTACAACGTGACATTATATCACTCCTCGCAAATACTTAATCACAAAATTACATATGTGTGTCCAACAAGAATCGATCACGACGAGGATATCAAACAAGAACTTCCCTAACGTCGGATAATAATAAATCTTCCAAGAACATTCTAACTTCAAATTATTTTAAATGACTGAAAGTTCATGGCTCTCTTCAATAAAACATACAATTAGTCATATTCGTATTATCTCCATTCTGAACGAATGTCTATGAGTTCTGACGATAATAATCGTTTCCTCGTTAAATGTTTCTCTTCCAAATGATGCCATGATATTTCACAATATATCACTTCCAATATCTTCTCTCTTGATGTCTCTTCTCGACGCATAAAATGCCCAAATTAAACTAATAAAAATTAATTTAATCGGTAACATAGACGAAAATGTCTATCACCTGAATTCAAAATGAATTCATAAACGTCGAAAATAAATTACTATTCCTTAAAAGAAATGACAAAATGCTTGTTCCTCGAACAAGAAAAATCTCACTTCAGAAACTGGATTTCAAACAGACAAAACTAAAAGCGTCGAAAGACGATCACTACAAATAATCTCGAAGAATGAAATGACTATGCATGGAATACATAAATATTGTGTCGAAATATGGATAAAGGATTTGCTCAAAATGTCACTACAAAGCTCTAACTACTCGGTTAGTGAACACTGTTACCTGGTCTGGAAGTCTAGAAGCTCAAGATAGAGTATTACAAAATACTCAGTTGTTACATCTTCCAAAGATCCGGGTTGGATCCTAGCTCGTCTCCAAGAACTCGTGACCTCAGGAAAGGAACGAATTCCCCTACTGGAAAACAGCAAGCTCCAACCGGGATCGAACTGCGGGCCTCCAATCATTATCTTCATTGTGACCGGGTTTACCCTGGACCTCTTGATAATCTTCATGTCACTTCTTACTCCATCACAGAACAGTTTCATCATAACAACGAGCAGTGTCAAAAGTTCAGCTTCCCATTTCGAAAGACATTCGAAAAGAAAGCCGTGGACCTCACTCGCATCACGAACATTCATGTAGATGGAATATGAACATAGTTCTGTAGTCGCTGGTGTTAATGTCGAGCTCATGTCTGACAATAATGCACTAGAATACAGTTGTACATCAAGTCTCATGTTCGCTCATCAAGTAGACATTCATGAACAGACTCCTTTAACGAAGCTCCATCGCTGACTATATCGCTTCTATCTGCTTATATCCCTGGCGCACATACTAATTTAGTCCATAATTAACTTCATATTAGCAGACTTAATAATGTTCTTCAACATTGAATTCATCTTCATCTTATTGGTGTTGTTATACAGATCCACAAAAGCAATGCTAACATTCACTCTTACTCACTTGTGTCTGGTGCATGCGCTGTAGTCGCTCGAACAAAAGTGTCTTATCGCACTGGAAACAAACACTTTTCTCACGCTTCACAAAAATGTTTATATCTTCTGAAATATTCTTCTCAATTTTCTCAAAGTTCGTAATATACTAAATACGATAGTAAGCTACAATCTGTAGTCGAAATGTCTCTGAAGTGTATCAGACCGAAGTAATTGCGGCATATAAGTTCATCGCAACTTCACTTAGTTTCAAGGCGCTGTAATCTCCTAACTCTCGCCTCGCTTCTACCTTGTCTCCACGAGTCAACCTTCTACAAGCTCGGCGAAACACTCGGAACTCCTCTCTCTTCCGGTAATACGTCTGACCTCTCGAACATTCAGATAATAAGAGCCTCGATGCTTGGCGTCTTCCCTCCAAGTCCATCGATTCTGGCCGCCTTTTTGCGTTCCCTCTCAAATTCGCGCGGGCTCTAGCAAATCGCTTATTCCTTCCAATAGCGACCTGCTATCGACTTATAAAATATTTCCAATATTTTATTATCATATTCTTCTCTTTACCATTATATAAATTCACTCTCAACTGGCTTAAATATGTTAAATATCCATAAAAATTTAGTTGCTGGAACTCCCGTCTCCTCTAAAACTTATTCTTATTGGCTGTAAGCTCATATCCAATCGGATAATTTATAACAATGTTTAAACAATTCTTGGAATTATTCGCTGTCGCTAGGTCGATTCTAAGCTTCTGGAAACTTCCCTAGCGCAATACAATCACGTGACGGAATTTCCCTCCTGCTCAACGTCGCCTCTCGACTGGTTTCTGCCAACATCCAGCCTCAATATTGCTTGGTTAAATTTTATCATGGGCTTCGAAAAATATTCCCATTTTCATCCCAAATAATTCATTTTACGGGGGAATTCCATGTCTTCTACTTCTAAGGGCTTACTAAATCTCTTCCCTTCCACTCTCTTCATGCGCTTTTCGGCCGCCTTCTGGAGCTTTTCCTTCGCTCTGTCTCTCCTCTCCTGTCTTCCTACATCTGGATCTTGAGGAATAAAATTAAATGTGTTGTCCCATGGTCTTTCTGGCTTCCTTCCTAAGTGTAAGACCATTGGAACTTCTGCCGTGCTCTCTTGAACTGTGGAGTTCAAACATTCTTCAATGATAGGCACATACTTAACCCAACTGGGGTGATCGTTAGGGCAGAAAATGCGACAGAATTTACTTAATTCAGCCATATATCTTTCACTGGAATTTGATTCAGGATAACGCACGCTGGAAAATATGTGTCTTATCCCTAATCTTTCCATATCTGCTTCAAATTCCGCTATGGTGAACTGGGCTCCGTGATCAGATAACAAATATTCTGGTCTTCCAGCCTTCCGAAAAACAGAATTTTCCAACCTGCTCACTACATTTCTTGTGTTTGCTTTCTGCATTGGGTCCATCGTAACAAATTTGGAGAAGATATCCACCGTTACTAACAAGAACTGGTTTCCTTTGTAACCCTTAGGACAGGGGCCAAAAATATCCGCCGCCATCAACTCATGTGGTTTAGAAGGTATCATGGGCCTTGGTTTACCCTTCAACCTCTCAGATGTGAATTTCCCTCTTTGACATTCATCGCATGATCTTATTATCCTCGCAATAGCGGATCTCATGTTGGTCCAGGTGAATCTCTCTTTGAATGTACTGAGAGTCTTATCTAAACCACCGTGTCCTATTGAGTGGTGTGCTAACCACACTAATTTCTAGACCAAATTAGGGGGCACAACTATTGCCTAGTTTTGTATGCTCGGCGTCAATATACTTGCATACTAGATCTCCGCTCAAAACAAAGTGGCGCGATCGTCTTTGGGTTGCGATATAATCATCATCTGCTATGTCCATGAAACCTTTTAATAATCTCTACATTTTCCTTATTGGAGCGTATCTCTTCTGTGATACACCGATTCGGGATAATCTCCTAACGGTTTCTAGATCTTCTTGCTCCAATTGTACATGATTAATCTGCACATTTAATTGGGTTTCTCGATAATGCATCAGCCAGTAAGTTATGTTTCCCTGGCTGGTGGACAATAGTAGCGTTAAACTGCTGAGTGAAAAGGGCCCATCGTGTTAACCTATCACTCGACATTTCAGTTTGAAGCATAAACTGCAACGCCTTGTGGTCGGTCACGATAATGATCTGATGACCGATCAAGATCTTCTTCCAAGCCTCGAGAGCTGTAACAAAGGCTAACGCCTCCAGTTCCGTTGTAAAGTAATTCTCCTCATGTCGTTTCAACTTTCTACCAGTGAAAGCGATATAATGCCTTTTACCATCCTCATCCTTCTGGTACGGAATAGCACTTATACCTACGCGGGAGGCATCGGATTCGATATAAAATATACGGTCAAAATCCGGATATTCCAACTTGACATTTTGCCTCAACATCTCCTTCGCGTTTTCAAAAGCCTCGTTGGCGGCACTCGTCCACTTCCAACGATTGTTTTTCTTCAGTAACTCATAAAGAGGTGCCATGATCTCAGAGTATTTCGGACAGTGACTGCTAATAAACTGGCAAGCTCCCACGAACTCGCGTACTTGCTTGACCTTGGTGGGCTTAGGGAATCTAGTTTTAGCCTCTACTTTCTCAAGGTTTGGGTGGTAACCATCCCGATCGATGGTGTGGCCAAGGCAATTGATTCGCTCGTGCATGAAGCGGCACTTATCAAAGTTCACTTTGATATTTGCTTCCCTCAAGTTCTCGAAAAGTTTACGTAAATGCATCATGTGTTCCTTACCATCAGGAGATGATATGATCAAATCATCAATGTAACATATCACGTTTTTCTTGACCTCATCAGTGAGCTTACCATCAAGGGCTCTGATTAGCGCTGGACCGCCAAAAGGTAGCCTTTGGAAAACCCATGAAGTCTGGTCGAAGAGAAAACCGGTGTAATGTTGACTCTCCTCCTCTAACTCAATCTGATTAAAGGACGCTGTTAAATCCAAAACGGAAAAGCATGTCTTTCCTTTGAATTTCCTTAGGAGATCACGAATTTTCTGGGGCCTGTCTGCCTCAGGAAGAATTTTCAAGTTGATAGAGCGTGCGTCGAGACATAGGCGTAGCTGTCCGTTAATCTTTTTCACTACAGTAATGGGGTTGATATATGAAGACGCCTGTTTCCTAATAATACCATCTGCTTCCATCTTTTTGATTAACCCTCTTACTTCTTCATAATATTTCTCTGGAATGGGGTATATCCGCTTCTGATAGGGGGTTTCATCAGTCAATCTAATCCTGTACTTATAATCCTTGATTAACCCAGGTTTGTCGTCTAAAACTTCCTTAAATTCCATAATTAATTCTTCAAATTCCTCTTGAATCTCTTCAAATCCTTCGGCTTTGAGGGTAGGCCTCTCTCTAGCACTCTCTACCTCCTCAATGACATTAGTTAGAATATCTTCCCTATAATCCGTATCTGGACCGTTATTCAGTTCCTGTTTTTCTACCTCTTCTGTGTTAATCATCCCCTCACTAAATTTAATGATCCTATTCTTCATATCAATAATGGCTCCCACCTTTGTGATAAAATCAATACCAAACACTATGTCAAAATTTATCTTGTCCACCACAATGAAAATAAGTGTTCATAAGCACGTGCATTTATTTCAAAGTTCAACAAAACTTGAATCTTACACTTCACAGCTTTATCTTGAAAGATGCCACGCACTTTCACAGCAGATGCGGGCAAAGCCGTCATCTTGTCACTACCCAATAATCTCTGGTAACACTCGTGAGATATTATAGACATAATAGCTCCCGTGTCCATCAAAGACTTGCATGTCTGATCATCGATATTTATACATACAATTGGTAATTCATATGGCCTTTCCTCTCTTACGATCTCATCTTCTAACAATAGATCCTCATCCGTCACTTCGTATACTTCGTTTATTAGAATCTGGTGCAGTGTAGTAGTATTTCTTTCTCCATCTAGTTCCGTTTCGAAAATGAAGTTTTTTTTTTGTTCCTGAGAGTCATTCTCACGGATTCCTTGCTGGCTAGTACCGGGTTTAGGATCCACGCTCAAGCTTGAATTACTTACGTTTCCACCTTCCTTTTCCCTTAGTTCCTTCAAGAATTGCTTTCCTTCTTGATGGCGTTCGTCATAATTCTCTTTAGTCATAACCTCATTTCTTTGTGGTCTATCGTGGTTCTGGTTTTGATTATTGCGATTGTTTCGACCATTATAATTATTATTGTTCCTATAATTATTATTGTTATGGAATAAACCGCTCCTACGATTCTCCTGATAGTTTCCACGTCCTTGTTGTTGTTGATAGGGACGACCACCACGGAATCTTGGTTCGGGTCGCCTATCTCTGAAATAAGTATATCTCTCTGGACCTAAGTTTCCCTTCTCCTGTTCTTTAGGGCTTTCTGTCTGCTGTGTCTGATCTATAAACACAGTATTTATTTCTTTATAGTCCTGACGTTGGTTTCTAGCTACGACATTGGGCGTTGGACTAGTGTAATCCAATTTCCGAAGAAGTTCGTCCATGCCGGCCAAATCACTGATTCCTGACGAAATTATCAGTCTTCTCACTTCAACTGGCAACATTCTGGCAATAGCATCTATCAGTTGTGCCGTAGATAGTGGGGGTTGCAAAAAAACGTAACCGGGCGAGTTGTGTCGTAAAGAAGTCGGCATAACGCGTCGGTAATGTACCCGAATACTTCCTGGAGTATACTTCTGCGCGTAAACTGTTCTGCGCTTCTATAGACCAATAACGTTTCATTAGGGCTTCAGCAAACTCTTCGAAGTCCACAAATGTGTACCTGAAGGCGCAAAACCACTCAAGGGGGCCCTCTCCCATATAGCGTTCCACTATCTTCATCTCCCGTTCTCGAGGAATGTGAGCCTCCGCAAAGTAGTCACGGATATTCCTGATATACTCAATTGGGGTGTAAGAATCGAGATTAGTGAACTTACGAGGTTTGTCCTCAAAGTTACGAATTACCGTCACCTTTCTCTGTTGAGAATCTTGGAAACTGGGATGATATTCCCTCCTTTCTCTTTCAGGCTCTCTACTTCTATCTTCGAGTCCCTCATTGTATCTTAATACCCTTTCTTCTGGCCTCACTTCTCTATCTCCTGTCTCCATACTGAGTTTTCTATGACAATTGTCCTAGTTCTCAATTTCTATCTTCTCCTTATCTTCTATCTCCGTAATCAACTCTTTCATTTGCTTCTCTATTTCTTTCTTCAGATCCTCCTTATAGACTTCATGATCTGCAACGTCTCCCAAGCTCAGACTTTGCAATTTCCTACTAATGTATTCTTCAATATTAGTGGGTTTTCCTTCTTTAATCTCTTTCACGACTGTGACTACTGTATCTATTCGTTCGTCTAAACGTTTACTACGAATTCCTAAAGTTTCTATTAAAGTTTGGTTTTCCTCGACCGATTGATTCTTATCGTCAACCTGTCTTTGTAACAGTTGATCAATACGCTTCCCTAGATCTGACCTAACAGACATTACATCACGATTTATTTGTAATTGCGTACTGGCAAGCTTACTCTCAACTTTACCTTGTATTAACTTAATATGTTCTGTGCTCGACTTATCCCATTCGTCTTTCCAAATAACTACGTTCGCCTTTAACATTTCGGCTATATCAACTTCAATGCCCTCCTTCAAGATCTTATTGTGGTCTATCACCTGATAACGCAGAGTATCAACGTTACTTTTCAACTCAGCTAATGAAACAATAGTCTTTAGAGAATCGTCAACAAATTGCGATCTCAAAGCACCTATACCTTCAGAACATTGTGTCTTAGATTCTTCTACTTCCTTTCTTATTTTATCTATGTCCCCTTGGACCTTATTAACATCGACAAACTTAGAATTAACTTCTGACTGTACTTTACCAATTTCATTCTGTACACTAGTTATATCTGTCTGGACATTGTTAACATCTATCTGCGTGTTGTTAACGTTCTCCTTAACCTTATCTACCTTCGTTTGGACATGGGACACATCTGACCTTACATTGGCAACCTCTGATTGTACATTGGCAACATTGGATTTCACAAGAGCAACATCATCCTTAACAAGAGTAACATCATCTTTAACCAGGGCAACATCAGAATGCACACCCTCTACTTTAGATTGTACACTGGCAACATTGTCTTTCAATTCAGCGGAGCTGGTCTGCAATCCCTGTAAAGAATTTTGCATACCCTGAATATCTCCCTTGAAACATTCACGCACCTTGACAACAATCGTGTCAAGATCTACCTGGCAATCTTTCTTCAGCTGCTCTCGGTCCTTCGTCGCCTGGTACAATTTTCACTGTAAATCAATGACATTTACCTTCAGATTCTCTTTAGTCTGATTTTCAACACTGTCTAATTTCTCTTTCAAGTTACTGTCCATTTTCTCCATCATCTCGTTCATCATCTTCCGGACATCCTCCGTCGCCATTGTTGCCATTACAATCTCAATAATAAAAAGTGCTATAGGAATATAAACAAATAGAGCAATACTGCAACACTTTAGAGCATCCTTTCATTCCATCCTGACCTTCCCTCCTGAGGCCCCTGTTCGCTTTGCAGGTGAGGCCGCCTGGGCGAGGTGCCAATCCCACCTCACCAGTTGTATCCACTCCGATTAGATGTTCCCAGCTCTAGGACACTGCCCGTAGAGGCGGTAGTGGTGAGTTCCCTCGCTGAGTCCGTGGGTTCCACCAACCTGGAGGGTAAACGACTAAGAAAAGAGAAGGAAAAGATATCAATTTGCAAAAAGGACTGAAACGTACTAGGTATTAAAATAATTTCAGTATTATTCCGTCATAGATTCTCCGAGTCCGAATTGAAATATACGACTTTATGAACATGAAGTAACAAAACGCGCTTCAAAATAGTAGGAAATTAGAATATACGCCCTTCTCAAGCAGAGATATGCACTTAATAGGCAAAGGACAAAAATATGATACATTGTGCCAAAATAACCAAAATATGCATAAATATGCAAAAAGAAATATGAGTAGCATATTTTGCATGAACTTCCGGGCCTTACTGATCACCCCTCGTAGAAATGATTTTCCGTGTTTTCCCCTTTTCTACTCCAGGAAAATACCGCGATGGTTTCTAACATAAAGCCATGACCACCATCGTCCTAGTCCTTGTCTCAATGACAAATATAGTTCTCTTAAGTTCATCATTAACCCCTACCCCTCTGAGGTGTAGGATAACAAAGAGGATTACTTGAAATGTTGGTGCTACTTTATGCCTTCGAACTTCTTGGCATTCGATGCAACACTTCTATTCGGCGTTGGGTCTCTGACAAGTTAGTGTCTTCCTGATAGTCATCGAACCGACACACCGTTCGTTCACCACAGAAACCTCATTGCGCACTTGAGCATGACCACGTTCACGCCTAGTAGGTACGTTCAAATCTCACCTCGCTTTGCTTTCACGCTTCCAGTTAATCAAAGAGTTCGATCTCCAGCTTTGAAGGAGTGATTGTCTTTATTGTTGTTTCGCGTATGAGCTTGGACATCGTATTGTCCGTGACAGATTGCACGTATGGCAGATAGGCCAATTTCGCAGGAGGAGGATTCTGCGATAATCTGTCTTTCAGTTTAGGGTGTAACACTTCATTAATCTGTCTCATCGAGTAGCCATTCTAGAAAGTATCGGCCAGGAACACAAGTTCACAGTATAACTTATACTTTTCACACTCCGTCCTTGTTCTGTTATCAAGAGTGTTAAGGACAGCCCGCTTCTGACAAGGATGGTGGTGAGAGGACCCATGAAGATAACGATTTGTATGAGTGTGTTTACGGTAGACTGTGTGTCTCAGGTTGCCGTCAATATTCTTGGAAACAAGACATCCAGAAAAGGCAGGCAACATTCACAGGATTAGCAATATTCTAAGAAGACTCAATATCAAAACCATATTCAAGCCTAATATCACCGTAGGTAAATCCTTACGATCAGTCAAGGATTCAGTTTGTCTTAACTGTGCTGGAGTATATAAGATTCCATGTACCTGTGGTTACGTATAATTTATATTGGACAGACATGTAGGAAAATCACAACAAGGGTCAATGAACATCGTATGCATTTACGTCTTTGCCATCCAGAGAATTCTGCGGTGCTGAAAATGCCATAGAGATTGACCAACAAATTCTTTTTGATGAAACTTCTGTCATCTGTATGGAGAAACAATTAACAAGTTGTGTTATTTGGGAAGCGATTGAAATAAGTAAACCACCACACAACTTTAATAGAGGTGAAGGTTATCCCTTCAGTAAATCATGGCTGCCCTCTATAGTTTCATTACAGTAGAGTCTCGCAAATTCGGCCTAATGTGGACCGAAGGGTGGCCGAGTTCGCGAAAATGCTGGGATATCGGGAAATGTGTTAAAAGAAAAAATGAGCTGTTTGTTTTGGTTTAAAAGTAACGCAATGCAGTACATTTATTTGTTTTTAACAGAAACACAAGTTTTAAAACGATTAAGCCACTACAATTACAGTACTTGTATTTTTAGTTCAGTACTGTTACTGCATAAAATCAAGGAAAACAGTTACTGTAAATTATAAAAGAAAACTTAGAAAAACTAGGCCTACAAATTATTTTTAGCCTAATTTTCACATTTTGCAAAAATGAGGAAAAAGTAGACTTATGAGATCGATCCGGGAAAATGTGTGTTTGTCTGTCTGTCTGTCTGTGTTTGTGTCCCCCCCCCCCCCTATCAACTCCTAAACGGCTGCAGCAATCAAAACCAAATTTAGTATGAGTAAAGATGGGCACCGGAATATCTCACGTCCATATTTGAAAATGATGTCAGTGCTACCAACTGCTGAAAAAACGCACTAGAAATTTGAGCTCCATGTTGGATATCTTGCAAGGTATGCATGGGAGCTATTCCAAAATTGGCACACATGTAGATAATAATATTTCAGTTTAATTTCCAGGAGGCCAACCATGACAGTGTTGCCAAAATAATTTTAAGCCTTCTGATAGGCCCAATGTTTAAATGCCTATAACTTCTCCACTATCAATTGGATTTCAACCAAATTTTGTATGTAGTATCTGTACATAAGCAGATATGACTGAGCATATTCTTAAGAGCCACCAGGGCTGCCAACTGTTAATAATTGCTCTCTCTATTTTTTTTTATCCAAATACCAATATATCAGAAAGTATGCAAGCCAACAGCTTTAAACTATGCACACGTATATTCTGACATTTTAGATTAATTTGGAGTAACTTACATACGACAGTTCTACCAACATGATTATAAGCCTACTGATAGTACCAATTTTTAAATACATGTAACTACTATACTATCAGTTGGATTTCAACCAAATTTCGTATGTGCTATGTGTTCCATAACAGATATGACTATACGTATTGTTAAGAGCAATCAGGGCTGCCAACTGTTAATAAATGCTGTCTATATTTTTTACCCTAATATCAATATATCAGAAAGTATGCAAGCCAACAGCTCTATACTTTGCATACATATAGCACCTGACATTCTAGATTAATTTGGAGTAATTAATACAAGGCAGTGCTGCCAACATGATTCTATGCCTGCTGATATGTCCAATTTTAAAATACATGTAACTTCTATACTAACAAACGGATTTCATCCAAAATTGGCACAACAAGATATCATAATATTTCAGATTATTTCTGACCAGCACACGCATGATATTGTTGGCAACATGCTTTTACGCGTGCTGATAGATCCAGTGTCTAACTGCATGTAACGTCCATTGGACTTCAACCAAATTTTGTATTCTGTACCTTAATAGATGGAACTAAGAATATATTCAGTCACCAGGGCTGCCAACTGTAGTGCTCTATTAGGCTACATTATACCAGGTATATTTTGAACTAATTAGATATTTCGATATTACCAACTTAATTTCGTCATTATTCTAGATAAGTTCATATACTGTAGAATAATCATTGGCATGAAAAGTAGGCTGTATAGTTCTTCACGGAACTTCTTGTTATAATGTGTATTCTGTACAGTATATGTACAAAACAATTCCCGTAGGCAAATAGTTTTTTCACTTGATGAAACTTACCATTTACTTTTCTGCAAAAAAGTAAGTAATGATCTTTTGCTTTTCACTTTGAAACCTGTTTCTTGAAGCCTCGTCACGAAGACGGCGAAGAAACAGAATTGCGGAGAATGCGCAATCAAATAAATACAACTCTCTGCGCGAGAACCGTTTGTTTACTTCTATCTGCCAACAGTTTGTGCATTTCCAGTACTGTACAGTACCTGTATTTATCAGGTCGTCGTTACTCTATGTACTGTAGGTCAACTTATTTCGCGTCGTATTTAACTGTCGATAATTCCATTGATGGAGAAGACGAAAGAAAACATAATAACGCTCTGTGCGGAAACACAAAAACAAACAAAAATCATGATTTTTTTTTCTCCTGTCAGGGTGGCCGAGAAATCCGGACTGCCGGGGGCCGAGTTTGCGAGACTCTAATGTACCAACATCTCAGGTCTTGGTCTCAGGAGGTCATGGAGTAACTATTTGATTCGACATGGCTTTCTATCTTATACCATTTATCTAAGGAGGCTATGCCATTGTTCACTCATTCTTTCTTTCTTGACAAACCTTGATAAAGGGACAATCAGTTGTCTTGAAACATCGGTTTTTAAAGTTTCACTCGACCCAATAGACCCAAAGCTATATTATGTATGCAATTCGTCGAGAAAGTTTACGCAACAGCATAATTATTCTTCTTTGTTTATTTCACACAACTTTGGGGTACATGAAATCAATCATTTTTAGCCTACTTATCACATTTTGCAAAAATGAGGAAAAAGTAGACTAATGTGATCGGGCAAATGTGTGTCTGTCTGTCTGTCCTTCTGTCTGTCTGTATGTCTGTCTGTCTGTCTGTCTGGCTGTGTGTGTGTCTCCCCCTATCAACTCCTAAACGGCTGCAGCAAACGAAACAAAATATGGTACATATTTGAAAATGATGTCAGTGCTACCAACTGCTGAAAAATCCCATTTGAAATTTGAGCTGCATGTTGGATATCTTGTAAGGTATGAATCGGAGCTATTTCAAAATTGGCACACGTATAGATAATAATATTGCAGTTTAATTTCCAGGAGGCCATACATGGCAGTGTTGCCAAAATGATTATAAGCCAGCTGATAGGTCCAAATTTTAAATGCATATAACTTCTACACTATCAATTGGATTTCAATCAAATTTCGTATGTGCTATGTGTACATAAACAGATATGACTGAGCATATTCTTAAGAGCCACCAGGGCTGCCAACTGTTAATAAATGCTCTCAATTTGTTTTAATCCAAATACCCATATAGCAGAAAGTATGCAAGCCGACAGTTTTAAACTATGCACACGTATAGTACCTGACATTCTATATTAATTTGGAGTAACTTATATACGTCAGTGCTACCAACGTGATTCTAAGCCTGCTGAGACGTCCAACTTTAAATTCACGTAACTTCTATACTAACTAATGGATTTCATTCAAAATTGGCACAACAATAGATCAGATTATTTCTGACCAATACATGCATGGCATTGATGCCAACATGATTTTACGCGCGCTGTTAGATCCAATGTTCAACTGCATGTAACGTCCATGCTATCCATTGGACTTCAACCAAATTTTGTATTCTATACCCTAAGAAATGGATCTAAGAATATATTCAGTCACCAGGGCTGCCAACTATAGTGCTTTATTAGGCTACATTATGCCAGGTATACAGTATTTCGAACTAATTAGAAATTTCGATATTACCAACTTAATTTCGTCATTAATCATTGGCATGAATCTTACATTTTAAGAAAAGTAGGCTCTTTAGTTCGTCACGGAACTTCTTGTTTAAATTGTTTTGAGCTTTCCTTTGCCTCGTCCTTTGAGATCTTGCTTCCCTTTCTTCGGCAGAGATGTGGATCGTACGCTTGTGATTGATTTTAAATTGGAACCGTCGTTTCTTATCCTTGGTGATGGTTTTGGCTGTTTTGTCCATGATCATGGTGTCTGTAATTTGGAGTTCTACGAAGTCTTCCTTAGTTTCCTTAAACCAAAGAGGTTTTCTTTTTATTCCGAAAGTAGTCGAAGATCTGTTTGGTTAGTCTATTTGAATTCATTCGGAGGATGTGCCGATAAAAATCAATTCTCCGTTTTTTTTATTGTGTCCGAGAGCTTTTCTGTCTTTTGGTAAAGAGTTTCGTTCCTGGTATGGATTAATTTGTTGTTATGAAATTTGGAGCCTAGGATTTTGCGTAATATCTTTCTTTCCTTGACCTCCACCCTTTCTAACGGCCCCTGGGTGGTGAGAGACAATGTTTCGGCTGCATATAAGACTTATGGTTTAATTACCGTTTTATAATGCCTTTTCTTGGTATTCCAGGAGAGAGACTTCGTAAATTCGAAGGCCAATTCAACTTTATTTCTCCTAGATTCCATTGCCGTTTTCTCTAGCGCATTCCAGCTGATCCATTCCCCAAGATATTTAAACTCTTTGACGAGGTCAATGTATTGTTTGCCCTCTTGAAGCTTTCTTGGCGTTTATTTTATGTTCGTAATTATTTTGGTCTTTTCAACTGAGATTTTGAGACCCATTTTTAACGCTTGCCTCTGGAGTTCGAGGATCTGTTCCTTAGCTTCTTCCCAAGTCTCAGCTAGTAAGGCCATGTCATCAGCAAAAGCTAAACTGTTGACCTTACTGCCTTTGTTTTTAGAGTATAATAATAATAATTATTATTATTATTATTATTGTCAATCGGGGTAGTTATGCGTGATAAGGCGCAAGGCCAAGGACCTAAGCTATCTCCGAACTCAGATGAGTAGATTCGAAACCTATCGTTGGCGAAACTCGTAATGGTTTTCCATAGTTTGCCATTTTTATCTCTAGTCAAATACTGGGATAGAACCTTCTAACAAAGCCTCCGCGATTCAAAATGGCACCGAGCACTATGCATATCGAAATTCCAAACCGCGAATATCCATTTGACTTCCACTGACATAGAATCATCCACTGTTATTTTCTTTATTATGGCTGTTGGTTGTTCTATTTTTGCGTATTAAACCTAAGAAATCTATACTAATATAATAAAGTTGAAGAGTTTGTTTGTGTGTTTAAACGCGCTAATCTCTGGAACTACCAGTCGGAATCGAAAAATTCTTTTTGTATATGTTAGCCAGATTCAAGAGGAATAATTTAGGCTCTGTAGCATTAGGCTACACCTCTCAGGAAACCATAAAGATTGATTTTTGTTCAGTAAGTAGGAAGAACAAGCTCTCCCGAACAGCTTCAATAATACCTATGTCTAATGTTGCCTGGCAATTCGGGCTGCATCACCTCGCCCCTACCAGTGTTCCAGTGCAGAATTGCGAGCTGCTTATAAATTGCAGTCACGGGGATAATTAGTGCAAAAATATGTCTTAGTCCCCTTAAAACAGTTATCATCATGATATAAGAGTATAAGGATATAAGGGCGATGGTGTTGGTGCAGTATACTGAGGTTATCAGCTGCTCTGTGGCTAAATGGTTAGCGCGCTAGGCTTTGGCCCAAAGTGCCCCGGGTTCGATTCCCGGCTGAGCCATCAGGTATTTTAATCTCCTGAGGTTAATTCCCGTGACTTGGGGACAGGGTGTATGTGCCGTCTTCATCATCACTTCATCCTCATTACGACGGGCGTCAACTAGAAAGACCTGCACTAGGCCTCTCCGAAGGCCACACGAACATCATCTGCTGCAATAAGCGTTGGTGCTTTCCGATCCTTATCCTCGAGCACTCCAGTTCTGTAGTAGTATTCATTATCATCCATAAAACAAATAAATCCACCGGGCGAAGCCGGTCACTACTGCTAGTAAGGAATAGAGGGTTGACCTTTCATGGATTTCCCAAAGACATGTGACTCCTAAACGAATGGTTAATAAAACATCGCAACTGAAAATACCCTAACAAATAGTAAGCCTAAAATGTGCGGTTGGCATTTTCAACTTTAGGACTAGCCTATAATGCTGTTGATATTGTAACTTTCAGTCGGTCAACGGAAAATAATTCCAATCACTGGAGTAGTGTAGAACACAGTTTCCATTGTTTCCATAACTGACTACTAACCGAAAGTGGGTTATGACTAGAGATGTGGGGCCGATAACCTAGATGTTAGGCCCCTTAAAACAACAATTATCATCATCATCATGACTAGAGAAGCGAAAGTGCGCGCCACACGAACGAAAAAAAAAGTGGAAACTCTTTAGGTCATAGCTGCATTCTCTAGCTCCTTGCCCAGTTTCATTGATCTTCATTTAAACTCTCAATAACTCCTCTGATGAGGTGTTGTCAAGAAGGGCAGCCGTGTTGAGGGTGTTGGGTGGTTAATATATATTTTTTTTATCGTATGGCTTTTGGTGCCGAGAGTGTCCGAGGACATGTTCGGCTCGCCTGAGTCTGTAGCTGTTTCCAGCGGACACCTTTAGGGTGAGCTACAAGTTCCATTCAATTTCAAGTAGTTCCAACTTTCGCTACCAGATATCAATGATACCTAGTGGTGAACGTTAAAACTTTTGATAGAGCGTTCCGACGAAATCGAACCTACATATTTTAGCTTCACAAAAGTTTAGTCTGTGGAAGGATCTTTTACATGCCATAAATCTATGACATGGGACCGCGGGCTTTACTTCCCGTCCGAAGGAAGGCATACTGAAGGATTTTTAACGCTCTTAAAAAATCTGACGACTTCGGCCGGGTTTGAACACGCGATCTTGGGCACAGCAGTTCAGCATCCTACCGACTATGCCACCGACGCCGCTGGTAAATAAGTGATTTAACCTGAAACAAAATCTACATATGATTGATTGCACCAATTACACGGTGGGGAGGGCGGGGTTGGGTTTAGGGGGGAGAGGGGTGGGGGGGAGGAGGAAAAGGATGACATGTTTCGTTCGTCAAACGAACATCATCTGATGACGCACATTCAAATCTATTGAACTGTGGATAACGACCTCAAAACATGCATTCATGAATGAAGAGAACCGGGCTTTTAGGCTCAAAACTTCCTTCTCTCTTTCTCGATTACAGCAATATGTAACACAATTATGGTGTTTGAAGACATTATCAGTGTTGCCTTAATAAACGAAAGTTTGACGCTTTTCAGTCGATCAACACGAGTTTTTCCCAAACGAGATGGGTCACGGTATATTCACTAATCTTGAAAAAAATTACATGAGCATTATAAATACACTTGGATGACCAATTTATTAATCTTATGTATTTTTTTTTCAGGATTAGGGAATAACCCATCTCTTTGGGGAAAAACTCGTGTTGATCGACTGAAAAGCGTCAAACTTTCGTTTTCATCTAACACAATAACATGAAAATCATTGAGGTCATTACTCGTATTTTAAGGGGAGAGGATGCAAAAATACTTTTTTTTCTATAAAAATAGTAGGCTATTGTTTACTTTATATACTATTAGACATAAAAATAGACATAAAAAACATATTTTTAACAAAGACTGTTAGTGAAACTTCGTTATTGTCTTAAGGAGCGGAACAGTCAGTTCCTCTGCTAGGCTGATATTTTAAGCTGTATCTTCTCAAAATTTTAAATTAAGTTGTGTACCTTCTTCTCGGGAACCACGAGCCCAATCACGTTTACATTTCTCACACTTGTGGCTGTGTACTGTACGTTCCAAAAGTTGTGAAGCAAAAAAAAAAAGAATGAAATAAAACAATTAAAAAGTAACTAAAATAAGGTCTTAAAATATTGATGAAATCAAAAATTCATAAAATGTACACCAAAATGCCTATCAACAATAAGTTTGCTTTACAAGCTTTAACATTAACATAATGTTTATATAGGCTATTCTAGTTTTCATTAAATAATGAACTAACATCATAGAAAAATGTACATAAGTAGAAGTACGGTCTTTAAAATGTCTCCTTTATTACATGTCTGTACCTACTACATAATAATACATATTACCAGCACACGGCCATGAATGCTATTAAAAACAGCAGATAATTTCAAGTTTCTAGTTGCCATGGTTACCTAATAATCTATATAATAAAAATGAATCGCTTAATGTGTTGCTAAGCGCAAAACTCGAGAACGGCTTGAGCAATGGGCTAATATTTAAAAAAATATTCGTCCAAGTCCGAAGACTGTTTCTATGATGAGAAAATTGGAAAAAAAATGCCCAGAAAACGTAAAAATCCCATTTTTCAGTGCCCAACAATGCATTGCTATTGATAGTGGTGTGGCGGAAGTGACACAGTTTTCCAACAGGTGCCGCCACGGGCAGTCTAAATGTGGCGGCAGTAACACAGTTTGCCACTAAATGCCGTCAACGTGCAGAGACAATCCAAAGACTTAAGTTTTCTCTAAGGCTAGTGGTCTCCACGACGACAGTTTTTGTTTCACTTCTCAACCGACGAACAACTTCGTCGATTTATCGTTGATTGTTTTATTTTGTGTGTGTTTCCATATATACTCATGCCGCCTAAAAGACGCGGTCGGAGCAATTTTGGTCGAAGAACTCGAAATGGTATTAGTGAATGTTCGAGGACCAACATCATTCCAACATTTACGAACTGTTAATGGTAAATCGTGTGGCTCTTACAAAGAAGCCTGTCTACGTTTGCAACTGTTAAAAAATGACGCTCATTGGGATCAAACTCTCAATGATGCTGTAATGTCTTCACCTCAACAAATACGAACATTGTTTTCTATAAAAACATGCTTCCCATGAAAAACAATTGATTAATGGATAAAATACAAATCTGATACGTGTGACGATATCTTGCATCAAATGCGCTTTACAACAGGAAGTCCACATTTACAAATTAGTGAAGAAATGTACAACGAGACGTTGATATCAATTGAGAACATGTGCTTGATGATGTCAAACAAAGTATTATCTCAATTAGGCATGGCCACACCCAATCACCCGATGCACAGGGATTTACTTCTTGGACGCTCCCGGGAGTACAGGAAAAACTTTTTTAATTTCATGGATTTTAGCAAACATTCACACATTGAAATTGCACTCGCACTTTCTTCATCAGGCATTGCAGCTACACTGTTGGAAGGCGGTCAAACAGCCCATTCAGCGCTAAATTTGCCGTTGAATATGCAAAAACTCCGACCTGCAACATTTGGAGGAACTCTGCAATGGCAAAGGTTTTGCAGCAATGTAAATTGATAGTGTGGGATGAATGCACAATGGCACATTATAAAGTCTTTGGAGGCATTAGACCGAACCATGCAAGATTTGTGGAACAATCAAAACCGATTTGGTGGTTCGACGGTTTTGTTAGCAGGAGATTTTCGTCAAACATTGCCAGTGATTCCACGGTCAACGCCAGCTGATGAACTCAATGCATGTTTAAAGTCCTCCGTTTTATGGAAACAGATCAAGATCTAGTTGCAAAATGATCCATCTGAAGAAATATTTTCAAAACAACTCATTGACATTGGAAATGGCAAATTCCCTACAGACGTTCCGACTGGCTGCATTTCTTTTCCTGACAATTTTTGTCAGTTTATTGATTCAAAAAACGAACTCATTCAAAAGGTGTTCCCAAACGTTGCTCAAAATTACAGAGATATTTGGTTGAGCGAACGAGCTATTTTGGCTGCCAAAAACATGGATGTAAATTAATTAAATTTCAAAATTCAAAATGAAATTGTCGATGATTTGAGGACAAACAAATCAGTTGATTCCGCTACCAACCAAGATGATGTCGTCAACTATCCACCCGAATTTTTGAACTCGCTGGATTTGACAGGATTTCCGCCTCACAATCTTCAATTAAAGGTAGGATCGGTGGTCATAATGTGGTGAAATATCAACCAACCGCGCCCTTGTAACTGCACACGGCTAGCTGTGAAAAATTAATGAATAACGTGATCGAAGCAACCATTCTAAAGGGAAAGTACAAAGGAGACGGCGTTTTGATACCACTCATCCCAATGATTCCCACTGTCATACCATTTGAATTTAAACGACTGCAGTTTTCAGTGCGGCTTGCTTTCGTTGTGACCATAAATAAATCCCAGGGCAGACATTGAGTGTTTGCGGCATTAATCTTGAAACCCCATGATTCTCGCATGGCCAATTGTATGTTGTCTGTTCCCGTGTTGTAAAACCATCAACTTAGTTTACGCGCTAGATAATCAAACAAAAAAATATTGTTTACCATAAAGCATTAGAATGAAAATATCATTTAACAGAAGAATTTGCTTTGGAACTGGTCAGTATTATTACATGTGCGAGAAGTATTTCATTATGCGGCGGTAAATTATTAGCCACGCCCAAGAATTGTTATCATGTTAGGAACACTCTTACGCCAGTGAAAACAGCCGTATTTTCGACGGAATTTTATCTTTATAGTGTTGAATGGAATCGTGATTTCTATTATAATTATTTTCCCCGAAGAAAAAAGATTACATAATAAAGTACAATTTTTTCGGGCTTGTAGGCCGCGGTCCAGACTGGATATATCTCCATGTTTCACCGGAAACTGCGTCTGGCATTACGTTTTGGCACATTATCTTCACGGCATCACCTTATTAAATTACTCGATTTGCAATGGGGGATAATTATGGCTCAGTGACAGATTTGAAGACCTGCCAAACAGTTTCTATCTACGCAACAGTCAGTAAGGGTTATTTATGGGTAGTGATATGCTGATATCTTTTCGAGCATGTCCTTAGTCACTGTGAAGATATTAGGCAGCTACGGAAAACACCTACTTTCTTAGTAACTTTTGTTAGCAGTAGAAAATTTACTCATTTCATGTTAATGATGTAGTGATTGGCATTATTCTGATTTTTGCATGCAGTACAGAATGAATTATATAAGGTGCGTTCAAAAAGTAACGAGCCGGAGGCATAATTACAGAAACCAGTACCTGTATGTTAGAAGTATTGGCCATGGCCGTTGAGGCACTTGTCCCACTGTGACACGAGGCGGTGAATGGCTGTCTCATAAAATTCCTTGGGTTGCGATGTGTACCAGTTCCGCACGTACAACTGGACGTCGACGTCCGAGGTGAATCGTTGGCCCCGCAGAGCCCTTTTCAGGGGACCAAACATGGCGTAATCACAGGGAGAGAGGTCTGGACTGTATGGAGGGTGGCCGAAAAACTCCCATTTGAATTTCTGCAGGAGTGCCGCGACTGTGTTGGCCGTATGAGGTCTTGCATTGTCTTGGGGCAGAATGATCCCACGGGTGAGATTGCCGGTCGTTTTGTTTTGATAGCTTGGCGAAGGGTGGTCAAAGTTTGCGAGTAACCCAGGGCATTCACTGTTGTCCCGTGCGGCATGATGTGTATCAGAAGGGGGCCATCTTGGTCAAAGAAGAACGTCAGCATTACCTTTCCTGCACTCATGTGGATGGCCTTGCCTTTTTTGGGAGGTGGTGACCCTGGATGCTTCCACTGGAGGCTTTGTCGTTTGGATTCTGGTTCGAATTGATGACACCATGACTCATCTCCAGCCACCACTCGTGCCCGGAACCCATTCCCTTCCCTCGCATAGCGCTGCAGATGACCAAGACAGTGGGCTATTCGACATGCTTCCTGGTGTGGTTGAAGACTGTGGGGCACCCATTGGGCACACACTTTACACAAGTGCAGTCGTTCCTTCATGATGGTGTGCACACTTCCGACGCTCAATCCGACCACGGTGGCTATGGCGTTCACTGTCACTCGGCGGTCCTGGGTAATGAGTGCATCAACCAGCTGGACGTTGTCATCGGTAATGCAGGGGGGTGCCCCAGACCGGGCATCATCGGCTAACGACACCCGTCCTTCCCTGAAGAGCTTGTGCCACGCCTTGACCCTTGCAAGGGACATGCCTTGTTCGCCGTACACTTGTGACATTCGGCGATGAATGTCCGTTCCCCCTACTCCTTCCGCTGTCAGAAACCGAACAACACCTCTTTGCTCTTCGTTTGACGCCTCCATGCCACTGTTTGCAATGTGACCGGCAGCGTTGGACGATTAATGCATGCTGCTGCTCGCTTTGTATCGTCACGTGACTTGCACGCGTGCCCTCTAGCGACGGGCTGTGACCTTCCACGCTCTGGTCGGAACCACACCTCGTTATACACGCCACGATTAGCCGATGTCGTCACCGGTTTGCGCATTCCAGCCTCCGGCTCGTTACTTTTGGAACGCACCTTATAGTTCAAGACAGTGTCATTTATTTTGACAGAACGAAGTCTGTCGGGTCATCTAGTGAATAATGAATTGCAGCCAATAGCAGAGTATTTTTAACTAACGCCCGTGGGTTCCCAGCAAGTTCAATTTCAAGTAGTTCCCACTTTGGCTATCAGATGCCACTGTCACTTCCCCTCTGAAGGAAGGCGTACTGAAGGATTTTAACGCTCTTAAAAATCCAACGACTTCGGCCGGGTTTGAACCCGCGATCAAGGGCACCGGAGCCGTTATAATAATTATGTAATTTGTTGCATTGTTGGTTAATCTACATTGCCCGGTTCTCTTAAAGTCTATTCCCCGAGTCGAGACAGTACTGGACAGGGAAACACGCCCAGTTCACGTCATTGGCTCTGCCGGACAGGGGTAGCCAAGAAGCTCCGAGATCATTAGTCGTGCCGTAGCCCTAGAAAAGACAAGACTTGCTGCACTTAGCGCTGTAGCATGTAACCGATAAGTCAGCCCGCTTCACATGTAGGCTATACACAGCACTGAAGTTGGCGTAGGCCTACATTCAACAGGCACAGCTCCTTGCACCCATTGCGGGCAGCCCTGCAATCATGTGTACAACTGTGTTTACTTTCACTATCTCGACTCGGTGAACAGACTAAGATCATGTGACTGGTGCCAGCTGATTGTTCGACGGCTCTCATTCGACAATATTAGCCTATTATTTGCGCGCCCTGGAGAAGTCACCTGGGTTTGAACTGCAGATGCCTTCCCGCCTACTGCATACCGCACATTCAAAAACATCAAGTTGGTCACTGCCGGGTTCACTCATTCACGCCTTCTTTTTATCTTTATTTGTACTCTGCAAATGGGAAAAGTGGAAAAAGGCCTTCAGTGACAGACCACATACTTAAAACTGGATGAGCAACAAGCACAATACGGGAGTTAGTTAGTTATTGTTGTTTTAAGGGGCGGAACTACGAGGGCGTCTGCCCCTCTTAACACTGATTAAAGTATACAAATTTGGAATGGATTTTAGAATTTAGAAATTTGAAAAGACCGAAAATTAATAAAACAAAAAATTAAATAAAACTAATAATTATAATATAATTAACTTAAACTAAAATTACGGAAAAACAAAAATTCAGCATTCAAAAAAGAACAAGTCTTTAAGTCAATGTATACTGGAAAATTAAGATTGTTAGCCCTAACCCACTCTCACTTATAAAGCGGATGACGAGATCAGCAGCCACCGCGTCAAAGGCTAATATAAGTTTGAGTGTCATTTGCCACCCAAGGTTTCTTCGTAATAATTAAGTCAGCAAGATCCACACACACGGTTAAAACACAATGCGAGATGTAGCAGTCGATATATTTTGGTCAGGAATCGACAGACCGTACATGCGCACACCTGAACCCCCGGGAGTCGAACTGACTTCTTCTGGCCTGTAGACAATACTCAGACCAGGCCTAAGAAACTCCATAGTACTTTCTCCGTCCGTTAAATAATTATTCTTTTGTTTGGGCCCGAACTCGGTAACTTTTTGTTACCAAACTTGTTTGTCACTAGATTTTAGGGGCTTTCCGTTTATTTTGTTGGTCCTTGGGAAAATTATATTGCCATGGCAACGTGATCATGGACTGTGATGGATACATGTGATGAGGAGTTCGCAAATCAAGGTAATTATTACGTCTCGACATTTGGTGATTTACAGAAAGGTAATGGTAGTTTCAGTCGATATAATGGCAGTATATTGTTGCGTGCCACCCCCTAGTGGCACTTATGTTAACTGGATTACGGTGGGGGTACAAAGCACAACACCAATTACTGCTTAAAGAAATAATTAACTTTATTGTGGCCAGAAAATTACACTAATCAGCAAATACAAGCAATTAGGAGCCTTCTCCAGTTTCCTCAAGTCTCTTCCTTATGCGCTCTTGGCCCCTTTCACTTGCAACAGACCACAGAAGTTAATCCGTCCTAATGAGTCCGGTGGCCTTGGCAGAACAACAAATACAGTTACTTACGAGCACTTGATGTACGCTGTTCACAAGCTGGGAGAAACAATGTCACAGGATTTCGTAACTCGCACAGCACTTCGTCACCACACTTCTGTCGCACAAGATAATCGCTCGCACTAGCTCGTAAAACACAACAACTGCTTCACGGGTCACTCTTATATAGCAGGCCGGTGACTCAATAAATGGTTCTAGATCCATCCAGGGTCCACGGCTTCTCGAGGTTTCCATCGCTGGTCCAGTCACGAATCTTCTGGACTATCCCTTTGTCTGTAGTAGCCCTGTTGCATAAGGCGCGCGCAATACAGGAGGCAAGCCACAGCCCAGCCCCTGGGGCAGTTGTGACTCAAGCGGCGAGCGATGACACAAACTCACAGCCGTAACACCACCCCCTTCCTAAAAAGGCTGATCGTCCCGATCAATCATTGGTCCGTCTGTGTCCCTCCGTAGGCTGCCAGGCGATCTCGATGCACGATCTTCATCTTCGCCCTCGGGCTCCGCTGGATCCTGTAGACGACATCGTTGATCCTTTTCACGACTCGGTACGGGCCCTCCCAGGACTTCTGCAGTTTGGGTGACAGGCCTTTCTTCCGTAATGGGTTGAAGAGCCAGACCAGGTCGTCCTCGTGGAATCCGCCGGCATCCGTCTGCTGGTCGTATCGGGTCTTCATTCTGTCGGTCTCGATCCGCAGTTTCCTCCTCGCGAACGCGTGCACGTCCTCCAGTTGGTCGACCAGTTCTTGACAATACTGGCTTACCGGGATCGGATCATTCCCAGGTCGGCCAAAGGCAAGATCGACAGGTAGACGGAGCTCCCTCCCAAACATGGCCCGGGCAGGTGTGCACCCGGTGGCTTCATGCACGGCGGCGCGGTAGGCCAGGAGAAATAGTGGAAGATGTTTGTCCCAATCCCTCTGGTGCTCGCTGACGACTATTCGAAGATGGTTCTCGATGGTGCGATTGAATCGCTCTACCATCCCGTCGGACTGAGGGTGTAGTGGCGTTGTCCTTGTCTTCCGGATTCCCAGCAGCTGGCATAGGTCCTGGAACACCTTCGACTCGAAGTTCCTCCCTTGGTCGGAGTGCAGCTCCAGGGGTACTCCGTACCGGCTGACGAATTCCTTCACCAGGGTCTCTGCAATCGTCGCGGCTTCTTGGTTAGGGAGCGCATACGCCTCCCGCCATTTGGTAAAGTAGTCGCTGACGACTAATATGTAGCGGTTCCCTGCCTCGCTTAACGGGAATGGCCCAGCAACATCGATGGCCACTCTCTCCATGGGGCCGCCCACGTTGTAGGTCTTCAGTGGACCCCGTCGTCTTCGTCCTGGGCCCTTGCTGGCTGCGCAATCGTGGCACCTCGCGCAGTGGTTCTCCACGTCTGTTCGGCATCCGATACAGTAGAACCGCTCTCTCAGCTTCTCCAGGGTCTTCTTTATCCCTAGGTGTCCACCAGATGATCCTCCATGGACTTCCTTCAGGACTTCCTCCGTCATAGCCTTTGGAACGACGACTTGTTCCCGAGATGTCTTCCCGTCGGTGCTCTCCCAGGCGCGGCAGATGAGGCCATCCCTTACAATCAGCGAGTCCCACTGCGCCCAGTAGGACTTAAACTTTGGGCTGCAGTCACTCACAATGTTCCACCCGGGTCTGGGGACACAGGCCCGCTTCCATTCGGCTATCAGTCCCAGGTCATCATCTTCTGCTTGTGCCCGCGTGAAAGATTCGCAGCTCCAGTTCCCTTGAAGTTCCACAGTAGTCCTCCGGCACTGTATCCCGGTGTTCTCCTCCCTCCTAGTACAGAAGGTGCAGTCTTCGGGGCACGGTCTTCGTGACAGGGCGTCGGCGTTAGAATGCAGTGGGCCTTTCCTGTGCTGAATCTCGAAGTTGTACTGTTGAAGCCTCTCTAACCACCGCGCGAGTTGACCCTCGGGCTTCTTGAAGTTCAGGAGCCACTGCAGGGATGCATGGTCGGTCCTGATGAGAAATTCTTGCCCGTACAGGTACTTGTGGAAGTGTTCAATGGTCTTCACGATGGCGAGCAGCTCCTTCCTGGTGACGCAGTAGTTCCTTTCAGGCGTTGACAAGGCTTTGCTGGAGTAGGCCACTACTCTCTCCTCGCCGTCCACTACTTGCGACAGGATTCCCCCTATGCCAAAGTCGCTGGCATCGGTATCGACGATGAACCTTGTTCCAGGTCTGGGGTAGGCCAGAATAGGCGCGGTGCACAGAGCCTGCTTGAGTTGCTTGAAGGCACTGTGGCATTCTGCTGTCCACGTGAAGAGTTGGTCCTTCTCAGTCAGTCGATGTAAAGGTTTGGCGATGTCGGCGAATCCTCTCACGAAGCGACGGTAATACGTGCAGAGTCCCAGGAAGCTTCGTAGTTGGGACTTGTCCCTCGGGACTGGCCACTTCCTCACAGCTGCGGTCTTCTCTGGGTCGGTGCGCACCCCTTCCTCGGAGACGATATGCCCAAGGTACTGGACCCGCTTCTGGAAGAGCTGACACTTCTTGGGGCTCAACTTCAGCTGGGCAGCCCGTAGCTTCAACAAGATCTCCTTCAGGTTGCTGTAGTGCTCCTCGAAGCTCCTCCCCAGAACGATGACGTCGTCTAGGTAGACCAGGCAGGTCTTCCAGTGTAGTCCCCTCAGAATGGACTCCATTAGCCTTTCGAAGGTTGCAGGGGCGTTGCACAGACCGAATGGCATGACGGTGAACTGCCAGAGCCCGCTGCCCACAGAGAACGCCGTTTTCTCGCGGTCCTTAGGGTGGACCTCCACCTGCCAGTAGCCACTCTTCAAATCCAAGGTGGAGAACCATCTTGATCCTGATATGGTGTCCAGCGTGTCGTCGATCCGGGGTATAGGGTAGCTGTCCTTTTTCGTGACGTCGTTCACCCGCCTGTAGTCCACGCAGAACCTGGTGGAACCGTCCTTCTTCTTCACTAGCACGACCGGAGAACTCCAAGGACTATGTGATGGCTCGATCACCCCTTGCTCCTTCATCTCTTCTACCATCCGGTCGACTTCGGCTTGCTTGGCGAGCGGGACACGTCGGAATGGGGCCCTAATCGGTGCGCTGTCCCCAACGTCGATTCTGTGCTGGACCAGGCTTGTCCTGCCGAAGTCTTTGCTCCCCACGGAGAAGACGTCCTGGAATTCGCGTAGCAGGTCCTGAAGTTGGCGTGGTTGTTCCTCGTCTAAATGGTCCTGGGATCCTTGGTACAGCTTCTGTAGTTCTTCTGGCAGTGTGCGTCTTCTTCGGTTGTCCGTCTGCAGGTGTCCGTCTGTCGTATCTGTGATGCGGGCAATCCAGGTAACGGGATCGCAGATTCCTAGGTTGGTGTCCCGGTGAACCGTAATGTCGTAGTCGTTCAGGTTGGACAGGCGTACGTACGGCCGAGACGTCGTGTTGATGAGAGTCTTGGCAACTAGCAATCCTTTTGTCTGGATGTCCTCATATTTTGGCTCGATGACAGCCGCCACTCCCTCAGCAGTTCCGTCGACAATTACGGCAGCGCTGACCTCCGTTCTGGCGGGAACGATGACGTCTTCTCTCAGCCTTACTCGTCGTGCGGTGATGGACTCGTGCGCAGGTTGCAAAGCAAGTTCCTCACCTCCGAAGTGCAGAGTGTTGGTACTCAGATCCAAGATGATGTTGTTCTGGTCCAGGAAGTCCAGTCCGATGATCACTTCATTTGATACGTCAGCCACAAGTACTGGATGCTTTATCGCCCGTCGACCAATGACGAACTCCAGTGATGCTTCGCCATGTACCGGTGCGGTCTCTCCGGTCGCGGTTATTAGCTGGAGGTTCCTTTGTGTGGGTTGAACTCTCCACTTCGGGATCACGGTGGGACTGACGATGGTCCTCGATGCTCCCGTGTCGATTAGCATGGGCCAGCTCTCTCCGTTGACGACTCCGTCGACCATCAGGCTGCTATTATCCCTCCGTAACTGCGTCACACGAACTTGGACTGCCGGGGCTTGACGACTGTCACAAGCCAACCTTTGCCCCCTTAGGCTGGCTGATACTTGCTTTTTCTGAGCCGCGCGGTTTCCCTACGACTGACTGTCCCGATGGAAACCCTTGGCGGCGGCGATCACCGCAGTCCTTGTTCAGGTGGCCTCTCTTACGGCAGGTCCAGCAGGTCGGTAGTCCTCTTCCGGGCCGCCTCTCCGGATGTCCTTCGGCTAGGTTTTTGTTGGTGGTACTGCGATTCTTGAAGAAACGGCTTAGCGCCTCCATCAATTCGTCGGCCAGGGGCTTGGTCTCGTTGGTTTTTACTGGTTCGTCGACGTCCACTTGACGCACCCGCGCGTGCATTCTGGATGCCTGTTTTGCCGTCTCGAATTCAAGTGCGTGGCTCAGCGCATCTGCCAGGGTCTTATTGCGCGCGAGTCGCAGCGCCTGTTGAGTGTCCGAGTCCCGTAGCCCGTCGGTGAAGGTCTGCGTCGCTATCTGCTCCAGAAAGTCGGCCGGCGCTGTTGGTTAGGCTAGCCTTACGAGGCGTGCGATGTCCATCTCGAACTCCTGCAGGGTTTCCGCGTTCTTCTGTACCCGTGTCCGGAGCTGCATCTGGTAGGCCTGCTGAAGATGGCTATCTCCATATCGGGACTCCATATGGGCGATCAGTGAAGCGCAGTCCTGGGATCCAGTCGGGATGGCCTGAAGGACGTTAAGGGCGTCACCTCTCAGCGCTACAATGAGAGCTGTAGCCTTTTCTGTGTTGTTCCAGTTATTTATGGAACAGGCCGCCTCGAACTGACGTAAGTAGCTGCTCCACGGGACCTTTCCGTCGAAGGTTGGGGGCGTCACTCTGCTATGTCCCGTTCCTGATATTCCCGGTGTAACGGTGGGCGGGCGTTGGCGCAGCTCGGCAACTTCCTCTTGTAGGGCTTTGACTCTCTCATCCACCCCGGTCGGCGGACGTCGGCGCAGCTCGGCGACTTCCTCTTGTAGGGCTTTGAATCTATCTTCCATCCCTGTCGGCGGGAGTCGGCGCAGCTCAGCAAATTCCTTTTGTAGAGCGTTGAATCTCTCTTCCACCCCCATCAGCGGTCGTTGGCACAGCTCGGCAACTTCCACTTGCAAGGCGTTGAATTTCTCCTCCACCCCCATCAGCGGGCGTTGGCGCAGCTCGGCAACTTCCACTTGCAAGGCGTTGAATTTCTCCTCCACCCCCATCAGCGGGCGTTGGCGCAGCTCGGCAACTTCCACTTGCAAGGTGTTGAACTTCTCCTCCACTGCCGCGACTTCCTCACGTAGGCCCTGTTCTAATTTCCTTTGGCTCTCCTCTAATTTCGTCAGCAGACACTCTTCCAGATTTTTCTGGCCATCCAGAAATTTGGCGGTTAGGTCCTCTGCTAACTTATTCTGGCTGTCTTCCATCTGCTTCAGGTCCTCCGCTAACTTATTTTGGCCTTCTTCTAATTTGGAAGTTAGGTCCTCTGCTAACTTCTTCTGGCCATCCTCCATCTTCTTCTGGCCGTCTTCCATTTTGGCAGTTAGGTCCTTGGTTAAATTCTTCTGGCCGTCCTCCATCTTGGTTTCCATGCCATTTAACTTTTCTAGCAGTGCTGCCAATTTCTCCTCCATTTTAGTTGTTTGTCTTGTAAAGGGCATGCACTCACAGGAAAATTAGAGAAAATGACCTGCTCGGGTTTTGAAACCAGGACCGTCAGGTGTTGTGCTTGAGTTCGTAATCCCACTTCTGACACCAGTTGTTGCGTGCCACCCCCTAGTGGCACTTATGTTAACTGGATTACGGTGGGGGTACAAAGCACAACACCAATTACTGCTTAAAGAAATAATTAACTTTATTGTGGCCAGAAAATTACACTAATCAGCAAATACAAGCAATTAGGAGCCTTCTCCAGTTTCCTCAAGTCACTTCCTTATGCGCTCTTGGCCCCTTTCACTTGCAACAGACCACAGAAGTTAATCCGTCCTAATGAGTCCGGTGGCCTTGGCAGAACAACAAATACAGTTACTTACGAACACTTGATGTACGCTGTTCACAAGCCGGGAGAAACAATGTCACAGGATTTCGTAACTCGCACAGCACTTCGTCACCACACTTCTGTCGCACAAGATAATCGCTCGCACTAGCTCGTAAAACACAACAAAAACTGCTTCACGGGTCACTCTTATATAGCAGGCCGGTGACTCAATAAATGGTTCTAGATCCATCCAGGGTCCACGGCTTCTCGAGGTTTCCATCGCTGGTCCAGTCACGAATCTTCTGGACTATCCCTTTGTCTGTAGTAGCCCTGTTGCATAAGGCGCGCGCAATACAGGAGGCAAGCCACAGCCCAGCCCCTGGGGCAGTTGTGACTCAAGCGGCGAGCGATGACACAAACTCACAGCCGTAACAATATTGTTGGTTGATTGAGTGTGAATTAAGTTCTGTTTTTGGTCGTGCTAAGTTTGTAATAATAGAGACACAATGAGATCCTGTATAGGTTAACTGATCTTAAGCTCTTCAAAATGTGAGAAGTAATGATGGATGTGATGTGTGTTGCTCGCAATCCAGCCATCGGCTAGAAGTTTAGAAAATCTGCCCGCGTATGAATGAGAAATTATTATATACGGTATATTGAAAATGTGTTAACACATACCAGTAGACTTTTTCAATTGTGATTAATGGTGTACATTATATTTAAGGGAAGGATGAACATCCTCTTTATTCTCTACATGTAGCCTACATTCTCATCATTTCTCGAACTTTTGTTTCACTTGTTCATGATGAATAGCCTGTCACTTTATTGCAGAATTACCATGCTGGCAAGAAGGTCGTGAATTGCTCTGATTGTGATGGCGACATCTAACCAGCATAGGCACCTGTGTAGATTTCCCTTGGATTATCGTATGGTAGTAGTTTTATACAAATCCTTTGTATAAACCAGGTACAGTATTGTCCTTTATCTGTGGTGTAGATTTGTGTCTGTTCGTCCCTGTAGTTAGGCTATTATCAGTCAGTTAGGTTGTTATTGAGGTTTTAAGGGACAGT
The DNA here is from genome assembly GCA_946902985.2 of Meconema thalassinum. Lineage (NCBI taxonomy): Eukaryota > Metazoa > Arthropoda > Insecta > Orthoptera > Tettigoniidae > Meconema > Meconema thalassinum. Next base: position 331,429,325 of record OX336388.2, read on the forward strand.
ACTACGAGGTATCTGCCCCTATCAGTAGATAGCGTAAGCTTCACCCAGATGTTTTCCATCAGGAAGTTTTGTTTCCGGTTTGACAAATCATGATCATAAGTCTATGTTGACACCTTGAAAGAATTATACATGTAATTGCAAGTTTCCACGGTTAACATAGAGCCAAAAAATTAGGCTTGTGACTGTTTGGAGTGATAGGTTATAAGCAGGGTCCGGATAATCGTGTACTTAATCCCTCCTCCCAAATGCCTTGCTGTTTGGTGGGTTGTAATATATGGACGTGTAGCGATGAATTCATAGACTTGCTATTATTACGAAATGCCTCTGGAGGTTTGTCCCTTCAGAGGTAGATAAGTCTTAATTGGAACAACTGTGAATGTGGATGCCATTGCTATTGTAACCCGGATACCAATTTTCTGATCAGGTATACTGTACTGCCACTTGTCGCACATCAACTATGCACAGTGACTGACCATATACATAACTTCTTTTGTGCCTCATTGTGTAGTGGCTAGTACTCTTGGCTCTCACCGCGGAGGACCAGGTTCGATTCCCAGCTCTGCCAAGAAGTTTAATTCTGGCCTGAGGGTTACGCAAAAACTGAGAAGAGGCGAGTTCCAATCCCACCTCAGCCATCCTGGAAGTGGCTTTCTGTTGTTTCCCCACTTCTATTCCAGGTGAATGCTTAATTAAGACCACAACCGCCTCCTTCCTAATCCTCATCTGAGTTACAACTACACACTCTAATACAGCCTTCACAATAACACCGGCTATCAGACAAGTTCCACACACACCTAAGTACACGGGACCACATGACCACAATGTCGCAAAGCCCCGAAATGAATCAACAACACAATATAATCTCATTGGGTGGCTTCAACACTGCAGCCCCCTATGGGTGGAGGTTTAGACTACACCCATGGTATCCTCTGCCTATCGTACGAAGCGACTAAAAGGAGCTACCTTGGCTATTCTTTGAGGCTTCCTACTTGTCTTATGAATTGACCCCCACCTCCAAGGGTGGGAGGGATGGAATACACCCACAAGCAGAGTTGGACGGTTGGCACACGTGCTGTGAAAGTGTTGTTACGGCTGTGAGTTTGTGTCATCGCTCGCCGCATGAGTCACAATTGCCCCAGGGCTGGGCTGTGCCCTGCCTATGTATTGCGTGCGCCTTATGCAACAGGGCTACTAGGACAAAGGGATGGTCCAGAATATTCGTGACTGAGCCAGCGATGGAAGCCTCGAGAAGCCGTGAACCCTGGATGGGTCTAGAAGCATTTATTGAGTCACCGGCCTGCTATATAAGAGCGACCTGTCAAGCAGTGGTCGTTGTTGTGTTTTACGAGCGAGTGCGAGCACATATCCTGGGCGACAGAAGTGTGGTGACTTGCGAAACCCCTAGTGAAGCCAATTCTCTTGACAGCGAAGGGAGTGAGGAGCTTACAGGGGACTGCCTGTGTTTTGAGCGAGTGTGCTTACCTAGTGCGACAAAGGTCATTGTGGTGAGTTCCAAAACAGTGAGTGACAGACCTAGTGCAGCCATTTCCAGCCAGCGTACGGGGCCGGACTCATTAGCGAGAGGATTAAATGTGGTCTGTTGACAAGTGTAAGGGGAAGTATTCTCGACGTGAGGAAACTGGAGTAAGGTAATAATTGCTTGTATTTGCTGTTGAGTAGTGTATCTTTCTGGCCACAATAAAGTTAATTATTTCTTTAAAGCAGTAATTGGTGTTGTGCTTTCTACCCACCGTAATCCAGTTAACAAAAGTGCCACTAGGGGGGTGGCACGTAACAACTGGTGTCAGAAGTGGGATTACGAACTCAAGCACAACACCTGACGGTCCTGGTTTCAAAACCCGAGCAGGTCATTTTCTCTAATTTTCCTGTGAGTGCATGCCCTTTACAAGACAAACAACTAAAATGGAGGCACAATTGGCAGCATTGCTAGAAAAGTTAAGTGGCAAGGAAACCAAAATGGAAGACGGCCAGAAGAAGATGGAAGACGGCCTGAAGAAGATGGAAGACGGCCAGAAGAAGATGAAGGACGGCCAGAAGAAGATGGAGGATGGCCAGAAGAAGTTAGCAGAGGACCTGAAGGACGGCCGGAATAAGTTACCAGAGGACCTAACCGCCAAATTTCTGGATGGCCAGAAAAATCTGGAAGAGTGTCTGCTGACGAAATTAGAGGAGAGCCAAAGGAAATTAGAACAGGGCCTACGTGAGGAAGTCGCAGCAGTGGAAAAGAGGTTCGACGCCTTACAAGTGGAAGTTGCCGAGCTGCGCCAACGCCCGCTGATGGGGGTGGAGGAGAAATTCAACGCCTTACAAGTGGAAGTTGCCGAGCTGTGCCAACGCCCGCTGATGGGGGTGGAGGAGAAATTCAACGCCTTACAAAAGGAAGTTGCCGAGCTGCGCCAACGCCCGCCCACCGTTACACCGGGAATATCAGGAACGGGACATAGCAGAGTGACGCCCCCAACCTTCGACGGAAAGGTCCCGTGGAGCACCTACTTACGTCAGTTCGAGGCGGCCTGTTCCATAAATAACTGGAACAACACAGAAAAGGCTACAGCTCTCATTGTAGCGCTGTGAGGTGACGCCCTTAACGTCCTTCAGGCCATCCCGACTGGATCCCAGGACTACGCTTCACTGATCGCCCGTATGGAGTCCCGATATGGAGATAGCCATCTTCAGCAGGTCTACCAGATGCAGCTCCGGACCCGGGTACAGAAGAACGCGGAAACCCTGCAGGAGTTCGAGATGGACATCACACGACTCGTAAGGCTCGCCTATCCAACAACGCCGGCCGACTTTCTGGAACAGATTGCGACGCAGACCTTCACCGACGGGCTACGGGACTCGGACACACAACAGGCGCTGCGACTCGCGCGCAATAAGACCCTGGCAGATGCGCTGAGCCACGCACTTGAGTTCGAGACGGTAAAACAGGCATCTAGAATGCACGCACGGGTGCGTCAAGTGGACGTCGACGAACCAGCAAAAAACAACGAGACCAAGCCCCTGGCCGACGAATTGATGGAGGCGCTAAGCCGTTTCTTCGATAGTCGCGGCACTACCAGCAACGACACAGCCGGAAGACAACCGGAGAGGCGGCCCGGAAGAGGACTACGGACCTGCTGGGCCTGCGGTAAGAAAGGCCACCTGAGCAAAGACTGCGGTGATCGCCGCCGCCGAGGGTATCCGACGGGAAATCAGTCGTCTGAAAACAGCGCGGCCCAGGGAAACGAGTATTAGCCAGCCTTGGGGGGCAAAGGTTGGCTTGTGACAGTCGTCAAGCCCCGGCAGTCCAAGTGCGTGTGACGAAGTTACGGAGGGATAATAGCAGCCTGATGGTCGACGGAGTCGTCAACGGAGTGAACTGGCCCATGCTGATCGACACGGGAGCGTCGAGGACCATCGTCAATCCCACCGTGATCCCGAATTGGAGAGTGCAACCCACACAAAGGAACCTCCAGCTAATAACCGCGACCGGAGAGACCGCACCGGTACATGGCGAAGCATCACTGGAGTTCGTCATTGGTCGACGGGCGATAAAACATCCAGTGCTTGTGGCCGACGTATCAAATGAAGTGATCATCGGACTGGACTTCCTGGACCAGAGCAACATCATCTTGAACCTGAGTACCAACACTCTGCACTTCGGAGGTGAGGAACTTGCTTTGCAACCAGCACACGAGGCCATCACCGCACGACGAGTAAGGCTGAGAGAAGACGTCATCGTTCCCGCCAGGACGGAGGTCAGCGCGGCCGTAATTGTCGACGGAACTGCTGAGGGAGTGGCGGCTGTCATCGAGCCAAAATATGAGGACATCCAGACAAAAGGATTTCTAGTTGCCAAGACTCTCATCAACATGACGTCTCGGCCGTACGTCCGCCTGTCCAACCTGAACGACTACGACATTACGGTTCACCGGGACACCAATCTAGGAGTCTGCGAGCCCGTTACCTGGATTGCCCGCATCACAGATACGACGGACGGACACCTGCAGACGGACAACCGAAGAAGACGCGCATTGCCAGAAGAACTACAGAAGCTGTACCAAGGATCCCAGGATCATTTAGACGAGGAACAATCACGCCAACTTTGGGACCTGCTACACGAATTCCAGGATGTCTTCTCCGTGGGGAGCAAAGACTTCGGCAGGACAAGCTTGGTCCAACACAGAATCGACGTTGGGGACAGCGCACCAATTAGGGCCCCATTCCGACGTGTCCCACTCGCCAAGGAAGCCGAAGTCGACCGAATGGTAGAAGAGATGAAGGAGCAAGGGGTGATCGAGCTATCACATAGTCCTTGGAGTTCTCCGGTCGTGCTTGTGAAGAAGAAGGACGGTTCCACCAGGTTCTGCGTGGACTAGAGGCGGGTAAACGACGTCACGAAGAAGGACAGCTACCCTCTACCCCGGATCGACGACACGCTGGACACCAGATCTGGATCAAGATGGTTCTCCACCTTGGATTTGAATAGTGGCTACTGGCAGGTGGAGGTCCACCCTAAGGACCGCGAGAAAACGGCGTTCTCTGTGGGCAGTGGGCTCTGGCAGTTCACCGTCATGTCATTCGGTCTGTGCAACGCCCCTGCGACCTTCGAAAGGCTAATGGAGTCCATTCTGAGGGGACTACATTGGAAGACCTGCCTGGTCTACCTAGACGACGTCATCGTTCTGGGAAAAAGCTTCGAGGAGCACTACAGCAACCTGAAGGAGATCTTGATGAAGCTACGGGCTGCCCAGCTGAAGTTGAGCCCCAAGAAGTGTCAGCTCTTCCAGAAGCAGGTGCAGTACCTTGGGCATATTGTCTCCGAGGAAGGGGTGCGCACCGACCCAGAAAAGACCGCAGCTGTGAGGGAGTGGCCAGTTCCGAAGGACAAGTCCCAACTACGAAGCTTCCTGGGACTCTGCACTTATTACCGTCACTTCGTGAGAGGATTCGCCGACATCGCCAAACCTTTACATCGACTGACTTTTTTTTTGTCGTGTAGCCTCCTGAGAGGCCGAGTGCAGGTCTTTCTAGTCGACGCCCGTGGGCGACCTGCGCGTCGGGATGAGAGATGGAATGGATGAAGATGAATGAATCTGGGCAAGGATGAGTAAGGAAGCGGCCGTGGCCTATCAGAAGGTACTGTCCCAGCATTTGTCTGGTGTTGAAAATGGGGAAACCACGGAAAACCATTTCAAGGACAGCCGACGGTGGGGCTCGAACCCACGCGTCTACCGAGTCAGCAGAGAGCTTGGCCCCTTGACCTAACGCAGCGCTTTTAGCTCGCGTAGCCACTACCGTCGGTATCGACGGACTGAGAAAGACCAACTCTTCACGTGGACAGCAGAATGCCATAGTGCCTTCGAACAACACAAGAAGGCTTTGTGCACCGCGCCTATTCTGGCCTACCCCAGACCTGGAACAAGGTTCACCGTCGATACCGATGCTAGCGACTTTGGCATAGGGGGGATCCTGTCGCAAGTAGTGGACGGCGAGGAGAGAGTAGTGGCCTACTTCAGCAAGGCCTTGTCAAAGCCAGAAAGGAACTACTGCGTCACCAGGAAGGAGCTGCTCGCCATCGTGAAGACTATTGAACACTTCCACAAGTACCTGTACGAGCAAGAATTTCTCATCAGGACCGACCATGCATCCCTGCGGTGGCTCCAGAACTTCAAGCAGCCCGAGGGTCAACTCGCGGGGTGGTTAGAGAGGCTTCAACAATACAACTTGGAGATTCAGCACAGGAAAGGCCAACTGCATTCTAACGCCGACGCCCTGTCACGAAGACCGTGCCCCGAAGACTGCACCTTCTGTACTAGGAGGAAGGAGAACACTGGGATACAGTGCCGAAGGACTACTGTGGAACTTCAAGGGAGCTGGAGCCGCGAATCTTTCACGCGGGCACAAGCAGAAGATGATGACCTGGGCCTGATAGCCGAATTGAAGAGGGACTGTGTCCCTAGACCCGGGTGGAACATTGTGAGTGACTGCAGCCCAAAGTTTAAGTCCTACTGGGCGCAGTGGGACTCGCTGGTTGTGAGGGATGGCCTCATATGCCGTACCTGGGAGAGCACCGACGGGAAGACATCTCGGGAACAAGTCGTCGTTCCAAAGGCTATGACGGAGGAAGTCCTGAAGGAAGTCCATGGAGGAAAATCTGGTGGACACCTAGGGATAAAGAAGACCCTGGAGAAGCTGAGAGAGCGGTTCTACTGGATCGGATGTCGAACTGACGTGGAGAACCACTGCGCGAGGTGCCACGATTGCGCAGCCAGCAAGGGCCCAGGACGAAGACGTCGGGGTCCACTGAAGACCTACAACGTGGGCGGCCCCATGGAGAGAGTGGCCATCGATGTTGCTGGGCCATTCCCGCTTAGCGAGGCAGGGAACCGCTACATATTGGTCGTCAGCAACTACTTCACCAAATGGCCGGAGGCGTATGCGCTTCCTAACCAAGAAGCCGCGACGATCGCAGAGACACTGATGAAGGAATTCGTCAGCCGGTACGGAGTACCCCTGGAGCTGCACTCCGACCAAGGGAGGAACTTCGAGTCACAGGTGTTCCAGAACCTATGCCAGCTGCTGGGAATCCGGAAGACAAGGACGACGCCGCTACACCCTCAGTCCGACGGGATGGTAGACCGATTCAATCGCACCATCGAGAACCATCTCCGAATAGTCGTCAGCGAGCACCAGAGGGATTGGGACAGACATCTTCCTCTATTTCTCCTGGCCTACCGTGCCGCGCCTTGCATGAATCCACCGGGTGCACACCAGCCCGGGCCATGTTTGGGAGGGAACTCCGTCTACCAGTCGATCTTGCCTTCGGCCGACCTTGGAATGGTCCGGTCCCGGTAAGCCAGTATTGTCAAGAACTGGTCGACCAACTGGAGGACGTGCACGCGTTCGCGAGGAGGAAACTGCGGATCGAGACCGACCGAATGAAGACCCGATACGACCAGCAGACGGATGCCGGCGGATTCCACGAGGACAACCTGGTCTGGCTCTTCAACCCATTACGGAAGAAAGGCCTGTCACCCAAACTGCAGAGGTCCTGGGAGGGCCCGTACCGAGTCGTGAAACGTATCAACGATGTCGTCTACAGGATCCAGCGGAGCCCGAGGGCGAAGATAAAGATCGTGCATCGAGATCGCCTGGCAGCCTACGGAGGGACATAGACGGACCAATGATTGATCGGGACGATCAGCCTTTTAGAAAGGGGGTGGTGTTACGGCTGTGAGTTTGTGTCATCGCTCGCCGCATGAGTCACAACTGCCCCAGGGCTGGGCTCTGCCCTGCCTCGTGTATTGCGTGCGCCTTATGCAACAGGGCTACTAGGACAAAGGGATGGTCCAGAATATTCGTGACTGAGCCAGCGATGGAAGCCTCGAGAAGTCGTGAACCCTGGATGGGTCTAGAAGCATTTATTGAGTCACCGGCCTGCTATATAAGAGCGACCTGTCAAGCAGTGGTCGTTGTTGTGTTTTACGAGCGAGTGCGAGCGCTTATCCTGGGCGACAGAAGTGTGGTGACTTGCGAAACCCCTAGTGAAGCCGATTCTCTTGACAGCGAAGGGAGTGAGGAGCTTACAGGGGACTGCCTGTGTTTTGAGCGAGTGTGCTTACCTAGTGCGACAAAGGTCATTGTGGTGAGTTGCAAAACAGTGAGTGACAGACCTAGTGCAGCTATTTCCAGCCAGCGTACGGGGCCGGACTCATTAGCGAGAGGATTAAATGTGGTCTGTTGACAAGTGTAAGGGGAAGTATTCTCGACGTGAGGAAACTGGAGTAAGGTAATAATTGCTTGTATTTGCTGTTGAGTAGTGTATCTTTCTGGCCACAATAAAGTTAATTATTTCTTTAAAGCAGTAATTGGTGTTGTGCTTTCTACCCACCGTAATCCAGTTAACAAAAGTGCCACTAGGGGGGTGGCACGTAACAGTATTCTGGAAATATATATAATCTGGTGTAACAGTATGTTAATGTTGTAGTAATTTCTAAAGGAGATACATTTTTCTTTACATTGCACTTTGTCAGTACATGTGTGTGTACTGTATATAGTTTAATGTAAAGTTTTTACATATTTGGTAGCTGCAATCATGTAAGTGCAGTGCTAGGCCATGGATCCTATCTTTCTGGCGACTGGTTTTGGATTTTTTTTTTTTTTTTGTCAGGTATCCCATTTTCAACAGCCTTCAATGGCCTGGACGGTACCTCGTTTCATTCCAACTGCTTGGTCATATTCATTTATTTCAACCTTTTATCATCTCCTTGCGATGTTGCCATCTGTTACGACATTCGGCTGTACACATTGGCTAGGTGGAACCGCATCGACTTAAATTAATGCAATATTTCAATGGTGGTATTGTATTGAATGGTGGTTCACTGAAATCTTGTTTCAATTTTTATAGCAATTCATTGTATCTTATCCACGATCCCTCTGAAAGAATAATAATTAGGTGTAGGTATGCCGGCAGTTAAAGCGCTGCGTTCGGCCATGGGCCCAAGCTCTCTGCTGACTCGGTGGACGTGGGTTCGAACCCCACCGTCGCCATCCTTGAAATGGTTTACCGTGGTTTCCCATTTTCAACTCTAGTCAAATGCTGGGGCGGTACCTTCTGACAGGCCACGGCCTCTTCCTTCCACATCCTTGCCCAGTTTCATTAATTCATCTCTCATTCCAGTGCGCAGGTCGCCTAAGGGCGTTGACTAGAAAGACCTGTACTCGGCCTCTCAGGAGGCCATACGACAAAAAAAATGACAGGGGGTAGGTATACGTGCACATGTTTTGAACTTCACCAGTCCTTCTTCAACAAAGCAACAATGTCATCATTGCCTAACTTTAAAACGATAGATTTTAGCATTTAATGTGCACATTTCAAAACACACATGCTGTGAGATGATGGGTGAGGTTAAAGACCAATGTAAATTTATATTTTTAAAGGGCATAGAATATTTTCAAGAATATTGACAACTTGTCTGTAGGACACACTCTTTCCCCTCTCTCTTTTAATACAATGGGCACAATAATCCTGTGATGCAGATTTTTTCTGTCTATTGAACAGTAATATGATGTGGCTTCGTACATTTGGCCTGCAGGGGTCCTTTTAACATGCCCGAAACAGGAGGTTTTAATTGCCATCTGAGGTGGAGGGTATTGAAAGTAATTGGTAATGTGTTGCACCATTACGTTCAACCACATCTTCCAAATGTCCCCTCCCTCTTATTTCTTGCAAGAAATGCTGCGTTAACTGGAATTATGTTGCTTTACAGGCTGAAAATTAATGTTCACCAAAAAATAATCCTCTTTGAGTTTACAGCTTCTTCAGCCTGAGGATTGATCGGAGCTAGCCAAGAGGTTTTCCTGCGTTGGAGTGTACCACTTGGCTGTGGGTGATGAGTTGTTTCCACCGACCTGCAGCGTAGCTGATCATCTGAGTGCAGCCCGGCATGGTATTCTTCAATCCTGTCTCCAGTCGACTAAGCCATTGACGTTCACACATCAGAAGTTATGACTCACATGTGAAAGAATGTACGATGTGTACCATGACTGAACAAACATTAATAAAACAATTGAAACTGACTGGAAAATCAGCTTTCTCATTTCCTTGACATTCCTCTGCCCTGCCTTTAGTTTTTCTGTAGATACAGTTGAAAATCATTTAACCGTTGAGGGAAGTAAATTGCAATGAAATGACATTTCTTGGGCATATTAGATTTATTTAGAGAAGGAGGTATATGAGACATGAAATCAGTGATAGTGGCGTACTGGGTCGGAATATGGGTACGGTCATTTTGAGGTTATGATACCATAATATTGCAAACTTGCATGAAACTTCATAATGTATTTCTTTTTAACGTTGGAACTTCAAAAAGACTAATCACTTTACTTAACACGTAATAAAAGGGCTAAACAACTAAAAAATAGGATATAAATAATCGACAGTCCATTGTTTTTCTAAAACCCATACCGTACCAACGTTATAGAACAGAATGCACGTACAAAATTTAATTTTGGGGTGTCCGTTGCCTCTTAATATTCAATCTAAGTAATATATTGTCGTTCAAAAAGAAAACGTAGTTGTTTTAAAGCAACAATAACTATGTAAATCCAGATTAATCAAACTCGATTCGATTTTCTCTCATTTCGTAAGTTGGCTAATGTACTCGGCGAAAGCAACCTAGATCCTTCGGTCATATTTCTTGCACAATATACGGCCAGATATTGCATCTCAGTGGCGTTGGAATTCGCCACGTGGTGCGCACCGTACCATATTTTTAGTAGCTTCTGCACCATGTGCGTTTGAGTTGGAGCCCAAACAATGACGCAATCGCACAGAATTTAACTAATCGCAGATTTACCAGGGAGTCCCTACTCTGTTATTATATGCTCCTTGACTCAGACCTCGCCACGTGTCTTTGAGTCACTCATGTTTACCTTCGCAGGCCAGTTACGCTCCTATCTGCATGTAATTACTAGTATCATTGGTGTCAAACAGTCAACATGATAAGCCATAGTGTGTTGGATTGTGGTTCACAGCAGAGTAAAAGCGTGTATTACTCGCCTGTCTTCTGTTTACTTACGAATGTTGGCGCTTCGGGGCGAGAGTGGGGCAAGAGCAGTAGCGTTGTAGGAATACTTTACCTAGGGGGACCAGATACAGTATAACATGCCTAAACCGTTTCCTTTATATACCGGAAACCTGGACAAACGGGGGAAAAAATCGGAACGGAGGTATTTCCTTTGTAAAATGACACTGTAAACCGGAAAACTTCCTAACGCGGAAACGGAAAGAAATTCCGTTATGTACTAAATTTTGAGCGTGACTGTACTTGCACCAAAGCCCTAGGAAACATTAACTCTAATTTTTCCTCAAGGATGCAGCAGGTAAGCTACATTTCACAACATCTGTACCATTACTTCCTCCAACCCTCTTGTAATACACACAGCTTCCTTCTGCCAAATGAGAGTAGACCTACGAATAGAAGAAAACAGTGAACTGGAGTAATCTTTAAAGGTGTTCTTTTTACTGTGCACTGCATTTATTTACGTACTGTAATTCAGTGACAATGACTTCTAAACATAAGACACTTATACTTGAGAAGAGTTATTGAAGAAAACGAGAATAACAAACGTCCTTATAAAGAATTAATTGTTTCATAGTTATCCTATGTGATAATAGTCTACAGTATTTCTTTTTAGTGTATTTTGTCGTATTAAAACTCAACACTTTGTAAAACGGAAACTTGCGAAAACAGAAAAATAAATCCGGAAATATTGCGTTTCGCTTTAGGCAGGTTTTACTGTAATATGGGGGGGGGGGGGGGCGATATAATAAAATGTATCTTTATTTCTTTTTACATCGTTATGCTCGTCCTGTATTTTGAATCCAACTCGTAGGCCTATACCCTATTAATAATATGCGATTTGTTTAGTTGGAGGATTATTTTGGTTACCGGTACCGTATACTTCGGTTTCTGAAAGCATATGTCTGGAGTGTGGCCTAGACTTGGTGCTTGAATGGGCATTAATACTAACAACATAGTCCTTGTCCATTCCAGGGGCGGGCTTTATAGGCCAGTTCTGAACTGTCTGCCCTGCGAAGAGATCTTGACGAGTACGTCCCTCTCGAGTTGTGTTGTGTGGTTTAGTGCCCATTTCTCAAAGGTGGGGAGCATAGGCTACATTAAGTATTGAGACCAGAGAGTTTGAAAACACAAAATATCGTGAGAAACACTATGAACACTATAAATACAATAATGTAATATTTTATTAATAAACATATAATGAGAAAATATTAAATATAAGTAGCCTATAAGTTAGTTGGCGTTTTTCTTTCTATTTCAAAATGTCCAGATAGGATTTGCCTATCCAAACCTTTTTTCAACTGTAATGGCACAGTTGAGAATAGGCATCCACATTGAGTGATGGTAAAAATGTAATATGTTATAGTTATGATAAGTATTTATGGGGCCACCAAGGTAAGCGGAGATGCTCGATTCCACCCAAGCCCACCCGGTGGCGATACCCTTGAGCAAATGGAAAGCACGGTACACTCCAAATCAACCGTCATTGACACTAGAGCTCGCGTCAGACCGGAAGGCGGCCGGCTCTGAGGGATTTGCGCAGAGAGAGAAAGAGATACATTTCCACTGTTGCAACAGGTCCACCATGTCCGAGCCCCACACCACAGGCTGCTGCCATGAGTTCCTGCAGTATGGCAACACCGTCGCTTAGCTCATCGAGCCTGTCTCTTTCACGCTGCTTTACACTTGGCTTTCCTGACAACACACTAGCTCAGATTCTCAAGACAGACTGACTGTGATTGGTGGGATGGAAGTGAGGTATGACGTAATGGTAGCGTTGTGTTCTGCGCACCGCCTTCCCGGCTGGCTCCAGCTCTTGCAAATAGCGTGCTATATCTCCTGCAGTTACTGTAAAAGGTACAACAAACAAAATAACCCTCGGCTACTTCGGTTCGCGCAGCTCACTTTGGCTCGAACCGATCTTCCCCGACAATACGGGATCAAGGAGTGCGCTGCTGGCTGAGCTGCCGTTACATACCGTACTGTAAGTACCTGCAGCCAGCTGTTCGATTGAGCTTATTCCTTCATTAATGCTACAAACGCAATGCAATTAAAAGAACGAAAGTAAATGTAAAGTGACCGAAAGTATTACGCGCGGAGTTAAATGAAAATCCAGTATTTACGATTCCCTAGTTGTAAACTATGTTTTAAAGAAATATACTGTTCCAATAAGCGTACACACACGGAGGCATATCAACAACAAGAAAAAAAAATCATCAGGTGTAGAAAACTGCAGACGACCCTTGGCCATAGACGTCTTCCCTTCCTCTATTATACGCTTCACGAGTGACTTTGAAACACCCGTTGCTTCACTTGTTGAAGCATCAACATTATAATTGAGTTTATGAAAGGTTTTCTGTTCTCGTAGGTGAGCAGTTACGTTATAGACTATTTCTCTAGCTTGTCCCCTTAATGGTCGTCCAGATTTGCTACCAGACTTCGAAGAAGAAGCCATAACGAAACTCAAATACTATTACTAGAATAGCATGGTACACAACACTATATACATAAACACATTTACCAATAAAGTACACGCTACACGACAAGGGATTATAGGACTACAATAAAGAAAACGTATATAAAACTGAGAAAACAATAAGAGCGCGAAAATGGATTGGTAACGAAGCTCTTGCCAGCGCGTCTCCGCAGTGTGCTCGGTACGGCGCTCCCGACATGTGATTCCTGCGCAGTTTCTTTTGATCGTTGCAGGTTTATAATATAGGGTAATACTATAATTCAGCAGTGTGTTGTTTGGCGGAGCGTATTAATTAATTATTGTACTCATACTGCGGTTTTCAAAGACGCCGGTGTGCCGGATAGCCCCGAAGGGGATCTTAATCATGCAGGTAAATCTACTGACACGCCTCCCTCGCATTTGCACACCCTCAAATACCAGCTGACTCAACACCTTCTAGAGTGGGGTTGTTGTCTGACTGCGCCAGGATTCGATTCTGCAACCATGGGAACAGCAGGAGAGAACGTTACCGCTGAGCCACGCAGCCAGCCATTAAGAAAGTACATAATTAATAGCCATTGGTAGTGTTTTGATAAATGTTCATAACATTTAATACCATGAAAATTGTTTGTAGGTTTTGTGACTTTTCTTAAATTCCCGTTGCGATTTATTAATATTACTGAGAAGGATTTTTGTATTAGGCTATTGGGGAATCACTGCAACTAATAATCACATGTATCAGGTGATGGTTGCAATAAAAAAAAATCCGAGCCTTACAGTAGTCGTATATGATGTGTAACGTATGACATGTTATCCTACACGTATACTACACAGCTTGGACATTCTTAAGATGTTAATTTACGCTCCGTTTTCATACTGGTACTATGATGAATGTATAGATTGAATTGGAGAAATGCTACTGTCACACTTGTGGCGCAGCGGTCAAGCTGTTAGTCTCTCACCAAGGTAGACCGCGTTCGATTCCCGGTCAATAGATGTGAGATTTTCGAATTGAAATGCCATGTCCTGTGGTTCGCATTCCACGTAAAAGGGAGGTACCGTGGATCATGATCGTAAGATTAACGGTCACACAAAACCACAAGCTTCCTTCCTTCCTTCCTTCCTTCCTTTTACATGAATAATTCATAATAACAAAGTGACACACAACGTCGACTCTACTCTGAAATACTGTGTGCACACTCCTCAGTAACTATAACATTCATTATTCCCAAGGCTCTCATACAATTCGTCGTAAACAATCAAAACATGGCTTCCTACAATCATGAAATGAACTAGTCTCAGCTTTTATTCCACTCATACAACAACATTCTGTTATGCATTTAATATTTGACTACTCACCCACAGCTTGACAATAATGCCGCTTACTTAAATGTCATTTGTCGTCTTTGGCCTACCCCATGTGATATTCAACCTTGAACGTGAAGCTTCATAAACTGCTCAATGACAAATGACAGTCGGTGAAACATTTGCCACTGTGCTCGTCAAACCAGTGCCTGCTAAATGCACTGCCTACTGTATTATCATAACATTCTCGCGCTAGAGAGCACACACTGCCTTGTTTCCAGTACACACATTTTCTATTGTACAAAAATCACGCTGCCTTTGCATGATACCACTGCCAGCTAGTACACTTCCGTTTGATCGATCGAGCGGGCAGTGCATACTTCCGTTTGATCCACCACTGCCACCTCGATCGTTCCGATCCACTTCCGTCCCGAATTTTCAAAATCACTCCCACAAAACTATCCAATAACCGAGCGGAAAGATGTTACACATCAATAAAATAATACTCTCGTCCCAATCTCTGGCTATCCGAAATTTGAAGCAGAGAGTATTCAATTCCTGGGCCGCCGAGAAGGGGAGAGGGGCAAGGGGGAAAATGTACAGGGGCCCGTAAGCGGCGAGGGCCCGTTAGTGATTCTTTACATTTACTTGCGAATATTGTTTTATTTTTATTTTTATTTTTTAAAACCTGGTACGACAAATGTAAGTGTTATTGAAGATATTGTTCGTTCAACTGACGGAACAAGAACCTTCCTGAGAAGTTTGACTTTCAAAACTGCAGCATGGAGAATGTGTTCGTAGAGACTGGTTAGTATGTAGTGATACAAATCAATCAATATATTCTTTTCCTTGCAGATTATTTGGTCACAACCCTGAGTTCCATAAGTTAGTTTTAGTTACTGACGAAGGCTGGCAAAAAAGATCGTTCTTGGCGGTAAGCTGTAGGCCTATAATAAGCTGTCAGTTCATGAAATGAGTGCCAGTCACAAACTATGCTACAGTATATTGATGTTGTTCCATTTGAGAGGCTTGGACATAGTGGTCATTCAGCCCCGTGTATTTGGGTAGCCTATGTGTGGAATTTTTCGTGATAACCTGTGTTTAAAATTATGACTGAGCATCAGATGCTTTTCTCAGAATGGCATTGTTTTTCCAGAATAGCTAGTTGCTTGATTTTAAAAATAACTTCACGAGACTTACAGTAGTCGCATATGATGTGTAACATCTGACATAGAAGAAACCTCACATGAAATTGTTGATACACCGGTATTGTATAATATTATTGGCACAAATATTAATCTATTGTAAAAGGGAGTGTTTTACAGATATTGTAGTTTGTAATACTGAACTCATTTTATCAGATGGTTTGTAGCTTCCGCCAGCACGAGCCTAAATAAGGAATACGATATGAATCAACTAGATTAATAGACGCGACACCGCTCATAACCTTAAATTCCTGATAAATAGGCCAACTTGCGAGTAAATGCAATGTGCACAGCAGTAGATCACGAAAGGCTTGCCCAGTTTCCGGACATCTTGATTCACAGACCAACACGTATAATCATAATGGATTCTCTTAAAATGAGTCATATTGATATGATTAGCAGCAGAGCATCAAGAAGGCAGTGCGAGAACAATCAAGAAGGCAGTGCGAGAGTAGAAATATCAAGTAGGCAGTGAAGAAAAACAGAGAGTCTTCGAATTGTTATGTATTATTAGTGTGTAAATAAAAAAGTGACAGTCAGTCTGAAAGACTAGACTTTGTATCATTTTAAATGCTACAAATGCTGAAAAATGCTAGAAAGGCTGGACTCTTGACATGTTAGAAAATTATCTGCATAATACTTATCTTGCTTATCTTGTTTCAAATTACTCGCGAACGGCAAGTGCAAACCAAGGGCAATGCAAGGTCAAGCGTGTGGGATGCCGTCAGGCTCACCAGAGCGCGCGGGGACGTGCCCCTTCCATCCAGTATAAAAACACTTATAGTGGGCGATGTATTGAAGATAGAGGTATGCTCTCGCGGACTTTTTTGTAGAACTTTTCATGCTGACCAATTCTTTCGCTCATAGTATATTGATATTTTTAACGGTTTGCCCAGCGTAAGCTTAAGATGCGCACGGACGCCAAGTTTGTTTTCGACTTTTTCACTGAAATCGTTACTGCTTGGCTTCCTTTGATCATACATTAATTATTTTCTACAGAATCTTTCCTCGAGATATCCTTTACAGAATGGTAAAAACCGCATCAAAATCCATCCAGTGGTTCTCGAGATTACCCGTAACATCCAAGAATCGGGGATTTTTGTCTTATACTAACGAAGTAGAGATTGTCGGGAACACATGCACCAACCAGTACTATGACTTCACACACCTCAGTGCTTCTGGGTACATTTCGTCCCGTCACCGTAACGTAACGCCAGACCCCAGCGTAACGACGAAGTCGACACGATCATTTAAAATGATAAAAGATTTTTGTGTGTTGATGAATGTCCAGGAGGGATACGATCTAGCTGGCAGTACGTCTTACACACTTCCGTACGATCCACTTCCGTCCCATTTTTCAAAATCACTCCCACAAAAACATCCAGCAACCGAGTGGAAAGATGTTACACATCAATAAACGTATTTCAAGGAGGGGACGAGCAAAACATTGCATAGGGGGCCTTAAATCCTCTCTACTCTAAACTTACACTTACAGCTGGCAAGCAATAGACAGCATCTCCTGTGCTGTACTGTACTTGAGAGGTTGAAGTAGTCTTTGATAGTCCACAGGTGCTCGGCCAGATTACTCGCGCCATGTGATCGTTAGCCTACCATGTGACTCAACCGGTTGGCTATCGCTACCACACTGCTGGTCGGCCTTGCCTTGTCTGGCGCGAAAAGAGTCAAGGTGCTAGCTTCATTGACTGCAGGTAAGAGAAACTGTTATTGTTCTGTTTTTATTATTGTCAGCATGGCATGTGTTTCACTGGTTACTGGTTGCATGAAACGTTGGCATCTTCGTTTATCAAACGATCTCTTACTATGTCACTGCAATACTACAATGGTTAACTTCATAAACGGACATGATAACCATAACAAAGGATTGTTAGTTCCGTGTTGACCTGTTAAAGTATATGGATAAATTAATCCACAAACTAACGTTTCAAAATGAAATATTCCAACCTATTCAACGCTAATAAAATGGTAAAAACAATTATAGGGACATGTTTCGACCAGCAAACGTAGTAACCATAGGCCTAATGGTTGGGGAGGGGGATGAATGTTCAGTAGGATCAATCCCCCCAGAGCCAAACAATAAAAATGTGATTTTTTTTTCCTATTTTCATTTATGAAAAAATAGGCTTATGAGATCACCTTTTGTCCGTGTGTCTCTCTGTGTGTGCGTGTGTGATGGTGTGTGTGTGTGTCACCTAATAACTTCTAAACGGCCAGAGCGATTTCAATGAAACTCGGTAAATTCATAGCACTATTCCGGACGACCCCGACCGTGCCCTTCAAGTTTTGTCACGTCTCACCAATCCAACATGGCGGCTGTGTGAAATATTTCACCAGCATTCAATATCTCCGAAACTATTACCGATATCACCCTGGAATATTCACGGTGATAAAGGAAACTACTAGAAGTTCATCTATGCGACTTTTAAATAGACGTTTCTCGCGATCTAACCAACCAAACGCAATACAATTTGGTACAGTGTATGAGTGTACACATTGTAATGCACCGACCCATAACTTCGTTCAATTCTTTACATAACCTCAAGATGGCGGCTGTGCGAAATATTTCACCGTCATTCTATATCTCTGAAACTATTACCGGTATCACCCTGAAATTTTGGTCGGAGATAAAGGGCACTACTGGAAGTTCATCTATAAGTCTTTCAAAAACCGGTTAACTACAAAACGAATATGGCGGCCAAGCGAAGTTGAACATTTTAAATGGACCTCTCTCGCGATTTAATGATCCAAACGCAATGAAACTTGGTACAGGAAATGTTTATACACATTGTAATGCACTGGTATCTAATTTAGTTCAATTGTTTACATAACCTCAAGATGGCGGCTGTGCGAATTTTAAAATTAAGTTTTTATTTCTTGTGTCGTAATCATGCGATCGAAGTGAAAGTTTGAATAATGAACCTACGCAATAATTTTCCTTTAATGGTACATGACTCTATGACCTATACATATAACAATCCAACATGGCGACCATCCGAAATATTTAGATGGATCTCAATATCTACGAATCTATTACAACAATCAAAATGATTTTTTTAATGTTCATAGGGGCTATGAACATAAGTTCACCTATAGGACTCTCAATAACCTAGTGATCACAAATCCAACATGGCGGCGACGCGAAGTATAAATATTCACATGGTCGATTCTCGCAATTTAACCATCCGAATGCAGTGACACTTGGTACAGTAAATTCTTATACAATAGCCCTTAGCCCAAAAAATAGGGGTAAGGTTACAAAAATTCGCATAGAGCTGAAAATTTGTACTAATGGTCTAAACACCATATGAAATGTGAAAAGTCCCCACCGGTCCGACAACGGCAAAAAAAATAAAAAATCCAGGTCAAAGTTCTCAATTTTTTTTTGCGTTTCTCATCCAAACGCTAAGTTTTATCATAAACATATATCAGACTAAAATTGTAGATCATGTCATTGTCTATAAAAAGTGTCTCAACACTTTTTCTCCTACGAGTCACTGTTTTTTGAGATATAACGATTCAAAAAGTTGTAAAAGGTGTATTCTTCATAATATGCACACGTTTCCACGCCACCTGTGAGGGAGTGTACTTGGCGGGTTTCTTTAACGTGGTTTCCCCGGTAGGCCTATTCCACTATCTATTGTGATCCTATTTAATTCAATAATATTTAACCATATACATTATTTCAGTAGTATAGATCCCTCCTCCGGCGCTTACAAGAGACGGATCGTGACAAATGAGCATTCTAATGAAAGAGAATAGACATTAGCAGTGACGAATTGCACTCTAATTTCATAAATATCTATATTTTCTTTAAAAAGTTACTTTCAAAAAAGTGTACGAAGAGTGCGATTTGCAGATGCTGTTGCTGTAGGAAAATAAGCTCCATAATTGCTGCCCACTTCACATTTTAACCGCTGTGACGCCTGTTTCATGTCTTCTTTAACATCTGAGGTCTTTCATTTATCATTCTTCATGGATTTTAGAAACAGTAAATCAAAGAAATAAATACTCAAATCGTATAATTTCACAAATATCGAATAACCGGTGAGTGTTACGATGATCCAATTTTCAGTGATTGTCTTCTTAAGTTATGGAACGTAGAACTTCGAATTCTAACTGAAATGTAAATAGTGTTCTATAATCATTTGGTTGAAATAAAATCATAACAACCTTTCTCCTTAAGTCTCTCATTATAAACCTATTGGGTAAAGTGTGGTTTATGAACGTGCGAGATTTCTCGCACGGGTCCGCTAGTAATAAAAATGGTACTATTCGAAATGATGAAAGCGGTGAGAATTTTAAGAAATTGGAGGAAATTATTCGGAATCATCTAATATTTTTGCTTCCTCATGTTCTTGTTCTTCTTTTTGTTGTTATTCTTCTTGTTCCTCCTCTACTTGCTCCTCTTCTTCTTCTTCTTCTTCTTCCTGCTGGGTGCCGGTAAATTGTCCTAACAGCGATGAATCAGATGTCTCCTCGCTGATATCGTATGAACACTCTTCTGATGGCAATCAACATTGGAGCATGACTGGCCTTGACAACTGGTACATGCTAATGAACAAAATAATCCAACTTTTTGCAGCCGCATTTAGCAGTACATCCCTTTTTACAATTGCAAAAAAAATTGTTGAGGAGTTTTCCGGTGCAGTGGGATTGAAGTTTGAATAGCACACGTACACAATAATCTTCATGTAACAGTACATAACTCTTAAGACCTACTGTACATATATAAAAATCCAACATGCCGACCATCCGCAATATTTAGTCGGTTCTCAATATCTACGAATCTATTACAGCAATCAAACTGAAATTTTGTATGTTGTTAGAGGCAATGAGCATAAGTAGGATATATGAAAATAGGCTGTATAGTTCTTCACGGAACTACTTGTTGTAGCTTTAATTTTGAATAAAATTGATCATTAATTCTGAACGAGAGCCGATCGTGGTTTTGGCACTTGCACTTGACGATATATGATTTTCATATTCTGGGGGGCATTAGGCTACCCATTGAAATTACTAAACATGATTACTACTGCTCCGGAGATGAGTGCTAAATTATGAAAATATTGTGTTTTGACGTGAGAACGTCAAATTAATTGTTGTAATACAGTGACGTTCGTGGAAAAGTGTTACAGTGAAAGGTGATGATATCGTTTTATC
The DNA here is from genome assembly GCA_946902985.2 of Meconema thalassinum. NCBI lineage: Eukaryota > Metazoa > Arthropoda > Insecta > Orthoptera > Tettigoniidae > Meconema > Meconema thalassinum. Next base: position 331,450,057 of record OX336388.2, read on the forward strand.
TCCCTTCTGCTGCAACGCTCTCTCTCTCCCTCTTCTGTTGCTGTGCTCGAATGTCGCTACTGTCGTTTTTGGTTGTCACGGGTGAACCACTGGCTGGATTTTGATGCGGTTTTCACCATTCTGTAAAGGATATCTCGAGGAAGATGTATGTAGGAAATAATTAATTTATCATCAAAGGAAGCCGAGCAGTAACGATTTCAGTGAAAAACTCGAAAAAAACAACATGGCGTCCGTGCAGTTTTTAAGCTTACGCTGGGCAAACCGTTAAAAATATCAATATGCTATGAGTGTAAGAATTGTTCCGCATGAATAGTTCTCCAAAAAAGTCCACGCGAGCATCTCTATCTTCAATACATCACCCACTATAAGTGTTTTTACGTTTTCATTTCATCCAACAGCTTGCCACGGTGGGTGAGTGGATAGCGTGTCCGTCTACTAACCCCAAGATTGCAGGTTCGCTCCTGGCCGTGGTAAGTGAATTTTGAAAGGCGGCAAAAATACGACACGCATGTCATACGATGTTGGATGTCAAAGAACTCATTTGAATTCAGTAGGCCTTGTTCATGATGGCAAAATAAATCTCGAGAGTTTCCGCCAACACAAAGTTCCTCATTTCTCGACTAGAAAGCTCTATAGTGTTCAAGGAGCTTAGATGTCTAACCTCCTTGACTTTCATAGTGATTCAAGGAACAACGAAATTGGACATGCATGCTACCCTCTGGGTGCCGTTTTTAGGACTAATTGCACCGTACTATCAGCTGATATGTCGTGATTCTCATGAAAGGAGTTGAGCTTGCAAACTCTATCATGATAGCCATGCACGGCCATGGAGTTGACGAAGTACCTCTTTTACTTGTATCTCGCCGTACGTATACGTCACATTCGCCTCCTTGACGTGCACTACCAGGTGTAACTAGTCGCACCAAAAACCGCACTTTTCTCCCATCCAGTCGGCATTCCAGTAGTACCTACAGTTCAATGGATAACCCTCGCTGAAAACTGCTTCCTGGTCATCGCCTCCTTGACGTGCACTACCAGGCGTAACTAGTCGCATCAAAAACTGTCATACCATTGAACTCTAGGTTGCAAGTCAGCTGATATATCGTGATTCTTTTCATATATTTTATCGTACGTACTCTGTGCAACGTTATATGTATGGTATTTTCCAATAATACCGTAGGTGGCCACATTTCGGTGGCGTAGTCGGTAGCATGCTGAACTGCTATGCCCAAGATAGCGGGTTCAAACCCGGCCGAAGTCGTCGGATTTTTTAAGAGCGTTAAAAATCCTTCAGTATGCCTTCCTTCGGAGGGGAAGTAAAGCCGGCGGTCCCATGTCATAGATTTATGGCATGTTAAAGATCCTTTCACAGACTAAACTTGTGTAAAGCAAAATTTGTTAGGTTAGATTTCGTCAGAACGCTCTATCAAAGTTCCAACGTTCACCACTAGGTATCATTGATATCTGGTGGCGAAAGTTGGAACTACTTGAAATTGAACGGAACTTGTAGCTCGCCCTTTAGGGTGTCCGCTGGAAGCAGCTACAGACTCAGGCGAGCCGAACATGTCCTCGGACACTCCCGGCACTAAAAGCCATACGATAAATAAAATAAATACGGTCTACTTTATTTTCGAATTGAGATTTGTAATGAAGTAGCCTATTCTGCGTTTATGGATACCTAATAGGCCGAAATAGCATATGACAAATACACGTAGGCCCTATTATAGGTTATAAGTTATTAGTCACAGAATTATAACCTAGGCCTAGCTTATATTACAGATTTCCATGGAAACGCCCAGATGTATTAAAGCTATAGGTTATAGCTGCGAACAATTTTATAAATCATGCTACTTGTTTCATTCAAACAAACCACTGCTTAAAGATGATACAGTACCTGCAATTTTCAATTTCCCACAGCATCTGCTTCAGCCACCCAAGAAAATACCAACAGTTATTGAACGACACGTACAAGTTGACGTATGTAGACCTAGGCCTAATAATTACTGTTACTTTTTTCATCTGCATAGGCATAACATTTCACATTTTCCAGTATACTTTTATGATGTCAGTTGTGGAGACGATAAAAAGAATTGGACTTAAGGGATCTTCCCTGCAGGACCCTGTTCGTTTGCTTTTTTGATGTGGTCTAAGTTTCGACCTGCTTTGAAGAAAAAGAAGCTTGTAGTTTTACGTGACCGTTAATCTTGTGATCATGAGCCATGGGACCTCCATTTTACCTGGAATACGAACCACAGGACATGGCATTTCCCTTCGAAAATCGCACATGCAATGACCGGGAATCGAACCCGGTCCACCTTGGTGAGAGGTGAATAGCTTGACCGCTGCGCCACCACGCCCCATTGCTTTGAAGAATATTGAACATGTGGTTGTTTTGTATAAATAAACTATGTATTTTTGTTCAATAAGCATCTATTTAATTGTTTAGTTGTAGGCTTATCCATATTCACACACATATGGATGCTGCCTTCCAGTTAATAAAAATGTTGAATACCAATTACCATATTTTTTAAATCTTTATTCTTAGTCATTCCCTGTCTAACCTTATTTTTATGTTATTTTAATGTACGTACGGCTTGTATTTTTTTGCCAGTAGGCCTATAGTTATTGTGTATGCTGCCTTTGATCTAAGGATAAAAATGATGAGCAATGAGGCTGCAATATAATATTTTATGTTGGCGTATATTAAGTATCAAATTACTATGATATTTTGAAATATGTATCTCGGCGTAAGTTCCGTTTAATTTACCGTTCACCTAAATGTTCAAAAGTACCTCTTTTACTTATATCCCGTCGTACGTACGTATATAATTCTTGCGTTCGTATACGTCAAACTCTCCTCCTTGACGAGCACTACCAGGCGTAACTAGTCGCACCAAAAAACGCACTTTGCTCCCGTACAGTCGGCATTCCAGTATCACCTAGAGTTCAATGGTTGAGGCCAACATCTCGATCAGCTGACTGAAGGGAACTGCGGATAGTGATGACAGAGTTTTCCAATGTGAAGCTCCTTTTGTATTCCTTGACGTTGCTTAGCATTCGCCATTAGCCATTACCCTTCAGTCAGCTGATCGAGATGTTGGTTTCACGTCACTGTACAGGTGCAGTGTGGCAATGCGCCCTCTATGAAGACCTAGAACAACATTTTATAATTTTCCTTCATTTCCACGAAGTCCTGCGGCCTTTCCGCCAACGTTATATTTGTTTGAGATTATTAACTATTTAGGAATCGCGCTGCAGACTTCTGGTAATACGTTCACGAAACATCTCGGTAATCGAATAACAGCAGCGACAATACCGATGAATGTCATCAAACTCCTTCCATCTACCTTAGACTCCATCATGGTCCGTATTGACATATATTATAAAACAATACGCAAATATATTCCGTCAATACAAAACAAATGTTAAAACTATGTTAACACTTACATTTGTGGTACATGTTTCGGGGTATAACTGCTCCCTTCATCAGCCACTCATCGTCTCACTGACATCGTGCGATCACAAAGATATCACTTAAAAGATGCTCATAACATACAAAACAATAAACAAATAAGAACCACTATATTAAAAACACATGGTTAAAACCTATACTACTAAAAACCATGAAATGTCTGTCGACTTGTCCAAGGGAAATTATATTTCATCTCTACGAAGAAACTTTGTCCAATCAATTGTTTTGATCTTGTATTATGTTCTTCACTGACGTATATGAAGTAACAGGGTCCTTGAATAATTGTAATTGATATGGAAACATCTTCTAAGAACTGGTTCTTACGGACGCTTACGGACCATGAAGGGATATAACTAGGAACAACTGTAAAGAACAGAAGAGAACCAATATCAACATAACCAAACTAAGACGGAAATGAAAAAATCATCAAAGAGTAAACGCATCACTCACTCGTCTCATAGAAGATCTAACGTCCAATTCAGCAAAATGAAAGTATGTAACAGAATGATTAATAAGGTATTTATTGCAGCCAATGGCCATGAGGCAATATAAAAATAATAATAAAAACCCAAAATATTCAAGATCACATTCATCTGTCATTGACAACAAAAGCTATTAAGTGACTCAACCCTCCGTCCGAATGTCATGGCATGATACCTTTCACAGACACTTCCACACAATTTGCAAATGCATTCCATACTAGACTCATGATACCCTTCCATTTTGCGTAATGCTCCGGCGAGTGTGGTGGGGGGCCTCGTCTGGGGGGGGGTCCGCCCTGGGGTCGCGGTGACTTCTGCGCCATTGAATCCTCCTTCATCCCTCCTATCCATATGCCTAGCATATTTTCTTCCAATATAATTATTCTCTAACCCTTTCCTCTTCTTTGGCACAAGAGCTCCCTGTTGAGCTGGGTGCCCGCCCTGCCTCGCTTTGCGGGGCAGGGAATGAAATAACTCCTGTTCATTCATCATTCCATTTTGCATAACTTGAAATGGAATCCATGTATTGCGAAACGAGTGATTGTATGTCTCAGGTCGTAACATGGACCCTTCCACTCATCGGACGTCATTGCGGCTGTTAAATAAAAGTCACTCCGTATTTGCATCCTCTTCGTTTTGAGCTCTTTTAGAAGGTCCTCGTACTGGGCGGTAGATGGGAGCAATAGTTGACACCTTAAATCGTCGATGTAGAAGGTCTCTCTTGACATTTCATAACACAGTCGAGATGGGTTATACTTTAAGATACACAGGACTTTTTTCATGAAAGTTGCCTTGACCCTTTCTATGCACTTCATGTTGTTTTTCGTGAGATTCTCCCATATAATGTTCAGACCGTAGCTTATTATTGGGCTGATTTTTACTCTAAATAATGTCATAGCTGTCTCTAATTATCTAATATTCCTCAGCTGAGCGAGATGCTACTGTAAAACGTTTGCATCATTTTAGGCCTTAGTATGTGCGTGTAGTGACTGATGAAGGATATATGACCCGATATAATGTATTGATTTAAGTGTTATAATCATAATAATAATAATAATATCGTATGGCCTCGGTGCCGGGGGCAAGCTTTGTTATTTGACGCCCAGAGGCAGCTTACATGTCGAATTTCTGTTGTTCCTTGGAACGCTATGAAAGTCAAGGAGATTAGATATCTAAGCTCCTTGACACTAGCGCTTTCTAGTAGAGAAAGGAGGAACTTTGTGTTGACGGAAAATCCCGAGATTAATTTTGCCATTATGAACACGGCCTACTGAATTCAAATGGGTTCTTCAACATGCCAACAACGTATGACATGCATGTCGTGATTTTTGTCGCCTTTCAAAAATCACTTACCATGGCCAGGAACGAACCTGCAAGCTCGGGTTTGGTAGTCCGACACGATAACCACTCACCCACCATGGCTGACTGGGCGCAAAGTTTATATCCTCAAGAAAATATAACTTTTATGAACATATTTAGCGTTTAAAATTTAATTTAAGATAAGACATGTTCAGTGGGCACCATCAAGAGTTTTATTGTTATGGTCAGTTATGTAGAGGAAACCGTTATTATAAGAGAATCTCTCAGCATAGCTCCCAATACAGCATTGGTTCTTAACGTGTGGCGGACCACAGGTGGTCCGCGAATGCCTGGGGAGTGGTCAGCGGGACAAAAAGGTCCACCAGCACTTATAAATAAGTAACCAATAGATGGGGATTTCGAAAACGATGTGCGTTGAAGGAGAATCGTCCAAATATATTCGCCACAAGGACTATCAGGTTTTGAAAAAAAGTCCTCTCGGCACGCCGGAAGGCGGAGGTAGATTACACCGGACAAACTTAGGGATAGGCGAAAATAGGCAGAATATGCAGATTTTCGTAGAAGGATCAGACCTCATTTATTGCGAGAAGGTATTTTATAATTGGAGCTTAATTAACTTTGTTTTTCGCCATTTTATGCTTATTTTAAACATTTTATTGTCTTATGGGAACGGACCTTCTTGTCACTTGGGGTACATTTTTATACTTGTGGTCACACTATCCTTATGCAAGGTTTCGACACTGATGTGTAACTATGTAACGGTCTGTTACTTCTTCACGCAAAATTATATCTCCCGCAGAGATTTTGGTTGGTTCCTCAGTTTGGGGGCTGCGACAACGCGGTCATGTAACCCCGTGTACTTTGGGATGGCTGTATTAGTCTGTAATTCAGGTAAGGACTGCAGACGGTCATTTTCAAGCAGTAGTTCCTAATGTTGCTACCAGGTACTACCGTCGACGACACCTAGCTGTGAACTTGGCTACTAGATGCCACCGCAACCAGCAACTCGCAACGAACGTTGGAACTTCCCCTCCAAAGGAAAGCATACTGAGGGATTTTTAGCGCTCTTAGAAAATCCGACGACTTCGGCCGCCTTTGAACTCGCGACCTTGGGCATAGACATTCAGCATGCTACCAGTTACGTCACCGAAGCCGTTTCACACTTAGTCAGATGGAAATCTGAATCTGATCTCGTGCAAGTGCGTTATCTTGGCAACGTCTGATGGCTCATCCCTCATCAATTTAGTAGTGTTGCCATGGCAACCACTTATAGGTCTTGGCATTTTCTTATAATTCCGAAATTATTTTTCTCATCCCTTGGCATAATGGTGGGTTATATCAAAAATTCTTTCAGACAAAAGTGTTAGATAATTATTAGGGGAATATTGTCCATTTTGTACGGTTTTGATATTGTGCCTATTAAGAGAGATATGATTAATGTTTCCCGAAAAACCCACTTTTTCCCACCCCTTTGGTCAATGGTTGGTGCTATAAAAAAACTCTTCAAACATACATTTTTGGGCTTTATCCGACACATAGTATGAACGTTGAACGGATTCGATATTTCACATATTAAGAGAGTTATATCAATATTTCACTTTTTCGAAAAGAAAAAAAGCCACCCATTTTCACCCCCTTCGACCGATTTAGCCCAGTAACGAACTCGACCGAGATTTTATAGGTATACATATTCGGTAAAAAATTCAAAGTGATTGGTGCAAAATTACGGCAGTTATCGTGTCCACAAGGAACTGATATACATATATATATATATATATAAATTATATATAAACTTTTGAACTGACGGTGGTTTTGGGGTCTGGGGGATGTGAAACGCGAAGATATGTCGAAATTTTCCGGAAGTCGAAACATGGGACCCATTGCAATAGTTAGCTTTCTAATGAAATCTACCTAAAAAGGAAGATTGTGGTTTTACGTGACCGTGAATCTAGTGATTATGAGCCACGGGACCTCCTTTTTACGTGGAATCCGAACCACAGGACATGGCATTTCACTTCGAAAATCTCACATGCATTGACCGGGAATCGAACCCGGGCCGCCTTGGCGAGAGGCATACAGCTAGACCGCTGAGCCACCACGCCCCATCAGGTTTTGAAATGAAATCTTTTTAAAATAAGTGTTATTGAGGAAGAGTCACAACTGATAAGGGGAATTGGGGGGAGGGGTTGGTCCGTACATGTTTCAATATCTGACTGAGTGGTCCGCAGACTTCTACGGGTTCAGAACCACTGCAATACAGTAATTAACTCGCCTATGCTGGGCAGTACTACCTCTGCGGATATCACAATTCCGGAATTTGAATCAAGTGTTTCTATCTTTAACCTTTATTTGACTATCCTGAGACGTAGCCGTGCGCGTTAAATCTTTCACATAGGGGCAGATGACCTCGTAGTTTTGCCCCTTAAAACAACAATAACTAACTAACGTAACTAAATCGTTCAGTTCGACCCCGACGGGAGCTGCAGCAAGTTCGGATATCAGAGATTCAAATCCAGGCACCAACAGCGGCTATTCTGTGGGTTGTTTTTCCACACTCCCTCCAGGCAAGTTCCGGGATAGTACCTTGTTTCAAGTCTCGGATATAATTATTACAGTTACACACACTATCACAGTCACCATATAGGGGCAGATGACCTCGTAGTTCCTCCCCTTAAAACAATAATAACTAACTAACTAACTAATAGTCACCATAGAAAAAAAGAAGCCGTCGGATTTTTTAAGAGCGTTAAAAATCCCAGTATGCCTTCCTTCGGAGGGGAAGTAAAGCCGGCGGTCCCATGTCATAGATTTATGGCATGTTAAAGAACTTTCCACTAATTACACCTGTGTGAAACTAAGTTGTATAGGTTAAGAATGTAAACAACGCTCTTAGGTTTCTATGTTCGTTGCCAAGAGCCGACTGCGGTGGCGTCTAGTAGCTGAGTTCTGAACTAAGCCTAGTAGTCGTTGACGGTGGCGTTTGGCGGCAAAAGTAGGAACTATTTGAAAAATCTTAAGTTGCAGTCTGCACTTAAATTAAAAAACAGATACACACACTAATACAGCCATCACAATTAACACCGGTTATCAGACAGATTCTACACACACCCAAAGTACACGGGGCTACATGACCGCGTTGTCGCAGCCCCTAAACTTAAGAACCAACCAACCAGTCACCATAGAAGCACAGGTTACCAGACAAGTCCCTAAAACAAACTAAACATTCGTGGCCAGTCAGTGGGCTGTAACTTTAGCAAGTGTTGCTATCCTTAATGGACATTTCTCTGCAAGAAGACATTTTCTAGAACCGTTTATTACGAACAATAACCATTTGATTTTCATGTATTTGTTAATGTGTAACAAAGCCAGCAGAGTGCGATACCAATACAATGCAGCGCATTGTAAGTCTTCTTTGAGTTGAGCTGGGATTGTTCAAGCGATTAATGATCGTCGTTTTCACTCTCAGTGTTTACTTCACAATGCATGACCACATTTGATGTCTATATCAACTTGTATAGTACAATTTGATGTTCCATTATCTCCCGTTTCTGTCGTAATATAGTTTAGTGCCCTATCCACAGTAGTTGATAATTTTTGTCACTATATGTGGTCTGCTGATGAGCCTCGCGATTCCCCGGCCACTCGACTCAGGTTTGATTCCCAGTTCTGCGATTGAGGTTTTTAATCCTGGTATGATGATTGTTTAGGATGATACCTAACATAAGATTGACGGCCATCCCAATACAAGTAGGCCTATATACCACAATAAGAGATTTCACACATACCCAAAAACACGAACCTGATGATCTTGGGGATAAGGGAATTATAGAATTTAAATTCAACAGAATAGAAGTGGTTGATCACAACAGCTCGGGTTAAACATTCACACGCACGTTACGTTAATAATGTTATTAATGCAGTCAATGGCCATTTTTAATTTAATTTTCAGGACAGGACAGGGAAGGGATCTTGGACCTATTGAAAGGAACCTTCGCGGCATTTGCCTGGTGGTGAAAATGGGAAACAATGAAAACCATTTTCAGGACGGCTGTGGTAGGATTCAAACCCACGCTCTCCCGAAGCAGCGAAGGATGAGGTAGCGCGTTAGCATTCTCGGCCACCACGGTCGGTGTCGCACGTAAAGTTAAGGGGGAACATACAGCTTAAGGAGCCAAAACGCCAAATCCAGCGATATGACATACATTTTGTACAACAATTATAGATGTTTCCAAGAAAATACAGACATCTTTTATAACAAAATTATAAATTTTAAAAATTCGGATCATAACTACGGTATTTTACCTAATTTTCAAATTTCTGACCTTAACTATTTTTATCCAATTTTTAAGGCGGCTTCGGTGGCGTTGTTGGTAGCATGCTGAGCTTCTATGCCCAAAGTCAGTCGTCGGATTTTTTAAGAGCGTTAAAAATCCCTCAGTATGCCTTCCTTTCGAAAGGGAAGTAAAACCGGCGGTCCCATGCCATAGATTTATGGCATGAAAAAGAGCCTTCCACTAACTACACTTGTGTGAAGACAAAATGTGTAGGTTAGAATTTAGTTCCAACGTTCGCCGCCAGGTGCCAGTCGTGGTGGCATATAGTAGCCAAGTCCACAAGCTGGGTGTCGTGGACGGCAGTATTTGGTAGCAAAAATAGGAACTACTTGAAATTACTGTCTGCAGTCCCTACTTGAATTGAAAAACAGATAACACACACTTATAAAGTCATCACAATTATCACCGGTTATCAGACAGATTCTACACACACCCAAAGTACACGGGTCTACAGCCCCTAAACTAAGGTACCAACCAACCATCCAATTTTTAAAACTCTGATCATAACTATTTTCATCCAATTTTTAAAATTCTGATTATGGATATTTTATTCGATTTTCAAATTCTGACCATAACTATTTGTTTTATCCAATTTCCAAATTATTTCCCTTGCCTTGAGCAGACCTTCACTCTTTCCCTCACATCTCCTATGCTTATATGATTCTTTCAAGTTCCTACGTGTTATTCAGCCTCCAACTAGAAAGCAAACCTCAGTAATTTACACATCTGTTCATTCAGCATTATTATTTCAATTTCAAGCTGACCAAAGTAAACACATAATTTTTAAGGTTAATTAAATACCTACTGGCCTGAATGAGATTCAATTTGTAGCTGGAGTTTCAATACACACTTCAAGGAAAGTAAAGTAAAATAATTTCTATAAAGACGGGAGATATAAGGCATACGGCAAAGTACACCTCAAAGTCAGGTCAAATTTTGAAAACTGGACTAAATAGTTATAATAACAAATTTTAAAATGCATAAAATAGTTATAATAACAAATTTTAACATTCATTAAAATGGTTATAAAAACAATTTTGAAAACTGGATTGAATAGTTATGATAACACTTTTGAAAATTGGATTAAATAGTTATAATGACAATTTAGAAAATTGGATTAAATAGTAATAATAACACTTTTGGAAATTTGATTAAATAGTTATAAAACATTTTTGGAAATTGGATTAAATAGTTATAAAACATTTTTAAATTGGATAATATAGTTTGAATAACAATTTTAAAAATCGGAAAAATAGTTATAATAACAATTTTGAAAATTGGATTAAATAATTAAAAACATTTTCTTAAATTTGATGAAATAGTTATCACAACAATTTTAAAAATTGGATAAAATAGTTATAATAACAATTTAAAACATTGGATTAAATGGTTATAATAACACTTTTGAAAATTGGATTAAGTAGTTATAAAACATTTCTTTTAATTGGATAAAATAGTTATAATAACAATTTTAAAAATTGAATAAAATAGTTATAACAATTTTAGAAACTGGATTAAATAGTTATAATAACATCTTTTTGAAAACTGGATTATATAGTTTAAAATATTTTAAAAAAATTGGATCATAGTTATAATAACAATCTAAAGAAATGGATTAAATAGTTATAATAACACTTTTGAAAATTGGTTTAAATATTTTTTTAAATCGGTTAATTTAGTTCAATAACAATTTTGAAAAATGGTTAATTATCAATCCAATTTTCAAAAACGTTATTATAACTATTTAATCCAATTTTTTAGCCTACTTTTCACATTTTACAAAAATGAGGAAAAAGTAGACTTATGAGATCGATCCGGGAAAATGTGTGTCTGTCTGTCTGTCTGTTCTTCTGTCCGTCTGGCTGTGTGTGTGTCCCCCCTCCCCTATCAACTCTTAAACGGCTGCAGCAATCGAAACCAAATTTAGTATGAGTAAAGATGTACACAGGAATATCTCAGGCCCATATTGGAAAATGATGTCAGTGCTACCAACTGCTGAAAAAACGCACTAGAAATTTGAGCTCTATGTTGGATATCATGGAAGGTATGTATGGGAGCTATTCCAAAATTAGCACACATGTAGATAATACTATTTCAGTTTAATTTCCAGGAGGCCATACATGACAGTTAAGCCTTCTGATAGGTCCAATTTTTAAATGCATATAACTTCTACACTATTAATTGGATTTCAACCAAATTTTATATGTAATATGTGTACATAATCAGATATGACTGAGTGCATTCTTAAGAGCCACCAGGGCTTCCAACTCTTAATAATTGCTTCCTCTATTTCCTTCATCCAAATACCAATATATCTGAAAGAATGCAAGCCGACAGATTTACAACTATGCACACGTATAGTACCTGACATTTTAGATTATTTTGGAGTAACTTATATACTTCAGTGCTACCAACATGATTCTAAGCCTGCTGATAGGAGCAATTTTTAAATACATGTAACTTCTATACTATCAGTTTGATTTCAACAAATTTTCGTATGTGCTATGTGAAACTTAACAGATATGACCATAAGTATTCTTAAGAGCAATCAGGGCTGCCAACAGTTAATAAATGCTGTCTATATGTTTTTACCCTAATATCAATATATCAGAAAGTATGCAAGCCAACAGCTCTATACTTTGCACACTCTATATTAATTCGGAGTAATTAATATAAGTCAGTGCTGCCATCATGATTCTATGCTTGCTGATAGGTCCAATACTAAAATACATGTAACTTCTATACTAACAAATGGATTTCATCCAAAATTGGCACAACAAGATATCATAATATTTCAGATTATTTCTAACCAGCACACGCATGACATTGTTGCCAACATGCTTTGACGCGTGCTGATAGATCCAATGTCTAACTGCATGTAACATCCATTGGACTTCAACCAAATTTTGTATTCTGTACCTGAAGAGATGGAACTAAGAATATATTCAGCCACCAGAGCTGCCAACTGTAGTTCTCTATTAGGCTACATTATACCAGGAATATTTCGAACTAATTATACATTTCTATATTACCAGCTTAATTTCGTCATTATTCTAGACAGGTTCATATACTGTAGAATAATCATTGGCATGAAAAGTAGGCTCTTTAGTTCGTCACGGAACTTCTCGTTAAAATTGCTATTAGGCTATTATTGTTATTATATTATTGCATAATTCATGTTTTCTCCTAGGCGTGGTAATAACACGGGCAGACGCGAGAAATGTTTGTTTATCTTCAGGACCGGGATTTTCCTGGTGTTAATGTTTTGTAAAATTCGTGAAAAATGTATGAAATTTCGTGTTCATGGTTGTAAGAAAGGCAGTAATTTTGTGAAAATTTCGTGATCATTTTAATGCCATATACGAGTATAATTTTACTATATCAGTTAATGATTTTATATAGACTCATTACATAGTATATACTGTATTTGCAATGTATTAGGGAAAATAAAGCTTAGTAATTGTAAATAATAAATTTATCTTCGGAAATCACCTTTGTTCTGTTACCTATTTTAAAAAGTGGAGTGTTAAACTAAATTCTATACGAAACAATCCCTCGTTTATTTTCGATCCTCAAACATCAATATACAACAAGTGACAACTTTTTGTTCTTTCATACTTCTTATTTTATCTGAAACCAAAAGATTGTACTGTGAAAAAGACCGTTTAGAATCCTGTATACTCGTTAGCTGAACATGGTTTAAATGCCCTTCACTTTGATTGTGTTTTTCACATGAATCGCGCCTTTTCAACTCAACACTTGTATTACAATATTTGCACATTAATATACAATATTACATCCACACAAATCACTTACAAGTGTAGTAAGTTGTACAGATACTTCTTGCTCTATCTCCTCGTTACATTCCCTGGCACGGTATTTTATTATTACACGAATCTTGTTTACTTTTAGACTCAGTAGATAATACGGGCAGAGGCGAGATATATTTGTTTATATTATTATATGAGGTGCCTAGAATCAAAACCCTCCAAATCCATTCCTTCACTTTTTTTTGGCAAAGTGGCAAAAACTGTCACAAACGAACCAATACCCAAAAAGAAATACTTTTTCACTAAAAAATGAATTGATTATTTTTAAAAACAGTAACGAAGTACGAAGCTGATCCCCGAGATAGTTAAAAATGTATGAAGAAAAATATAAAGCAATAATTCGGATTTGTCGGGGTTTTTTACTAAGATTTGGATCTGGCAGATTTTGATACCAAAGAGTCCTAATACATTTGAAGTTGCGAAGAGATTGTAGAAACTGCGCAAGCTTTATTAAGAAATTAATATTTTGAATGAAAGTTAAATAAATATAGGTTATAAAATTAAAAAATCGTATAATTTTTGTGTGTTGTTGATGTTGTTATTGTTGTTTTAAGGGGCGGTTTTTGTGTTTTATTAGAATAAACAGAAAAATAATAAAACTAATATTACCCATTCAAGATTTGATTGCCGCTGAGCAAACGTTTATGTTTATTGTAGCATGAGCTCTGCGGGACGAAGTGGGGGACACAGCGATGACAGAGTGCAAACTGCACATAGGTCACGCTGCATTGCGTCAGATAAGCGTCACAGGAGCTAATGTCACCATGGACAGTGAAATGATGACTCGGGGTACTGGAGCTGAGTCATATCCTACACGCGCAACTGTACCTGTCAACGAAGCAGGCTGACGTGTGACACAAGTACATAAAGAGTAGTTCCCATCTACACCGCCGGCAATCAATTCGTGAAAGGGTAATAATACTGTACAGTAAATAACCCCTGGTAGTACAGCCCGTGAAGGGCCTAATCCCCAGCCATTTGGCCTGAAGATATTGGGGCGACGCATGACCAGCGCATCGGGTCCCCTCGACCATTAATCTTGGTTTTCGTGATCGGGACGCTGCCTCACTGTCAGTTACTCAATTGTCCTCACGAGGCTGAGTGCACCCCGTTCCAGCCCCCACATCAGTTTCCAAAATCCCTGACGGAGACGGGAATCGAACCCGGGGCCTCGGGGTGAGAGGCAGGCACGCTACCCCAACACCACGGGGTCGGCAATACTGTAGCCTACAGTATTGAACAATAATAATAATAATAATAATAATAATAATAAGGAAAAACGTCACATTAAATTAATATTCAATTACTATGGTCCAGGCCCTTATAGACAAAACTATCGTCATTCTACTATTAAATCACATTCTTTACTGGAAGTTATAGTTACACAATTTCTCTTTCTACCTCATCCTCAATAGTAGTTTCTCAATCATCATCATTCTCTTCGTGTTCGCCACGACTTTCCAGATTGCAATAAAACTGCAGCTCTTCATTTTCCCTCCATCTTTCTCCAAAATGCTTCGAAGGCAGTCTCGAAACATCTTTCACTTCTTGTGCCTGAAGGACAATCCTTCTGTTTATGTCTTCTGGCTTTACGTGAGTCATATCAAAATCATGTTTCGTTACACGTTTATGTTCGCAAATGTCAGTTCTGTGGAAAACATCACCCAGACCAAAATGTTATTGTTCTTCTTGTTCTTTGTCAAAATTATCCAAAAACAAAATTATTATTATTATTATCATCAGAATGTATAACTACATAAACCATTCTAATCACGTCAGGTAGAGGTACATTCTCTGACTAATGCACGTAGGTAAAGAGTAAACACTTCGCAAAGCATCATGGAAGGTAAGATGGCGGAAATAGGTGCTCCTATTGGCTGATGTGGATGTGGCGGGTTTTGTGACCAAAAATGGCGAAACTGTCGTTGGACTTGGCGGATATTGCAACTAAGCCTCAACTTTGACTTCGTTTTACAGTAGGATGTAGCGGGTTTTGTAACAAAATAATAGTTTTAATGAATTCAGCGCAGCAAAAGCTATATGAAACAATGCTTATCTCAATTTTCATAAAATATGGATTTGGTGGGTTTTGATTCTAGGCGCCTCAAATATAGTTTATTAAGATGTTCTATTTCATGCATTGCTTTTATGGCATGTATTGTTCTGTCCTTTATATGTTCGGTGAAAGTATCCCCATGTGTCTGAAACATTAGTCCTAAGTACTTAAATTGATTTACAATACGTAACGCCTTGTGCTCTAGATATAGGGACTCTCCTGCTGCTATTCTACCTCCTTTGCGGAAGATCATGGATACGGTTTTGTTTAAGTTTATATCGAGTTCATTTTTTCCGGCCCAAATTGCCAACAGGTCTAGGGACGACTGTAGACTTTGACGTGAAGTTGAGGCTAGAACTACGTCATCTGCGTATATGTACATGCTAACTCCATCTAGCTTCACGGATTTTACTATGTCTGCTGTAGCAACATTAAACAGTGTTTGACTTAGGGGATCGCCCTGCAATACCCCCAATGCATTGTTCGATGGGTTCTGAGAGGGTGACACTGTCGTCAATTATCAGCATGTTATTGTTGAGTATATTACGTATGAACGCAGTGATATAGTGATCTATTCCAATCATCAATCCTAGTTTATCCAGCAGTATTCTTCTGTTAAGAGTGTCAAAAGCCTTGCTGTAGTCAACAAACACAGAGTAAAGTTTCCCTTTCGGGTGTCTTAAGGCCTCTTTAATGTCTTCCTGGAGGCAGCAGAATGATTAAAATCCGTAAAAAGAAAGAAATAATAATAACGGTATATCGCACAATGTGCATACATAAAAATCCTAGTGTTGAGTACACAGGTCCAAAAGAGTTATTGTCCTTTTGACGCATATCTCCGCGTGATAGCATTCACACTTTTTCCCGCACAGTACACATATACAGTTTGCGTCTGGTTCATGGAACGCCCTCCTGTAGCACAGCTTGTGGTGGAATCCATGAACTGCGAAGCGTGTCATGGTATGGCGCAGTTCATAGCTTGAATTCATCCATTCTTGGTTGATCATGGCGTCAGTACGATAGAAGTCTGGCCATATATTTGCTTTCTTCTCGTACAAAAAAGAAAGAAATAGTAATGTTAAAACTATAATATATATATATATAACTGAAAGAAAATAAAGGAGTGTAAGTATAGAAACTACCTCTTGTCCTGTACCGAAGGTCGAAAGCAACTGACAAAAGTCTCAAGATGGGCTACGTATATGCGTAACAATAGCTGAAGGTTATCTGACGTAACACGTAAGGGAGAGAAGAGGCACGAAGAGGCAGCAGTTGATTACATCTCAATAAGAGAGAGGGAGTTGTCTGACGTAACATATAAGGGGAGAGAAAGGACAGTAGTTGTTTAAATCGAGAAAAGAGGGAATGGAAACTTAAACACAAGTGACATACGCAAGTTAATAAAATGGTGGTTTTCTCGCTACCATGTCCTTTACATGCTCAGTGAGAATATCATACAATATGTTGTTATCAAAATGTATCTCATTTAGATTGAGTTCCGGGTTCATTCTTTGTGATAGAAATAGAAATACAACTACAATACTGTAGTCATCACAGAAATATAAGTTATCAGATAAATTCAACACATACTCAAGTACACGGGGCTGATGACTCGGAACTCCCTAGCCACCACAAATGAGTTTACTAAATATGGAGGGGAAGGAGATAACATTAGGATATTTTTGTAAGATTCATTGCTCTAGGAGATAAATATTGGTAGTGGGGATAACATTGTGCTTTTTTTTTTCAAGACGCAGTGCTGGATATCACTTGGTAAGCATGTTTTGTGCTTTGTCCAGTTTATTATTTTAGATTTGAAAAAACATTACAAATATAACCAAGTAAGACAATTATTACGGTTCAAAATTATACATACATTATTTTATTCACCGTCTTCTAATTTCCCAACCATGTACACACGTCACCGTATGCATTCCAACACTGATATGTCAACACACCAAAATACCGCATATAGCGATGATACTTCACACTTTTCATACAAAAAAAGAACAGAAATATTCAGAAGGAATTGTAGTTATCGTCACCTTCAACAGAAATAGTCAATCACAAGGAATACGCTTGAATCGGGATTTAAAGTCACTTCATAATGCTATTCTTATGGGAGACATCTTTGTTTTGCCCAACATCAGCTGATCTTATTTTGGCCTCACGGTCGGCCGGTAGAAGCATAGCGGGCGCCCTCTCAAGGGTCAGATCAGGACCTTCTATAATACCGGACCTGACACTGGCGGCGGGACTGATGAAAGATGGCTGTCGCTGTTGGTGATCACATGCTTTGTTTATTAGTTGAGTCGTTTTGTTTACGATGTGATAGTGATGTGAATTTCGGTTAGCAATCGTCTCCCTTGATTATCTGTGCTTATTAATTATTGCTTAATGATATTACACGTTCGTGTAAGTAAATGTCTGCAATAGTGCTTCTTAAATACGAGATACCGGTGACTTCTGTTACGCTTGTGATACCATCAATAGACCTACTATTGCCAATCAGTGGGTAAGTTTGGTCTATTTATTATTCTGTTTATAGTTTATAAATTATTAGTAATGGTAATTCATTATGAGCAAGCATAGCAATAATTTACGTATTCCAATTCAAGGTTTAAGAAGATCTGAAAATTGATTACCGTACGTAGGAACATAACCTACTTTTTAAATTGTCTGCAGTGTTCTCTCATCCAATTATACGCCTGCTTGTCCAAGGATATCAATCTTATCACGTACTTGGTGTGGATCCCGTTTTAATAAACTACCAGTAGGCTTACTCATACATAGGTTATGCTAAAATTGTGGTGATATGCCTTGAAACTGATGTGTGACTGGATCCAAATCCAATTATTATGAAGATAAGCCATTGGTGCCTATTTTCTAATTTCCCATCAGGGGAATTCAACCCACACCCAACTTCACGGGGTTGATGACCAAGAAGTCCCAAGCCCATAAAATGAATTAACAGCAGACAAAATCACGTCATGATGTTATTTTGGGTTGGGTTGGATTCTGACACACGTCATGCCTTTGACAGAGTTTGGTTGGTTCTTAAGTTTAGGGGCTGCGACAACGAGGTCATGTAGCCCCGTGTACTTTGGGTGTGTGTAGAATCTGTCTGATAACCGGTGTTAATTGTGATGACTGTATTAGTGTGTGTATCTGTTTCTTAAAAATCCGACGGCTTCGGCCGGGTTTGAACCCGCTATCTTGGGCATAGAAGCTCAGCATGCTACCAACTACGCCACCGAAGCCGCCCCGTTTGACAGAGTTCCATTTAATCTCATGAATAGGAATGAATGAATACGACTAGCCTACTTGTTGACGGATTTACAGGAGGCAGTCGTGACCTTATGATAGGAATTACCTAGGCATTTATCTTCAGTATGTGTGGGAACCCATGGTAAACCACTTGCTGGGTGGCTAAGCGGAGAATCGAACCCAACATTTCTCGGTTTACCTCACTAGGCTGTTTGTAGCCCGTTCTTACCCTCAGACTAGAATTGAGATTTCTTGACAGTCAGGAATCAAACTTGGACCCCAGAAGTGACAACCAAGAACTACACCATCTGGTTGGTTACATTTATTTTTAAGAATAATATGTATGTCTGTTAGGTAGTCAGCCCGAAAGCTGGTTGGATCCTCAAAAGGCACTGCCGTTAGGTTATGTGGGTAGATACCCACAAAACCCCATGGCAGCGCTATATTGAGGCGTACTAGGCAAGAAGAGGAGTGAGGTAGTTTGTCATTGCTTTCCTCACTGAGTCAGTACAGCAGTACTAACCCTATGAGTAGAACCTTTCACAGCATCCACAGGCACTGACTGTGCCCCGAATGTCATTACTAAGCACCACCCATACCTCAGTAGCTTCCATATAACCACAGCCATGAGTGAGACTGAGACAGCGGTGATACTCTAGCCTGTGCCAACAGGCACTGACTGTGCCCTGAATGTCATTACTCAGCACCACCCATACCCCAGTAGCTTCCATATAATCACAGCCATAAGTGAGACTGAGACATCGGTGATACTCTAGCCTGTGCCAACAGACACTGACTGTGCCCTGAATGTCATTATTAAGCACCACCCATACCTCAGTAGCTTCCATATAATCACAGCCATGAGTGAGACTGAGACATCGGCGAAAAGCCTCATTTTACTCTAGCCTGTGCCAACAGAAAAATGCAAATGTACTGCATTCATCAAGAGATGGCAAACATGCCCCGAATAATATGTCACTTACTAAAAAGGGATTGAAATTCCTACAGGAACATTTACAACTTTCCTGTTCACTCAGCCAAGATATTCTGCAAATCTCTCCTGTGGGCCTCAACATTATTTTATTTTATTCCTTTCCTGATGAAACTCCGGTGTTACCTTAATTCAACTCCTAGGGCACCTCCCCATGCCTGCCCTTACACAGCTACACACACTACTACATTCATCACGTAATCGGAGGAATTCAACCCACACCCAACTGCACGGGGCTGATGACCAAGATGTCCCAAGCCCATAAAATGAATTAACAGCAGACAAAATCACGTCATGATGTTATTTTGTGTTGTGTTGGATTGTGACACACGTCAGGCGTTTGATGTCCGACCACCAACTACAGCGGCCATCTTGGATTGCAGTGTCAGGTCCGGTAGTATAGAAGGTCCTGGTCAGATCATGGACAAATGCTAATCGAGGGCAAAGACACGCGATTACAAGACTAGCTACTTATGGCTACCACCATACATTATGTGATAACAAGAAATATCATGTACCAAATGAGAATAGTCTGTGCTCGCTCTTTGGAAAGTACTGTGAAAGTAGGGGAGCAGTGCCGATTCTGCCTCCCCCCACCACTACACCCAATGCGAGCCGATAACTCCCGAACCCGTGGTCGGAGATTTACGAATGAGGTGTCGTTGGACTCGAGCTGACGGGGGCTTTGCTATGGACCACTTGTTATATTTTTTATTTTTTTTTGAAAATTTTTGTTTTTGAAAATAGACGATAGTTAAGGAAGGAAGGAAGGAAGGTTGTAGTTTTACGTGACCGTGAATCTTGTGATTATGAGCCACGGGACCTCCTTTTTACGTGGAATCCGAACCACAGGACATGGCATTTCACTTCGAAAATCTCACATGCATTGACCGGGAATCGAACCCGGACCGCCTTGGTGAGAGGCATACAGCTAGACCGCTGAGCCACCACGCCCCCAGACGATAGTTAAAAAAAAAAAAAAAAAAAAAAAAAAAAAAAAAAACATGATAGAACATTGTGCAATAGCTTAAACGAACGATCTTTATGTCCTTTATTTTTTATAATAAAACTTTTTAATTTTTTGTTTTTTTTGAAAAAATTGTAATTTTAAAATCCTTATATTTTGGAAACTAAAGAGTTTACAAAAAAATTGTTTAACATAAATGAATGGCCCTGACCCCCTCTATCCGTAAAATAAATTTCAAGCCTCTAGGACTAAAACTGTGCAGTAGTGTGGTGTGGAGAGTTCTACTTCACCCCCTACTTGCATATAAACTTTGCCGATATCTCCCCAACGCGTGGTCGGATTTTAACGAACGAGGTATTGTTGGCGTTGGGATGACGTTCTATTGGCTAAGAATGTGTGTTGGTATTTTTAAAAAAATGAAAACGTTTGTTTTTTGGATTGGCGCTATTTTGGAAACGGTGAATTGGAAACAAGTTTGTTTGACGTTAATGAAAGGTGGGTATGCCCTCTAGGCAGACAGCAAGTTTCAAGGGTGTAGGAGGGGAAAAAATGATAGCCTACTTTCTCGCGAACATTGGTGATTATTGGCGAACGGATGGTCGGATTTTAACAAATGAGGTGTCGTTGGACTCGAGCTGACGTCCTCTTTCCTATAGATCACTCTTTATTATTTTTAACATCTTTTTGAAAATTTTTGTTTTTAAAAGTAGGTGATAGTTTGAAAACCAAACATGATAGAACGTTGTTCAATAGTTCAAACCAATGGTCTCTAAGACCTTATTTTTTATAATAATACTTTTTTATTTTTGAGACATTTTGAAAACACTGAAATTTTGAATTTTTACTATTTTGGAAACTAACACGTTGACAAATAAGTTTGTTTGACATAAATGAAAGATCCCTACCCCCTCTACCGTGAAAATAAATGTCAAGTCTCTAGGACAAGAACTATGCATTTTTTTTTTTTTTTAATAAAAGAGTGTTTGTAGACAGAGAGCCGGTAGCGCTTGACGTATGTTACAACGAGGCTATGATTGGCCATGGTGGACACGGGAAGTGGCTATTTCGACGGGGCGATATATGGCAAAACGAGGGGTCGCTTTTCGATATTTTTTCCTATGACGAATGAATGAAGGCGAATATTTTGAAATGTGACAAGCATGCTAAGATTTGTTACCCCTGAAGGGGATCTTTAACGTTTTAGTTAACGGTTATGAGTGAGATTGCTCTCTGACACAGCAGACGGTTGTAGGATATGACCAAGTGATTCTTAGACGTTGGCGATCTCGGTGACCGTGCCCGGAAGAAATGAATTGCTATTTTGCTGGGATGGCTGGGGCAGCTTATGACGGTTGGTTTTGTGACATTTCCTATGACGGATAGAGGCGAATATTTGAAATATGATTACAATTTTATTAGATGGTTTTAAAGAATGATGGAAATAATTTGATGACCATTAACATTCGAACAGTATCCAGTTTGATTATGTTGTAAAAATTTGTAAATATAATAATGAGGGTAAACAGACTATAATATAACCTCACACTCACATGATTTATATAGGGTGTATATATGTGTATTTAGACAATGGTTACAATTTCACATGCAATATATAATTATGTTTAACTTTGATAGGGCTCAGATGTCACGAGTGTCGTGTGTTCTAGTGTTCAGTGCTTCGGTGACCCTGAGCATCCAAGAAATACTTTTTGTTCTTTTCTTTTTTATGTAAACTCAGATTCTAGGGGAAATGGTTGGAATTGCAATGAACAGTTCATCATAATTTTTTTCGTATCCACCATATTCCTAGGCAGGATTCTCCTTGGGTATATTTTCTTGCATTTGACCAGACCAAGGCATCAATAAATTTTTAGTTTGTTTTAAGTGTTGTCACAATGCTATTTTTCCTCATGTCCCTTCCGATATAACTTAAGGCTTATCCTGGAAGGTTGTGATTTATGGGAATCCAGGCGGATGGCGTCCTTTGCATTCATAATTGATGTTGCTTTCACCCGTATTCGACCCGGAGACATTTCGTCTCGTGCTACCCATAGCTGATTGGTTTTTTTTTTCTTTAGTTTTTTTTTCCTCCTGGATTCCAACACAAGCCTTATTTCATTCATCATTTTTTTTTAGTGTGTGTGTGTGTGTGTGTGTGCCGTAACGTTTGGTGTGCGATGCTATGTCAGCTGGGTCGTCGCATACCTTAACGGAACGGGTACAGTACCAGTCATGTACAGGTAATGAATATTTTTTGTCTATGGTTTTTCGTTATTGGTAAAATGGAATAGCATTTTTAAGTTAGACTTACCTGAGTTTTCAATAGTTCACTGCCTGGAAACAATGGTTTCACTCTACTGCGTCTTGGGTTTTCAGCAACTGCTACGGTGGTAAGGCTTTTCTTTCCAAGTTTCTAAAAATAAATAAAATAAACCGCTATAAATACCTAAATTCAAGTGAATACATGCATTTCATAAAATAAAATAATATCATACAAAAAAATGAAACAAGTTAGTTTAAAAAAATAATCTCACCTTCACTTGCACTGGCTTGTTACTGTTTCCTTCTAGTGGGCCCAAACGCGCAATGGTTTCTCGTATCTCTGACATGTAAGGTATACCGGTTATCTGCAAACAAATAAATAAGTAAATAAATAAATACATAAATAAAAATCATTAATTACCTAATCAATAACTACAAATTTAAGGTTCATTAGCATGACATTATTAAAAAATCATTCATAGGTACTTACCAAAAAATAAAAGGATTTTTCTTCCACAGCTCTACTGTATACGTCCGTGTGCTAAAATGGCAAGTGCATCACTAACGCAATCGTTATCAGTTAGCCTAGCAACAGAGAGAGTTGCATTTTCTCAGCGTTTTGACCTTGAATGGTTCTCTGTCTCTCTCTCGCACGTGTTCCCTTACCTCTTCCCATTCCTCAATCTGAATAAGATTCGTGTACCTCATACTAGTTTCATGTTTTTAATAAGGAACCAAAATGGCTGCCTCTTATACATCGGTAGTACGGCTGTCTAGGAACCAAAATGACGGTCTCTCTGTTTAAACGCCAGACCTCCTAGCCTCTACCAGCCAAGTAACATGACCCTTTACTTCCTGCCCACGTAGACATTCTTGTGTTATCAGCAGTCGCTTTGACAAGGCCTGGCCAGGTCTTGGATTGAGTGCAAGCAAGCAACACAGTTCTGTAGCATTCAAAACGTGTGTGTCTTATTATTATTATTAAACATTTTACTGTAATAATAATTACTAGCAAGTGGCCATCCTCAATACATGATCATGTTAACCACATACTTTCACCCTAAAACACATGACTTTACCCAGTTCAATATTTAGTTTATAACATTTCAGGCCAATGACCTTACCGTTTGCATACATGCACATGACTTGGTCGGGCAAATGTTAGAGGTTTCCATATTCTAAAACCATTTACTGTACCAGACAGCAGTCTCGCTTATTACCGTTTACTAGCATGTTAAAGATCCCCTTCAGGGGTAAAAAAATTCCTAGCACACTTAACATATTTTCAAATATTCGCCTCTATCCGTCATAGCAAATGTCACAAAACCAACCGTCATAAGCTGCCCCCGCCATCCCAGCAAAATAGCAATTCATTTCTTCCGGGCACGGTCACCGGGATCGCCAACGTCTAAGAATCACTTGGTCATATCCTACAACCGACTGTTGTGTCAGAGAACAATCTCGCTCATCACCGTTAACTAAAACGTTTAAGATCCCCTTCAGGGGTAACAAATCTTAGCATGCTTGTCACATTTCAAAATATTCGCCTTCATTCATTCGTCATAGGAAAAATATCGAAAAGCGACCCCTCGTTTTGCCATACATCGCCCCGTCGAAATAGCCATTTCCCGTATCCACCATGGCCAATCATAGCCTCGTTGTAACATACGTCAAGCGCTACCGGCTCTCTGTCTACAAACACTCTTTTATTTTAAAAAAAAATGCATAGTTCTTGTCCTAGAGACTTGACATTTATTTTCATGGTAGAGGGGGTAGGGATCTTTCATTTATGTCAAACAAACTTATTTATCAACGTGTTAGTTTCCAAAATAGCAAAAATTCAAAAATTTCAATGTTTTCAAAAAGTCTCAAAAATGAAAAAAGTATTATTATAAAAAATAAAGATCTTAGAGACCATTGGTTTGAACTATTGAACAACGTTCTATCATGTTTGGTTTTCAAACTATCGCCTACTTTTAAAAACAAAAATTTTCAAAAAAAAATAACGAGTGGTCTATAGGAAAGAGGACGTCAGCTCGAGTCCAACGACACCTCATTTGTTAAAATCCGACCATCCGTTCGCAATCATCTTTTTTTCCCTCCTACACCCTTGAAACTTGCTGTCCGCCTAGAGGGCATACCCACCTTGCATTTACGTCAAACAAACTTTTTTCCAATTCACCGTTTCCAAAATAGCGCCAAGCCAAAAAACACACATTTTCATTTTTTTTTAATACCAACACACATTCTTAGCCAAGAGAACGTCATCCCAACGCCAACAATACCTCGTTCGTTAAAATCCGACCACGCGTTCGGGAGATATCGGCAAAGTTTTTATAACAGTAGGGGGTGTAGTAGAACTCTCCACACCACACTACTGCACATTTTTAGTCCAAGAGGCTTGAAATTTATTTTGCGGGTAGAGGAGGTCAGGGCCATTCATTTATGTCAAACAAATATATTTTGTAAACTCTTTAGTTTCCAAAATATAAGAATTTCAAAATTACACTAAAAAACATAAAAAAGTAACAAGTTTTATTATAAAAAATAAAGGACATAAAGATTGTTCGTTTAAGCTATTGCACAATGTACTGTCATGTTTGTTTTTTTAACTATCGTCTATTTTCAAAAACAAAAATTTTCAAAAAAATTTAAAAAATATATAACAAGTGGTCCATAGCAAAGCCCCCGTCAGCTCGAGTCCAACGACACCTCATTCGTAAATCTCCGACCACGGGTTCGGGAGTTATCGGCTCGCATTGGAAGTAGTGGTGGGGGGTGGCAGAATCGGCACTGCTCCCCTACTTGTGAAAAGTTTCATATTGTGTTCTGCTTGAAAAGAGAGAAAATCATTACACAATACAGTAAAAAATAATGCATAATCCTCCTTGGTATGCCCTTTCGTGTGCACTTTCTATTAAATAAAATCTTTGGCTATATTAGACTATCAGGGAGAAAATAATACATTCAAAGCGGTTGAAAATTGAATACTCTTTGGAAGCAATTGAGGGCTCTATCAAAGGGTTGCATTTAATGGCTGCTTTAGACTGCCTGCCCATTCAACGCTCAGAGACGTACAAAAAAGTTTGCAGCACCAACCCACTGTGATCACCGCGGCTTTTTCACTGCCAGCTTCATCGCGTCCCTCCTGGCTGCTTTAAACTGCCTGCCCATTCAACACTTGGAGGCGTACAAGATATATATTAATTGCAGATTTCATTTCTGATTTACAAAAGAGCACTCAGCAGTATGGCATTCTAAAATCCAAAACACAACTTCGCGGAAAACAAACAACAAACGGTTGAACATCGTAATTCAGGGAGGCTCCAAAGCTTTTCACACTCAAAGCAATGGCTTCTTACCAAGGAAGTCAGACCGTACTTAACCTTACCGACAGTTCTACCAACACCACCTAGATATAAGGCCTTTGCATTCAAACAAGATGGCGGACACAGAAGGCAGAGCTGCTGGAGCACGCCGCATGCCATGGCCCATATGACGGGTTTCCAACTGATACTGTAAATCGTCGGCAGCAGTATTTATAGGCTATTATGTTGACTTCATCCTTTACCGGTACTTTCCTTTACATGGCTAACAAACAAAGACGGCATACTACAGAATAAGCTTCTTCTCGTTGTTCACCTGAAAATGAAACCTCACGGGAAACTAGGTACCGTAGGAATAAATGAAACATACATACACTATTTTACTGTCCCTGGATCAATTTACTGCATGTAAATAGCCAACGACCATAAAAACATCAGTAAATTAACAGCAGTAAAATATACGCATTTGATAGAATTATCTTAATTATATGCATAAGATCAGGTTTTAAGCTAGATTTATGGACTTGCCACCTAAACAACTGTGTCGTTCTTCACGAAATTTTCCGGGTACCCACTTAATCATTTAAAATATAGCTTTATTATATAATGTTGCCATCGGACACAGTGCTCAGCCGCACTGGGCAATTCGGAAGACGAGATGGAACCGCACCAGGTATGGGTCTTGGCACTTTCCATGCGAGTGTTATCTCTTGACCATCTTCACAATGGAAAACAGTATTCTGTCTGAAGTCTTGGGCATTAAAATGCCGCTCACAAACCTGCAATTTACAAAAGAATCATACTAAGTAACATTTGTTGAAGTTAAAGTATATGATTGAGTATTTCCATGCTGAATGAACTAAATTTGAATAGGCCTACTTTATATCTGTGTAATTTTTCAAAAATGTCTTCCTATTTAAATTATCCCAAGAGTAACCTACATAAACACTGCAAAATTGTGCTTTGTTTAATTCTACATGTTCAATTTTTGAGTTAAGAACAATTCCTTCAAACTCTTCCCTATTACTGATGCCCCATGAGAGTAGTTTCACAAGAGCAACTGCTCCAATGGATGGGGTGGGGGTTGGGCTAGTTCATAATAACGGTATGAATCTAAAATCAGAATCATGCATAGTAGCCTATAGTATAATTATTTTTTGTTTGTTTTTACCATATATTTACCATTTAGAAATGTGAGCAGAACGTGTGCTGGGTGAATTGTGTAGGTATCTAGCACCAGTGTCTCATGACTCCAATGTCCTACTGCATAGAGAGAGATGAGTCGGGTGTATTTTGGAACTCTAGATCCATGCTGTTTTTCATACTTAGAACAATGATACCATATAGTACTCCAGAATATGTTTGATTCTTTCATAAATTAATAGGCTGTGATCGTTACAGTGCCTGAGAACAGTCTGCTTGCATTACTGAACAAAAGCAAGTAGAAAATATTATGAATTAGCCTCCTGCAGTGGTAGTCTCCAACTTACAGGGCTAGCTTTCTTTTTTGTCTCAAGCACTGTTTGGTACAGCACCAGAAGTTTAGCTTTAGAACAAACTATTATGCTACACGTCTACTTATATTTTATATCTTGCATTTAAACGGTTACCTTCATTATGGAATTTCCTATTAAAACATCCTGCTGGGAGCAATAGGGTATCCTGAACTAGCACCAACAGGTACTATGTGGGATCATTTTGTTCTGTGTTTAAAATAACAAATAACACACAATAGGCTGTTCTACAAACGCTTTAGAGCGAAGATTTATCATATTATTAACTTGTCATTCTTCAAATTCGATGTGTATAAAATGTCCCTCATATAGGCTAACAGTCATGACATCTAGCTGAAAGGTTTCGCATAAGATAAGTAAAGGGAAGTCAGGTATACCTACTTAAACAATCTAGAATCTGAGCATTTTGTGGTACATATTTAATGACTTTCTAGTGACACCAGACCCAATTATATTAATCATTTGCTTTGAACATCAATTTTCAATATGCATTACAATATAATTTTATAATTATCACATCAAAGCTTTTTCAGCATTTTATCACAACAGACAGTAGTGTGTTGGCAAATATTTAAAATCATTGAGAGATCTGCTTGATTTCACATAGAAGAGGCTCATTTCAGACAAATATTTATCACAAAACCAGGGGTGTTTATGTTAGCTAACGTGGTCTAGGCGAAAACCATTGGTCTGCCGGATGCGAATGAGAGGGGTTGGCAATACTGTACATGATGCTAAAAATGGCAGAGTCAGCTGGAATTCCATCTATATAAGTCGTGGTCCTATTTGGGACGGCTGGGTGGGTTACAGACAGCGGAGGTGTAACCATCTATTACTATATTATCTCCAGATTTTTCCCCTACCATTACTACAGGTATTTTGGCTTATTTCAGTAGTTTGAGAATTTTTTACTTCGGTTCTGGTGTTCTGTACTGTTACCACAGCAGCATGCTCATATGTAAACATGTACATGTAAACATTTCAAAATGTGATAGCCTATTATAAAATAATAACGTACCGGTATAACTAGGTTTAATTCACCCATGCACAACAAACTTGTCTCGTAGTTAGGGAGCTTCGTTGATGAATTATTTAATGAGAAACATCGTTCCTTATTATCTGAAACTTGAAGCAATGCTTTGCAGTTGGGCCTACTCTAACCTTAAAAGGACGTGGTCACTTGCGAGTTGTTTATAAGTTAATGTTTTAGTTATTAGGGCTCGTTATATTATTAAGAATATATCAGCTATTTATTTAGTAGGTTAACACTGGTTAGATAAAAGGAAACAACGTTTACTGGTACTTACCACAGAATTAAGTACAAGTTTTTCGGGCTTGTAGGCCGTGGTCCAGACAGGATATCTGCCGGGCGCAGTTTCCGGTAAAACGTCGGGAGATATCCTGTCTGGACCACGGCCTACAAGCCCGAAAAACTTGTACTTAATTATGAACGCCGGCCGTGAAAGCCTAAGCTGTTTACCACAGAATGTCTTGTTGGTATGGAGTTCTCTCGTTTAAATGATGATACCCAACGTTTCTTCAAATTCTCTTCTTCGGGGAACTTAGACACTTGAACTTTATTTTCATTATCATAATTACCCCTGCACTTCGGCACACGGCACTTGTAAACCATATTTTACAGCAAAAAAACTGAAAAAATCGCAGAATAACTACAACGGCATGCCCTCACACATATCTGCCTACACGATCCACCATCTTGGCTAGATTCAATTCAGTGCAACGGCCTTCTATGTAGGTGGTGTTGGTTCTACCCACAATGTGCCAAAGAAATCCCAGAAAAGTTATGCTTCTGCAAAACAGTTAACACCGAATAAAGAACAGGCTATTATTATTGACGCCATTAACATCAATACAAAATAAATGTCTGCAACAGTGACTTGAAAAAGTGGCGATCACAGCGGGTTGGTGCTGCTCTTAACGTCTATATTTGGAAACGAGGTTGTACGGATAAACCAATGCTGTAATCGTTGAATGGGCAGGCAGTCTAAAGCAGCCAGCAGGGATGCGATTCAGCTGGCAGTGATTTAATGTAACTCTCTCTTGTCTTTGATATTAAAGTGAAAATAAGCGATGGAAAATAACAGCTTTCTAGATATAGAATGTAAATCTTACGAACAAATAGTAGCTCAGATATTATGAATATAGTTGACGCCTCCGAGTTCTGGATGAAGTCTGAAATCTTCATATGACAGTCTCATGTGCAATTATCCTCGAATCCGCCTGAACAGATTATGCATCAAGATATTGGCCCTCATATTTCTGTTACCGTGTATCGCCATCATCGTGCTAAGCGTTATTAACATTGGTCTTTTCAAAGATTCCGACCATGAAGGAAACCAGGACAAAGCTGCAAAAAGAATGGACGATGAATGGGAGGTTCGGGAATTTACAGAAGGGATGGACGACAGAGCTGCAGGACAAATGAATTCTAGAGGGAATTATTTTGCTATTAACCGGGCTGACGAAGAATCAAAGAAGGACATCGACGAAGATTCAAAGAAGGATATCAAGGGCATCGGTCTCTGCGCGGTAATGCTTGTGCTTTTGCTCGCGCTTTCCACTCTTATTCTACTCATTGGTCTGTGTAAGAAGGATGACTTGTTGGTTCTGCAGTGGCTGACAGTAAGTTTGCTGACCATACCACTCATTATCCTGCTGGGACTCCTTGGTGGCGCGAGATCCTTCAAGTTCAATCACACCGTCCGGGGTGCCATCATCCTGGTGTTTGCCGTCCTTCTGCTTCTGTTTTTCATCATACTCTTCATCATAGTGCGGACCTTTTACCAACGTCTCTTTCAGCCAGTCCAACCAGTGTGCCCCGAGGAGTGCTTTCCACCAATGCGATAAACTCGTGTACCGTATTTATTTAAAAGCTGGATGAGTTAGTTTTGGTGACTAGTGTAGTTAGGTTTACTGTGCTTAATAATGTGTGTCTTGGAAACTCTGTTTCCATCAGAAATATTGTTACACCCTGCTGGCGGGGATGTCATTCCTGGCTGGGGGTTCCCGCTAAACTTACATTTACGGAACTCGTGTAGTGTCCGTTGCCCAACGCCATTAAAATCAGAAAAATTACTATAGAAATGGCCAATGTTACTAATATACAGGAGTATATCGCTAGAGGGTGTTACTGCATTTTTTTTTGTTTCCAGACAAATATTTTCATCCAGACCAATGGTTTTCGCCTCGACCAATAAAGGTATAGGTAGCGCGGCCCCGCGTTAAGGGGACCTTGTAAGCTGTTTTGGGTCAAAAAGTGGAATTTTAGATTTTATGTTATTTTGATAGCCTGAAGTCCAATTTATAATATACATATGCTTATTTGCTGAAAATGTTAACTAAACGCCATTTATAGGTCATTTAAAGCCATGCCCCCTTTGAAGATCTGTTCCTGAGAACTGGCATATTTTCTCCTCCTCATTCTTCTTCTCCTGCTCGTCCTTCTCCTTCTTCTGCTCCTCCTCCTTCTCCTGCTCCTTCTCTTTCTCCTTCTTCTCTTTCTCCTGCTCCTGCTCCTTCTTCTCTTTCTCCTTCCTTTCCTCCTTCTCCTTCTTCTCCTGCTCCTTCTTCTCCTCCTGATCCTTCTCCTCTTTATCCTTCTCCTCCTTATCCTCTCCTCCTAATCCTCCTCCTGCTCCTTCCCTTTCTCCTTCTACTCCTCCTTCGTCTCCAGCTCCTTCTTCTCTTTCTCATTATCCTCATTCTTCTTCTGCTCCTTCTTCTCTTTCTCCTGCCGCTCCTTCTCCTCCTCCTTCTTCTCCTGCTCCTTCCTCTCTTTCTTCTTCTCCTTCTCCTGATCTTTTTCCTCTTCCCCCTGCTCCTTCTTCTATTTCCCCTTCTCCTGCTCCTCCCTCTCCTCCTTCTCCTTCTTATCCTCTTTCTCCTTCTTTTCTCTCTCTAAATAAGCTAGGAAGTTAAAAAGAAACCAAAAGAGGGACAGAGAAGATGAAAACAACCCAGGTGTTCCTGAATATGGACCTGGTGCACATTGAGGTAGCACTTATCTTGAAGAGCATTTTTCTTCACTTATGATTTTTTCGAGACAAATGTTCCTTTTTCTCAGGAAGTATTAACAATAGCGCTCTGAATTTTTGTTCAGTAATTCAATATGATCAACTAAAGGATTGTATGTTTTCCTGTGATTTTATCATAAATAGAAAAAATAATATTTTATGTTTTCGTAGAGAACAAAAGTTGAAAAATTTAACATGGCGGAGATAGGGCTTACAACCTCCCCTTAGCCGCGTTCCCACGGCCTGTGACTCGGCGAGCCTGGTCTGTAGTTTGCCAGACCTCGCGCCGTGGGAACAGAAAGACTCGTTATTCCTCGGGTTGGCGAGTGGGGGCTCGGCCAATCCCGCGTATTGTCGGTACCTCAAAGGGTTGTGGCTCGACGAATGACGGGCCGCAGTACAGCTCGAGCACCCGTTCCCACGATCTGTTGTGGTGTGTTGCAGTTTGTGCTGGCTTTTTCTTTGTTTTCAGTGCTAGATTAGGCTGATGGTTCGCAGAAGAGAAGCACGGCCCATATTTTACAGTTGTCTAGTTCTAGTTACTTTTTTATATTTAACTAATCAATTATAATTACCTTTCACGACTTGTATTCAGTGTTCCCATCCACCAACGCCTTTTGTGAGCTGTTCTCTTTTCCTTCTTCAAACAATCGCCACTCAATAATACATAAGCCGCTAGGGCAGACGCTACTTCCTCGCCATTACTGTCCAAATCCATTTTTCGGCATCTATAAACAGACTGAACACTGCACATACTAGCTGTAGTGACTCTTCTACTAGACTTGTGGCCGCTCGAAATTCGCCAAGCCACGAGCCTATACGCTCCATGGGAACGACTTGTTGTCGGGATATGACAGACCATGACAGGTCACAACAGACTACCCGTCTGTGAGTAGGCTCGCCGTGGGAACAAGGCTTTAGGCCAATAAACACCCCTGGTTTTAGTCACGCACAATGGGGGTAGTCACGCATCAATAATCTTTATCCAGGCCAATGGTTTTGTCTAGTAGTACAGAGAGCCTAGTTAGTATGTATCGGAGACCCTCGCTAGCCCGCTCGCCCGCGGCGCGAGCCTGTCTCCCGCCAGGCACTTTGCCGTTTTGCGGCGCTAGTTCGGCATTGAGTCATCGAGTATAGGAATTTGTACTTAAATTTGTACTTCAATGTGATCCTTGACCAATTTTTTTGACGAACTGACTTACGGAGAGCGATTGTCAACTTATTTTCAACAAGATTCTGCCACTGCTCACAATGACGAAGCATCCATGACAGAATTGCGTCGCATTTTTGGTACTAGGATTATAAGTCGGAACGTGTGGCCCCCGCCAAGCCCAGACTTATCACCATGTGACTTTTATTTGTGGTGGACGCTTAAAAATAGAGTGCATGCGAGAAACCCTCACACTATAAATGAGCTTAAAGACTATATTACAGCTGAAATACAGTCAATCGGTGCTGAGGAACTTCAGAGAGTAAATGCCAGTTTCATAAAAAGGTGCCAGCGATGTGTAGCAGTGAATGGCGAACATTTTCAGCACCAGCTGTGAACTAGGTAAGTACAAATTCCTATAGGTACTCAATGACTCAGTGCCGCGAAGGGCGCCGCATAACGGCAAAGTGCGTGGCGGGAGACAGGCTCGCACCGCGGGCGATCGGGCTAGCGAGGGTCTCCGATACATACCAACTGGACTCTCTGTACAATCAGTAGTCTTTTGTCAGAAAATTGTATACTCGGAAACGAGCTGCAGCCGACGACGACAATCAGTAATTTTCACCAATAATTTCGTCCAGAGAGTCGCCGGGGAAGTGAAGTTGACAGCAAACATGTCGACGTGCTTTTTGATAAGTTTATTACTTGAAAGTTAATGTTGACAATTTCCTTATTTTGAAAGTGTGAACGTGGCGTTTGTTAATGGCAGTTGGCTTCAATAGAGTGGCACAGTAAGTACAGGGTGCGGCAGAAATAACTGACGAATTTCAAACGTAAATAACACAGCAACGCAACACGATATTCACAAATTTATTGCGCAGTTTAAAAGAGCAGTTTACCATTTTTGTTACATAGATTGGAGCGGCAGATCTAACACCTGGATTGGCCACAGCGCTTAAGCATGCGTTATTGTCGATGTTCGCGCGGCCTGGGAGAACACGTGTATCGCTTTGTCAGGGCTAGTCAGTCGCTAGCATGGCGTGGAGTGGTGAACAGCGAGGTTTCGTGATTGAAATGTATAAGTTACTTCAAAAATGCTGACTCTGTTACCACAACACAGCGTTTATTTCGTAGACACTTTAGGTTACATAGACATGCGATAGGTCCAAGCAGGAGTACCATTCAGGTATGGGTGAATAATTTGAGAGGAACTGGTTCAAGTGTTAAAACGCTGGTTCAAGTGTTAAAACGAAACCGCCTGGTAGGCCTCGGAGCGTTAGAACACCAGAGAATATCCGTGCAGTGAGACATGCCTTTACGCAATCTCCTCAGAGAGATGTTTCCAGAACGTTTAATCTCCTTACGGGGTGACGTTCCATGGCCAGCCCGTTCCCCTAATCTCGCCTCTTGCGATTTCTTTCTCTGGGGATACGTGAAGGCTCGCGTCTACCAACGTAAGCCGCGAACACTACACGACCTGAAAGTTGCTATCCGTGAGGAAATCGAGGCAATACCACTAGACATGACTAGGAGGGTCCGCGGAACTTCAGGGAGTGGCTTCAGAAGTGCATCGAAAGGGGCGGTCGACATTTGGATTACATTATTTTCAAAACCTAGTGTGTATGTGTTTATGATGCAAATGGCAAACATTGCACTTTTAAACTGCGCAATAAATTTGTGAATATCGTGTTGCGTTGCTGTGTTATTTACGTTTGAAATTCGTCAGTTATTTCTGCCGCACCTTGTACAAACCATTTTCAGAGCGCTACTAAGAAAAATAACGCACTTTTGAAACGAGCAACGGACACTACACGAGAGCCACATTTACAACTGGTTGGGTTTCTACGCGGGTTTAGGGGCAGCGTAAACACGGTCATTAGCCCCGTGTACTTTGGGTGTGTGTAGAATTTGTCTGATAAGTTAGCGGGTTCAAACCCGGCCGAAGTCGTCGGATTTTTTAAGAGCGTTAAAAATCCCTCAGTATGCCCTCCTTCGGAGGGGAAGTAAAGCCGGCGGTCCCATGTCATAGATTTATGGCATGTTAAAGAACCTTCCACTAATGACACCTGTGTGAAGCTAAATTGTATAGGTTATGAATGTAAACAACGCTCTTAGGTTCCTACATTCGTTGCCAAGAGCTGACTGCGGTGGCGTCTAGTAACTAAGTTCTGAACTAGGCCTAGTAGTCGTTGACAGTGGCGTTTGACGGCAAAAGTTGGAACTATTTGAAAAATTCAAAGTTGCAGTCCTTACTTGAATTAAAAAACAGATACACACACTAATACAGCCATCACAATTAACACCGGTTATCAGACAGATTCTACACACACCCCAAGTACACGGGGCTACATGACCGCGTTGTCGCAGCCCCTAAACTGAGGAACCAAGCAACCAACCAACGGGTTGGTTTCTTAGTTTAGGGGCTGCGACAACACGGTTATGTAGCCCCGTGTAGTTTGGTGTGTGTAGAATTTGTCTGATAAGCGGTGTTAATTGTGATGACTGTATTAGTGTGTGTTATATGTGATTCAGGTAGAAGGACTGTAGACGATTCATTTTTTCAAGTAGTTCCTACTTTTGCTACCAAATGCTACCGTCCACGACATCTAGCTGCGGAAGTGGCTACTAAGTACCATCGCAGTCACCATCTGGCGGCGAAAGTTGGAGCTAATAAAGCGTTATCAGACAAACCTACAAATTTTTAGCTTCCACAAGTGTAGTTAGTGAAAGGTTCTTTTTCATGCCATAAATCTATGACATGGACTCGCCAGCTTTACTTCCCCTCCGAAGGAAGGCATACTGAGGGATGTTTAACGCTCTTAAAAATCCGACGACTTCGGTCGGGTCTGAACCCGCGATCTTGGGCATAGAAGCTCAGCATGCTACCAACTATGCCACCCAAAATAAAATTCACCCCTCCCATAAAATGTCTAATATTAATAAGTCAAATTACTGAATCAATCATAAGTCACAATCATAACTGCTCCGTATGATTCTGCGAGAGAAGCTTTTTAAGGCCAGAGTAAATCTTGGTTGCGAATGGAGAATATTCAGCGGAACATAGTGATATACCTAGGAAGTAGGCTATGTGTTGACACTGGTCCCTACTCTCAAAACATATCTCATAGAAATGGTGGAAATGTCTAAGCTTTAAGAAATAATACAGGGTGCTAGGAAATGTTCTCCGCAGTGCCTACATGGGTCTGCGAGAGCTAGCATCAGTAGTTACGTTGGCAGCACTACTGTCGCTTGTATTAAAACAAACGAACAGTAAACTTTGTACTCACCACAGCCATTCATAACAGATGCTGGAAGTGCTGATGACACACACGCTCACTTGTTGCAATACACACTGTCGATTTCGACAGCCTACAGCCTGGGTTGTATGGAACTGCGCCCAAGCTTCACTAATGACCCTGGTCATTAGCATCAGCCTTCGAAAAGTGGCAGTGGAACTGCGCCCATTGAGAGCGGTCAGGTAGGTTCCCTCCCTCCACCCCTCTACCGAGTTATGTTGTGTCGAGTGGTGTGAATATGAAGTGACTCATTTCAAATCGGTTGTGTCTTGATTGCGAACAAGTCAAAAACCGTCCAGATTGCGAACAACTAAATATACCCTGTCCAGATTGCGGACAAGAGATTAGTGTTGGCCTGGGATACATAAAACAGGTACAGTTTTCAAAACAGACTAATATTTAATTTTTGTTCTAGCAATATTAGCATTAACTGGTTCATTGGGGGTGTTTTCGACAACCTAACCATATTTTAGAAATAGTTTTGTTATTGCAAATGTTTTATAATCTAGTTTGAGGTAATCTTACCATTTAGAAGATTATTATATTTTTTATTGTAAAACAAAACTAGAGGGGTAGTTATTTATGGTGGATTAGAGAGAGTTGTATTATTATTATTATTATTATTATTATTATTATTATTAGTGTAACCTCCGTGGCTTAGGCAGCAGCGCGCCGGCCTATCACCGCTGGGTTCCGTGCTTCAAATCCTTGTCACTCCACGTGAGATTTGTGCTGGGCAAAGCGGAGGCGGGACAGGTTTTTCTCCGGGTACTCCGGTTTTCCCTGTCATCTTCCATTCCAGCAACACACTCCATTATCATTTCATTTCTTCTGTCATTCATTAATCATTGTGCCGGAGGAGTGCAACAGGCTTCGGAAGCCGGCACAATACATATCCTCGCCGATAGATGGGGGCGTCATTCATTCCAACCCAGACCCGGTCCAATGACTGGAAAAAGGCTGTGGATTTTCATTATTATTATTATTATTATTATCATCATTATTATTATGATTCGCCTCTGTGGTGTAGTGGTTAATGTGATTAGCTGCCACCCCCGGAGGCCCGTAGTACAGCTGCTTATCGGGACGGGGGACTACCTCTTATTGTCAGCAGTGCAGAAGCTAGTGGTGGGAGACAGTCCGTCATTTCCCCTTAAACTGACCTTGGGCTAACAGCCGACTTGACTATGGGCGCAGTTCAATCGGCCTAATTAAAAGGATCTGGAAATACCACTGATTATGGGTGCAGTTCCATATCTACCCACAGCCCACACGTGTGGGATTCACCCTGTCAAGGACACCATGCTGCCAACTAAACTGCAGAAGCCAGCAGTCACTGCGGAGAACATTCCTTGGCGCCCTGTACATCTCTAATATAAAATAGGTTTGGAAAAGGCGAACTCGTTCTTGCTCCTTATGAAGAAAAGCATAATTCTTGGAGAGGAACCATGCTTATAAGCAATACTGGATTGAGTGTGGAGAAGACAGAGCTAATGTCTAAGTACATACCACAGGTAAATCATTTGTTTTCTGTCACATGGTTATGGGTTTTGGGGAGATACATGGTTATTCTAGCTCTTGGTTTTCAAAATATTACTTCCAGACCATGGGTCAAAGGGAGAAGAGGTGGGCTCAAATCACACTTGAGACATCCAAGAAGAGATTTTCCGTGGTCTTGCAACTTCTACTCTAGGCCGGAATGGTACCTAACTTAAGGCCATCCATGGCCTGCTTCCAAATACTACCTACAAATACATTTGTTCAGGTCCACTTCGTTGCTTAGTGGCTAGCATTCTTCACAGCGGAGGCCCGTGTTCGATTCCCGGCTCTGCCAAACATTTAATTCTGACATGAGGGCTGGAACGGGGTACACTCAGCCTGATGAGGCAAAACTGAGGTGGGTTCGAATCCCACCTCAGACATCCTGAAAGTGGTTTTCCGAAGTTTCTCACTTCTACTCCAGGCATGTGCCGAGATGGTACCTAACTTATGGCCACGGCCGCTTCATACCCAAATCCTACCTGTAATAATAATCATAATAAGGTTATTGGTTTTTCGTCCCTTTTAACTACTGCG
Organism: Meconema thalassinum; assembly: GCA_946902985.2. Taxonomy (NCBI): domain Eukaryota; kingdom Metazoa; phylum Arthropoda; class Insecta; order Orthoptera; family Tettigoniidae; genus Meconema; species Meconema thalassinum. Next base: position 331,488,434 of record OX336388.2, read on the forward strand.
ACTTTTAGATGTCGGGGTGCCGGAATTTTACCACGAAGGGGATTTTTAACGTGCCAGTAAATCTACTAACACGGCTTCCTCGCATTTCCGCACCCTTAAATGCCAACTGGTTAGTTAGTTGTTGTTGTTGTTTTAAGGGGTGGAACTACGAGGTCATCTGCCCCTAAATGCCAACTGGCTGTGCCAGGATTCGTTCCTGCAACCTTGGGCACAATTGGCGAGAACGTTACCGCTGAGCCACACAGCCAGCCAAAGATCCTATCTCAGAAAATACACACATTATACTATGACCAGGTAGAAAAGAATGTTGGGGGCGGGACTCACCGTACGTTGCTGCTGTAGAGCTTCCCCCTTCCACAAACGACTTCACAAGCACAATTTCCAACGACAAAGAAACCAGTAGGAGCGAGAAAGAGAAAGAGACACTTCCCCTACCTCACGCACATGCGCAGAAGAAAAACTAGCAGTGGAGAGACAAGGGAGCTGGAAACACTCTTCCCTACTTTGGTGTGCTTGCGCATTGAAACATTCTTTTCTACCTGGTCATCCTATAGAGGAGACATCACAAGTGACATAGGTTATCCGACAAAATTCTGCACACATACACCCAAGTACACAGGGCTACATGACCACGATGTCCCAAAGTCCCTAAAACAGGCTTTCTCAACCTTTCTGAAACTGTGAGCACCTCTCTTAAGGTGCTTCGGCACCATTAAATGGAATATAATAATAATGCATGCCACGGTGGGTGAGTGGTTATCGTGTCGGACTACCAATCCCAAGCTAGCAGGTTCGCTCCTGGCCATGGTGAGTGATTTTTGAAAGGCGGCAAAAATCACGACACGCATGTCATACGTTGTTGGCATGTCAGAGAACCCATTCGAATTCAGTAGGCCGTGTTCATAATGGCAAAATTAATCTCGGGATTTTCCGCCAGCACAAAAAAGTTCCTCCTTTCTCTACTAGAAAACGCTATAGTGCCAAGGAGCTTAGATATCTAATCTCCGTGACTTTCATAGCGTTCCAAGGAACAACACATTTTGACATGCAAGCTGCCCTCTGGGCGTCAAATAATAAAGCTAACACCTGGCACCCGAGGCCATACGATACTATTATTATTTTATAATGTCGCCTCCGTAGCGTAGTGGTCAGCATGGTTAGCTGCCGTCCCAGAGGTCCTGTGTTCGATTCCCGGCTCTGCCACGAAATTTGAAAAGTGGTATAAGGACTGGAACGAGGTCTACTCAGCCTCGGGTGGTCCAAATGAGTATAGGGGGTTCGATTTCCAACTCAGCCATCCTCAAAGTGGTTTTCCGTGGTTTCCCACTTCGTCTTCGGGCAAATGCCGGGATGGAACCTCCTGTAAGGCCATGGCCGCCTCCTTCCCTCTTCCTTGCCTATCCATCCCAATCTTTCCTTCCCGTCCCTCATGACGCCCCTGTTCGCTTTGCAGGTGAGGCTGCCTGGGCAAAGTGCTGATCACACTTCCCCAGTTGTATCCAATCCGACCAAGTGTTCCCAGCTCTAGGACACTGCCTGGAAATGCGGTAGTGGTGAGTTTCCTCGCTAAGACCGTGGGAACCACCTACCTGGAGGGTAAAATTTACTTTAAAAAATATTTTTTATAATAATAATGCAAGTCACTCACTTCAAATATTTAGGAGAAGCCATCCAACCCACAGGATTGAACACAATTTCTAATGCAGATAGAATAGTAAAATTGCAGAAGGCATGCAAGCTGACATGGAATCATTATAACAAAAGAGCAGTATCTCATAATGCAAAACTGCGCCATTACAACGCAGTTGTTTTGCCTGAAGCCTTGTACGCGGCAGAAACCACAGTCATTAGAGGAATGACGAGAATTCATGATATTGAGAAACAGGAACGAAAAATTCTTAGGAAAATCCATGGCGCTGTTTTCCGTAATGGAATTTGGGTCAGGAGACCAACAAAGGAACTTTATGAAAATACAGACACCATTATAGATAAATTTAGGAAGAGTCGTCTGCAGTTCTATGGACACATATATATGATGGATGATAACAGACTCACTAAGAAGATTTTCAATAACGTGAATGCAAGTAAATTAAAGAACATTTGGATAAAAGAAGTACATGAAGACATGGAATTACTTAAAATCTCTGAAGACGACATTAAGGACAGAGAACAATTTAGAAATAATATCAGAAACACGAAAATTGTCTACAAGTTTCAAGGAAGGACACATCAGGGAAAAAATGGACAGAGGAAAGGAAGAAAAAGCACAGTGAACTAATGAAGAGGTTTTGGGAAGAAAAGAAGAGAGGAAAAGGAAGTGAAGCTGTGATTGGCTCAAGTTCTCACGCTATCCTGAAGGGGAATAATCGAAAATAATAATAATAATAATAATAATGCAAGTAATAGAAAAGCAAGAATTGAAAATTCTCCGGAAAATGTATTGTCCCACGAGAGAAAATTGAATGTGGATTGCGGAGAACAGCGGACCTGACAGGTTCACTGATGTCGTACGCAAGAGACGACTGAAATTCTATGGCCATATCTACAGAATGGCCAGCGACAGACTAACCGAAAGATTATTTACAGTAATCTACTCGAATAAGATCAATATAAACTGGCTGGAAGAAACTAAGGCAGACGTCCAAGAAATAAATATCACGAACGACATCATAGAAAACGTGGAGACTTTAGTAAAATACAAGGGCTGTTTTTTTTTCTCAAGTTCCGATGGACTGTATAAAAACAACAGATTGACATACCAAACTGATTTTACTACTAAATGTTTGCTTGTTTTATTCTTATGTCTCAACATAATCGCCAAAACGATTGAAACATTTGTCGTATCTTTACACCTTCTTTCCAATGCCCTCGGCAAAACATTCTGCCACCACTGAGGTGGGTACGTCTGGAGAGTCTCCTGAAGTGTTTCCTTTTTGGTGAGGCGTTGCCGCGCAACCATACCTTCAATTCTCGAAAACGGTGACAATCATTCAGTGCTGGTTTGGACTAAACGGCAGATGTTCCATAACTTCACACTTGAATACTTTGAAACGTTGGCACAGTGTGGTCGTGAATGAATTTCACCTTCTTCGAGCAATGAAGCCATGGTTGGGCGGCAACGCCTCACCAAAAAGGAAAAACTTCAGGAGACTCTCCAGACGTACCTACTTCAGTGGCGGCAGAATCTTTTGCCGAGGGCATTGGAAAGCTGGTTTATTTTATTTAGCGCATGGCATTACACATGAAGCACAATAATAATGATAATAATAATAATAATTATTATTATCAAAGTTATCAAGGAATGGGAGAAAGAGCTGAGATTTCAAGGTTACTGGAGGTCAGTGCGACTAGGACGACCAAAGGACGAACTGGAGGTTGGCTGTCTAGCCTTCGCGGATGATCTGGCACTACTCTCAGATAACGAAACCACATCAATCAGACAGATAGAAGTACTCCAAGAGTTCGCCGAAAACGTAGGACTACAGATCTCGTTCCAAAAGACAGAGTTTTTCTGTACGAAATATGGCAAGATCAATAGAGTCGCCCACTTTAAATACCTAGATGAAGTGCTTGAACCGACGGGAAAAGAGAAAATCACGCAGAACACTAGGTTGATGAAAATGAAGAGAGCCTTATGCAAGACACAGGGTGTCTACAACAAAAAGAATGTCTGTCCACATTCACTAAACTTCATCATTACAACACGGTTATTAAACCTGAGGTGCTTTATGCTAGCGAGACATTGACGTTACAAACTAAGGGCGACTTCGAAAAAATCCTCACAGAGAAAAGAAAAATAATAAGGAAAATAATTGGACCAAAGCACACAGATGAAGAATACAGGCCTCACTCCAGAGACACCACAGAGAAATTGTCCAACCTCGCAGCAGACGTCAGAAAGCGGCGACTAAAATTTTACGGCCACATCAGCAGACTCCCACAAACCAGACCACCAACAAAATTCTTAGATACATACAGCGGCTGAAGATTACTACACCCTGGATGATGCAAGTCAAAATTGATCTAGTAAAAGCACACGTCGACCCAGAAGACGTCATAGGCAAAAGCGTATTTCGAGTCAAGGTATACAAGTGGGAAGTGTTGTCAGAGAGAGCAGCACCTACAGCCCAAAGACCAGAGTGGACCGAAGAAAGGAAGAGGGCCTTTAGTGCACGAATGAAAGAGTACTGGAGAGACAGGAAGAACAAAAAGTCATGATTGCTTCGCGTGGTCTAATAGGCCCATAACGTATAAAATAAAATAAATAATAATAAGTACATACAAGCACAGATATCGACCTTATTGTAATCTTACGTTCAGTCTATTTGTCCAGTCCAGGCTCGATGGTGTAGCACTGAAGAAGTCGTTGGGGTCACCTACTGTAGGTACGCTCTTATTTTGCAATCTTCCACAATGTACCTGATGGTCTGGTTCGATGTACCACTATCACAGCAGGGGTCTGGCTACTTCCCCCATTTGTGCAGGTTGTGTGCACAAACTCCATGTCCTGTACGGATGCGATTAATGGTCTTCCATTATGTCGCGGTTGTTCAAAGCCCTTGGTTTTCTTAACGGGATCAATGAGGTCACGTACTACGCGTTGGGCATTTCTAGTCCATGCTTCACGCCATTTAGCAGCAATGTTGAAATTACTATCAGCAAGCTGTTGAGCTGAGCTAGTCGCAGGGGTGGATTCTTGGACCGGAGCCGGTTTATTGCCAGAGTGGGAATGTCGTCATGGATTGGAAGTGCAGGGTTGTTCATTATTATAGATTTAGAATATTTCTTCCTCAGTGCATCTTGTGGAAAGCTTGTGTAACGATACGACAAATGTTTTAATCGTTTTGGCGATTTTGTTGAGACATAAGAATAAAAAGACATTTAGAAATAAAAGACACGGATAGTCAGTCTGAAAGACTGGACTTGATATCATTTTAAATGCTAGCAGCCGAGTACCAAGACGGCAGTGCGAGAACAGAATTTCAAGATTCGATTTTGTTTCTTCACTGCCTGCTTGATTGTTCTCGCACTGCCTTCTTGAAACTCTGTTCTCGCACTGCCTTCTTGGTACTCGGCTGCTACATCGTACTATGACGTCACACACCTCAGTGCATTCTCGTACATTTCGTCCCGTCACCGAAAGCCAGATAAAGTCGACATAATCATTTAAAATGATAAAATCAGTTTGGTATGTCAATCTGTTATTTTTATACAGTCCATCGGAACTTGAAAAAAAAAACAGCCCTCGTAGTGCACAAACACAAATTCATTGAGAAACCTAAGACGAAAACTGGTAGGAAATGGTCCACAGAACGCAAGGTGCATTCGTGAAGAGGTTTTGGGAGGTTAAGAAGAGGAAAATCACCAAGCGAACCAACAAGTTCAAAGGCGCTCTTTCAATGGGCATAACAAAGAAGACGAAGAAGAGGAAGAAGAATGCAAGTTATTATTATTATTATTATTATTATTATTATTATTATTATGCAACAGGCATGCACCTCTCTTTCCTTTTCCTATCTCTGCCTCCCTCAGAAGCGTCTATGCCCAAGATAGCGGGTTCAAACCCGCCTGAAGCCGTCGGATTTTTTAAGAGCGTTAAAAATCCCTCAGTATGCCTTCCTTTGGAGGGGAAGTAACGCCGGCGGTCCTATGTCATAGATTTATGGCATGTTAAAGAACCTTCCCCTAATTACACCTGTGTGAAGCTAAATTGTATAGGTTAGGAATATAAACAACGCTCTTAGGTTTCTACGTTCGTTGCCAAGAGCCGACTGCGGTGGCGTCTAGTAGCTAAGTTCTGAACTAGGCCTAGTAGTCGTTAACGGTGGCGTTTGGCGGCAAAAGTAGGAACTATTTGAAAAATTCAAAGTTGCAGTCCTTACTTGAATTAAAAAAACAGATACACACACTTATGGACACTTAAAGAGAATGGATGAGAAGAAGACTCCCAAGAGGATACATGAGATGCAGATGCAGAAGAAACGACCAAGGGGAAGACCAAGAGATAGATGGCTGAAAGGAGTGGAGGAATGTGTCAAGAAGAGAGGCGAGGACAGGACCAGAGTGACAGCGGAGAGGTGGTGGGAAGAAAGGACTAAGTGGCGAGGCTTATGTTCCAAACAGACCCAGCCTGGAGCTGGAAACTGTACAAGATGATGATGATGATGATACACACACTAATACAGTCATCACAATTAACACCGGTTATCAGACAAATTCTACACACACCCAAAGTATACGGGGCTACATGACCGCGTTGTCGCAGCCCCTGAACTGGGGAACCAACCAACCATCCCTCAGAAGTGCTGAAATAGCTAGGATTCACCACTCGCTAGGGTTTAACCCCCCCCCCCCCCCGAGACATTTGTTTTCTTGAATCCATATGCTATCCCATCTATCACCCGTTTTACATTACCACCTTCTTTACTCCTATATAGCCGACAGCAGTGGCTACGCTGGCTAAAGCGCAGCGTTAGGTTATGGGGCCAAGCTCGCTGCTGACTCGGTAGACGCGTGGGTTCGAGCCTTACCGTCGGCCATCCTTGAAATGGTTTTCCGTGGTTTTCCATTTTCAACACCAGGCAAATGCTGGAACGGTACCTTCTGATAGGCCACGGCCGCTTCCTTCCACATCCTTACCCAGTTTCATTCCTCTTCATCCATTCCATCTCACATCCCGACGCGCAGGTCGCCTACGGGCGTCGACTAGAAAGACCTGCACTCGGCTTCTCATGAGACTACACGACCAAAAAAAAAAGTCCTGTATATATTTTAAATGTGATCACGTTCATCGCTTTAAATGTCCTGCACTCTACTCGCAGCGAGACTCCTCCCTCAGTGTTGGAGCTGGCCATGGATCAGTTTTGCTGTTGAAGTGTGCGATCGGTAACTTTCATCACATCGCTTTAATTTTGTGTGTCCGTTTCAACGTTTCGTTAAAGATAATTCAGTACATGAGGAATTTCTGCAATTTATTCCTATCAATGATGCAGATAAAGCCATCAAGACAGGCATAATTTTAGAGTCAATAGCAATGGCAGTGAGAACATGAGAGTGGAAAACATTATTTTTCTCTCACATAATGTCAATATTATAAGCAGTGACGTATGGATGTGATGATACCTCTGTATCATTTCAGTTTTAATATTTAGTTAGTGTTTTCCATATTAAAAAAATCTTTTATTTTATTTTTATTGTGCTAAAAAATAATGAGGCCTAAAATATAAGGTGCGTTCAAAAAGTAACGAGCCGGAGGCATAATTACAGAAACCAGTACCTGTATGTTAGAAGTATTGGCCCTGGCTGTTGAGGCACTTGTCCCACCGTGACACGAGGCGGTGAAGGGCTGTCTCATAAAATTCCCTGGGCTGCGATGTGAACCAGTTCCGCACGTACAGCTGGACGTCGGCGTCCGAGGTGAATCGTTGGCCACGCAGAGCCTTTTCAGGGGAACAAACATGGCGTAATCACAGGGAGAGAGGTCTGGACTGTATGGAGGGGGTGGCCGAGAACCTCCCATTTGAATTTCTGCAGGACTGCCGCGACTGTGTTGGCCGTATGAGGTCGCGCATTGTCGTGGAGCGACCATGGCGGCTATGGCGTTCACTGTCACTCGGTGGTCCTGGGTAATGAGTGCATCAACCAGCTGGACGTTGTCATCGGTAACGCAGGGTGGTGCCCCACACCCGGCATCATCGGTTAACGACACCCGTCCTTCCCTGAAGCGCTTGTGCCACGCCTTGACCCTTGCAAGGGATATGCAGTGTTCGCCGTACACTTGTGATATTCGGCGATGAATGTCCGTTCCCCCTACTCCTTCCGCTGTCAGAAACCGAACAACACCTCTTTGCTCTTCGGTTGACGCCTCCATGTCACTGTTTGCAATGCGACTGGCAGCGTTGGACGATTGATGCATGCTGCTGCTCGGTTTGTATCGTCACGTGACGTGCACGCGTGCCCTCTAGCGACGGGCTGTGACCTTCCACGCTCTGGTCGGAACCACACCTTGTTACACACGCCACGATTAGCGATGTCGTCACCAGTTTGCGCATTCCAGCCTCCGGCTCGTTACTTTTTGAACGCACCTTATAGTTTTCATCCAAAGAGAATGTTTATCTCATTTCTGTTGTTGATGATGATGATGATGACGACTGTCATTTCAAGGGGCGGAACAGCAAGGTCATCTGCCCCTTTAATAGTGTACGACTACACAATTACCCTTCCATAGTAATGATCCCCCCCCCCCCCCCAGAAGGAAATCCTGCGTACGTCACTGGCTGCAACTCCTTGCATGACTCATACAGGTAAGATACATTTACGCGTGGACAGTCTAATGGAATCAGCATCTTTCGTGTGACTCATAATAGGGATGTCGAATTTTATATTTTCGCAAAGATAATATTTTTGACTTTCAAAACATGTACAGTAATGAAAACACTATTCCGGTTCGTGCAGCAGTATTTGAATTGATGATTGTATCTCAGAAGAGCACTTTTTGTCTCATATGACGAGAGCACCAAATATAATTTAAAGAGCACCAGGTTGAGAGCATCTGCCCTGAAAGAATCAACAACAACAACAACAATCAACATTTGTTCAGACTCGTCTCGACAATTTATTTATTTAATCATGTCAGAGAACATACGGTACATCACAAAACAATAGAACAATTACATTTGGTATTATAAGAAAACCATGAAATCCTTGTATACATTGCATAATTGATTAAATATAATTATATTAAACACGCAGATCGGTAGAAATATTAAACTCAACTGTCTTGCTTTTGCGTACGATTTAGCATTAATTGCAAATACAATCGAAAAGGCTAAATTTCAAATTGAACAACTAGAAATTATAGCCAAAAAAAATGGGATTACAAATTTCATTTGAAAAAACAGAAATGATGCCAACTTTTAAAGTTGATCTACCAGTCGTTCAACTGAATAATAATAAACAGATTAAAATTGTTCAGAAATTCAAATATCTTGGGGAAATAATAACATGGAACACAAATTAAAAAGAAGCAATAGAATACAGAACAACTAAATGTAAACAAGCACAAAGACTTACCTGGCCAACCTATAAAAAGAAATCTATTTCGATAAACGCTAAGCTGAAACACTATAATTCCATAGTTAAACCAGAGGCAACTTATGCTAGTGAAACTTTATTCAAATTGAATGTAAAATCTACAACAGACAAATTACAGTAAACTGACAGAAGAATTATTAGAACAATTATTAACAAAAAACACCAAGTTGATGGACAGTGGAGATTGTTACCTAAAAACATCGTCTATCGTGAATGTGAATCAATAATAACTACAATGCGTAAAAGAAGAATGTCCTTTTTCGGTCACATATCAAGACTGCCAGAAACCAGGATATTGAAACAACCATTTGATTGCTTTTTGAAAAATAAAATCAATAATAATTGGTTCAAAGAAGTTCAGGATGATTTGGAAGAATTGGGTATAACTCGGCAACAAATCAAAGACAGAGAAGTGAATAGGGTTTTGAAGAACAAAAGCATAAGTCTCAAACTAATAACAGTTGAACGGAAACAATATACTGTACTATATCGGACACACAAAGAGCTTCCAAGTCGGAGAGGATAAGAAAGTTCTGGGAGGAGAAAAAGAAGAAATTTACTCAAATTTATTGATTTAAGTGCTCCAATTTGGGCATAAAATATGTAAATAAACAAACACGCACACATACTCAAATCAAATACTGAGACCAGAATTTTGCCAACTCGCAAGCTTCAGTTGTTCCGACCATCGGGTTCCGTGGAGAACATATTGTGATGGGACACAACCCGCAAACAAGGAGGTGACTCATATAGTCTGCTCCTCACCACACTCACACAAAGTCGAGTCACAGGCAAATCCCCACTTTTTCAAATTTGCCTTTGACCTCCCCACTCCTGTGTGCAGCCTGTTGAGGGTCTTCCACGTTGACCAGGTTTCTTTGTGTTCAGCGAGCAGGTGTTCAGATGGTAGCGTCCATCCTGCAGAGTCGTTGGATCTGGAACGCCAAGAGAGCAATCTAAATGCTGAAAGAGAGACTGTCAGATTTTCAGTGGCATGAAGAAAACTTGTTCTTGATTTCTACAATAAAACAGGTTAAGAGACATATTCTACACACACCTCTGTCCCGAGTTTTGACCTATTGCCATATCTCGATGGATGCAGTGTTTGCCTCTTTGCACAGGCTAGAGCAAAATGTGTTTTCACACCAGTGCTTCAGTCTCGTCTATCGCTGTGATGATGTGGAAGCTACTAACAAGGAGAGCCGCCAAGTGGTTTACTAGAAAATCGTTCAAATTTGGATGGTTTGCCCTTCATAAAAAATATTTTGCCCCTGTTCGACCATTTTTGCCAATGGGCCTTAGTGTGTTCAAAATTGAACGTTTAAAATCAAACCTCAAACTTTTGTTGACCTATTCCCGCACACGTTCCCTGCTTGTCTCCGTGGCGTAGTGGCTAGCGCATTGGCGTGGGGAAATTGAAGGTTTCGAGTTCGAGTCAAACCTTGGTCGGCACGTTCTTTTTCTTTTACTGACATATCCCTTATTATTGTATTTTGTGTTTCCTACAATGTATTTACTGTGGCCTCTTCGGTTTTGGAGCTATGTACAATATTATAACAGCATTATTCATCCGTGACGCTTGAACGTGTTGTAAGTTTTATTCGTTAGAATTTAATGCAGCGTCGCCGGCGACGCTACGTTCATTCGCACTGCGCCGAGTCTAGGCCTCTCGTCCATTGGGAGCAGAAGCTCCGAAAAGTTGAGAAATCGAATTCGTCCGAAGTCGCGCGAAAACGCACGAACGCTCCAAAGACGTGTCTTGGAGGGGGACCGCGTCCACAGAGCCCGTATCGTTCGTCAGTTTTTGTCCAAACAGCTGCGAAGTGGGAACCGATTCCGTTCTTTTGGAATTTTAGTTGCGAACGAGTGCGAAGAGCGCAGTGAAAAATGGATTGTTGAATGTTAATTTTGCTTGTTCAGGAAAGGAAATATCTGTGGGGACAATGGGAAGCAAAAATAGGAAAAGTGGTGGTCTTCGGCATGAAAATCATGCCACAAATGAGAAAATTCACCGAACTCCTTTCTTTTTGCGTAAATTCGATTCACTCACATTTCTCGTCTTCGTCGATATCGCTTGTGCGTGATACGTCGAATCAAAGGTGATAATTCCAAAGCGAAAAATTATTTTCATCAAAAACATCTGGAAAACCGTTCCGGAGAGACATCTCGTCTATGAATTCGGACGAATGCTGAGACAATGGACGATAGGCATTCGCACGATTTCGTATGAACGGTGTTCGCCCGAATTCGTTGCTTCGCAGTTTGCAGCTTTCTGCTCCCAATGGACGAGAGGCCTTTAATGCAGAAACGCAAGAGCTCTTCCCTCTGTTCCACTCTGCTCCACCATCAATCTAAAAATTTCTGTATGTAAGCAATACCGTAAATATTAATTTATTAATATTAATATTAATAGAAAAAGCAATAACACATAATAAAGTACTTGATGTAATCTGCCAACTTATATATTGTACCACAAACATAAAATGAAAGAAAAAATGTCAAAGAAAGATGAAGAAAATAATTTAAACGTTTCGCTCACGGTAACTTCCATTTCCAACGCCAACACGCTAGCGACTACGCCAGGGAGACGAGCTGAGAACGTGTGTGGGAATAGGACTACAAAGGTTTGAGAGTTGATTTTAAACGTTCAATTTTGAACACACTAAGGTCCATTGACAAAAACACTCGAACAGGGGTAAAATATTGTTTTATGACGAGCAAACCCTCCAAATTTGAACACTTTTCTAGTAAACCACTTGGCGGCCGCTCCTTGTAAGTTATTCAGGAGTACAGCTACTCATGTTAAGCTCTGCGTGGATGCGGATATTCGCAAAATTTTTCGCCATGTGGATATTGTTTGCATGGCTGTGCGGAGAGCGGATAAGCTGCAGATAAGGTTTAGAGTAAATTTGTGGATAGCTTTTAGAATACAATGTTGAACTGGAGTTTCTTTAAATAATTTTCGTTTTTACTAAGATCTGCATCTGTCACGTTTCTTGTTATTTCCCTATTTGGTTGGTTGGTTCCTTAGTTTAGGGCAGGGCCATCCAGTCATTGTGCTCTCGGATCGCGGCCGGGCTCGGGGAGCACTGGGCAGTCAGACTAGCGCTCCTTCCCCTACCACCCTACACTGTGGCAGCGAGGAGACCTGAGACAGACGGACGATGTTAGGACCGCGCTGACTAGATACGTACGTACAGTCGTGTGGCCGATGGCTCTTATGGGATTGTTGATACATTGATAGGGCTGTTTTTCCATAACAAATATACCGCATATACAAATCGAATGGTACTCCGATGTACGGAATGTGCAGGAAACGAACGCAAGTGTTATGTAAAGAATATTGTGATTTATTCCAAACTGAAATGTGAACATATTAGAGAGGAAAATTCAACAACAAATTGTGTTCTTTTTAATACATTACATCTCTGTTGCACACTAAATATTTGGCATGCCCTTTATAATCTGTACCAAAAAAATGACGTTTCTCATTCTGCTTTAAAGGCTGCTGCTTCAACACTCCTTTCCTTTGTATGATGTTCAGTCATGACCACTGCGAAACTGATTTATTTCGACCAGACTAGCGACTGATGGATCGGCTGCTCACTTCGGCGCGGTGGGCAGACAGCGCGCTTAGCCAGCCTAGCTCCTCTCACCACTACCGAAACTACGTTCCACCAAAGCGCTCTGAGTCTGAGCACTGGCTTAGAGCGCGGCCGGAGCGCTATCGCTCGGGGAGCGCTGTGTGGATGGCCCTGGTTTAGGGGCTGCGACAACGCGGTCTTGTAGCCCCGTGTACTTTGGGTGTGTGTAGAATCTGTTTGATAACCGGTGTTAATTGTGATGACTGTATTAGTGGGGGTTATCTGTTTTAATTCAAGTAAAGACTGCAGACGATAATTTCAAGTCGTTCCTACTTTCGCTACCAAATGCTACCGTCCACGAAACCCAGCTGTGAACTTGGCTACTACTAGATGCCATCGCAACCAGCGCCTGGTGACGAACGATGGAACTTAAGAGCATTATTCAAACCTAACATACACATTTTGCTCATACAAATTTTGTTAGTGCAAGGTTCTTTTACATGCCATAAATCTGTGACATGGGCCCGCCGACTTTACTTCACCTCCGAAGGAAGGCATACTGAGGGATTTTTAACGCTCTTAAAAATCCGACGACGGGTTTGAACCACGACCTTGGGCATAGAAGCTCAGCATGCTACCAACTACGCCACCGAAGCCGCCTTTCCCTATTTGCTTTCGTTTGGATTGTATGAGAATAATAGAGAAATGAGAGAAGCCAGTCGATTTATTTATTTATTTATTTGCTGACGGTACACAACAGAGCTCAGTGTGCTCCCCAATAACAGTGCACCTACACAGTAAAATACATTTCCTGATATGTCTACATTAAGTATTAATATCTTAATATAATTCTTAAAACTAGGAAGTTCACACAGATCAAAATGCATAGTAGTAAAAAGCTTAATCTAAAGATAATATAAAAACTAAATCTAAATTTGAAATTATTACATAGTAAACTAAAAGGTAACATTAATAACTAGGGAACAGGCCTATCCACATATATACATTGTTGATTCTGTTTTGTGTGATAATTTTATTTCAAGTATGAATTAGAGTGACTGGATTATAATTTCCAAGAACGGTCTGATTGAGAGACAGAAATCTAGGTTCCAGTTTACACGAACCGCATCGTTGTAAATACTGCAAAGCCTACATACAGGTGAATTGTTATGTGAAGTAGAATTGGTTATATCATTTTTGAATGTTATGGTTGATCTTGTAGTTAAGCGAGGGATGTTGAAATTTAGGAGCGATAGGAAAAATGAGTTGTCAATTTGACCGTTAATAACTTTATAAAGGAATTTCATATCATTCACTTGTCTTCGAGACTCCAAACTAGTCATGCCGAAATTCAACAAAAATTCACCGTAGGGTACCATGTGTGGGTAATTGCCCGTTATTTTGAGGTGTAAATATCTGAGGAATTTCTTTTGAACTTGCTCAATGGATTTAATGCATGTTTTCTGCCAGGGACTCCATACTTGGCTGGCGTACTCGAGCTTGGATCTCACAATGGCAGTATAAAGGTTTATGCAGGTACTGGTCCTAAAGAATGGCTTATTAGTGTTTCTTATTATAAACCCAAACATGCGGTAAGCATCCCCGACCGTCTTTTGCACATGACAAGTGAAAGCAAGTTCTCGGTCAAACAGAATCCCTAGATCGTTCTTCTCGCTTACTGTTTTCAATGACTTAGGTCCAATTCCATAAATGGAAATACCCTCAATTAGTGTTGACTTATGCCAAAAATAAATTCCTTTATACTTGCGCTTGCCTGCGTGAGTATATCCGACGACTAAATAAGTTAGCCACCCGCTGTTTCACATGCCGCTACTCGCAGGGACAAAACTCAGTAAACATTGCATTGTGATTCACACATAGCCTAGAGGAACGTGTTTCTCCTCAAATGTTTAAATGTGTTGCTTTAATAGTTTATTCTTTATCTAATAAATTAAAAATATTATTGCAATATCAAAGCCTCCGTGGCTTAGGTGGCAGCACGCAGGCCTCTCACCACTGGGTCTGTGGTTCAAATCCCGGTCACTCCATGTGAGATCGAATTAAATAGTGGTGGCGGTAGGTTTTTTTTTAACTTCCGGAGTTTATGAAATATAATAGACAAAAAATTACGAGCCTTACAGTAGTCGCATATGATGTGTAACATCTGACATAGAATAAACCTCACGTGAAATTGTTTGTTGATACACCGGTATTTTATAGTATTATTGGCACAAATATTAATCTATTGTAAAAGGGAGTGTTTTACAGATATTGTAGTTTATAATACGGAACTCATTTTATTAGATGATTTGTAGCTTCCACCAGCACTAGCCTAAATAAAGAATACGATATGGATCAACTAGATTAATAGACGCGACACCGCTCATAACCTTAAATTCCTTATAAACAGGTCCTCTTGATTCACGGACCAACACGTAATTTCATAGGGATTCTGTTAAAATGAATCATATTGATATGATAAATATCGTTTAAAATGATAATCTGGCAGCAAAAATATTTACCCCGCCCAGGATTCGAACCCAAGATCTCTATATTCACAGTCACACGAAATAAGCCCACGGCTATTTCGACTACGCAAATATTGGGCACAAGATGGTGACTTACTTCCACGTTCCAATAATACTGCATTACGGAATTAAGTTTCATTGATATTTTGCTTGTTTCGAAAATGTTCCTGAGTGACATTGAGTGTAAAATGCCTTATGCCAATGCAATGCCGACTACTTACAATGTTTGATATTAAGGCATGTTACCATTTAAATACTGATACGAAGACTTCGAACATGTACCATGTGCTTTGTTTCAATCACTTGACACCAGAGTTCGCATGAGCGTTTTCCGTTCAGTATGTCATAATACATTCCACATGGCCGAGAGTGCGTCATGGTATCAATTTTCGACACCGCGCGCTGATTGTTTCTCTTACCAGTGCCAACTGGATCGATCGATCGAGTTGGCAGTGCGTCTTATACTTCCGTTCGATCCACCACTGCCAGCTAGGGCACACTTCCATTCGATCGATCGAGCATACTTCCGTTGTCCACCACTTCCAGCTAGTACACTTCCGTTTGATCGATCGTGCGGGCAGTGCATACTGCCGTTTGATCCACCACTGCCAGCTAGTACACTTCCGTTTGATCGATTGTGCGGGCAGTGCATACTGCCGTTTGATCCACCACTGCCAGCTCGATCGTTCCGATCCATTTCCGTCCCCAATTTTCAAAATCACTCCCACAAAACTATCCAGCAACCGAGCGGAAAGATGTTACACATCAATAAATATGACAGAAAAGGTAGGCTACCAATATTTCATAACTACCGTATGAAAGAATAGTACCGTCTATGAAAGTTTATTATGAAAATTAGTATTGTTACATTTCTGAATTTCAATTTCAAATGGAGGTCGCCTCCGTAGCGTAGCGGTCAGCACGGTTAGCTGCCGCCCCGGAGGTCCTGGGTTCGATTCCCGGCTCTGCCACGAAATTTGAAAAGTGGTATGAGGACTGGAACGGGGTCTACTCAACCTCGGGTGGTCCAAATGAGTAGAGGGGGTTCGATTCCCACCTCAGCCATCCTCGAAGTGGTTTTCCGTGGTTTCCCACTTCGTCTTCGGGCAAATGCCGGGATGGTACCTACTGTAAGGCCACGGCCGCTTCCTTCCCTCTTCCTAGCCTATCCATCCCTATCTTCCATCCCTTCCCCCTCCCTCATGAGGCCCCTGTTCGCTTTGCAGGTGAGGCCGCCTGGGCGAAGTGCTGATCACATCTCCCCAGTTGTATCCATCCCGACCAGATGTTCCAAGCTCCAGGACACTGCCCATAGAGGCGGTAGTGGTGAGTTCCCTCGCTGAGTCCGTGGGAACCACCAACCTAGAGGGTAAATTGACTAAATAAAAAAAATCAAATGGAATCCATTAAATACTCTATTCTATATAATACCAAAATACAGAAATAAAACGCCAAATGAACTTAATACTTTCATCACTCTGATTCGTGATACAGATATTCTGTTTCACTCTCACTCCCTTGTTCAGTCTGTGAATCAGGGTTACTATTGTCAGCAAACAAAGAGTCTTGTAATACATCCTGCTTGCCTCAGAAATGAACTTCATTAAATTTTGCAAGCCCTTTTGCTTTTCTATTTTAAATGGCAAGTGTGAGTTTTAATTTTGTCGAGTGGGAAAATATGTAGTTGTATTGGGTCTCTGGATGTAAAATCGACTCCATATTGTATCTTTCATAGTTTTACTCACAAGGATTTCATTTTTGTGGAATGCCGAATATCGTATCACTTTACTTTCTAATATGAGGAGTTTCTCGGTTGGACTATGTTAGTTAGGCTAGTTATTGTTGTTTTAACTATGCTTAGTTTCTTTAGTACTTGGGTTTCTCTTGAATATTAACCTCACAATCTCTGCTGGTTAGGTGATGGTGTTGCCATCTACCGGGAAATAAAGCATGGGAAGCAAGATCTCTAATTCGATGGAGTAAGACGTGTATTGATATCCATAGATTTTAAAACAAACTCCTGTATGCAGACGAATGACGGTATTCTTGCCTTCCATCCATGCGGAACTAACTAAAAAGCCCCATCCAGCCCATAACTCCCTGCCTCAATTGCATTTTCACGACCGTAATGATGAGAAATGAAGCACAACTAGTGCAAGCCAGGAAGCTAAAGAATTGAATTGCTTGACCTAGGGGCTACATGGCTTGCACTATAATTATGTGCTATTGGGGTACACGCTGGGGTTGAAATGGGGTTTATTCAAGAGGAAGAGTTCATTATGATTCGATATGAGGTAGGAATTAAGTGTGGTTATAATGCACAAATTATACACAATACTAGATTGGAAAAACGTTTAAACTTATCTGTTGTATGAAACTTTTGTTTCATCCGTCCGCTCCAGTTCACTACTTACTCGGGATTGAAAGCTATGACACAGTATAGTCACAGTATAGATATCATTACTTTATGGGCACTTAGGCAAAACCAGAACAACGGATTTTCAAAAGAACAAAATTAATGATAAGGTGCAGCACAAATTCACATGTAAGCCGCTTGGTAGCACCACTTATGGACAAACACATGATAAACAGCTGGGTGCTGAATGTATATTTTATGTAATTTATTTAACTCGATTTCAACACACTAGCTCTCTTTATAATCAGATACCGTAGTTTAAGAAAATAAATAACAAGAAAATAGAAAGTGTTAATATTACTGAGTTTTAATTCTAAGAAGTGTGTGATTTAATGTATATCACCACATTCCTTCACTCCTGTGGTGTCGCATTGTGATTGCATCGTAACGATGAAAGGTTATGATGTTTTAAATGATTAAAATAACACGATATATTGAAAAGTGTGGGGGAAATGTGGTTTTTGTTTTGTGAATTGATGGATAGGTGTTTGAGGGATTCATATTTCATGGGTATTAAAACCAGAATCATACGGTGTAACGTTTGATATTTGTATTTAATACATTTTAAGAGCACAAAATATGCAATTGCTATTTGTATTTAACGCTCCAATGCCCGAAGAAACCGGAATGCTGGTATGTCCGGTGTGATTAAGAACTGCGCTAAAAATTACCGCACAGATGTTGGTTTCCCACATTTCTGCTATTGGTTAAATTGCAAAATCATATTTCAGAGTTGTTTTAAATAATTACAAGCAATGTTTTCTTCAGACAAAATCGACAGCCCGCACTCAATAATGACTATGGGTAGACTGCTCTCTCGTGGATACATGGTGAACCCTGAACCGTCGCTGACATGCGTGCGTGCGTGCGGTACTTCCGGTGACGACCGTTTAAAAACCATGACGATGTGTCTAATCTCTGAATGAAGTCGCTGACTGCGAGCGGAGAATAGCTAGTTGAAATAGACGAATCTTGTGTTACAGACAGACTGGCTAGATGGTGTGCCTTAATTGGTTCGTTATGTACTTCCAGGGCCTCTTTCAGCCACTGCTTCGCGGTAATAGATTTTGAAAAAGAGTAATTTATGTTTGTTAGGCTTGGAGATAATTTAATTGTGTTACTGTTTTGATAAGCCCGCTATGGATTTGCAGATACGACTGGGTTCAATTTCGGTCTTTTCATCGATCCCACGACCCACAGAGCACCATCCCGAATAAGCCGGTCGTGACCGACCGCAGGGTGGATAAAAATTATGTAATGATGTATAATATTTAATTTAGTGTGGCGCTGTAGCGCAGAGTTTGAAATTGGATGTGGACAGCCCTGATTGGCCGCTCAGAACTGAGGCAGCCAATGGGCGTTCGGTATGTCTGTATATGGTTAAAAATCTCTGCCGAGATGATTTGGCTGGTGACATGCCTATTTGTTAATGAATGGCTGATGTTATGCCTATTTGCAGTTAAAAACGGCCCTTTGGGCGGTAAGAAAGGGTTTTGATTAATTTATTTTGTTTATGGCGTTGCTAGTGTCATTTTTGTAACGTAGTTCGTAGCGTGATGATTTCGTTAATTTCGGATTGATTATTGATTTAATTATTTAATCAATTGATTGATTGATTTTTCCTGTGGGGCGCGGCATGTCCCTCCATAATAGTGATGCACCTGAGGTAGACATACCCAGTCCCAGAGGGTGGATGAGGGTTTTAATCGTCGTTGTTTTGTAGAATGTCTTTTATTAAAAATATGTATTTAGGTCTTCGTTTCCTAGTGTCAAGTCTGTCGGGTTCGTAAGCTCCCTGTGCGTTAACTAAAGGGTTAGGATGTAGCTGAGTTGTGTTGTAATATTTTCTAGTCAGTTTGGTCATGTATTGAAGTAAATATGGCGTGTTTGTCCTGATATGTAGGTCTCGAATGGGAGTGTCTCGTGAGGCTTTTAGGGCCATCCTGAGCATTGTGTTTTGAATTGTTTGGAGTTTGCTCATGTTGGTAACGGACATAAAGCCTATTGCTGTTATGGCGTATGTCATGACTGGCCTAATGAGAGTTGTGTAAGTTAATTTAATGTTTTTACAAGAGAGTTTGTATCTGGGGCTAATCATAATGACGATGTGTCCATACTGTATATGATTACTATAATGTGGCTATGAGATCCGTTGGGTACTACCTAGCTCAAGTGCTGCGCTGTAACAGTGGTTTTTGTACTGTGTTATAAGAACTACGCCAAAATTATTCCTGCGCCATCTGTCGTTGCTTCTTCAAACTCTTGCTTTGTTATCTAGAGCCGGCAATGACCTAACCTGTGATAAACTGATATTGCTCGTACTTTCTAGACGCACAACGTAGCCTAGATTCTATTGGCTTCTTTTCATCTAATAATTCCTAAATTCTTCCACCTGTTAAAAGGATTTTCCATGTGGTGTACGAAATAGGCAGGAATTTGTTGATTGCCAGCTCATTAAAGCGAGCATTGGGAATGATTTGAGGAACAGGACACATAAATTACAAATTAGCCGTAAAATTTGACGTGTAAATAAAGAACAAAAGAAGGAAGATCTATCTGCACATTCCTTGTTAACTACAGAATCAACTTTTACAGCAGACGATGTAGACTTTCACAGAGTGACTGATATTTTCTAAACACTGCATTTATGTACTCTGAAATTCTCCGTTAAAATGCGTAGCCTATTTTGAATGCCATTGTTTCCGTTTAATGAAGGGAATTTAACACGTTTTTCATCCCAAAGTTCACGGGACAGTCAAATTCTTCCGTTTAATAAAGAGCCCGTCGAAGGTAGGTTTTACTTCATATGGACGGCCCCTTATTAATATTTAGGAATTCAGCCCCCTCTGATATTCTGGATACTGTACGTGCCTGGCCCAGTGAATCCCTGCCGCTCGAGAAAAAAGACATGTTAAATATAATCTAAACCTGTTTTGATACGCTAATTTTAGAATGCGAGACCTGTTTCTTACCGCCCGGACCAGTTTGCTGGCTAGTTACCCTTCCTGACCAGCTGACGTTATGTGATACCTCTGGGACCCTATCACATGTCCTACTCATGCTTACGTCACAGGCCTCTTTCACTTGTTATCACAGCGCTGATAACAACCCCTGCCATCCATTTTCATGAATAAACTGATAAGTTGAACAAAGTCTGCCTGGCACCTGTCGTTCCAACTCGAGTGCTGCTGTTTTGTGTGTGTAGTTGTGCGTATCAGACACAATTGAAGTTCCAGGATTGGATTTTTACGACTGTATTGATGGCAAATGGAAGCGTTCAGCTATTACGTTATGTGTTGTACAGAAAGAACGAGTCATTTAGAGTAGTTGTTAATTCATATTAGGAGCTTGGGACATTTTGGTCATCATTCCAGTGTACTTGGGAGTGCGTTTAATTTGTCGGATAACCTGTATTTATGTAATGACTGTAGTAGTGTGTGTAGCTTGTCACGGTGGGTGAGTGGTTATCGTGTCGGACTGCCAACCTCAAGCTTCCAAGTTATTTTTGAAAGGCGACAAAAATCACGACACGCATGTCATACGTTGTTGGCATGTTAAAGATCCCATTTGAATTCAGTAGGCCGTGTTCATAATGGCAAAATTAATCTCGGGATTTCCGCCAAAACAAAGTTCCTACATTCTCTACTAGAAAGCGCTATAGTGTCAAGGAGCTTAGATATCTAACCTCCTTGACTTTCATAGCGTTCCAAGGAACGACAAAAGATTCGACATGCAAGCTGCCCTCTGGGCGTCACATAACAAAGCTTGAACCCGACACTCGAGGACATACGATATAAATAAGTATGTGTAACTGTATTAGGGACAGGGATGAGGCTGATGCCCCGGGACTTGAAGTTAGGTACTATCCCGGTATTTTCCTGGTGAGAGTATGGAAAACTTGTGAAAAACTACAGCAGTTGTCAGTGCCGGGATTTGAACCTCTGATCCGGACTTGCTGCATCATGATCGTGGTAATCTTTTTACCACGCACAGGTACGCCGCGGGGTAAACAATTTAGATGGTAGAGATTTAAACTGATGTTTTTGTTGTTGATTTATTTAGGGGCTTTGCGGCATCGTGGGTATGTAGCCCTGTGTACTTTGGTGTGTGTGGAATCTGTCTGATATCATGTGTTACAGTGATTGGTGTAGTAGTGTACTCGAATGTACAGGCTCATCGAAAAAGGTTGTAGCAATTTCAAAAGATCATAGCTCAGGAACTGTAAGGTGCGTTCAAAAAGTAACGAGCCGGAGGCTGGAATGCGCAAACCGGTGACGACATCGGCTAATCGTGGCGTGTGTAACGAGGTGTGGTTCCGATCAGAGCGTGGAAGGTCACAGCCAAGACAGTGGGCCATTCGACATGCTTCCTCGTGTGGTTGAAGACTGTGGGGCACCCATTGGGCACACACTTTGCGCAAGTGCAGTCGTTCCTTCATGATGGTGTGCACACTTCCGACGCTCAATCCGATCACGGCGGCTATGGCGTTCACTGTCACTCGGCGGTCCTGGGTAATGAGTGCATCAACCAACTGGGCGTTGTCATCGGTAATGCAGGGGGGGGGGGGTGCCCCAGACCGGGCATCATCGGCTAATGACACCCGTCCTTCCCTGAAGCGCTTGTGCCTCGCATTGACCCATGCAAGGGACATGCAGTGTTCGCCGTACACTTGTGACATTCGGCGATGAATGTCCGTTCCCCCTACTCCATCCGCTGTCAGAAACCGAACAACCTCTTTGCTCTTCGTTTGACGCCTCCATGTCACTGTTTGCAATGCGACTGGCAGCGTTGGACGATTGATGCATGCTGCTGCTCGCTTTGTATCGTCACGTGACGTGCACGCGTGCCCTCTAGCGACGGGCTGTGACCTTCCACGCTCTGGTCGGAACCACACCTCGTTACACACGCCACGATTAGCCGATGTCGTCACAGGTTTGCGCATTACAGCCTCTGGCTCGTTACTTTTTGAACACACCTTATATTTGAGATATTAAAAGGAGTATTGTTTTTTGTAAAATTCGCCACCTCAAAAGTTTTTTTTTTCATGCCATATAATGTTTCTATGTGCGATCGACTGTTTCGTCTCTCGCTCTAGGGCGTCCGGGCGACTTCTTCACGCCAACGCTGCCATTTCCTGAAACTGTTCATACCACCGTCTAATGCTATTAGCATGAAGGGGATCCCTAGCACAAACACGTCGAAAAGTGCGCTGAATGGTTATAACAGATTTAAACTTCGCTAACCACAACACACACTGTGTTTCTGCTGAACTGTCGCCATTGCAATCACACTCACTACTGAAACACTCGCGTGGCAGCATCCTGTCGCGCACTCATTCTGTGCATCGGCTGAAGGTTACGGACGGAGTAGGCCTACAGTCACATCTAAAACTAAAACATGATGAGTTTCTGATTAGTTTTCAGGTCAAATTATTAATTTATCTCTCTAACAACGGAATATATTTTTTGAAATTGCTGCTACCTTTTACGATGACCCTGTATTTATAATGGAGATCAGGATAGAGGAAGGAGGTGGACATTGCCTTAATTTAGGAACTATCCCGGCATTTACTTGAAGTAGAAGTGGACACGAAAACACTTCTAGGATACCAGAAGTGGGAGTCGAACCTACCCCTTCTCAGTTCTGCCTCAAGAGGCTGAGTGTACCCCATTCTAAACCTCCGACCATAATTTAATATATATCTTGGCAGAACCGAAAATCGATAATAATAATAATAATGTTATTGGCTTTACGTTCCTTTTTAACTACTCCCCCAGGGCTCACATCTAGTGGGACGTGGGTTGGCGACCACAGAACCCCAGCTGAGTCCGGCATTACTTCCACTTACTTGTGCCGGGCTCCTCTCTGTTATCTTTCCTGTCGACCTCCCTTGGTCAACTCTTGTTCGTTACCGACCCCGACGGTATTAGGGTATCCGAGGCCTAGGGAGTCTATCCCTTTCCCGCCTTAATTGGCCCTTGCCTCATCTTTCCTGATCCCTCATTCTTCTAGGGTTCAGACCTCTTGTTTTCTTTTCATGGTATCTCCTGCCTTCAGCTCAAGGCCCTCAAGGAGGCAACTACTGCTAGAAAAGTTAAGTGGCAAGATAGAAGACAGCCAGAAAAGTTTAGCCGAGACCTAACTTCCAAATTAGAGGATGGACAGAAGAAGATGGAAGACGGTCAGAATAAGTTAGGAGAGGACCTGAAGAAGATAGAAGACAGCCAGAAAAGTTTAGCCGAGGACTTAACTTCCAAATTAGAAGACGGTCAGAATAAGTTAGCAGAGGACCTGAAGAAGATGGAAGACAGCCAGAAAAGTTTAGCCGAGGACCCAACTTCCAAATAAGAAGTCGGTCAGAATAAGTTAGCGGAGGACCTGAAGAAGATGGAAGACGGCCAAAAGAACTTAGCGGAGGACCTGAAGAAGTTGGAAGACGGCCAGAAGAATTTAGCCAAGGACCTGACTACCAAATTTCTGGATGGACAGAAAAATTTAGAAGAGTGTCTGCTGACGAAATTAAAGGAAAGTCAAAGGAAATTAGAACAGGGTCTATGTGAGGAAGTCACGGCAGTGGAAAAGAAGTTCGACGCCTTACAAGAGGAAGTTGCCGAGCTGCGCCGACGCCCGCTGACGGGGGTGAGTTCGGGAGTTGGCAACCCAGAGGGCTTCCTCAGCTGGGTCCGGGTTTGCTCCTTCTTCCGTTGTCTTTGAGGCGGTCCCTCTGCTCTTTCCCTTTCCTATCTGCCCTTCCTGGCTCTCCTTTCTTCCAAGTCCATTAATTCTCATTCTTCGAGGGTTGAGGGTATTTCCTTTCTTCCTGTCTTATGTTTCCCTCATTCTTATTTTTGTTTTCCATTCCTCTTCTGTTATGTAGTTAGTTTAAGTTGTATTAGGTATAGTTTCATTCCATTTACATTTTCCCTATCCCCCAAACCATTAGGGGCCGATAATCCAGATGTTAGGCCCCTTATTATCATCATCGTCATCTTTAAACTACTGTGGCTTTTAGAGACACCGGGATGCAGGAATTTTGCCCCGAAGGGGATCTTTAACGTACCAGTAAATCGACTGACATGGCTCCCTCGCATTTGCGCACCCTCAAATGCCAACTGGATGCGCCAGGATTCGATCCTGCAATCTTGAGAACATCAAGCGAGAACGTTACCGCTGAGCCACGCAACCGGAAATCGAACTCAGGCCAAAGGGGTAACAGCCAATAATGCTGGTTGGTTGGTTCCTTAGTTATAATAATAATAATATCGTATGGCCTCAGGTGCCAGGTGCTAGCTAAGTTAATTGACGCCCAGAGGGCAGCTTGCATGTCGAATTTTATCGCTCCTTGAAGCGCTATGAAAGTCAAGGAGGTTAGATATCTAAGCTCCTTGACACTATAATGCTTTCTAGTAGAGAAATTAGGAACTTCGTGTTGGCGGAAAATCCCGAGATTATTTTTGCCGTTATGAACACGGCCTACTGAATGATGGGTCCTTCACATGCCAACATCGTATGACATTCGTATCGTGATTTTTGTCGCCTTTTCTAAAATCACTTACCACGGCCAGGAGCGAACCTGCAAGCTTGGGGTTGGCAGTCTGACACGATAACCACTCACCCACCGTGGCAAGCGGTTCCTTAGTTTAGGGGCTGCAACAACGCGGTCATGTAGCCCCGTGTAGGCTAATTTGGGTGTGTGTAGAATCTGTCTGATAACCGGTGTTAATTGTGGTGACTGGATTAGTGTGTGTTATCTGTTTTAATTCAAGTAAGGACTGCATACAATAATTTAAAGTAGTTCCTACTTTCGCCACCAAATGCTACCATCCACGACACCTAGCTGTGAACTTCGCTACTAATAGATGGCATCGTAGTCAGCACGTGGTGGCGAACGTTGGAACTAATAGAGCGTTATCAATTCTAAACAACAAATTTTGGCTTCACACAAGTGTAGTTAGTGGAAGGTTCTTCTTCATGCCATAAATCTATGACATGGGTCCGCCGACTTTACTTCACCTCCGAAGGAAGGCATACTGAGGGATTTTTAACGCTCTTAAAGAATCCGACGACTTCGGCCGGGTTTCAACCCGCGACCTACTCAACCATGTGAGGTAAAACTGAGAAGACGTGGGTTCAAATTCCATCCCAGCCATCCTAGGAGTAGTTTTCCGTGGTTTCTCCCCACTTCTACTCCAGGCAAAAGCTGGGATGGTTCCAAACTAAGATCACGGCTGCATCCTTCCCAATCCTCACCTGCATTACAAATGCACACTACTACTACTAATACTACAGACACCACAATAACACAGTCTATCAGACAAATGACAACGACAACGATGTCGCAAAGCCCCTAAATGTATTAACAACAATATGACTGTGCCAAGCAAATGCAGGCGTCTCCTTTCCCTAATGAGAATGCAAGTGCCCCCAATAGTTCTATGGTCAGAGCAACGGCGTACAAAGCTGGAGGTCGGGGTTTGAGTCTCTATCTTCTCTATCTTCCATCTAAATAGCTTGTATTTCCTGTTCAATACACGACCTAATAGTTGGAAGTTTCGTTTTGTCAACATCTGAAGTGCCTCCTTAAAATAAGCAAAGGTGGGAATTAATAATCTTGAATTGTTTTGCTTTTAACAGTTGAGTATGCGTTTGAATCGGTTCGCTCTGATTGGTGACGGTTGACAGCCGGATATGGGAACCAGACATGTCGATCAGGACGCGAGGGTTAGAACGCCCACCATCGATCTCATCACCTGGGATGGTAAGTTTGACCAATGCAATACATTGACTACATGTGGTCGGCGCCATGTTACACTAACGAATGTAGCCTACTGTATATAGGGGCGTAAAATTAGCTTCGTCTGGTGCTTCTGCAACTACGATCTTTTGCCTGTGCTCGAGTTCCGAAGGGCCGAGATCAAAAAGATTCACGCAAAATAAGCATTGTTGTCTACAAATACCGTATTGAATGATTTGATATGGTTACTTACCTGAATTACAGGGTCTTTAAATTTGCTTGGCAAGGACATTCTCGCTCACGCGCTCCGCCAGTGACGGCCCAGTTGCCGGCGACTGCGCGCGCATGTGTACAGCGGAATACGGTGCTTAAAATCAGTATCATGCATTTTTACTCACCATGTTTACAGTAGATGCTGAAAATGTTCCCCATCCACTGCCAAACATTATCGGCATCTCCTTATGAAGTTCCCGGTTACTCCGATTAAATTAGCTTCTACTGTATTTTATTTACTGAACGTGTACGTTTGAATCTCTTAGCCAGTTGTTTCATTGTCCGATTTATAGGAATGGGTCTCCCTGGAAATTTCACTCGAAACTTTTGTCTTCTACTAGCGCACGATCTCCTGCACTTTATGTACGTATTGTGCAGATATACACGTTCGCGTAACGAATATTTGACATAAGGCATTACAGCACTACACATAATCACAATAAAACACTATACAATACGATATACAGTACACAGTAGCTTTATAAAACACCCAATTAGCTCGGAGCCCACACGTCCACAGCAGCAAGAGCGTGGGAATACGGCCGGAGATCGCGCGTGCCAACCTGTAACAGCCGGCTAAGGTCGAGCGGAATCTCCTTGCCAAGCAAAAATGAAGACCCTGTATGTACTGTCTTCAAGCTGCTCTGACAACAACTATCCTCTGTTTCAACTGAATAACCTCTATGTGAAATCACTACTAGATCACCAGTTTTTATAGCCTAATTTGGTAATATGTTTCACCATGAAAATGGTTAAACAGAAAGTATATTAATCTGTTTATTTGTATTTACAGTTCTAGCTTTTTACCACGATTTCAGCGCAGACCATCACTGCATATTTGTTTACAATTTTAGTTCTAGCTACTGTACATTTCATTTCCTTTAATATTTAACCAATTATTATTATTATTATTATTATTATTATTATTTGCGTACATTCCCCTTTAAGTAGAACGCTAAAAACACAAAGATCTAGTTTTTGGCGGTGGCTCTTTTCCTCTTTTTATCTTCCCAAAAACCTTTCATCCGTTCACTGTCTGCCTTCTTCTCTTCATCTTTTCATTTACGCCTATTTATTTTGGGTTGTGATCTAAATTCAAATTTCTGGTTTTTGATTTTTTGTCTACAAATGCTATGGTCGTGGATGTCTTCTATGGTATGTAGTTGTTGTAAATCTTCCATAGTTTCTTTGTAAAAAGAAGTACCCAATTTCGAAATTATGTTGAATATTCTTTTAGTCAGTCTGGTGTCCTTCATTCAGGCGATGCATGTAAAGAAATTCACTATGGGTTTTCTGATGAGTGTCGTGATAGATTCAGTATTTCTGTATAATTCTTCTGTGGGTCTTTTTTTTGCCAGAAATTATTGTTATTGCTGTATTATTATTTTTCCTCAAGCAATCTGGATTTTTATAAAGAAAATAATTTTAGTGCAGCAAATGGCACAAAACGTCTCCTCCACATAGGCTACCGTACTCCTTCATTGTGATAGAAATCTCCTCACTATTTATGGCACGTGTCCAAGGTGATAGCTTTCGGCATGAATGATGCAGTGCTGACAATCTGGAGATCCGTAGGGTGTAATGTAGTAGTCAAAGCGTGGCCTACGATATTAGTCAAGGCCTGGAAATAAAGCAGAGACTGAGGGCGCCAAACTGGTAGTTCCACTTTACACCACTAAAGATCGCGGTTTGACGCCCTAGTTGTCTGCTGTTGACTATGCATTACATGCAACTCAAATACACTTAACACGTATCTTTTCAGCACGTCTTACCTATTTTTCTCCAGTTTCCCTCAAATGATGAATACGGCTCATTCTAGGCAGTATTTCACTTTAAGATTGCTTCTGTTTAGTGTCTTAAATTACTTCTTAGATTCTGAAACGTTGCACTACTGCTCGTGTAGTTCATACCCAAGTGACTTTAAGAACTTTTGCAGAAGAACTACGGAGAGTGAATTGTCAATACACACTTCACATTTTGTGTGCTCGGAAAACAAGTCAGTTAAAATATTTGTGAAATTTGGCACTAAATATTTTCGAGACATGGAATTTACGGCTGTTGTGACAAAGAGTGAAGTTGTTTCCAACAGAGATATAAAAGAAGCATTGGGATATCTTAATCCCCTCTGTCATGAAAAGATGATGATGATGATGATGATGATAATAATTTTTGTTTAAGGGACCAAAAATTTATGGTTTGAAGCCATTTTTCAGTGTTGCCTTAGTAAACAAAAGTGCGATGCTTTTCAGTCGGTCAACACGATTGTACCCAAATGAGATGGGCTATTCCCTGATCCTGAAAAAAGAAATACATGAGATTAATAAAATAATCTCATGGAATGGCTCTTGTCTCTTTCCTAATACCCTCATTCTTCGAGGGGTCAGACCTCTCCTTCTTTTTTATGGTGCCTCCCACCTTCTGCTTAATGTCTTCAAATAATCTCATGAAATTCTTTTCAGGATTAGGGAATAATCCATCTCATTTGAGTACAATCGTGTTGACCGACTGAAAAGCATCAATCTTTTGGGACATAACATCTGGGTTATCGGCCCCTAATGGTTTGGGTGATCGTGGGAATGAAACTAAAACAAACTACTGACTTACAGAGAAAATGGAAAACAGAAAGAATAAGGTAACTAAAAACAGGAGGAAAGAAAATGCCATTAACCCTCAAATAATGAGAAGACTTGGAAGAAAGGAGAGCCATGAAAGGCAGATAGGAAATGGAAAGAGGAGATGGTGAGCCCCAAAGGCAATGAAAAAAAGTCCTCTCGGCACGCCGGAAGGCGGAGGTAGATTTCACCGGACAAACTTGGGGATAGGCGAAAATATGCAGAATATGCAGGTTTTCGTAGAAGGATCAGACCTCATTTATTGCGTGAAAGTATTTTATAATTGGAGATTAATTAACTTTGTTTTTCGTCATTTTATGCATATTTTAAACATTTTATTGTCTTGTGATGACGGTAACCTTCTTGTCATTTGGAGTCTATTTTTATACTTGTGGTCACACTGTCCTTATGCAAGGTTTCGACACTGATGTATAACTATGTAACGGTCTGTTACTTCTTCACGCCAAATTATATCTCCCGCAGAGATTTTGGTTGGTTCCTCAGTTTAGGGGCTGCGACAACGCGGTCATGTAACCCCGTGTACTTTGGGTGAGTGTAGAATCTGTCTGATAAACGGTGTGAATTGTGATGGCTGTATTAGTCTGTAATTCAGGTAAGGAATGCAGACGCTCAATTTCAAGCAGTAGTTCCTAATGTTGCTACCAGATAGTACCGTCAACGACACCTAGCTGTGAACTTGACTACTAGATGCCACTGCAAATGCAACTCGCAACGAACGTTGGATCTTCCCCTCCAAAGGAAAGCATACTGAGGGATTTTTAGCGCTCTTAGAAAATCCGACGACTTTGGCCGGCTTTGAACCCGCGACCTTGGGCATGCTACCAGTTACGTCACCGAAGCCGCTTCACACTTAGTCTGATGGAAATCTGAATCTGATCTCGCGCAAGTGCGTTGTCATGGCAACGTCTGATGGCTCATCCCTCATCAGTTTAGTAGTGTTGCCATGGCAACCACTGATAGCTCTTGTCATTTTCTTATAATTCCGAAATCATTTTTCTCATCCCTTGGCGTAATGGTGGGTCATATCAAAAATTCTTTCAGACAAAAGTTTTAGGTAATTATTAGGGGAATATTGTCCATTTTGTACGGTTTTGATATTGTGCCTATTAAGAGAGATATGATTAATGCTTCCCGAAAAACCCACTTTTTCCCACCCCTTTGGTCAATGGTTGGTGCTATAAAAAAAACTCTTCAAACATAAATTTTTGAGCTTTTTCCGGCACATAGTATGAACTTTGAACGGATTCGATATTTCACATATTAAGAGAGTTATAGCAATATTTCATTTTTTCGAAGAAAGTCCCCCATTTTCATCCCCTTCGACCGATTTAGCCCAGTAACGAACTCGAACGAGATTTTATGGGTATACATATTCGATAAAAAATGATTGGTGAAAAATTACGGCAGTTATCGTGTCTACAAGAAACTGATATATATAAAAACATACATAAACATACATAAATCTATATATATAAAAATCAATCTTACGTGATAGTTTGTCTGTGGGTGTGTATGTCTCCTATGCATTCATATACCACTCAACCGATTGCGATGAAACTTGGGTGAGATGTTGAGTACACTCCAAGGATGGTTTCTGACTTAGGAAATCCATTTTACAATAGGTAGCGCACGCGTAGATTCAACAAATGAGCGACGATGCGCGAAGCATTTCAACAAAGTCCCGTATGTGTTCATATACCATTCGTCCGATAGCGATGAAACTTGGGTGAGATGTTGAGTACACTCCAAGGAAGGTTTCTGACTTAGTAAATCCATTTTACAATAGGTAGCGCACGCGTAGATTCAACAAATGAGCGACGATGCGCGAAGCATTTCAACAAAGTCCCGTATGTGTTCATATACCATTCGTCCGATTGCGATGAAACTTGGGTGAGATGTTGAGTACACTCCAAGGATGGTTTCTGACTTAGTAAATCCATTTTACAATAGGTAGCGCACGCGTAGATTCAACAAATGAGCGACGATGCGCGAAGCATTTCAACAAAGTCCCGTATGTGTTCATATACCATTCGTCCGATAGCGATGAAACTTGGGTGAGATGTTGAGTACACTCCAAGGAAGGTTTCTGACTTAGTAAATCCATTTTACAATAGGTAGCGCACGCGTAGATTCAACAAATGAGCGACGATGCGCGAAGCATTTCAACAAAGTCCCGTATGTGTTCATATACCATTCGTCCGATTGCGATGAAACTTGGGTGAGATGTTGAGTACACTCCAAGGATGGTTTCTGACTTAGTAAATCCATTTTACAATAGGTAGCGCACGCGTAGATTCAACAAATGAGCGACGATGCGCGAAGCATTTCAACAAAGTCCCGTATGTGTTCATATACCATTCGTCCGATAGCGATGAAACTTGGGTGAGATGTGGAGTACACTCCAAGGAAGGTTTCTGACTTAGTAAATCCATTTTACAATAGGTAGCGCACGCGTAGATTCAACAAATGAGCGACGATGCGCGAAGCATTTCAACAAAGTCCCGTATGTGTTCATATACCATTCGTCCGATAGCGTTGAAACTTGGGTGAGATGTTGAGTACACTCCAAGGAAGGTTTCTGACTTAGTAAATCCATTTTACAATAGGTAGCGCACGCGTAGATTCAACAAATGAGCGACGATGCGCGAAGCATTTCAACAAAGTCCCGTATGTGTTCATATACCATTCGTCCGATTGCGATGAAACTTGGGTGAGATGTTGAGTACACTCCAAGGAAGGTTTCTGACTTAGTAAATCCATTTTACAATAGGTAGCGCACGCGTAGATTCAACAAATGAGCGACGATGCGCGAAGCATTTCAACAAAGTCCCGTATGTGTTCATATACCATTCGTCCGATTGCGATGAAACTTGGGTGAGATGTTGAGTACACTCCAAGGATGGTTTCTGACTTAGTAAATCCATTTTACAATAGGTATCGCACGCATAGATTCAACAAATGAGCGACGATGCGCGAAGCATTTCAACAAAGTCCCGTATGTGTTCATATACCATTCGTCCGATAGCGATGAAACTTGGGTGAGATGTTGAGTACACTCCAAGGAAGGTTTCTGACTTAGTAAATCCATTTTACAATAGGTAGCGCACGCGTAGATTCAACAAATGAGCGACGATGCGCGAAGCATTTCCACAAAGTCCCGTATGTGTTCATATACCATTCGTCCGATTGCGATGAAACTTGGGTGAGATGTTGAGTACACTCCAAGGATGGTTTCTGACTTAGTAAATCCATTTTACAATAGGTAGCGCACGCGCAGATTCAACAAATGAGCGACGATGCGCGAAGCATTTCAACAAAGTCCCGTATGTGTTCATATACCATTCGTCCGATAGCGATGAAACTTGGGTGAGATGTTGAGTACACTCCAAGGAAGGTTTCTGACGTAGTAAATCCATTTTACAATACGTAGCGCACGCGTAGATTCAACAAATGAGCGGCGATGCGCGAAGCATTTCAACAAAGTCCCGTATGTGTTCATATACCATTCGTCCGATTGCGATGAAACTTGGGTGAGATGTTGAGTACACTCCAAGGAAGGTTTCTGACTTAGTAAATCCATTTTACAATAGGTAGCGCACGCGTAGATTCTACAAATGAGCGACGATGCGCTAAGCATTTCAACAAAGTCCCGTATGCATTCATATACCATTCGTCCGATAGCGATGAAACTTGGGTGAGATGTTGAGTACACTCCAAGGAAGGTTTCTGACTTAGTAAATCCATTTTACAATAGGTAGCACACGCGTAGATTCAACAAATGAGCGACGATGCGCGAAGCATTTCAACAAAGTCCCGAATGCATTCATATACCATTCGTCCGATAGCTATGAAACTTGCGTAAAATGTTGTGTACACTGCAGGGAAATTTTCTGGCTTAGTACATCCACTTTACAATAGGCAGCGCACGATTAGATTCAACAAATGAGCTACGACGCGCGAAGCATTTCAACAAAGTCACGTTTGCGTGCATATACCATTCGTCCGATAGCGATGAAACTGGGCTGAGATTTTGTGTGCACTCCAGGGAAGGTTTCTAGCTTAGTAAATCCCTTTAAAAATAGGTAGAGCACGAGTAGAATCAACAAATGAGCAACGGCGTGCGAAGCGTTTCAACAAAGTCCCATTTAATTTCATATACCATTCATCCGATAGCGATGAAACTTGGGTGAGATGCTGTGTACACTCCAGGGAACGTTTCTGGCTTAGTACATACATTTTACAATAGGTAGCGCACCAGTAGATTCAACAAATGAGCGATGACACGCGAAGCGTTTCAACAAAGTCCCGTATAAAGTCATATACCATTCGTCTGATAGTGATAAATGTTTGGTGAATTGTTGTGTACACTCCAGGAAAGGTTTCTTGCTAAGTAAATCCATTTTACAATACGAAGCGCACGTTTATGTTCAACAAATGAGTGACTACGCGCGAAGCGTTTCGACAACGTCCCGTATACGTTCACATACCATTCATCCGATTGCGATGAAACTTGGGTGAGATGTTGTGTACACTCCAGGGAAGGTTTCTGGCTGAGTACATCCATATTACAATATGTAGCGCAAGAGTAGAATCAACAAATGAGCGACGACACGCGAAGCGTTTCAACCAAGTCCCGTATGCATACATGTACCATTCGTCCGTAGCTATGAAACTTGGGTGAGATGTTGTGTACACGTCATGGAAAATTTCTGGCTTAGTAAATCCCCTATACAATATGCAGCGCACAAGTTGATTCAACAAATGAGGGACGACGCGCGAAGCGTTTCAACAAAGTCCCGTATAAGGTCATATACCATTCTGCCGTTAGCGGTGAAACTTGGGTGAAATATGGTTGACACTCCAAGGAAGGTTTCTGGCTTAGTAAATACATTTCACAGTAGGTAGCACACGAGTAGATTCGACAAATGAACGACGATAGCGATGAAACTTGGGTGAGATGTTGTGGACACTTACGTGACGGTTTCTAACTTAGTAAATACATTTTACAGTAGGTAGCGCACGAGTAGATTCAACAAATGAGTGACGGAGTGCGAATCGTTTAAACAAAATCAGGTATGCGTTCATATACTATTCATCCGATTGCGATGAAACATTGATCAGTTATTTTGTACCCGCCAGGGAAGGGGACTTAGTAAATCCATTTCACAATAAGTAGCGCAAGAGTAGATGCAACAAATGGGTGACGACGCGCGAAGCGTTTCAACAAAATTCCCTATTGCGTTCATATAACATTCTTCGATTGCGATGAAACCTTGATGAGTTATTGTGTACACGCCAGGGAAGGGCTTCGACTTAGTAATACATTTCTCAATAGGTAGCGCACGAGTAGATTCAACAAATGAGTGACAGCGCACGAATCGTTTAAACAAAAACCCCTATACGTGCATATACCATTCATCCGATTGCGATGAATCATTGATGAGTCATTGTGTACACGCCAGGGAAGGGTTTCGACTTAGTAAATCCATTTCACAATAGGTAGCGTACGATTAGATTCAACAAATGAGTGACAGCGATGAAACTTTTTGAAAGTTGTTGTGCACGCTCCCACGAATGGTTCTAAATTAGAAAATCCATTTTATGATAGCTTAGAGGCAGTTAACATGTTGTGTACCCAAAAGCACTTCAAGAAACAGAATTTCAACGCCAACACTTTCTTTGATTGGCATTGCAACGCATGCCGGGTACAGCTTGTTATATATAAACTTTTGAACTGACGGTGGTTTTGGGGTCTGGGGGATGTGAAACGCGAAGATATGTCGAAATTTTACGGAAATCGAAACATGGGACCCATTGCAATAGTTAGCTTTCTAATGAAATCTACCTAAAATACTACCATCAACGACACCTATCTGTGAACTTGGCTACTAGATGCCACCGGAACCATCAACTCGCAACGAACGTTGGAACTTCTCCTCCGAAGGAAAGCAAACTCAGGTTTTTTTTAGCGCTCTTAGTAAATCCGACGACTTCAGCCGGGTTTGAACCCACGATCTTGGGCACAGAAGTTCAACATGCTACCAGTTCCGATACCGAAGTCGCTTCCCACAGACAGATGGAAAACTGAATGTTATCTCGTGCAGTGTCGTTGTCATAGTAACTGCTGATGGCTCATCCCTTATCAATTAAAAGTAAAGTTGTCATGGCAACCTCTCTTGGCACTTGGCATTTTCTTATAATTTAAATCATTTTGCTCACCCCGTGGCGTAATGGTGGGTCATATCAAAAATTCTTTCAGACAAAAGTTTTAGGTAATTATTGGAGGAATATTGTCCATTTTGTACGGTTTTGATATTGTGCCTATTAACAGAGATATGATTAATGTTTCCCGAAAAACCCACTTTTTCCCACCCCTTTTGTCAATGGTTGGTGCTATCAAAAAACTTATTTGACATAAATTTTTGGCACTTATCCGACACATATTATGAACTTTGAATGGATTTGATATTTCACGTATTAAGAGAGTTATAGCGAAATTTCACTTTTTCGAAAAATGCCTCCCATTTTCACCCCCTTCGACCTATTTTGCCCATTAACGAACTCGACCGAGATTTTAAGGGTATACATATTATGTAAAAAATTCAAAGTGATTGGTGCAAAATTACGACAGTTATCGTGTCCACAAGAATCTGATATATATATACACACATCAAAAAAAGTTTTGCATCACCTCGGTTCGCAGATCTCCGGCATATAGACGTTGACTGTGTATATTGTATCAAAGATACAGTCCCTTTGACTGTTCATAGATGTCACTAAAACTGCTTAAAGATGTAAACAACCATGCATGAGCAGGGCCTATTAGACGGAGGGGGTACGACAGCCGATCAGTTCCAGTCATTCCACCAGGACGAAGGTACGCTGCTCATGTTGTCTGTAGTTCTACCATGCCTAGAAGGTCAATACCGCAGTTCGATCGCGTCCGCATTGTTACTTTGTGTCAAGAAGGGCTCTCAACAAGGGAAGTTTCCAGGCGTCTCAGAGTGAAGCAAAGCGATGTTGTTCGGACATGGAGGAGGTACAGAGATACAGGAACTGTCGATGACAGGCCTCGCTCAGGCCGCCCAAGGGCTACTACTGTAGTGGATGACCGCTACTTACGGATTGCCGCTCGGAGGAACCCTGACAGCAATGCCACCATGTTGAATAATGCGTTTCGTTCAGCCACAGGACGTCGTGTTTCAACTCAAACTGTGCGCAATAGGCTGCATGATGCGCAACTTCACTCCCGACGTCCATGGCGAGGTCCAGCTTTGCAACCCCGACACCATGCAGCGCGGTACAGATGGGCCCAACAACATGCTGAATGGACCCCACAGAATTGGCATCACGTTCTCTTCACCGATGAATGTCGCATATGCCTTCAACCAGACAATCGTCGGAGACGTGTTTGGAGGCACCCTGGTCAGGCTGAACGTCTTAGACACACTGTCCAGCGAGTGCAGCAAGGTGGTGGTTCCCTGATGTTTTGGGGTGGCATTATGTGGGGCCTACGTACGCCACTGGTGGTCATGGAAGGCTCCGAAACGGCTTTACGATACCTGAATGACATCCTCCGACCCATAGTGCACCCATATCGGCAGAATATTGGAGAGGCATTTGTCTTCATGGACGACAATTCTCGACCTCATCGTGCACATCTTGTGAATGCGTTCCTTCAAGATAACGACATCGCTCGACTACAGTGGCCAGCATGTTCGCCAGACATGAACCCTATCGAACATGCCTGGGATATGTTGAAAAGGGCTGTTTATGGACGTCTTGACCCACCAACCACTCTGAGAGATTTACGCCGAATTGTCGTTGAGGAGTGGGACAATTTGGACCAACAGTGTCTTGATGAACTTGTGGATAGTATGCCACGACGAATACAGGCATGCATCAATGCAAGAGGACGTGCTACTGGGTATTAGAGGTAGTGGTGTGTACTGCAATCTGGACCACAAATGCTGAAAGTCTAGCTGTATGATGGTACAACATGCAATGTGTGGGTCTCATGAGCAATAAAACGAGCTGAAATGTTGTTTGTGTTGATCTCTATTCCCTTTGTATTTAAAGGTTCCGGAACTCTTGGAACCGAGGTGATGCAAAACTTTTTTTGATGTGTGTATATACATACATAAATTATATATAAACTTTTGAACTGACGGTGGTTTTGGGGTCTGGGGGATGTGAAACGCGAAGATATGTCGAAATTTTCCGGAAGTCGAAACATGGGACCCATTGCAATAGTTAGCTTTCTAATGAAATCTACCTAAAAGGGGAAATCCGGACCCAACTCAGGAGTGCCTCGGGTTTGCAAACTTTCGAACTCAGCAGCCGTGACCCCTTCAGGGTGTAGCGCTACCTAGGGTGCACCATAAGTGGAGGGGCTACACATTCCCTGCCTCCTTGAAGGCCTTAAGCCGAAGGTGGGAGGCACCATAAAAAAGGAGTGGCCTGACCCCTCGAAGAATGACGGTATTTGGAAAGAGACAAGGGCCAATCAAGGTGGGAAATTGAAAGACTCCCTAGGCCTCGGATACCCTGATACC
Source organism: Meconema thalassinum (assembly GCA_946902985.2). Taxonomy (NCBI): domain Eukaryota; kingdom Metazoa; phylum Arthropoda; class Insecta; order Orthoptera; family Tettigoniidae; genus Meconema; species Meconema thalassinum. Next base: position 331,526,250 of record OX336388.2, read on the forward strand.
GTCGGGGTCGGAAGAGAACAAGAGTTGACTAAGGAAGGCCGACAGGAAGGATGATAGAGAGGAGCCTGGCACAAGTAAGTGGAAGTAATGCTGGACTCAGCTGGGGTCCCGTGGTTACCAACCCACGTCCCACAAGTTGTGAGCCCCTGGGGGATGTCTTGAAAATGTATTAACTTAATGACGGGCTTGAACTTGCTGGAGCTGATATTTTCTTTAAGCAACCTTCACAGTCTGTTCTCTGTTCCGCCGCTCTCACAAGAAATCCCACTACCATGGCAATTGAAATGAAAGATAGAGATATCAGTTTATCTGAAAACAAAAATAGGGATTTTAATGCTAAAATACGGTTAATGTAAATCATAATGTTGTGTTGTAGGCTATAAGTCCCATATTTTAGGTAGATTTCATTAGAAAGCTAACTATTACAATGGGTCCCATGTTTCGACTTCCGGAAAATTTCGACATATCTTGGCGTTTCACATCCCCCAGACCCCAAAACCACCGTCAGTTCAAAAGTTTATATATAATTTATGTATATATATATATGTATATATATATGTATATCAGTTTCTTGTGGACACGATAACTGCCGTAATTTTGCACCAATTACTTCGAATTTTTTACCGAAGATGTATACCTATAAAATCTCGGTCGAGTTCGTTACTGGGCTAAATCGGTCGAAGGGGGTGAAAATGGGGGGCTTTTTTCGAAAAAGTGAAATTTCGCTATAACTCTCTTAATACGTGCAATATCGAATCCATTCAAAGTTCATAATATGTGTCGGATAAGTGCCAAAAATTTATGTCAAATAAGATTTTTGATATCACCAACCATTGACCAAAGGGGTGGAAAAAAGTGGGTTTTTCGGGAAACATTAATCATATCTCTCTTAATAGGCACAATATCAAAACCGTACAAAATGGACAATATTCCCCTAATAATTACCTAAAACTTTTGTCTGAAAGAATTTTTGATATGACCCACCATTACGCCAAGGGACGAGAAAAATGATTTCGGAATTATAAGAAAATGCCAAGAGCTATCAGTGGTTGCCATGGCAACACTACTAAATTGATGAGGCATGGACCATCAGACGTTGCCATGACAACGCACTTGCACGAGATCAGATTCAGTATTTCCATCTGATTAAGTGGTTGGTTGGTTGGTTCTTAAGTTTAGGGGCTGCGACAACGCGGTCATGTAGCCCCGTGTACTTTGGGTGTGTGTAGAATCTGTCTGATAACCGGTGTTAATTGTGATGACTGTATTAGTGTGTGTTATCTGTTTGTTAATTTAAGTACTGCAACTAACAATTTTTCAGATAGTTCCTACTTTTGCCGCCAAGCGCCACTGTCAACGACTACGAGGCCAAGTTCAGAACTGAGCTACTAGACGCCGCCGCAGTCGGCTCTTGGCAACGAACATAGAAACCTAAGAGCGTTGTATACATTCTTAACCTATCCAATTTAGCTTCACACAGGTGCAATTAGTGGAAGGATCTTTAACATGCCATAAATCTATGACATGGGACCGCCGGCTTTACTTCCCCTCCGAAGGAAGGCATACTGAGGGATATTTAACGCTCTTAAAAAATCCGACGGCTTCGGCTGGGTTTGAACCCGGTATCTTGGGAATAGAAGCTCAGCATGTTACCGACTACGCCACCAAAGCCGCCTGATAAAGTGGGAAGCGGCTTCGGTGACGTAACTGGTAGCATGCTGAATGTCTATGCCCAATGTCGCGGTTTCAAAGCCGGCCGAAGTCGTCGGATTTTCTAAGAGCACTAGAATCCCTCAGTATGCTTTCCTTTGGAGGGGAAGTTCCAACGTTCGTTGCGAGTTGATGGTTGGGGTGGCATCTAGTAGCCAAGTTCACAGCTAGGTGTCGTTGACGGTTGTACCTGGTAGCAACATTAGGAACTACTGCTTGAAATTGACCGTCTGCAGTACTTACATGAATTAAGACTAATACAGCCATTACAATTCACACCGTGTATCAGACAGATTCTACACTCACCCAAAGTACACGGGGTTAGATGACCGCGTTGTCGCAGCCCCTAAACTGAGGAACCAACCAGAGGTAGATTTCGTTAGAAAGCTAACTATTGCAATGGGTACCATGTTTCGACTTCCGGAAAATTTCGACATATCTTCGCGTTTCACATCCCCAGGCCCCAAAACCACCGTCAGTTCAAAAGTTATATATAATTTATGTATGTATATGTATATCAGTTTATTGTGGACACGATAACTGCCGTAATTTTGTACCAATCACTTTGAATTTTTTACCGAATACGTATACCTATAAAATCTCGGTCGAGTTCGTTACTGGGCTAAATCGGTCGTTGGGGGGTGAAAATGGGGGGCTTTTTTTTTCGAAAAAGTGAAATATTGCTATAACTCTCTTAATATGTGAAATATCGAATCCGTTCAACATTCATACTATGTGTCGGATAAAGCCCAAAAATGTATGTTTGAAGAGTTTTTTTTATAAAAGGAAGATTGTAGTTTTACGTGACCGTGAATCTGGTGATTATGAGCCACGGGACCTCCTTTTTACGTGGAATCCGAACCACAGGACATGGCATTTCACTTCGAAAATCTCACATGCATTGACCGGGAATCGAACCCGGACCGCCTTGGTGAGAGGCATACAGCTAGACCGCTGAGCCACCACGCCCCCCTTTTTTTTTATAGCACCAACCATTGACCAAAGGGGTGGGAAAAAGTGGGTTTTTCGGGAAACATTAATCATATCTCTCTTAATAGGCACAATATCAAAACCGTACAGAATGGACAATATTCCCATAATAATTACCTAAAACTTTTGTCTGAAAGAATTTTTGATATAACCCACCATTATGCCAAGGGATGAGAAAAATAATTTCGGAATTATAAGAAAATGCCAAGACCTATCAGTGGTTGCCATGGCAACACTACTAAATTGATGAGGGATGAGCCATCAGACGTTGCCAAGATAACGCACTTGCACGAGATCAGATTCAGATTTCCATCTAAGTGTGAAGCGGCTTCGGTGACGTAACTGGTAGCATGCTGAATGTTTATGCCCAAGGTCGCGAGTTCAAAGCCGGCCGAAGTCGTCGGATTTTCTAAGAGCGCCAAAAATCCCTCAGTATGCTTTCCTTTGGAGGGGAAGTTCCAACGTTCGTTACGAGTTGCTGGTTGCGGTGGCATCTAGTAGCCAAGTTCACAGCTAGGTGTCGTTGACGGTAGTACCTGGTAGCAACATTAGTAACTACTGCTTGAAATTGACCGTCTGCAGTCCTTACCTGAATTACAGACTAATACAGCCATCCCAAAGTACACGGGGTTACATGACCGCGTTGTCGCAGCCCCTAAACTGAGGAACCAACCAAAATCTCTGCGGTAGATATAATTTTGCGTGAAGAAGTAACAGACCGTTACATAGTTGCACATCAGTGTCGAAACCTAGCATAAGGACAGTGTGACCACAAGTATAAAAATGGACCCCAAATGACAAGAAGGTTACCGTTCCCATAAGACAATAAAATGTTTAAAATAAGCATAAAATGACGAAAAACAAAGTTAATTAAGCTCCAATTATAAAATACCTTCTCGCATTAAATGAGGTCTGATTCTTCCACGAAAATCTGCATATTCTGCCTATTTTCGCCTATCCCCAAGTTTGTCCGGTGAAATCTACCTCCGCCTTCCGGCGTGCCGAGAGGACTTTTTTTTACCGTGAATAGGGATTTTGAGAATCTGCAAGACATGTCCGGGAAGCTGGGTGCTTCTGTTTGTTAGCCTCCAATAATATAAAGCCTATTCAATAATCGTGGCTTTCTCTGTATCAACACTATCTTCCTAGCGGTGGGCGTATTGACCACTGCAGCGCTGAGTTACCATCTAACATTAACATGTAATAGCATTGCTATCGCAAGCTAAAACCAGCAAAATGTACCTATACACTATATTTACAGTACATGAATACACATTGTAGAGTAGACGAGGTGGGTTAGATTCCAATCTCATCCTTTCTGGAAATGGTTTTCCGTGGTTTCCCACTTCTACTCCAGACAAATTCATGAAAACTAGTTCCAGGAACATTATTTCTAGAGCCTTATTTACAGAACGGCACGCAACAGTATAGCCTACCATCGTAATACAATGGCCTTATTTCAGTAACATAACTTGATTCGTGCGTACGCAATGTGTAGAGGAAAAGTAGCAAATATGGAATACGTTCCTAATATGGAACACCCCAATATTTGTTAAATTAAACTTGGCAGCGCTGCGTGGAACAGGTACGAAGATTCACAAGGAAGGTCTCTGGTGGTGAGTTGAGGGGAGACACTTGAGCTGCGTTCTTTGTCCGTGACATTCGAATGAGTGTTTTACAACCTCCAAGAAGTTTTGGGAAGGTAAGAATTGCAGTCGTTTACAAATTAAGGCTTTATCTAAATTCCAAAACGTCTGTTAGCGTTACGTATAGTGTGCACTAACCATACAAACTATGCAGTGGACAAATACATTTGATGAACTGGTATACATATTTTGTAAGGTGCAAATTAAATGCTGCTGGGAACCTAATATGGAATACTGTGATGTTCCTATTAGGGAATAGTACTCCATATTTGGAGCCAGACTTTTCCATATGTACAGGCAGTTTTTTTCTTTTCATTAGAACCATGGCCGAACAGAAGGACAATTCAGAGGGAAAGGTACGGAAGAAGTGGAAGGAAGTAGATATGCAACATTATCACTGCAGAATGGACAGGGAAAATGGGTTACAAATTGGCAGCAAGTGCATATGGTGAACCAAGAACAATTGTTTCGTTTAACAACAAAGAAAAATACAACAGTAAAGGAAGAAGAAGTGGATGTTTCTAGCTCTGCCCCCAAAAAAGTTCCAAATGCCATAAGGAATCATAATGGAACATAATCGTAACACGGGACAGATGACCTCGTAGTTCCGCCCCTTAAAACAACAATAACTAACTAATCGTAACAGAATACATTTGTCCTGTTCCTAAATTAGCAAGGCGAAAGGGTCCTCAACGAGGAAGGGCTCCAGGGAAAGCTGAGATTCTAACATCATCACCTTACAAAGATAAACTGCTGGACTCTCAGATACTTTCCTCAAACCATTTGTTCAAGTGCCGAAGGTGGCACATTTGTACGTAAACATTGCAAATAATGATTTATTATATTAAATTATGTTCACGTGCTTCTTATTTAAGCATACAGACTATGAATGTCTATTAAAACAAAATGCTTAGAATACAAATAATAGTATGCCATGTTAGGAACGGTATTTTTTTTTTTTTCAGAGCAAAAAATTTACAGTTTATATTATATTTTGTAATTTACAAAAATATTCGGTGTTAATAAGAATAAAAATAAATAGCCGATAAAGTAGACAGATTGTAGCAACGTAACATGTATTTAGAATTTAACAATGTCAAAAGGAGGTCGTCATTTTTATTAAAATAAAAAGGTATTCCATATTTGGTACTCTTCCTCTATAAATACCGCCCACTGAACGGATCATGCAGGGGAGAATGCAGCGCCTCTAGCGGCAAACATAGCATCTGCAGGGCAGACATCTTCTTTGGGGCAGACAGCTCTCAAAGGCTGTGTTTTTCACATTCCGCGACTCTTAAGGCTTCAGAAACTTGGTCAAGGCGCCTGTTACGACTGCATCTTCACTTAACTCCACATTCCCACTTCTAGAAGATGCGATAATTCCTGTGCGAAGTGTTGACCCGATGGCATGCAGGCATGATCTCACGTCCATCATGTCATTGTTACCTCCCTTATTTCTCAGATGACTAAAGAGCAGTTCTACATCGTAAATTCGATATTGATTAGAAATCGTATGCAGGACACGGTTGATGAAGTTGTTATTACCATCAAAGCTAGATACGTTTCCTTCGAAAGTGTTACCGTTATCTTTTTATCGGGATAACTTTGAATCTGTGACAGGTAGAGCAGAAATTCATTGGCCTGGCAAGAAAGTCCCTCATCATTAATTAACTTCACTAAAAATTAACTTCTCCGTGTTTCTGGAATGCAGTCCGTGTGTGGTATCGCTGATATAATTTTCTGAAAATGTCCACGAATTTTGTTGTTTTGTGTAGGCTGTCCTTTTTATCTTCAACTTTCTCTGGGCACACGACTTCTAAATTGCTGGAATGTACAACCTCCATGCTTAAAATTCGAACTATTTTCACTACCAGCCTTTTCTGTAAGTGGTACAGATTCTTGAGATGATCACTAGTTATGAAATTGTCATTTGCAAACAACTTCCTACTAAAATATTGTGATCGTACATTCTTAATGATAACGATGTGACTAGGATCGAAACTAAGAAAACGTGAGTGACACATCCGCCACGCAGTAGTCTACTTCAAACATTGACCTGACAGTTGTCAGTCACTATTCTGATGGCCTTGAAGCCGCAGTCAGTACATGCAGTGCTGTCCTGTGGGTCCGCACGTAAAATAGAAGGAAACAGGTATCTTGCAGTGATGCTACAAGCCATATTTCATACAGCTACGACCACCCAGGCACGAGAAAAAGTTGGTTTACAAAATTAACAAAAACTATTTTCAGAACCGTCAGATCACATTAAAACTCCGTATACACGTTAACAATAAGTTCCTTCAAGACGTATTAAAGTTTCATTACGATCTGATTAATACTTTTAATGCAATGAACTTTCTAAGTGAGTGCTTCGTTAGACTTGGCAAAAAAAAACGGCACTTTGTTCACTCAGCTATAAAAGTTGAACGGGTTAGAATACAAATGTTTACTCTACATAACAAAATGAAGAATAAAATAAGGTTGATGATGATGATGATAATTGTTGTTTTAAGGGACCTAACTTCTAGGTTATCGGCCCCTAATGGTCTGGGTGATCGTGAAGATGAAAATGAAATGCAAACTATAACTAAAAACTAACTACTAACTTATATACTAGAAGAAGAAGTGGAAAAATAAAATGAGAATAAGGCAAATAAAGGACAGGAGGAAAAGAAATGCCCTCAACCCTCGAAGAATGAGGATTGAGGGACTTGGAAGGAAGGAGAGCCATGAAAGGCAGATAGGAAAGTGAAAGAGGAGAGGGTCCATCCCACAGATAAGGGACAAAAGGGGGAATCCGGACCCAGCTCAGGAATCCCTCGGGGTCGCCAACTCCCGAACTCACCAGCCGTGAGCCCCTGAGGGTGTAGCAATATCCAGGGTGCATCTGAAGTGGTGGGGCTACATACACCCTTCCTCCTTGAGCAGAAGGCAGGAGATAACAGGAAAAGAAAAAAAAGGCTGACCCCTCGCAGAAGGAGGGTATCAGAAAAGATGAGACAAGGGCCAATTAAGGCGGAAAAGGAAGAGATTCTCTAGGCCTCAGACACCCTAATACCGTCGGGGTCGGAAGAGGACAAGAGTTGACCAAGTGAGGTCGACAGGAAAGAAGACGGAGAGGAGCCGACACAAGTAAGTTAAGTGGAAGCAATGCCGGACTCAGCTGGGGCCCCGTGGTCGCCAACCCACGTCCCACTAGATGTGAGCCCCTGGGGGAAATAAAACAAGGAAAAGGTTGCTGTAGCTTGTTTTTATGTAAGACTACAGGTAACGTTTTTATTGACGTCTAAACTCGTGTATCTATACTTCTTTTCCCCGACAGTAGACCGGGTAAGTCCTTTCACATCCCAACGGTGAACTCGGCTAGTCGTTACTCGCTGATTGCAACAAGGGGGAGAGGGGCGGGCGAAGCCGGTACCATGTATGGCAATGTTATTTGAGCGTGAGTGTGACACTTGTATTTCTCTCTCGCCTTCGTGTGGCCTATAGCTAGAGCCCTCCGCGGATAAACAAAACGTTATCCGCATCCGCACGACTGTTATCCACATCCGCACGTTTTTATAATTTTAAATGATCTTGTCGACTTCGTCGTTACGCTGGGGTCTGGGGTTACGTTACCGTGACGGGACGAAATGTACCCAGATGCACTGATGTGTGTGTGACGTCATAGTACCGCTTGGTGCATGTGTTCCCCGACAATCTCTACTTCGTTAGTATAAGACAAAAATCCCCGATTCTTGGAAGTTAAGGGTAATCTCGAGAACCACTGGATGGATTTTGATGCGGTTTTCACCATTCTGTAAAGGATATCTCGAGGAAAGATTCTCTAGAAAATAATTTGTGTGATCAAAGGAAGCCAAGTAGTAACGATTTCAGTGAAAATGTCCGTGCGCTTCTTAAGCTTACGCTGGGCAAACCGTTAAACATATCAATATACTATGAGGGTAAGAATTGGTCAGCATGGAAATTCTACAAAACAGTCCGCGAGAGCATATCTCTATCTTCAATACTTCGCCCACTATAAGTGTTTTTAGATTGGACGGAAGGGGCACGTCCCCGCGCTCTCTGGTGAGCGTGACGGCTTCCCGCGCGCTTGACCTTGCTTTGCCCTTGGTTTGCACTTGCCGTTCGCGAGTAATTTGAAACAAGGTACAGTATTATAAAGCAAGATAAGTATTATGCAGATAATTTTCTAACATGTCAAGAGTCTTTGGCTTCGAGCGAAGCGAGAAGCCTCCAGCCTTTCTAGCATTTTTTAGCATTTGTAGCATTTAAAATGACACAAAGTCTAGTCTTTCAGACTGACTGTCACTTTTTTATCCGAATCTACCGGCATTACAATAATATTTTAGTTAGATAAACTATTAAAGCAACACATTTAGACATTTGATGAGAAAGTCGTTCCCCAAGCCGATGTATGTTATGTGCTATGTTTAAAATGAATGTTACACAGTCAGAATTGCTACCCTTATCAGTTCAGAGGGTTAAAAATGCTTAATGACATAATTTGAATGAGATTAGCTTAAATCATCATCTTATATTTTGTCATGAAAAAAAAAACGTAACGGAAATCGTACATTATGCAACGAGCCTATAATGGCAATTATTAATACATGAGTATGTTTATAAAACGAGAGAAGCGAGTTTTATAATTTTCATACGAGTGTCATAATTACAATTATAGGCGAGTTGCATACGACTGTTTATGTTCGACGATAATTATAACTATTTTATGTTCGAACATAAATATTCATAAATATCTGTCGAGATTTCGCCAGTTTTATGTACTGAACAGAGCGCATGAGACGCAGAGAATACCATGGCCTCCTGGAATACCCTACTATGACACTAGAAGCCACGCAGTGAAATTTAAAATAGAAGGCCGTGGAAGTCAGCGCAGGTGCGATGCTATCCTTACCTAATTGGTCACACAACTGTTTCTTGAGCTCTGATTGGTGGGAGAAACTGTTTTATAATGAAAAATAGTGTTATAATGACCCTCATTATGATACAGTTTTCTGGCATATAATAAGTTTATTTACATTTTGACTTCGTCGAACATAAAATATGTTATGTCATAATAAACATCCGGGTACTAGTAATGATATTCAACAATTTCGGATTGAATTCTAAAAACTATCCGCAAATTTACTCCAAACATTATCCGCAGCTTATCCGCTATCCGCAGAGCCATGAAAATTATATCCGCATGACGAAATAAATTGCGGATCCGCATCCGCTTACGTGGTTTTGTTCTCGTGAAGATTTTCAAATAATCAATTTAATCTCGAGGTGAATGTGATGTTCTCAGGACTGCAGCATTCGTGACAAATACATCAGTTACTTCAGTTTTACCAAGCACGTGTATACCGTTTTCTCTGGTATCAAGGAGTCTTTTACCCTTCCCCACCTCTCCTTAGTGTAAATAGTGCAATACCCAGAATAATTATCCGCCAGCCGCCACTGCTAGAAGTAGTCAACTGCCTTACTTTACTAAACGACGGGCAATGAGAGCTATTTTTTTTATAGTGGTAGCTATCTGTGGTAGCGAGCATAATGCAAATGTCATCTGATGACATCACATGACGTGACGCATCAAATGAAATTGCTTCTTGTCTACTCTCATTTTAATGGATGAATACCACCTGCGCAATAATTGATGTTCTTCTCAACCAAGCCTGATCAGGAAGGAGAGAGTTACCTTCGCTGCGCTAACTAGTGCAAGCTGTTGAAGCCAAACGGTACGCTCCTTTTGAGGTGGAAGAAAATGGTTGATAGACCTACTATGATGAAGGTTTGAAAACACTCTTAATAGCCTTGGATTTTAGGGTCATAAACTGCAATGACAGCTCGGGATTTCTTCTTGGAATTGGAGAACGCAGTCCTAACGTTCCGTTATTTGGCATAAAAAAGTGGTAGTACCGGTATCGAAATAAAAACCAGTTTAAATACAAATATACATAATTATATAACATAGTCAAGGCTAGATTCTAAGTAAGAGCTGGAGAACTGATGAAATTTAGTGCAGGCATCGGAAAGCTAAAGTTTTATCAACTGATGAATACAGTATATTGGAAGCTTCTAATTACCAGGATGATGCCGATTTGAATAATTGACGCCCAATTACGATTTTCATTTTTTTTTTATCATTTTAAATGATCTTGTCGACTTCGTCGTTACGCTGGGGTCTGGCGTTACGTTACGGTGACGGGACGAAATGTACCCAGATGCACTGAGGCGGGCACTGAGGTGTGTGACGTCATAGTACCGCTTGGTGCATGTGTTCCCCGACAATTTCTACTTCGTTAGTATAAGACAACAATCCCCGATTCTTGGATGTCACGGGTAATCTCGAGAACCACTGGATGGATTTCGATGCGGGTTTCACCATTCTGTAAAGGATATCTCGAGGAAAGATTCTGTAGAAAATAATTTATGTATGATCAAACGAAGCCAAGCAGTAACGATTTCAGTGAAAAAGTCGAAAACAAATTTGGCGTCCGTGCGCTTCTTAAGCTTACGCTGGGCAAACCGTTAAAAATATCAATATACTATGAGCGTAAGAATTGGTCAGCATGAAAAGTTCTACCAAAAAAAGTCCACGAGAGCATATCTCTATCTTCAATACATCGCCCACTATAAGTGTTTTTAAACCGGATGGAAGGGGCACGTCCCTGCGCGCTCTGGTGAGCGTGCGGCATCCCGCGCGCTTGGCCTTGCCATTGGTTTGCATTTGCCGTTCGCGAGTAATTTGAAACAAGATAAGCAAGATAAGTATTATGCAGATAATTTTCTAACATGTCAAGAGTCTTTGGCTTCAAGCGAAGCGAGAAGAGCCTCCAGCCTTTCCAGCATTTTTCAGCATTTGTAGCTTTTAAAATGATACAAAGTCTAGTCTTTCAGACTGACTGTCACTTTTTTACTAGTGTCTAGGTAACATTCTTCAATTTTTTTAGGTTCAAGTTCGAGTACAACCGATTTCGAAATATATTTTTATTCATCGTCTTATACACTTAACAATATCTTAAAACACTTGAAAAATACGTAGGCCTACTTATTAGCACAAAATACACTTTTCGGTACCGGTAGCTTACCGTATAGTAGTTTAGGAACTTGACGGTTGGCCTCATGTTTCCTTACGTACTGTTCCGTAATTATTATTGACCGATTGATGTGTGATAACGTCGGATTTGCATAGGCTTTTGATTGAAATCATTTAAGGCGACTGATCTCGCGGCCAATCTCCCATACATCGAAGCCGTAGCATATATAGTGTAAGTTATACCAGGTTACGCCCACTTATAGCTTGACGCTTGGCCCATGACATCCTGTGCATCCTGAGGCGGTAGTGTTGCCGTTGGACGACTCGTCCAGTCTCGCAATCACGTGATTTTGTTTAAAAACTCGTATTGTGGGCGATTGGAATCAGAGTATATGCATTTTAGGCTTGATCAGCAACTCAAAATTCGTTGATATACACATTTAAAAAAATGAATAGTTCGGTACTGTGCGTCCCCCGGGGTCAAATTAGGCTATCTACATGTGTCATAATGTTTTCAATTCTTACCACCTAACAATAATACGGAAAGTATGGCTCGTTGTGTGAAGAATTTTCATAAATGAGTGTATGTTTAGCTATGTTTTCCTCATCCTACTGGCCTGATTTAATGCTATGCTAAGCGTATTCCTGTTTATGTTTCCCTAAAAATACAGTTGCCTTGTCGTTAACTGGAATGTTAATTTGGTGTAGACATACAGCGATATACTGTCTTAAATCCTTAGTACGGACTGGCTGCGTGGCTCAGTGGTATCGTTCGTGCCTGGTGTGCCCAAGGTTGCAGGATCGAATCCTGGATCATTTGAGGAAGCACAAATGCGAGGGAGCCGTGTCATTAGATTTACTGGCACGTTAAATATTCCCTTCGGGGCAAAATTCCGGCACCCCGGCGTCTCTATAGGCCGCAGTAGTTAAAAGGGACGTAAAACGAATAACATTTTTTATTATTATTATCGTTTCGGTCATCTAGGGACCACGAGCCAATTTCAATGCTTTGTCCTTTGCTGTTCCTTCTTCTTCCTCCAATATTCCTTCATCATCTCACTATCCTTCCTGTTCCTTTCCTCGGATCATTTTGAGCCGGTTTTCTTTCCCTTCCACCCTTGGAAGGGAGAGGATATGGGACGTTCCTTCCGTTTCCACTAAAAATAAAAACCTCCGTATCTCGGTGACATTCCGATTTATTTAAAATTAATTTCATCTGATCTGTAGTAACGAATATTATTATTCTTCTTTCTCCGTTAGGGACTTCTGAAGGCCACGAACCAATTTCAATGTTTAGTCCTTTGTTGTTCCTTTTTCTTCCTCCAGTGCTCCTTCATCTTTTCGCTGTGTGTCTTCTTTCTTTCTTTCTTTCTTCCGACCATGTTGAGCCTGTTTTCTTATATTGCCTTCCTTGGAGTCTTTTTGAAAATTTCTCTCTCTAGTACATCTTCTTCTCTTACATTGTTTTGTTTTCTAAATCTTTCTTTACTTCTTGAAACCAAGCTGTTGTCGATTTATTTTTCCAAAGATATTTAAAAATCTGTTTGGTTAACCTGCTATCATTCATTCTATATAAATGTCCGAAAAATAACAATCGCCCCTTCTTTATTGTCTCCGTTATGTTTTCAATGTTCCGATATATTTCTTCGTTACTTCTTAATTTCCAAAACTCTGTAGTTCTTAATGGAACGAGAATTTTGCGTATAATTTTTCTTTCTGATACTTCTAATTTATCCAATTTATAATTTAGTGTTAGACATTCACTGGCATATAAGCATTCTGGCTTAATTACTATTCTAGAGTGCTGTATTTTCAATTTCTTAGATAAATATTTTTGTTATAGATATTCCTGGTCATACCCAGTGGCGTACCGACGGGGGGGATCCCCCCCCCCCCCCCAGAGATATTCCTTTACTTGAATCTATATATTCTATATATTGTCCCATCTATCACCTGTTTTACGGCGTCGCTCGTTAGGCGTCTTAACTCCCGTATATACTTTAAGTGTGGTCACGTTCCTCACTTAATAAATGCCCTTCACTCTACTCGCAGTGTTGGAGCTACCCATGGATCAGTTTTGCTGTTGAAGTGTGCGATCGGTAACTCTTTTCACGTCGCTTCGGGTTGCTTTAATTGTGTGTGCCCGTTTCCTTAAATATAATTCAGTAAAAGAGGAGTTTCTGCAATATATTCCAATGAATGATACAGATCAAATAATCAAGATAGGCAGATTTTGAGAGCCCATAGCAATTGCAGTAGAAACACGGAGAGCAAAACATTATTTTTCTCTCACATAATATCAATATTTTAAGCAACCACGTAACTATGGTCATGATGATACCACTGCATCGTTTCAGTCTCAATATTTAGTTACTGTTGTCCATATTTTTTAGAATTTCTTTTCATTTTTAGCCTATTTTCAATTTTGAAAAAATAGGCTTATGAGATCACCTTTTGTCCGTGTGTGTGCGTGTGTGTGTGTGTGATTCGTGTGTGTGTCCCCCCCCCCTAATTAAATCTAAACGGCAGGAGCGATTTCAATGAAACTCTGAAAGTTCATAGCACTATTCCCGACGACCTCGACCGTGCCCTTCAAATTTTGTTACGTCTCACCAATCCAACATGGCGGCTGTGCGAAATATTTCACTAGCATTCAATATCTCTGAAACTATTACCGATATCGCCCTGAAATTGTGTGCGGTGATAAAGGGCACTACTAGAAGTTCACCTATGAGACTTTCAAAAAACGGGTGACTACAAAACCAACATGGCGGCCAAGCGAAGTTGAGACATTTTAATAGACTTTTCTCGCGATTTAACTATCCAAATGTAATGAAACTTGGTACAGCAAATGTTTATACAGATTGTAATGCACTGGAGTCTAATTTAGTTCAATTGTTTACATAACCTCAAAATGGCGGCTGTGTGAAATATATCACTGACATTCTATATCTCCAAAACTATTACAGATATCACCCTGCAATTTTGTACGGCGATAAAGAGTACTGATACAAGTTTACCTATGTATATTTCATAAACCTGTAAAGTACAAACCGAACATGGCGACCAAGCGAATTTAAAATATGTTAATAGACTTTTCTCGTGATTTAACTCTCTGAGCGCAGTGTAATGTGGTACAGTAAATGATATTGCAGCTTGTAATGCGCTGCCATCTAATTTAAATCAATTGTTTACATAACCTCAAGATGGCGGCTGTGCGAAATTTTAAAATTAAGTTTTAATTTCTTGTGTCGTAATCATGCGATCGAAGTGAAAGTTTGAATATTGAATTATCCTTGAATGGTACATAACTCTATGGCCTATACATATAACAATCCTAAATGACGAGCGTCCGAAATATTTAGACGGTTCTCAATATCTATGAATCTTTTACAGCAACCAAACTGAATTTTTTAATGTTCATAGAGACTATGAACATATGTTCACCTATAGGACTTTCAGTAACCTGGTGAGCACAAATCCAACGTGGCGGCGGCGCGAAGTATAAATATTTAAATGGACGTTTCTCGCGAATTAACTATCCGAGTACCGTGAAAGGTTGCACGTTAAATGCTTATACAAATGTTGATCCACTGGCATCTAATTTATTTCAATTGTTTGCATAATCACAAGATGGCTGCTGTGCGTAATTTTAAAATCTCGTTTTTAATTCTTGTGTTCTGATCATGCGATTGAAGTTTGAATACCACACGTACACAATAATCTTAATGTAATAGTACAAAAATAAAAATCCAACCTGGCGACCATCTGAAATATTTAGACGGTTCTCAATATCTACGAATCTGTTACAGCAATTAAACTGCAATTGTGTATGTTGATAGAGGCAATTAACATGAGCAGGATATATGAAAATAGGCTGTATAGTTCTTCACGGAACTACTTGTTTATTGTGTCGAAAAATGCGACCTAAAATATTTTTCATGAAAAGAGAGCGGTTATTTAATTGTTGTTTTTTATGAATATTAATCAAAGTATCATTTAATTATGATGATGACTGTCGTTTTAAGGGGCGGAACAGCAAGGTCATCTGTCCCTGTAATACCGGTAATGTACACAATTACCCTATTATAATAATGAACCCCCCTCCCCAGAGGGAAATCCTGCGTACGCCACTGGTCATACCATATGCTCTTTGAATCTTGTGCACTCTTTCTTCTACATCAGTTTTTTCTAAGCCCTTCTTCTGAATTATTTCCCCCAAATATTTGATCTTATCTACCCTCTTAATTTGACCAATTTTTGTTATTAGGGTTTCTGGAGCATATCATAAATTTTGTTTTTTTCGTCAGAAATCTTTAAACCGGTTTTATTAATAGATCGATTTGTACTGTTGCATGAGCTAAGTTTTCAGAAAGTATGGCAAAATCATCAGCAAATGCCAGACAATTTACTTTAACACCACTTTTTTTTTCTCCCTGGTGTTATAGGTGATATATTCTGCTCCTTCAATTTCTTATTCCAAATTCGTACTATTTTTTCCAGGATACAATTGAATAAGAGTGGAGATAAACCATCGCCTTGCCTTACACCTGTATTTATTTTGAATGGTTTTGAAATTTCTCCCCGAAATTTTACCTTTGAAATAGTGTCTGTGAGGGTTTTACGGATTAGGTTTGCCAGTTTAGATTTAACTCCAAATTCTCTGATTACTTAATCTAGAGTTTCCCTGACGACAGAATCAAGAGCCTTTTTAAAATATACAAATGTCACTATTATGGGGTTAGAAGATAATTGAATACCTCCGGGCAAGAAGGTTGTAACCCACACTTAGTCGCAAAGTTAGGTTTCAATGCAAAAAGGTTGTAATCGAGGCTTGAGTTGCGTCGGCAGATTAATGTTGGCAAACCTGACATATTTCCGTTATATTTTTAATGATAAAGTGTAGGCCGGGAGCAATAAGATTGTAACAATGGCTGACCAAGGAAGCATGACTGCGAGTCCGAAGTTCTTAAATGGTAGAAATAAAGGAAGAAAACGTAAAGTAAACTTAAGGGAGTGGTCAAGAAACGTAAGAAAACATAGAATGAATACAGGACAACCAAATATAGGACACAGAAATACACCGAAACCAGGGAAAGTATCATGTGAAGAGGTGGGTGCATAAAGGTTGTATGACTTAAGCTTTAGGTAACCACAGTACACCTGTAAGGGAATAAAGATACATTTTGTTTCATTATTAGGGTATTGATGTTGTAACAGTGTTGTTGCAGAATGAACTGGTTTGTTACAGGAAATATAATATAGAACTACAGTACCTATATAAAACTATCAAAAGGTTGTAACCCTCAAGTTGTCCATGAGTTACAACCTTTTTGCAGGGAAAATAATTGCTTTCTTAATTCTTTACAAAATGTAGCATTGTTTGATATCCGTCAGTGTAAGGCATTGTTAGAGATGTGATATGCCATGCAATGAAACGCATAGGTTGATTTAAAAAATGTAATTCTGCTAGCAATATAACTTTCTTGTTTTCTGAAAAAATTAATTTTTGCATGTTACAACCTTCTTGCCCGGAGGTATTCAATTGTCTGTGTCGAAGTATGGACTTAAGGTTGAATATGTGTTCTGAGAAAGATCTGCCTTTTCTAAATCCTCTTTGATATTCACCTAAATTACTGTCAAGTGTTGCTTCAACCCTGTTTAGTAGTATTGTTGAGAATATCTTGTAGGCCACTAGCAAAATAATTATTGACATCATGCTTATTACCTTTCTTGTGCTAAGGATGTATTAGGGCCACTTTCCATTCATTCGGGATCGTTTTCGTTTTCCAGATTTCTTGAAAAATGATCTCAAGGTCACCTATGATTTTTGGTTGAGACCACTTTATGAGTTCGGCCGTAATGGAGTCTTCTCCACTAGCAGCAACTCCAACTGAAACCCCGGAAAAAATGCGAACTACAAGCCCGCTGTACTCTCTGTCATTCTGACTGACGGAGCTAGCGCTCACGCAGGGTCACACTTCAAGTTGCTGAGCTCTATCTTTGTTCTTTTTAAGGGTTTTAATTGCTTTTTCAATTTCCTCAATAGTAGGCGGTTGATCTGTTTCTAAATGTTCATGTAATTCTGGAAATTCTAGCTTGATGTTTGGTTCTCCACAGTTCAGAAGTCAATCAAAGTACTTGGCTAGTATTTCACAATTCTCGATATCAGTTAGACCTAGTCTGCCGTTTTCATCTTTGAAGCAAATACTTGGAGCTTGATAGCCCTTTAAATTATTTTTGAAAGTCTGATAGAAATTTCTGGAATTGTTTTTGACAAAATTATCCTGCTTATCAACAAGTTGTGACTTTTCAAACGAGCGTTTAGTACTCTTTATGATTCTTGCTGTTTCTTTCCTTTATTGTTTAAATTGATCAAAAAGTTCATTATTTCCAGAGCATTTCCATCTTTTCCATAATTTTGTTCTTTCTGCTAGAGCTTCTTCACAACTTTCATTCCACCAAACTTTCTTTTTCGATTTAGCTAAGCCAAATACATTCTTTGCTGCATTATTGATTTCTTTGGATAATTCATGCCAGTTACCTGGTTTAGTTATTTTAATTTCTTCCTGAAAGAGTTTTATTTCTTCTTGTGTTATGTTGAGTCGATCTGTGTTATATTTAATAAATTTATGATTTCTTCTTTGGTTTTTATGTGGGAGAAGTTGAAGTTTAATTTTGGAGAGATAGTGGTCAGAGTCAAATTCTTTATTTCTTATTACTTTTACATTCATAATTTCTTTCATATTCTTACGAGATATAGCCACATGATCCAATTGGAATTCTCCTAACATTGGGTTAGGAGAAATCATTTTTAGTTTTTCTGGGCAGTTTCCTGAAGAATGTTGACATTAATTTCAACTGAAAGGTTTTGCAGAGGTTAATCAGTCTCATGACATTTGTATTTGTTCTTTTATGGGCTGGATATTCCCCTACTATTTTTGATAAGCTTTTTCTCTCCCAATGTGTGCATTAAAATCCCCCAGTAGTATCACCAAATTTAATTTTGGAATTTTTGATATTTCATCATCCTTAAAGTTCCCAAAATTCTTCTACTTTACTTTGATTTTTCTTGTTGTCTTCATTTATTGGAGCATGGCAGTTAACAACAGTTTTATTTTTATTTTTGCATTTAATTGTAAGGAGAGAGATTCTTTCTGATCTAGATTTGAATTCTGTTATATTGTGTACTATGTTTTTATGAACATAAAAAGCAGTGCCCAGTAGTGACATTCCTTTCATGATTATAATTGTTGGTTTACCCTTAAATATTCTATTATTATTATTATTATTATTATTATTAATCCTTAGTACGTCCATATTACTGTAGAATTAAGGCAGAAATATTCATTTTTACGAGTATAAGATTGTTTTCATCCTGGTGTAGTGGCTAACATTCTTGGCTGTTGTCCCGGAGGTCCGGGTTCAATTACCGGCTCTACCAAGAAATTTAATTATGGTCTGAGGGCTGGATCGGGGTACACTCCGCCTCGTGATTCCCACCTCAGTCATTCTGGAAGTGGTTTTCCGTGGTTTCCCCACTTCTACACCAGGCAAATGCCGGGTACCGGTACCTGACTTAAAGCCACGGCCTCTTTCTACCCAAATACAAATATACACACTCGTTCAGACATCACAGTGACACAGGTTATCAGAAAATTCTACACACACCTAAGTACACGAGGCTACATGACCACGATGCCGCAAAGCCCCTAAAAGAATCAACAACTCCTAAGTGTTACATTCATGTATCGTAAATAAGTCTTATCGTGTAAATTAGGACACACATTTTCCAGTGCTGGAGGTGTGTTGATTTGACGTATCTAAAGTAACGATAAAGGCCATTTTGCTGTCTTAAAAAAAAGGTTTCTTGCCTGAAATGACTACAACGTATGGACATTGAGTTTTGAGTTTAAAATTGTTGCTCGATGCTTTATCCCAATCGTGCACCTAGTAGGTATTCATTGATCTCAAGGCTGCATACGACACTGTTTGGAGGGAAGGTCTGATTTACAAACTACTTCGAGTAATTCCCTGCAATACCATTGCCAATCTTGTCAATAACATGATCAGAAAGAGACTGTTTAGAGTTGTTATAGGTAGTACAGTTAGTGCACAAAGGAAATTGAATGACGGATTACCACAAGGTTCTGTCCTGGCTCCACTTATTTTCAGTTGTACAGTACATCATAAGGAAGTTAACAGGCACAACATGGGGAGCACATCCTAGTACTGTGAGAGCCTCTTCTATTGCGTTATGTTACTCCGACGGAGAATACGCAAGCCCAGTATGGTACAATTCCAGTCATGCCAAAGTGGTAGATGTTGCACTTAACGATACTTGTCGTATTATTACTGGGTGCCTTAAGCCCACTTCGCTGGACAAGCTGTACACCCTTGCTGGTATCGCACCCCTGATATCCGCCGAGAGGTATCGGCGAAATAAGAAAAAAAAAGGGCAGAAACTTCTGTATGGACATCGACCTGCAAAACCTCGACTAAAATCTAGGAAAAGCTTCCTCAGAACAACAGGATCTCTTGTCGGGACTTCACAACAATCCCGAACCAATTTGTGGCGTGCAAGGTTCTATAGTCCTGGACAATGGTTTCCACCCTCTGAAAAACTACCAGCCGGTTTCACAGAGAAATGGAGTACATGGAGATCACTCAATAGACTTCGGTCGGGTGTCACAAGATACAAAAGCAACTTAATGAGATGGGGTTTCCATGTGGAGTCGCCGTCTTGTGAATGTGGAACAACGCAGACGTCTTACCATCTGCTTCAGTGCAGTCGGTGCCCAACAACTTGCACGCTAGAGGACCTGTTACATGCAACACCTAATTCCATAGAGGTCGCCAACTTCTGGGCAGCTATAGTTTGACAAATTGAAATGTAAAATTTTGTATATAATATTATGTAGTCTATTTATTGTATATTCAATTTCAAACTGTAAGTGTTTATGACACGAATGAATGAATGAAGTACTGTACATGGGTGATATGCCAAGGACGGAATCAAGGACATTTGGGTATGCAGACGACTGGGCGATAGTTACAAGAAGTTCAAACCTAACGACAACTGAGATCACACTAACAACAGACCTGAGTGTCCTAGGGGACTACTTTCGCAAATGGAGATTACAGCCTAGTATGACCAAAACAGAAGTTTGTTTCTTCCATTTGAATAATCGCATGGCTAACATGGATCTCAAGGTGTACTTTGATAACGTCCTTCTGCCACACAATCGGCATCCCAAGTACTTGGGTGTTACTTTAGACAGAACCTTATCCTTCAAACAACATGGTTTGAAATCTGCTGCTAAGCTGATATCATGCAACAACATCATCCAGAAACTATGTGGAACAACATGGGGCTCTAATGCATCAACTCTTCGATCTTCTGCAATTAGCCTCGTTCTATCTGTAGCTGAATATCGTGTCCCTGTGTGGTTTAAACAGCCCTCACATAGGGAAGATCGATGTTGAACTCAACAAGACCATGCGATTGATATCTGGTACCATTAAATGCACCCCTATTCAATGGCTTCCTGTTCTGAGCTACATTCCTCCTCCCCATCTCCGCAGGTGTAATGTCCTGGTCAAAACATACCACAAGACACTTCAAAATCAGGATCTCCCTATTCATACTGATATACCTGCTGCTTATCTATCCAGACATCGCTCAAGGCAGCCCCCTGTGAAGACAGCTACGAGACTTATCAATGAGAACTTGGACATATTCCAGCAGTGGTCTCATGATTGGAAGAGTTTTGCTCCACAATGAGTGCCGAGACATGCCATCTGTCACATCTAAAGTACCTGGCTTTGATCTTCCTCGTCGGTTATGGTCGAAATTAAACCGGATCAGGATAAATTCTGGTGTCTGAGTGGACTCTTTGTTCAAGTGGAACAGGTTACCTTCTCCAAAGTGTGACTGTGGAGCCGATAGACAAACGGTGAAGCACAACATTCAGGACTGTCCTCTAACAGCCTATGGTGGTAACATAATGGATTTTATCTTCGCCAGTGACTCCTGCTTCAGTGGACTATATTTTGAATTTAGATGTTAAATTATGAGCCTATCTTCTTTTCAATATTTCATTAAGCTGTGATATGATGCACTGTAAGTGTGTACCATACAATACGATTAATAATAATACCGTACGTCACAAAGAAAATCCTTTCCATAGGGGGGAAAGTTTTTAAATGGAAAAGACCAGTAGAATAAAACAAAAATGAAATCTTGAAAAGTACTTAGAGATAATTATTATTGGTGGTTTTACAAGTACGTAGAGAAACTAAAAATGATTTTTTCTACATACTAGTATGTAACAGCTTCGTCAGAAACTGAAACCTGACGATAAGCCGCGATGAAAGGCATTTTCGAAAATAGTTCTGGCATTCCTTATAATCATGATTTACCAGATCTATGCCATCACATTCAAGCAGCTACCGGTATTCCAAATGTTACACCTACAATGCTACAAAACACACGGGGAGTGGTAGAATAAGCTACAGATTCGACGTCTGTCGCGCCACTGAAGGTGCGCATGTCGAGGGGAGTATTGTTGGGTACTGTATGTAGAAAATCATTTTTAGTTTACATACTTGCAGAAATAAACTGCCAATTATCTCAATTAATTTTGAAGATTTTTGATTTGTAACATCTTTCCGCTCGGTTGCTGGATAGTTTTGTGGGAGTGATTTTGAAAATTGGGGACGGAAGTCAATCGGGCGGAAGTGGATCGGACGGAAGTGAAGACGCACTGCCAGAAAAATGGTACGGAAGTGAATCGGGCGGAAGTGGATCGGACGGAAGTGAAGACGGACTGCCAGCTGGATGTACAATTGAAAATGTGTGTATTGGAAACAAGGCAGTAGCGCGAGAATGTTATGGCAATACTGTAGGCAGTGCATTTAGCAGGCACTGGTTTGACGAGCACAGTGGCAAATGTTTCATCGACTTTCATTTGTCATTGAGCAGTTTATGGAGCTTCACGTTCAAGGTTGAATATCACATGGGGTAGGACAAAGACGACAAATGACATTTAAGTAAGCGGCATTATTGTCAAGCTCTGGGTGAGTAGTCAAATATTAAATGCATAACAGAATGTTGTTATATGAGTGGAATAAAAGCTGTATTTTCATCATATGTGAGACTAGGTCATTTCATGATTGTAGGAAGCCATATATTGATTGTTTACGACGAACTGTATGAGAGCCTTGAGAATAATGAATGCTATAGTTACTGAGGAATGTGCTCACAGTATTTGCGAGTACTGTCGACGTTGTGTGTCACTTTGTTATTATGAATTATTAATGTAAAAGGAAGGAAGGAAGCTTGTAGTTTTGCGTGTCCGTTAATCTCACGATCATGATCCACGGTACCTCCCTTTTACGTGGAATGCGAACCACAGGACATGGCATTTCAATTCGAAAATCTCACATGTATTGACCGGGAATCAAACCCGGTCTACCTTGGTGAGAGACCAACAGCTTGACCGCTGCGCCACAAATGTGACAGTAGCATATCACCAATTCAATCTATACATTCATCATAGTACCAGTATGAAAATGGAGTGTAAATTAACATTTTAAGAATGTCCAAGCTGTGTAGTATACGAGTAGGATAACATGTCAGATGTTACACATCATATACGACTACTGTAAGGCTCGTATCTTTTTTTTAATTGTACATCAAAGTTGGATACGCTGTATTTGAAAATAGGCTCCAGGTAGTTAGTTCTTAACGGAACTAGGCTACTTATTTTTAGTCTATTTTCATTTATGAAATCATTTATGAAACAAGATGTTCAGTAAAGAACATATAGCCTACTTTCTCCTAAATGCATGGGTATAGTCAGTGCTTGATTTGAAAAATAAGAGGTTCCGGTACTGTGGGCTACCGGGTGGGGCATTATGGAATATTGAAATATAGAGTTCTAAAAACGATATTTTTACGCTTTTCTGAACACCTTTAAAAATTAATCAGTGGACAAAATAGCAATCTAATTTTGATTGCAATTTTAAATTAAATTGAGTCTGCTGTAGCAACATTTTTCTTACCATAGCCGTTGGCCTATATTAAATGTTAATGTAAGCCAACTAGATTACCATTCAAACAATGTACATTATTTCAATGTATTTTAACGTAATATAAAAAATTAAATTCATTCGGTTTGAAAACACACACATGTTCACCAACAATCTTTCATTTCTGGTTTTATAATTTTGTCTTTACAGTTTTATTAAATAATTAATTATTATAAAATGTGCTGTAATTAAACATGTTTTCCCTCACAGTTTATAAAATTGTCCAAAGTTTAGAAGAGTTTTCGTTGTATGTGCCTTGCTGTTAGTATCCAGAGCGGACTGCCGTCCCCGAAGCAGCCAAGATTCCAAGTACTTTGAAGTACAGTCCAGTCAAAGACCAAGTTGACCTTGACTTACAACTAACGTTCCACAGTTCTAAAAATTATGTTATATATTTGACTTTTACCCCGATCAGAGGTTTCGGTACGGCGAACCGGTGCGTACCGTCACAAATCTAGTCCTGGGCATAGTCATAACTAGGGCCCGGATGTTTAGGTAGCTTAAACCTTCACTTTAGGTTTCTTGTATTCGAAAAATAGGTTATTTTAGGTTTTTCTTCCAGGATCAATACAGGGAGCAATCATTTTCTGTTTTTCATATTTCTGTGAAATCTATTTATGAACTTATTACACAAAAGTTTACATTGTCACTTACTTGTGCCGGGCTTCTCTCCGTCTCCTTTCCTGTCGGCCTATCTTGGTCAACTCTTGCTCTCTTCCGACCCCGACTGTATTAGGGTATCCGAGGCCTAGGAAGTCTCTTCCTTCCCCGCTTTAATTGGCCCTTGTTTCATCCCTTCTGATACCCTCCTTCTGCAAGGGGTCAGCCTTTTCTTTTTTCATGTTATCTCCTGCCTTCTGCTCAAGGCCCTCAAGGAAGCAGGGTGTAAGTAGCTCCACCACTCCGGGTGCACCCTGGATATTGCTACACCCTCAGGGGCTCACGGCTGGTGAGTTTAGGAGTTGGCGATCCAGAGGGATTCCTTAACTGGGTCCATTTTTTTCCACTGAATTTGGGGCGGGCCCTCTCCTATTTCCCCTTTCCCATCTGTATTTCATGGCTCTCCTTCCTCCCAAGTCCCTCAATCCTCATTCTTCGAGGGTTCAGGGCATTTCATTTCTTCCTGTCCTTTATTTGCCTTATCCTTTAGTTGTTTACCATTTCTTCTTCTAGTATGTAAGTCTGTAGTTAGTATTAGTTATAGTCTTCATTCTCATCTCATCTTTCACTATCACCCAACCATTAGGGGCCGATAACCTAGATGTTAGGTCCCATAAAACAACAATTATCATCATCATCGTACTGCATTTAACGGTAGTAACCTGAACTATCCTACTGCTTGTAATCGCGGTGGAAATAATTTTACGATGCATTTCAATGGGGAAATAACATTATTTATTTGAAAAAGCCAAAACGGCTATTTAGGTTATTTTAGGTGTCAACCCCTCATTTTTTTATTTATTTATTTATTTTTTTATTTTTAGGTGAAATTAAATTCACATATTCTGCTCCAGGAAGTGTGAAACGAACATATATGTTGAAATTTGTGAATTACATAGCCAGGAAAAAAATAGGTAAAAAACTAAGAATCCGGGCCCTAGTCATAACTCATTGTCCTTTTCAAGGAGTATTGTATGTTGGTTGTAGTAGCTCGTTGAACAACAACGTGCTATATTATATATTGACTAGCAGAAGTACCCGTTCTTTGAACGGTCTTCGATATTAATAAACGTTATCATTTGAGCTACTGTTGCAATGGTTAGGGGATTGTCATTCCTTTATCAGAGCGAAGTTAGATTTCTGGGAATATCAGAAGACACAAGGGCCTTAAAATGTGGTGTTCGGAATTTTGTGTATCACATTGAGAAGCGCAACATATTATGCTTTGGTCGTCCTCCTACGATAATTTTTATAGTTCGCCTATTTTAGCATGTATTTTGAAAAGTTCTTTCCTAAACGCACCCTTCTATGAGAAATGCGGTGAAGAGTTTTATAAATGATAGGTGTATTGACTCTCATGGATACCATACCTAATTTTACGTTGCTTCAAACATCCAAGCACGAGTTATTGGCGTACATAAAGATACACAGAAAGGCTGACAGACAAATCCATTGACTACAACATATTGTTACGTGCCACCCACTAGTGGCACTTTTGTTAACCGGATTACGGTGGGTAGAAAGCACAACACCAATTACTGCTTTAAAGAGAAGTTAGATTTATTGCTTGCAGGAAGATACACTACTCATCAGCAAATACAAGCAATTGGAACCTTACTCCAGTTTCCTCAAGTCTCTTGCTTATGGAGAGCACTTGCCCTCTTTCACTCGTCAACAGTTAATCTTCTCGCTAATGAGTCTTGTGGCCTTGACAGAACTACATGCAACTCTCCCCTATGTACTGTACCCATGTGAGTAATCTCGATGGAAAATATGCTTCTGCCTCCAGCTAGCGTCAGGTCTCAGGCGTGTACCGTTCCCCCATTGAGCAGTTGCATATTTTGGATTTGAGGCTAAAAGGTATCAACTCTACAATGATAAGGCACAACTCTACTCTAAAGACTTTAATTCAGTAAAACTCATGGCTTCAAACAAAATAATAAGAACACAATCCCAATAAACAATACACAAACAAACAAAGTTACTCCTATAATCCACTAATTATTCACATAGCTGAACAAATTAAATCCATATCATTATTCAATCCTTTACCAATATGTGGGCTTTAAACTTCACTCAAGTGCGCTGATGCACATGTAACGTTTCACAAACTGCACTATTACACTCATGTCACCTAATGTGACTTCTTTAAATTCACAAAGTTACTTGTTTCTTACTATACATCTTAATTTACATCATGTGTACTGTCGGTGTTATATCTCTCTCTCCCACCGAATGCTTTCATGCATTAGCCAACTCATGGTTTGCACTACAATCTACTTGCAACACCACAATCACGTAAATCTACCCCTCCACTCCCCTCTTTTTATAGTTCCACTGCATGCCATTGTGATTTCAATAAATAACTTCTGTTATCGTTGTGTCGGATAGTATCATTACGCTACCCTAGCGAGCGTAGCCTGTGGCATCAAGTAACCAACTTCATTAACTAGATGTTACCGTCAGTATCAAATGCAACTTCCGACCATTCGTTAGATTGCTAAAATTTTATATCATCAGGGTAATGTATGATTAGCAATGTGTTTTTAAACCACACACATTCATTACACACTATAACAATTCTTCCTTTCAATACAAGCAAGGTCTTAAATCTGTCCACTCAAAACGTGAGCCTTCACAGTTTGTTTAGCAACCCCAGCCCCCTTGGAGTTGCCTGTATACAATGGAACAGAGTAGGGGCGTTCACAGCTGTAAATCGTCCCTTGTCTCCCTGATTCCTGGACTTTACCTCCCCAAGCAGTATTACGCTCTTGAATACAGCATTGTGGTCACAATGATCCACGTGATCCCATATGATCTAAACTGAATATTATGCAATGGTTCTGGGTGAGCTTGAATATTTAATCCTAGCCTTAGGACATTAATAACGGCCTCAACAGGTCCGTATCATACTATGAAGGCACGAGATTCATAAAACACAGGTGTAGAGGTTAGCCGGTATCTTAATAAAATATTACGGTCAGTCAACAGCTGCCGCCAATGGATTCACTTCACAAGAGCCGAATCATTCAATAACAAATTCGCGGGCAATCTGGTATAGTGTAAGGGTTTCCAATGTTCTCCCTTCACTTACCACAGGATTCGAACCCGGAACATTTCATATCCATCATCGGAGATAGGGTACACACTAAATACGCTCCGGCATAAATTAATATCTCTGTACGCGCCATGGCTGTACAAGATTCCATACGTCGATTAGATCACCTGGCTTCTACCTGTAACTATGATCTCGCCCTATATTAAAGAGAACTCTATCTGTTACTCTACAAGCTTACACACAAGCCACAAATTCAATTCACTGTCAAGCTCCTTCATTTCCTTGCATAATTATATTCCCATTAATGCAATATATTTAATATTAACTTTTTCTCTTCCCTTAATGTAATCTACTGCTTGGCTAGATAAATAATCCAATTAGAGTAAATATTTCTGGCTTACAACCTTTCATCCTGATGTATTCAATTATACCGTTTATCATTATTATAATTATTATTATTATTACTGACATAAATTATTTTTCCGACACAACGTAACCGTTTCAATAATCGAACATCAGTGTTCGTTAAGTTTTACATAACTGAATTGCCATTTTATTAACAATATTAACAGTGGTAACGATTAATCCACTCTCTGATGTATTCAACATCTTAACTTTACTGAAATCAAACATTAAACACATGAGGGTATGCCTCCTAAAATTGATTCTTACTGGCATATCTTATACTTCCGAAATCACATTACATGCAGTTGCTATACTTCTATAATAACATGATTTGTGGGGTACTTACGTCGGCTATCCAGGTGGCTCCAACCACCATATTCCAGTGTCACCTGCCATTGGCATACTTAGTACACATTGCCATACTGCTAATACACATCTTATATGACATCTGATTCATAAACACACGACACTTTGCCATTTTTATAATGAAGCTAATGCTTTCAAAACACATGACACTTTATAACACTGGATATATTATTAATTTAAGAGATATTTTACATAAAATCACTGCACAAACACACGTTACACTTTATATTCCTGATTGGTTGAAATTCCCTGGCATATATCAGAAGTGCAGGTGCGGACGGCCCTTTCTTCGGTCCTACCCTCTCCTGATTGAACATCTCGATCATCTGCTCACGGATTCACCAATAGTCTCTCGATCATCCCTTGATAACCTTCCTGATATTGCAGTGATATGCTTACATATCGTCATGAACGCTACTTATTGGTATACTCCAGATATGTATAACCAATCACTATTCTTACCGCGCTCAACATTGTACATTATATTTACATAAATCATTACTTTCAACAGTTCTGCCTAGTATATCACACGGCACTTAATAAACAATATATAACAGTCTTACTGCACGGCTTCCCAAATTGAAGTCCGAGCCTCCTCTCTTAACTTCTGTAATACGCATTTCGCATAATCAAGCTTGTTGATTACCGACTCCATTCTTATTTCATGACCATGCATGAATATATTCTCACTGGTGCGTTACACTGCACAGCTAACATGCTGATTACCAGTAAAATGTTTAAGTCTTTGTGTGCGCGCCTGGGCGCTCCGTAACTTTCAAACACAACAAGTCCCACCAACTGCAAGTTCCAACTGTGTTCCAACTGCAAGTTCCAACTGTGTGCCAACTGCGTGCGACTCCAAGTTCCGACTGTCTCTCTGACTGGGTCCACCCTCTTATATCTGTTTCACACAAAAAAGTAGGGCAAGAATTCCCGCGCTATACCAGCTCCTCTCCCAGGATGATTCTGGTCTTGGAATAATATTCATATTGTTCCTTTTTCTTCGCTGGTCACGAAAATGCATGTGTGCTCGAGGATCGATCGGCCAATTAATTAATATTAAATGCCTGATCCATGGCGTGGGGACGCTGTTTCTGTGGGAATCCCTGGCGACATCGTCAAACCCAGCCGCGAACATCCATAGTCCTATGTCCTTCCGCACTCCATTAAATATGCCTCAATTTCGCAGATTAAAGGCTCTAAAATTAGCCTCCTGGTTAAAGATTCACCTGTGTGCAACTCTCATGTCATTGCGTTACTCCAATCACGAGTAATCAATGATTTTCCTTGGGATCTTCCCATCCCACTCTCATTTCCATTCTCAAACGGGGAATAACCTGGTCATTATTCAACCCTCCGACCCCTTGCAGACGACTTAACTAGGTCAGCAAGATTGACGTGGCTCCAAGGGTCACCTCCCACAATTCTGGGGCTATTTGTAAAACGTCCAACTCTGGAACTTCTGTGTTTCAAGTCCAGCATAGCCTACTTCATGTAGTCCAAATAATGCTATCTTCCACTCATTTCCCTGCATTATTTCACTAAATAATGTCAGTATCAACTGATATCACACCAGTGATTAAATATATAATTTCCTCTAGGGGTTCTTACAACGAAACACCCTCAACAGATCTCGGGTTCGTTCCCTGGTGGAACTTTCATTCAGAGCTCAACTTATCTCCGAGATCCACGTTCGATACCAGTCAGCATGACCCCCTCGGGTTCAGTACACAAATTACAGTTACTTACGAAAACCTGCTACACGCTATCAGTGAAATCACACTCACTCAAAACACAGGCAGTCCCCTGTATGCTTCTCACTTCCTCGCTGTCAAAAGAAACGGCTTCACTAGGGGTTTCGCAAGTCACCACACTTCTGTCGCTCAGGATAACCGCTCGCAGTAGCTCGTAAAACACAACAACAACTGCTTGACCGGTCGCTCTTATATACCAGGCCGGTGACTCAATAAATGCTTCTTGACCCATCCAGGGTTCACCGATTCTCGAAGTTTCCTTCACTGGCGGAGTCACGAATATTCTGGACCATCCCTTTGTCCTAGTAGTCCTGCTGCATAAGGCGCACGCAATACGCTGAGGCAGGGCACAGCCCAGCCCTGGGGCAGTTGTGACTCATGCGGTGAGCGATGACAAAAACTCACAGCCGTAACACCACCCCCTTCCTAAAAGGCTGATCGTCCCGAACAATCATTGGTCCATATGTGTCCCTCCGTAGGCTGCCAGGCGATCTCGATGCACGATCTTCATCTTCGCCCTCGGGCTCCGCTGGATCCTGTAGACGACATCATTGATCCCTTTCACGACTCGGTACGGGCCCTCCCAGGACTTCTGCAGTTTGGGTGACAGGCCTTTCATCCGTAATGGGTTGAAGAGCCAGACCAGGTCGTCCTCGTGGAATCCGCCGGCATCCGTCTGCTGGTCGTATCGGGTCTTCATTCGGTCGGTCTCGATCCGCAGTTTCCTCCTCGCGAACGCGTGCACGTCCTCCAGTTGGTCGACCAGTTCTTGAAAATACTGGCTTAAGGGAACGGATCATTCCCAGGTCGGCCGAAGGCAAGATCGACAGGTAGACGGAGCTCCCTCCCAAACATGGCCTGGGCTGGTGTGCACCCGGTGGCTTCATGCACGGCGGCGCGGTAGGCCAGGAGAAACAGTGGAAGATGTTTGTCCCAATCCCTCTGGTGCTCGCTGACGACTATTCGGAGATGGTTCTCGATGGCGCGATTGAATCGCTCTACCATCCCGACGAACTGAGGGTGTAGCGGCGTTGTCCTTGTCTTCCGGATTCCCAGCAGCTGGCATAGGTTCTGGAACACCTGCGACTCGAAGTTCCTCCCTTGGTCGCAGTGCAGCTCCAGGGGTACTCCGTACCCGCTGACGAATTCCTTCACCAGGGTCTCTGCAATCGTCGCGGCTTCCTGGTTAGGGAGCGCATACGCCTCCGGCCATTTGGTAAAGTAGTCGCTGACGAACAATATGTAGCGGTTCCCTGCCTCGCGCAACGGGAATGGCCCAGCACCATCGATGGGCACTCTCTCCATGGGGCCGCCCACGTTGTAGGTCTTCGGTGGACCCCGCCGTCTTCGTCCTGGGCCCTTGCTGGCTGCGCAATCGTGGCACCTCATGCAGTGGTTCTCCACGTCAGCTCGGCATCCGATCCAGTAGAACCGCTCTCTCAGCTTCTCCAGGGTCTTCTTTATCCCTAGGTGTCCACCAGATGATCCTCCATGGACTTCCTTCAGGACTTCCTCCGTCATAGCCTTTGGAACGACGACTTGTTCCCGAGATGTCTTCCCGTCGGTGCTTTCCCAGGCGCGGCAGATGAGGCCATCCCTTACAATCAGCGAGTCCCACTGCGCCCAGTAGGACTTAAACTTTGGGCTGCAGTCACTCACAATGTTCCACCCGGGTCTGGGGACACAGGCCCTCTTCAATTCGGCTATCAGTCCCAGGTCATCATCTTCTGCTTGTGCCCGCGTGAAAGATTCGCGGCTCCAGTTCCCTTGAAGTTCCACAGTAGTCCGTCGGCACTGTATCCCGGTGTTCTCCTCCCTCCTAGCATAGAAGGTGCAGTCTTCGGGGCATGGTCTTCGTGACAGGGCGTCGGCATTAGAATGCAGTTGGCCTTTCCTGTGCTGGATCTCGAAGTTGTACTGTTGAAGCCTCTCTAACCCCCGCGCGAGTTGACCCTCGGGCTGTTTGAAGTTCAGGAGCCACCGCAGGGATGCATGGTCGGTTCTGATGAGAAATTCTTGCCCGTACAGGTACTTGTGGAAGTGTTCGATGGTCTTCACGATGGCGAGCAGTTCCTTCCTGGTGACGCAATAGTTCCTCTCTGGCTTTGACAAGGCTTTGCTGAAGTAGGCCACTACTCTCTCCTCGCCGTCCACTATTTGCGACAGGATTCCCCCTATACCAAAGTCGCTGGCATCGGTATCGACGATGAACCTTATTCCAGGTCTGGGGTAGGCCAGAATAGGCGCGGTGCACAGAGCCTGCTTGAGTTGTTCGGAGGCACTGTGGCATTCTGCTGTCCATGTGAAGAGTTGGTCCTTCTCAGTCAGTCGATGTAAAGGTTTGGCGATGTCGGCGAATCCTTTCACGAAGCGACGGTAATAAGTGCAGAGTCCCAAGAAGCTTCATAGTTGGGACTTGTCCTTCGGAACTGTCCACTCCCTCACAGCTGCGGTCTTCTCTGGGTCGGTGCGCACCCGCTCCTCGGAGACGATATGCCCAAGGTACTGTACCTGCTTCTGGAAGAGCTGACACTTCTTGGGGCTCAACTTCAGCTGGGCAGCCCGTAGCTTCATCAAGATCTCCTTCAGGTTGCTGTAGTGCTCCTCGAAGCTTCTCCCCAGAACCATGACGTCGTCTAGGTAGACCAGGCAGGTCTTCCAGTGTAGTCCCCTCAGAATGGACTCCATTAGCCTGTCGAAGGTCGCAGGGGCGTTGCACAGACCGAATGGCATGACGGTGAACTGCCAGAGCCCGCTGCCCACAGAGAACGCCGTTTTCTCGCGGTCCTTAGGGTGGACCTCCACCTGCCAGTAGCCACTCTTCAAATCCAAGGTGGAGAACCATCTTGACCCTGATATGGTGTCCAGCGTGTCGTCGATCCGGGGTAGAGGGTAGCTGTCCTTCTTCGTGACGTCGTTCACACGCCTGTAGTCCACGCAGAACCTGGTGGAACCGTCCTTCTTCTTCACAAGCACGACCGGAGAACTCCAAGGGCTATGTGATGGCTCGATCACCCCTAGCTCCTTCATCTCTTCTACCATCCGGTCGACTTCGGCTAGCTTGGCGAGCGGGACACGTCGGAATGGGGCCCTAATCGGTGCGCTGTCCCCAACGTCGATTCTGTACTGGACCAAGCTTGTCCTGCCGAAGTCCTTGCTCCCCACGGAGAAGACGTCCTGGAATTCGCGTAGCAGGTCCTGAAGTTGGCGTGATTGTTCCTCGTCTAAATGGTCCTGGGATCCTTGGTACAGCTTCTGTAGTTCTTCTGGCAGTGCGCGTCTTCTTCGGTTGTCCGTCTGCAGGTGTCCGTCCGTCGTATCTGTGATGCGGGCAATCCAGGTAACGGGCTCGCAGACTCCTAGGTTGGTGTCCCGGTGAACCGTAATATCGTAGTCGTTCAGGTTGGACAGGCGGACGTACGGCCGAGACGTCATGTTGATGAGGGTCTTGGCAACTAGCAATCCTTTTGTCTGGATGTCCTCATATTTTGGCTCGATGACAGCCGCCACTCCCTCAGCAGTTCCGTCGACAATTACGGCGGCGCTGACCTCCGTCCTGGCGGGAACGATGACGTCCTCTCTCAGCCTTACTCGTTGTGCGGTGGCGGCCTCGTGTGCTGGTTGCAAAGCCAAGTTCCTCACCTCCGAAGTGCAGAGTGTTGGTACTCAGGTCCAAGATGATGTTGTTCTGGTCCAGGAAGTCCAGTCCGATGATCACTTCGTTTGATACGTCAGCCACAAGCACTGGATGCTTCACCGCCCGTCGACCAATGACGAGCCCCAGTGATGCTTCGCCATGTACCGGTGCGGTCTCTCCGGTCGCGGTTATTAGCTGGAGGTTCCCTTGTGTGGGTTGCACTCTCCACTTCGGGATCACGGTGGGATTGACGATGGTCCTCGACGCTCCCGTGTCGATCAGCATAGGCCAGCTCACTCCGTTGACGACTCCGTCAGGCTGCTATTGTCCCTCCGTAACTTCGTCACATGCACTTGGACTGCCGGGGCTTGACGACTGTCACAAGCCAACCTTTGCCCCCCAAGGCTGGCTAATACTCGTTTCCCTGGGCCGCGCGGTTTTCAGACGACTGATTTCCCGTCGGATACCCTCGGCGGCGGCGATCACCGCAGTCCTTGCTCAGGTGGCCTTTCTTACCGCAGGTCCAGCAGGTCGGTAGTCCTCTTCCGGGCCGCCTCTCCGGTTGCCTTCCGGCTGCGTCGTTGCTGGTGGTATCGCGAATATCGAAGAAACGGCTTAGCGCCTCCATTAATTCGTCGGCCAGGGGCTTGGTCTCGTTGGTTTTTACTGGATCGTCGACGTCCACTTGACGCACCCGCGCGTGCATTCTGGATGCCTGTTTTGCCGTTCGAACTCAAGTGCGTGGCTCAGCGCATCTGCCAGGGTCTTATTGCGTGCGAGTCGCAGCGCCTGTTGAGTGTCCGAGTCCCGTAGCCCGTCGGTGAAGGTCTGCGTCGCTATCTGCTCCAGAAAGTCGGCCGGCGCTGTTGGGTAGGCGAGCCTTACGAGACGTGCGATGTCCATCTCGAACTCCTGCAGGGTTTCCGCGTTCTTTTGCACCCGGGTCCGGAGCTGCATCTGGTAGGCATGCTGAAGATGGCTATCTCCATATCGGGACTCCATATGGGCGATCAGTGAAGCGTAGTCCTGGGATCCAGTCGGGATGGCCTGAAGGACGTTAAGGGCGTCACCTCTCAGCGCTACAATGAGAGCTGTAGCCTTTTCTGTGTTGTTCCAGTTATTTATGGAACAGGCCGCCTCGAACTGACGTAAGTAGGTGCTCCACGGGACCTTTCCGTCGAAGGTTGGGGGCGTCACTCTGCTATGTCCCGTTCCTGATATTCCCGGTGTAACGGTGGGCGGGCGTTGGCGCAGCTCGGCAACTTCCTCTCGTAGAGCGTTGAATTTTTCTTCCACCCCCGTCAGTGGGCGTTGGCGCAGCTCGGCAACTTCCTTTTGTAAGGCGTTGAATTTCTCCCCACCCCCATCAGCAGGCGTTGGCACCGCTCGGCAACTTCCACTTGTAAGGCGTTGAATTTCTCCTCCACCCCCATCAGCGGGCGTTGGCGCAGCTCGGCAACCTCCACTTGTAAGGCGTCGAACTTCTTTTCCACTGCTGCGACTTCCTCACGTAGGCCCTGTTCTAATTTCCTTTGGCTCTCCTCTAATTTCGTCAGCAGACACTCTTCCAGATTTTTCTGGCCATCCGGAAATTTGGCGGTTAGGTCCTCTACTAACTTATTCTGGCCGTCCTTCAGGTCCTCTGCTAACTTCTTCTGGCCATCCTCCATCTTCTTTTGGCCGTCCTCCATCTTCTTCTGGCCGTCTTCCATCTTGGCTTCAATGCCACTTAACTTTTCTAGCAATGCTGCCAATTGCGCCTCCATTTTAGTTGTTTGTCTTGTTAAGGGCATGCACTCTCAGGAAAATTAGAGAAAAATGACCTGCTCGGGTTTTGAAACCAGGACCGTCAGGTGTAGTGCTTGAGTTCGTAATCCGGCTTCTGACACCAGTTGTTACGTGCCACCCACTAGTGGCACTTTTGTTAACTGGATTACGGTGGGTAGAAAGCACAACACCAATTATTGCTTTAAAGATAAGTTAGCTTTATTGCTTGCAGGAAGATACACTACTCATCAGCAAATACAAGCAATTGGAACCTTCTTTTCCACTGCTGCGACTTCCTCACGTAGGCCCTGTTCTAATTTCCTTTGGCTCTCCTCTAATTTCGTCAGCAGACACTCTTCCAGATTTTTCTGGCCATCCAGAAATTTGGCGGTTAGGTCCTCTACTAACTTATTCTGGCCGTCCTTCAGGTCCTCTGCTAACTTCTTCTGGCCATCCTCCATCTTCTTCTGGCCGTCCTCCATCTTCTTCTGGCCGTCTTCCATCTTGGCTTCAATGCCACTTAACTTTTCTAGCAATGCTGCCAATTGCGCCTCCATTTTAGTTGTTTGTCTTGTTAAGGGCATGCACTCACAGGAAAATTAGAGAAAAATGACCTGCTCGGGTTTTGAAACCAGGACCGTCAGGTGTAGTGCTTGAGTTCGTAATCCGGCTTCTGACATCAGTTGTTACGTGCCACCCACTAGTGGCACTTTTGTTAACTGGATTACGGTGGGTAGAAAGCACAACACCAATTATTGCTTTAAAGAGAAGTTAGCTTTATTGCTTGCAGGAAGATACACTACTCATCAGCAAATACAAGCAATTGGAACCTTACTCCAGTTTCCTCAAGTCTCTTGCTTATGGAGAGCACTTGCCCTCTTTCACTCGTCAACAGTTAATCTTCTCGATAATGAGTCTGGTGGCCTTGACAGAACTACATGCAACTCTCCCCTATGTACACAAATTACAGTTACTTACGAAAACCTGCTACACGCTATCATTGAAATCACACTCACTCAAAACACAGGCAGTCCCCTGTATGCTTCTCACTTCCACGCTGTCAAGAGAAACGGCTCACTAGGGGTTTCGCAAGTCACCACACTTCTGTCGCTCAGGATAACCGCTCGCACTAGCTCGTAAAACACAACAACAACTGCTTGACTGGTCGCTCTTATATAGCAGGCCGGTGACTCAATAAATGCTTCTAGACCCATCCAGGGTTCACGGCTTCTCGAAGTTTCCTTCACTGGCGGAGTCACGAATATTCTGGACCATCCCTTTGTCCTAGTAGTCCTGTTGCATAAGGCGCACGCAATACGCCGAGGCAGGGCACAGCCCAGCCCTGGGGCAGTTGTGACTCATGCGGCGAGCGATGACACAAACTCACAGCCGTAACAATATCACAGCGGCCTCAGTTGCGCAATTGGTAGCATACTGAGCTTCTATGCCCATGATCACGTGTTCAAACCCGGCCGAACTTATCAGATATTTTAAGAGCGTTGAAAGTCCCTCAGTATGCCTTCCTTTGGAGGGGAAGTAAAGCCGCGGGCCCTTGTCATCCATAGACAGACAAAAAAAAAGTATTTTTGCGCGCATTCATCATAAAACAGTCCGAAACGCACAAATAATGCAAATTTCCGTGGAAATTCAGATAAATCAGACAAACTTTCATTTTTATATATATAGAGATTGATTGAATCCTCACCTAAAATATGGAATAGCGAGCAAACAATAGCCTCCATTTTGATCCAACGGGACGGCACGGCCCAGCACGATACGGCACGGTCGGCCTGGACTGTCAGTCACTGCTATGGTATAATAATTCTATTATAAGATGTTAATATCGTAAGAGTCACCTCCTTGAGGATAGTTTAAACCAACCTCTGTACGATAAACGGATTTGATGAGGCCGGGACTTGGTGAATCGTAAGTAACGGTTAGGATATAGTACTTGCATGATTAGGTTAGTCGTAATTGATTTCAGCTTTGAACATATGGGTGGCCATTTGCATGATTAGGTTAATCGTAATTGATTTGAGCTTTGAACATTTGGATGGCCACTTGCATGATTAGGTTAATCGTAATTGATTTCAGATTTGAACATAGTTCATTAACTTTGGTGTGGACTAGCCTTACGTTTCCGTCAAGATGGCGGCGATATAAAACATGACACTGAGGTGTCTTTGATAGTGCTACCTCTGTATCAAATTTCGTTCTATTCGTTTTCGAAGTGTTTGAATTTTTATTTATTTTATTTACTGTATTTGGCGTATGGCTTTTAGTGCCGGGAGTGTCCAAGGATATGTTCGGCTAGCCAGAGGCTGTAGCTGCTTCAAGCGGACACCTATGGGGTGGGCTACAAGTTCCGTTCAATATCAAGTAGTTCCAACTTTCGCTACCGGATGTCACTGACACCTAGTGCTGAACGTTGGAACTTTTATAGATCGTTTCAACGAAATATAACCTAGAAATTTAGCTTCACACAAGTTTAGTTAGTGGAAGGATCTTTTACATGCCATAAATCTATGATATGGAACCGCCGGATTTTCTTCCCCTCCGAAGGAAGGCATTCTGAGAGATTTTAACGGTCTTAAAAAATCCGATGGCTTTGGCCGGGTTTGAGCCCGCGATCTTGGGCACAGCAGTTCAGCTATACACACTCACACACGCGATTCGCACACATACACGGACGCCATCTTCAAACTATTTGGCTGATGACCTTGTAATTTAGTCAAAAGACGCTTCCTACATAAAGGTGTGTTGCTGCGAAATTTGGTAGAGAACAGATGATTAGGTTAGTCGTAATTTAAGCTTTGAACTTTTGGGTGGCCACCATTACGTTTCCGTCAAGATGGCGGCGATATAAAACATGACACTGAGGTACTGCCATCGTAATGTGCAGGCCGTCATGCAGCGACTTTGACGAATTGATCAGTTGATCGGTAGGGTGGGAGAGATGACGACCATTTTGCTTTGTGGTGTGTTGTTTATATCTTTTATGTTCGACCCTGGCGAAATGTAAATATTATATGTCAGAAAACTGTACTATAATGAGGCTCATTATAGTACAAGTTTTCATTATGATACAGTTTCTCCCACCAATCAGAGATCAAGAAACAGTTGTGTGACCAATTAGGTGAGATAGCATAGCATCGCACCTGCGCTCACTTCCATGGCCCCCTATTTTAAATTTCACTGCGTGGCGAGTGTCATAGTGAGGTATTCCAGGAGGCCATGGTCAAATACAAGGTATTCTGTGCGTCCCATGCGCTCTGTTCAGTTCATAAAACTGGTGAAATCTCGACGATATTTATGAATATTTATGTTCGAACATAAAATAGTTAATTATCGTCGAATATAAACAGTCGTATGCAACTCGCCTGTAATGGTAATTAAGACACTCGTGTGGAAATTATAAAACTCGCTACGCTCGATTTATAAACGTACTCGTGTCTTAATTATTGCCATTATAGGCTCGTTGCATAATGTGCTATTTATGAATGAGTAACCGCGTAAAAAGTGATACGTGAGAACGCTTCTACTTACGTCATCCGGAATGAGGATTATTTATTTTATGAAACAAATGTTCATTTTGTAGGTAGGTTATTGTATCTACGCAAATTTTGCATTGCATGTTTGTCATCATACTGTAGGTCTTAGAATAGTTAGGACCTCTATATCACTTATTATTTCGACTCATACAAGGTGTTTTGGATAAAATTAATGTTGTTAGTTCAGTAAACCAATTATCACTTCCCAGGTCGCAGGTATTATGCCAAAGTTTGTTGCAAAAGCAACTATTATGAAAGAAATGAGAACGTTTAGTTAGTGGAAGGATCTTTTACATGCCATAAATCTATGGCATGGGACCGCCGGCTTTACTTCCCCTCCGAAGGAAGGCATACTGAGAGATTTTTAACGATCTTAAAAAAATTCGCTGGCTTCGGCCGGGTTTGAACCCGCGATCTTGGGCACAGCAGTTCAGATATACACACTCACACACGCGATTTGCACACATACACGGACGAAAATTTAAGAAAGCAATGCATACACAACATTCCTAGAAATGATCTGTACATTACGGGGAATAAACGAGTGTGTGTTAAACATTTCCGTGAAAGTAAGATATTTCGAGAGAGAAGAGCTAATCGCCTTGACGGTAGGTTGTAGGCCCTACCTAGTATTATGGTTTCAATTATTGTATGAAGTTTCCAAATGTGAGCCTATGCTAGGACTGGAAACATTTCTAGTATGATAATGCTCAGGTTAAGTTACTTATAATGTCGATTATTCAGATCAGTATTGACGTAACTATAACTTTGAAAGAATAGTAAAATTTCCGCCTTTCAATACTATTTATTGCTACAATTTTACTATTCTTTCAAAGTTAAGTTACTTTTGTAAAACAGAGAATTGATTTTCAGTACGGTACGGTATTCAATATCTATTGAAGTCAGTTCAAGTTACATTGTGAGAATGGTCTCTCGATCAAGCTCAAGTGAACATGATAATGTTTTCGTAGCAGAATTTATGTAGGCTGCTGTATTTACATTTATGGGATTGTTAGCACCGGGTGTATGTAGGCTATCGATACATGATTTCAAAATTACAACCCTCTGTACATTCCTGATGCAAGGAACAAGTTATATTGAGTCATTGCATATGTGTATTGGTTACAGTTAGAGATAGGTTACGTTGTGCTTTGTCATCCACGAGCAGTTTGAATGTGATCTGTTGAATAGCCAAGAGTGATGAGGGGGTTTTCTCAGGCATCTACCATGAACCTTTTTAAAGCGGTGAACAACGAGAAAATGTCCTAAATAGATCTTATTCTCGACGTAAAAAATACTGCAATTGAGGCCTGTTTGTGTGTCCTAACGTCCTAGTAAATGTACGGGCAATGTACCATTTTGTTCACTCGCAAAACATCGGCCGGATTCGAATAAGCAGAACGATAATTAGGCGTATGTAGTGGTAACGGATGGAACTGCGAATCAGCCCAAAATAGTTCGGTATTAATATTTTCCTACGTCTTGAAGCGGGATCGTAGTTTATATTCGGTTTGTAGTGACTGAGTGTGAAGGGAGTTATCTGACTTTCTGCTGCGACTATAACGACCCTAGGCGTGACGTCACTGTAGTAGCCTTACGGCCTGTGCATTACGATGGAGTGACTGAGCTGTCCTTTGCTAGTGCTACCCAGTGGCGATTCCTCCATGTAGGACATGAGGATCATCCTACAGTCAGCTCTCAGCTGTAACTGTTAAAAAAAAACTGTAATTGTTTTGTAAAGTTGTCTTTGGGACTACATTGCGCGCCCTCTCGATAAGCTCTGTCTCGTTGCCACTGCCAGTACTTGTAACTACAGTACTGTTTG
This sequence comes from Meconema thalassinum, assembly GCA_946902985.2. Taxonomy (NCBI): domain Eukaryota; kingdom Metazoa; phylum Arthropoda; class Insecta; order Orthoptera; family Tettigoniidae; genus Meconema; species Meconema thalassinum. Next base: position 331,566,754 of record OX336388.2, read on the forward strand.
TAGAAAGTGAAACACCCAGAAGAAATGGTCGGGGTCGTGTAGGCCTGCGGTACCCTACTAACTGATTGAAATCGCAGAGAGATGGCGTGCAGTGTGCACACTGGCCCACCAGTGCCCTCAGTCGTGGGACCGGACAGGTCAGTGTTCCGCATAACTGTGTCGGCGTGGGGCCGTCATACCAAGTGGAAACGTGTAAGCAAGTGCAACGAAGCCTCGCCGACATCACAGGGTGGACTATCAGCATGTGAGTGCGGTTGAACGGGGCAGAATGCTTGGGCTCCGGGAGGCGGGTCTGTCGTTCTGGGACATTGCGGCTCGTACAGGACACGCTGCGTCAACAGTAAGGCGTATGAGGACCCAGTGGAGAGAGGAGAGCCGTGCACAGTGACGACAGGGTACAGGACGACGCAATGTGACCACTGCGCGAGGCGACCGTCATCTTCTCCGCATGGCCGTATCGGAGAGAACAGCGTCGTCCTCGGTGTTGGCTCGACATTGGAGCACTGCAACGGGGGTGGACATGTCTGCATTGACGGTGCGGCGCCGTCGTTTGAGGGCCGGACTGGTAGCACGCATGCCACTGCGTCGGCTTCCATTGACTGGGAACCACCGACGCCTCCGATTTCAATGGGCACGTGCACGCCGACATTGGCAGGTTGAGTGGCGAAATGTAGTGTTTTCGGACGAGTCCCGCTTCAACCTGTCCTACAGTGATGGCCGCATGCGCGTTCGACGCCGCCCGCCGTGGAGAACGCAATCAGGCAGACTGTATTGTTGAGCGGCATAGCGGACAAACATCAGGTGTAATGGTTTGGGGCGCAATTGCCTTATAACAGGCGATCGCGCCTCGTACGTCTTGCGGGCAATCTGAACAGTGACCGCTACATCAGGGAAGTTTTACAGCCCGCGACACTGTTCCTCCTTACAGGCCGTCTGGGATATGGTTGGTCGGCAACTTGTTCGTTCAGGTCCACCTGCCGCCACTGTTGATGCTTTGTGGACGCGCCTACGAACCGCGTGGGACGGTATTCCCCAGTAGCGTATTCAAGCGCTGTATGATTCCATGCCACGACGTCTAGCGGCTCTTTTTTTTTTTTTTTTTTTTTTTTTAGCGTATGGCTTTCAGTGCCGGGAGTGTCCGAGGACATGTTCGGCTCGCCAGTTTTTGTAGCCGCTTCGAGACGGACACCCAATGGGTGAGCTACACGTACCGTTGGGGAGGGAGGGAGGGAAGTTGGAATGGAAGGACGAGGAGTTGGAAGGTAGCGGCTGTGGCCTATAGTTAGGGACCAACCCCGGCATTTGCCTGGAAGGAAGATGGGAAACCACAGAAGACCATCTTCAAGGTTGCCGGCGGGGGGATTCGAACCTCCTCGCCTCCCGGATGTGAGCGACTGCCATCAGTCATGCCGTAACCACCACGGCTAACTCACCCGGTGTCTAGCGGCTCTGTGTGCAGCACGTAGTGGCGCGACGCCGCGCCCTACAGAAGATCGACCGTCAACGTGCATACCGGACTGTCCTTCTAATCAGTAATGTATTTTCATGTCCCTAATCTGTGGTATAAAGTGCAATATGGTCACATCTCTTGTTCTTGGTGTTTCACTTTCTACAAACCCCTAGATGGGTGAAGCGTGATCTTCACCGCCCGGAGTAGAAAGCTGAGGAAGGAAGCCTTGCATCCTCAAAGCACGTGTTTATAGCTTTAGAAATGTATGGGAGCCCTTGAGGGGGATGGGGCAGGTTTGGTCTGATTTAATAGCGCTCTGAGGACGTCGACTGAGATCCTCAAGTCTCGCTTTTGGTTGAATTTAAACCAACACTACGGGCTTATTGGTTTCGCATGGTCAGAATGGATAGTCTGTTTTCAGCGTGTGCACATCATTCAAGTGGTACGGTATTCGATTGTATTGTGTAATCGGTGTTCGTAATAGTGCTGTGCGACTGAATAATTAATATTAGACCGAGTCTAATATCTCAATTTAGCCCAGCTATAATAATTATGATAAGTTAATATGTAGCCTATCATATTACGTCCTACACATTATAAAAATCAGGAGTCGTGACTGGTTCTACTTAGCCTATGTACCAAATTTCGTTCAATTCGGGTTCGCCGTGTTTGAATTGATAGGGGGGAAGGGGACAGATATACACAATCACACACAGACAGACACACTGACAACTTTTGGCCCGTGTAGATCTCATAAGTCTACTTTAAGTTTTTGCAAAAATCGAAAGTAGGGTAAAAATAGGCTTTTGAGACTACCTTTAGTCCGTGCGTGTGTGCATGTATGTGTGTCCCTAATAAGCCGGCTGTGCAAAATTTTAAAATTAAGTTTTTATTTCTTGTGTCCTAATCATGCGTTCGAAGTCAACGTTTGAATAATGAACCTACGCAATAACCAAGCTGTAATAGTACATAACTCTATGGCCTACATATATAAAAATCCAACATGGCGACCATCCAAAATATTTAGACAATTCTCAATATCTACTAATCTACGACAGCAATCAATATTTAATCGGAAATGTTGTATGTTGATAAAAGCTATTGACATAAGTTCACCTATGGGACTTTCAATAGCCTGGTGAGCACAAATCCAACATGGTGGCTACGCGAAATTTAAATACTTAAATGGATGTTTCTCGTGATTTAACCATCCGAACGCAGTGAAAATTGGTACAGTAAATGCTTATATAAATATTAATCCACTGGCATCTAATTTGTTTCAACTGTTTTCATAACCTCAAGATGGCAGCTGTGCGAAATGTTAAAAACTCGTTTTTAAATTGTATGTGTCCTAATCATGCAATTGAAGTTTCAATAATAAACCTACGCAATAATCTTCTTCCATGTAATAATACATAACTCTATGGCCTACATATTATATAAAATACATGGCATTCAAACTTAAATTTTGTATGTTGATAGAGGCAATTAACATAAGTTGGATATATGAAAATAGGCTATTTAGTTCTTCACGGAACTACTTATTGTTATTCCTTTTTCATCTTTGGGTCAAGTTATGCTCAATTTTGAGGCCTGCTTTCTTGAAGGTTTAGAACAACAAGAAGAGACTTGCAGATTACAATAGACTGGACGCTGAAGGGCAAAGCAGTCTCAAATGAAAATGAAGGAATGAATCGCGATCCAGCTGGCAGTGAATTGAATGAACAAGAAAATTATGCCCGTGTTGAAAAGAGTCGATGTTTTTTAAAATTGTAATAAGACATAAAAGACGTATACGTCACAAACCAAGACATAATTCAAAGGAGATACTACTTTCATATTATTGAAGTATGAAATAGAAAGACCTAATTTCTAATATTCTTTAAAATAAAAATTAAAAAATTTATTGTATAATTTCGTCTGGAATATTACAACGAGAAAAATCAGGTTCTATACATTTCATCATTTAATTTGACTATTCCTGAGATTTTGCCATGTTCAACGAATTGGGAGGGGGTTGTGACATTTCTCGCTGTGATTAGGAAGAATTTCATGCAATATTGTTTATTTTAGAGCTAGTTAGTTTTTTTTGTACGACTCTTTAAACTTTAATCATACAAAATGGTGAGCTGTGTATACATACAATAAAAGGACTTCGTATTATGTGTCTTTAAAATATGTCTGCGCCATGACACCTTGTATCCAAAGTGTATGATGTCACTTTTATTACATTTTTTGGATTATATTCGTTTTCTTCAATGGTATTTTTTCTTCCCCAGAGTTTGCTCTGTCTGGAATCATGGAGAAAGATCCTTTGAGAGGCCATGCATCGATACCAATGAGTTTTCCCGCATCGTACCAAGCTGTAAATGATCAGGTAAGAATGGCAATATTATGCTACATTATAATAATATCTGTTGATGTTTTATGGGCTCATTCGTGAAAAATCATAATTGCCCGTACTCCTAGGTTTCTAATGGACAGCAATTTCGAACTGTGTCTGTAAGTTCAGATGATGACATGATTGACATAACTACCACGGGAACAGTCACTGAACGCTCCATTCATCAAGATGAAATAGCTGCCTCCCATTGTAAGTTGATTTTAAGATTTCCTGCGTATTTTTTTCTTTTCATGGTCTGGGAAATTGTAAACTGACTTTATGGCCTGACCTAACCTCTATAAAGTTGCTGTAGAATAGAGTGCATGAAAATATTTCTGATTTTGTTTTGAAACATTGGTTTATTACTGTATGCTTGAAATAGTTGTGGTTAATGCTCTAACCATGGACGTTGTAATTGCATGTATGCATAGAATGCAAGTTCTTTCTCCCAATTAAAGGAGATCTAACCTCATTTGCACCTACTCTACCACAGGAGTTTGAGTTGTTTTAATAGCAGCCTAACCCTTTATGCCTGCTTGTGCATAATATAATAGTATAATATCTGTAAACAGATCCTGTCTCACAGAGTGGCCTTCGGTGATAATGGATGTTCAGGATAAAAATTTAATAGTGCCGTATCTTGTAAGAGTTGTATGTGCAATTGACCCGTACTGTTGAACCCAACTATAAGCAATAGTTGATCATGTCTTCGCATTTTCAACTAGGCTATGGATTTGGCTTGCAAAGTGTTCTTTTGGCTGAACTCTCCAAGCGCTGACGTATGACCAAACTATATTACAAGTCCGTAAAATACTCGACTGTGCATGCGCACTGGATATGCACTGCGTGAGCATCACATATGCAAAATTTCAGGGAACACCAACAATATCTCATAGCTCTTTCTTAGCTCTTGACAGACTGCGATAATGCGCTTCACTGAACTCCCCTGTAGCGATGTTAAACAACTGTCTGAATGAAAATTACTGATGTGGGCTACTAAAGTTGGTTAAACAAAGATAGCCATCGGTCGCTACATGGTTAGATGATGGTCTGGATGAAACCATTGGCCGCTACTTGGCTAGAAGACAGTTTGGATGAAACCATTGGCTGGTAGTAGGTTAGAGGACTGGACGTAAATGCTGCAAGCAAAGAGGTGTGTGGCATAAACCCCAGGTTAAGTTGGTGTTTGGATGTAAAGCCTTGTTCCGAGTTCACCACTTTTGAACTAAGCGGCAAAGCCAACGCCAAACAATAATGTAGGAACTGCTTAAAACATGCAATAACACCCTCTAGCGATAAAATGTTTAACTCCTGTATCTTAGTCCAATACAAAAATTCTGGAGTTGGTGGTGGTTGACACCGTATTCCCTCTCGTATATTCTGCTCCTGAAATATAAATATCTTAGAGCTCTCCTCAGAAAATTGTTTTATGTGGGTATCTTCTCATCTCATCTGCTAGAGAGTAACGTCTTGCACATGTGTATCGTCAAACCTACGGACTTAGTCTTGAAATCCTGCCGTCGGCACTGCGAAAGTTTCTCCGTTCTTTTTAAAGTTCAAGTGTTGCTGAAGACTAAGCTCATGAAAGAAGAAAGAAATACCGGTATAAGAGACAAGTTGAGAAATTAATCTTGATGGGCGCTTCTGAAACGTCTGTACATATAGTTAATAAGAAACCCCACAGTACTGACCAACTGTGGAGTATTCATTTTGAAATTAAATGAATGCAAGTCAAAATGGATCCTAGTCACATTCATAACCAATATGGTTAAGATTATGGTATGTTAGGTCCAGTATTCAAGGAATCTGGAGCTTGTAGCTTTACGTGACCATTAATCTCACGATTATGAGCTACAGGACCTGCACTTTTACGTGGAATCTGAACCACAGGATATGATATTTTACTTTGGAAATCTAAATTGTATTGACAAGGAATCGAACCCCAAGCAGCTTGACCACTGCACCACCACGCCCCCATCCAGTATTCAACACTGATCGTTTTGTAGTCTGTATGTTTCATGCTCTGTAGTTTGCACTGTAGGATGCATGCGCCACTTTCATGTGTACACTGATTCTTTTTCATTGCAGCCAATTGCTTCCCGCAACACCCATTAGTGCAATAAATCAACCTAACAATCCACGTGGGAATAATGGGAAAGAAGGTAGCGGATAAAGTTGTAAAAGAGGTGGTATCCCTTCATCACCAAGTATTGAGAGCATTAGACTTTGTTGCAAGGGGCCCTGGGTTTGACTTCTGGCTGGTGTTGGAATTTCAACTTCTTTTGGTTAATTCCCTAGGTTTTAAAACTGGGTATTTGACATATTCATTAGTTTCTTTCTTATTTTAAGACCTGCAAGTTGCTTACGGGCATCAAGTTGAAAGACCTGCTCCAAGTCTTCCAGAGGCCTTACAACATCATAATCATCCTCCACCTTGACCACTGAGGGTACCTGCTTGAGATATTTGCTCTTGGTTACGCTGCCAAGCACTGGCATTCTAGGAATCTTGTGGCTAGCCGATCCAAAATCCAGTAAACTGAAAGTGATTAAGGAAACAACTCATGTGTAGCAGAACTCCTTCTGTACACAATGGGAGTTTGTCACATTACGCATATTAACACTCAGAGCGCGGGCGCCGTAATATTACGTTCGAAGGTACCTTTTTAAAACTGTGGCGAACATAATATTACGTTGATCGATTTCTCGCGCTTTGTGTTGGAGACGAACGTAATATTACAGCTCTAGCACTCGCGTGTGGGTGCCAGTAAGCATGAAGTTGCACATATTATCGCTAGATGGCACCACGTCACTGTTCAGCGGAAGAATATCGATTTGTTCGAAGGCAAGCGACACAAGTTCAAGTAGGTCAAATCTGTTTCCTTTTCCTTTGTTTTTATTCTTTGTGGACAGATTTTTCTCTCGAAGAAACGTTTAGTTTATTCTATGACTAGTATATATATTTGGGGTTATAATTCGCATTACAGATTCTGAATCTGACGCAACCGAAGAGACATTTCTCCCTTCTACTTCTGCCTGCGCGCCCGCTCTTTACAGGACGAGAGTGTGCGCAACAGCTGTTGACTGCATTATTTTTGTTTACATTATAGTTTTATTTTCAATCGTGTCGGATTTTTTATTAAATTTGTAGAGTAAGGGTTCGGAAATCGAACGGACTTTTCAATTTATTTGTAACTCAAACCACATTCAGGTTGTGCCAATCTGAACATAGCCATAAATTCTGGAAATCAGCCAGCACAGGGATGAGGAGCAACATTTAAGGCATCAGCAGGGTAAGTGTTAAGGATAGGTCATACAAGATCTACTCACTTGTACCATGGCTCACGTTTTAAACATTTTAACAGTGTGTGGATTTAGCAGACCTACAAAGTAATCTTGGTCTGTATGATTTGCTCAATCTGATATTAGCCAATGGCATGGTGGCTGCTGATTTGCTTTATGAGGGCATTTTGTCTAAATTTTCCAGTGTAAATTCATGACTTATGATTTGATATGTTTATTAATTCTGCAGATGACACCATCCTCCCTTTTCATCAGTTTTAACAAGATAGCTTATTAAAAATATATCATTTATGATTAAAATACCTTTCTGGGAGTTCTAGCGAGTTCATTTGTTTGAATTCCCACTGCCTGCACCGGAAATGTAACTTAATTGCTTGTTATGTAAAGCACGCATTTTTGGTCGTGTTCATTTGAATATCGTCCACCATTTTACATCGACATCGGACACTACATCATACCCACTTGACATGTTGCCTACATGAATAATGAAATAAAAGGCAAAACCATTGGCCTGGATAAAGATTATTGATGCGTGACTACCCCCACTGTTCGTGACAAAAACCAGGGGTGTTATTTGTTGGCTGTGAGCTACGCTACCCAACCACTATTGGTCTGGACAAAAATATTGGTCTAGGCAAAACCATTGGTCTGCCGAATGCGATATAGAACTGAATGCGTGGGGTTGGCATTATGGGCTCATTCACAAAGATGGCTGTCAGAGCTCCAATTTCAACTATATAAGTCGTGCTGCTATTAGGGCGGGTTGGGGGGGGTCTATGACAGCGGAGGAGTGAACATCTAATACTAAACCTTCTCCAGATATTCTCCCGACTATTAATTCAGGTTTAAATTTTTATACAAAGGATGGCGTCATCTGCAGCGCCACCATGTATTTTTTATTAATTCTGAATGAAAAGTCGCTCATTTCTTTTTCACTTTCATTTCGATAATACAGTAAAACTTGCTCGAAACGGATTTGCAAGAGTCCGAGTTATTTTTCTGAATGAGACTTAAGTTCCCAGATTGAACAAAATTATGCAAAAAGGTCCACAAATTACTTACCCCTGATCCATTAGTCTAGTTTTGGTTATACAATATCTCAGTAACAATATCTTGATGTCATTTTTTATTACTCACGCATAGGCCTGCACTCCGTACGATATTGTGTCTTTTTTTTGAAACTGTCCAGCCACCCAGTTGATGCTTTAGAGGTGGTGTTGCCAAGTGATTTAGCAACTGCAAAGCCTCATAGGTCCACTAACCGGAAGGTTACTTGAAAGGGCACTGACTAACCATTCCCACACTAAATCATTGATTTCTTCGTTGCCTGTTACCTTAGATTTCTTCATTTGTCCATTGCCCCCCATCCACTGCTTAGTAATGTCGTCCTTATGTTTTAAAGTCTCATAAACTTGAGTTTTTCCACATCTGAAACGTGTCATAATTTCACGCACAGACAACTTTTCCTTTCACTTGCTTCAATAACCTTCAACTTCTCGTTCAGTGTCAGTGACGTATATTTCTTAGCCATCGTGCTGTCTTCACAACTGACACAAAGTTACAAAACTGTTCAAAATTAGGCTCAAGGTGTAAATCGAGATCAGGATCTGCACAAACCATGGCAAGAGTCAGGCAATTAGTGGAGATTTAAATCCCATTCTTTGAGCAATTTGGGAAACCCGGACCTCATTAGAAGAGCGTGATACAGTACGTAAACTGCGTAAACATTAACCATTATGACAATGGTAGTAATTAAAATTCGTGATTATTGATAGTAGGATGAAATGGAAAACAGCCTTGTCGAACACTATAGAATGTAGTTTAATGATCACACGTACATGTTTCAGTGTGCAATGACACACTCCTCAGCATGGATTGAATACTAATTTAATATTAAACTATGTTTACAAAGACAAAAGAGAAATTTAAATGCCGTAAAAAGGAAGCTCACAAAAAGAAAATTAGAAAACATATTCTTATTTATATTTTAATTTTAATGTTAATTTTGTTTTCATTTTTGTTTATTAGTAAACAGTGCTATTTTTATTTACCAGGCAGTCTTCCCCCCCCCCCCCCCCCCCATTTACATTCAAATTAAAATAAAAAATAAATAAATCAGTTTTGTTACCAGGGGCAGATTGCCTAAATGTTGTGTTCCTTTATACAACAATCTCCACTGCCAGCCTTTCATACTCACATTGCAGCAGCGGGCATCCCTGGCTCAAAACTACAATATTTGCATACTTTTGAGAGCATACAGCGGCCTTCAGCTGTTTTGCAAGCGAGTGCACAAGGTGGTCCTATTTATCATTTATCGCAGTCAGGGTGCGCAATGCGAGAGAGCCGTGTCAGTAGATTTACTGGCACGTTAAAGATCCCCTTCGGGGCAAAATTCTGGCACCCCGGCGACTCTAAAAGCCAGAGTAGTTAAAAGAAACGTAAAACCAATAACATTATTATTATTATTTATTATTTGAGTTCGTGTATATCTGGGAAGGTCACTGTTAATCAAATGTGTTAATTCCAGATGTGATAAAACTGTCCTGCCAAAAGGAGTGGAACACTTCAAAATAATTAATTTTTATTGTGATGAATAAGCTAGTAGAATTGCTAGTGAATCCATAAAAGGTGATTGTTATTTGAAAGGGTGAGAAAGCGTATGGTGCAGGTAATATTTTATTTTTGTGATAAAATCATACTTAGGCAGTTGATTGTGCTGTATTCAGTCGTAGTAGTTATTGTTGCTTTAAGGGCGGAACGGCGATGTCATCCGCCCCTATTCGGTTGTACAGTGGGGTTCTTCTCTAAATGACGGATCCTCGCAATACCACGTGGCGGGCATGCCACTGTGTAGGTGCCTGTCGAGCCAGGCACTGCCGCTAGCAGTAGCGTAGCAACCAACTAGTTTAACACATTTACACTTTTTAACATATTTAATATTCATCATTGCTTACATGAATTTCAGAGTAACTTAGTTGCTGGTAATTCTGTCCTTTTTCTAGACACACGTTGCACCCAGTGCAGTTATTTCGTTTTCGAGAGCTTCCCGAGTATGCGGATTGTTTCTGTTTATCTTTAGAGCAGTGCTTTTTTTAGCGGGAACGCGGGAATACATCTGAAACATCTGAAAACTGTTTAAGAAAAATTATTGGTACATTTGTATCTATGTCCGGCAAATATAACTTCCGGCTTGAAAGTTCATCGATCAGCTGCCGTCAACGCTCTGTTCACAACAGCTGGAGGAGTTTTCGAGTAATCCTCGATTTAAATCGAATCAGTTTCTTTTGGTCGACAACTCGACACTCAGTTCTTATAGGCACGCAGGCTAGTGTTTGGAGGCGGGGTGGGTTGTTATTTTGTGCGTGTGTTTAGCTTTGAAGGATGAATAAAATAACGAACTATTTAACATCCACCCAGGAATCGAAAAAGCTGAAAGTTAATGATTCGAGCATGAACTATGACGGAGAAACGCCAACAGTGTCGTGTGGTAAGCAAAGGAAGATCACAAGAAACAGCTTTCAACCGTGTGTAACAGTGGGACTGAAGACATTCTCAAATGTTGGGATTTGGAGAAAGAGCAGGAATTTTGCAGCAAGTATGAATGGTTGGTGGTAAAATGATTATAAATACTGAGTGCAGTTACCACCTTGACATGTTGACCACAAATAAATTAACCAAATACAACCTCTCATTTAATATGTCAGCCTGAAGAGTAATAACCAGACTTGGCAAATTACCGAAAATTGCAAGATCGTGATGTTTTGTTGACTACAACTGAGAGTACCCCTTAAATAATTTTTAGAAATAAAGCACTGCTTTTGAGGTTCCCCCAGAAGCCTCCATGGCTTAGGCGGCAGCTCGCCGGCCTCTCACCGCTGGGTCCGTGGTTCAAATCCCGGTCACTCCATGTGAGATCTGTGCTAGACAAAACGGAGGCAGGTTTTTCTCCGGGTAGTCCGGTTTTCCCTGTCACAATTACATTCCAGCAACACTCCACTATCATTTCATTTCATCTGTCATTCATTTAATCATTGCCCCAGAGGAGTGCGTCAGGCTTCGGCAGCCGGCACAGCTTATATCCTCGCCGCTAGATGGGGGCTTCATTCATTCCATTCCTGACCCGGTCGGAGACTGGAAGCAGGCTGTGGATTTTCATTTCATTTTGTTCTATACCTAACCATGTTCATGGGACACTACAGTACTTCACAACAAGTCTTAATTATCTCAACTAAGTTATCTTGCCAGCTGCATATGTAATAAATGCCATGACATTATCTGGGGCTTCCCAACCCACTGTTGTAATCGGTACATGCCATCACTTGGTGGTGACTCATTGCGCCGCACAGCCTATATGAGGCTCCGTTCCCTCACTGTACAACGGTATTTACAATTATCAAGTTACAGAAGTTTTTAGTTAAACTCTTAACTGGAAATCCATCTTATTTAATGATAGAGTGAGGTTAAAAAGAAAGTAATAAAATACTTTCCATCAACTCTTGGTCGAGGGAAACAAGACTTTCGCTGCTTTTACTGATATCTGGATTTTTGTGTGTGTGTGTTAAGATAGAGAGACTTTTACGAGAGGCTGAAGTAGAGATAAAAGAACTATCGAAACATGTACGTCCAATGTACGAGGGCTGTCTTTTAAGTAAGGGCCGTTCTTTTTTTTAAAGCCCGTTGTTAGTGCGCACACCACAACAAGCGTGCGCGCTACCTCCCGACATCCTTTGCGAACAAGCAGGCGTCAGTTGCAGTTGTGTAGCTAACCTGTACGCTGAACTGTGCATCTTTACAGTGTTCAAGATTATTGATTCGCCCGCCACGTGTGAGGTACGATCTGTGTTATGTTTTTTGAGTGCAAGAAACATATCGGCTGCAGACATTCATCGTCAGCTTTGTGAGGTGTATGGTGATAATGCAATGACGGAAGGTAAAGTGCGAAAATGGGTACGCAAGTTCAAAAGTGGCAGTGAAAATGTTCATGACAATGAACACTCAGGTCTGTTATCACAAATGACTTGCTGACTGCAATTGACATGAAAATTCACGAGGACCGAAGATTCATGATAACCACTCTATCAATGGATTTTCCTCAAGTGTGGATTCTCGATTGTCAGAGCAGGCAGCAAACTTTTATGCAGAGGGATTTCAGAACTTAGTTTTAAGGTATGACAAGTGCCTAAATAAACAAGGCAACTATGAAGAAAAATAGAGGAAGTTATGTAAAACCTAAATTAAATGTGGTTTCAAAATATAATGTTCGGTTAATTTTTGGAAAAAAAAACGGCCCTCACTTAAAGAACAGCCCTCGTACTAATAGTTGATATGGATCCACAATGAATCATTCATAAATATTTGTGTCCAAGGCCATTAGGGCACCAACCACCTGATGGTGTAGCAGCTAGTATTCTTAGCTGTTTTTACCTGGAGGTCTAGGTTCAACTCCCAGCTCTGACAAGAAATTTCATTCTGGTCTGAAGACTGGAACGAGGTACACTCAGCCTCGTGAGGTAAAACTGAGAAGAGGCAGGAATTGTTTTCCTTGGTTTTCCCCATTTCTACTCCAGGCAAATGCTGAGATGGTTCCTAACTTATTGCCACAGTTGCCTCCTTCCCAATCCTCACCTGAATAACAGGTTATCAGTCAAATCCTACACACCCAAGTACACAGGGCTGAATGACAATGATGGTGCAGTACCCTAAGTGAATGAATAACAAAATTAGGGCACCAATCTAGGCTAGAAATAATTTGTTTGGTACATTGGCAAAGGGGGTCTTATTGGTTTTCCGATTTTGTGAGGAAACTACAGTACATATGACAAAAGTTTAAGCATTTCCCTGTTCTACAGGCTGTTGGGAAAGGATGCAGACCTGGTTCAAATTGCAGGGTGAAGCCATGCCACCTGCCAAGAATGGCAGGGGCTAATGGACTGTCTGCATTGTCAGCCAACATTTTATAGTTTCAGATAAGCAACAGGTAGCATTTTTCTCTCTCCAGCATCTGTGGACCGTACAATCGAGCAATAAAACCCAGTGCTTATTGTCTACAAAACACAAATTACATATTTCCGTACACTACGCTGATCTACACTAAAATAACCGAGTGGTGTAGAGTATCAGCGACACCTACTAGAGCACTTGATAAGTTACGAGCCGAGTACAGGAAGAGGGACGGATTGCTCGAAGTCTTCGAAGAACTCGTAATTCATATTGGCAGCGACGGTGAATCAGACTATGAAAGTTATTCAAGCAGTGATTCAGAGCATAATGTCAGGAATAGAGAACTTATATTAGAAGATTAGGATTCAATTTATGCTACTAGCAATTCCAAATACCTACCAACAACATTAAGAGCATTATCAAATCACCCTATAGAGGAATGATGTAAGCACTTAAAACAGATTAAAGATTCTTTAAATATTCATTATTTTTTTTCATTATTAAGATGTAATTACAGTAGAACTCCTTTCGTCCGCCCTCGGCTGGTCCGTCGCTCCGGTTGATCCGACCGTGCTCGAGCCGAACTTTTCCCGAATCGTAGCGGTGACTCACTCCCCGTTGCGCCATTGTTGTTTACAGGTACTTGTTATCGCTTGCCCGTTTTAGTGCTCCGTCATCTCTCGTATCCTTTCTGTCGTCCGTGTTCTGTACAGTACGACTGTGAAGTTTTTAGTGCTTACTGTTCGTTGGTTTTACGACATTATTCTTCTGTGTTCGTTACAATACTGTACAGTAATTTGTTTACTCTACAGTTGTGTATGGTTTTTGAACATGGCAGGAGTGAAATGTAAACACGTTACTCTTTCGTTAAATGAAAAATTAGCAGTGCTACGCAGACTGGACAAAGGAGAATCACTCAAAAAAATTGCCAAGGAACTCGATGTAGGTGTTACGACAATGAAAGATTGGAGGAGAAATTGGAAAGACATTGAATCATGTACTGTGACGATAGGCAAACGCAAACATTGAAAAAGCCTACACTTGAACTGCTTGACAAGAATGAAGGAAAGGAACGCCGATATCTTGAATTCAGAGATTGTTCATTTTAATGAAAATAACTTACGTATATTTCTGTACTTTCTGATAATCCGACCTTTCTTGCATTCCGACCATACCCTCAGTCCCAAAGGTGACGGATTAAAGGGGTTTTACTGTATATCTCATTTACAAATATAGCATGTGAAACGTGTGATATCTCCTATGGGGAACCTAATATGTAGGTAAAGGTTACATTTCAAAATGTTGAATGTGATCAGTGATCCAGTAAAAATTCATTTAAATCTGTTCTGTTCTAAATGGATTGTTTCCTTTCGGGATGTTATTTATTTCACGTTTATCATACAATCTAATGCCTATCTGGAACTCGCTGTTTGATTAATAGAACAAATGAAATGGAAATACTGTATTTAAAATTGTGGTTCTACTGTACACTTCATTTCCTTACATAGCCTATTTCAAGAAATCCCATCTATTCATTTTACGAGGACTGTTTTCTTTTTCAACCTCCGATGGGCCATATAAAAATAACAGATTAACATACTAAACTGATTTTATTACTAAATGTTTGCTTGGTTTGTACTTCTGGTTCAACATAATCGTCAAAACGATTGAAACATTTGTCGTATCGTTACACCAGCTTTCCAATGCCCTCTGCAAAGGCGTCTGCCGCCACTGAGGTGGGTACGTCTGGACAGTCTCCTGAAGTTTTTCCTTTTTGGAGAGACGTTGCCGCCCAACCATACCTTCAATTCTCGAAAAAGGTGAAAATCATTCACGACCGCACTGTGCCAACGTTACGATAGACTTTCTCAAAGAATTCAAGTGGGAAGTTTTCAACCATCCGCCGTTTAGTCCATGCCAGCACTAAATGATTTCAACCTTTTTCAGAATTGCAGGTATGGTTGGGTGGCAACGCCTAGCCAAGAAGGAAAAACTTCAGGAGACTGTCCAGACGTACCCCCTCAGTGGCGGCAGAAGCCTTTGCAGAGGACATTGGAAAGCTGGTGTAACGATACGACAAATGTTTCAATCGTTTTGACGATTATGTTGAAACATAAGTAGAAAACAAGCAAACATTTAGTAATAAAATCAGTTTGGTATGTCAATCTGTAATTTTTATATAGCCCATCGGAGGTTGAAAAAAAAACCAGCCCTCGTATAATTATTATTATTATTATTATTTATTATCCTCCAACCTACTTCGGGATTATATTCAATGCTACAATGCATCCTATTTATTTTTAAACTGAAACGACTGCTGAAACAAACAACCAAAATTACTTGAGGGAAGCAATAGTCATCAGCCCATGTTGGTGACCCATATATTGCCAAACTGATGAAAATAATCAAGTCAGTTTTTCTGCCCTAGAATGGTTAAATTAAATTATCTCCTCCTATAAACCAACTAAAACTAGCTCTGTACACGACACCAATCTTGTCCTAAGTTTAATTACCAAAAACTTGGTATTAACTTCATTAATTTAGATTCTCCCCAAACCCCTAATCTCGGAAAACAAGGTAAAAGTAGCGCACTCAGAGTGCGAGTCTCCTCTTTTATTTAGATATCCATTAGGATGACCTCCTACAGCTTGAGAATAGTAGGCTAGTTCATGCATGTGCAGCCTACCTGGTGTAAGGGTTATCGTGATCAACCAGGTGGTTTCCTTAGGTTGAAGTCCTTGCATTGCACTTGGCTCAGACCCCAAATGTGGGTATCTTGAGTGCGACCACTATGTTCATGTTGACTGGAGCTGATGATCTGGAGGTTAATCTGAAAGTCAGTAACCATTGTCATAAGTTGATTTAGAAATATCTATTCTCCAATTTCTCATGCAAGAATGTCTGTGTACTTCTTAATCACAGAAATGTATCGACTAAAAATGAGATCTCGTATCTCGCAAGTGTCAGTTACCTGGAAATGTTCTGTAATTGGCTCTATCTTACGAAACATTTCCAATTTAGTAGCCAATGTGAGGTACAAGGTTTCACTTCTTAGACATTGATATTAAAAAAGCCTACATTTACCTTTGTCATGAAAAGTATTAAAAAGCTTAATAATAATCCCTGGCACTACAGCCCATGAAGGACCTAGGCCTACCAAGCGACCGCTGCCCAGCCATTTGGCCTGCAGATATTGGGGTGACGCGTGATCAGCGCATCGGGTCCCCTCGGCCGTTAATCTTGGTTTTTGTGATCGGGGCGCTGCCTCACTGTCAAGCAACTATTCAATTGTCCTCACAAGGCTGAGTGCACCCCGTTCCAGCCCTCACGTCAGTTTCTAAAATCCCTGACGGAGCTGGGGCTACCGGGTGAGAGGCAGGCGCGCTACCCCAACACCACGGGGCCGGCGTATTAAAAAGCTTCGACTTACTAGAGCTCAGCAACTTTAAGTGCGACCCTGTGTGAGCGCTAGCTCCGTCAGCCAGTGTGACACAGAGGACAGCGAGCTTGTGGTTCGCATGTTTTCCGGGGTTTGTTGGAGTTGCTGAGCTCTATTAATGCTGTTCTTTGATTAACATTCTCAATTGAGCATTCAGCAGTCCTTGGAAACACATAGGCCTACTATACTTATATCTATTACAAAACGGGAGGCATTCTGTCGCAGTCATAAATCCTGCATTTTTCTGCAGGTGTACCAAATGGGAATAATATACGGGGCGCCAGGAAATCTCCGCAGAGCCAACTCGCTCCTGCATTTGTTTAAGCATTTCATGTTCTACAGGCTGTTGGGTAAGGATGCAGGCCTGGTTCAAATTGCAGGGTGAAGCCATACCTCCTGCCAAGTATCCGGGTTCGATTCTCGGCTCTACCAAGAAATTTTAATCTGGGTTTGATTCCCACCTCAGCAATCCAGGAAGTGGTTTTCTGTGGTTTCCCCATATGTACTGCAGGGGAATGCTGGGATGGTTCCTAACTTAAGGCCACAGCCACCTCCTTCCCAATCCTATCCCAAATTTATAAGTACACACACTCTAGTACAGCCATCACAATAACACAGTTCATCACACAAATTGCACACACACAAAAATTCTCAGGGCTATATGACCACAATGTTGCAGCCTCTAAAATAAGCAACAACAAAATGTAATTCATGAATGCTTTTAGGATTCATTTCTTGAGTAGCTTGTTTTCACCAATTATTGAGATAGAATTTTTGAAGTAATTTCATAGGTTTTAAAGCATTAAGTTAATTTGAGTTTCATATAAAATAGAGCATCACAGATCTTAGATCGTATGTTACATTCTTATTTTCGATTATGCTCACAATCTTCTACTCCAGCTGAAGAAGGCTCAAAATGCACCAAAACATGTACTAGGATTTAACTTTATCTTAATAGTGTTGACAGGGTGGAAAAGGTTTTTGTTTTTCAAGCCTTTACATTTATTTTAAGGTATTAATGATTATAAGTCAATACGGACCAAGAAACATTTCGTATCAAAGAAAAATCCTGTAATTTCTCCTTCACTATGACTAAACTTGAACCGGTACAATAATCATATTGGAAAATTTAAGTATCGTGGATAGAAGAAAAATAGTTTCCATTGTTTATTTCAATTAGCATTTTACCTATTGTCTTAAAAATTCTACTACATCCATAAAACAGAAAATATAATTGGAATTCAATGGTTAATGGTAAAGACACAGTAAAATTAAGTAATATTGCTACTTGCCATGAAAGGTTGTTGCCGTACTTGATGGGTGTTCATTTAAATATTGTATGCTGAGTTGATCTGGACTCCTGAGAGGACTTGACCCTGTAGGATGTGTTGAAAGCACTCCCGCTGTTATCTCTGTCACAGGATTACTCAAGTTGGTATGTTGACCAATATAGATTGTAGTATTTAAAGACCAGCCTTAGAACTAACCTCTGTCCAGGAATTATTTTGAAACTTTATGATTGCATACGTAGGAATTTTATAAGGTGAGTGCTTCATCGAGTCAGAGTTTACAGGTAATAATTTTTAAATTTGCAACTCATACAGATTAGGGATTTATTCTCGATTATTTATCTGTCTCATACTGGCATCACTAAACCAGGAACTTTGTTCCCAGCCATAATTGTCGGAATATTACAGTGAGAGAGGCTTGATCTTAGTAAGTTTTCGACCTTGTGTAAGGAATTGAACTTCCCAGTCTTGTTCTCTCTTCTCAAAACATCAGCAAATTCCAAAGTACTGTATAAAAGTGAACACTGTTACATAATTAGTAGTGCAGTGATTGCGAATTGTACTTAACAGTACATTACCTTGTGATTTGTGTTGGTCGATATTGCGAAAGATCGAAGAATAAAAGCGAGTATTGTTCCAATGAGAAACTGTTGGTAAGGCACACATCTGAAGCATGTTCAAAGCATCTAACAGCAGCTCACAGTTGTCACTGAAATGTGTCAGCAATAATAATACACTGCACCAAAAATTTGGAAGAGTGCTTCTTTTATCAAATACGGTAACTTACATTGGTCACGTAAGCTAGGCTCGACACGATACAACCACAAAACCTCAAAATTTCTTGTTGTTGAGAATCTTTTTACCTGCAGTGTACCTGTATAATATGTACCCTCTATTATTACCATTTCTATGGGGTCAGTGATGAGATGTAATGAATTTCCATGTGGAGGATGGATTTTATCTTTAAATGCCCTTAATGATGTTAACCTTGTATATGTCCATCCCTTCCCTTATTATTCCCTTTTCTACGGTGTTGGGAATTAGGTGCGACAAAATTCTATATGGAGGATGGTTTTTAAGTTATGATGCTTTTTGTGGTGCCAACCTTTTGTGTACATCTACCCCTTATTATTCCCATTTCTATGGTGTCAGGGTTGGGGTGTGATGAATATCTGTGGAGAACGGTTTTCACGGCCAGATGCTTTTTGTGATACCAACCCCTTATTCCCATTTCTATAATGGGATGAAGTGCAATGGATTTCTTGTGTGGGATGGTTTTTATGATATCA
This sequence comes from Meconema thalassinum, assembly GCA_946902985.2. Lineage (NCBI taxonomy): Eukaryota > Metazoa > Arthropoda > Insecta > Orthoptera > Tettigoniidae > Meconema > Meconema thalassinum. The sequence goes on from OX336388.2 coordinate 331,585,844, forward strand.
ACTCCTTATTATTCCCATTTCTATAGTGGGATGAGGTGCAATGAATTTCTTGTGGGGGATGGTTTTTGTGATACCAACCCCTTATTATTCCCATTTCTATAGTGGGATGAGGTGCAATGAATTTCTTGTGGGGGGGGGGGGGGGGTTATGATATCAACTCCCTATTATTCCCATTTCGATAGTGGGATGAGGGGCAATGAATTTCTTGTGGGGGGGATGAGAGGAGTTAGTTATTGTTTTAGTTATTGTTTTAAGGGGCAGAACTACGAGGTCATCTGTCCCCGAGAGGAGTTAATGATGTGTGATATGAAAGAAACTGAGCAAGGAGTTTAAAGGAATGAAACCCATTTCAAGTATAGCTGAAGGTGGGGTACAAACTCATTCATCTACTTGCTGGATTCAGAAATAACCTGGCTCCATGATCTTGTGCCGTAGTGCTTGGTTGGTAAAAGGTAGGCTATTTGAAACTGAGCTTTATTTTAGTGGGAAATAACTTGGTGTCTTGAAGATTTATAAGAATAAAAAGCATATGAATGCTGTATTTTACAGTCAATTTGAGACGTATGTGTTCTGCGGCAATTCAGTGGATTTCATGTCAATATCTGTGTCGTAGATAACACGTCTTAAGATATCACACACATTCAGGCTACATATTCTTGCCCTTACGTCGTCCTGGCAGACTACTTAGCCATTTAAACATGTGTGAGTTCTTACCCCATTGTCAGCTGTCCTTGTACCTAGATAATAGTTTTCTGTGGCCTCAACTCCAGAAAAATGGGAGAACGATTTAAGATATGGCCTCTTCTTCCAATTGTGTCCAGTTTCATTCATTTCATCTCTCGTTTAATGAGATTGGCCTCAGGAAGGGCATCTGGCTGTAAAAATCATCCACCTCTTAGAAAGCACCTTATCTTAATCCCAATCTCATAGAAATGGGATAATAAGGGGTAGAAATAAATTACAGTCATTCAGGGTAACTTTGAACCATAGAGGGTAACTTTGCACCACCCTCACTTTTACGTATTATTTCTTTTTTTAAGACAATATAACAGTAAGTATCATACTCTAGAGATATAATTTGAAAGCTTGGTTTTTACTTTATTTTCTGAGAAGATAAATTGGCAGAACTGAAGTTGTATCACCTTTGACTCAGCTAATTTTTAAGTTGGTGTGTTGATGCTGTATTTTGTGAGCTGTCAAGTTGATGACTCACATTAAAATACTGCCCATAACTTGGTGTGATTTCATATATTCTTCACATCTACTACAACTGTGTAAAATATAGGCTTGAACTTGAATTATCCAGCATGTAGCTTAATTTTTCTGCTGGTTCAATATTATCCTAACTTGAATAAAATAATGTATTTTGTGTGGAATTTTTTACTGGTTCAAAGTTACCCCGAATGACTGTGTTACTACCAGTATCCTCATAGTTCGAGTTGTTCCTGTGGCGACACTTTGCCGTAGTCATTTGCCTAAAATTTAAAGTTTTTGTAGATTTATTTTAGAGGGTAAGGACAATGCAATCATCAGCTTTGTGTACTTTTTTATGAAAGTTGAGATATTCTATCCTGTATTTTTTATGATGTATTAGTGGTCTTCATGCAAGCCCGTGTTTGGGCTGCTAAGTTCTGTGTTTAAACCATTCTGTTTAAATTTCCTTTGAATTATTGAGCTTAATGTTCCTAGTTTTTGGCGGCTTCGGTGGCGTAGTCGGTAGCATGCTGAGCTTCTATGCCCGAGATAGCGGGTTCAAACCCGGCCAAAGCCGTTGGATATTTTAAAAGCGTTAAAAATTCCTCAGTATTCCTTCCTTCGGAGGGGAAGTAAAGCCGGCGGTCCCATGTCATAGATTTATGGCATGTTAAAGAACCTTCCACTAATTGCACCTGTGTGAAGCTAAATTGGATAGGTTAAGAATGTAAAGAACGCTCTTAGGTTTCTAAGTTCGTTGCCAAGAGCCGACTGTGGTGGCGTCTAGTAGCTGAGTTCTGAACTTGGCCTAGTAGTCATAGACAGTGGCGCTTGGCGGCAAAAGTAGGAACTACTTGAAAAATTCTAAGTTGCAGTCTGTACTTAAATTAAAAAACAGATAACACACACTGATACAGTCATCACAATTAACACCGGTTATCAGACAGATTCTACACACACCCAAAGTACACGGGGCTACATGACCGCGTTGTCGCAGCCCCTAAACTTAAGAACCAACCGAACTTGAATTATCCAGCATGTAGCTTAATTTTTCTGCTGGTTCAATATTATCCTAACTTAATGAAAATAATGTATTTAATGTGGAATTTCGTACTGGTTCAAAGTTACCCCGAATTACTGTGTTACTACTGATATCCTCATAGTTCGAGTTGTTCCTGTGGTGACATTGTGCCATAGTCACTTGCTTAAAATTTAAGTTTTTGTTGATTTATTTTAGAGGGTAAGGACAATGCAATCATCAGCCTTGTGTACGTTTTGTGTGAAAGTTGAGATAGGCTATCCTGTATTTTTTTATGATGTATTAGTGGTGTTTATGCAAGCCCATGTTTGGGGAAGGTGCCATCCTCGTAGTTTTATGAAGTGAAGTAGGCTGAATTCTGCTAAGTTCTGTGTTTAAACCATTCTTTTAAAACTTCCTTTGAATTATTGAGCCTAATGTTCCTAGTTTTCTGATGGTAGTTGGGTTGACACACACTTGCTAAGGGGTTTGATCAAAATGTATATTAAACTAAGAATGCAACTTCTGTACATATACAGTTTTAACTGTAGTTTTAACTTTTCAGTCTCAATTCTTTTGGTAACTTCATATTTAAAATTTTAAGTAATCATGTCACTGTAGAATATATTTTGCAATCCAGTTGTTGCGGACCATTTGTATGTTAGTTTCCCCCACCCCAAATATTTGTGCCTGCATGCTTATGTGCATGAGAATGTTTTGTTGCTTTTTTCAATTTCTATTTGTGTTCTATTTTTTTCCTTTTCAAGTTTTGGCTATTAAGTACTCGGGGCACTCGGGAGGTAAGTTTTACTTTCAGTTCATTTATTTTCATTCTGCATAATATCGCTTAGAGCAGTAATATCTCTAGACTGACTTGCTTCTATTTGATTGCATACCTTGTGTGTTGTGCATTTTGAATAAAAATGAATGCTTCTATTTATCAGGGATGCCCAATTTGAGCACTTTGCACCAATAAACACAAGCACTAAAATTGTACTTTTCATTATATTATATAATTTAAGAAAAGCTTGCAATTAAATTTACTCTCTCATAGATTTTAAAGCCTTTTTCTGCTTTAAGGTATTTATGATTATGACAATGACATTGTTTAAAAATTGTCCTAGGTTGGTTTAATTTTCTTTATATAGACATTGAAATTGTTCCTGGGTTTCACAGATGTATATTAATCAGAAAAGTATGCAATGAGATTATTTGATTTGGAAAATTCTGTTTCTTCTTTGACAGAATGAATGAAGATTGTATTCATAAATTATATCATTTGATGTGAAGACACTGATGAACAGATCTTAGGAAGATAATTTCTGGCATATGTCATCTAGTGCTTTTGTTAATTTTGGTATGTACTTTTTTAAGGATACCTGTTGCCCAGTTCGCTACAAAATTCCCCTAGACACAAAATGGCGGCATCCATGTTGTCATGGACGATGCTCAAGGTTTAAACAATGCATACATGCTAAATTCTATGTGTTAATAAGGCTTTACATTCAAACACAAACCTAACCTTGCTCATAGTAGAAGCAGTAATTTTCGTGTGGATAGCAGTCTAACCTAGTAGCGACCAATGTCTTTGTATCACAATGCCTTTAGAAGAGTGCAACTTTTCAATTAAATTGAACAACTAATAGTAATTTATGAACATTGATAACTCGCCATTAAACCTCGCTCTTAAACACATGTAACGATGCACGGTTTGAAACCTCATACAGCTGAGTAATATGGCGGCAATTTAAGCCACAAAATCAAACGTCAACCTTCACACATCTGTGATGTCATTGACTACCCGTAAAAAATTACACTAAACATATACGATGAATCGATGGTGCAGACAGTGAAGCCGACAAATTATATTCTTCCTTGTGTGTAGGCTTACAGGAAGGTTTCTGTCTTCTGGTGTAAGAGATGTCCTAGTTTAATTCGGAAACTGTCAAATCTCTAAATATTTTCGTTTCATATGTATTCTGACTCTAAATAAAGTAAAATGTAGGTGAATTTCCGGAGTTCTGTAAATCTTCAAAGCATTACCATAGCTTTACCATGTTCGGCTTTACTAGTCAAATGGCAATCCGACTCGTCCACTGCCATATTTGACTTTTAGTCCATGGCCACAGAAATTTATAATCACTTGATGCCACATTTGACTGAAGTCGAGGACGTGAGACATTATGTTTGTACTGTTCTGTGACTTGCTGCTGCCTAGTGATAATAACAGAAATATACATTTATTTAATTTTTTTATTTTTATTTTTTATTTTTTTGCAGTGCAATACCGTGTAGGACCCAATGTCGATTATGTCGCAAATATTGCTCAACATCATTCTTGAGTATGGAGATAAACATTAAGTCAGTTAAATTTCCAGTGGGGAAGTTGTTGAAATGGCAGATGAAAGACTACATTTTTTTTTTTACCCATACAAAAACATGTGAATATTGTTTACTTATTGTTTTTGTTGTGCATTGTACTTCTAAGAGTCAAATATTTGTGATATTATTCCTTTACAGTGTTCTTGAGTAACCTAATAAGCATTTACAAAAATATGGCTTAGTTTAAAAAAAAATCTTACTCTTTTTCACTGTTTTTGTTTTGTTGCTTTGCAGTGCATTTGTGCGTAGTATCAAAATTTATATAGATAACATTAAAGTAATTTTTCAGTGTTACCTTATTAACAATTGATATCGTTCCTTTGTCGGTGAACACAATATAATTCCAATTACTGGAATATGCCAAGAAAAAAGAAAAAAAACCTGAAAATGATTACATGTGATAAGATTTGTTATGGACTGTAGAAGATGGAGAAAAAGAAAACTAAATTGAAGTATTAGAAGACATTTTCAGTGTTGCCTAATTCTATTATAGAAGCTTTCCAGTCGGTTAACAAACATTTTATCCAATTACATTAGGCAAGAAATGAGTATGTACGCACCTAACCTGAAAGAAATATCTTATGAAACCTTTCTTTAATAAAAAAAACTAAGGGATGACGTTCTGTTCGTCCAGCGAGCATCTTTAGATCCAAATGTACAAGGCAAAACAGCTCTACAAAACTCTACCAAACATAATATGAAAACTTTTCAATAGCTATATGCTTTTATAAAAGCTCCTCAAATTCAAAGAATTAATCTTCAGACTAATAATTTGGAAGTGTTTCTTATTTACATCAGAAAAGTGGTTGTCTGAGCAACCTGTAGACAATCCACAATTTCAGATAAGTCTCCAAATCAGATCTTTCAGCACATTATTAGTAGACAAACACTATTTTGTATGTTGTAGTTCTAGCTTTTTAGCATTGTCTCAGCAGAGTACTCGTAGGTCATTTCCGTATATTAGTTTACAATTCTACAGTACTATAGGGCTTATTGCATGAGTGTATCACAGCAATAGTATTGTCATCACGCCAGGAGATGGCAGTTCAACACGTTGCAACGGGGTGCGGGGGGATCTTGCAGTACGCATGCGCCAAACCTAAATATATCGGCTTCCCGCATGTCAATGGTTGTTATAGCCAGCCAGTGAAAGAAGGAATGTGCAGAGTGAGTGGAGCAAGTAGTGACCAACTTAATGTTTTTGGAATGCACGATACACAGTGAGTGGGAAGACGTCTGCAGTTCAAACCCAACTGCCATCTCCTCGCGCGATATCAATAGCTACACCATCATAGATTAGTTGGAGGAGGGAGACTGTTCGTTGATGGGATCATCATTTCTGTCTTGCAACATTTAAAATAAATAGTTTATTTTTCAGGTGCTTAATGCTTTATTATTTATCAGTAATAGTTTCCCCACTTTCTAAGTTTTCTGACGGTCTATTGTTTTTGGAAAGCAGAGACCGTTGGTGGATGTCATTGCAGGTTTGGTAGAATGTGTAAACGTTGACCATTGTGACAATGGTAATAATTAATAACCATGTTGACTGATAGTACTGCTATCTTATTAAAACCACCTAGTCAAACACTAAAGAAACGTTTAATTACATCATTCACATTGATTTGCTTGTTTATTGTCACAATTTACCAACATGTTATTTTATAGTTTTAAATAAATGATCTATCTGCACATTGTGTTGCCCAATACATATATAATATAGCAGAGAGAGCCAACAAATAAGAATCAACTGAATCATCGAAGTTTAGGAGAAGGTATACCATAAACTATTACGTTTCTCGTAACAGCATTCCACCTGAAGACGACTCTGTATATGGAGACATACTTTGGCAAGTCACTATAATAATTTATGTGGCTTACGCATTTATTTTATAGTATGATTGGTTACTGGGCTTAATGGGCATATACGGTATGATCTGCAATTTTTATTACCCATCGAAAACTAATACAGCGGAGAAGTCCAACAAGTGGAATCGACTGAATATGCTTGACAATTTAGCCTACATCTTTTACGCTTCTTCATTCTTCTGACAGCGACATCTTCTGTCACTACAGTTTCGAACAAAATTAATGGAGTATTGGCGTAGGCAGTTTATAAGGTAGATCTCTTATTTTAATAACATCATTTTACTATCACTTCATAATTCATGGCATTTAATTACCGGTATTTGCAAGCTTTTCCATTTTCGATTTAAAACAATTTTTGTAAGGATATCCATTTCTTTTTTGGCTTTGTTAACTAGTTTTAAGATTTAATATCAATCACGCTGAGGAAGGTATCAATGAAATACCGAAACATGTACGATTAATAATGTAATTAAACGTTTTGACTACAGGGTGGTCGAGAAGTCCCTTTACATGTTATAGCATAGGACAGTTAGACATGGAAACATTGTTATGAATAAAACAGGACTTTTTTTATTTCAACGTTTATTTGGAGTAAACAATGTCTGGTTAAAATTAACAATTCCATTCATCGATCAACGACGTCAGTATGTATTCTTCCATGTTCGAAGCAGACTTTGATCCGTCGCGATGTTCTTGTATGCATCCGCTGCAGCAGGCGGTGGGTGATAGTTTCAAATGCCATGCGAACTCCATCTTTCAGTTGATTGTTGTTCACGTATCGTCATTTACCGCTTACGGGTTGACTTCACCGGCGATCGTTCAATCAATTCCGTCACAGCGGCACAAGTTTCGATACGAGTCGTAGGCCTTCTGCTACGTGGTGCATCGAGAACACTTCCCGTCAGAAAGGTTTTCTTCTCCCACGCGAATAACGTTGGTCGTGATGGCGGTGGTTTTCCAAACCTCACAGCGAAGTCCTTCAGAATGTCTGACATTGTCTTCTTCGTATTCTGACGTTCGTGAACCCAAACAGAAGCCACCAAACGCTCCTCAACAATGAAAACACTTGTATCCGTCATGGTTGAACTCTTTCGACTGAAGGCAGCTAACTGCGCAGTGAGCTACGCAGCGAACCACGTGACACGACTTTCCCACGCTAACCGAAATGAACGTGTCAAGTGCGAGACTCGGCTCACGGCGGGACATTGTTATCTCAACAATATGTAAATGTTAATAATAAATATTTATAATACATGTCTAAATTTATTGCCCTATGCTATAACATGTAAAGGGACTTCTCGACCACCCTGTAGGTGGTTTTAATATGATAATAGGTTTGGTCTTGTATATTTGGATCTGCAGATGCTCGATTCACAAACAAAACTTCCCTTAGTTTTCTCCCTCTTCTATAGTCCTTGACAAATGAGAGGCCCAGTGGAAAAGGGGCACATGCCACCTGTGCAGTGATGTTGTGATTTTGGTACAGGAAGACGGCCGATGCCATCTAGTATCATCAGTAGTGATGGTAGTGACGATCCGATGGAACTGGAAAACATTGATGAAGAGTTTGATTCTGTATGAAGTGCTATTTAATGTTCCATGTCCAGGATTTCTGTTCATTATTTACTTTAATATAGGAATAAAATGGTCTAATATTTAATAGAACAGTGTACAGTACAGTAAATAGTACAGTGTGTCCGCAAAGTCCCTCCACAGCGCACTTCTTGCCTTGCGAGATGTGTTGGGTTGGCAGTACATTCATGCCTTGTTTTTACAAGGAAAACAATTACTTTAAATTAAGTAAATTAAGGACTCACCGCTATCACACTGTGCTCCGTAAAGTTTCCACCAGCATGGAAAACCTCTTCCACTAAAAACACACACTCTTCAGTAGTAGACGCTGCGGAGTGACTTTGCGGACACACTGTATTTGCAATACACCACCTAGTTACTGTAACAATTGTTGGTAGGACAGCAGGAGTTCAAATTACTCTCCACATCAGAGTTCCTTAATTCTTTTCTCCTGACAAAGCACACTTTTGTGGCATGTGCCTCTTTTGCACTAGGCCCCTCAAATAAATATAAACTAGCAGACCCGTGCGAGAACTCGTGCACAATGGGTTGTGTGCCCCCATGTGTACAGACTACCCGCCTGGCTCTAGTGCTATGTGGGCTGTATGCGAAACAGTTCTGCCAGGGGCTATCGTCTTATTTATTTGTTTAAAAGCACTTTATAAACAAATAAATTTATTTCCGTTGATGTTTCACGAAATGCAAGCGTTATCCTGTACTATTGAGACGATTTGGAAGATTTTGGTACAAACTACACCTTTTAACTCCCTCTGGTTTAGGAGCTTGAGTTTTGTGAAACATACACCTTAGCGTATTAAATATTAAGATCTTAATCACATGGAATTTTTTTCACTTTATTTTCCCCCGCATGATCTAGTAATTGGAGTTATATTGTGTTGACAGACTGATGTTATTGGTTTTATGCCCCTTTTAACTACTCTGGCTTTTAGAGACGCCGGGGTGCCGGAATTTTGCCAGTAAATCTACTGATACGGCTCCCTTGCATTTGCACACCCTCAAATGTCAGCTCACTGCGCCAGGATACGAACTTGCAACCTGACAGACTGAAAGTTACAATATCAAGTACATCAATATTTTTTTTTGTCATATTACTTTCCAGAAGATTAACTGGATGGTTTTCCATTTTTAAGTCCGTATTGACGCTTACAAATCGAAATAGTGAGTAAAAAACTTGGGCGGAAACTTTTTTACTCACTATTTCGATTACTTTCCAGTGTTCATGAGTAGGTATGCAATCAGGAAATAAAAGTTATTTTAGGTGAAAATAATGATTAATTTTTCACTGCTTTATTCAATCTTTAGAGAGTTAAGTTCAAAATTTAATATGCAGCTTACTTATAAGTTCTATAACCATTTTATGAGCCGCCGGTGTGGTACCAGGCAAGAATAGCACATAACCAATAGTATGAATATAATATCACTATTGTTTTTCTTGTTTCTTTAGTTTGAGACAGTTTCAACATGTTATACTCTGTATTTCAAAAGAATGGCGGGAGCTTGGAACAGCTGAGCTGTGTTGCCAAGTTTTTATTGTTGATGTAGAACAGCTGATTCGAATAATACACAGGGCTACACTTCGAATATTATTTCGGTACTATTATGCGCAATATAATGCAAATGTCGATCCTGAGTCAACGCCGAGGACATTCAAATAGAGAAATACGGTATAAAATGAATAAATAACACACCGAAGCTATGCTACATTTGTCACCGTTATTCAATAAATACGAGAAAGAGACCAAACACTCGACAGCTCTACAAATATAATACAAACACAAAGTAATATGATGATGAATATATCAACACTCACCATACAAGATGGAACAAGAGTTTGGGTGAAGGTCGTTCACAGTTTACAGCAGTTAACACAGAATGCAGAAATAACATCATGACAATACCAAGCACACTCACTCACTGTATCGCGACTCTGTACGGTTAATAATAGCCTCCACATACATAATGTTAAGGTAAAGTATTTAGCACCAAGCACACTAACAAGCTGTTCTGTGGCGATATTATTGCAGTGATTTTACATTGTCGATTTGTAGGTTATTGAATGACAAGCGTTAATTTGAACACTACGGTATGCAATGAAACATTACTGGATACGTAAACATTAAGACTAAATGTACATAGCCTATTTTGTACGTCACGAATGTATTCTAAATTAAGTATATTTAAATTTGAATTGAACAAACAAGGCTAACCATGAACATAGTTTGATGTCGAAATGAACGATAGCCGGCCGCTACAGGTTGGCGCGCGTGGTCTCCAGCTGTATTTCCAGCATTTTCCCATGTTCTTCCTGCGGTACTATTTACAACTTGTTGACTCAATGCTTAAAGTAAACTAAACGATGGCAATGAAACAAACTCCGACACAGTTAACAGGCGACTGAATGAATGACAATAATCTGGCTACGTATGGTATTAGTTGTCAAAATCCAGCCAATAGGAGCCCGCGGCGGTCAGCTGTTCCAAGCTCCCGCCATTTCCTTCACATTCATTCTTTTGAAATACAGAGTATAACAAACAAAAAGAATATTGTGTAAGACACTTCGTCCTTGTGGCAGCCCTCAAAGTATTTGGAATAAAGTTAAATTAAAAATTTGTTATGAAATCAATCTGCAGTGCTCGTGTCCAATTGGGTGTCCCTGCTTACAAAATATGGGAAGCTTGAAGAGCAGAGACTCCCTAACAAAATATTACTAGTTTAGAAACAAGCATGGAGAATTACCATTAAAGGTTACATTCTTCTTGCAGTAACAATGAAGCTTATGTTGATATTAATGAAGCATAGTATGAAGAAGTGGGCTTTGTGGATTGAAGTATTTGCTATTTAGTTGATGTCTCCTGCATTTGTGTTGGTGTTAGCTATTAGTGTTGTTTATTTTCTTTTAAGGTGGGGTAACATTTTCTGGAATGCAAGGTAAGTTGCCCCATAACTTCGATTGCATGCTCCAGACTAGCTAGCTTTCGGCTGTGTAATATAATCTTCAATTTGCTATAATTGTCAGTAACTTCAGGGGATTGAAATTCCTTGTTTCATTACACTGTTAGTCTTCTCTAAAACTTTTCATTAGCAGTTTGTAATTTTTGCTGTTTTTAGTTGAGTTAAATATGAAATACCATCCAGTTTATGGATACTCACCAGTAAACATTGTTTCAAAACAATAAAGAGATATTTTTGTAACTTGATGCTTCAATAAGCTGTTAGGTGTAGTTTACTCTAGTTATTGTCAACATGTTGTCCTGAAGTGTGTAAGCTTTTTCAGTATGTATCAGGCTGTTGCATATGCACAGTATAAATGTTAATTAAACCTATGAACAGAAGGTAGAAAAATAAATCCTGATGTTTTTAAAATCTTAACCTTTCCAGTGTCGCTGAATATAAATTGTACTTTGCCTGAGTGATCATTTATTTTAAGGAAAATTCCCCAAATATGTGAATTTTTTTTTACATTTTATTTTTGTTAGAAAATGCATTTGAAAAGGGAAGAAAGTTACAAAATACGAAACATTTCAGGAAAACCATGGTTTTTACACTTGCTAAATTCAGTCTGCAAAACAGATTTTTTTTCTTGTTGAACAAAATTACACTGCTTGTATCACTTATAAATTCACAAAAAAAAACCACACACATACCACATTATACTATGAAGAGTGAAGCTCACTGTTTTCAATATCAGAGGTGTTCCTTTTTGTGATAATCTTCAAAACACCCCACTGGATGAAGATATGGCTGGACTACCTTGGAGAACTGCCCTTGTATCTGCATCATTATCACTCTCATCTTCATCAACTGCACTTTCACTTGATTCTGAACCGTCGATCTCTTCAAAGTCACTGTAATCACTATCTGATTCCTCCAAATAACTTGATATCGTAGCCACATTTTTGTCGTACGAGCCCGCCATTTCACTGTTTACATCGGCTTAAAGATGCATCAGCTGATACCGTCAAACTCAAGTATCTATCAAACGAATACTAAAAAAAGTAAACAAAATGATTCAAGTAGTCATTTCCGGTTCCGAGCGAGTACATATACGTTATTTAATACCATACTGTCACCTGCCGTAATTATCTGTAAACTTATGATAGCTCGTGGAATATTCCGTAAATGATCCGCTGGAGCGGGAAACTTGTTGCGGAATATATCGTAAACGACACGCAACGAAAAAGTGCTGGCACGGAATATTCCGGAAATGACACGGGAAGAGTTAAAATATTAATCTTCAGAACGACGTTTCAGGATGTTAGGCGATGTAAAATGTTTCTTGATATCTGATGTTTCTCCAGCAAATGCGTCTGGCATTTTCAAAGATTTGTTCTAAGTAGTTTGAAGTGGCGCTAGTGTGAGGTTTATATTGGAATATACTCGAATAACCATGAAATGTGAGTGGATTTTGGTAGTTTCTGATTGACAGTTCTTGTTTCGTTCCCACATGGTGGATATACTCTATGTGATTGGTTGGATGCTGTGGGATGTTTCGCCTCCAGGTGCGGTAGTAAGGGAAATCAAGTGTGATGTGGGTCTAGTTTAGGATGTGGCTGATGGCCGGTTTCCAAATCTTGTCCATGTAGAGTATCTCCATTTTTCTATTGAAATTTTGTGGATGTTTATAAATTTTTGATTGCTTCTCTTTACATTCGGGCATAGTAGTTCAATGTCTGCATGACTAAGTGGAGGGTAAAAACTAGAATTAAAGAACATTCTAAACTCTGTAGACTCCAACAAATGTGCTGTAGCAGAACATGCAAGGAAAAGGGATCATGTTATCCATTATGATACCCAAGATAATTTGGCCTGGCTACAGAATAGTAGTTTACATAGAATCTAACAAGGCAATCTGAAATCACTTCAATTCTAAATGCTACTAGAAAATGGTTCTTCTGGAATCACTACAGCTTTCACTCAGGTTATTTGTTTGTTGAGGTTTGAGGTTCCAGATTTGATTCACTCCCATTATGGAAAAAAGTATAATATTTACCTCTCAAATAATGGAGGGTTTTTTGAATTAGAAAAAAGTAGGACCATGAAAGGGTGTAAAATAGAGAACAGCTGAGGAAGGATCTTCTAGCCCAATATTGTTTTAGAGGAAAAAGAATTATCCAAGGATGTTTAGATGGGAATGTTAAGTTAGAGAACCCCATGTATGAGGGAGGATTAATGGTACATAAAGTGAAGTATTTCTTTTACTTTGTATGATATACTAAAGGCTACTTTTCACTGAAGTCCTTAACCTGGTGTGGATATTTATGAAGATTGCGATAGTCACAACATATTTTTTTACAATTGATCCAACAAATATTCATGAATTAGGCATTTTGATAATATGCTGAGAAAGAATCTAGGTAAAACACAAAGCAGAGTTTTAACAGAAAAACCACATTCGGGTATTATCACTATTTATCACTATTATAGCAAATTTTCTAAATTGATGTTCCCTCCCCCTGGTAATTTTTAAAGTTTTGTTGTATTCAAGTACATCCTAATGATAGTGAATACTTGTATAGTTATGGGATGTGCCATAGACAGCTTCAATTTTTCAGGACATCTTTAAAAAAATTACACATTTTAGCAGCCAAGTCTTACAATTCTTTTATCATATTTATTACAAGAACATTACATGGTATGAAACGTAGGTTAATACTGTTCAGTTTTATGCTAAAATCCCTTGGCTCATGGTTGCTTCTTGCCTTTATCCTAAAATGCAAAACTGAAAAATAGTACCAGTCAGTTGAAGATCACTTCAGAGAAATATATTAATTACTTTTCTGTTTGATTTTGCATGCATATTTAATCACTATTTCAAAATAGCCATTCATTGGAAAACTCTATGCTTGATCGCTGAACATTGATAGATGTTTTATATACTGTAATTCAGCTGCAATTTAGGTAGAAATTTATGAAGTATTGAAGGCTATCTTTGAATTTCCATTTTGGAAATCAGAACGTATATATCCTAGCTTGATATGTTCAGTATCCTTCTTTGTAAATTAAAAATAATGTCAGTATCAGTTAGCATCCATTGCGAGATGACTCCATAGCTTGGTAGAATTCCCCTTAGGGCCCAGCAGGTGGGAAACACTGTTGTGAAAGTTCAATCTATGCCTGCTAACAGCAGGAATTCAAACGAGGTGGAAGCTAAAGCTCTTTAGATCTAAATTTCTCCAAATTTAATAATGGTTTTTATTGTTTTCTTCCACATCTTAAGAACAAAATCATAGTGAGGTTTGCTTACATACTTCAGGAAAAATGTGTTTAGAATAAGCCAACATGTAGAGCTACATGTTGACTTGCCAGTAGGCCGGGATGCATTTCCAGGTGATTCAGACGAAATACCTGGCATTGGCCAGTACGATGACTTCCACACGATCGACTGGCAGCGGGACATTGCCCGTGATCGCATGCGTCATCGCTACATTGTGAAGAAGAGGCAGGACTCGATATGCGACCTCATAAAAGGTGCTCATGATGCATGGTCTGGCTGGGTGTGTGTGCTGCTGGTTGGCGTCTTCACGGGTGTCGTTGCAGGCGTCATTGATATTGGTGCAAGTTGGATGTCGGACCTAAAATTTGGCATCTGTCCTCAAGCATTTTGGCTCAATAGGGAGCAATGCTGCTGGTCAGCCAACGAAACTACGTTTGACGATGGTAACTGTTCTCAGGTGAGTTGAAATATTCTTCTTTTTTTTTCTTCTAAAACTTTCCATTTTTAATTTAATTTGTATGCAGTTAGAACATAATGCCATAGTGGCAAGGCTGTAACGACTACAAGGACTACTAGCATGCCTACATTTATAATTCGAAGAAGGGTCACACATATATACTTGTTAAAACTCAGCAATTCTTCTATGTTTGTGCCGTGTCTTTTGTGGGGTTTAAATTTGTTATACTTAACTACATTTATAAAGTCAAGAGAATCGGTTCAAGTAAACTGCAGGCTCATTTGTGGGTCAAAACTCGTCCAGTTGTTTGGCTTGGACAAGGAGGTTGCAATTACTACTTTGAAAGGTTCAAGCTCTTATTAATATTCTGAGGAACTATTTGTACAACTTAAGGCAGGAGTTAGGAAAGCACAGGTACATTATATTATGTTTGATATGGTATTTTTCTATAAAATAGATTTCATATTGGAATTGTTAACTTTTTTTTTTTTTTTTTTACAATACTTAGGATTCCTTTAGTGTGCTCTGTACATCTGGGCAGCATTGATACTTCGGAGAATATAAATAATAATTAAAAAAGGAGGTAAACATTTAAAAAATACAAAACACTAGCCTAACAAATATCAGTCATTTATGCATAGGCCTTGAGATATAAAGAACTAAAACTACACTGCATCCAGTGAGACATAACCTCTTCACTTAAACGTAATCTTTCATGTTGAAAGGTAGGTAAATACAAGTATATATGGTATATTGGCTTTCACGGCCGGTGAATTAAAACTCGGCAATTCTTCTAGGTTTGTGCCGTGTCTTGTGTGGGGTTTCGCCTAGGACACCAAGCTGTCCGGGCGGGGGCACCAAGAGCCCGCCGATGAGCCAGCTTGGTGTCCTAGGCGAAACCCCACAAAAGACACGGCACAAACATAGAAGAATTGCTGAGTTTTAACAAGTATATATGTGTGACCCTTCTAACCATAGCAGGTAATTAAATATTTTTCACTCATTGAATCTAAAGAGCACTTGCATTGTAAGTAAATTAGCCGATATGAAAATATTTCTTATTGTTCACTACTACAATGTTCCTTAATCATATCGATCAAACAATTCTATGATGATGATGTTTATGAACAAAATGCCTCCATCTGTTTCAACCTTGGTCTCTACAGCCAAATCTTCCTTGGACAACCAAATAGTCTTTGTGCCGGCACATACAATTCGAGTTGGCTGCATTGTTTTTATATGACCTAACCACCTTAACCTGGCCAACACACAGTCTTCCTTCCATGGACAGGGCAACCTGCAGGTCCTTCATTCCTAATCCTGTCCTTCCAATGAACTTCATTCCTCGTATGATTCGGTTTTTGAGGTTTTAAGGCAAGATTGGAAGGAAGAACATTTTACACCATGGTTTTCAGATACGGGTGGTCATCGCCCCCCCCCCCCCCCTCCCCCCCCCCCTCCAATCGTCACTTCCATAACCTCTCTGATAACCTGACACCGAGGATCTAGATCTAACCTAATAACACTAAACAATGGAATAATTATAGGCCTATCTATTACATACTAACTTCATTTTAGCACAATACAAAGAACACACTTTTACAATAAATCCTGAAATTAGTCAACAAATGTCAGTGAGAGGGTTGACACTGTTTTCTCTTGGTAAGATTCGGTATGTTTGGTTTGATTTTTGAGAGAGCGCAGCAGAGTTCACTTGCAACATCAAGCCGACAGCGCTGCTTTGTTTTTATGACACTCAGCGTTAGAAATCCTTACTCACATAATGACATGCAATGGAACTTTGGCTATTTCAGGATACTCTGCAAGACAGTTTACCCAAAAGTCACCTAGTCCTCATATTTTGGAATCGTCGTTTAGCTTTCGATCACACTTCAAATCTAAGGCTTCTTCTTGAATTTGTGCTGGCAGTGCTTCAATGTCCATGGCAAACGGATTTCTTATTAACATCCAGGACTATTCATCCGACGAGATATCGGGAAAGTAGAAGTTGAATTCTTGTGCCAGGGAATCCAAATGTGATTGAATTTACAGCTGAAGTTTATTAGGATCACGTTCGTTTTCCGGCAAAATTTCATTAAGGCGGTGAAAGGATAAGAAGTTGTTCAACTGAAGCCGGCATTTTCATAATTGTATTTTTTCCAGGAAAGCTCTGATGGCATCATAAGCAAGCATAATATTGGAGTTTTTGCCTTGGAGCATTAAGTTCAAACTGTTCAAAGCTTCAAAGAAATCACAAAGATATGCCAATGAGACGATAAAATTGGCATTGATTTTTCTTCTTACAACAAAGCAAATTCCTTATTGCACCTTCAACCTCGCGGCTCCGCAGAGGTTTGTGCCGACAGTTGACAATTACCAGTGCTTTTGGACGATTGACGCGACTCGACAATCACTTGGAGAGATTCAAAAACTGTTTATTATTATTATTAATCTTGATTGGTCACATTGGACCACTTGAGTTGTTCCACAATCACTTCTTCTTTGAACGTAGTACTGCTTGGTTCTTGCGCTCTTTCCAGTACTTTTTCATTCTTTCAGATCGGGATTTTCTCAACTCATCTGAAATCTCCATAGGCTTCCTATGTGTCATTCCTGCAGAAAATTTGTGAGTTTTAAGAATGGTGTTAATTTTATTTTTCTCCTCGGCATCTGTTATCTTGAGTCCAACTGCTTTGAGATCTTGTTGGATTTCTTGGATCCATTTTCCTCCAGTTTTCTTTCCTAGATTTCTCATCACCAGTTGGCGTACAATTCTGTTTTCTGGAAGCCGTAAGATGTGAAAAAAATATGAAATTCTTTTCTTCTTCATTGTGCTGGTGATTGGATCAATCTCACGATAGACAGTTTCATTTGGGAGAATCCTCCAGACTCCCTCAACCTGATACTTTTTATTTATGCACGTTCTAATGATTCTTCTTTCCGTTTTGAGGAGCTGATCAGTTCTTTGTTCATTTTTAATTTGGAACAGTGTTTCACAAGCATAAGTGGCTTCTGGGAGAGTTACAGTTTTATAATGTTGGATCTTAGTAGCTATTGATAGGCATTTTTTATTATATGTTGACCAGGTTTAGAGATTGTGCCTTTTTCATTTTATTTGTTCTATTTATCCAAGTTATTTTTTCGTTTAAGTTATGTGTTATAATTTCTCCAAGATACTTAAATTGAGGAACTAGGTTAATTTTATGATCATTTATATCTAAGGGTTTCATAGGCATGATCTCAGTTTTTTCAAAGGATATCTGTAATCCTATCCCTTGAGCAATTTCTTGGAGACTAGTGATCTGAGTACAAACCTCTTCCTTGTCTAGTGCTAAAAGAGCCAAGTCATCTGCAAATCCTAAGCAGTTTATTTTTATTGATTGTTTTGTTCCAATTTTGATCTTAGGAGGGTTTTCCTTTTGCCAAACCTTCATGATATAATCAAGAGCCACATTGAAAAGCAGAGGGGATAATCCATCACCTTGTCTGAGACCAGTTTTTACTGTGAAAGCTGTTGATATTTCTCCCCTAAATTTAACTTTTGAATTTGTGTTTGTTAATGTTAATTGAATGATTTTTATCAATTTAGGATGGAGACCGTATGATCTGAGGATTTTTAGCAGAGTCAGTCTATGAATGCTATCATAGGCTTTCTTGAAATCTATAAAAGAGATAAAGAGTTGCTTATTTCTGTTTTTGTAATATTCCATTATTAATTTCATGCTAAGGATTTGGTCTGGACAACTTCTGTAAGGGCAAAATCCTCCTTGATATTCTCCTAGTTGTGGTTCCAGAATGTTTTTGTTCCTGTTGTAAATTATGCGAGAGAAAATTTTATATGTGCAGTCCAGAAGGGTAATTCCTCTGTAGTTATCTGGGTTCGTTTTGTCTCCTTTCTTAAATAATGGATGGATTATTCCTATGGTCCAGTGTGCAGGAATTTCTTCAGTAATCCACATTTTAACTAGATGTTGATGAAGATTTATAATCGCAGGTTTACCAGCATTTTTCCAGATTTCAGCAAAGACTTAGTCTTCGCCACAAGTTTTGTAATTTTTTTGTTCTTTAATTGTGAGTTCTACTTCATTAATGTTTGGAGGATTTATTCAATCAGGTGAAGTTAAAATAGGTGTATCAGTGTTTACTTGCAGGGTTTCCAGTGGATCATCACAATTTAACAGTTTCTCGAATGCTTCTGCAAGGATCTCTGTATTTTCTTGGTTAGAATGTGCTAAATGTTTGATTTTTCAACATTAATGTTGGAGCTTCAAATTTTTTTAGATATTTACCAAATGTTTTGTAATAATCTCGAGATTGATTTTTCTTGAAATCGTCTTCTATCTTTTCCAGTGTATTTTTAAGATGATTACGTTTCGTTTGTCTGATGATTTTATGGGTTAATTTTCTTTGTATAGTTAGTTCTAAATTTGATTCTTCTGACTTTAGAGCTTGATGTTTTATTATACAAAAATGTAATTTTTGAGTTAAAAGAAACTTAATTTGGATATCACTTCACGTCCCCCTTGATAAAGCCCCAAGCCCGCTAGGGGGGCGAGCCCCCCAGGTTGGGAACCCCTGGCTTAGAGGAACTAGGCTCCATACTTAATGGAAGAAACCGGATCCTTTTGTCACCCTGTTCAACTCTTCCATCACTTGGTATGGCAATACCCAGACATAATAGCATGTTATTACCCAGACACGAAGTGTTTACATCTGTTCACAACCTGTCCTTTCTCCCTTCGATAAGAGGTATTAGGGGTGGGTGTCTTGCAAATTTTCATTGGTACTGCCTTGCTCTTATACACAGTTAATTTGGAATCTTTAAATTTGGTGTTCCAGTAATCCAGTCTCCCCTGAACATCCATCTCTCTTTCCAAATGGCTACATAATCAGCAAGAACAAAGGCATTAAGGTCTTTATTTACTATTTCTTTCATAATAAATTCTTTGAGGGTGGCGATAAGTTACGGAAAAAGAAACTATCCTGTGATTACAGTTTCTTCTTTTGATGCACCTCGCCATGCCTCCCTGTCGTGAGCTAATCGTTTCATCCCTTCATAGCTACCACACCCTATATCAGAGGCAATGTTTTACATATTCTAACCTTGGCCTGCTCCTACAGTTTTTGTCCTTGACCCTTCCTTCCATAACTAAGTTTGCTATTCCTGGGTGTCTTAGTAAATGTCCTACCAACCTATCTCTTCTCTTCATTAGCAGTCGCCAGAATCATCTCTCCTCTCCCACTCGTCGTAATACCTCTTCATTTGTTGCTACCCATTTGGTCTTCATAATTTTCCTGTAATAACACATTTCAAATGCTTTTCACCTCTCTTCTGCTGCACCAACAGTCCAAGTTTCACTTCCATAGAGTGCCACGCTCCAGACAAAGGCTTTCAAGCCTGCCTAATATTGGGCACAACTATCTGTTGACTGCAAAGGTATCAATTACAGTAAAAACTCTATTAACCGTCATCGTCGGGACCGTGGTCGTGACGGTTGAGCGGATAGACGGATAACAGAAACACTGTATTATTCCTCCAAAACATACCTCAATCAATTATATTATAGACAGATATCACTCTCACGTAATGTAATGTATTTCGGAGCGAAAAGAAATTAAACACGATTGTAATAGCAAATAAAACTATTATTACATGATAAAAACATCCGTACAGTAGCTACGAATGTGGCTAAGTAATGTACAGTAGTATAAACTTACTGGTGAAATAGTTCATGTAGCTTAAAAATAGTCAGTCATTTTCTTCTGCCTCTTTGATGCTCGAGCTTTCACCGTGGCAATATTTCGTATTTTACGGAGCAGTAGTGCCTCCGTTGCATTGGCCTCTTCTTGACTTTCAAACCATTCTATACACTTGGACAGCATTGTTTCAGCCTCTTGAGTGGCTAATAGTTTGTTTTTCCTCATGGTTTGAACACTCGTCTTCATCAGCCGTTCTTCTTCTTCGGTGGGACTTACGCTGGCAACAATTTTGTCATCACTCAAAATTTGAAACCCCCCCCCGTCCACTCTATCACACTCTAACCACTTCTTCTGACATCAAATTTGCACTGATTTGTAAATTATTGCACAAATTGATCATCTCGTCAACTGTCACACTCTCAGGTTCCTCAGATTCTTCACCTCCAGATTGAGGCCAAAGTTTATTCCAGCCGTTCTTTAGATTTGACACTGACAAATGCTATTACAGCAATGTCGGTTAACAGAAACTGACGGTTTAAAGAGTGACGGTTAAACGAAGTTTTACTGTAAGAGTTTGAGTGTCGATTTGTTGTATGCTGGGCCTGAGGTGAACACACACAACTTTGATGGTTTCTTCTTCATTTGCAGAAAAGTGTAGTGGAATTGCATGTAGTTGTGGAGTTGAAATTGATGACATGATTTTGAATAACCCAGTAATTTTATGTTTTTTTTCTTTTTTTCTTCTGGTCAAACTTGGCCTGTAATTATTCCATTAATACCTGAGTGTTCCAATGTTTAGTTGACGCAATAATAATTATTATTTCAGTGGTGGACATGGCCAGAAGTTTTCAGTCAGTCAAGAGAAGGTGTTGGCCCATACATCATCTCCTACTTGTTTTACATTGTGTGGGCCCTGATATTTGCTGCACTTGCTGCATCTCTAGTCAGAATGTTTGCTCCATATGCATGTGGCTCAGGTATTCCTGAGGTGAGTTATTGACTTCACTACACTTGACATGTAAGTCACCCAAGTGGTATGGATTTTGTAGACTTTTCACCAGGTCATTGGGCTACACCAGTTGACTTGGTCACAGCGGATAGATGTTTGTACTATTTTTTGAGTCATACTTATGTTTACTAAACAGTAAATATGCAAATGTTTTGAACGTGAAGTAGTGGTTAAAAAAAGTAATTAAATTACTTCAACATGGCACAGGATATCTACAGATGGTAATCAAACTAACTGAATCACTGATTAATATAGCATTGAACTGCCTTGAATATGTAGAATTCTACATTCCAGCTAATAGAAAAGTTATACCTGTGTGAATCATCTACAATCTTTCAGTGTTATCACTAGTATTGTCTACAACTTGTTGCCAGTGAGTAGAGGTCGTAGAGTCCCTGTAGCATCACTTGTTCTGTTGATGTCTCTGGGGGAAACTACTGCCTGCAGAATCTTGGGAACAGTGCAGAAATAAATCGTCATGAATGCCCTTCATCTTTGGAATCAGGTCATTATCATTGGGGCTTAACCTTTACCGTGTGTTTTACGGAATACCAGTATTCCACTCTAATACCCTTGACTTATGTGTCGTTTACGATATGTTCAGGAACGTAATTTTCTCTCCAATGGGCCGCTTATGGATTATTGCTCAGTTTATATTTAATTACAGTACAGTAGGTGGCAGGGAAGTATTAGACAACCTTTATGAATGCACCTGGAAAGGGAAATGACTACATAATAAAAAAAATCCGGTTTGGTTAGATAGAAAATTTGCATTTGATAATATCAGCTGTAATACGATTGTAATGGCGGGCTCGTACAATATAAATCTGGCAACAATTTTAAAGTACCTGTATTTGCACAAATCGGACAGTCGTCACAGTGATTTTGAAGACGGTGCTGAAGAGATGGGAGGGTTTATCATCAAGTGACAATGAAGCTGATCGAAATAAAAGCAGTGGTGATGCAGATATAGGTGTAGATTCCAAGGTGTGCTTGCTTTCTGCAATCTAATTCCATTGTTTCCATGAACAGATTCAGATTTTGTATGGTTTTCCTCTTTTTAAACATCTTTCTAAACTATATAGAAAAGTAGAATTTTCTTTAAAAATATCACTCGAAGAATAATGAAACATATTTCAGTGACACTGGAAGGGTTAAGTCTGGTGAATATGGTGGGTAGAAAAGCATTTCCCAACCTCAGTGACCGTATAGATTGACTACACGGTGTGCCTCGTATGCTCACATCGTCTTGTAACACAAGAGGCTTCTGCAGGAAGTGTCCCTGCATTCTTCGCAACACTGGTCTCGGGTTATGCTCCAATAAATTACGGAAATACTGTGCGCTAAGTCTGTCCTTTGGTATGGCATGTTTTAGGATAATACCATCACAGGTGTAGATGAAACTCACCATAACTTAGTAAGGATTTGACGTACTTTGGTTTGAAAGGATGAAAATCTCATATTTTGAGTAGGTTCTGCATTGACCATCAATTAGTGAAATCAATTTTTTTCCCAAAGAAAACCTCAGAAATTGTGCTTATTAATGAAACCATTTTCACTTGTATATGCTTTGGGCCATTGTCCCCTTCTTCAGCTAGTATAAAAAGTCAATCATCACATGCATTAGAATATACTGGTCAAAAAGTTTTGCATATTATAAGCTTATGTATTTATGGACCAAATATTATAATACACATGCTTTATCTGATAAGTGTTTTTATTTATTTTGCAGCATATGGCATATATTACACATGAAACACAATAATAATAACATAGAATATACTGGTCAAAAAGTTTTGCATATTATAAGCTTATGTATTTATGGACCAAATATTATAATACACATGCTTTATCTGATAAGTGTTTTTATTTATTTTGCAGCATATGGCATATATTACACATGAAACACAATAATAATAACAAGTACATACTATCACAGATATCAACTTTATGTCCAGTCTATTTTCTCCAGTCCAGGCTCGATGGTGTAGCACTGCAAAAGTCGTTGGGGTCACCTAAGTACGCTCTTAGTTTGCAATCTTCGACAAGGTGCCTGGTTCGATGGACCGCAATCACAGCAGGGGTTTGGCCACTTCCCCCATTTGTGCAGGTTGTGTGCACAAACTCCGTGTCCAAAAACAGTGTACGGTAAAAACAAACCAACGTGTTACCTTAGAGTTAACACATAAGCTAATGTGCAAAAACGAAATGTCGTCACACAGCAATGAAAATACGACATAATGCAATATGCAAAACTTTTTTGCCATTGTAGTTGAACTATAAAATGTATGATGATGATGATGATGATGATGATTGATAAATTAACTGAAATGTATATAGATGGTGGAAATAGAATTAATTTCAATGTTATTCACATGTTCAATATGCTCTTGATGTGATTAATTCTAAAACATTTCATTAAGTTGAAATGCTGATACTTTTTGTTGTAAGGAAATTTTTGTCATGTTGTATGCCTGTTGGTTGAAGTACTTCTGTAGTTAAAACTTGCAGCAAAAACTTTGTATAGAAGCGTTAAGGATTGGCTGTTATATATTGCTAGGTCTCATTGAATTCAATGAGACTAGGAGTTACGATACAGACAACTATAACTTCCTTCAGTATGCACATCCAGGAGAGAGCAGCAGCAGCTATCAGAGCCTCTTAGAATATTCCGAACATAACAAATTTATCGATGAACACAGCGATTCAGTTATTTAAAACTGAAGTGGCGCCAGTCGTTACATATGGAATTGCATTAATTTGGGAAAAACTAAAGATAAGCGACTTGAAAAGAATTGAAAAAGTCAAGACATTGTTCATGAGACGAGTATTAGGAGTCGCAAAAACAGCCCCATCACGGCCAGTTTATGAACTAATGAGGATGTTAGACTACATCACTGGCTGCCATCTATAGGACCCTACCAGGATTTGATTAACATTCGAGAAAAAATAAAATGTAGAAATTGAGTTCTACACCACCTGAGCAATGATGGATGACAGGATGGAAGAGGGAATGCCAGTGACAGAGACATGTTACCACAAAAACTGCAATTCACAAGATATGCAATATCAAAACATACCATACTGACTGAAGATTATACCATAGCAGTGTTAAATGATAGATCTTATTATTCCATCTGGTTAAAGGTCAATGGCTTCGTAATTAGTGTGAAGTTGCTAATGTCAGGCTGAGTGGTGGATTGCCCTTCAAAACACAAGATTGTAAGTTCGATCCTGACCCAGTCAGATGGTAATTTACGTGTAATAAATGTGACAACCTCTTGTCTGGCCAAATTCCAACATCATAACATCTGAAAGGGACACTAAATGCATAACATTAATTGCAAAGTTGCGAATTGAATTGATTAAACATGTGCAGATGGAGGATTAGAATGGAAACAGTCTACAAAATTATACATTCCTAAGGTCTCAAGTGCTACAGCTATACCTCATCCATGGAACCTGTGAAGTAGGTTTGCACATGACATCACACAGGAAGTGAAAAGAGAATGCTATGGGTGGAGCTTGGCAGCCCAGCCGCTGCGAGAGTTGGTTGAAGCAAAGGTCACGCCTCCCTCCTGGCATCGCGCCTCATTGGCCAGTCAGGCGAGTCACTCCTGTGCGCAGACTACATGTTTTCACACTGGCACTTCGCAGATTGCTTGGACGGAGTTTACCTAATTTATTTATTGTTGTGATAGAGAGAACACCCCCATTATCTCCATTGTAGTGGATTGTTTTGTTGCTTTAACAGATCAAGACCATCCTTAGTGGCTTCATCATCAGAGGATATCTGGGCAAATGGACTCTCATCATCAAGTCTGTAGGCATCATGCTGGCTGTGTCGGCAGGCCTGAGTCTTGGCAAGGAGGGGCCTATGGTGCACATTGCTTGCTGCATAGGTGAGTCTGCATTAAAACATTGATAATTTGAAACCAGTTAATTCGGAATTGCACCTTATAAATATTAAGAAATATTTGTTTCCCAATGTCCTGACAAAACACCAAGTGGGGACAGAAACATCATAATGGACGAGGAGTGAAAGGAGGTGCTAAGGGCTCCAATACAGAGGCGTTGAAGGCTGTTTTGCATGTTGTAAACTCCTTTAGCGAAAACAATAGTATATTTTTTAGTCCCAATTTATCCTCTTGCGTTTCCATTATGCCATAATTCCGAGTTGAAGCATTAGTTAGCCTATTCGAAACCAGCTCATAGTTTCCAATGATGCGTTGTGATATTGCCGACAACTGATGGAACAGTTGGCAATTCACTTCGATTCATTTTTGTGCTTATTTTCACTTCCTTATATGCACCTCATTCTTACTCGAGGCACAATCACGATTCTTCTCAACTAGTCTCTTGGTTCCCATTGATACCAAGGTGTTTTTGCGATCTTTTGAATAATAATTTGATGTTGGTCATGTTTACTTGATTTCATAACTTGCGTCAACAATTTGATTACATCAGAGTGGTGAAATTTCTAAATAGGAATATTCATTTTGTTAAAACCTAATGTTAGAAAGTGGGGTTGAACACATAGACCTTGCATGTTTTGGCTAATGCTGAATACGTTTTTCCTATAAAAGTGATCATTTATTAGAAATAAGGTTATGAAACGTTTTGAACACACACCCTCATTTATCATTTTCCGGCATCCATTGTTATGAATCTGTGTTTCACGGTATTTTAATATTAACTAGGTACAGTTTAATCAAATGTAAGTTTCGCAAGTTATCCCAATTGCTTTGCATTATTGCAGTTTTATTACTTCCAAGGGAAAGGAAAGAGGAGATCATTGGTCTCCAAGGCAAGAGAGTTACAGTAGAACCTTGATGCATCATTCCCGGAACTGTCGTTTTCCCGTATGCATCGTTCAATTTATTTAGTCCCGAAAATTTTCCATATAAACTAATGTTAAATTTGTCCGCATCTATCGTTCCTCGAACTATCGTTTTTTCGCATGGATCGTCAAAAAATCACTAGTCCTTGACCACAACTTTCCCGCATTGATCGTTTATGAGAAAAATATATGCAAATGTTCTTTTGAATATGAAGCGGCGTAGAATAGCGACAACCTGTTACGCGAGAATGTACGAGGTACGAACGATTAGGAGTTCCTAGGCTTGGCAAGTTTCTCGGCTGAAGCAAGGTTCAAGTAGGCTAGACTACAGTGCGCAGATTTTTTACGCGCAACCACACTATTTAACCATACCTACGAACCTTCAGACGCCAACGATTCTGCTCGAAGCGCCAAGCCGTCATTGTGCTGTTTCATTTCATTCTGAGTGGTTTTGTGTAGTATCTTGGTTGTGTGCGGCGATTACAATTTTATCTGTAGTTCGTAATTACGTTGTCTTTCTCATTTTAGTTCCTGTGTAGTATTACTTAGGACATGTCACGTCCCGTGAATAAAATAAGAACTCTCGAAGAATGCTTGAAAATTATAGAAGAAATTGAATCAAATCCTTTCGAAAAAAGAGTTGATACCGCTAAACATCTTGGGTTAGCACCTTCAACATTAAATTCCATATTTGCCAAGAAGAATGAGAGAAGAGAGCAAATTGATAAATGTGGCAGTTCCAGCAAACAAAGGAAAACTGGAAGAGAATCTACATTCGCGGAGCTCGAGAATGTCCTTTTCACTTAGTACCAGCAAGCAAGGGCTTCCAATATCCCTATAGATGGAACAATTTTATGGGAGAAAGCCAAAAAGATAGCTGCAAGATTGAAGATTGATAATTTTGCTGTATCGAATGGATGGATCGCTCGATTTAAAGTGCAACATGGGCTAGTCTTCAAGAAGGTTTGCGGAGAAAGTGCTTCTGTGGACACGGAAGGTAAGGAGCTGTGGTTCGAGAGACTGCCATCGCTACTGGAAGGTTACGAGTCGCGAGACGTATACAACGTGGACGAGACCGCACTTTTTTACAGTGACCTTCCGGGCAGAACACTGGCGCTGAAGGGTGAATCTTGCCATGGGCGGAAAAGTTCAAAAGAACGACTAACCGTTCTGCTGTGTGTGAACATTGATGGCAGTGATAAGAGAGTGCCAGTCGTATGGGAAAATCATTAAAACCACGTTGTTTTTAGAACATGATAAAAATACCTGTGACGTATCATGCAAACAAAAAAGCTTGGATGACCACTGAAATATTTTTACAATTTTTAAGGTCATTTGATGCCTCTATCAGTGCACAAGGAAGAAAAGTCGTGCTCTTTGTGGATAATTGTGTCGCTCATCCACAGGACACGTCATTTCTTCGCAATGTGAAAGTTGTGCATTTCCCCCCAAATTGTACCAGCGTGTTGCAGCCTCTTGATCTTGGGGTGATAAAATGCTTCAAGCAGCTGTACCGTAAGCGCCTAGTGCAAACTGCTGTGTGCTTGTGAGATGCCGGGAAGGAAACGAGTAAGAAAATCGATCTACAGTAGCAGCTTGGCAGCAGGTGTCCCAGCCAACTGTTGTGAACTGTTTCCAGAAAAGTGGTTTCAGCTGTCAAGCTACGCATGGCGGAAATAGACTCCGCTGAAAATCCTTCTGCTAATGGTGAAGATGATGATGATGATGATGATGATGATGATGATGATGATGATGATGATGCCTTTAATGACGACTGGGAACAATTAAGGGGTGAAAGTGACTCTGTCCCCGTTGATTTTGAAGACTATGTGCTAATCGATTCTAATGTAGCCACGTGTGGAGTGGAAACGATTGAAGACTTGTGCAATGAAGGCGCGGGGGAGAGGAGTGAAGATGAGGAAGAAGACAATCACGAGCCCCAAGTCGTCCCAAGTTTTGCCGAAGCGCATGCCGCCTTAGCGAAGGTGAAATCCTTCATGTACTCGCATGATATCAGTGATCGTGATGAAGAGAACATGCAAGTAGAGAAGGCTTTGTTTCATCTGAAACGCAAAGCTCCAACGAAACAAAAAACAATGACTTTTTTACTAAAAAGAGCAAGTGATAAAATGACAGATATGAAATCATATCGCGTACATAGTGGTTGCAATATTTTGATGCCTCTATGAAGTTTACATGAAGAAATATGTCCAAATACAGAAACTGTACTTCATTATTTTTTTAACTCAAATTTTTTATGTTACCCGCATATATCGTTTCCCGCATCCATCATCATTTTCCCCCTCCCCCTTGAAAAACGATGCATCGAGGTTCTACTGTATAGTTATATGTTCCTGTTATGTTTTTGGCTCTGTATCATGTGTCATACTTTTTTCTCTAATCATTTTAAAATTCCTTTCCCAGCTTGTGAACGTCTATGTTTTGCATTTGTTAGGTGTTTTCAACTTATATTAAACAATTCTTTACCTCAATGGAGTGTTACTTTTGTGTTGTATCCCTTTCCCACAGACTCTTCTTTGATGTCTGTTAATGCCTGTTTTGCATTTTTGTTTAGGTAATATATTTTCCTACTTATTCCCGAAGTATGGGAGAAATGAAGCCAAGAAGAGGGAGATCCTGTCTGCAGCAGCAGCCGCTGGTGTGTCTGTGGCTTTTGGTGCTCCCATTGGTGGTGTACTCTTCAGTTTAGAAGAGGTGAAAATACATTTCACTGTGTTTATAAATATCATTACTTGTGTATTTACCATATATACTCAAATACCACCCGCACATTTTTAAACAAAATCGGACGTGAAAAATTGGGGTGCGGGTCTTATTTGAGTCATCCTGATTTTAAAGATTTAAATTGCCCGCCACGCGCGATATCGGGTGTTGTGAGTATCCGCTAGATGGTGATGTACCAATTTTGCAAATCGGTACATGTTCATCTTATCTTCGAGACGCAGCTGGAGCTCCAGGTCTGGGCAGATTCTCATGAGAAAATACACCAGCCCTCTTCTGAGAATTCCATTCACCAAGTTGGCACCTGGCTACTGCTGAAATGGGTTCGCCGAGGCCTTCCTGCCAGGATTTGTGCCTTTGTGTGTGCAGTCACTTATTGGCTTATCGTGATAGACACTTGTCAAGAGAGAAAATCGCTAGCCTTCTTCTGGCTATCACTTTGTTTTACCGTAAGCAGGCGGCGTCATACAGTCTCGCGCACGTGTCGCTCACATTTTCCAAGTGTAAACATGAGTTGTACGAAGCGTTTGCGGTCGTTTAATGTGAGTGAGAAGCTGAAAGTTGTGAGGGAAGCTGAAGTTATTGGAAATCGTGCCCGGTAGGAAATGTGATATTGACGAGTCCTGTATTCATGATTGAGCGGGATGACGTCTATGCTACAACCACTGGATGTCTGCGTGAACCTCCCGTTCAAAGCAGCCTTGAAACAGCTGTATACGGAGCAGATGGCGGCCGATAAGCACACACTGACTCCAACTGGTCGTATTCAGCGCCCGAGTCCAGGAGGTTTAAGAAATACGCCGCCCGGAAGTTCAGCTGCTATGTTCGTGCATTTTGACGGCATGGAATCGTATCTCGGGAGATCTCATATGGAAGAGCTTCAAGAAATGTAGTATTTCGAATGCTATGGATGTCATTGATGACGACATTTAGTGGGATGGTGATAAAAGTTCCGAAGTTGGTATTTCGGATGACGATGAGTGAAGTGTTTGTGTACTTTTATTTGTATTTTTAATCGTTTGATGTGTGTTATTTTAGGACGACTTCTAAACTGTTGGAAACTATTTTGGATAAATGCTATTCTGTTTATTTAGTTACGATTGTACATAATTTTGAGTTTTTTTTTTTTTTTAATTTTGTTCTTCAAAATCAGGGTGCGGGTCTTATTCGGGGGTGAGTCGTATTCGAGTAAATACGGTATTTTATGTCTTTGTTAGTGGTGAAGTTAGGACTAATGACCCTCTCTTACACTGAGTAGGATGCGTAGTTCACTTTTACAAATTCAAAATCTTAGAAATCAGTAATTAAATAGGAGGTTCATTTATGGTACAAGTGTAAAACGAATGGAAGAGAGGAGGATTCCCAGGAGGATACACGAGACGAAGTGGGAAGGAAAGAGACCGAGAGGAAGACCGAGAGACAGGTGGCTGAAGGAGGTGGAAGAAAGCGTGAAAAAGAGAGAAGACTGGACAAGGGTGGAGGCTGAGAGATGGTTGGAAGACAGAAGTCGTTGGAGAGGCTTGTGTTCCGACCAGACCCGGCCAGTGGCTGGAAACTGTGCAAGATGATGATGATTTATGGTTCAAGTGAAAATTGCCACAGTGTTCTATTTTTTTATTTTTTCCCTTTTGGCTGGGTACCACAATGTAATTTGTAGAATGAAGGGTCTATAAATACAACCATTGTAATATACCAGAATAGATATGTTGGTAGGACACATACTAAGACGCCCAGGAATAGCAAGCTTAGTTATGGAAGGAAGGGTCGAGGACAAGAACTGTAGGGGTAGACCAAGGTTAGAATATGTTAAAACATATTGCCTCGGATGTTGGGTGTGGTAGCTATGTAGAGATGAAATGATTAGCTCAGGATAGGGAGGCATGGAGATCTGCATCAAACCAGTCAAAAGACTGAAGACTCAAAACAACAGCAACATTAAAGATCAATTTGAAAGAAAACTTCATACATCACTCTCTCGTACATCAGCGGAGTCACTAGGGCGGTGTGGGGATGTGGACCACACTGGGTGGCACCATCAAAAGGGGAGACACTAAATTTCATTGGTTGTTTTCGACCGACCGATGACTGGACAAAAACGAAAAGAAAGTAAAAAGAAAAAAAAAAAAGCCCTCAGCAGAGGGGGAGGGGGTGGAAAGTGTGTCCCCCTCCCAAAGGTTAGTTTTAAACACATGGCATATTAAAAAACAAAACATTTTAATGGCAAGATTTGCCATAAATGACACCATCTGGCAACCCTGAGACGGGAGGAGATTCATGGGGTGAGGGTGACACCCCAATACTAATGACATCACTGATATACATCTATGGGTTAGGGGCTGTACCGGCCAAGGTATCTTTCTCTTCGAGAATCTGTCGTCATTTATGGCATGCGGACTCTTGTCTTGGAAGGTAAAAATATTGGAACTGTAAGGAACTGGAATCCTAGCAAGATAGCCGGGGTGAGTGTAGGCATAGAGAGGAATGAAGAGGTGGGCCAGCAGCAGGAAATGATGCAACTGTGTGGGACAGTCAGCACGTTATAAGGAAGCCCAATTATCTTGGACAGTTATTATTTATTTAGCGTATGGCTTTTAGTGCCGGGAGTGTCGGAGGACATGTTCGGCTCGCCAGAGGCTGTAGCTGCTTCAATGTGGACACCCACCATGGGGTGAGCTACAAGTTCTGTTAAATTTCAAGTATTTCCAACTTTTGCTACCAGATGTCACTGACACCTAGTGGTGTACGTTGGAACTTTGATAGAGCGTTTCAACAAAATCTAACCTGCAAATTTAGCTTCACACAAGTTTAATTAGTGGAAGGTTCTTTTACATGCAATAAATCTATGACATGGGACCGCCCGCTTTACTTCCCCTCCGAAGGAAGGCATACTGAAGGATTTTAACGCTCTTAAAAAATCCGACTACTTCGGCCGAGTTTGAACCTGCGATCTTGGGCATAGATGCTCAGCATGCTACCGACTACGTCACCGAAGCTGAGTATTTTATGACAGTTAAAGTGATGTACTCTACACAAATATCTGGAATAAAGTTAACAACCCCCAGGGGCTCACATCTCATGGGATGTGGGTTGGCGACCACGGGGCCCCAACTGATTCCGGCATTGCTTCCACTTACTTGTGCCGGGGTCCTCTCTGTCTTCTTTCCTGTCGACCACACTTGGTCAACTCTTGTTCTCTTCCGACCCCGACGGTATTAGGGTATCCGAGGCCTAGGGAGTCTCTTCCTTTCCCGCCTTAATTGGCCCTTGTCTCATCTTTTCTGATTTCCTCCTGCGAGGGGTCAGCCTTCTTCTTCTTTTCCTTTTACCTCCTGCCTTGTGTGCAAGGCCCTTAAGGAGGCAGGGTGTATGTAGCCCCACCACTTCTGGTGCCCCCTAGATAATGCTACACCCTCAGGGGCTCACGGCTGGTGAGTTCGGGTGTTGGCGACCCCGAGGGATTCCTGAGCTGGGTCCGCTTTCCCCTTATGTCCCTTACCTTTGGAGCGGACCCTCTCCTCTCTCCCCTCTCCTCTCCTTTCCTATCCTCTCCTCTCCTCTTTTCATTATATTTACTTTTTCTCTTTAAGATTCCCGCACTGTTTTTGTTACTTGGTTCACCGTGTATCTAAATTCCCTTCTGGCGATTTTTTAAGGCATTTTTAATCTACGTTGCTTTTTGTATGTTTTTTCGATCTAAATTACATCTCGCGATTGTTTTCAACCTCAATTGCATTTTGTAAAGATTGACAATCTAAATTGCTTTTTAGTAAGTCTTTTAATGCATGTGCCCGGGCCTTTTAGTGAGTTTTTTGAATTGCAATTGCATTTTGTAAGAATTTTCAACCAACGCCACATTTCGCACGAATTTTGAATCTAAATTGCATTTTGTTTGGTGGGCATTTTGCACATATTTTAATTCTCAATTGCATTTTGTGGGTATTTGGAATCTAAATTACATTTGTCAAGTATTTTCAATCTAAATTGCATTTTGTAAGTATTGTCAATCCACATGAGTCGTTAGAATCACCGTACATTTTGTAAGCATTTTCACTTTCAATTGCATTTTGTAAGTATTTTGAATTTCGATTGCACTTTGTGAATAATTTGGATTGGAACTGGGATAGGGCCTATTTCAATCTGAATTGCATTGTGTATTTTCAATTTCAATTGCATTTTGTAAGTATTTTGAACCTCAATTGCATTTTATACGTATTTTCGATCTCATTTGCATTTTGTAAGTATTTTGAATTTCAGTTGCATTTTGTAAGTATTTCGACGCTACATTGCATTATGTACGTATTTTGAATCTAGCCTACGTTTTGTGGGTACTTTTCCATGTATTATTTTTGTGACTCTTTTCGTTCTAAATTCCCTTTTGTAAGACCATATTGTGAGTTGTTTCCATCGGAGTTCCTTTTTGTATGTATTTTCCGTCTCAGATAATTTTGTTGTGGTTTCCATTTCATTATCATTTTCGCTATCACCCGGATCATTAGGGTCCGATAACCTCGATGTTAGGCCCCTTAAAACAACAATCATCATCATAAAGTTAACAGTGCGAAATGTTGTAAAGGTCTCGCATGACTACTGATTATTGAGAATAAATTACCGTATATACCCGAATGTAAGACGATCCCGAATATAAGACGAGGCCTAGTTATCAACTGCCTCTTACAGATTTTTCAAAAACATACTCGCTAACTCATAACTTGTACAATATATGCCCTTAAGGTCGTGCTTTCATTTTTATAACGTCTCGTGTTATCGGAAATCCCTCTGCCCGCTTTTCCAAGACATACTCTATAATTTCTTTGTTCAAGAATGGGAGACTTTATTAAATTAAGATATGTTGATCACTCAATTACTGCTCGTAAAACTGTTTGGTTGATCTTGTAAAAATTGTTTTAAAACATATTTCTGTATGCTTTCGAACATATAATTTATCCGCTTAAAATGACGTGTATGCGTAAATCCTAACCTCAAAATGTACAATATTCGTATATGCATGGTAATTAAACATTATAAACCATATTTTAATCTTCATTAATGCATTGATTTGTTGCGAGTTACAAGATGCCAACACCACATACTACTTTGCAAATAATAATAATAATAATTTTTAAAAAAATATTTTTTTTAATGCCCTGAATATAAGACGACCCCAAATTTGTATAACACAAAAAGTGGGAAAAAACCTCGTCTTACATTCGGGTATATACGGTAACAGAATGAAGTAAATCGATCCTGGAGGCATTGCATTTCTCTTACCAGTTGAAAATGAAAATCCACAGCCTGCCTCCAGTCTCCGACCGGGTCAGGAATGGAATGAATGAAGCCCCCATCTAGCGGCGAGGATATGAACTGTGCCGGCTGCCGAAGCCTGACACACTCCTCTGGGGCAATGTTTAAATGAATGACAAATGAAATGATAGTGGAGAGTGTTGCTGGAATGAAATGGCGACAGGGAAAACCCGAGTACCCGGAGAAAAACCTGTCTGCCTCCGTTTTGTCCAGCACAGATCTCACATGGAGTAATTGGGATTTGAACCATGGACCCAGCGGTGAGAGGCCGGCGTGCTGCCGCCAAAGCCACGGAGGCTTACCAGTTAAGAGCTTAAAAATAAGGAGCTGGGCAAGACTACTTAGGTTTTCTACAGGGAAGCAGCAACATTTTATCAAACATGGGAGCAAGGATCTACATTTTGTGAGATTGTTAATCCAATAGCAATTGAAAATAACTTTGCAACCTTTAATAAGTAATCTATACATAGCATAACATAAAGTCATCTGTTTTGTGTGTGTGTTTGTCCAGGCTAATCTTGAGAACTGGATGGATTTTGATGCGGTTTCCACCATTTAATTAACCTGTTTTTCGAGAAAGATATGTATTTGTAGACATATTCATTTACCGCTAAAGAAAGGAAGCTGTGTCAATACAGTATAACCTCGATGCATCGTTCCCGGAACTGTCGTTTTCCCGTATGCATCGTTCAATTTATTTAGTCCCAAAAATTTTCCATATAAACTAATGTTAAATTTCCCCGTATCTATCGTTCCGCAAACTATCGTTTTTTCGCATGGATCGTCAAAAAATCACTAGTCCTTGACCACAACTTTCCCGCATTGATCGTTTATGAGAAAAATATATGCAAACGTTCTTTTGAATTTGAAGCGCCATAGAATAGCGGCAACCTGTTACGCGAGAATGTACGAGGTACGAACGATTAGGAGTTCCTAGGCTTGAGCAAGTTTCTCGGCTGAAGCAAGTTTCAAGTAGGCTGGACTGCAGTGCGCAGATTGTTTACGCGCAACCACACTATATAACCACGCCTACGAGCCTTCAGGCGCCAACAATCCTGCTCGAAGCGCCAAGCCGTCATTATGCTGTTTCATTTCATTCTCAGTGGTTCTGTGTAGTATCTTGGTTGTGTGCGGCGATTATAATTGTATCCGTAGTTCGTAATTACGTTGTCTTTCTTATTTTAGTTCCTGTGTAATATTGTTATTCAGGACATGTCACGTCCCGTGAAAAAAGTAAGAACTCTCCAAGAACGCTTGAAAATTATAGAAGAAATTGAATCAAATCCTTTCGGAAAAAGAGTTGATACCGCTAAACGTCTTGGGTTAGCACCTTCAACTTTAAATTCCATATTTGCCAAGAAGAATGAGATAAGAGAGCAAATTGATAAATGTGGCAGTTCCAGCAAAAAAAGGAAAGCTGGAAGAGAATCTACATTCGCGGAGCTCGAGAATGTCCTTTTCACTTGGTTCCAGCAAGCAAGGGCTTACAATATCCCTATAGATGGAACAATTTTACGGGAGAAAGCCAAGATGATAGCTGCAAGATTGAAGATTGATAATTTTGCTGCATCGAATGGATGGATCGCTCGATTTAAAGTGCGACATGGGCTAGTCTTCAAGAAGGTTTGCAGAGAAAGTGCTTCCGTGGAAACGGAAGGTAAGGAGCTGTGGTTCGAGAGACTGCCTTCGCTACTAGAAGGTTACGAGTCGCGAGACGTATACAACACAGACGAGACCGGACTTTTTTACAGTGTCCTTCCGGACAGAACACTGGCGCTGAAGGGTGAATCTTGCCATGGGGGCAAAATTTCAAAAGAACGACTAACCGTTCTGCTGTGTGTGAACAGTGATGGCAGTGATAAGAGAGTGCCAGTCGTAGTGGGAAAATCATTAAAACCACGTTATTTTAAGAACACGAAGAAAATACCTGTGACGTATCATGCAAACAAAAAAGCTTGGATGACCACTGAAATATTTCTACAATTTTTAAGGTCATTTGATGCCTCTATCGGTGCACAAGGAAGAAAAGTCGTCCTCTTTGTGGATAATTGTGCCGCTCATCCACAGCACACGTCATTTCTTCGCAATGTGAAAGTTGTGCATTTCCCCCCAAATTGTACCAGCGTGTTGCAACCTCTTGATCTTGGGGTGATAAAATGCTTCAAGCAGCTGTACCGTAAGCGCCTAGTGCAAACTGCGGTGTGCTTGTTGGATGCCGGGAAGGAAACGAGTAAGAAAATCGATATACTGAAAGCGATTCATTTCACAGTAGTAGCTTGGCAGCAGGTGTCCCAGCCAACTGTCGTGAACTGTTTCCAGAAAGGTGGTTTCAGCTGTCAGCTACATGCGGCGGAAATAGACAAAGCGATTGAAGAGCTGTGAGATGAAGGCGCGGGGGAGAGGAGTGATGAAGAGGAAGAAGACGATCGTGAGCCCGAAGTCGTCCCGAGTTTCGCCGAAGCGCATGCCGCCTTAGCGAAGGTGAAATCCTTCATGTACTCGCATGACATCAGTGATCGTGAAGAAGAGAACATTATGCAAGTAGAGAAAGCTTTGTTTCGTCTGAAACGCAAAGCTTCGACGAAACAAAAAACAATTAATGACTTTTTTTCTAAAAAGAGCAAGTGATAAAATGACACATATGAATACTGTACTATATATCATTAAATAAAACACAAGAAGGAACACAATCATTTCTTAATAACCAAAACCTTTAGTATAAATTTTAGCTGGATGCCATGCTACCGTATCACGCAACTCACTAAACTGTAAAACCCCAGCTTCTGCCTGCAACACATGTTGACCTCGACAATAAAGGCTACTCTCTCCCGCTGTAAATCACGAAATGATGCCACGTAACATGCAACACTGCGTAACCTTGAACTCGGCGCTCGCACTGCTGTCCTGCAGCTGTGTAATAAGTCAGCTGTGATGATCGAAGCGAGTGGCTATTTAAAAGGGCTATTATCACTTACGGTATTTCGTAAATAAAGTATAGGTAAAAATAATTATTTTGTGTTTTGATTTGAAGACGCTAGGTTTACCTTTATATCACGCCATCCTAACCTATATCATAGGAATTTAAATCTTTAAAATTTGGATGACTCAATTAATACCCGCACCCCAATTTTTTACGTCCGATTTTGAATTAAAATGTGCGGGGGGTATTCGGGTATATACGGTATTTTGATGCCTCTATGAAGTTTACATGAAGAAATATGTCCAAATACAGTAACCGTACTTTTTTTTTTTTCCCCTCAAATTTTTTATGTTACCCGCTATTATCGTTTCCCGCATCCATCGTCATTTTCCCCCTCCCCCTTGAAAAACGATGCATCGAGGTTCTACTGTATCAATATTTCATTTGTTCTATTGTTCTGCATAAAACATTCTACAAAACATCTGCAACAGCATTTATCTGCACGAGGTGCTGAATATTGCTTATGCTTGTGTTTTAGGTGAGCTATTACTTCCCTCTGAAGACTCTGTGGAGATCCTTCTTCTGTGCTTTAGTGGCGGCATTTATCCTGCGTTCCATTAATCCATTTGGCAATGAGCACTCTGTGCTTTTCTATGTGGAATACAACAAGCCTTGGATATTCTTTGAGCTGGTTCCTTTCATTGGCCTAGGGATTATTGGGGTAAGTACATAAACTTCCAAAAAACTTTACTTTTTTAAAATTCTGAATTTGGTGTTTAGTGAAACTTGAAAGTAATACTGCAGTTGGGATTCAAACCCGAATCTTCTGCTGGCCGGACAGGTTATATAAAAAAAAAAAACAGGTGCTTGGAGTTAAATGGGTTATGGGTTGGCAAGCACAGCATTGTCTCCTCTTACTTGTGGAAGGCTCTTCACTTTCATGTTCCTGCAAACCTACCCTGGTCAACTCTTGTTCTCTTCAAACCTCAATGGTATTAGGGTATCTGAGGCTCAGGATGTGTCTGTTTCCCACCTTAATAGCATGGTGTCCACAGGCAGGAAAAGTCAGGAATTTTGTTTTTGGTCAGGAAAGGTCAGGAATAAGTGTGAAAAAATGGCGAAAAGTATTAGAAAGTCAGGAATTTTATATTAACCATACAGTACTTTGTGTTTTACAGTCATATAGTTCAACTAATCTCTGAAGATAAAAGCAATAACTCGCTGTACATTATGGTAAGTTTCCATTTTTACAGTACGTCATAATAAAAACCTCTTTTACCTATTTTTTTAATGCTTTTTTGGCGTTGGCGTAGGGATGTGGCGACCCCATCACTATAGTTAGGTTATTAAGTACTTTGATTTATGTATTATTGCATTATAATTTACTTTATTTTTGTATTTTAAATGAATAAAGAGACGAGTGTTGGGCAACTAAGGGGATGGCGGAGGCTGCAAATAAGAAATATATATTTATTTGCTCAATAAGCCATTTTTCCGATGTTACGATGACTTCGTGAGTCAGGAATTTTGTTGAAAAATGGTCAGGAAAAGTCGGGAAAATTGACATTGAAAATTCTGTGGACACCATGAATAGGCCCTTCTTGTTCTTCTTGATGCCCTCAGTTTTTAGGGCCTCTTCTTCTAATTTCCATGCATCTCCTGCCTACTGTAAGAGGCCCTTCAGGAGGCAGTTGATGAGCTCGGATGTTGGTGACTCCTCCCCTCACTCTGGTATTCCTGAGCTGGGTCTGTATTTTCCCTTTATCCAGTGACATTGGGGCTGTTCCTGTACTCATACCCTTTTCTATCTGCCTTTCGTGACTCTTAAGTCTTTCCAAGTCCCCCAAACCTCGTTCTTTGGGGTTCTTCCCCTGTCATTTACCTCCTTCATTCTTTTTTTTGTCCATTCTTCCAGTATGTACTGTAAGTCAGTAGTACTATTAATGTACATTCATTGTCATAACCACCCATACATATAGCTTGCCACGGTGGGTGAGTGGATATCGTGTCGGTCTACTAACCCCAAGATTGCAGGTTCACTCCTGGCCGTGGTAAGTGATTTTTGAAAGGCAGCAAAAATACGATACGCATGTCATATGATGTTGGCATGTCAAAGAACCCATTTGAATTCAGTAGGCAGAATTCATAATGGCAGAATTAATCTCGGGAGTTTCCGCCAACACAAAGTTCCTCATTTCTCTACTAGAAAGCGCTATAGTGTTCAAGGAGCCTAGATGTCTAACATCTAACCTCCTTGACTTTCATAGTCAAGGAACAACGAAATTCGACATGCAAGCTACCCTCTGAGTGTCAAATAACAAAGCTTGCACCCGGCACCGGGAGGCCATACGATATTATTATTATTACCCATACATATCATTAGGGAAAAATGATCTAGATGTTTTGCCCCTTAAAACAGTTAATACCATCACCTACATCCAGGAAGCGATTCCTGGTCGTGGCTAAAGGCACCTGCCCGTGCAATTGGAGATTTGGGTTTGAATCCTAGCTGCAGTCTCATTTTCAGGTCATACTAAACTGTTTGTCCTTTATATGATTGTTTCTGTTTAAGATGTAACCTTGTAATGTTGAACTACTCATTTTAACATAACTGTTCTAGTGCACTAAACATTGCATGCTCAAATCTTCTTGCTTGTTCATTCAATTATGGCTTTCTTAAAATTGAAGAACATGTAGTTAGCATAACATAGCTTAGACAAACTTCCAAGCCCTTTGCTGCAACTGTGAAAATATAATTAAAAGGATAAAAAATAACTTCTTACATTTATAAGTTTATTTGTGATCTGCAGTGTCCCGGTATAGGCCTACTTTTAATAATGACATAGATATCAACTGTAGAGATGTCTTCTCTTTTCACTTTATCCCACCCGATTTTTGTTAATTTAGGGTTTCAAAAGAAGTCTGGCAAAGGTTAGTCATATTGTCTTTATATTGATAATGAGAACCAGACTTGTTAAATTGTAATTTGTTGGCATATGCAGTGGATTTCAGATAAGAAATGTCAAGGTAATAAATACAATTGTACTTCTCTCACAAGTTTGTTATACTAACCTTTAAAGTCAGCTCTCAAGATCAGTTTCCTCGCATATATTTTGCCTAAAATTCGCATAAGTATAGCAGGGTGCGATGATTAAGCGAAGAATATTTAAGTTCAAAGAAAAAGAAGCACTTTTTTTTAATGACCTTGGAATTACTAGATTTAGTAGGCCGCCCTGAAGCCTTTGTGGCTTAGGCGGCAGCACGCTGGCCTCTCACCGCTGGGTCCGTGGTTCAAATCCCAGTCTCTCCATGCGAGATCTGTGCTGGACAAAACGGAGGCAGGCAGGTTTTCTCCGGGTACTCTGGTTTTCCCTGTCAAAATTTCATTCCAGCAACACTCTCCACTATCATTTCATTTCATCTGTCATTCATTTAATCATTGCCCCAGATTAGTGCGTCAGGCCTCGGCAGCCGGCACAGTTCATATCCTCGCCGCTAGATGGGGGCCTCATTCATTCCATTCCTGACCCGGTCGAAGACTTGGAAGCAGGCTGTGGATTTTCATTTCAGTAGGCCGCCCTATGAAGTGCTGCTAGCCCCAGTGTGCTGCACGCTTGTGTGTTTTCTTAATACTATTACTATTTGCTTAATTTGTAATCGTGTGTGTTTCACTTTGATCAAGATCACCATATATTCTTGTATTTTCTCATTGTGAACACCATGTGTGTAAGATCACACAAGGATCTCTGCTGTGATGTTTCCACGGAAGTGATTGATGCTAGACTGGCGGAAGGTGCCCCTTGCGCAAGTTTCAGCCAATAAGCAGTAGGGCCTGTTTTCACATGGGCAAACTGGAGTTAGCAGCGCTTCTTTGGGCGGCTCATGGACTCTCGTAAATCCGAGGCTAACTCGTATCCAGTCAATTATTTGAACAAATAATCAAAACATTCAATAGGCCATTATTATTTGACATTCAATATATCACTTGAAAGTTGCTCATCTAAAAATTGGAAGCGTGGCACAATTTTTTATCATCACACGTTAAAATGTTATTCTCTGGATCAGTGTGACCCTTTGAATAGGGATGTATAGAACTAGCACCGATAGAGTGCACTGCTGTTGTACTGGGTAAGCGCAAGGTGCTCTTCATTTGTCTCCTGTGTTCTCATGCCCCTAATATGTACGAATTTAAGTTGTTTAAATTGTTATTTTCGTGACTTTGCCGAGCTATTGCAGTGTTCCTCTTTGCAAAAATCAGGAAAGCCCGTTTTCGTTTCACCAATTTCCACAAAATAAAGAAATGAGGAAGAAATGGTCACATGTTATTAGAAGGAAAAATTTCGGTGAGAAAAATCTGACCGAATATATTAAAGTGTTTTTCCATCATTTACAACCCGATGACTTCACGAAAACTGTGTTGGATAAGTGTGACTTACAAAGGGAAATAATTCCTATTTTGTACCTATAAACTGATTAGACATTTCGATAACAACCACTGAATTTATGCGTTTGTATTTGAAGGTCAGAGAGCAAGATAAAATCCGGGCGCTGTTCCATCGCTTTTTCCGTGGACCACGAACACAACAAAAATAATTATTTAGGAAAAGGCCATACACAAGAAAATTGCCGGATTATCACGATAAGCCTACAATATCGTAATCTGCAGAAATCATCTCCATTGAAGTACGGGAAGAAATCGTCAATATGCACGAAGAAATGAAAGTAACATTTCTGACTCCCATTTTCAAAGACATCAATAGGCTACTCGGTCAAATACTTCAAGAATAAATGTCGCAACATTAACAGTCACAAACGTATTATGGTTGGTTTCTTGAAATCGGAATTAATCGTCAATTTCCATCTGCCTGACGGAGAATGTGGTAGCGACTGACTTCTACATTCTCGAGACATAGTCAGATGAATGGAAACAGTTCGTGGCCCTAAAGCAGGGATTCTCAAACTTTAAAAAAATTGTACCCTCAAGTCCTTTCCCAGGGGTAAGGGAACGATTCTTATTGCGAAATTGACAAAATTACATAAGAACCAAACGTTGCGATGCATTTTCGAGGTACACATTTAATTACCGGTATCAACTTTCTTTGATTATGTTTACCTTAAAACACGACAGTTTCATGTAAGCTATCAACCTAAAAAAATACATGAATCGAAGTCTGTAAGCAGGGGGAGCAAGTGAATATTTAAATCTCAATTTATGATTTAAGTCTTTTGGAGATATATTTATCAATATAGGCCTACAATACTCTAGTAATTG
Organism: Meconema thalassinum; assembly: GCA_946902985.2. Classification (NCBI taxonomy): domain Eukaryota; kingdom Metazoa; phylum Arthropoda; class Insecta; order Orthoptera; family Tettigoniidae; genus Meconema; species Meconema thalassinum. The sequence goes on from OX336388.2 coordinate 331,628,352, forward strand.
TAATCTTTAGGAGAAAGCATGCTGACTCATATTCATTATTTGAATAATAAAGCGTGTTAGAATTTTGTTATTACCGCTGTAGGCTATTAATTCTTCCTTCCTCCCGCTGGTTTTAGTGCCTCTAGTCCGTAGCTCATTTTGCAGCTGTTTAACGCTTAAACGCTGAAAATCGTCCATAATATATTAGGAGATATACCTATAGAATTAATTAACATAGTCTTGGCGTAAAATTAGAGAAGATATAATTTACTTTCGCATAGAAAACTCGGTCACAATTTATATATTCCTCGCAGCTGACTGGGAGAAACATAAGACGATCGCCTTGCGCTTACCCAGTACTACACGAGCGCTATCTAGCGCGAACTTTCTCCCGCTACATCCCTATTATGATTTTTTCATATTGAATAATGTGCAAAAACGTGCCATGAGTTCCTTAGGATTGTGAATTATTAATGTACTGTACCAGGTAATATTGTCCTGCCTGACCTTCCTCAATCATCTCCCCCCCCCTCTCCTTATTTTCTTTTCTTGTCCCGTATAAGAGTAATCTCTGCACTTCTTTTTTTGTGTTCGTATCTAAAAATTGCAATTCAATTTTTCTTGATTGCGTTAATGCTTTACCCCAGGTTTTGATCTATACACCTTCATTGTGACAAATCTGAATGTAAATTAGTTGTGCAGTTCCTTCAAAATATTTGTTTCTTTTTCCAGGGAGTAATAGCAACATTATTTATCAAAGCCAACTTGTACTGGTGTCGTTATAGGAAGACATCAAAACTGGGACAGTACCCAGTGACAGAGGTATTGGTGGTGGCAGTGGTAACAGCAGTTTTGGCATACCCCAACCCATACACTCGCATGAACACAAGTCAACTTATTTATCTTCTGTTTAATCAGTGTGGAGTCTCCAACTCAGATAGTCTTTGGTAAGTTTTCAGAGTCAGAGTTGTCAAAAACTCCATTAATCAACTTCTTTTCATGCTCTAGAAGATTTTAAATTCTTAATTCTAGACCGAGCTGTGGGCTCTAAATTAAATAGCTTTTACTTACCATGCCTTTAACACGTAGAGCGCAGGCGCCATAATATTACGTTCGAAGATAACTTTTTAAAACTGCGGTGAGCATAATATTACGTTGATCGATTTCTCGCGCTTTGTGTTGGAGACGAACGTAATATTACAGCTCTAGCACTCGCGTGTGGGTGCCAGTAAGCATGAAGTTGCACATAATATCACTAGATAGCACCACGTCACTGTTCAGCGGAAGAATGTCGATCTGTTCGAAGGCAAGCGATGCAAGTTCAAGTAGGTCAAATCTGTTTTCCTTTCCTTTGTTTTTATTCTTTGTGGACAGATTTTTCTCTCGAAGAAACGTTGAGTTTATTCTATGACTAGTATATTATATATTTGGGGTTATAATTCGCATTACAGATTCTGAATCTGACTCAACCGAAGAGACATTTCACCCTTCTACTTCTGCCAGCGCGCCCCCTCGTTCCAGGACGAGAGCACGCGCAACAGTTGTTGACAGCATTTTTTTTTTTTACATTATAGTTTAATTTTTTTATCGTGTCGGATTTTTATTAAATTTGTAGAGTAAGAGTTCGGAAATAGAACGGACTTCTAATTTATTTGTAACTCGAACCGCATTCAGTTTGTGCCATTCTGAACATAGCCATAAATTCTGGAAATCAGCCAGTACAGGGATGAGGAGCAACATTTAAGGCATCAGCAGGGTAAGTGTTAATGCGACCCTTTTCCCACCTCCTGTGCACTACCTGGTGTTGCTTCACTCTTCCGTCTTTTTCCCTAACACTGAAAAAGGACTTGATCAAAATAGTTTTTTGCCAAGTGGCAGAAGTCATATTAACACTAGAGCTGGTAATAAGCTATGTTCGGTTAATCGATTAATCAAATAATTTGATATTAATTGTAAACCATTAATTGAGTGAACGGTCAGTTGATAAGTAGACGCAAGATAAGTAGTAGTTTAAGGTAAGAAAGACCTGCCTATCTCGCCCATGTTAAATCTTCAATTTTTTGGTACACTTTACTCAAAATCTGTTTGGGTTAGCCAATTGAAATGTTCAGGGATTACTGTTTGGATCATTATCTACAATAATAAGAAGGATTATTGACAAAAACGAAATACTTTTGCCAATATATATATTTTTTAGGGTAGGCCTACGTTGTTTTAATCCAAAATTATGTCGAAAAATATTTTCATTCTGTATATTATTTAAAGGGATACCCTTCTTATTACTGTTCATTAGGATGATGTTAAAATATCGTGTGGCCTCGGGTGCCGGGTGCAAGCTTTGTAATTTGACACCTAGAGGGTAGCTTGCATGTCGAATTTCGTTGTTCTTTGAATCACTATGAAAGTCAAGGAGGTTAGATATCTAAGCCCCTTGAACACTATAGCGCTTTCTAGTAGAGAAATGAGGAACTTTGTGTTGGCGGAGACTCCCGAGATTAATTTTACCATTATGAACATGGCCTACTGAATTCAAATGGGTTCTTTGACATGCCAACATCGTATGACATGCGTGTCGTATTTTTGCCGCCTTTCAAAAATCACTTACCACGGCCAGGAGCGAACTTGCAATCTTGGAGTTAGTAGACCAATACGCTATCCACTCGCCCACCGTGGCAAGCTAGGATGATGTTGATACATATCTTGATTAGTTTTCTTACAAATGGCACCAAAGTAGTGAAAAATGTTAAACTGAGAAAAATGAGGTTGAAGTTTTTCATTACATTTTGTTACCTCTGACAATTCTTAGAACATTCCTGCCCCATAGCTTGCATCATTTCATCCATCACTGGTTATTTTGCTCCTCCTACTTCCTTTAGCTTTTAAATACATAAATGAACAAATAAATAAGTAAAGAAAGAAATAAATAAAAAACAATATAAATTATTTTATTTATCGTATGGGTTTTAGTGCCGGGAGTGTCTGAGGACATGTTCGGCTCGCCTGAGTTTGTAGCTGCTTCCAACTGACACCCTTATTAGGGTGAGCTACAAGTTCCGTTCAATTTCAAGTAGTTCCAACTTTCGCTACCAGATATCGTTGATACCAAGTGGTGAACGTTGGAACTTTGAGAGAGCGTTCCGACGAAATCTAACCTCACTATTTAGCTTTACACAAGTTGAGTCTGTGAAAGGATCTTTTACATGCCATAAATCTATGACATGGGACCGCCGGCTTTACTTCCCCTCCGAAGGAAGGCATACTGAAGGATTTTTAACGCTCCTATCTTGGGCACAGCTGTTCAGCATGCTACCAATAAATAAATGCATATTTCAACTTATCTGTTTGCAAATAACTGGACTTGTTTCCCTCTTCAAATCAACGATTCAATTATTAATAATTTGGGCAGATGACCTCACTGTTCCGCCCCTTAAAATAGGTCAGTACAAAATCACAGTGATTATAATATTATGATGAAGTTTAGTAGCCACTCGTAACATAAAAAATGCAGGAAGTTGTCATTGTTACCAACACAAAGTCTGTGCTCAACAGAGCAGTCAAGAAGAAGTAAGTTCAGAAATCTATCTATAATAGTTTAGAAGTTATACGCACAAACATAAATCTCTGTAAAAGTGGGTGTTGTCATTCATGGTGAAGCATAGTCATCTATATATTATAAAATAACCATTTTTCATATTTTTTCGACTTTTTTTTAAATTTCCCTGTTCTCTACATTGAAAATGACTAAACACGCCAAAAATATAATTTTTCATTTTTTTCGCCCCTAGACTGGTCTTTTTACCTTAAATGAGAGGTCATCGCTTAAGCTGAGTTACGTTTATTTTCGGAATGATGTGTCAAAATTTATAAACATTATTTTTTGTTTAAATACACTAAGTGTCCTTCCTTGTTTATGTCAACAATACCCAAATAAGAGTCAGTGGCAGTGGAAGGACAAGCATCAATAAAATTGGGAGGGGTTTTCGAAAAAAGAAAACTTAAAAGAGTTTTCAACAGAGATTTCGAATTCTTGTTCAATGAAAATCCACAGCCTGCTTCCAGTCGACCAACCGGGTCAGGGAATGGAATGAATGATGCCCCCATCTAGGGGCGAGGATTTGAACTATGCCAAAGCCTGTCGCACTCCCCTTGGGCAATGTTTAAATGAATGACAGATGAAATGAAATGCTAGTGGAGAGTGTTGCTGGAATGAAATTTGTGACAGGGAAAATCGGAGTACCCGGAGAAAAACCTGTCTGCCTCCGCTTTGTCCAGCACAAATCTCACATGGAGTGACCGGGATTTGAACCACGGACCCAGCGGTGAGAGGCTGGCGTGCTGCCGCCTAAGCCATGGAGGCTCTCGAATTCTTGTTCAATGTTTTCAATTTAGGACAGGAACTTTTTTTTTTTTACTTTGTTTTAGCCTAGATTTCAGTATGAAGGTACATTATTTTAAAATATATGGTACAATATATTTTATGTTCGACCTTGACTATTATCTGTCCGAAAACTGTACTATAATGAGGCTCATTATAACACTATTTTTCATTATGAAACAGTTTCTCCCACCAATCAGAGCTCAAGAAACAGTTGTTTGACCAATTAGATAATTAGATGCGCTGAGTTCCATGGCCTTCTAATGTAAATCACACTGCCTGGCCTAGTGTCATAGTAGAGTAATCGAGGTGGCCATGGTCAAATACAAGGCATTCCCTGCGTCTCATGCGCTCTGTTCAGTACATAAAACTGGCGAAATCTCGACAGATATTTATGAATATTTTTGTTCGAACATAAAATAGTTATAATAATTATCGTCGAACATAAACAGTCGTATGCAACTCGCCTATAATGGTAATTAAGACACAAGTATGTTTATAAAACGAGCGTTGCATAATGTACTATTAATTAATTAAATGTATGTCTTGCTTCAGTGAGAGTGTAGTGAAAGGATTAATCGACAAACCAATTATTCGGCCAGTCAATTAAATCGAAATATTGAATCAAAAAAGTTTCCGCCCAATCAATACCTTTCACACTAAAAATTTAATGTATCTTTTTCATCTTAGGGACATGTTTCGAACAATATTTGTTCTTCTTCAGCCTATACATTTATCAACATTGTATCTTATCTTAGACATTTGCATATTTAAAACACATGCACAATAGACAATTCATTAAAAGCATACAACTAAATTCATTAAGAGCATACAACTAAAAAAACGTAATATTAAAACACTTGATAACACATTAAAATATTTGGAAATTTCTTGTTACCATTTGTACTGGAAGGCCTTGCTATGACGGCTTATTAAACGGTGATAAGTAGTAGTTCAATGAGAAGCTCAGAGTCATCTCCCTCTGGCTTATGTTTGCAGGTGATGTATTGATGGGTTTCACATGGCTTTTGGTTAATTTTCGTTAGTAGCTGCGTCATACGGATTGTTGTTTTTAACTTGGTAAGGCGATCCTGCCGTGGGGTGTTTATTGTGGAGCACATGCAGGACACCAAACATAAATTTACAAATATCCAGAATGATATGGAGATCATCCACTACGCCAAGAAGGGAGCAATAATGAACGTGCTTGAACAAATAGAAATTGATAATGCACAGCGCAATAACCCAACATACAATCTCAATGAAATCAACTTCGAAGTAAACATTCTGTATGAAAACATCAACAAATTTTTTCCCGACTCCAAACGGCATAAACAAACGTTTCCGAATAACACTCAAACCAATCTCCCTCCCACATCAGCTCTAACCCTGCATCCCCCATGAAGTTACTAATCAAAACATATGACGTCACGCGTCACACCCACACACCTGCTTCCACACAGCCAAGACAGGTTCCCCTCTCCTTACCCTCCCCTCCCCGCCACACACTACCGCAAACACTCGCCTCAGCCGGCGCATAGCAGGTCAGTCAGTGTAACGCGGCTCCACGCTACACGTCTCACAGGCAGGACAGGTAAGCCGCTTAATACAACATCATTCGGCAACAGTTTCCGTCTCCCACACATACATACTAATACTAGACCTTTGGCTCATTACAGCACCAGGCAGGAAGGTTTTCATTCAGTAAACCCGAAAGTCACATTCAAGACGTCACCTAGTAAGTTACTGGTTAACCCTTCAATATATCTATTCTTCTTCTCAGACGCATTTCACAGTTTAATTAAATTTCGTATCTTTACAGTTTACTAAAGATAAGATACAATGTTGATAAATGTATAGGCTGAAGAAGAACAAATATTGTTCGAAACATGTCCCTAAGATGAAAAAGATACATTAAATTTTTAGTGTGAAAGGTATTGATTGGGCGGAAACTTTTTTGATTCAATATTTCGATTTGTAAGCGTCAATACGGACTTAAAAAATGGATAACCCTCCAATTAATCTTCAATCAATTAAATGCGGAATTGAGTAACCGTTATTTGTAGCAATTAATCAAACTTTCTGCTTCAATTAATTGATTGTTCGAAAATTGAAATTAATCATTTAAAAGTACCAGCCCTAATTAACATGCTTTTGTGCAAAACCTGAAAACATTGTTCCAAGTTTTTAATTGCATATTTTTATTTTTTCCAGTGACTATAACCGCAATTTCACTGATGTTACTACTGCTAATATCGAGATTGCTCCAGCAGGACCTGGAGTATTCAAGGCAATTTGGTTGCTCGTGCTGGCACTGGTGTTCAAGTTGGTGGCCACTATTTTCACTTTTGGTTTTAAGGCCCCTTGTGGTCTGTTCATTCCCAGCTTGTGTCTGGGAGCCATAATGGGCCGCATCGTAGGGATTGGAGTGGAACAGTTGGCTTATCATTACCGTTCCATCTGGATTTTCAGCGGGGAGTGTTCCACCGAGGATGACTGTATAACTCCAGGCCTATATGCTATGGTGGGTGCAGCGGCAGTACTTGGAGGAGTCACAAGAATGACAGGTAAAGAATTCCTCTTAACCCTTTCATCACTAAGCCGATGGCATGACTACCCTCAGCCCTATTGCGTAGTTGTTAGCATTCTTGGCTGTCACTGCAGAGGCCCGGGTTCGATTCCCACCCCTGCCAAGAAATGTAATTCTGATCTGTGGGCTCAAATGGGGTACATTCAGCCTTGTGAGGAAAAACTGAGAAGAGGCGGGTTCGTATCCTACCTCAGCCGTCCTGTAAGTGCTTTTCTGTGGTTTCCCACTTATCATCATCATCATCATCATGATCTTGAGCAGGTTCCGACCTCTGGTCGGGTCTACTTGGAACATAAGCCTCTCCATCGTTTCCTGTCCATCTACCATCTCTCGTCTTTCACTGTGTCCCAGCACACTCCTCTTTCCTCCACACTCTTCTTAACTCCTTTTGTCCATCTGTCCCTTGGCCTCCTTCCCTTCATTTCCATTCCAAACATCATCTTCGGTATCCTCTCCTCTCGCATCCTCCTCACATGTCCATACCATTGTAGCCTAGATCGCTCTATTCTATTTTGCAACGGTTCCTCTCTTACCATCTCTCTGACTCTCTCATTCCTTACTCTGTCCATTCTTGTCACTCTTTCCCTACTCCTCTGGAACTTCATCTCCACTGCTCGTATATTACTCTTGTCCCTTTCCTTAATCACCCATGTTTTTGAACCATACGTCAAAATTGGCACAAAGTAGGTCTTGTAGATGATTCCTTTACACTTTTGTGGTACATCTTTATTCCATATCATCCCCCTAACACTCTTGAAAAATCCATCTGGCACCTTCCCCTTTCATTTATTTCCATCCTATTGCCTCCCTTTTCTTCAATTATGCTTCCCAAGTACTTGAAGCATTCCACTTTCTGCAACTGCTGTCCTCCAAGTGTTATGCCCATATCCAGTTTGTTCTTCCTCCTCGTTGTGATGACCACTTCACTCTTTTGTGCTGAGAACTTCATCCCATATGATAACACTACCTTCTCCCACTCATCTAATTGCTCTTTGACTTCTTCCTCATCCTCTCCCTATACCAGAAGGTCATCAGCAAACAACATTGCCTTCATTTTCCTTTCCCCAATGCTATTTACCACTTTTCGTATGATTTCATCCATCACCACTATAAATAACAGCGGTGAGAGGGCACTTCCTTGTTTCAGACCACTCTCCAGTTGAAACCATTCCGTTCTATCTCTTCCCACCTTTACACAGCTTTTGCTTCCCTCGTACATTGCTTTCACTCTTGCCACTGTCTCCTTGTTCACTGCTTTTGCTCTCATTGCTTCCCATACCTTGTTTCTATTAATACTACCATATGCTTTCTCAATATCCAAGAAGGTCATCACCAGATCTTTCCCATATTCATAATGGTGTTCTTGTAGCTGTCTTACAGCAAAGATGAGGTCAACTGTTGACCTTCCTGGCCTGAATCCATATTATTCTTCCCTCAGCCCATCTTCAACTTGTTTCCGAATTCTTCTCTCCAGTACCTTCTCAAATATTTTGGCGCAGTGGCACATGATTGTAATTCCCCTGTAGTTCTTGCATTCCTTCCTACTTCCCTTTTTAGATATGGGTATTATTATCCCTCTTTTCCAGTCCTCTGGTATTTTCTTCTCCCTCCATACCACTTTCATTACTCGAAAGAGCCACTGTGTTCCTATCACCCCTGCTGCTCTCACCATCTCCACACTCACTTCGTCTATTCCCGGTGCCTTTCCCCCTTTCATCTTCTTTAATGCTTCCTCCACTTCTTTCCATGTCAACTCCTTCTCTGAAATGTCTTGGGTCACTGTTTCTTCCTCCAAAATGTCCACTATGCTGTTTCTTTTTCCACAATGTCCACTATGCTGTTTCTTCCTCCACAATGTCCACTATGCTGGTTTTAGTTGGATTTAGGAGCTCCTTGAAGTATTCTCTCCAGATAACCTTTACTTCTTCCATATTTTCAACGTCCTTTCCATTCCTGTCCACCATTCTGACATTTTCCCCTGTATCTCTTCTCTTTGCCTTTATCATTCCATACAACACTTTCTTACTGCCATCACAGTCCTCCATCATTTCTGTCCACTTCTCCAGCCATTTCTTTTTCTCTTCCTTCACTACTTCTCTTGCTTCTTTCTTCCGCTCTTGGTATTCTTCTCTTGTTCTGTCTGTTCTCTGTTGGAACCATTTCCTGAATGCTTCATTTTTCTTTTTCACTGCTTCCGTAGTTCTGGGGTTCCACCATGGTGTTTCCTTCCACCTTTTCTTTCCACAAGTTCTGCCGCACACGACTTCCGCTGCTTCTACCAACACGTCCTTGAACCTATTCCATTCTTCTTCACCTGTTCTCGGATCATCCTTCGGTAATTTGTTTCTCACTAATATCTGGAACTTCTTCTTATTTCCATCCTCCTTCAGCTTCCATGTCCTTATTCTTCTTTCTTGGTTCTCAGTTCTCCTCTTTTCCTTCAGTCCTCTCACCTTGGCGACCAGCAGACGGTGGTCACTGTCCAGGGCTTTTGAAGGTATTACCCTTATATCCGTGATACTCTTCTTTGTCTCCTTCCTGCATAGAATGTAGTCCACCACTGATTTCCTAGTCAAATCCCTGCTGTACCAAGTAATTTTATGGCTCTCTCTCTTCTTGTACCATGCGTTTCCAACCATTAGCCCATTTATCTTGCACAGTTTCAACAATCTCTCTCCTTCCTTATTCCTGTTTCCCCGTCCTTCACCACCAATCACTTCCTCAAAACCTCTTCTATCAGTTCCGACATGAGTATTTAGGTCCCCCATGGCTATCACATACCTGCCAACATTTACGGTTTATCCGTAAAATTTACGGAAATTGCAGGATTTTACGGTTTTACGGATGAACGTTGTCATTTTACGAATTCGCGGACAAAAATTTGAAACGATAATTTACATTCGATAATACCGCCCACTTCCGTACAACCGATTGTTTGCGTGGGTCGAAGGCAAGTCCACGATAGTCGATAACTCGTTCTTTGATATGATTCGTACTTTTAACCGTGTGATGGTTGTGTCGTCATTGTAATTGAATTTGAAGCCGGGATAACCGTTCTTCCATGTGAATCTTAGGTGTCGACAGGCTCTGCTTCGCATATTCTTTGTTCCGCTCCGTTCGCTCGTTGCGATTTAAACCATATTCTTTGACCACGTTAGTTGTTCATTGTTCGTGAAGTTGGCGTTCCTTGAATGTTTTCGTCTTTAAAGGTTATGGCATATTTTAATGAAGCGTTCGAGTTTTTGTGCTATAACTTCGTGCTTCGCAGTTTCCTGTATTCCTTGGACTAATTACATTCGTTCCACGTGTGTGTGTTTTTTTCTACCATGTGCATATTCTTTCTTCACGAGGTTGGCGTCGTGTTCATTTAATGGTTTAAGACTTTGTGTGTTTTGACATGTTTTAATGAAGTGTTGGCTGTCTTAAGTCTTTTATGTTATAATTTTATGTGACGTTCAGTGATCCAGGTTCCTTTCGATGTTTTAGTAGATATCGAGAATGAACAAATCCAACAAGAAACAGTACTTCCAGACATTTAAAGAATCATACTCGGTTGATTTTCCGTGCATACTAAAATCAAGAAAGGGAGAAAAATTTGCCTTTTGCACGGTATGTGGGTGTGATATTAATATTGCACATGGTGGAAAAAACGATTTAAGTAATCATGTGAAGTGCGGTAAACACATAAGTTATGTTAAATCGAAGGAAGATAGCAAGAAAATCAACACCTTTTTTGCTAAGTCTGGAAACGTTGACAGTGACGTAATTAGGGCCGAGTGTCTGTTTACTTCCTTTTTGGTGGAACACAATGTGCCCTTAAGTGCGGCTGATCATGCTGGTGCTTTATTTAAGAAGATGTTTCCCACATCAGAAGTTGCAAAGAAATATAGTTGTGGTCACACCAAAACGACATGTATTGTAAATAAAATGGCAAAAAATGCAACATCTGAAGTTGTTAAGTGCCTTCAGAACGGACCGGATACAGATAAATCCCTTTTCTTTTCATCAGTGAGAAACTACTTTTATACTGCCTGTGACTACATCATCAACAAGTTTCCACTCAAGGATGACGTGTTAAAGAATGCTCAAGTTGCTAGGTTAGACAAAATTGAAGATGCACAGTTATCTTCCATTCGTTTCTTCTTGGAAAAGTTTTCTATCATGTTATGCAAGGAAGAGAATGAAACTACAGATGAGGTTGTGAATGAGCTTCAGAGGCAGTTCACAGCTCTTCAGGTAGATGACACTTTGGCTGCACATCAAGATGCTGCAAGTGATTCCAGTTGGGCACAAATATCAAGAATTCGTGGAGCCGATGGACTTCTTAAGTATAACCGAATTTCTAGAGTATTGCTCTCTATTCTCACCATACCCCATAGCAATGCAGAATGTGAACGTTTTTTTTAGCCTTGTGAAGAAAAATAGAACACAGTTCAGGTCATCCATGTCCAATGAATCTCTGGAGTCTATTTCTATTTTGAAGACCAGGAGTTCTGGTCCCTGTTATGACAAAACATTTTCTCAAGACTGTTTGCAGGAAGCTAAAAAGGCCACAACCATGACTTAAAAGTCGAACTAGCATGTGATTTGCAGTGTGTATTATATTATTTCTTGCCTGTGTTACGTTAAACAAGTTTTATTGTTTAAAGCCTTTTTCAATTATCGTATATCAGCTTAATCTATCAAGGAAGTCCTGTTATGTCTGCTCCAAACCAATATTCACCACGCCTGCTGCTGATTAACATGGATTTCTTCTTGATTGTTATGTTCATCTACAAATCATGTAAGTAGATATGATTTCATTGAAGTATCCTGTTTGAAGCATGAATTATTGTATTTTGTAGCCCAGAAGTATTATTATTTTCGTCAAGCCGGGGTATGTCGAAAATCGTTAGATTTTTTTTTTATCGCGCGTGAGTTTTACTGATAGCCCTTTTCAAAAGTTGGCAGGTATGCTATCAGGTTTCTCCCTACTAACTGCTTCTACACTTCTACTCCAGGAAAATGCCAGGATAGTACCTAACTGAAGGCCACAGCCGCTTCCTACCCAAATCCTATCTCAATAATTACAATACATACACTACTGTCGACCAAAGTATTATGTGTACTCGAGTTTGAAGGTTGTTTGTGAAATAACCAATAGACCTACGTAAAATCCAATAACATCCATCATTTTCGTCGTTCTATTTTACGTTAGTTCATGTAGGTTTGGAATTTTTAATTTATATTTTAATATTTTTTATCGCAGTTGAAACACAAAAAGTGCCCGTTTTTAAGCGTGTTTCAACCCAGCGTCACATTTAAGAATTATCTCGCAAACCCGTCATCAGGTCAAATCCAAATTTCAACACAATATACATTGGAATGTTGTATAACTGGTTTATTAATTTCAAAATTTTGTGTGTTCAAGAACGAAAGTCGTTATCATTTCTGTAAGGTAACTTTTTCTCGGCTCGGGGTCGTTGGAAAATGTAGTTCTTGGTTGCGTTGTAATCCTTATACTTCAAAAAGTTATGCTGTATGACTGTGAAATACGTAAATTAATTCACTTATTTTATATCGGTTTGTATTCATACGGGGAATAAAGACATGGTTCACCAGCTAGCTGCTCCGGAAAATGCTGTACAGCGTTGCTGATATGGAGCCCATCACTTCCGAGCGAGGTGCGCCATGACGCGTGTTGGAGCCCATCTTGGCAACGCTGTACAGCTTTCACTGGAGCGGCTAACTGATGAACCATGTCTTAATTCTCTGTACAAATACAAACCGATATAAAATAAGTGATGTAATTTACGTATTTCACAATCATACAGCATAGGCTACCTTTTTGATGTATAAGGATTACAACGCGACCAAGAACTACATTTTCAAACCACCCCGAGCCGAGAAAAAGTTACCTTACTCAAATGATAACAACTTTGTTTCTTTGACACACAAAATTTTAAAATTAATAAACCAGTTATACAACATTCCAATGTATATTGTGTTAAAATTTGGATTCGATCTGATGACGGGTTTGTGAGATAATAATTCTTAAATGTGACGCATGGTCGAAACACGCTTTAAAACGGGCGCTTTTTGTGTTCCAACTGCGATAAAAAATATTAAAATATAAATTACAAATTCCAAACCTACATGAACTAACGTAAAATAGAACGACAAAAATGATGTAATTGGATTTTATGTAGGTCTATTGGTTACTTCACAAACAACCTTCAAACTCGAGTGCACATAATATTTTGGTCGACAGTAGTACAGTCATCAGTGACACAGGATATTGGACAACTGCTACACACCCAAGTCACAGGGTTACATGACAACGATGTCTCCAATCCCGTAAAGAAGAAACAACCACCACCATCTTTAAACCATCAGACAGGAAAAGATGAATAGAAAAATAAATAAGACAAACAATACAGGCTAGTGGTGGCGAAGAGGGAGAGGAGATGATGATATTGTTTTAAGAGGCAAAACAGGGGGTTATCTGTTCTTACAAGTGATGGGAGAAGCAAAGAGGAAATATCTGGATATATTATACTTGCTTGCTTAACATATGCACTTCGTTTGGCCAATTCTAAGGTTCCAAAATAGGGGTGCGACTAATATATGAAAAGTTTTCAGGTATAAAATTTGAAGACTGGTGTTTATATAATACTAGCTGAAGTACCCGTGCTTCGCTACGCGTCATAATTAAATTAAAATGTGAAGGTGTCAGTTAAAACAGGGGATAGGCGAGGTGCTGCGCAGAGGGAGATTAAGGATGGAACATTTTGTCCAACTACACCGCTCGGCGTTGACCGTGTTTTATAGCATAAATTTAAGTTTTACTCACTAACCGTTGGAGATACCTTTCGGATAGAAAATGTAATTTTAAACCTCGTATATGCCATCAAAAGTTTGCTATTTCTTAGCGTTCTCTTTTTATTTGAAATGGAAATATGAAAGTTTTAAACCAAAGGGTGTAGAGACATCACTAAAATGGTCGCCATCTTTAAATAGGGCAAAGTATTGAAATCAAAAGAAACCTATATGTTAACCAGGTAAATCAGCTACTTAAATGTAAAATTCATGTAAATCGGACCAGTGGTACTTGCATGATTGAGTAATACACAGACACACACCATCTCATTTTTTGCCTCGCTTAGCTCGCGTCATAGTCGTGTCATATTGTTATTCAATGAAATGCAGGTTTAACCCCGTTACCACCACTTTAGAACCTGAATATCCAAAAATCCCTCCTTAGTAGACGTTTTCGACACACAACAAACATATCCCCAAAATATCATTCTTCTAACTTGAATAGTTTGGGTTGGTCGATGAGAGTGAACATCCAAAAATCCTTCCTTAGTGGACGCTTTTCTTCCAGAATTTCACCCCTCCCCATTGGCCCCTTAAATTGGATTTATGAAAAAACGGTCTAACACCTATTTATTTTATGTATTTATTTATTTATTTTTAATCTGATCGATTTCCTCCAAGTTTCAAACTCCTCGCCTATGTCGTTTACGAGATACACGCTCCGTTAAGAATCTTTCAACCCCCACTTTTCATCCCTTTCACCTCATAATATATACTTAGGGATAGGAATTTTTCGGTGATTTCAAAGTGAAGAAGGCGGTATTTTAAAGTGGAAAATTCGGTGTATTCAATTGCACTTTTAGGTACTTTCAAAATGACATGTTTTAGGTGGCATATTTTTAATTCATGGATAGTAAGCATTGAATATTAAAATACTATATACACTAACTATACAAAATACTATATACACTAACTACACAATTCACAGTTCATCCTTCAAAGTACACTTCAGATACTGTACACTAACGACACATTTCACAGTTCATCCTTCAAAGTACACTTCAGTGAAAAGATCCAAATTTTCGTGTGTCAAACGGTGACGCATATCACTTAACGTGCTAGTGTAAGCTGAAAAAAACATTCACAATCAGCGTTTGAACAGGGCATCCAAATCGCCTTTAACACAGATTCTGCGAACTTTGGAAATGCAATTGTCATTCCTTTCAAAACTCCAACGATGTCTATCTTGGTCCTGGTCCTGTCGTGCATCTGCTTCTTGATCAAAGTTTGCCGTTCTTTGTATCCTCTTACCACCTCACTTTCTTCTAATGTTCCACAGAATGGCAACTTCTTAATCTTCTTTGAAAGATCCTCATTAACGTTCATTGGCACTATTTCAGCTGGATCAAACACACACACTTTTTTATAAAACTTGTTCCCAGGGTCTACAGATCTCAAGCTGATTAATTTTGTGAGAGCATGTGACCCAGCGTTTACTAAAGCTGAATGCATTTTCCCTCTTTTTGAGAGATTTCCACAACCCTCCAACAACTCCTTAATGTTGGTATCGTAATTTCCAGAACCAGCAAGTTCAAGGGCTTGCTGAATTCTTCGTAGATGTCCATCTAGAAGGTGAACAGTTGGATAAGACTGACCTTCTAATGAAGTGATGAGTTGAGTGATGTTGGTGCCAAATTCTTTAATGAACATGGCCTGTACGTGAATCTCAAGTATTTCATCATGTGAAACATTGTTGAGAAAATCAACACCCGAGTTATCAGTCCCTACTACTTCATTCATAAATTGTACGATGTCTTTCAAGTACTCTGAGAGGTTCACTACAGAGTGAAACCAGGAAGACCACCTGGTTAAGACTGGTTCAGGAAACAGTGGCACATTTTGATCTGGATACTTGCCATCCAGATACTTCCTGAACAGATGCTTCCTCTTCCTTGTGTTGAGGAATGCCATCTTTACTTTTGACACCGCTTTCTGCAGCTGTGGCAGATGTTTCCCAAGAGTGTTCATTATTAAATTCAGTTTATGAGCCCAGCACTGAATGACCAAGACATCATCTTCCAGCAAATTACACATAGTATCAAAACATTTAACCATGTAGCGAGCAGAGTCTGATACCAGGGACATTACATTACCGAGAGCAATGTCATATTTCCTCAAAGTGTCCAATATAGCTCTTGAGCATGATTTTGCATCTGCTGTCTCCAAAGTATGCACATCACCGACAATGATGTTACAGGAGTCACTGGCTTCCAAAATTTTATATAATATGACGAAAATACATGTTCCTCTTTTATCTGTAGTTTCATCACAGAACAAAGCAAGGGGCTTATCCTTAAGCTGGCTCTTCAGTTTGGCTTCCCTCTCTATTCTCATTATAGGAACATATTTATCCCTCAGCACTCAAGTACATGGAATATCACCAGCACCTGGAACAATCAGCATATTTACATATTTGTAAATGGGGGCTTAAGCATTGAAGAGTTTTTAGCAACATTGTTATTTTTGAGTTAAAATTATAAGTGGAGTTTGGATAGTTATGCTTATAATTACTTACAGTGGCAAAACAATGTATTTAAAACTTAGGCCTATGCTGTTACATGGCCTAAACATTTGTTAAAATTTATTCACAGCATTTTAGAATTTAAATAAACTTACCCTCGATAAATTCACCAAAGAGTGACTTCATGTGTTCATTTTCCAATTTATGCAGAGGTATGTTGGCTTTCAGAAATGTTTCTGTTATGCGTTTGCCAAAATACTCAGCAGTGTTCTTCTTCTTGGCAACACTACTGAAGCAAGAAGAAATGGAAGTTTGTTGTTTCTCGCCATCCTTGCGGGACGTTGCAGCTGATATATGTTTTGCCGAATTTAGATGCTTTTGTACTGAATCCTTTCTTTCCCAAGCCACCTGACAATTGCAGAACTTGCACATAACCATACTTTTATCACTGGAATAAAATCCTTGATGACGGTATTGGCAAGCCCGGTTTGCCGCACTAATTTTACTATTTGGCATTTTAATGCCCGATAAAATTCCAAACTTAACCTCACTTAATCCCACAAAGAAACAACGCCAAGTTGTAGCTATATTCACGTCTAATAAAAGGTGCGCTTTATGACGCCACGCGTTGAGTAGTAACTAGGATAACCGCCCAGATAGATAGAAATCGCTGTATGCAGAATGCGCGGCCCGCTATCTACCGTAAGTTTCCGATCTTTCCGTAAGGAGTGTGATCAATCGATATCGCGATCGTCATACATTTTTTACACACTGACCAGCTGTTGCTTGTCATGGAACTTGCAACTTAAAGATCGATCACGAAGCGTCGAGCGGAAACTCTATATAATCAAATTTTTAAGATCGATTTCAGTCGACTTTAATAGTTGTAATAAACACACGCACTTCGTTTGAAGACATTTCGAAAAATTCATCAACTGTTACTTCCCTTTCCTGTCCCTAAAAGGGAGGATTTTCAAACAAAGAAGAAAACAAAAAATCGGCTAAAATTCGCGTTTTCATGCGAATTCGCGAAAATTCGCGAGTTGAAAAACCATTCTTTTTACCAATTTTAGGGTTATTAAAACATATTACCACTTGTGTATTACTTCATTTAAAAATTCGCGAAATTCGCAATCGCGAATTTTTCCTATCCCTATACTACATCGAAGCAGCTACAAAACTGGCGAGCCGAACATGTCCTTGGACACTCCCGGCATTAAAAGCCATACGCTAAAAAAAAAAAAAAAAAAACTACATCGAAAAACCATTAGACCTGTGTCAGCTTATTTTTAATGATTAGTACATATGCCAAGTATCACATCCCCAAATGAAACCACTCGTGAGATATTATTATTCAATTAAATGCACGTTTACCCCCTTAACACCTATTTAGAACCTGAATATTCAAAACTCTTTCCTTAGTGGACGTTTTCGACATACAACGAACATATCCCCAAAATGCCATGTTTCCAACTTCAATGTTTTTGGCTGGGCGATGATGAGTGAGTGAATGAGTCGGGACATTTTCTTTCATTTTTTTCCTTTCTTCAGAATTTCACCCCTCCCGATGAACCCCTTCAATTTGATCGATCAAAAAAACCTGTCGAACAGCTATTTACTTACTTTAAAGCATTTTTTCCCCCTGAGTTTGATGAGTGAGTCAGTCAGTCAATCAGTTAGGACATTTTCTTTCCTATTTCCCCCCAGAATTTCACCCCTCCCCATGGGCCCCTTAAATTGGATTTATGAAGAAACGGTCAAACACATATTTACTTCTTTTTTATGTTGATTTTTTTTCGCTGAGTTTCAAACTCCTCGTCTATGTCGTTTAAGAGATACACGCTCCGTTAGGAATCTTTCAATCCCCACTCTTCACTCCTTTCACCTCATAATATACACCACATCGAAAAACCCTCAGACCCGTGTCTTCTTATCTTTAATGATGAGTTTATATGCCGAGTATCACATCCCCCAATGAAACCAATCGGGAGATATTGCTATTCAATTAAATGCAGGTCTACCCCCTTAACACCCCTTTAGAACCTGAATATGCAAAAATCCTCTCTTAATGGGCATTTGCATCCCTTGAGGAAGCTGCATAGCAAATTTCATTCCAATCCGTTCGGTGGTTTCTGAGATTTCATGATGAATGAATGAGTGAGTGGTATTTGACAAATATATAGTAGAAGATGGTGTCAAGTCTTTGTTATGCTAAAATCGGTTGACAGTGCTGTGTGAGTAGTTGAGTAACTAACGGGATTTCAAGTAAAGATCCTCATTTTCTATACCGGTAGTGTAGAGCGCAAATGGCATCCAGTCGGCCGTGTCTCGACTTGAGCTATGTTGCCATGGAAACTTTCTGCATTGCCATTCCTTCATGAGTATATTTTATGATTTGATTAGCCTGTGCTTGAGTGCAAGAGGGCCGAAATCAGAAGAATGAGAAAGACTATCGAAAATTCTTGTAGCCAGCGGTTCCTTCTGGGTCCTAAACTATGTGTATGCAAAATTTGGTTGAGATTGGTGGAACGGTGTAGATTTGTATACGGAACAGATCCACATACATACATACATACAGACTTTCACTTTTATATATAAGATAATACTGAGGAATTACACATGCACCATCAAACTGACTGTGTTTGATGCTGGGCAAAGAAAGAAGGAAAGTTATGGTATTGCAGAACCAAAACATAGAATCATAGAAATGTTTTTATTTGTCCATTGCAAGTACCACCTTCGACTTGTGGGATTCCTTGAATCCAGTTTTGATCCGCATTGACAATAGAATATCTGACAAAACTAGATAATGTTCATTTCAAACTGTATTGATTGAGCGGAACAGTTTCAATGAACATTATCTAGTTTTGTCAGATATTGTTTATTGTGACCGTGCACTCTTCAATGAGTGGGAACTACTTGCACTTGTTGCCATGGTAACTAGATGTCAGAAATTTGTCAACCCAAAACTTTACACGCTAATCCCAGATGGACCCCCCACAAACAAATTCATGTTTACCCGCTATGCAAGGGTTATTTACTTATGGATTGCAAATTTACTTGAATACTGTGGTCAGTTTTTATGTTGGACAAAAGTAGGTGGATTTTCCTTCTTATTTTTCGTCTTGTTCTGACTAATGTAAGCCGATAAATGTTTAGCAGATGCTTTGCTAATGGTATGCTCGTGAACCAATTGTTGCATGTGCCAACTCTCCAGCGCTCAAATTCGAATGTGCTAAGCGACTATGCTTGCCGCTCGCATAGCGTGCATCATAACCCGCAGGCATTGAGGCAGGGCCTCCTCTCTTCTGACAAGATTACGCCTGGCGGGAGCATTTGCAACCAGCACATGAATACGAATGTGCTATGGGACGATTATGGGATTACATTTTATAAACCAATTTTTTCTGTTTGAAGAGTAGGGTGCGACTAATATGCAACGATTATGCAAGGAAATATGGTAAGCTATAGGGTCATTATCTATGTGCCCCCTGATAAACACAGCAAGCTAAGCCGGCTTTGACTGGCGCAGATGGTGGGCGCTCGTACACGGTTCAGCCAGTGGTTGGCGCGAACTTCTACACTTTTACCAAACATGTTCAATAATGTGCCGATGCTGAAAATGTCCTCCCTCTCTTGTTACACACATCTGTCATCTTCTGATGAAAGAATGGACAACTATCTCATCTAATTGTGGTTCTGTAAGAACACAACGTTGACTGTTAACTTTTTTGTTGTTTACGGAGCCTGATTTCTAGAATCGTTCAGCGAGCCTCCTAATTCTACTGGCATTAGGCACAGGTCTTCCTGGAAACTTGATTCGAAATTTTCGTCTTGTTTCCGAACAAGACTTTCTGCTTTTCATTTACGACTTGTGGATATACACACGTTCACACAATGTGAATTGGTGTCTAGGCATGACCAACAATCACAGTCATCACAATACTCACTAAACGTGCAACACTAACGTCTATGCTTTGCAGATACATGTCCATATTTATGACAACACGTGTGGACTAGCAATATGAGTTAGCGGAGCATGCCAACCACTAGATGAATCGCGTACGCGCGCCCGCGATCTGAGCCAGTTAAAGCTGGCTTAGCTTGCCGTGTTTTGACCCTGTATTTTGGTATCTGAAGATGTTTGTTTGACAAACAAAACTTGTCGTCCCCCTCTATTTTTATTCAGTGGACAGTTAATGAATTCTTACAATCAATCAGTAGACTGGAAAAGAAAACACTGAAATAGTTAAAACACAATGAAAGGCATGTGGGGAGGAGGGAGAGACTGAAGGGAAAAGCAAGGGCAGACACTCAAAAGAGCAAGGATACACCAGGGTGTCTACTACTCTGGAAAACAGGGAATACTCAGGGAATTTTTAAATCCTGGAAAACTCAGGGAATTATCAGGGTATTTTAATGACACACAGGGAATTTTAGTTTTAGAAGTCCAATCTTGAATAATTGGAAATTAAGCATTTAAATTTTGATGGGGAAAAGTATATTCTGGTGATGATTGTTGTAGATGTATGTTCGTACTGACCTTAAATCAGTAAGCTCTCATTTCTGGCAAGATAGAGCACACAAATTGCATGTGTAGGCTGTGTATTTGTATATAAATGTGTAATTGTACGATTTCTGAGAGCATTACTATTGACGAGCTACTTTCAATACTCGCAAGTACAATAGTTTTTCTGGATGAGAAATTTAGAATTGGCAACACATAGATTTTTTTTTTCTCTTCCAACTTTGTCATGCTAGCACTTTTTGAAATGCTCTTTAAGTACAAACTCTGTTTTTTATATTTATCAAGGCTGCTACTGTTACTCGGGGAATTTTCTGATCTATCCTGGAAAAATCGGGGAATTTTCAGGGAAATCTGATACAGTGGAATCTCGTTAGCACGTTCTCGGTTACGACGTTTTCCCGCTTAGCGCGATGATTTTCTCAAGTCCCAGTCCCAATTCTACAAAATACATGTTGATATATCCCCTTAATACGTTCTCTATTCCCGCTTACGACGATCAAATTTCCGATGTACTATTTGTTAGAGAACCGTATTTTATTCTTATTTCATTTTAAAATTCGGCTTCTGGAAAACACGACGCGATATTGCCTCATATTCTCTGATAGTTATTGACAGTGTAGATGATTTCATTGTGTTTGACGGCGTAGAAGTGGCTATAGCAATGACGCAACACAGGTGACGTGTCTCTCCCGCAGCCCTTTCTCTCCTTTCTCAAGTCCCTATCCTACTAAATTCATGTTGATATATCCCCTTAATACGTTCTCTATTCCCGCTTACAACGATCAAATCTCCGTTGAACTATTTGTTAGTGAACCGTATTTTATTCTTATTTCATTTTAAAATTCGGCTTCTGGAAAATACGACGCGATATTGTCTCATATTCTCTGACAGTTATTGACAGTGTAGATGATTTTATTGTGTTTGACGGCGTAGAAGTGGCTATAGCTATGACGCAACACAGGTGACGTGTCTCTCTCCCGCTGCCCTTCAACCCCTTCCCTTTGTTTATTTCTCACGTAGGCACATTATTGTCTTCCTGTTCCGCACTATTGTCTTCTAGTTTTTAGTGTTCACGTCCAGTTATGACCTATTTTATTGCGTGTTTCATAATGGATAAGAAGAAAGTACGGCAGATAACTAATGACGAAAAGATTAAATACATTCAAAGCGTGTGGATATAGCGCGAAAGTGGAACATTCCTCCGTCTACACTGAACACGATTCTCGGCAAAAGGAAGGAAATTGAACGTGCATTTGAAGAAGGGGTGAGTGGCAAAAGGAAACGTGTGCGAGAGGGACAGTTTCCTGAACTAGAAAGCGCTTTATTGAAGTGGTTCAAGCAAGCCCGTGCTTCAAACATAAGCGTGCGCGGTCGCCGGTGATAGAGCCGTCACTGGCGGAGCGCGAGTGCGAGAATGTTCTTGCTGATCAAGTATAAAGAAAGACCCTGTATTATATGTGTTTGGAAGCGGATGGGGAACATTTTCAGCATCTACTGTAAATCATGGCCAGTAAAACTGCATGGTAGGCTACTGATTTTAAGCACCGTATTCAGCCGTAGGCCTACATATGCGTGCGCGGTCGCCGCCAACAGAGCCGTCACTGGCGGAGCGCGAGAGCGAGACTGTCCTTGCTTTGTAAGCAAAAATAAAGACCCTGTATTATACTGTAGTGTAGAGGTACAGTAATTAATTTTTATGTTATTTATTGCGTGTAAGTTACTGATAACCTATATTTATGTCGAGACTGTAGTAGTGCATACAATCACTTACTAAGGTCGGCGATTGAACGTCCATATATACGCCGCGTTCTTTCTTATACGTTGTAAATGCAGTATGGCGTTTTTCGGTAGTACGTTTTCCCGCATATGACGTCCAAATTTTTCAGTCCCTTGAAAAACGTACTAACGAGATTCCACTGTAGTTGTTTTTGGTAGACACCCTGACACTGCTATATTCAAGGGTGGGCATTCAAGCCATTAATCCCAGCAATAGTTCTTCGATGCTATAATTCCTGACAAGCTCGGTTCTACCTCCTGGTCTCATCAGGTGGGTGAGCAACAACCAGTTTTAGGAGTCATAGCATTTAATTCTTTGCCATTCATCACTAAGGAAAAGTGGTGAAATTTTAGGTCAGTCATTCTTATCATTTACCATTCTGAAATCTTCAGCTCTGACCTCTTTTGTCCTGCCTGGATAATAATCCTGTTCAGGTTGAGGTCCTTTGCTTGTGTATTCAGCATAACAGATTAATTGCATGTGCACTTAGTGAATAAATTGATTTTGTGTTTGCAGTATCGTTGGTTGTAATAATGTTCGAGCTGACTGGAGGTGTTCGCTACATCGTGCCCCTCATGGCAGCAGCTATGGCTAGCAAGTGGGTGGGTGATGCTCTTGGTCGACAGGGCATATACGATGCTCACATTGAGCTCAATGGATACCCATTCCTTGACAGCAAAGAAGAATTTGCTCACACCTCTCTTGCTGCAGATGTCATGCAGCCCAAGTAAGTAGGAATTAATGTAACAACTCTGGTGTTTGAAACCATTTTTCAGTTTTGCCTTAGTAAACAAAGTTTGATGCTTTTCAGTAGGGGTCTTCGGTACTGAAAATTTGGTTTGGGTACGGTTCGGTAAAAAAAAAAAAAAGTACTTCGGTTCTCGGTACAAAATCGGTTCGGTAGAGCTCTGCTGATTTTCACAGGCTAAACTAGAGTAATTTGTAAACCATTAACAAAAAAGTAACACATGACTTCTAAAGATTATAAAGTTAGCAAAATATTTGCCAAATAGCACAATTTTTATTTAAAATACAGAAAAAATGTACGGCTAATAATCTCATACAATGTTCCATTAACTTTCAAACTTGCCCTTTTAGTGTGAAGTAAGGCGGAATATAAACACGGACATCCATTGTGTTGTCTTTTGACAATAAATCTTGTTCCGTTGGCTTTATCGCCTTTAAAGTGATCCCTGGTGGTCGGTATTTTCGGGATCCCCCAGATCACTATGATATTTATGTCTCTTGTACCAAACTTTTTACCGAGTTTATCTTCTCGAACCGAAGTCTGTAATTTCTCTGTACCGTAACAGTAAAATCGGTGCACCTGGCACTGTCGACCCCTACTTTTCAGTCGATCAACACGATTGTACCCAAATGAGATGGGTTATTCCCTAATCCTGAAAGAAATTACATGAGATTAATAAGTACACTTGGATGACCAGTTTCGATCGTCAAGCGATCATCATCAGATCCATTACATTTAGGCTGTAAAATCAGACAGATTCGAACGTCATCAGATCCATTACATTTAGGCTGTAAAATCAGACAGATATAATGGATCTGATGATGATCGCTTGACGATCAAAACTGGTCATCCAAATGTATTTATTAATCTCATGTAATTTTTTTTTTCAGGATTAAGGAATAACCCATCTCATTTGGGTACAATCGTGTCGACTGACTGAAAAGCATCAAACTTTTGTAACAACTCTAAATGTTTCTTTTTTTTTGTGGTCAGGCAGTGTGATTCATTCGAGGGTGCATAGAATCTATGTCTACCCCTTATTAATCCCGTTTCCAACGGGGTCGGGGATGAGTTGCGATGAAATTTCATGTGGCTGATGATTTCTAAGGCCGGATGCTCTTCTTGATGCCAACCTCACAAGAGGTGTTAATGGGAGATGAAATGAATTACCGTATTTACTCGCATATAAGATCCCCTTTTTTTCCTAAATTTTTAGTTCCGAAATTGGGGGAGGGGGTACTATAGTCGCGAACTTTGCAAAAATACCGCGTACGCGATTGGGCAGGATATCGAATTGTATAGCCAATAGGCTTCACCCGATATCCAATAGAAGATGCCACACTATTGGCCGAGTAGAAGCGCCATCTGCCAATGAAAGTTATGGTTTCATATCTTGCCTGCATTCTTTTGTTTAGTATTATTTACCGTATATACCCGAATGTAAGACGACCTCGAATATAAGACGAGGCCTAGTTATCAACTGCCTCTTACAGATTTTTTCAAAAAAATACTCTCTAACTCATAACTTCACAATATATGCCCTCAAGGTCATGCTTTCATTTTTATAACGTCTCGTGTTATCGGAAATCCCTCTGCCCACTTTTCCAAGACGTACTCTATAATTTCTTTGTTCAAGAATGGGAGACGTTATTAAATTAAGATACGTTGATCACTCAATTACTGCTCGTAAAACTGACTGGTTGTTCTTGTAAAGATTGTTTTAAAACATATTTCCATATGCTTTCGAACATATAATTTATCCGCTTAAAATGACGTGTATGCATAAATCCTAACCTCAAAATGTACGCTATTTGTATATGCATGGTAATTAATAGAGACGAGAATTATAGGCACTAAAAACAGTTAAAATAGGCAGGCATATAGGCTCTTAAAATAGCCAAAATAGGCATGTAAATAGGCACTAACGTGTAAAATAGGCAACAAAATTGGCATTAAAAATTTCTTGTAATTTAATAACATATTTAATTACTACAAAAGGAATTTACAATAAGCAACTTATAATTTAATAACATACTTATCTTATATATAAAAGTGAAAGTCTGTATGTATGTATGTATGTATGTATGTGGGTGGGTGGATTTGTTCCGTATACAAATCTACACCGTTCCACCAATCTCAACCAAATTTTGCATACACATAGTTTAGGACCCAGAAGGAACGGCTGGCTACATGAATTTTCGATAGTCTTTCTCATTCTTCTGATTTCGGCCTCTTTGCACTCAGGCAAAGGCTAATAAAAGCAGAAAATAAACTAATGAAGTAATAGCAAGGCCGGCCATCTCCATAGCAACAGTAGCTCGAGACGGGACCACCAAGTTTCCGTCTATCTTGGTAAGAGGCCATGCTACACCCACTGCCAGCTAGATCGCATCCCTCCAAGCTGCTTTAAACTGCCTGTCCATTCAACACAAGATAGGTTACAGCACCAACCCACTGTGATTGCAGCGGCATTTTAACTGCCAGCTGGATCGCATCCCTCCTGGCTGCTTTAAACTGCCTGCCCATTAAACACTCAGACGCATACAGGATATACTGTATATTAATTCACCGTTAGGTTGCAGCGCCAACCTAACGCGGCTTTTGAAGGGGACAATACCTGAAACGAAGCGTTTTTAACTTTGGAGGCTTAATATACAGATTGAAAAAACTCGAAAACATGGCACTAAGTTAGTTCTTTTGTTATTCAATCAGCATAAAGTTTATTATATTAATTCACACACATACTAACGGGTTAATTTTAAATATAAAGAAAAGTGAAACACAAAACGAATGGTTGTTAAGTTTGGAGGCTTAATATCGAGATCCCAGGCGCTATTTCTGGTGACTTCCGAGAATTCCCATTCTTGTTCGTGGGGTAAACACATATTGAGAAATGAGAATATAATTCTGTCGAGCACACCAGCTGCAATATAATGCACTTTAAAATACAGTCAAAGGGCATCAAATAGGCAATTATACTCCAAATAGGCACAAACCCTTGAAATAGGCATTTATAGGCACAATAAAACCAACGAAATCTAGCCTAAAAGAACCTAAAACGGATTTATATCTCGAAAGCCTACTATTCTAAACACAGGAATAAAATAGGCAAATAGGCAAATTCCTGTCTCTAGTAATTGAACATAACAAACCATATTTGATCTTCGTTAATGCATTGATTTGTTGCGAGTTACAAGATGCCAACACCACATACTACTTTGCAAATAATAATAATAATGACAGGAATCTTGAAGCTGCAGGACAGGATAGAAACAACAAAGTTAAAGTGGTATGGACATATGATGAGAATGGGAGAGGAGAGAGTACCAAAGAAAACTTTCTGTGAAAAGATGACAGGGAAGAGACCACGAGGAAGGCCCCGAAAGAGATGGGCAGATACAGTGTGGGAGTGTGTAGAGAAGAGAGGAGGAAAACCTGAAGAAGTACTAAAAACAGGAGAGGAGTGGTGGAGAGACAGGAAACGTTGGAGGTCCTTAATTCACAACCCGACCCACGAAGCTGGAAACGGGAAATGAAGATGATGATGAATAATTTAAAAAAAAAATCTTTTTTTTTTAATACCCTGAATATAAGACGACCCCAAATTTTTATAACACAAAAAGTGGGAAAAAACCTCGTCTTACATTCGAGTATATACGGTATGTTGTGATTCGATTGTGTTTACGACAGTCTCCCTAGTTTTATTTTAAATACATTTCATTTGTTGCAATAACCGTCGCCGTTTGTGTGAAACGTTATTGGTATATTAATGTGAAATCTATCTATATATATAAAGCACAAAGTTTGTTTGTCTGTTATGTATACAAATCTACACCGTTTCACCGATCTGAACCAAAATTTGTATACTTACCCTTTGGAACCTTGCGGGTAACCCTGTCAACTTTAAATTTCGGACAGACCACCCCATTCCCTGCATTTAGACCCTTTTGCTAAAATCTACACCGTTTCACCGATCTGAACCAAAATTTGTATACATACCCTTTGGAACCCTGCGGGTAACACCGTTCACTTAAAATTTCGGACAGACCACCCCATTCCCTGCATTTAGGCTCTTTGGTCCAAATCTACACAGTTTCACCGATCTGAACTAAAATTTGTATACGTACCCTTTGGAACCCTGCGAGTAACACTGTCCACTTAAAATTTCGGACAGACCACCCCACTCTCTGCATTTAGGCCCTTTGGCACATATCTACACCGTTTCACCGATCTGAACCAAAATTTGTGTACTTACCCTTTGGAACCCTGCGGGTAACCCTGCCCACTTGAAATTTTGGACAGACTACCCCATGCCCTGCATTTAGGCCCTTTTTCACAAATCTACACCGTTTCACCGATCATAACCAAAATTTGTATACTTACCCTTTGGAACCCTGCGAGTAACACTGTCCTAGGGGCCGATAACCTCGATGTTAGGTCCCTTAAAACAATTATCATCATCATCATCGAGTAACACTGTCCACTTACAATTTCGGACACCACCCCATTCCCTGCATTTTGGCCCTTTGGTCCAAATCTACACCGTTGCACCGATCTGAATCAAAATTTGTATACTTACCCTTTGGAACTTTGCGAGTAACAATGTCCACTTAAAATTTCAGACAGACCACTCCACTCCCTGCATGTAGGCCCTTTTTCACAAATCTACACCGTTCCACCTATCTGGACCAAAATTTGTATACTTACCCTTTGGAACCCTGCGAGTAACACTGTCTACTTACAATTTCGGACAGACCACCCCATTCCCTGCATTAAGGTCCTTTGGCACAAATCCACACCGTTTCACCGATCAGAACTAAAATTCGGATACTTACCTTTTGGTACCCTGCGAGTAATACTGTCTGCTCGAAATTGCGGACAGACCACTCCATTCCCTGCATTTAGGCCCTTTCACCCAAATCAACACCGTTTCACCTAACTCAACCAAAATTCGTGTATTTACCCTTTGGAACACTGGGACTAACACCGTCTGCTTGAAATTGCGGAGAGGCCACTCCAACCCCTGCTTTTAGGCCATTTGGCACAAATCTACACCGTTTCACCGATCTGACCCAAATTTGACATACTTACCCTTTGGAACCCGACAAGTAACACTGTTCACTTTAAATTTTGGACAGACCACACTATTCCCTGCTTTTTGGCCCTTTGGCACAAAACTACACCGTTTCACCGATCTCAAATTATTACCCTTTGGAACTCGACGAGTAACACTGTCCACTCGAAATTTCGGACAGTCCACTCCATTCCCTGCATTTAGGCCCTTTGGCACATAAATTATCTACGTCGTTTCACCGATCTCGACCTAAATTTGTATACTTACCCTTTGGAACCCGACGAATAACACTGTCCACTTAAAACTTTGGTCAGACCACTCCATTCCCTGCATTAAGGCCCTTTGGCAAAAATCTACCCTATTTCACCGATCTGAACCTAATATTACATGCTTACACTTTGGAACCCGACGTGTAACACTGGCTAAATGAAATTTCGGATAGACCATTCCATTTACTGCATTTAGGCTCTTTGGCAAAAATCAACATACTTTCACCCATCTCAACCAATCTTTATGTAAGTTACTTACCATATTGTTTATAATTACCCTTTGGAACCCGACGATTAGCACTGTCGACATGAAATTTCGGACAGACCAATCTATTCCCTGCATTTAGGCCCTTTTGCACAAATCTACACGGTTTCACCGTTCGGAACCAAATTTTACATACTTACTCTTTGGTACCCGATAAGTAACACTGTCCACTTGAAATTTCTGACATACCACTCCATTCCCTGCATTTAGCTCAGGAATCCCTCAGGGTTGCCAGCTTCCTAACTCACCAGCCATGAGCCCTTGAGGGTGTACCAGAAGTGGTGGGGCTACACACACCCTGACTCTTTGAGGGCCTTGAGCAGAAGACAGGATATATTATGAAAAGGAAAAGAAGGCAGACCCCTCGAAGAATGAGGGCATCAGGAAAGATGAGACAACGGCCAATTAAGGCGGGAAATTGAAAGACTCCCTAGCCCTCGGATACCCTAATACAGTCGTGGTCGTAAGAGAACAAGAGTTGACGAAGGGAGGCCGACAGGAAAGAGAACTGAAAGGAGCCCAGCACCAGGAAGTAGAAGCGATGCCAGACTCAGCTGGGGTCCCGTGGTCGCCAACCCACGTCCCACAAGTTGTGAGACCTTGGGGGGGGCTGTTGTGAGAATAGCTTGCTGATTCATCGCGAGGTGACATGAGAGGACTTTCCAGTGCCCACCGTGTTATCTGCTGTCTATGCTGATGATGCTGATGCCAGCACAGGGCCGTTGCTCAAGCCACTGTGGTGTTGCGAAAGAGTGAGTGATTCCCCGGCCAATGTAAATACGGCGGGGAACCCGAACGTGTGTCATCATATTTCATCATCATCTGCGATCATCTCAGGTTCATGCAGCTTGGACCCATATTCTTTGCCGAGCAGTACGCCGTAAGCTCTTTCACTAGACGCATCGAGTACAGGCCTAAGCCAGAAAATAAGGTTGAGACTTTGGAAGACAACGAAGCTAGACATCTGAATTACCTATATCAGTTTTAAAATAAAATTACACCATGTTCGTTTAGTAGTGATTTTTTCATTACCTTATTACTTTTCATCTTAAGTGCAAATGACCTAGATGTTACGCGAATCATACCACTAATCACAGCCGCATAAAGTCTTTCTCGACTGTGATTTTTAAAATATTTATTTTTATTACAGTACATTGTGTACATTATAAGTTGAAGTGTCATTTCAATACCGGTAGTAGTTTCCCTTATCATCCTCATCATAAGGGCAAATGACCTAGATGTTACGCCCATTACACCATTGATCACCACGCACAATAAGTCTTCCTCGCCTGTGAATTTTGAAATATGTATTTCTATTACGGTAGTTTGTAAGTTTGACGTGTCAATTCAACAGTAGTTTTCATTATCATACTTATCAAAAGGGCAAATGACCTAGATAATACACCCTCATTGTCTTTGGGGGGCAAATGACCTAGATTTTAAGTCCATTCTATTTCTAAGGATACTTTGAGACATTATCATCATTCCACCGGGCGAAGCCGGGTACTACTGCTAGTATGTGAATAATACCGTGCTCGGTTGTGTTTACAAATGCTAGTGAGATGTGATCACTCATTCCCTAATTGATGCATTCTCCCTCCCTATGTTCAAATAAAAATAAAATTTGCATTTCCATGTCTGATACTTTGTCCATTTCTTTCTATTTCTTTTATACTAAGACTTTTGCTTAGCAAGGGATAGTAGTGAAAGTCATTGGGGGATAGCCGGGAAAGTGAGGTTATGGCAGTTTCATAATGGGCTGATTAAAGATGTAAACTTCGTTTATTTTGATAAAATATATCTTACTTTGTAGCATCAAAATAGAATAGCTTATTTTTATTCTCTCCCTTTCCCACAATAATGGATTTTTGCAAAGTTTGCATCTATAGTACCCCTCAATTTTGGAACTAAAAATTTAGAGGAAAAAAAAGGGGGTCTTATAGCCGAGAAAATACGGTAATAAGGTAAATACGGTATAGATATGAAAACCCTGCATCAGGTTTTTTCATGGGCCACTGTTCTAATTGTTCATAGTATTATTATTACAGTACTGTGGTATTATTGGATGATACCTTGATATGTTTATGGCTTTTCCCCACAGACGGAACGAGACTTTGAGTGTCCTCACTCAAGACTCCATGACAGTGGATGATGTGGAAGCAATCCTGAAGGAAACAGAACATAATGGCTTCCCTGTAGTAGTATCACAGGAATCACAATACCTAGTGGGATTTGTCTTGCGAAGAGATCTCAATCTTGCTATATGTAAGTTTAATATTCTTCTTTTTATAGTAATATTGTTTTATTGTTATTATGCGGTTTTTTTTTCTGAATTATGCATCCACCTAAAAAATGAGCTACAAGAGATAGATATTTCACTCCTTAAAACTACAATCGTCATATATGTACTATGTGAACAAAATTTTAGTGCTTATTATTTTCTTATGTTCTATGACAGTTGGACCTGCTTGAATCCTGCATGTCTAATGTGCAGGCATGCTACCATATATACCCGAATACCACCCGCACATTTTTATACAAAATCGGACGTGAAAAATTGGGGTGCGGGTATTAATTGAGTCATCCAAATTTTAAAGATTTAAATTGCCTGCCACGCGCGAGTATCCACTATTATGATGGTTGTTCGGGTGTACTTGTTTATTTCCGTCTAATGGCTTGACTGGTCGCGCAAGCCAAACATAAGTGTCAGTTTCGTTAGTTGCGTGATAGCATGGCATCAGTAAAGGCTCGGTCAAACAGGAAGCGGGCTGCCCGCGCAAACTCGGCCGCCCGACCGCTGCGAACTCTGTATTGTGTAATATTGCATCATCCTGGTTAAACAGAAGACGATCTACCGCGGCAGGTAAGTGACCAGTTGTGATTTTCCACAAAGTCCGCGCCTTGACTTGTCCGATTTCAGTTTGACCACCCCAGTCCACGACGGGCTGTGGTCGTTCTCTTCGCATGGCCAGTCCGTGTCCTGTTTGACCGAGCCAAACTTGGCGCACGCACTGGAATGTTTACATTTCTCTGCTGTTTAAACCATACCAGTAGATCTTGTTCTACGTCGTCATATTTCCCGATTTTAATTTTCTTGCAGTTTGCGGAAGTATTCCCGGCAGAAGCCAGTGTTTTCCATATCTCCTCACACATGTTTCAAGGCTAACACTGTCCAATGAGCTGCGCTGTCATGACGTGACGTCATGTAGCCTTGACGTAGATCGCCCGGTCAGATGATTCACTGGAGACCCGGGGACACTTGGAACTGCTGTATTCTTTCACTCAGAACACCAGAAGTATCTTTCGCGGAGATTGGCGAGATTTGATTCAATCGCAGGACCGAGAATATCGGACATCTCAAGTGGAAAAGCTTTTTATGCGGGAACTTCTTAACAGAGTTTCCACTGTATTATAGTGGTAATAGCATACATTTTTGTTTAAAATAAAGTGTCAAAAACAAACAAAAAAGTTTTTTTTTTTTTTTAAATTTGCGTACAAAAATGAGGGTGCGGGGATTATTCGGGGGCGGGTAATATTCAGGTATATACGGTATTATTTCTACTTAGCAGTTGAGCTATCACTAGGCTTATCTACATTCTCCCCAAATTCTCAGGTTCTGAAGCATAAATTACCATTAGTTTAATATTACATGCACGAACCCTCCTTGCCATGTTGCTAACGTGGAAATTTGGTAAAGGTGGAAAAATCACTGCTTCAGCAGAGAAAGATTATTGTATTTCCTTGTATAACAGTCGCATTTATTTATTTTAATTTTTATTTTTTTCTCTAAAATTCATGGAAGAAAAGCTGGGTGCGATGATTATTTGAAGAATATTTAACCTTTTCACTCCCAAGTATCTTTCCTGCTTATGCATGCCCCATCCCAGGTTATAGGTTGGGATTTCTAGACCGTAAAGCAAGTGGTGAGTCCCTGAGGATTACGATGATGTGATGATAAATGGGGGGCCTAACTACACGTATGCTGATATTTCCTGAACCCATGCTCGGATTTTGACATGTGACATGTCGTGGGACTCAGGTAGAGATACGGGAAAATCGCAATTGCGATAAATGCGAATTTTACTTTTTTCAACTACCTGGTAACTAATATGACTATGTATACCCAAAATTTGCGAAACTGATTGTGCGACAAAGTGCGATAACTAAGGGTTCTTGCGAATTATTCCCATATTTGCGATAAATGCGAAAAGTGCCGAATTTACCAGTTAATGTTGAATATTATGTTTTATTACATTTTCGCGCCGCAACTTTGAAATTTGCGAGTTCCCAGCAATGAAAATATCGGCTATATAATCGATATTTACGAGTAATCATCGATATGTACGAACATCAATTATTGTCGTGAAAACAATCGATTACGGTAAAATCAAATTGAAAATGGTGCTGTTAATATTGCCGCATAATATCCACTGTTTATCGCCAGTAAAACGATGATTTTGGAGAAATTATTTCGTAGTTTCATTTGGTTGTGCTAATAAAAGGAATATTCCAATCGTTTGTGCCGAATCGTTTTAAAATTAGAGCAATAAGGTTATGCTTATATAGGTTTATATCGCGCCGGCCCTCATTTCTTGTATTAGAAATGAAAACTCTCAAGTACGTATCGTGATATGAATAGGCAATGTTTGTTAGGCGTTCTCTTTGCTTTGGGAAATGTTGTATAATATGATGAAAGTATTCTCTACCACGTGTGAGTTATAGGTTATGTTACATGTCGTCCGGCGATTTCTCCGTGAATTCGGATACTGTTTTACAGATTGTAAGTCAAGAGTCGCAGTGTGGTCAGGAAATAACGAGGGAGTAAACTTACATTTTATTATTTAGTTAATTATCCATTGTATGATATTTACACAAAGTTAAGTAAGTTAATTCACATTATTTCCTTTTCAATGAGGGGCATAGAATTTAATGGTCAAATGGCACTTCTTGGATCCAACCCCCAACCTCATAAGTTATTAAAAGAAATGAATGGAACTTGGCAAGGAGTTAGTAGGAAAACCACACTAAAGGATAGACATCCTCAGAATTTGAACCAATTTGTTCATAGAGTCCAGGACAGCCCGGTGTTGTCGTCATTCTACCTGCCACACAGTAAACTTCATAAGACAAGCATTGTCGCCTGACCACAGCTCGCTTTATTCTAACAATTGGCACCTTGGTACCAGTGAACTAATACAACTCTAGTTAGTTAGTTATTGTTGTTTTAAGGGGCGGAACTACGAGGCCATCTGCCCCTTAATACAACTCCTCCGGCCCTCAATATTTGATATGCTGCACAACACCTGATATTGTTGATTGCATAATGAGAACATGACCTTTGGATCTTTTGAGCATAGCTTAGGTACCCTCGTCTCGCATCATACAACCAACCGACAGCACTTGGAACTCAATCTTGCCAATTAGCCAGGCTGATGCCTTTATTTTCAGAGATCTCACATTTCTGAAAAATGTATGATGTCAAGTTTCTACATTTCTGTAATACTGATATTAGGATTTTAATACTTCTAACACTACCTTAGCATACCTGCCAACTTTTACGGTTTATCCGTAAAATTTACGGAAATTGCAGCATTTTACGGTTTTACGGATGAACGGTGTCATTTTACGATTTTGCGGACAAAAATTTGAAACGATAATTTACATTCGATAATACCGCCCACTTCCGTACAATCGATTGTTTGCGTGGGTCGAAGGCAAGTCCACGATAGTCGATAGCTCGTTCTTTGATATGTTTCGTACTTTTAACCGTGTGATGGTTGTGTCGTCGTTTGTAATTGAATTTGAAGCCGGGATAACCGTTCTTCCATGTGTCGACAGGCTCTGCTTCGCATATTC
The DNA here is from genome assembly GCA_946902985.2 of Meconema thalassinum. NCBI lineage: Eukaryota > Metazoa > Arthropoda > Insecta > Orthoptera > Tettigoniidae > Meconema > Meconema thalassinum. The sequence goes on from OX336388.2 coordinate 331,663,132, forward strand.
TTTGTTCCGCTCCGTTCGCTCGTTGCGATTTAAACCATATTCTTTGACCACGTTAGCATTGTTCATTGTTCGCGAAGTTGGCGTTCCTTGAATGTTTTCGTCTTTTAAGGTTATGGCATATTTTAATGAAGCGTTCGAGTTTTTGTGCTATAACTTCGTGCTTCGCAGTTTCCTGTATTCCTTGGACTAATTACATTCGTTCCACGTGTGTGTGTGTTTTTTTTTTCTACCATGTGCATATTCTTTCTTCACGAGGTTGGCGTCGTTTTCATTTAATGGCTTTGTGTGTCTTGACATGTTTTAATGAAGTGTTGGCTGTCTTAAGTGTTTTGTTATAATTTTATGTGACGTTCAGTGATCCAGGTTCCTTTCGATGTTTTAGTAGATATCGAGAATGAACAAATCCAACAAGAAACAGTACTTCCAGACATTTAAAGAATCATACTCGGTGGATTTTCCGTGCATACTAAAATCAAGAAAGGGAGAAAAATTTGCCTTTTGCACGGTATGTGGGTGTGATATTAATATTGCACATGGTGGAAAAAACGATTTAAGTAATCATGTGAAGTGCGGTAAACACATTAGTTACGTTAAATCGAAGGAAGATAAGCAAGAAAATAAACACCTTTTTTGCTAAGTCTGGAAACGTTGACAGTGACGTAATTAGGGCCGAGTGTCCGTTTACTTCCTTTTTGGTGGAACACAATGTGCCCTTAAGTGCGGCTGATCATGCTGGTGCTTTATTTAAGAAGATGTTTCCCACATCAGAAGTTGCAAAGAAATATAGTTATGGTCGCACGAAAACGACATGTATTGTAAATAAAATGGCAAAAAATGCATCATCTGAAGTTGTTAAGGCCTTCAGAACGGACCGGATACAGATAAATCCCTTTTCTTTTCATCAGTGAGAAACTACTTTTGTACTGCCTGTGACTACATCATCAACAAGTTTCCACTCAAGGATGACGTGTTAAAGAATGCTCAAGTTGCTAGGTTAGACAAAATTGAAGATGCACAGTTATCTTCCATTCGTTTTTTCTTGGAAAAGTTTCCTACCATGTTATGCAAGGAAGAGAATGAAACTACAGATGAGGTGGTGAATGAGCTTCAGAGGCAGTTCACAGCTCTTCAGGTAGATGACACTTTGGCTGCACATCAAAAAGGAAGCTTGTAGTTTAACGTGACCGTTAATCTAGAGATCATGAGCCACGGGACCTCCTTTTTACGTGGAATCCGAACCACAGGACGTGGCATTTCACTTTGAAAATCTCACATGCATTGACCGGGAATCGAACCCGGACCGCCTTGGTGAGAGGCATACAGCTAGACCGCTGAGCCACCACGCCCCCGGCTGCACATCAAGATGCTGCAAGTGATTCCAGTTGGGCACAAATATCAAGAATTCGTGGAGCCGATGGACTTCTTAAGTATAACCGAATTTCTAGAGTATTGCTCTCTATTCTCACCATACCCCATAGCAATGCAGAATGTGAAAGTTTTTTTTTAGCCTTGTGAAGAAAAATAGAACACTGTTCAGGTCATCCATGTCCAATGAATCTCTGGAGTCTATTTCTATTTTGAAGACCAGGAGTTCTGGTCCCTGTTATGACAAAACATTTTCTCAAGACTGTTTGCAGGAAGCTAAAAAGGCCACAACCATGACTTAAAAGTCGAACTAGCATGTGATTTGCAGTGTGTATTATATTATTTCTTGCCTGTGTTACGTTAAACAAGTTTTATTGTTTAAAGCCTTTTTCAATTATCGTATATCAGCTTAATCTATCAAGGAAGTCCTGTTATGTCTGCTCCAAACCAATATTCACCACGCCTGCTGCTGATTAACATGGATTTCTTCTTGTTTGTTATGTTCATCTACAAATCATGTAAGTAGATATGATTTCATTGAAGTATCCTGTTTAAAGCATGAATTATTGTATTTTGTAGCCCAGAAGTATTATTATTTTCGTCAAGCCGGGGTATGTCGAAAATCGTTAATGTTTTTGCCGCGCGTGAGTTTTACTGATAGCCCTTTTCAAAAGTTGGCAGGTATGCCTTAGTAAAAATAAAAACCACACACACAACAGGAGACTTATATTAAATGCTTATGCCGTTTATCAGAAACGCCCATATTTCCAATCCTGCACATGTTTGAATTAGTTTCCGTGCATATTATTTTGAACCTGTTTATTGTACCTGGTGACGAACTTTTAAATGCTACAAAATGCTAATTTTTAAATTTTAAAAATGTTCCAAAATGCTATTTTTCCAAATGAAAGTGCTACAAAATCAATTTCAAAATGCTATTTTCTCGTATCTTTAGACTCGGGGTGACGCCCCCTTTCCTATGGATGACCTATCTCCACCCTAAAATAAAAACTACCCTTACCCGGGGGTGAAATAGTGATTTTTTGTAAGCATGCATAATTAGGGCTTTTGTAAGAGAGCAGGCTTTTTAAATGATTATTCATAGATGAGTTATTAAAAAAAAATAATTAAAGAACCCAAAACTAATAGGTCATCGGCTTTTTAGTATCTTGCTAACCAATAATCGAATTTAAACATCTGGGATGTTGTAGGACTAGGGGGGGGGGGGGCTCTTTTTCTATGGACGACTTATTTCCACCCCTAAATAAAAACTACCCTTACCTGAGGGTGAAATACTGACTAAACTCGGGACCGGGAGAGAGCGGGGCATTTGAAATACGAGTTAACTTGTGGTTGGGACAGCGAAAGACACTCGGATGTCCGAGTTAACTCGCTCTTGGGAGTGAAAAGGTTAAGGGGACCAGGCACTGAGTGTATTACCTATAGTTTACCATACTAACGTTGGTGCATATTTCTCGGAAACTAATTGTTGAAATGAGACCAAATTTTAACCATAAATAGGACATATCTTATTTTAAGTGTACTAGTTTTATGATAATATTTTTATGTGGGTAGAAATTGGTATAGAAATATGTTAACTGAAAAATTGCCTTTTTTTCCTGTAATTTATCTACATATTTGCCATATTTTTCTTCTTACTGTTTTGATTCTATTACATTTTATTGCCTGAACTCTGGACCAAATATCATTGCTATAGGGCTAATAGTTTCAGAGAAAAGCATACCCAAAGCTGAAAAATTCATAGTTTTGGGAAAATGCATTTAAAGAGTATGATGTGACATGTTCCACTTGTATTCATAGTTAGAACTCGCCATTCTTCATTCCGGGTTTCAGCATCTTCCAGCCTACGTTGCGGCCCTCTTTTGGATTCTGGCCTCTTTTGTCATTTTCAGAGCACTTTTCTCGGCCTCCTGTATCCTCAGTTTGTCAATTGATAGAAATGCATTCTTCATGTTAACAGCTGGTTCAATCATTCATTACTTTCATCCTGCTGACTGACCCATCGTTGAAACACAACAATGCATCCAAAACACCAATTTTTTTGGGTATTGAAGCCCACACGGTTTTAGGCAAGCGTTCCCACACACAGTTGTTGAATCTTTCGTTTGGATTTTGTGTTCTCCCATGGATGCATTTAGAAAGTACTTTTTTTTTACCAGCCAGGTCCCTATATATAGGCTTTATAACATCTTCTATTGACCTTGGGAGGGGATGATCATTCCTGTATTCATCACCAGTTACCCTAGCTCTCTGATATTAACACCATGACTCGGGGCCGTTTGCACACAAAGAATGGCAGGGATCCTCGTCTGCAGAAGTCCTGTGAAAGAAGTTCGCCCAAACAGCTTTTCTCATTTCTTCTAAATTATTAGTATTTCTTCTTATTGCTAGTCCATAATATGTTTGGAGGAGGTCAATTTCAGAATCTGTTAGCCTGCCATGACCTGATATTCCCAGAAAGTTTTTTCCCCTTCAGATCCTTGCGCAGCTTCCTCAATTTCATACCCAACGCTTTTGCACATGGCCAACACATTCAAGTTTTACAATGTCCAGTCCTTGGTGCGGATTATGTTCTACCACATGCTGAAACTCCTTGCTGTCACCATCACCCAAATACCTGGCGTAGCGTACACCTAGCTTCTTCTCTGAACGATTGATTATATTGCCTACACCAACAACTTCCATTCCACCACTATCTCCGTTAACATTTTTCACACATCTATGTGTTTCTTTTACTGGGTTTACACAGCCATGACGAAACTTCGACAAACACTCAACATCCAGAACGTTACCAGATTCAAGAGAAGTAACACTGGCAACACCATTGAGAGAAGTATGTCCTCTCCGTTACCATGTAGCATCAAAAGCTGCATTTATGTCTGTCCCTCAGCCTCAATTACTTCCTGGGCAGCAATTCTCATAAGCTTATTCTTTGAAGACTTTTATTCAATAACTCTGAATAAGAACTGAACTTTCCTGGTGGAGACGGTAAATCTAACATGCCACAGAGTCGCTGTGCAGCCTCAAATACACCTCGTGCCATATGCCAACCTTATATTTATACTGTACATTCGTTCATTTGTTAACTTAGAGGACATAACAGATGTCTCTTTACCACAAACTAAACACAACAAATTACAGTAATACTGGTAGCAAGCCCCTTCCTCTTCTTGATATTTTCATAAATCTCCATACGGTCATTGTTGTCACACCAATTGCACTTGGTTGCACACTTCACAAGTTCAGGAATAATGCCTAAATCCACTAATGTTTCCATTAACACTCCAAGCTTCAACAATCCTATCACCGTTACTTATATTCTCACACGCATAAGGGTCTGGAGAAGACAGCTTCTTCTTGCTATAAGTCCTTCGGAACAAATTGGCCCATGAGTGAGAAAGTGAAGCTGGCCACCGGGCCTACCTCAAGTTCAATGACAGTTTGCAATGTGGAAGGGGGTTGGGAAGGGGCGAGAGGGGACGAAGGAAGAAGGGCTGCTTCTTGTGACAGATTTATAAGAGAGAGGTACAGTCATCCAGATGTTCCCAACGTGCTACTTACGTATTTACCAGTCACCTAAAAGTGATGGTGATAGTGAAATGTCTGGAATCGAACCATTAGATGATTGATGATTACCCGGTGATTGATTTTGAAGTGAAGATTGAAAATACATTACGATTTGTTAACTTAATTAATTATAATTATCAATAATGGTTGATTATTATAGTGCAGCGCTGAACTATATAGTCATAATATTTCCGTTACTATATTATTCCATTACACGTATTAGCGTCATTTAATTGTTCTAATCAACTCGAATACAGTTTGTAACAAGTGAAATAAATAATGGTTGTTATCGTGGGAGTGAGTGACAGTAGCTGCGGGAGCAGAGTGTACTTCTGACGACTGACGGGTGATGCAGTAGACACCACCCAGCGGGCTGCGAAAAGAAGACTCTCTCTTCAGCTTCCTACTAGATTTTCACAAGGGTCAATTAGTTCCAAGGCAGTTATAGCAGAAGGTGGACTTTTAGGCCCATGTGACGAACTCGGTTGGATAACCTCACTATAATCGGTAGGAGATTTCATTACACTCCTGGTATATTTGTTACCTTTAAACTTATTCTTACTATTAAACTTCCTTATTCTACCCATATTCAGCAACTATATAGGTCTACAAATACAATAATAATACTTTTTCAACTCGAGTCCTTGTTTCAAGCAACCTCCACAACTAAGACGTAAACAAAACACTCAAATGATCTTTAATTGTCACTTAAACTCGTTTATCGCCAAGGATACCAACACAAAAGACAGGAGTTGAGGAATGTAAAGTCAAGGTTTGTCTCGCTACAGGCAGTGTAAGCGCAGATGAATGAAAGACTGTAAAAAGGGGGTGCAGCAGAAATGTCTTTGTGTAGAAAATGTTCTCTGTTACCTTTTTATGATGCAGAAAACATACCTGTGTTTAGGAAGGTCTAGGGTGTAAGATAAGGCAATAAGAAAATTTGTAATTTTGATGGATTTTCACTGCCCGGTTCCCTTAAGTTAAAGAAGAAAACCACAACTTTTAAAAAAAGATCTATCATTATTCGCTGCACACTTGTGCGGTTTCTTGATATTATCATAATTTGCTTAGTATGTAACTACGTGTATTTCACTTTCATCAAGATCACCGTATAATTCTTGTATTTTCTCATTGTGAACACCACATGCATAACATCATGCACAGGGCTGTGTTGCGATGTTTCCACGGAAGTGACTGACGTTTAGACTAGTGCTAGGTGTTCCTTGTGTACGTTTCCACCAATAGCAGTCGGGCCTGTTTTAATGACGGTAAACTAGGGCTCGCGTCAGCCCGGAATGAGGCCGGCTCTCTGGGATTTGCGCAGAGAGAGAGATACATGTCCACTGTTGCAACAGGTCCACCATGTCCGAGTCCCCACAACGCAGGCTGCTGCCATGAGTTCCTGCGGTATGGCAACACCGTCGCTTACCTCATCCAGCCTGTCTCTTTCACGCTGCTTTATACTTAGCTTTCTTGACAACACACTAGCTCAGATTCTCAAGACAGACTGAATGTGATTGGTGGGATGGAAGTGAGGCACAACGTAATGGTAGCATTGTGTTCTGCGCACCGCCTTTCCAGCTGACTCAAGCTCGAGTAGTGCTTCGTACAGCGGCTTATTGAATCTCGTCATTTCGAGGCCAACTAGCGGAAGCGATGGGTCCATACAAGTTTCATTTCCCGGGACTGGCGCTGAGTACGATCTCTGTTTAGTGTGCCGTATGCTGGCTGCTAGGGTAGTGTGAGTTATAGCCTACAGGCAGAGAGACGATACTCCTTTCTCCTGACAAGGTCACGCCAGGTTATAAGCTCGTGGCTTCCGTGCAACCGTCTGGTACACAAATACGAATGTGCTAAGTCGCATGGCCATAGTCCGCAGACACAGAGAAAAGATTACTTGTTTCTGACGAGGTCACGTTAGATTATAAGCTCGCGGCAGCATGTGTAATCAATTTGCAGTGTTCCTATAATGAAGGAACAAAATAAAGACATACATTTACTGTTCAGGGTCTTTCATAAAGAATGAACAGATTTCGAAGGTTTATTGGGTAGTACTCAAGCAACGCAGTGGAACGAGTCGCATATCGTTAGAAAGTGCATAGCCCCACATTTCGATTAGTAGTCAGTCGAGTGCTCGGCCGCACGCCTTACTCCCCTCCCCACCCCTCCACCCGACTCAATTCAACCTGCAGCACACACACTTGCCGCGTGAGTCTCAGAATGGCAACACGTCAGCAAAATCCGTTCTTATTCGTTGCGTTCGCACGGACCAAGTCTGTGGTCGCAGTGCAACGTGAGTTCCATACGAGATTTAACATCGTGTAGTACAGGCCCTCGCCCAAGAACATCAGACGGTGGTTCCGACAGTTCCAGGAAACTGGATGTGTTTGTAAAGGAAAAAGCCCTGGTCGACCGTGAACTGCAGCTTCAGAAGCAAATGTGAGGAGAATCCAAGAGGCGTTTGCTTGGATCCCAAGGAAATCCATATTTCAAGGTACCCGTGAGCTTCAGGTGAGCAGTACCACTATCTGGCGTGTTCTGAAAAGACTCCTATGCACGAAACCGTACAGACTGCAGCTGGTGCAGGCACTTCGATATGCAGACAAGGGAAAACAGATGGAATTCTGTGCTGCGATGCTGAACATGGAAATTTATATGGAAGACTCCTTTTCGTGCCTAATTTTTAGTGACTAAGCAACCTTTCATATCAATGGCTGTGTCAATCGTCACGATGTTCGTATTTGGGGAACCGAACACACACATGCAACAATAGAGCACGAACGAGATTCTCCAAAGGTAAATGTTTTCTGTGTGGTTAGTAATGCCAGGGTTTATGGCCCTTTCATCATCCAGACCAACACTGTCGCAGGACAAAGCTATCTCGAAATGCTACGAGCCTTTGCTGCAAACACACTCGTGTGACTTCATTTTCCAACAAGATGGAGCCCCACCCCATTGGAACTTACCAGTGCGAGCATTTTTGAATGAAATAGTGCCTCAACGGTGGTTTGGTCGACACACTGCTCCGGATCGTGCTCTATTCGCATGGCTTCCCAGATCTCACCCATGTGACTTCTTCCTGTGGGGATACGTCAAGGACAATGTTTATGTTCCACCACTACTCACTACACTGGATGACCAAGAGCGGATAACACGTGTGATCAACTCAGTGGGTCGTGATATGCTGAAACGCGTTTGGGAGAAATTGTCCTATCGCCTTGGATGTGGTCCATGCTGCTGGTGGTGGTCATATTGAAGACTAAACTTAACCCTTACCCCTCGTCAGTCGGGCGAGCCCCGGCATAACAAATTCCCGTTCCAGTCGTGTTTGGGCAAGGCCCGACATCATAATTGTGTCCTCTACTCCATGATTTATTTTTCATTTGCGTTTGGTATACAAAATTTCAACCTTCAATATTCAATTGGCGTTTAGTGTCTTAGATTTACCAACCCCTCGATTTAAAATCCCTCAGTATGCCTTCCTTCGGTGGGGCCTAAACCAATATGGAGACAAAGTCTAAAAATAACTGTCACTGTCACAAATTTCCCGTTCCAGTCGTGTGTCGGGCAAGGCCCGACATCATAATTGTGTCCTCTACTGCATGAATTATTTTTCATTTGCGTTTGGTGTACAAAATTTCAACCTTCAATATTCAATTGGCGTTGAGTGTCTTAGATTTACCAACAATAATTCTTAAGAAGCCTGTGGTAACTGGATGGGGAGGGCCCACAGAAAACAAACGGTGGTTGGTACGCGTGTGTAGTGGCCAACGCGGGAAGTCAACAACCCACCAAGAGTATCCTGGTAATAGCGGACATGTATAAGGGTTTGTTGGCCAAAGCATTAGATAAAGATGTAATGATAAAAAGGGTTGACTTTATAAAAGGTCGCATAACAATTTAGCAAACATGTGGAGGACCAGACAATATCATTGTCACCAAGCAAGGAGGTCCAGGAAGGCATAAAGGACACAACACAAACAATTACTAATAATAAGATATATTATCAAATAAATATATGAGAAACACTGGCACAAATTTACACAATTGAAGAAACACTCGCATGGAATTAACACACGTAAGGCTTGAGCCTGAAACACATAAATTGTCTTGAACGTAGCTGCAGATCAATACATCAAGGAACGGCATGCTATACAAGGCGGTTCCAAAGAATGGTATAGTTTAAACATGCAACGCAAGTGGAGTTGCAACAAATAATGAAAACAGGTCGCATGGAACGAGAATGTGTCGTCGAACCAGGACTGACTTACAGTGATGCGCCGATACCGTAAGCCCAAAAAAATGAATTGTTAATAAAACAAATTATGTGTGAAACGCAGGAAGTCAAAGTAGTTGCTGTCATACAAATACCGGGATATGCCAATCGCACGGTATTGTCACAATAGTAAAGTAGTTGAGCCCAGTGTCAACCTCCATTTCAGTGATGGTGCAGGAAGATAGTGCATGGCCTTGTAGCACATGCCTCAAGACAAACGATGAATTACTTATCACACGAAACAAAATCATATTCATACGCGTGATGACAAATTGTTAGGCAATAGGTGAAGATCAGAATTAAACATGTTACAACAAACTATCCGACGCCGCGGATTGAAGGATTCGTCAACATGGCGCGTAGCGATAACAACAAGCATGGTCTGATGAGACCGAAAATCACCAAAATGTCACTGCCCTAACAAAAATATGAATCATGTGCAGGATATGATCACTAAGCACGGTTACTATGAAGATAGCACCAATTACAGAAGTGATTAACTGGATATTCGTCGATAGATCACAACCGGTATCAAAGCACAACATTCTGTCATGGCTACAAGCTTAAAGACGAAGAAGAAACACGTGATTGGTCGCTACAATCAGCAAGGAGGCCTCTGATAGGCTGAAAGCAGCCAATCACAGCAGAAAGTTCAAAGACAAGTCAAAGAGAATACAAAGAGAAAGAAGAAGAATGAAAGTGGCCAACTTAGAATACCAAAATATCTTCTAAGCAAAAATATCCCACTGGAAACACCGGCAGTGGGAATACAACATGTAATAAAAACAAATGAATCATGACAACTAACCAACATAAACAAAACAAACTTGACAATGAATAAATACAATGAAGACAAATAATAAAGATATGTACAACCACACAGAGTGGAAACAAATAGGGAAACACAGAACTGGTTTGCCGAGACAGTGGCCGAACCAGCGTGGATGTTGACGGGATGGAAGGAGTACCTTTGGTTGTCGGGCTCTTTTGTCGTATGTTATGTTTTGTTATGTTAAAAAAAACAAGGCATCGCTGGTATGTGTGTTAGAATGAGTGCACAATTGAATGGACGTTGATGGTTTGCCGTAAATCTTACTACACTATGCAGTAAAGGGTAAAATACGAGCTGTGAGGAGAGCCAAGAGGATTTTAAATCGAGGGGTAAGGGTTAAACAGCAGCCAAATACATGTGCCTTGGTTGTAATCTTGTACTACTGACTGTTCGGGAAATATAGCTTGCTTAAATCGGGTCATTCTTTATGAAAGACCCTGTGAACTCAAGCAATTTTTCTAGGTTTGTGCCGTGTCTTGTGTGGGAGTTTCGCCTAGGACACCAAGCTGGCTCATCGGCGGACTCTTGGTGTCCCCGCCCGGATCCCCACAGGAGTAGCGAACTGCGTGCTATCTCCCTTTTTATGAAGCGCACCTGCGCCTCTTGACTGCAAGAACCAAATGCTCAAGCAGCCTAATCTCCCTATGAAGGCTTCCAAAAGGATGGTATATTGGCTATCACGGCCAGTGAATTAAAACTCGGTAATTTTCCTAGATTTGTGCCTTGTCTTGTGTGGGGTTTCGCCTAGGACACCAAGCTGGCTTATCAGCGGGCTCTTGGTGTTGCCGCCCGGACCACAGAAGTAGCGAACTGCACTCTACCTCCCGTTTTATGAAGCACACCTGCGCCTCTTCACTGCGAGAACCTAAAACTCGAGCAGCCATTACCTCCTTATGAAGACTTCCAAAAAGATGGTAAATTGGCTTTCACGCCCAGTGGGGGTATCCTAGGCAAAACCCCACACAAAACACGGCACAAACCTAGAAAAATTGCTGAGTTTTAATTCACTGGCCATGAAAGCCAATATACCGTTTAATGTATTTACTTGCAATAAAATATGAAGGGTATTTATATCGTTCTGTGATGAGATTGCCGAGGTATTATGAATATGGCTTGTACCTGCAAAACATAATAAGATTTGGGGTTTATAGCATTTCGACCTTAATTTAAACATTTACTATTTAGTGAAAATCCACTGCCTGCTTCCAGTCTCCGACCGGGTCAGGAATGAAATGAATGAAGCCCCCATCTAGCGGCGAGGATACGAAGTGTGCCGGCTGCCGAAGCCTGTTGCACTCCTCTGGGGCAATGATTAAATGCATGACAGATGAAATGAAATGATAGTGGAGAGTGTTGCTGGAATGAAATTGTGACAGGGAAAACCGGAGTACCCGGAGAAAAACCTGTCTGCCTCCGTTTTGTCCAGCACAGATCTCACATGGAGTGACCGGGATTTGAACCACGGACCCAGCGAATACATATTATGTGAAACATTAAAGGTAATGGAGGAATCACAGTACAGTAGAACGTCGTCTATCCGGGCTAATTGGTACCGAAAGTGTTCCGGATAACGATTTTTCTGGATAATCAAACATGCATTTATTTCATAGGAAAAAACATGCACAGTACATTATGGTGATAACCACCAAGCTTCTCATTTAGCTGCAACGCTTTCACACATAACAAAGGTCCAGAAATGGGATCTCCCTTACCATAAGTAGGCTACGCCGCTTCTTCCAATTTTTCATCCGTAGCTGATCTCATGGTTTTCCTCTTTTTATACCATTGGTTTTCCTCTTTTTATACCATTAGATGCAAAATTCGGAATTTCACATTTTCTGTTCTTCAAATCATAAATTGTGGATTTTCGCAGTGTAAGTTTTCATTAGACACTGCACACGCTCACCTTTATCCAGTTTATTAATGACCTCCTCCTTCTCCTCAATCGATAAAACATGGCGTTTTTTTTTTCTTCCATTTTGTCACTTGTAGAAGCCATTTTTACAAATCGTCGTACTCTCATACTGTAACACGTTGAAACATTATAGAGTAAATTAAACAAACGGTAGGAGACAACAATTGAAAACAAGAACTGACTCACTTCTGTAGGCAGCGTGCACTTCCACATAACAATAAGCGCACGATGCTCCGTGTTTTTTTTTCTTTTCCTGATAATTGACATTCCGGTTGTTTGACATCCAGATAAACGACGTTCTACTGTATTGCTTGTCTTAGAGCATTATTTACAAAATACAGCACTGATATTGTTACTTGGCCAGGGGCAATGAAGACCTAAGAATATAACAAACTTACTGGGACAAGAAGATGGGAATTGGGACAGATATACGAATTACAGTAAAATACCAGAATAACACGGATACTTATGTGCTATGTGAGGATGCCGACCGCTCGCATAGCTTGCTTCATAGCCCGCAGGTACAAGAGGCAGGAACTCCTTTCTGCTGACAAAGTCACAAGTTCACAACATCGTGTGCAACCAACCGGTGCACAAAAACAAATGTGTTCTGCGACGATTATGCGATTAAATTTTATAAACCAATTTTGTGTTGGTAAATTGAGGTGCAGCGATTATGTGATTGCGAGGAAATACGGAATGCCTATCACTAATAGGAGTTTTACTTTCTTTGTATTGCGCTTTGAAGTGGCGTTTGTAGCATTGTGTTATTTGTGACCTTCTGATTTAGTTTCAGTTTAAACGCATGTTGCAAGAACCGTTGGTGTTTATGTGACCTGTAATTGGTATATTAACTATTTATAACGTGAATAATACATGCTTGGGTGTGTTTACAACTGTTAGTGAGATGGGGATCATCTAGCATCATCACTCATTTCCTAATTGATGTGTTTTCCTCCCTCTATATTCAAATAAAAATGAAGTTTGCATTTCCATGTCTGATTTCCCTTTGTCCATTCTATTTCATAAGAATTTTGCTTAACAAGGGGTAGTAGCGAAAGCCAATAAGACTCATCAGTTGATGATCCTTTGCTGTAAAGCTGCTTTCTGCAGCTGTGTATGACACAATATGTTTAATTATACTGTTCTGTTAGTAGGAGAAAATGATCTAAAGCAGAATCTGTTGTTCCCTGTTATCTTCCTCCTCTCCTACAACTGGAGGTGTTTCTATAGGTGAATAACAATAAAGCCACAATAGCATTGCTTTCCTTGAAGAACACCTTTCGCCCTCCTCCCACTTTATACGACATGATTTATGGTGAATAAGCTTGTATACAAATTAATTTTGTCTATTGTGATATTCAATGTACACAAAGTTTTCGCAGAGGCATGTCTTCTCTTTGTTCATTGTTATCTACACTAGCAATAGATCAACAAATAAGGAAAAGAAAAATGTTGAAAAATTGTGTATTTCAGTGGTTGACGAGTCCAAGTTTTTATGTAGGAAAATGAGCAAAATAGTAAGTAAGAATTCATCCTGGAAGCAGTGGAGGCATTTATTTAGAACAAATTAATTACCATAATTTTAATTTAATGTGTATGAAGGCTAATGTATGATTTTCTACAGATCTTTATAATTGGCCGTGAAAGCATTAGCATTTCATATCAACACTGTTTTGAATAAAAAGTAAATCCATTTGCAAACATTTCTATCAGACAAATTGTTGCAGTGTGTCACATCTGATTGTGTGGGTGCTCACAGCCTATTTATCTCACTTTTGTATTATTCTTCCTGTAATGTGTGATTCTTATTTTAATGTACAAAATTAATTTAGTGTGTATTATTATTATTATTATTATTTGGAATAATGTGTTCTAGCTTCATATTTTTCCCTGGTTATGCTCATGCAGCAATATATTCTTGTTCCAGCAAATGCCAGGCGTAACTTGGATGGCATCTGTGGGCAATCGATGGTATTGTTTACAAACCAAGTTCCTGTCCAGACTTCAGGACCACCACCCTTGAAGTTGAAGAAAATTCTAGATATGGCTCCAATCACCATTACAGACCAAACACCCATGGAGACTGTTGTGGACATGTTCCGCAAGCTAGGCCTTCGCCAAACACTTGTCACCCACAATGGGTAAGTATCATTGGGGTGGTCTTGTTTTCACTTATTTGTAATAAACTTAGATATCACATATAAAATCATGTCACGAATTCTATATAATCGTTGTAAAGATCAATTAGAACTGGAAATAGGAGAATATCAAGGTGGATTTTGGCCATGGCGAAGCTGCCCTGAACAGATAATCACCTTAAAATTAGTAATGGACTACTACAAACGTAGACAAAAACAGCAAGTAGTCAGTTTACTCTCCAGGTAGGCTTTTCCCACGGACTCAACGAGGGATCCCACCTTTACCGCCTCTATGGGCAGTGTCCTGGAGCTTGACATCTGGTCGGGGGGATACAACTAAGGTAGCGGGACTAGCGCCTCGCCTGCAAAGAGAACAGGGGGCCTCGTGAGAGATAATAATAATAATATCGTATGGCCTCGGGTGCCGAGTGCAAGCTTTGTTATTGACACCCTAGGGTAGCTTGTATGTCAAATTTCGTTGTTCCTTGACTGTGAAAGTCAAGGAGGTTAGATGTTAGATATCTAAGCTCCTTGAACACTATAGGGCTTTCTAGTAGAGAAACGAGGATCTTTGTGTTGGCGGAAACTCCCGAGATTAATTTTGCCATTATGAACTCGGCCTACTGATTTCAAATAGGTTCTTGGACATGCCAACATCGTATGACATGCGTATCGTATTTTTGCCGCCTTTCAAAAATCACTTACCACGGCCAGGAGCAAACCTGCAATCTTGGGGTTAGTAGACCGACACGATATCCACTCCCCCACCGTGGCAAGCTCTCGTGAGAGATGGGAAGGGATGAGAAGAATGGGAGGGATAGACGAGGAAGAGGAAAGGAGGCGGCCGTGGCCTGACGGTAGGTACTGTACCCGAAAATACCTAGCATCAGCTTGTTGGAATCCCTCGATGGTAACTGGATCGTAGAACCTGAGCACCCCGGCTAGAAAACCCCCAGATTCTACCAACAAGTGACGACGATAATGGGGTACAGGAATTCCTAACTGAGACTACGATAAGAAAAACCGTGGTAAACGACGAAAAAGCACGAGAATTACGAAAAGACGTAACCTCTGGTGTGTGGAAAACACCGAAATACCCACCACTGGCCTTCTTAACGTGTTCTCTTATCATTTGTATAAAACATAACACTCCGAAGATTTAAAATGAACTAAAATGATTTATTCAAGAAAACGAAGAATATAGTGAAAGTCGCTATATTTAAGACAAAGGCGAAGTGCCTAACTTCTAACTGAAGTATTAACTATAATTGAGTATAAATGCTAGTCCCTAGTCACCACTGGAGATGACTGCATTTCACCATGATTTAAACATGAACAATATTCTACGATCCAACGGCAATGTTGAAAAACGATGAAATAGGTTTGGATCGAGTATCAGAAATTTCACATTTATAGGACTTAATTTGCCCATACATAAATTTATACCCTTAAAAAAATGTTATAATACATATTTACATTTATGGTGTAACACTTGCAATGTTTCAGTACTGACACTTTCCATTAGTGTCCTATTCGATTTGTGGTTTCTTATAATATTGTATTTTATCAATTTCATATGGCCAAGCAATTTAGCTGAGTCGATTTTCTATTAACAGACACCTATAATTAACTATCATCACCAAATCAAAAAGATGGATGATTATAAAACCTGATAGGCATCGCAATGATTCCAGGATTTGAAATCCTACAAAGTAGATTTAATTATCCATGCATGAAATGCATGATTCTTCGCAACAGAATATTCACATGTAAAGATTCTGAAATTTCAATGCCCTAGGCAATAATTACACTTGGTTTCAAAAATCAATTCATTTCACAACACGGAATATTTCTCTGAATATCCTTTCGACAAATAATGACAGTAGCCTCTACATGGCTTCATTATCACATATTACGCTGCACTGAGCATTCATATAACCATTAAACATTGCATTACTTTAAATCAATGCCTTGGTGAACAAAGAATTCCATAACTAGGCTTAATTAACAGCTCAAGTTCACATTAAGAATAGTGTTGCTAGAATTATACAGATTTTGTTACATTTTAATTATCAATATTTAATCTTTGTTTCATTTAATCTTACATTATTCATAGTGATCAAAATGCGTTGCTTTCAATAGGTTTAATTATAATCGCAAATCTGGCGATAGATCTGCCTCCACATAAATCTAATCTGGGATTCACGTTAATAAATAGGATGAATGTTTATCAATGTCTTCATTAATCAAAACTGTGTAAATATAACGTGTATATTATCCATCTACTATGGATCTCAATAATATCTAACGAAGCGTAGCTATCGTGTTTCAAAATCTCAAAATGTCAATGAAGATATAAATTGGATCAAGCCAAATGTTGGAATAAATCTACTCAAGTGGTTACAGGAACGACGAATAGTCCCTACACCACCGATCTGGGTAATCATGACAATTAGCACTCCACTTGATCGGTTAGAAACACTATAAGCGTCTATCTGCCAAAAGAACAGAATAGGAAATTCCTAACAGAAGCAAAAGAATCCATCTTCTCCACTCAAAATAGCTTCAACAAGCTTACAACAAATTTTAATAATCAATCTGAAGATTGAAATCCAACTTTCGAGTGTAAAACAGTTCTTGGAGTTGAACCATAATTGTAGCTCAAATTTGAGTTTACCAAAATTGAATAATGTCATAAATAGATATATTACGAGTGTTCATTCACTATCAAAACACGTGGAATGAAGAATCTTGGCCTACTGGTTCCTCTTCTCTACATGAAATAAATCCCCAATTAAATAACTTGAATTTACAATTGGTATAATTTCACACGACAATGCAGTTAATAAAAAATAGGTGCATCCTTTATTAGAATCATAACCCTGTCTAGAATAGAAGCAGTCTTGACAAGATTATCAAGCCTAAACTCTACTCTTTGACATGCTACTGAAAATCCTACAAAATATGGCAACATGACAACGTTAGAATGCTAATACTTTACTACGATTAATGGGACTTTTTCTGTACCTTTGACGATTCTTGGAGCTCACAGAAGAACAATGACATGCCCTTCATAATGATTCCTTCCTTACATATGGCAATGGTACAGATTCTCCAGGGCAATGAGAACCGAACCCCGGAACACCAGTCATCTCTCCCCTGGCTCCAGCTGGTCCTCAGGACACCTCCCATCCTGGTTGAATTGTCAGCTACCACTCCACACAAAGTTCCTTTCATCACAGATGATTGTCCGTATAACCGTAGCGAAACGATCTCGGCTCGAGTTGAAAGTTCAATAGCCCCGCGATAGTGTGTCATTGCGTAACCCGACACACTTAGCACCGAACAGGTGTGCTGGCAGACACTCAAAAGCCCATGAAGCTAAGCCGGTTGCATCGAGAATGTTCGTAACTCCACGTGTACAGTGACACTCATGTTTCCTGCGTTTAACCAGCCATGGTTAAATTAATATATCACATTGTAGTTTTTCCTCCTGACATCCGGTTAATAAACACAGTCGTTGTCATAAGAACAGAGTTCAGGATCCGTTAATAGTAATACAGTTACGATATCCATGCAGTTGTATGATAAATCACTTCTCGAATGTTAGCATTCACTGTCTTAAATAACAACAAAATATGTGCTTTACAGTTTCAAGTTCCGACACGGTGAACTGTGCTTGCATTTGGAATTAGTCTTCAAGCTTGTAGCAGCCAAGTATTGTGTTCATAAGAACAGCACATGACTTGCTTATAAAGAACAGTTATCAGTTCTGACATACTGTACTGCTCATTCGTCCTCAATAGTTTGTGCGTAAAATAATTGAAGTTCCGTTGGTCACCGGAATCTCCAAGATGTACAGGAATTGTACATGTTATACGAAACGGACTTTACACTCCCGACTCGCGTGATATAATAGTAAAATCACTGGTCCAAATCTGGATGTAGCTCCTAGAGTGACAAACTATGTTCTGACTTCTCTCCCTAGCAGACACTCGCACGAGGCCACAGCTGCCTCGACCTCAGCGCTACCTGGACTCACAATTGACAATCTTGATGTACAGTTATCATATTTTCCATGTTCCTGTGAGTTAAATTACATGAAAGTACTTCATAATCAGTTACCTGCTTTTATGACAAACATATCATAATGCTTCAAAACTTATAAAAAGCGTTTATTCCTTCTTTATAGCCATAATTAATCTCTTGGCGGTGGCGGTGGTCGATATAATCAATGCCACTGACCATCCAGCCGTGACGTCAGCTCTGCCTACGAATGCGCTCGGGTTTCCTCGGCATAACTGATCTCAAGTATCGCTGGGCCGTGAAACATCTGTTTCTGAATCGCCCTCTTGGTTTCCAACTAATTTACATGTTGCACTAGAATGTATGGTATTCTGTTAATGAGAATGAGGGTATAGTACCATCCCGACATTTGCCCGAAATGAAGTGGGGAAACCACGGAAAACCACTTAGAGGATGTCTGAGGTGGGAATTGAACCCCCTCGACTCATTTGGACCACCCATTCCAGTCCTCGTTTCACTTTTCAAATTTCTTGGCAGAGCCGGGAATCGAACCCTGGACCTCCGGGGTGGCTGCTAAGCACGCTGACCATTACACAGCAGAGGTGACATAAAGATATATTCGGTACTTATTATTGGCTGCGAGTGGAGTGAACGGGGTGGGAGGGGGATGCGATCAACATCTTACAATAGATGGCCTTGGTGCAAATGAAATCTGGCGCAGTACTGCGGCGATGGAAACCTGTCCGAAATAGTGAGGGTTCACTGTACTCTATACAATCACACTAACACAGGTTATTAGACAAATTCCCCGCACACTCCCACACAAGTACACGGGTCTAAATGACCACATTATCCATGAGGCTCAACTAATAATATCGAATGGCCTCGGGAGCCGGGTGCAAGCTTTGTTATTTGACACCCAGAGGGCAGCTTGCATGTCATATTTTTGTTGTTCCTTGAAGCATTGTGAAAGTCAAGGAGGTTAGATATCTAAACTCCTTGGCATTATAGCGCTTTCTAGCAGAGAAATGAGGAACTTTGTGTTGGCGGAAAATCCCGAGATTAATTATGCCACTATGAACACGGCCTACTGAATTCAAAAATTCTTTGACATGCCAACATCGTATGACATGTGTGTCGTAATTTGTGTTGCCTTTCAAAAAATCACTTACCATGGCCAGGAGCGAACCTGCAAGTTTGGGGGTTGGTAATCAGACACGATAACCACTCACCCACCTTGGCAAGCAGACCCTCGACTGAAAGAACATATTTTGATGGTGGTGATAGTTGTAAGGGGCAGAACTTCAAGGTCATGTTGCTATACTGTGTATCATAATGGATTAAGTTTATATCAAGCATATCTGATACTGATTTCACTCTTTTCAGCCGTCTTCTTGGTGTAATAACCAAGAAAGATGTTTTGAGGCATGTCAAGCAAATGGATAATGAAGACCCAGCTTCGGTGAAATTTAACTGAAGATTGGTGTGATCTGATACCATGAATACTACAAATGTATAACATAGTCAGCTTCCGTTATGAAGTGTGTCTGGAAGTTGGAGTGAATGTGAACTTCTGTGATGAGAATGCTGTGTAATATCGTATACACTATGGTATATGCTGCCTGTTTTCAGGTTGAAAATGTTCCGACATATTTATTACCAGATTTTAATTGTGGGACAGATGTAACTGTAATTATGTACCATGAGAGAGAAATAGCATGCATGTTTTTTAGGTCTGTTTTGTTTACACTCTTGCTTGTTTAACCATTTTTATTATTGCATTTTTTTGGAGAAAATATGTACATACATTGTTGTATGAGATTTTAATTGGTTTAATTATTTTAAATATAGAAAATGTCACAAACTTCTTTCAGTTCATGTTAAAAATAAAAATAGCCATCATGATTAAAACTAGGCCATAAAGGGGACATATTAATCTAGTTGTATAAGACCGTGTATTGTAAGTTATATTGTATATCATCTCCAGTGCAGTATTGGGGGGTATTTTGTGCTCTATTAGGGTAATAGTTGAAGAACTGAACACCATACAACAATGAGAACAAGTCCTTAAGTCTTACTGCCAATTTAATTCAGAAGGTAGAGAGATAGGCATGGCAAGTTTTGCAAAGTCGATGCATTATTTGATAATACAGCAGTCTGGTTAATTTTGCCCCTCTCCTTTTATTGTGCAGGGTGGTTATAATTAAACTTTCCCTACTAAACCATCTCTGTGGAAAACAAGTGATCACATTGACAGGAGAAATTATGTAGTTATTGTTTTAAGAGGCGGAACTACGAGGTCATCTGCCCCTGAAAAATGATGTAAGCATTACGAAGAGCATGAGGAAGAGAAATAATTAAGTAATTCCATTGAAACACTTCTAAATGCATTGCTATATCATACCATATGCCTGTTTTTGTAGACGTAGCATCCGTCAGACTACAATGTGTGCTCAAAATGGCACCCATCAGTGTCATAGACAGTCTAAAAGCGTAAGATAGTTGCTGCTTGACTACACATAACAAGGGTATCCTTGTACCTCATGAGATATGTTTTCTTTTTCATATCGCTCCACATACGAATGTTCTCCTGATACTAATGAAAGTAGTGAATCATGCAGGTCTGGACATTATTCGCTGATCTGGTACCTGTACTGTAAATAGTTTCATGTCGAGAGTGGGTTAACGTCCCTACTCTATATTCCATGAATGGCTAAAAAGATCCCTTCTGTTTTTAATCAATGATAGTGAATTAAGATTGCATGCTAAAGATTATTTTTACTAACCCTGTCCACCTTTCCTGTTGAAATATTTAAACATCATCAATTTCTTCCGTTCGCCCAAAATCAGTCGGCTAATAAGTTGTCCACTCTCACCTTTATTGTCACTGCTTTCCTATTGAAGAATCTTACAACTGCTGGTGGGGGGCATGCTTGTACATAGAAGCAGTGTAACCTGTGTAAGCCTTTCACTCCTGTAGAAAACATGGTTTCCCTAAGTGACTACAGGATAATGCAGCATTGAACTAAGTACTTAAATTGATTTGATCCATTCACTATATAAATTATTCTTTAAGACCAGTATCAGGCATTTGAAAGTAATGAAAACAATACATATAAAATTATTGTTCATGATGCAGATGTTTTCAACCTGTTTGAAAATGAAAAAACAAACAAACAAAAAAGTTACATCCGGGTTGCATCAAACCATTCAGAGTATGGATATTAAGTAGGGGAATTTTAATTATAGCCACCCCGTACTTCAAGTTGAAATTGTCGTCTAGTCATGGTATTAGAACCTGGTACATACTTTGCAACTGTTCTTTTAATTGTTTCTTAATCTTTTGCTATTGAGTGGGGGCACAGACTGAAATGATCTACTGTAGTTTTTTAATGAATATAATATGCCTTTAAAAGAAAAAAATGTAATTTTATGATTCAAAAATATTCTGTGCATCGTATGTGATTCTTTTATTTTAAGTGTAATGATTTTGTGAATGAGTGGTGTCTTTTGGAAGTATTATAGGCTAGTGTATCCTTGTTGAAATAGAAGAGATTCAATGTGCTACCATCTTTGTTTGGGCCAGGCTCAAATTCCATCACCAAATGATATTTTCTACTTGAAATGTAAATCACATTTTGATACCTAGTTTTGTAAATATGAACTCCTCACCTTATCGATCTGTTGCTAAGCTTCATACAGTGCATTTCTACTCAATCCCAGAATAATATGCATGTTGTCATACCCTCCATAATCTTAGTAGCATGCCGATATTAGTCTAAATAATAACTATTCCGTCTTAGTATAACTAAATATTTTATCTCATGTTTATAGTTTGATATAAGTTATTTGTATGTTGTATATATTCACACAATGGTTGTAAGTTTTTCTTCCTTAAGAAATTATTCATTTATCCCTATCATCTGGTATGAGACACTGATTTTACTTATGTTTTTAATCAAGCAAAGCAATGAAGCTGATAAATATGTTTGCTCTGTTAGGAGCAAATCTTTGCACTCAAATGAGACTAGTCAATTCTAATGCTCATCGATTTTGGCTGGTACTAATGAAATTTATGAAATGATTGCCTCCTTGCCTGGTGTATATAATCTTTATATGGTCTTCCCATGTTGTGATGAGTAATGAGCTGTATATCTTGGAAAGGTGCCCTATACACACAGAATCAGTTAAACATCACAGACTGGTTGGGAATTGTTAGAAAATATACTTGTTGCTGGATTTGGGTATTTTTGTTTGCAGCTTCTATTTCTCATAAAATTTGTGAACTTTTATTTACTACCCATTGTTATGTTGTTCTGTTAATAAAATGTCATACATTATGTAACACCTCAGTATTGTAATCTTTATTAACCATGTTTCCATATGAAAATGAAGCCCCCATCTAGTGGCGAGGATATGAACTGTGCCGGCTGCCGAAGCCTGTCGCACTCCCCTGGGGCGATGATTATATGAATGACAGATGAAATGATAGTGGAGAGTGTTGCTGGAATGAAATTGTGACAGGGAAAACCGGAGTACCCGGAGGAAAACCTGTCTGCCTCCGTTTTGTCCAGCACAAATCTCACATGGAGTGACCAGGATTTGAACCACGGGTCCAGCGGTGAGAGGCCGGCGTGCTGCCGCCTAAGCCACAGAGGCTCTGTTTCCATATGACTATATTTCATTTTAAAATTCTACTTAACCTGTTTGAGTTCTTCGCCTGTCTATAAACTGTGCATGACAACCTTTTTTCATATTCCCCATTTGCTAGAGTGCCCAGTTGATCTCTGGCATGTTCTGCCATCTGTTGAGCATTATGTGGTACAGTAGAACCCCACTCGTCCACCCTCGGCTGGTCCACCGCTCTGCTTGATCCTACCATGCTCGAGCCGAACTTGCCCCGACTCTCAGCGGCGTCATCATCATCATCGGCTTTAACTCGAATCAGAGTATAAATCTTCTTCCTTCAGTCCAGTTTGTGGATGTGTTTACGGTGATAAAGAGTCCAATCCTGGCTTAGAACAAGCGTCCACACAAGTCACATAGTATTGCTGGAGGAGGACGTGATTGGGCTCCTCGAAGTTTCCTAGCTTGACGCTTGGCCTCTTCATGTTTGCGTCGATCCCTTTCAAATGTTTTTACAGTATCCAAGATGGTACGGCACCAAGTTGAGTGGTCTTCAGCCAGCATGTCCCAGGTTTGTGAATCAAGACCTGTCAATTTCAGGGACTGCTTAAATTGGTCCTTGTAGTGCCTCTTAGGACCACCATGAGGTCTGGTGCCATAGCATAGCTCACCATATAGCATTTGACGAGGTAATCTCACATCATCCATCCGATGGAGATGACCAATCCATCTAAATTGGTGACCTATTATGGATGATTCTATGCTGTTGATTTGAGCCTTTTCAAGAACAGCAATATTGGTAATGTTCTCAGCGGTGTATAACAAAAGAGAAACTGTTCCACCTAGTCAATACATTTATTTAAAACAAGTTATAAACTTGTTATTATATGGTACATGTTTCGGGGCCTCTAGTACTGGTCCCTTCTGCCATAAATTAAGAACTTCTTTCAGAGCACAATTCTCAGTGGTGTCTTGCTACCCTTTGCGCCATTGTTGTTTACAAGTACTTGTTATCGCTTGCTCGTTTATGCTCTGTCATCTCTCGTATCTATTCTGTCGTCCGTGTTTTGTACAGTACGTACTGTGAAGTTTTTAGTGCTTACTACTCGTTGGTTTTACGACATTGTTCTTCTGTGTTTGTTACAGTACTGTACAGTAATTTGTTTACTGCACATTGTGTGTGTTTTTCCAACATGTCAGGAGTGAAATGTAAACACCATACTCTTTCATTAAATGCAATATTAGCAGTGCTACGAAGACTGGAAAAAGGGGAATCACTCCAAAAAATTGTCAAGGAACTTGATTTAGGCATTACGACAATAAAAGATTGGAGAAGAAATCTGAAAGATATTGAATCATGTACAGTGACGATAGATGGTGAAAATGAGAATCTCAAAACATTGAAAAAGCCTAAACTTGAACTGCTTGGCAACGCATTGTGGATGTGTTTCTACCACAAAAGAAGGAAAGGAACCCAGATATCTGGAGATCAGAGATTGTTTATTTTAATGTAAATCCGTATTTTTCTGTACTTTCTGATAATCCAACCTTTTTTGCGTTCTGACTATACCCTCAGTCCCAAAGGTGACGGTTTACAGGGGTTGTACTTTACTATATAATCTGTGCTGCATATGCAGCGTTTGGAAGTCTCTCATGTCATGAATTCCAGAACAAAGATCTAAGAATCTGTACAAAACTAATGGTATACCAAGCTGTTGTCATTTCTACGTTAATCTATGGATGTGAGACCTGAACCTTATACTGCCAGACCATCAAAAAACTGGAACGCTTTCACCTGCAGAAACTCCGTTCCATTATGCACATCAAATGGGATGACTATATAACGGAATGCTGGGGTTCTCAAGAGAGCAGAGATGAAGACCATAGAGGCCATCATTATTAGTCACCGGCTTAGATGGATCAGTCATGTCCAATGAATGAATGACGACAGACTCCCACGGAAAATCCTGTACAGCGAACTCGGCATGGGCAAGAGACCTCTAGGAGCACCTCGGAAGCGTTACAAAGACCGTATTAAACAAACCTTGAGGAGTGTAGCCATTGATCCAGATAATTGGTATACACTTGCGGAAGATCGCACCACCTCAGCTGCAGTTTCACATTTTGAAGAAGAATGCCGAAGGCAGGAAATGGAAATTCATCAGAGGAGAAAGCTGCGCCAGATATTGCCTCGTCCTCCACCTTCCATCACATTCATCGTGCGCGGCCGTATGTTCTATGCCAGAATTGGTCTGTTGAGTCATCAGCGACATCACCATCGAGTGAATACAAATTAGTAAAGCAGGAAAGAGACATACACTCGGATAAGAGTATTGGCCGCCGCCACCGACTGTATTATATGGAATTTTGCTTCCAGAAGTAACAGAGCACTTAGACTCTATAGCTGGAGTTCATCTGAAATGTAAACAAGCATGGCAGAATAAGAAGCAAATCCTTCACCCCGCGTTGTGATTTTGGATCGAAGAATATCAATTATTGTACCAGAGAGGAGCAATTTGCCTACTGATTTAGGAAATAATTTTATTTTGGATCCTGGTGCAAGTGTGGGCACAACAATTTTAATTTTGATTCATTTAGTACTTTGAATTTACGTGTAGATTAATAAAGATCAAAACCCATAGACATTTTAAGTCTCCCTGATAAGTTAAAAATTATGTCTCATACATATTTTAAAAAAATGCGAATTAAAGACTCAGCACTTAAAGGGTTAAGAGTTTGATTGCATTACAGTTTGTGTGCTAAAATTCACCTCAAATATTCCTATGGATCTCAAGAAAAATATTGTGAACATACTTCAAGGAAAGAACCAATGAGAAATATCATTGTTGAAATGGTAACCTGTTGGGACTATTCAAAACACACAAGAAATATGGTTAGTGCATTACAAGAGTACAAGAATTCAAGTAACTTGGGAGTGTGGTCTCAAGCAAGGGTGGAACAGGGCAATATGTATTTAATAGAGTGGCCAATGGGTCTTAAATTCCGTAACCTCATACGACCACATATTATATAGGACAGAAAGTACCTCTTCGAACCAAGGTGACCTTGTATCTTATTCCCATACTCAAATATGACCTAGAAATCTGTACATAGCAGACTTAAGTAAATTGCAGGCCTGTGAAATGAAATTTCTTAGTAATGCCCTGCAAAAAACATTGCAAGAACATGTGAGAAATGAGGATGTCAGATCATCTTTGAAAGTGAATCACTCTCCGGAAGAAAGACTTAAGGACAGCAAGACTTAAATGGTTGGGCCTGCAACGAGACACCACATCTATACATGGAACAGATAGTCGTGGAAGACCTGTTGGACGACCAAGAAAATGATGGCTGGACTAACTGAAGATAGATATTATAGTGAGAAGAGAAGGGGTCAGGCGAGTAATCGTGGAGACACACCTACATGGACAGACAATGTTCAACACCCGCCTACTCGGCAAGCTGGAAGAGTTACGTTCTTCTCCAAGATTTGCTGTACCTACCTAGACCTACAGCAGTAGCTACACTCATTAAAGCTATCTGCAGATGCATGGACTCAACCGTACCATATGCCATCTTCGAAATGGTTATCCATGCTTTCCCCATTTGCAACTCCATGCAGATACTAAGATGGTACCTTCTAATAGGTCATGGCCACTTCCTTTCAACTACTTGCCTAGTTTAATTTATTCATTTCATCTCCAACTCCCCCGAGAGGCTAGCGTAAGGAAGGGTATCCAACTGTAAAGGCCATCTGCCACATAGAAAATCGTTGCATCTCATTCCCAATTCCATTGACATGGGAATAATAAAGGCTAGACATGTATCTATACCTAGGTATATACTCTGTGAGCTGCCTGAATAGTATTGACATTTGGCCGGAAGTTTCATGTCAGTCATCACCCATCCGCCTCTTGACCAATCCATGATCGCATAGTTGATGTCATAATACCCTGCGTTGCAGTATCACAGCCCACGTGCGTCAGTGCTTGGTACAGTGTGATCCCCTGTTATTCTTACCGTGTATTGGTGCTTTAGTTTTTTTCGTGTGGTCTCCTCAGAGACCTAGTGCAGGTCTTTCTATTCGACGCCCGTGGGCGACCTGCGCGTCGGGATGAGAGATGGAATTGATTAATGTGAATGAAATTGGAGAAGGATGTGGAAGGAAGCGGCCGTGGCCTGTCAGAAGGTACCGTCCCAGCATTTGCCTGGTGTTGAAAATGGGAAACCACGGAAAACCATTTCAAGGACGGCCGACGGTGGGGCTCGAACCCACGCGTCGACCGAGTCAGCAGAGAGCTTGGCCCCATGACCTAACACTGCGCCTTAGCCAGCGTAGCCAGTACTGTCGGTGGTGCTTTAGTGATAGTAATATTGCTTTAATAATTGTTTGTGTAGTACTGTAGAGTAGAACAGCAGTAGTTAAATGTTATTAGAAACTTAATATTTGTGACTTCAGTTTTCATTGACATTAACAGTCTATTTTCATAATATATATTTTGCTATGTCGGAGGCGAGTGCCGTGGCTAAGGGAAAGGGTGAACTGAAAACCACAGGGCGAGGAATTGTTCTGCGAGGTCAGTCCCGTGAATTGGAGTTACACCTCTTTAAAAAACCCTGGTCCAGCTGGCCCGGCTGGTAGTACCTTGTTACGGTCCCTTGCCAGGGTTACTGTGAAGTCCTCGACGGTACCTGCAGAGTGAAAAAGGTGAACCCTGGCACAGTGTGGTTGGCGGAAGGGGCAGCCTATTGCTCAGGTTTAATAGGGCAAACTATTGTCCGTAGTTATGATGGGCAGGTTTTGGCCCAACGGCAAAATGAGCGGAGGAACCAATCACTCTCATGGCTCCCAACGGTCATAGAGGCGGAAGAGGTCACGCCAGACGGACTGGCTGTAAAGGCGCACCTCAGTAGTACTTGAGTATGCGGCAGTTTGTTGCAGTCTCTGTGTTCGGTCCTGCATGTCTCATTCTTTGTGAGCCGCAGGATAAGACTCTGAGATCATAGTGTGTGGGTCTCGTCCTGGCAAGCTGAGATCCACCCTAAACAAATTCACGCCAGTGGCAGTTCTTCCGAACGTCACTTTTCAAAGTCCAACGGCGATGGGATACGGACGGTGGAGGCAGGTTATGGGTGTAACTGGAAGCCCCTAGTTCGGACCTGCACGTTGGCAGCAGATGTGTGATGGTCGTCTTCCGGAGACTGTGACTACTCAGGAATTCGGTCCTGCATCTGTGTTTGGGCAGGCCTATTTAGGATCACCGCTGCCCACCCCACATGGGGAAGGCCCTAGAAAAGGTGGAAGTCACAATCTTGGTCCAGCTGGGCAACCGCACTCAGCAGGTCACCCCTCATGCGGTCGAAACTCAAAAACAGTAAAGAATCACAAATTGATTATTGGATCATGGAACATCAGAACTTGACTTGATTTGGACAATAACATTAGACCTGAGAGAAGATCAGCTCTCGTAACCCATGAGTTATCAAGACTCAAGGTTGACATTGCTGCTCTCAGTGAAACTAGGCTGTCTTCTGAAGGCAAGATTACTGAATCTGGAACAGGATATACCATCTTCTGGAAAGGAAAGGAGGAGGGTGAATGTCGTATTCATGGTGTGGGCTTCACTGTGAAGACCAAACTGGTAAATTATCACCAATTTACGCCCATTGCAATCCGCGAAAGGCTCATGACTCTCCGCATACCACTCTCAGGAGGTTCCTTTATGACACTCATCTCTGCCTATGCTCCTACCTTAGATTCTGATGATGAAGTCAAGGCTCAGTTCTATAATCAGCTAAGTGAAATCATCTCCAAGGTACCATCTGCAGATAAACTCTTGCTCCTCGGTGACTTCAATGCCCGAGTTGGGAAAGATCACAGGCTATGGAATAATGTGATGGGCAAACAGGGACTTGAAAAATGTATTCCCAATGGACTGTTGCTTCTTGGTCTTTGTGCAGAACACAAACTTTTCATTACCAACACGCAGTTCCGGCTACCTGACCGCTTCAAAACCACATGGATGCATCCTCATTCCAAACATTGGCACATTCTTGATTATATCATTACCCGGCAATGTGATAAGAAGGACACTCTTATTACCAGAACATCAAGGAATATAGACGATTGTTGGACAGATCATAAACTACTTATATGTAAGCTCAGGATATCCATCAGACCTAAACCACCTAGGAACATCAAAAATTTGCCAAGAAAGAAGTTTAATACATCTAAACTTCAGGATGAATCCATGTACAAACATTTTGGAAACAGGATCGTCACCCAGTTATCAGAAAACCCAGTAACAAATGATATTCAGCAAGAATGGGCCACATTACAGAAGATTATCACACAGTCAGCCGAGGAGACCATTGGTTTTATAGTGCGGAAAAGACAAGACTGGTTTGATGACAACAATGAGGAAATTCTGTCTCTCATCAATGCCAAAAGGAATGCCTATCTTGCCCATCTTCAAGACCCAACTTCCAACACAAAGAGAGATAAACTACTGGAACTCAAGGGTAAATGCCAGACGCGGATAAGGCATATTAAAAATACTTGGTGGCAACAGAAGGCTCAGGAACTGCAGAGACTATCGGATGCTCGAGACTTGATGAACTTCTATGCAGTACTCAAGGAAATATAAGGTCCATCTCGCTCATCATCAGGTACACTGAAAAGCGCTGATAATTCTACTACCTTTACTGATAGTCAAGAAATCTTGGAACGCTGGAAGGAGCACTTCTCCAATCTCCTAAATCGTCCATCAGAAGCTGCTGATGTGCCGCAACAACCTGAACAACTGTGGTTGGCAGTACCTCCTACTTATCATGAATTCAGTGCAGCTCTCACCCAATTGAAACCCAGAAAAGCACCTTGCCCAGATAACATCCCTCTGGAACTAATTCAAGCCGGAGGTCATTCCCTCAAAACAAGAATTTTCATCCTTATCCTCAGAATATGGGAATCAAGAAAGGTAGCTAGAGACCTAAAGAATGCCACTATCGTCACTATCTTTAAAAAGGGTGATCGCAGTGTTTGTGGCAACTACCGTGGTATATCACTGCTATCAATTGTGGGGAAGATTCTTGCAAGAATTCTACTTAACCGCCTCAAGGTTATCTCTGAGAAGATCCTCCCAGAGTCACAATGCGGATTTAGAGCTTCCAGAAGCACAATTGACTTGATTTTCTGTGTGAGACAGCTACAAGAAAAATGTAGAGAACAACAGAATCCACTCTTCATAGTCTTTTATGACTTGGAAAAGGCATTTGATTCGGTTCCAAGACCAGCCATGTGGGCGGTGCTGAAGCGGTTTGGTTGCCCTCAGCGTTTTGTAGATGTAATCAAGGCTCTCCATGATGGCATGACAGGTCTGGTTTGCCATCAGAATAAGATGTCCGATGAATTTCCCATTGCTCATGGACTGAAACAAGGATGTGTACTGGCTCCAACGCTTTTGCGCTGTACTTAGCTGCAATGCTTTATGATTCACCCACAAACATCCCAGGTGTGGAGGTCAAGTATCGTTTTGATGGAGGGCTTTTCAACCTAACTCGTCTCCGCTCCTCGAGGAAAACTCAGGTTACTAAGGTTACTGACATGTTGTATGCAGATGATGCTGCGTCGCCAACTCTCACACCAGAAGAGCTGCAAGTGTCAGTTAATTGTTACAAAAGTGCATGTGATCGCTTTGGTCTTACCATAAATGTCAATAAGACTAAAGTCTTGGCACAACCTTCACCAGGCACACCTCTTCCTCAGTTCAATATCTCCATCTCAAATTTGCCATTAGAACAGGTAGACCACTTCTCGTACCTGGGCAGTACCATATAATTATGTTAGCTGCACCTGTGAGCAGGATGTGGATAAGAGAATTGGCGCAGCCCATGCAGCATATGGACGATTAGCGCACCGGGTCTTCATGAATAAAGATCTGTCCATGAGTACAAAGCTTATGGTGTACAAACCAATAGTCATTTCTACATTGTTGTATGGCTGTGAAACGTGGACCCTTTACAGACGTGATCTTAGGAAGCTTGAGTGTTTCCACCTACAAAAACTTCGATCAATCCTGAGGATTAAATGGGAAGACCGCATTACCAATATTGCTGTTCTGAAAAAGGCTCAAATCAGCAGCATAGAATCATCCATAATAGGTCACCAATTTAGATGGATTGGACATTCAGAGTAGAATTATCCAGGCAAAGAACGCCTTTTATAGAAAGAAGAATCTCTTCACATCCAGAAGTATAGACCTAAAAATAAGGAAAAGACTGTTGAAGACATATGTGTGGAGTGTGGCTTTGTATGGTAGTGAGACCTGGACAATAGGGAAGTCAGAAGAGAGGAAGTTGATGGCTTTTGAGGCTTGGTGCTGGAGAAGAGTGCTTAAGATCAGTTGGATACAACATATGACAAATGAAGAGGTATTCAGAAGAGCAGGAGAAAGTAGAAGCTTTATGAAGAGCCTGAAAACAAGAAGAGTAAATATGTTGGGACATATTCTCAGACATAATAGCCTGCTAGCAAGAGTCATCGAAGGGATGTTAGAAGGAAAAAACACAAGAGGAAGACCACCGCTTGCATACATCACACAGTTAATGACAGACACGAACACAAAATCATATCGTGAATTGAAGAGGATGGCGGAGAATAGAGAAGATTGGCGAGTTGCTGCAAACCAGCCCCAGGGCTGTTAACTTAAGAGAGAGGGTCATGTCCATCGGATGGATGATGTGAGATTACCTCGTCAAATGCTATATGGTGAGTTATGCTATGGCACCAAACCTCATGGTAGTCCTAAGAGGCGCTACAAGGACCAATTTAAGCAGACCCTGAAATTGACAGGTCTTGATTCACAAACCTGGGACATGCTGGCTGAAGACCGCTCAACTTGGCGCCGTACCATCTCGGATACTGTAAAGACGTTTGAAAGGGATCGACGCACACATGAAGAGACCAAGCATCAAGCTAGGAAACTTCGAGTAGCCCAACCACGTCCTCCTCCAGCAATACTATGTGACTTGTGTGGACGCTTGTTCCATGCCAGGATTGGACTCTTTAGTCACCGTAAACACATCCACAAACTGGACTGAAGGAAGAAGATTTATACTCAGATTCGAGTTAAAGCCGATGATGACTTTACGGGAATATTTCGAGAAGGAGAGAGATAACGTCAGTCCTTTAGTGCCTTTTAGTAAAATTATCGAGAGAACTTCTGATGCCCTAAACATCAATATGAATACAGTAGTGAAGATCTGCAAGGAGAGATTCCAGCTCGAGAAAAGTCAAAATAAATGTCAAGCTCAGCACTCCTAGGAAGAAGATACGAGTGACGAACGTGGACTCTTTTCAGGAAGATGCAATTTGCCGCCATGTGTATGCTTACTATGAAAGGAAGGAACTTCCAACTCTCCGCAAATTAAAAGTTTCCTTACAACAGGCCGATCTATTTAAAGGCAGCACTTGGTATGTAAGTAAGGTGTTGAAAAATATTAGGTTTTGCCATAAGAAACTTTCCGGGCATAACATTTTGCTAGAGGGGAGTGATGTTGCATTGACATGTCGATTTTTACAGGAAATTATTCATGAAAACTTCGACGATATTGTCTGGCTAGATGAGACATGGGTTAATGCTTCACACACTTTAAAAAAAAGGGCTGGTCGGAGGAATCAATTCAAGGCACAGTGGCTGTACCAATAGGTAAAGGAGGGAGTTTCTTAATCTTGCATGCGGGTACTTCACAAGGATTTGTTCCAGATTGTCTCCTGCTCTTTCGTTCGAAAAAGACAGGCGATTATCATGAAGAGATGAACCACGAGAAATTCTTAGATTGGTTTAAGGGATCGTTGCTTGCTTCCTAATCTGCATAAACCGACAAATGTTATGGACAATGCACCCTACCATTCTGTCATTGTAGATAAAGCTCCGACTTACGCCGCAAGGAAGAACATCATGTTTGAATGGCTTTCACGCCGTGCGGAGCTGATGAGAGCATGAAGAAGTCTCGGTTTAGATAACTCGTCTCCATCCTCAAACCTCTATTTCCAACATACGTTGAGGAAGAAATTGCGAAAGAACAAGGGCATCGTGTCCTCAGATTACCCCCTTATCAT
Source organism: Meconema thalassinum (assembly GCA_946902985.2). NCBI lineage: Eukaryota > Metazoa > Arthropoda > Insecta > Orthoptera > Tettigoniidae > Meconema > Meconema thalassinum. Next base: position 331,696,021 of record OX336388.2, read on the forward strand.
TGCCATTTTAACGTGATTGAACTTATCTGGGCAAGAATAAAAGGATATGTGACGAGCGAATCGAACCTTCACTATGGCTGAAGTAGAAAAGCTGACCAAAGAAGCATTCGCCAAGGTGATTGCTGAAGACTGGAGAGAAACCGTGGAACACACCAGGAAAGTAATAGCTGATGCTTGGAAGAACGAGGGCATTTTAGTACAAGCGATTGACAGCTTAGTGATATATGTTGGCTCTTCAAGTGATAGTGACACTGACACTGCCAGTGATATCAGTGGTGTGGAACCTCTCTTACCTTAATCTTCAGGGGCAGATGACCTCGCTGTTCCGCCCCTTATTACTCCAATAACTAACTACCTGAACCTTCATTTAAAATGACTACAGTAGTTGGAAATAACTTCCAGTAATATCAGTCTTAGTGGGTCACCCGTCATCTAGCTACCAGTGTGAAGGTCCTTGATGCTATCCTTCAAATGTTAAGTTGCTTTTTTAAAATCTCTGAACTGACAGTTCACTTTTTTGTGTGTGTGTGTTTTCTTAAACATGATTTTGCTTTGAGTAACAACTTGCTCTCTGCAAAGTTAAGACATAGCTTGAGACATTAAGCAAAGTAGCTGACTTGAGGAATGTTAATGATGCCACAATGAAAACTAACAAGCTTATTGACAGCGTTATGACTGGTGCGTATAGCAATAATGGTAGTGAGAGCTGATGAAATACCGAGACCTACTCAAACATACGGTAGCTGAAAAAAAAAAAAAAAAAAACGTTGAAAGCATGAGTACATATTTCTTGGGTTTAAGTGCAAACCTGGCCTAACTTTCGTATGCAATATAGGAGCAAAATCCTCTTTAAGTCTGAAGCAGTAGATTGCCATAGAAAAATGTAGGCTAACATTATTGCAAGTTATTGACGTCAGAAAAGTTGGATGGCGCAGCCACGCGGTAGAATGTTGAAGCTGTAACATTGTGACTGGTGAGGATTATTTTCATGGTGAAGCATTGATGTCGTGATGGACACATAAAGGAATTTGTGAAATACGAGGAGGTACTGCTCTGTATACGGTTGCAAATCGTATAAAATGGGTACGAATTCTCCTCACTACATTCCTGTACAAAAAGTTCAGAGAGAAAGATGGGCTTCGGCGCTGTCAATTGGAAAACGTGTTACACGTTACAAGACAGTGTGCAGTCTGCATTTTTGTGAAGACTACTTCTTTCCACAGCGGAAGCACTGGTACTGTTAATTATTGATAGTTATTGTCTCTAATTTGTATTCACAAGGATTTAGCTACATCAAAAATACTGATAAACTTGTAGCCTAATACTTCCGAATGTAATCCGCTCTTCGTAAACTTATTTTAGGGGTTCTTCCGATTGACAATAGTCGAATGGTTAGAAAACTTAAGAAAAATGCTGTTCCTAGCCTTAATTTTCCAGAGAATTTATATTCTTGCATTTGAACAGCAAGTATGTAGCTCAATATTTGCAATATTTTAAGTATGATTTGGCTTAAATTGTGTTTTTGTCTATGATCTCCTTACTGTTGAATTTAGTTAATTAATGTGTAAAATCTTAGTTTTAAGTACGGTACCGGTTTGGTGACCCATCATCCCAGGCAACACCTATACAGGTAACACCTATACTACTCAGGCAGATAGGTCACTTAGTCGTAATTTAGAAGTTATAGTGATGTTAAGTATGCATATGCGGTAATTTAGCTGGAGACCTGATCGGCCTAGGCTATTCTAACTTTAATTAGTTCCCATTTCAGGGTTTTTCAGTTTTGAGTGCGAATAGTTGGTTTGAAAGTTGTACAACAGTAAGGAGAGTATGTTTCGTATAGGTTTTAATTGGTATTATGGTTTATGTCGAGCTGGGGAGTGAATTTGATTTGGCTTAAGGTGTAGTTTTTGATCTGTTCCGTTTGCTTATTACAAGTTCAAATGGAGACTCCAGCTTTGTTAAATATCTGTATTTTAAATATCTAATTAAATATATTGATAAAGAGGATGCCTCCATTTTAACTTGCCTGTGGCAAGAGATTAATAAATTTATATTCTTGCCTTTGAACAGCAAGTATGTAGGTCAATATTAGCAATATTGAAGTATGATTTGAGCATCCCAAGTAACGCTTCTTTGAACCCAAAACATTCATGCAAATTCAGGGTTGCTGGATTCAATTTATTATCAGGGAGTCGTCCATTGTGTTATGTGATATTGATATATATATTGTGAAATTAATAAAAAACATCGATACCGCTAGGCTCCCAAGTACAGGCTTCATATATGTAACAGCAGACAGTAAATTAACTATCTACAGGTGGGTAATATTTTTAACTGGTAGTCTAGTAATTAAGCACTGCATTTAAATTGATTATAAAAACATGTCTACCAATGAAAGAAAATATGCAGTCTTTGCCATCATAAATTAGAAGCCATAACAAACGCACACCCTATCACTGTCTCGCTTACTTCTCGTCACTATCTCGCCGCCATATTGCAAACAGCTGACCGCAAGCTCCTCCCCCGTTTCGGACGTCAATAGAACTCGGCGTTTTCTTGAAGCCATTACTATTATCGCAAACAATAAGGAGATATTGTATATTCTACATCTGTAGCAACTATTCTAGATTCTAAATAATTCTGTAGCTTATCACTGAAATTATTATTAAATATATTATAGCGAGTTGAATGATCTAACTCATTTGCCCCGCGCGAGCAGTTTGGCAACCTCGTTCTCAGACCACTTAGCGAGGCGAGAACTGTCAATCCCATTCTAGTAGCTAACAGAGTATAGGAAAACACAAGGTAGATCTACAATCAATCAATGACCAGGTAAAGGACAAACCCAAGGACAGGCAGATATTAGCCTCTCAAGATACAAGGTGGGACTTCTTTGTTTACATGTGTCACGCTGTCAGTCTGCTTGGTTGACGGGTACAGTTTTATACACGGGTACGATGTGATTCAGCACCAGTAGTCTGCCATCGTTTTCTCACTGGTGGCATATGCTCCTGTTACACTTAGTTGTGCTGTTGCAAAACAATTAGAAACACACAATTTTTAATTTGCCAATTATTGTTAATTTTTCCGTTTACAATTCACAATATAACTTTAAACTCAAGCAGTGCTTGCAGTGCTTCATGACTTTTGTGCAGATGGCACTCTGTCATCGCTTTGTTCCCCTATCGTCCCGCAAGGCTCCTGCTGCGATAAACAACAAATGCTGGCGCAGCCAAGTGGCATTCATATCTTGAAAGGCTAATTCAGGCAGAGGGAGAGGTAGAAAGGAATAATGTCCACAGCCGGGCATACCACCACCTTCATGTGATTACATTTTTTGATTCGTTGTACTCAACCAAGGAGCGCGTATGAACTTATTAGCACTTTTTGAAGTGTAACATCTTTCCGCTCGGTTGCTGGATAGTTTTGTGGGAGTGATTTTGAAAATTGGGGACGAAAGTGGATCGGAACGATCGAGCTGGCAGTGGTGGATCAAACGGAAGTATGCACCACCCGCTCGATCGATCAAACGGAAGTGTACTAGCTGGCAGTGGTGGACAACGGAAGTATGCACTGCCCGCTCGATCGATCAAACGGAAGTGTACTAGCTGGCAGTGGTGGACAACGGAAGTATGCACTGCCCGATCGATCGAATGGAAGTGTGCCCTAGCTGGCAGTGGTGGATCGAACGGAAGTATAAGACGCACTGCCAACTCGATCGATCGATCCAGCTGGCACTGGTAAGAGAAACAATCAGCGCGCGGTGTCGAAAATTGATACCATATCACACTCTCGGCCATGTGGAATGTATATGACATACTGAACGGGAAATGCTCATGCGAACTCTGGTGTCAAGTGATTTAAACAAATGACATGGTACATGTTCGAAGTCTTCGTATCAGTTTTTTTTTATTTAGTCGATTTACCCTCTAGGTTGGTGGTTCCCACGGACTCAGCGAGGGAACTCACCACTACCGCCTCTATGGGCAGTGTCCTGGAGCTTGGAACATCTGGTCGGGATGGATCTGGGGAGGTGTGATCAGCACCTCGCCCAGGCGGCCTCACCTGCAAAGCGAACAGGGGCCTCATGAGGGAAGGGAGGAGGGGAAGATTAAGATGGATAGGCAAGGAAGGGGGAAGGAGGCGGCCGTGGCCTTGAAGTAGGAACCATCCCGGCATTTTCCCGAAGACCAAGTGGGAAACCACGGAAAACCACTTCGAGGATGGCTGAGGTGGGAATCGAACCCCCTCTACTCATTTGGGCCACCCGAGGCTGAGTAGACCCCGTTCCAGTCCTCATACCACTTTTCAAATTTCGTGGCAGAGCCGGGAATCGAACCCAGGACCTCCGGGGTGGCAGCTAACCATGCTGACCGCTACGCTACGGAGGCGACCGTATCAGTATTTAAATGGTAAAAATGCCTTAATATCGAACATTGTAAGTAGTCGGCATTCGATTGGCATAAGGCATTTTAAACTCAATGCCACTCAGGAACATTATCGAAACAAGCAACATATAAATGAAACCAGTGGCGGCTCGTGAATTTTACCGATGGGGGACTCAACCGTTTAAGATGTAAACCGTTTTTGTGATGTTTATCCAGTAATTGACAGAGATGATTTCATTATTGTGTTTTTTTCTTCTCACATATTTTTTTAGCTTGATTTCCTTATTTCGTTTGGAATAGGCACTACTGTTTTTAAAGAAATAACAAAGGTATTAAAACGATTTACTCCCAGTCACTGGAAAAAGAAGAAAACCGGACCCAGCTCAGGAATACATCAGGGTCGCCAATTCCCAAGCCCACTAGCCATGAGCCCTTGAGGGTGTATCCCCACTACAAGGGTTCACAACTAGGCCTAGTGGGACTTGAGTTTGAGACCATTGGACCCCAGCCGAGGTGGTTATTATTTCCACTTGGGCCGGGCTCTCCTCTGTCATCTACCTGTCGACCTCCATTAGTCAACTCTTGTTCTCTTCCAACCCGGATAGCATTAGAGCATCCAATGTCTGGGGAGGCATTCATTTTCCGGCCGTAACTGACCCTTATATCATCTATCCTGATACCCTCATTCTTCGAGTGGTCAGCCCCATTCTTTTAGTTTCATTACACATAATACCTTCTACACAAGGCCCTAAAGGAGGCAGGGTGTGTGAAGCTCCACCACACGTAATGCACCTTGGATAGGGCTACACCTTCAAGAGCTCAGCTTTTGACCTCGGGAGTTGGCGACCGTGATGTGTTCCAGAGCGAGATCCATTTTCCCCTTTTTGCATTGACTCTGGGGTGGACGCTCTCCTCTTTCCCTTTTCTATCTGCCTTTAATGGCTCTAGTAGTTTCCAAGTACCTCAATACCCATTCTTCGAAAAATGATTCTTGTTTTAATGGGATGAACAGCAAGGTCATCTGCCTTTCGAAGATAGAGGGCATTCTTTTTCCGTCATTTATTTCCCTTATTCGTGTCTTTCTTTTATTATTGTCGTTCTCTTCTTCTGGTACATAGGTTAGTTGTAAGTCAGTAATTAGTTAAGCCTAGCTGTAGATTTCATTTCATCATAATTTTTCACCATCACCTAAACCACTAAGGGTGGATGACCTAGATATTTCACCCCTTTAAACAACAATTATCTCCAACATTGAGGGTGTATCGATATCTAAGTTGCACCGTGCATGGTGGGACAACACACACCCTACCTCCTTTAGGGCCTCTTAGAGAAGGCAGAAAAAAGGACAAAATGAGTTATGATTAGTGATGTGGGCCGGGCAAATGCTCAGTGGGCAGGACATCTATAAATGGGCATTTGCCTGGGCATTTGCCCAAAGCAGTTTTAAGCGCCCAAAATCTGGGCATTAAAAAAACGTGCTTTTTTTTACTTTTTACTACTTGTAATTGTTGCTACAGCTTCTAAAACATAATAAAGACCATTAATCACAGGTACATTTCATGGATAAACTAGTAATGCCCGAATATTGCTGATAATAATTTAATTATCCTGTGTCAATGTTGTCAATAACATCTAAATGGGAATTACGTATATCTGGTTTGAATAAAACATTGTATTACTGAGTTAGGCCTGCAGGCCTACTCATTTATATTTAGGAAAATTAGGTAGGAGTTTGATTATGGTGTGAATAGTGGCTTTGGGAGGGGGGGGGGGATGGGCTAGGCCCTGGTCATCCATTGTGCTATGATATTGGAGTGGGGGTAGGGTGGTTGTGGCCTTGAGATTGGCGAAGCATTCTACAACCAGCAGCCCCAGGGAGTTGTGAAGTCGAGCTGTCTGTTGAGTGGTTGAGTCTAAGATAACCTCACTTCTTTCTTAGGCTATTTATATTTTTAAGTGATAGATTAAATCTTTACAAAATGCTTAGGAAAAAAGAACCTATTTGGAACTGTCTTAATTTGAAAGGGAAAGTAGTATCTTGTAAATATTGTAATAAGGACTATTAACAGTCACATTGTAACAAAATGGAAAGGCACATAAAAATGTGCTTTCCCTTTAGGTTCCCTCAGCATCTAAAAAAAAAAGTGTTTCAGTTAGGTACAGTTACAGTGGTTGAAAAAACCTTTTCGAAAGAAAACCCCTTATGAACCTTTACTTATTTATTTATCGTATGGCTTTTAGTGCCGGGAGTGTCCGAGGACATGTTCGGCTCGCCTGAGTCTGTAGCTGCTTCCAGAGGACACTCTTAGGGTGAGCTACAAGTTACGTTCAATTTCAAGTAGTTCCAACTCTCGCCACCAGATATCAATGATACCTAGTGATGAATGTTGGAACTTTGATAGAGCGTTTCGACGAAATTTAACCTAACAATTTAGCTTCACACAAGTTCAGCCTGTGGAAGGATCTTTTACATGCCATAAATCTATGACATGGGACCGGCGGCTTTACTTCCCCTCTTAAGGAAGGCATACTGAAGGATTTTTAACGCTCTTAAAAATCCGACGACTTCGGCAGGGTTTGAACCCGCTATCTTGGGCACAGAAGTTCAGCATGCTACCAACTACGCCACCGAAGCCGCTTGAACCTTTATTAATTGAAGTGGATGACTTCAACAACAAATCTGCAGTACCAAGCACAAGCTCAGCCTCAGAACCAAAATCAAGTTCTTTCAGTGAATTCCCACAACAACGTCCGCAGCCTATTTTGGCCTCAACTCCTGTTTTTATGGATAAATATATAGAATACATATATGTGGATACATATATGGCTAATACAATATTTATATAAGCGTTGCATTATGAATATGTTTTTAAAAGGGGTAAATGCCCAAAATGCCTGGGCATTTATGGGTTTTGGGCACCGGCATTTGCCTGGGCATTTGACCCGACTTATAAATGCCTAGACATTTTACAACATTAGGTCTGATCCTACAAAAATTGGGCATCAGGAAAGAAAAAGACAAGAGCCAATTAAGGCAGGGAAATGAAAGACATTCCAGGCCTCCGATACCCTAATAACGTTGGGATAAGAGTTGACATGAAAGATATAAGAGGAGCTCAGCTCAAGGAAACTCAGCTGGGATCCCATAGTTGCCAACCTACATCCCACTAGTTGTAACCAATTTGATAATGTATGTGATCTGAAGCTCTCCGGAAGAAAATGAAGACTACACGCAACAGAGCGATCAGAAGGTAACCATTTGCTTCCTCTGTTGTCACCTTCTCTGGAAATTCTACGTAACCACTTCTCACGCAATGAATTGTCAGATTGAATCTCATGATTCTTGTTAATATTTGAAAGAAAAATAGCACAGTAGCGCCACCTGGTGAAATAGACATGTACAATAAAGAAGAGAGAAAAAAAAAAGACGAGTCAGTGCAAAGTCTGTGCGTGTTCGCGTGACATGTGACAAGCATCTCAAAAGATGATTTGTATTTTGTATTGTATTTCTCACTTGATAAATAAAGTTTTACATTAAAACTAACAGGTTATGGGCCCAGGCCACGTGTAAATGGTATTATCTCGTGAGTGGATCCGAAGCTGAGCGCCTGTGGAACACGTGCTGTATTTTTTGTGAGTAAGGATAACCTCAAAATGGCAGCCGGCAGTGACTACAAAGTTCAAGTGGATAAACTTGAAGGACCTGAAGACTGGGCAAAGTGGAAATGGCATGTGTTGATGGTTTTGCGGTCGTATGAACTGGAAAATATTGTTGATGGTTCGAAAAAGTGTCCTGTGTTGCCGGCAGATGCAACTGCGCAACAAAAAGCGGCATATAAGCAGTGGTTGAAAGAAGACGCGAAAGCGGCCAGTTTGCTAGCAGGTGCGCTAGGAAAATCTGTTGCCGAGCTCGTGTTGACGTGCACCAATGCCAGTGAAATTTGGACAAAATTGAGCACGTTATCTGAAAGGATTTTGAACGGTCGAATTTTATCCACGCTGGGAAAAGAATATGATAATTTCAAGGATGTGTGGGACACGATTCCGACGGAAAATCAAACTGTGAACTTGTTGATTGAAAAATTGTGCACGATTGAACTGCGTGACCAAGGAAACGTGGAATCGACTGCGTTTGTGGTACGTAGTGCTCCCAAGAAGCATTCCCAGTATGGCAGTGGCAAAGGCAGTGCTGATGACAAGTCGAAGAAAAATGTTCAACGAGTAAAGCAGAAGTTTCCATGTTTCAAATGTAAGGAATTGGGCCATTGGGCAAGTGAATGTCCAGTGAAGAAGAAAGAGGGTGACACTAGAAACAAAAATAAGGAGAACAATGCTTCGTTTCTGACACATGCGATGAGTGCGTTAGACGGCGACTTTGTTCAAGCCGACGAGTGGTACTGCGACAGTGGCGCCACAAATCACATCACCGCGAACAAACAGTATTTTACAACATACGTCAGGTTTGCTGCTCCAGAGAAGATTTTGCTAGGAAAACGAGGTGTGAGCATGCTAGCTCACGGCAAAGGAACTGTAAACATTCAAGTGCGGCTGAACAACGCTTGGTTAAGTGCTGAGATGACTGAAGTTTTGTATGTTCCCGATGCAATGGCTCATCTGTTTTCTGTGAAAGCTGCTGCAAGGAAAGGTTTTTGTGCAAGACTTGACGACCTAACTGTTAGAATTGAAGACAAGGTTACTGGAAAGGCGATGATGGCTGGACGTGTGATTCATGGTCTGTATGTACTTGACATGCGCGTCGTGAAACCGGCGCAACCCATTCAAGTGAATTTAGCTACATCGTCGGACAAACTGCAGATCTACCATGAACGATTTGGTCATCAACACAAAGCGCATGTCAAGAATGTACTGAAGCAGATGAACATCAATGTAGACATGTGTAAAGAGGATTTCTGCGATGGATGTGCACTGGGAAAAATGCATCGACTGCCATTCAAGACACGAATGAATCGACCAACAGCCACCGGTGAACAAATCCACGCCGATGTGAATGGACCAATGTCTACTGAATCTCTTGGAAAGGCACGCTACTACGTATGTTTCAAGGATGATTTCAGCAAGTTTCGACGAGTTTTCTTTTTAAAGCACAAAAGTGAAGTGTACACCGTTCTGGAACAGTTCCTGAATGAAGCCAAAACAAATGGACACGTCGTGAAGCTGTTCAGGTGTGATGGAGGAAAAGAATTTGATAACAAGAAGGTTTCTGAACTACTAGCAAGCAGAGGCATAGAACAAAGCATTACTACGCCATACACACCACAATAAAACGGAGTTGCGGAACGTGAAAATCGGACGATTGTGGAGTGCGCAAAATCTATGCTGAATCCCAGCAAGTTAACGAAAAAACTTTGGGCTGAAGCCTGCAACACTGCGGTGTACCTCCTGAATCGCACTGGGAAGTCATCGATTGAAAACAAATCTCCCTATGAATTGTGGTATGGACGACCAGTGGGAAGTTTCAGTCATCTGAAGATCTTCGGAACAGAATGCTACGTGCATATCGACAAGAATTTTCGCTCAAAGTTCGACGACAAAGCTGTTTTTGGACATCTGGTTGGGTACGTGAACGACAGGGATGGATTTAGAGTCTGGATTCCAACTCAGGGAAAGGTTGTTCTAAGCCATGATGTGAAATTCAAACCTGAAGTTGTCTGCAATCTGCGCGCCAACGCCGGAAAGGTTGAAGTCACGCTTGAAGAACGTGTGGAGAGGAATCAGTCTAATTCATCGTCTGATGTAGGCCTACAGAGGAGGTCAGAGTCAGATGAGAACTTAAGCGAAATTGAAGATTTTGCTTCGGCATCCAGTTCCGGAGGAAGCGAAGATGAGGAAGAAGGAGAGACTGAAGAAAGAAGGAAAAGCAAACGTGAAAGTAAGAAGCCATCGTGGATGATCAGTGGAAATTACATGTACATGGCTGGACCATCTATCGCTGAAAAGAATCCTGACTCATACTCTGAAGTGCTGCAGTCTAGTGATAAAAATCAGTGGCTGAAAGCAATTAATGAAGAATTGGAGTCCTTAAAGGAAAATGATACCTGGAAATTGGTTGAGCGTCCAAATGGTACACGGGTCCTGAAAAATCGGTGGGTTCTTCGACAGAAGACAACGGACAGTGGAGAAGTTCGCTTCAAGGCACGATTGGTAGCCAAAGGCTATGCGCAACAGCAAGGAATCGATTATGAAGAAACATTCAGCCCTGTTGCACGGTATGATACCATTCGAGCTCTGTTGGCAGTAGCTGTTGAAAAGGAGATGAAACTTGGTCAATTTGATGTCAAGACGGCCTTCTTGAACGGCGAGCTTGAAGAAGATGTGTTCATGGAACAGCCAGAAGGTCATCAGGACGGTACTGGCCGAGTGTGTCATCTAAAGAGAAGCTTATATGGTTTAAAACAGGCTCCACGCTGCTGGAACAAGCGTTTCAAGAAATTCATGGAGAAAGCTGGATTCAAAAACAGCAAAGCTGATCCTTGTCTCTTTTACAGCAACAAAAATGGAAAGTGGTTGGCTGTTGTAATCTTTGTGGATGATGGTCTGGTAATTGGCAATGAAGAAGACATCGAGCAGTTCATGGAAAAACTTCAGCAGGAATTTCACACGACCAGAGGATCTCTCAACAATTTCCTGGGCATGAAGATACAAGAAAACCATGATGGATCAATTGCAATCAGTCAAGAGGATTACACGAGGAAAATCCTAGAAAAATTTGGGATGGCCGAGTCAAATGGAGTGTCTACCCCAGTTGGACGCGAAGAAAGTGAAGACGGAGAAAAGGTTTCGGCCAGGGTTCCTTATCGTGAGGCGGTGGGATCCTTGATGTACCTGACTACTGCTACTCGTCCAGATATCGCATTCGCGGTCAACAAAGCTGCTCGAGCCATGGAGAATCCTACAGTTCAAGACTGGAGTCAAGTGAAACGGATATTTCGATATTTAAAGAGCACAGTGAACCATGGAATCGTCTATAGGAAAGAGGACGTTTTGAAGGTCTACAGTGATGCTGACTACGCCGGTGACAAGAGGACGAGACGTTCAACGACGGGTGTCATTTCGATCTACAATCATGGAGCTGTATCGTGGAGAAGTCAGTTACAGAAGTCTGTGTCAACATCGACAACTGAAGCTGAAATTGTGTCTGCAAGTGAAGGAGCAAAGGAGTTGATTTGGCTGAAAAGACTGTTTTCTGAATTACTGGGAACTGCTGACAAACCTCCAACGCTTTACATCGACAATGCTGGTGCAGTTAAATTGGCTAAAAATCCGGAGTACCATCGAAAATCGAAGCATATTGAGGTACGTCATTTCTATGTGAGGGAAAGATTTTTGGACGGAGACCTTGAGCTGGAGCACATCGACGGGACCAATCAATTAGCTGATCTTCTAACTAAACCTCTGGAGAGGGTCAGATTCGAGATGCTGCGTGAGAGGATTGGCGTGCAGAAGATGACATCTTAGAGGCTGAAAAGTGTTCAATAGTTCAACTTGTTTATTTTTTTTTTGTATTTGATTTTTCTTTGGAGGAAGTGTTAATATTTGAAAGAAAAATAGCACAGTAGCGCCACCTGGTGAAATAGACATGTACAATAAAGAAGAGAAAAAAAAAAGACGAGTCAGTGCAAAGTCTGTGCGTGTTCGCGTGACATGTGACAAGCATCTCAAAAGATGATTTGTATTTTGTATTGTATTTCTCACTTGATAAATAAAGTTTTACATTAAAACTAACAATTCTAACTTGCCCAGTTCTGATTTACAAAAGGGCACGCAGCAGTACAACATTATAAAATCATTCAGAATACATTCCAACTTCGCCATTAACATGAATACAAAACTGCCACAGTGAATTGGTGCTGCTTCCTAGCGCGCCAGGAGGGAAGCTATCCAGTGGCTGCTTCAGACTCAGGCTGACTGAGTCCACACACTTCGTGACGTAGCGCGTGAAAGGATGGAGAGGGGATAACTGGAGGTATTCGTTGTCATGGCAACGTAAATTACAAAGCGGGCGATTTTTGATGAGTCCTCATGAGTATCCGGTGCGCTCTACCGACAATGAGAGGAACTACACACACATTGTTACGATGGCAAAACATTAGGTGCGAGGAGAGAGAACATAAGGGCCGATGAGGAGGGTGGGTGGGCGGCGTCCTTGAGTCCAATATCACCAGCCGCCTCTGAATGAAACGTAATTCCGTAATGCAGTATTATTGGAACGTAGAAATAAGTCACCATCTTGTGCACAATATATGCGTAGTCGAAATAGCCGTGGGGTTATTGCGTATGACTGTGAATCTCGAGATCTTGGATTCGAATCCTGGGCGGGGTATATATTTTTGCTACCAGATTATCATTTTAAACGAAATTTTTTATCGTATCATTTTAACAGAATCCATATGAAATTACGTGTTGGTCTGTGAATCAAGAGGACCTGTTTATAAGGAATTTGAGGTTATGAGCGGTGTCGCGTCTCTTAATCTAGTTGATCCATATCGTATTCTTAATTTAGGCTAGTGCTGGTGGAAGCTACAAATCATTTAATAAAATGAGTTCCGTATTATAAACTACGATATCAGTAAAACACTCCCCTTTACAATAGATTAATATTTGTGCCAATAATACTATAAAATACCGGTGTATCAACAATTTCACGTGAGCTTTCTTCTATGTCATATGTTACACATCATATGCGAATACTTTAAGACTCGTAATTTTTTTTCTTCTTCCCTTCCCAATACAGTAGAGTTCCGCTCAACTGACCTTCGCTTATCCGACATTCCGAGTTATCCGACACTGGTAGACTTAATTTGAACATTTTGTGTAGCCTACACTAAATTCTGGGACACCCGGTGTGGAGGTTGCAGCCGTGGGACAAGCAAAGACGAAAATGAGGATGATGAAGAAGAACGAGGCATTGCAGAACAAAAGGATAAAACGATGCTTCACAGTGAAAGATATGGCATTAACGTACGTGGATCAACGGCCAAGGCAATCGCAACGGAGGTGATGATATTTCATCGATGGCGAGATCTCGCAGCAAGAAAATGTGAATCAGCAGGCAAGCATTGTTGACAAGTTTCTTTTCTTAAGGCATTTGGAGCGTTTTTGTTCAATACTGCTAGTTACAGGGCCACCGAGAGGATTTAGGGGCCCATGTGCATTTTTTCTCGGGACCCTCTTGGAATACCTTTAATTATTAACATTCACTTTAGGCCTCGTCATTCCGCCCATTAAAATCTCAATAACTAACTAACATTCACTACTAGCTATTCCGGAAACAGAATGTCGTTTTGAGAAAAGCTTCTAATGCACAGTCGTAATTTTAAAAAGAACATACAAATCCTATTTCATAGAAAACATTTTAGTATTCATTTTATGAAATTATTTTGCAAAGCGCACAAAACAATTTGCGATTTTTAACACGGTTAACATGCATAGGGAAATATTTAGCAATTCTGCAAGTCTTCACTTTAATCACCAGTACGTAATGAAAAATAGGAGCATTTTGCCAATACTTTCGCACTGCCATTTTTGCCTCGAAAGTGTTTTGCTGTCTCATTTCTCTTGACAGATAAAATATGGTAACCTGAGATATCTTCTGCAGAGCTGTGACAAATCTTCGACTTCCTGAATCTTTCACTGTGTATTCTAATGAACTCTTTGCTCTTAAACAGGCCATGATATACATTTTGAATACAGCCAGCTGCAACAACTCATTTGTTATTTACTCTGATTCACGAAGTGAATTAAACGCAATAGAGAATCTATCTTCGACAAACGTCCTTGTATAAGAAATGCAATTGATATTCCATAAAGTGGTGAAGCAAGGTAAAGAAGTCATATTTGTGTGGGTACCTTGTCACAGAGCCATTCATGGCAATGCATCTGCCGATCAAGCAGCTAAAGAAGCCACACTTCTACCTTTACGTGATCCTACAATAGCTACACCTCATACTGACATCATTTCCTACGTCAAAAGAAAAGAATTCCAACAGTGGAAGAATCATTGGCTTAGAACTTCAACCAGTAAACCCCATGAAATAACATCAGAAACCACGGAACAATATCTCCATCATAAACTTTCCAGGCAAGATCAAGTTCTAATATCACGAATTTATTTATTTATCGTAAGGCTTTTAGTGCCGGGAGTGTCCGAGGACATGTTCGGCTCGCCTGAGTCTGTAGCTGCTTCCAGCGGACACCCTCATAAAGGGTGAGCTACAAGTTCCGTTCAATTCAGGACCTTCTATAATACCGGACCTGACACTAGCGGCGTGGCAGAGGGAAGATGGCTGTCGCTGTTGGTGATTACATGCTTTGTTTATAAGTTGAGTCGTTTTGTTTACGATGTGATAGTGATGTGAATTTCAGTTAGCAATCGCCTCCCTTGATTATCTGTGCTTATTAATTATTGCTTAATGATATTACACGTTCGTGTAAGTAAATGTTTGCATTAGTGCTTCATAAATACGAGATACCGGTGACTTCTGTTACGCTTGTGATACCATCAATACTATTGCCAATCAGTGGGTAAGTTTGGTCTATTTATTATTCGGTTAGGGTTTATATATTATTAGTAATGGCAATTTATTATGAGGAGGCATAGTAATAATTAACGTATTCCAATTTAATTTCTAAGAAGATCTGAAAATTGATTACCGTACGTAGGAACATAACCTACTTTTTACATTGTCTGCAGTGTTCTCTCTTCCAATTATACGCCTGTTAGTACAAGGATATCAATCTTATCACGTACTTGGTGTGGATCCCGTTTTAATAAACTACCAGTAGGAGTTGGTTCGCAGTAAGTTTAGCTACACCATTCAGTCAGTTTGTTCAGGTTATCTGCTCTTACTCCTCTTGTCAAATGGTCGGCTGGGTTATCCTTGCCAGGGCAGTGTCTCCATTGTGATGGAGTTGTGGAGGCCTGAATCTCAGTCACTCGGTTGCAGAAAAACGTTTTTCAACGATTTGGGTCATTCCTTATCCATCCTAGTGTAACTGATGAGTCGCTCCAAAGAATAGCCTCCCTGATATTGAAATGTGTTGCCTTGCAGTAGTAACGGAGAAGTCTTGCCCCCATTAACGCACCCAGAAGCTCAAGTCGAGGGAGTGTGACCTTCTTCACTGGCGCAAGTCGGCTCTTACTGCAGATCAGATGGACTTGAGCAAGCTTGTGATGGGTGTTTCTCATGTACAGAACAGCGCCGTACGATCTCTCCGACGCGTCACAGAAGACATATATTTGTGATTTAACTTTCTTTGATGTTCCTATCCACCATGATGCGTTGCAAGTCAGGTAGTGTGGACAACCAGTCTCGCCATCGAGTTGCCAGGTCGTGAGGCAAGATGGCATCCTATGCAACTCCGCGTGTCCAGGTATCTTGGAAGAGAATTTTTCCCACTACAGATACCGGTGAAATAAAACCTAAGGGGTCGTAGATAATAGCAGTGGCCTATAACAGAGTCCGTTTAGTTGCTACCGCTGTTTCCAATTTGCTTGTAACTTCCTGTTGGGCGAGAGAAAACGTGTCAGTATCTGTGTGCCAGGACATTCCCAATAGGCTACATGAGCACTGTGTGAGATCTTTCGTCCTTCCGCCTTCCATATGCCCGTTAGCTTAAATGAATTTGTTGCCCATTTAGAAAGTGGAAGCTGGATTTGCCTCATGAGGGATGCGAACTCGTAGTACAGTGCAATTACCTCGTTGTCGTAATCTGCACCTGAAGCGAAATCATCCATGAAGGTGTTTTTATCTATGAGCGATGCGGCGATAGGAAACTGGGCTTGGTGAATAGCTGCTAGTTCTCTGATTGTAGCCGATAGTAGATACGGACTGCACGTCAGACCAAATGGGAGCTTTGTGAACCTGTAGACGGCTCTCTCTCTAGAGGTGGTAGGGCTTTCCGTTCCACTATTAATGATGCGGTAGGCTATGTTGAAATTTTGGTGATATGCCTTAAAACTGTTGTGTGACTGGATGCAAATCCAATTATTATAAAGATAAGCCATTGGTGCCTATTTTCTAATTTCTCATCAGGGGAATTCAATCCACACCCAACTTCACGAGGTGATGACCAAGAAGTCCCAAGCCCATAAAATGAATTAACCGCAGACAAAATCACGTCATGATGTTATTTTGTGTTGGGCTGGATTCTGACATACGTCATGCGTTTGACAGAGTGCCATTTAATGAATGAATACGACTAGCCTACTTGTTGACGGATTTACAGGAGGCAGTCGTGACCTTATGATAGGAATTACCTAGGCATTTATATTCAGTATGTGTGGGAACCCTTGGTAAACCACTTGCTGGGTGGCTAAGCGGAGAATCGAACCCAACATTTCCCTGTTTACCTCACTAGGCTGTGTGTACCCCGTGCTTACCCTCAGACTAGAATTAAGATTTCTTGACAGTCAGGAATCAAACTTGGACCCCAGAAGTGACAACCAAGAACTACACTACCTGGTTGGTCACATTTATTTTTAAGAATAATATGTCTGTTAGGTAGTCAGCCCGAAGGCTGGTTGGATCCTCAAAAGGCACTGCCGTTAGGTTATGTGGGTAGATACCCACAAAAACCCATGGCAGTGCTATATTGAGGCGTACTAGGCAAGAAGAGGAGTGAGGTAGTTCTTCATTGCTTTCCTCACTGAGTCAGTACAGCAGTACTAACCCTATGAGTAGAACCTTTCACAGCATCCACAGGCACTTACTGTGCCCTGAATGTCATTACTAAGCACCCCCCTTGACTCAGTAGCTTCCATATAATCACAGCCATAAGTGAGACTGAGACATCGGTGAAAAGCCTCATTTTACTCTAGCCTGTGCCAACAGAAAATTGCAAATGTACTGCATTCATCAAAAGATGGCCAACAGGCCCCGAATAATATGTAACTTACTAAAAAGAGATTGAAATTCCTACAGGAACATTTACAACTTTCCCTGTTCACTCAGCCAAGATATTCTGCAGATCTCTCCTGTGGGCCTCAACCGGTAGTACCTTATTTTAACTCCCGGAGCACCTCCCCATGCCTGTCCCTTACACAGCTACACAACTACTACAGTCATCACGTAATCGGAGGAATTCAACCCACACCCAACTGCACGGGGCTGATGACCAAGATGTCCCAAGCCCATAAAATTAATTAACAGCAGACAAAATCGCGCCTTGATGTTATTTTGTATTGTGTTGGATTCTGATACACGTCATGCGTTTGATGTCCGACCACCAACTACGGCGGCCATCTTGGATTGCAGTGTCAGGTCCGGTAGTATAGAAGGTCCTGTTCAATTTCAAGTAGTTCCAACTTTCGCCACCAGATATCAATGATACCTAGTGGTGAACGTTGGAACTTGGATAGAGCGTTCTGACGAAATCTAACCTAACAATTTTGCTTTACACAAGTTTAGTCTGTGAAAGGATATTTTACATGCCATAAATCTATGACATGGGACCACCGGCTTTACTTCCCCTCCGAAGGAAGGCATACTGAAGGATTTTTAACGCTCTTAAAAATCCGACGACTTCGGCCGGGTTTGAACCCGCTATCTTGGGCACAGCAGTTCAGCATGCTACCGACTACGCCACAAATAAGAATAGGTCATACCAACATCACCCACAGCTATCTCCTCGAGAAGCTGATCAACATGTAACAGCGTACTGACTGTGCAGCACATAATCTCAGACTGTGCTCTCTACAACCACTGGCGCCAGCACAAGAGCATTCCCAAGAAGATATGTGAGGCCTTCTCATCTCTTTCACAGCTCAAAAAACTCATCAAGTTCTTCAAAGACTCGGGACTATATTTCAAAATCTGATTGATCAACTCATAGTACCGGAACTTTTCCTTATTTCTAGTGTTCATTTTATGATTTTATAGTGTATTCAATTTAATGTATTGTATGTATTGTATTTATAATGTAAATCTATAGTGAAAGTCGCGATAAGACTTTCTAAGTTAAAGCAACTATAAATTAATTTAATTAAAAAATCTATATCCGTATTCTGTAAAATCTCGCACAGGTCGTTAGTTAAAGACATTTTACATAATACAAAAGCAGCTACAATAAACTGAAACTAACGTGCACCCCTAACGGGCCCTCATTGCTATTGTCCCCTATGCATTTGTCCCCTTTGCCCCTCCCTCTCGGCGGCCCTGGGCATGTACAATATGAATTTATTGTTAATTCAGTAAATAGAACATGTCATTATTTTAGTAATACAGTATAGCCTACCTAGGCCTATTTGTTTTAGTTCATATTCAAAGTCACTGTATTATCCGACCTTTCCAGTTCAGGTCAGATAATCGTCACTCTATTTAATATTTTAATCCTCTCGCTGTTTTCCCTTTTACGCTGTTCTGTCCATCCTGTATTATAAGGTGCGTTCAAAAAGTAACGAGCCGGAGGCTGGAATGCGCAAACTGGTGACGACATCGGCTAATCATGGCGTGTGTAACGAGATGTGGCTTTGACCAGAGCGTGGAAGGTCACAGCCCGTCACTAGAGGGCACGCGTGCACGTCACGTGACGATATAAAGCGAGCAGCAGCATGCATCAATCGTCCAACACTGCCAGTAATGCTGACGTTCTTCTTTGACCAAGATGGCCCCCTTCTGATACACTTCATGCCGCACGGGACAACAGTGAATGCCCAGCGTTACTCGCAAACCTTGACCACCCTTCGCCAAGCGATCAAAACAAAACGACCAGGCAATCTCACCCTTGGGGTCATTCTGCTCCACAACAATGCACGACCTCTTACGGCCAACACAGTCGCGGCACTCCTGCAGAAATTCAAATGGGAGGTTCTCGGCCACCCTACATACAGTCCAGACCTCTCTCCCTGTGATTACGCCATGTTTGGTCCCCTGAAAAGGGCTCTGCGGGGCCAACGATTCACCTCGGACTCCGACGTCCAGCTGTGCGTGCGGAACTGGTTCACATCGCAGCCCAGGGAATTTGATGAGACAGCCATTCACCGCCTCGTGACACAGTGGGACAAGTGCCTCAACAGCCAGGGCCAATACTTCTAACATACAGGTACTGGTTTCTGCAATTATGCTTCCGGCTCGTTACTTTTTGAACGCACCTTATAATATATACAGTTGGCCTATATTTGCTTTGGACAATAATTGGGATTACAATGTGTTGACCGACTGAAAAGTTGTAATATCAATCCTCATCTGAATTACAAACACACACACGAATACAGCCATCACAATAACTCAGGTTATCAGACAAATTTCACACACACACACACACACACACACACACACACACACACACACACACAAGTAAACGGGACTACATGACCACGACATCGCATGAATCAACAACAGAACTTGATTTCTGAAGTACATTCCACAGAGTATTTGTTTCTTAACATCGAGTCGTTCAAATTAGCTTCGTGCGATCCTTCTATTTTCGAAAGCGATAGTGGTGGTCGTGTTTTAAGGGGTAGAATATCGAGGTAATCTGCCGCCAAAGCCCCCTTTTAGTGAGTGATGAGGTAATAATTTGAACTAGCGGACCCGTGCGAGAACTCTCGCATAATGGGTTGTGTGCGCCCCATGTGTACAGACTACCCGCCCGACTCTAGTGCTATGCGGCATGTACGCGACACGGTTCTGCCAGGGGCTATCGTTTTGTTTATTTGCTTAAAAGCACTTAATAAACAAATACATATATTTCCGTTAACGTTTCAAGAGATGCAAGATTTTTCCTGTTCTATTGAGACGATTTGGAAGATTTTGGTACAAACCACACCTTCTAACTTCCTCTGGTTTAGCAGCTTGAGTTTTGTGAAACGTACACCTTAGCGTAACCTGCTTGTGATGGATACGATATACTGAATTTCACTTCAAACCACATCCGTTTTCATGTTGAAAGCTTACAAACTGATTAAAAAGGAACATACCGGTATTTTCCCGCTTATTCATTATAAAGTAATTTGAAACACGTAATAGACGCTAAACTTTGCGTAAATTCGAAAATATATGTAGGTGGCTTCGGTGGCGTAGTTGGTAGCATGCTGAGCTTCTATGCCCAAGATCGCGGGTTCAAATCCGGCCGAAGTCGTCGGATTTTTTAAGAGCGTTAAAAATCCCTCAGTATGCCTTACTTCGGAGGGGAAGTAAAGCCGGCGGTCCCATGTCATAGATTTATGGCATGTTAAAGAACCTTCCACTAATTACACTTGTGAAGATAGATTAGGTTAAAATGTAAACAACGCTCTTAGATTCCTACGTTCGTTGCCAAGAGCCGACTGCGGTGGCGTCTAGTAGCTAAGTTCTGTACTAGTAGTCGTTGACGGTGGCGTTTGGTGGCAAAAGTAGAAACTATTTGAAAAATTCAAATGTCTGCAGTCCTTACTTGAATTAAGAAACAGATAACACACACGAATACAGCCATCACAATTAACACCGGTTTTCAGACAGATTCTACACTTACCCAAAGTACACGGGGCTACATGACCGCGTTGTCGCAGTCCCTAAACTGGGGAACCAACCAACCAAAAATTCGAAAAAGAAAAACTTTTAAGTTTTATTTAAGTAGGCTATGTGTAACAACTGAACTAAATCATACCGCTTTTAAGATATTAAGAGAATGGAGAGTTAATTTACAAGCATTATAAATTTAGCATTTCCATATATATATATATTTTTATATCCTTTCTCCGATTCGTATAACCAACCTGATATGAGGCTTGTTTATGACGCCGGTTATCGCAAGAACGTACCACTTGCAATTGCATATTCCGGTTTGGGCTTGAATTAAACCTGGAGAAGTCAGATCTTGTTAGTTCGGTGATGTTAGCGACCTACACCACTAGAGCTGTTTTATGTAGCTAACCGATAACTTATTGCTCTGTGAATATTTCACTTCTGAAAACTTATCATTAGACCCTGTTTCAATATACAGTATTTTGTTTTAAGGGGTGGAACATTAAAGTCATCTCTATTTAAAAGGAAGACTATTTCTCACAAATTACCAATAAATGGAACAGTGAGATTTTGTACATTAACTCGTCTAAATTGTCTATGTTACACTGTGGTCCATATAGGCTACTAGAGGTGGTTCCTGTACGACCAATCACGTAGGGAGACCTGTATAAACAATTCAGTCTGATAATTGTATCGTTTACAAACCTACACGGCGTTGTTCTGTACCTTGAAAATCAACACAAACGACTGATTCTTTCAAGGTGTTGCAATTTCCATTTGCATAGTGTACCTTCAACAAGTGCAGTACCAAACCGTAACTTGGGCTGTGAAACACGAGCAATGTGATGAATTTGAACCACCTTAAGGAGGGCCGTCCAAACTACGGCTCGCGGGCCATATCCTGTTCTCCATTACTTTTTCTTTTGTCCACCTGACACGCCTGATTGGTTTCAGAGAGACACCCAAAAGGAACAAGGCTACGCAAACATTTTATCCTCAAAACTTAAGCCCAAACAATGTTTGAGGTATATCAGGCAGTTTTGTACATCCTTGTCCAACAGAGGGTAGTGAAAACAGTCCACCCTCTCCCGCAAGGTTCATGGATTTATAATAAATTCTGAGAGATAAGGCCACCTCAGTCTATAACCGGATATGTAGTATAGCCAACTCAAGTAAATACATACTATGAGCAAATACATACTATGCGAACTTGCCTCGTATTGTTCTCAAAAAATTGTATTACATAAGGAAATTGTAAATTATTGCGGAGAATAATACATGTTTTTGGCTCTAACAAAATACTTCTCTCAGATAGGGGGTTAAAAATAACTCGATGCTTAATTACTTCAATGTTGGTAATAGATCTTATATAAAAAGCTATCTCGTACTTTATCAGCTTAATTTAGTCTTGGGTCAATTAAATATCGATCTCGAAGTGAAATGCCATGTCCTGTGGTTCGGATTCCACGTAAAAAGGAGGTCCCGTGGCTCATAATCACAAGATTCACGGTCACGTAAAACTAAAATCTTCCTTCCTTCCTTAAATATCGATCGATTACTTCGTACAATTGCTGTGAAGTACCTATAACATCCTATTGCCTTCATCATGAGACTTCCATAATCGTACTTTATCAACCATGCCGGGCTCATGATCTCGCGATTAACGGTCACGTAAAACTGCAATCTTCCTTTTTCCTTTCCAACGTCTTCTCCCTCCCCCTATTTTTCCTATATTAAAGTTATACATTTTGTTACACTGTGCATGTGGCCCGCGACCAATTCTCCAAGATAATTAGTGGCCTTGCATGTGAAAAAGTTTGGGCGACCATGACCTTAAGCAATGTAGGACAATTTAGAATCACTGGACTTAAACGAATGGTTAGGAGATGGTTCCACCTTGAGGGAAATGTCGTATTACATTGATACAGTTTGTTGTAGAATACAGCCCTTTGCTGTATTAGGCCTACACTGTACAACTACTTGAGGCTGATGACCGATATGTCCCAAGCTCCTCAAACGAATTAACCACAACAAACTAATGCCAGTTGCCACTCAGTAATTTCAACACCGCCACTCTTTGAGAAGAAGGAAATTCGCCAGTAAGTTATGTGAAAGTACAAGTACCGGTAACATAGTAAGTAAACAAAAGGTTATCCGCATCCGCATAACTTTCATGTACATCCCCACGTTTTTTATCCGAATCTATTGGCATTACAAAATGCATTAATACATTAAAGTATTAAAGCAACACGTTTCGACATTTGAGGAGAAAATCGTTCCCCTAGCCTATGTATGCCAAGTGCTTTGTTTAAAATGAATGTTACACAGCCAGCATTGCAACCCTTTTCAGTTTGGAGTGTTAATTATGCTTAATGACATAATTTGAATGAGATTAGCTTAAATCATCATCTTACATTTGTCATGAAGCAGGAAAATAGATGTCATAAACATCAGGGTCCTATTGTGTTCTAAAAATTATCCGCAAATTTACTCCAAACATTATCCGCATGGCGAAAACGTTTGCGGATATCTGAATCCGTGCAGGGCTTTACTGATAACCTGTATTTATAATATAAATCATTATGATGACTAGTAAATTGCGTAACTGCAATGGAGACAAGGATGGGGTGGGCGCCCCTGGACTCGAAATAAAGTAGAATCCCGTCATTTGCCTCGAAGGATTGTGGGAAAACCCGGGGAAGAACCACAATCAGGATATCCTTTGTCAGCGCCGGATTTCGAACCTACTTGCTGCAGTTGTCCTAACGACCGTGGTGCACGATTTAACGAGCACTGCTACGCCATGGGTGGCATTAGTTGATCAAACTCTCCATAATAGTCCATCTGTTTGAACAGCAACCACAAGAAGTACAGTACGAAGTTCTTGTGATCCTAACAACCAAGAACTGCTTAAATTAGAGTCCTAATATTGAACCTTGAGGGTCTTCACCTTCATGAGATCACCTCTTGAACAATTATGTGCGTCATAATCAGGATAATGAGAAGGGTGGACCCTTAACCAAACCACAGGTAGTAATTTGAGATATACAATTGAATTCCCGCATACATTACAGTGAGGCTTCGTGACGGATTTGAATCACTTAGGCCATACCAAGTTACCAAGATCTGACACTGCATCACTAACATGCCATCAGTGCAATTTACAAAGAGATTAGTTTTGAGTAGTAGTAGTAGTTTAAGCCGGCCCTGTGGTGTTTGGAGTAGCGCGCTTGCCTCTCACCCGGAGACCCCGGGTTCGATTCCCGGTTCCGTCAGGGATTTTGGAAACTGACGTGAGGGCTGGAACGGGGTGCACTCAGCCTCGTGAGGACTATTGAGTAGCTGTCTGACAGTGAGACAGCGCCCCGGTCACGAAAACCAAGATTAACGGCCGAGGGGGCCCGATGCGCAGACCACGCGTCACCCCAATATCTGCAGGCCAAATGGCTGGGCAGCGGTCGCTTGGTAGGCCTAGGCTCTTCAAGGGCTGTAGTGTCAGGGGTAAAAAAAAAGTAGTTTAAGGAAATTACTGCCATGGAAAGTCTGCTAGCGAAATTGTCTGGTGCTAAAAATCTGTTGAATATTTGTCCACCGGACCATCCAGCGAGTCATTATTATTTAGCGTATGGCTTTTAGTGCAGGGAGTGTCCGAGAACGTGTTCGGCTTGCCAGAGGCTGTAGCTGCTTCATTGCGGACACCCATGGGGTGACCTACAAGTCCCGTTCAA
Organism: Meconema thalassinum; assembly: GCA_946902985.2. Lineage (NCBI taxonomy): Eukaryota > Metazoa > Arthropoda > Insecta > Orthoptera > Tettigoniidae > Meconema > Meconema thalassinum. The sequence continues at coordinate 331,720,603 of OX336388.2, forward strand.
TTACAAGTAATTCCAACTTTCGCTACCAGATGTCATTGACACCTAGTGGTGAACGATGGAACTTTGATAGAGCGTTTCAACGAAATCTAAACTGCAAATTTAGCTTCACACAAGTTTAATTAGTGGACGGTTCTTTTACATGCCATGTAAAAGACATGGGACCGCCGGCTTTACTTCCCCTCCCGGCAGTGCAAAAGGCAGGGGCGTTACTTTTGTTATAACAATGCCGAGTCAACGTCGTTCCAGACCCCTTGGCCAGTACTGGGAATCTAACCCAGGCCGCCTGGGCGAGGAGCTAGAACGCTGTCAGTAAGTAACTTCTGGCATCCGACCCAATGAAGCAGCTTCACTGAAAACGTAAAGGTGTCAGGCAAGGAGATGGCTTATCTCCATTATTTTGTAATCTAGTCCTAGAGAAAGTAATCCGAACTTGGGAAAAAGAAATAAAGTGGATTAAATTCGGCAAGATAGTTAAAGATAAAATTCGTCTCGTCACGTTGCAGATGATCTGGTAATTCTGTTGAAAAATAGGTAAGAAAAAACTCAGCAATTTTTCTAGGTTTGTGTCTTGTCTTGTGTGGGGTTTCGCCCAGGACACCAAGCTGGCCCATCAGCGGGCTCTTGGTGTACCCACCCGGACCCCCACTGTAGTAGCGAACTGCGCGCTATCTGCCTTTTTATGAAGCGCACCTGCGCCTCTTTACTGCGAGAATTAAAAGCTCAAGCAGGCATAACCTCCCTATGAATGCCGTGAAAGTCAATACACCATCATTTTTGTAAACCCCCTTACCTTATCCGCCCCCGAATAAAGAGACTCAGAAAGAAAGGAGGTAAACGGGGATAGCGGAGAACTTGCTCCGAGAGTGGAAGTGGACCCTAGACGAAGAGGGTGGTTTAAAATCTAGAGTAGAAGTGGCTCTGGGCGAAGAGGGTGGTTTAAAATCCATTACTATGTAAAATAGATAATGCAGACAAAATATCCTATATTTAAGAAAAAGGAAAAATACACATATCACCAAAATACACGTGGTCACACTTAAGATAATACCCCTAGAGAGGAGGACGGTGACAAGCAAATTATTGGAAAACTGAATAATTAAAAGAAAATCCGTCACCTCGGTTGGATAACCATATAATATAATGACATTAAAAGCGAGACGGGGAGTTCATTTTCATGTGCTAGCGTAATCCAGTCTATCTCAAGTCTTAATGGCGTCCCCATACGATTGTTATATTACAGAATTAAAAACAAGGAACTTAAGTAGACAAACACTAGTAAAAACAAAGATATCACACTTGAGTCTCTATATGTCCGTTCACTAACAAAACCAGGGAGATCACACATCTTCAATCTTCTCGGAGATTACCAACCTTCTCAGAGATTACACTGTTTTCCATGGCCCGGGCTTTGGCGATTGACGCAATTATGGGGTAGTAGAAGTATTATGACAGACCAAATGTCACAGATGTCCCCCCTCCAACCAAGACGGTGGGTTGATGATAAGGAAAGGTTGTTCGCTGTCCTCCATGGCAATCGGCAAGAGAACCTCCAGGTCCGCCAGCAGAACTCGAAGACGCTTCCACAAGATTACAGATGCCATCGATGATGAGAAATGGTACTTCCAATCCAGGTCTAGATTGGTAGCACCTTCTAGTAATATGTACCGTAGTAGGTGAAATCTGATCAGCCGCAACCCCTTTCTTACAATCGTAGGATGAACTAAAGTGCCCCTCAGCACACATCGGCGTTTCACACCACCCTTGGTGACAAGACATTAAGTTTCCTTCACTGGAAACAATATTTTGTTCGAGCGAGAGAGACTTTAATTTTTTTTTTCACATCTGGTCGTACTAAACGTCGTACTAGACCAGATCCAGATTAAGGTTGTCATTTACATGCAACAAAATGAGTAGATAGATTTTGCTGTCATATTCAGCTTGAAGAAGTCTCAACTTAAGGTTTTTGATATTCATAGAACTTGTTTTTCTTTCATGTCTCATTACGGATTATCCAATTAGGTAGCAGGAACCGTAAAAGAAAAAAAAATATAGGGACCAACATACCCAAAAGAAACTGGGAAATGACATCGTAAAATAGAACCCAAGAAAGAAAGAAATGAGAATAAAATGAGAATAAGACAAGAGGGAAGAAAAAAAAATTAAACCATCCCATAAGATAATCTTAAAGAAGAAGAAAGGTCAAACTCATCAGCTTTCCCCCTATCATTAATCAACCATCGAGTTTCAACTCCATCTAGAAGTAGCACCAACATATTGAACGATACAATAGATTAAATGTATTCGTAATCCATCCATTATTTACTCAAAATACTGTTATGACCTTTTAAAGATTCACCATAGCTTAAATCATTTGCGTGCTTGTCTTTGAGTTATATCTTTTAGATAAGGTAACTCATCACATCACTCTTTTAGATAAAGGTAACTCTGCACATCGCAACCAACTACTGCTCCTATCCGCCTACAGTGGCCATCCGAAGGCAGAAAGAACGATAACGAATTACAACGTACCAGAATCCCTCAATTTGCATTCACGATATACATATCAGAAATCCAACAAGATACTTCTCTCTATAACCATATTCACTCAGCATAATCCAATCAACGATTGACCCTCAAACAAAAGCATAATACTTACATTTATGCCAAGGTGCTGGTATCACAATACAAGTTACGGACTAGGGAACAACACGCCAGTGTCACACAAGGCATGAATTACGAGAATAGCACTCAAAATTCCCAATTCAACTCCCTCACCAACTCCAGTGTGAACACTAAAACAGTACTAAGACCGCAGTTCACACCTTTTCAAAACACTGCTTTAACAACAAATCTTCTTTACAACTGAGGGCTACATTCAAGGCAGAGTACTGGCTCCACAAAACAGAATCATTCACATAGCACACAATCAACTCTCGCACCAACTCCAGTGTGAACACTAAAACAGTACTAAGACCGCAGTTCACACCTTTTCAAAACACTGCTATAACAACAAATCTTCTTTATATTTTCAGTCCCTGATAATGAAACCAAAGTTCTAGATAAGGAATTTCGCGTCGAACAATTTTCACAGAAACACGACACTGAACGCACATTTGGGTTACCTAACCTACAACCAACGTTATTATTTACAGGCGATAGAATTTGACTAGTATTATGCCTCGGTCTAGGACCATTTACCCTAGTCATAGTTGGCAATCTATTCATTTCTGACGTAATAACCTCAAAAGAAGATAAGCACTCTTTGTTATTCTTAGGAATGTGCTGTACAATATTTCCCATAGACGATATTTCATATCCTACAGCGGTAGATACTCCCGAATATGGAGGACAATATAGCACGGTATCCTTAGGTACCGATCCCACAATCGAAACACCAAGTTGTACAACATGGCCATTCCATAACCTAACTTTATCACAACCAACATTTGAGTAGTACCAATTACAAGTGGACTCAACAGACGGTAAGGTATTGTGGCATGAAACGACATTCGTAGCCAAATGTTTAGAAGTGCACGACCGATTATTTCTCACACCGGTACTCGTAGTGTTTGCAATAGTATTACCAAATAGCTTATAAAGATAATAGCGGAAACTCCTCGCCAAAACAGGAGACAGCGCTCCCCAGCACCGCCTAGCGGCCCGAGTTGGCAACGTAAGACCAGCTGATTTACAACCGTGAGATCCAACCAAACAATTATAAGAAATTATTGACCTGTGGATGATCTAATTATCCAATAGTAATGGTTGGTACGGGGAGTATTTGTACCATATATGGCTGTAATAATTATAAACAACTTAATGACCCAAGCTATTTGATAGAACTTCATGGCGAATAGGTCGCTAAAAATACAACAACAACTCTCCGGCACTTCAGATTATACCAGCTTGCTGCCGTATTCAAAGTTTGGAACTGGATAGGTCAGGGTGTTTCCCGCAAGGGAGACCATTCCTTAGGAGTGAGCTATAGAATCTGACATAGTTGCTGCGGACACCAAGGCTATCCTATTCGAGTTATAGATCACCAAGTGAAGTCAACTGATATTCCGCCAGCCTAGCCAGCCTTTCTACATAGTCTGGTCCTCGCTATCGCCACGTTTCTACGTTTACGAGCTACTAAGCTATGTTACCTATAGGCCTAATCAAGCTGCGCAGGGATAAACTATAGAGTAGTGGAACCTGCATTTTGCTCCAAGAACTTCTAGTCTACTAGGTGTCACGGCTGGTAGGCGGGCTAGTTTAGCACCGTGACACTCTAGCTAGGATTAGTATAGGCTTTCCCGTCACTGTCACCCTCAGTGGCCAACATATTGGGACTGTAACTTCACCGTATCTCGGGACTTAGCCAGAGAAGTAACTAACCCGCTCATTGCTTGTTACTGCGTTACCAGTATAAACCACACCTGCTGTGAGTTGGGTTATCACTACTTCCTTGTTGCGCGTTTGTAATTCACCTCCGCCTTTCAGTTTACTCGAAGGTTGACTCAAGACTGTATTGAGAATGCATTTTCGATCATAAGAGGGAAAGGAGGTAATAATGTAACACCTGATGCCTCTAAGTTTCGCATTGCCATAAGGACAGTAATGGTCAACAGTTTGCTTTCCCCATCCCAAGGTAGTAACTTTTTGATTGAAAGCACGCATGGGATCAAAATCAAGATGGTTAATTTACTTACGAGTGAATGTGCCACACCGGAGGGAGTATGCAAGAACTGTGTTCTGTTGTTGGCTAGCAGTTATTTTGCAGTCTCCATAAAGGCATTTGTGAATATGTCAAATGATTCTTCTGAATCGTATCTAAACATAGGAAGTGTTAAATTACGAAAAGTAACACATCAATAAGTGTAAATGCTTACGGCACGGATATGTATGGGCATATTCCAGACTTCAGTAACCCACACCAATACCATGTCATGAATTATCTGCAGTATTTTTTAGAATTCTATATAAATTGTACAGAACCAAGTATCTTTTGTTTCTTTTAACACTTATCTTTAAATTATTTGCTGCCTTATATCAAGCCGAGACATATGTTAACTTCACAATGCAATTTTGGTCGGAGCGCACTCAAAAATGCTAACTGTGGGTGACAAGGAGAGTAATGCTGTCAACTCGCACCAAGAGATGGCACTGTGATCGCTGTCTCCAGGCGAGCGCATGCTTTTACGGCCGAGTTTCCGCTATTATCTTTATAAGCTATTTGGTATTACTACTATTCTTAACAATACTAGACTTTGAAATGTTTTGCACAACATCTGAATTCAACGGCATCATAAAACAATCATTAGAAGGCTTATTACTTACATTAGACACAGCTGTTTCCGGGATTAGATTCATATTAGCCAAAGCGCCATCTGTCGCCTCATGCAACGACTTCGAGATCAATCCAACGTTATTAGAATCGACAACAACAGTCGGAATCTCAACAGCAGGGCCAACACAATTTCGTTGTTGGGGTAAGGCCAACTGATCTTTCACAACACAAGGAATATTGACATGATTCCCCATTTAATTCACTGTTGAAACGGAAACGTCCACATCGTCAATAGGCGAAGACCTAATCACACTCTCATTTTCAATAGATGAATTCACACTCATCAATATCTCCGAACATTCAACTAATTGCAACCGAGCCTTTAATACTCTTTTCAAAACTCTAATAGGTCGCTTTTCAGAAACGTTAAGTAAATCATTACACCGGAGGAATAGGTACAGGATTCGAGCCCGTAATTTGGTTAGCCGCGCAGAGTTACACTTTACTTCTGAAAAGCAGAAGTTAACTACATTGACAATATTGTAACGATTCGATCCCATAGCTGTTATATTTAAAGGGTTATTCATTTATTATCATGTTATTATTATTATTATTAACTAGTACATCCATGAGATGATTTTTATATCAGATAATTGTAAGCGGTTTTGATTATTATATTCAATTAGATTTTTATTAACAATTACTTGTAAAGAGACGAAGTATTATATATTGCAACAAGACTGGCGATATGGACTAACCCTGTGCGTCACAAACTGAACGACGTAGTAAGAATTTCACCACGCCAACTGCGTCATTTTCCTGAGATGTTAAGAAACCCACTATGTTGTAACCAACACGCCATTTTCTACGGTATATACGCGTCAATATATATTGCAAGTTATGAGTCAAGAATGGAGAAGGCTAAGAGAGAGGGAAGCTGTGACACCACGTGACAAGGAAGTCATTAGTATTTGTACCTGCAACATCGGACAAGAATGGCATTAATCTACAGCTCTTAATGAAGGAAGGAAGTTGTAACCTTGCTTTCTGGGTCCTAATGGACTGAGCACCGAGAGTCGACACTGAACGATGTCTTGCCGACATCTATATCAATACATAATGGGTTATATCCCTGATCAAGAGTCTTTCTACAGATGGCAACGTACTTAATGAGGATATTTCATAGTAAATGAGATATCACATCATTTTTTTAAACATAAGCGACGTAACATGGAGATCATCGATCATTTCTTAAATATGACGAATCTTCGACTGGGTGAGCCAACAATTCAATAAAACTATCGTCTTTATTATAATTTAACTTCATTTAACTTTCAATTCATTTTAATATTCATTTTCTTTTAAATAATTAATTGCCGCATTGAGTAATTTTAAATTCAATTGTGTGACTATCACTATTCTGTTTTATTAGTATTTTGTTCTTGAGTAAATAAATTCATTTCCTTTAACGTAATGCCTATTTCTTTCATTGTAGTTGGTACTTTAAGGCAATCATACTCCTTGATTAAATACGGATTGGTTAGATGACTTTGTCTCACTACGGCCCGGGTAAGTGGTTCTCGACTCTACTGCTGATAGCCGAGGTTAAATCAATAAATTTCGATTCACTATCTTAAATAGGAATCTGGCGCTCAACAACTTATTATATTACACTATCACAGGTAAGGTCACACCACAGTGTATATTATTTATTCATATCATGTTTGTTTTATTGAACCACAATAGTCATCACCACGTATAGTTAACTCATTAGAAATGTTACATTTGGCGCCACAAAGTAGGACACGAAAACCATTCGGTATTTAGGAGAGGAGTGTATAATTTCAGTGCAAATTGTCAGTGCTTTTGGGGGACAGTGAAGTGACGTGAATTTTGGAAGGGAATTGTATTAAATATATTGCATAATGTTTTCAAAAGATCGTGTAGATTGGTTCATGAGGGAGATGAGAATGCTTAGTCAGGAGATGAAAGAAGATATGAATAGACATAATCAGGAGATGAGGAAGACGTTTGATAAATTAGATAGAGAACATCAGGAGTGGATGGAGAACTCAGTTAGAGAACGTCAGAAGACAGCCTGTAAGGAAACTGTAATTGAAATCAGATTAAAGTCAGACGAGATTTTAGGTGAAAGTAGATTGGAGGTAGAAGAAATTGTAGTTGAAAACAGATTAGAGTCAGTGGAGATTGTAGATGAAAGCAGATTGGAATCGGAGAAGATCTTTGGTGAGGAACGGCAAGTAGCGGAGATTTTAGGTGAAATCAGATTAGAGTCAGACGAGATTTTAGGTGAAAGTAGATTGGAGGTAGAAGAAATTGTATTTGAAAACAGATTAGAGTCAGTGGAGGTTGTAGATGAAAGCAGATTGGAGTCAGAAGAAATTGTAGTTGAAAACAGATCTGAATCAGAGGAAATGTTAGGTGAAAGCAGATTGGAGGTAGAGGAGATTTTAGGTGAAAGTAGATTAGAGGTGGTAGAGACTTCAGGGGATACTGAAGTAGAATCAATGAAAACAGCCTGCAAGGAGACTATAATTGAAAGTAGATTGGAGTCAAAGGAGATTGTAGGTGAAAGCAGATTAGAGTCAGAGGAGATTTTAGATGAAAGCAGGATAGCTGTAGAAGAAATTATAGGTGATGAACAGCAGTTAGCGGTTATAATAGGAGAAAACATAGTAGAGTTGGTAGAGATGCTAGACATAGATGAAAGTAGCTTAGGTAAGGAACAGCAATCAGCGGAGATGATAGATGAAAGCAGGACAGCTATAGAATGTAGTGAAAAAGAAGTGGAAAAGATGAGAGAAAAGATAGGGATAGAAGTAGGTAAGATAAAGAAAGTACTAAGCACCCAAGAGATTAAGATGCAGACAATCATAGATAAATTAGATAGGCAAACTAGGGAAGAATTTAGTCCTGAGATAGAGGAAGTTAATATGAAATTATTAGAGGCAGAGAAGCGCGCGTCAAGTAATAGTCAGAAGAACATAATTAGTAAACAGGTTAAGAGGAGGAGAGAGATAGATAAGAGCAGAAGCAATAGTCCACGGCTTAAGAGAGCATTAAGTGATAGTAACGGAGAAATGAAAATGAAACCTAAAGGTAGATATTTTAGAAATAAAATGAAAGAGAAGAGAATTAAGTTGTTAGAGGAAAAAGAAATCAGAATGAAAGAGAGAAAGAAAGCATATGATGTGCAGAGGCGTACTGAATTAGCCAGACTTGGGGAAGTGAGAGGGAGAAAGCCGAAGTACTGTGTTACTATGGATGAATGTAGTACAGAGGAAGTAGAAACTAATGTAACACGGAAGGAAGAATGTGGAATTCTAGTTAAAGATAGAATTGAAGATGAATGTGGTAAGAACTGTGAAATGCCAGAGAACGTAGTGATGTAAATTTGTATTACCGATAGTTACTGTTCCGTATGACTTAAATATTAAATAGAGAAGTTTAGTATGATTTAACAGAGGTAGATGAGAAACCTGATGTGTGTAATTTTAATTCAGTCGTGAAGTTAGGATGGTAAGGGGCGCGTAGTGCCTACGCTTATTGATTTAGATTGACTAAAATCATTTAATTTGGAAGACAGAGGTTGTCGTGCTACTGAGCAATTCAGGTAAGTTGAATGTAGGTCCTTAAACTGCAGGTAAGTTGGATGAAGTGAGAATTAAATTTTAAAAATAGGAAGGTTATTACATAGGTAAGTAATCGAAAGAAAGTAATAATTATTATGGCAACCATAATTAAGAATATAATGGTAATAAAGATTTAATTCAAAAGTGAGTGAAGATAAGATGATACAGTGGTAATAAAACTAGTGAGTTGAAGAATTAAGTATTGATTTAATAAAGAAGTTTCAGTTGAGGACAGCGAGGTTATCAGCGGATATATGTTGAGAAATTTAAGTGGTTTAGAATTGTTAATGGTAATGCGTTGTATGAATTAACCAACATCGGGTTGAAATGAGGAAGTAGTAACTAATTAGGACATCTGGTACTTGTTGACAGATATGTGTGTGTGTATGTGTGTATTTTCACGTAAATGGACGTGAGTTTGAAGAAGTAGGCCAACGAAGGTAATGCCGTTGAGCAATGTGGTTTTAAAGTTTTGGTAAGATGCCAAATGAAGTTTTTTAAGGAGGAAGTTTTGGTAAGATACCAAATGAAGTTGTTTTTTGAGGAAGTTTTTGGTAAGATGCCAAATGAAGTTGTTTTTTGAGGAAGTTTTTGGTAAGATGCCAAATGGAGTTTTAAGAAGTTTTTGGAGGATGAAGTAGGTCAGCGAGGTATATTCCGTTGAGTTATGAGTTTTTTATGGTATCTACGGGACTACGTGAAGTTAATAAGGGAGTTTTTTTTTAAGTATATATGGATGTATGCACACAAGGTAATAAGAGATTACAAAGGTAAGATGGTCCAAGTTTTTGTTACAGTTACGCACGTTTTAAAGATATTACAAGGCTTGTTATTGAGCTAAACCACTTTGTAGTAAAAAGTTACTGATGACTAATAACGAATTAATGATGTGGTAGATCGTTGTCCTACACACAGGTTAAAATAAAGATGATAATAATAATAATTATATGGTTGGCATAATATTTTCTAGAAGTGAAAGGAATTTGTTATAATTCGACGTTTTGAGGATTTTAAAAGTAAATCATTTTTTTAGTAGACAGGAAATTAAAGTTTTATTTATGTCATACGGAGTTAGTAAAGATAAGTTAATATTTTGAAGGAAGAATAAGTTGGTAAGATAAGTGTATACCTAAGGGGTAATAATGAAGTTTCAATTAAAGGCAGGTGTAATTTACGCATTTAATTTGATAGAGAAGAAAGTATCTGAACTGTGTTAGAACTCAGAACTTGCTTTATGAAGTGATTATGGGAGAATATTTGCTAATTAGGAGTGTCGGTGTTATTAACTATCAACAGGAACACTGTCATTATTTTAGGAAGACAATAGCTAGGAAAGCATAGTGTGATGTTATTATTCCAAGGAATTAGTCGAAGCATGTACGATTTTTTTTTAGCTGAAATTTAATGTGTTATTGGTCAGTAAGAGGTGACCTGTAACAATACGAAGATGTGGGATTATACCACGAATAGGGGAAGTTTTTGTATGTGACGTGTGAAGTCACGATGAGTTTTGAAAGATTCTGGTATAGCAAGAGTGAGCTATAGTCCAGGCGGTCAGAACAAGTAGGAAGTGGTGTTTGGAGGACACGGTACTTAATTAAGAGTTTTGAGAGAAAACTAAGGGGGGTTTTTAGGCATTCAGCAAAAAGTCAAATCATGAATAGACTAAGTTCAAAGTATAAGAGCATTAATATTTTGTGGAACGAAATATTTATTCCGAGGAGTTTGTCATGTGTTTTTGTGAAATAGTTTAGTGATATACGTAATTCAGGTATTGAGTAGTATTTTGTCCAAGTCTTAATCATTTTGTTATGGTAAGTAAGGAATGACGTTACGGTAAAGTTATATCTTGACGCTAAGTTAAATTTTATAAAGTGAACAAGAAGTCAGATTTTATGTTTATTGGTGATTTTGAAAATTCAAGTTATTGTTTTCGAGAAGTAGTAAAGAGGAATTATGGTTTTATGTGAAGTTAAGAAGTCGTGGAGACTTAGGAAGTATTAATTTGGAAGGAGGCGGCCGTGGCCTAAGAAAGAATTAAGCCACGAAGGCAGGTGAGTAGTAACTTGGATATTTAAATGAACTGTTTAATAACTGCTTTGAGGTATTTCGATGTCATTATGTATTTGGGGAAATATTTACATGTATGACATATGCACTGAAATTGGAATTGCCTTGAATATCTTGCTAAGTTATTTTTTTCTTCAATTATTGAAATTTTACTGCATTTGAGTAATCCCTTTATAAAGACGAAAGGAATATTGTATTGTTTGCATCCTATTATCGTGTGCTGTAATAGTTATTATGGGTTAATCAGCTGGTATTACAACAATGTACTTCTACGCCAGACTGATATACAAAAACTACGTTCAAAAGAGATGAAGCCAAAATTGTATGTCATGCATACGATCACCGAAATATAAACGAGTGCAGCGTTGACATATATGTCAAAAATAAAAGTGAAGGGCATTTTATATGTATATTTTTTACAGCTCGTTTAATACATAAAGAAGAATGAACATTATGAACATTTGGAAGAATGAGATGAATGAAAGTTAAAATATGATTTTTTTGTGAAGAATACATTTATGTATATTTTTTTTTACAACATATATAAAGAAGAATGAACATTATGAACATTTGGAAGAATGAGAAATGATAGTACAAATATGTAAAGTGAAAAGAGTATGTTCTTGTATATCTTTATGTATTGTTGAAGGGTATTATTTGTATGTTGTCGTTATGGGGGTATTAATATTTAAATTTGTATTCATTTGTGTAGGATGTGTAGTGATATAAATAATGTTACATTTTATTTTAAATTATTTATATCAGGGGCGATTGTAACGATTCGATCCCATAGCTGTTATATTTAAAGGGTTATTCATTTATTATCATGTTATTATTATTATTATTAACTAGTACATCCATGAGATGATTTTTATATCAGATAATTGTAAGCGGTTTTGATTATTATATTCAATTAGATTTTTATTAACAATTACTTGTAAAGAGACGAAGTATTATATATTGCAACAAGACTGGCGATATGGACTAACCCTGTGCGTCACAAACTGAACGACGTAGTAAGAATTTCACCACGCCAACTGCGTCATTTTCCTGAGATGTTAAGAAACCCACTATGTTGTAACCAACACGCCATTTTCTACGGTATATACGCGTCAATATATATTGCAAGTTATGAGTCAAGAATGGAGAAGGCTAAGAGAGAGGGAAGCTGTGACACCACGTGACAAGGAAGTCATTAGTATTTGTACCTGCAACATCGGACAAGAATGGCATTAATCTACAGCTCTTAATGAAGGAAGGAAGTTGTAACCTTGCTTTCTGGGTCCTAATGGACTGAGCACCGAGAGTCGACACTGAACGATGTCTTGCCGACATCTATATCAATACATAATGGGTTATATCCCTGATCAAGAGTCTTTCTACAGATGGCAACGTACTTAATGAGGATATTTCATAGTAAATGAGATATCACATCATTTTTTTAAACATAAGCGACGTAACATGGAGATCATCGATCATTTCTTAAATATGACGAATCTTCGACTGGGTGAGCCAACAATTCAATAAAACTATCGTCTTTATTATAATTTAACTTCATTTAACTTTCAATTCATTTTAATATTCATTTTCTTTTAAATAATTAATTGCCGCATTGAGTAATTTTAAATTCAATTGTGTGACTATCACTATTCTGTTTTATTAGTATTTTGTTCTTGAGTAAATAAATTCATTTCCTTTAACGTAATGCCTATTTCTTTCATTGTAGTTGGTACTTTAAGGCAATCATACTCCTTGATTAAATACGGATTGGTTAGATGACTTTGTCTCACTACGGCCCGGGTAAGTGGTTCTCGACTCTACTGCTGATAGCCGAGGTTAAATCAATAAATTTCGATTCACTATCTTAAATAGGAATCTGGCGCTCAACAACTTATTATATTACACTATCACAGGTAAGGTCACACCACAGTGTATATTATTTATTCATATCATGTTTGTTTTATTGAACCACAATAGTCATCACCACGTTTTGTTAACTCATTAAGAAATGTTACAATATCACTCACAGATTGACACAATCTTGACTCACGCAAATGATATTCCGCTTCAGGTAACATAGGAAAGGACACTGGGAATGCAGCTTCCAAAATAAGACTTTCTCTAGCAACTCTTGGATCGCTCGGCACATTAAGGTTTCTCAGAAGTAATTCATACTCCACTTCATCAGATAAATGTTGAATCTCAATTTCCCGATTACTCATCGTTATAGATGGTGTGATAATTTTCATTAAAGGGCAAAAGCAAATATACCCACCAAACACTCCCACTATCTAACTCCAGATTCACTGAAACGCAACCACGCTATAATGCTATCAAAACTACAGTACCGCCTCTTATCTTCTCCGCCCCCGAATAAAGAGACTCAGAAAGAAAGGAGGTAAACAGGGATAACGGAGAACTTGCTCCAAGAGTGGAAGTGGACCCTAGACGTAGAGGGTGGTTTAAAATCTAGAGTAGAAGTGGCTCTGGGCGAAGAGGGTGGTTCAAAATCCATTACTATATAAAATAGATAATGCAGACAAAATATCCTATATTTAAGAAAAAGGGAAAATACATATATCACCAAAATACACGTGGTCACACTTAAGACAATACCCCTAGAGAGGAGGACGGTGACAAGCAAATTATTGGAAAACTGAATAATTAAAAGAAAATCCGTCACCTCGGTTGGATAACCATATAATATAATGACATTAAAAGCGAGACGGGGAGTTCATTTTCATGTGCTAGCGTAATCCAGTCTATCTCAAGTCTTAAAAGCCCGTATCACACGACACTCGCTAGCATGGAAGCTGTTGTGATCGCTGGTATAAAATCCTGTATGATTCTGTTCATCCTCGCCCGTACACCTGCTTTTATGGCTGAAGTGTATCACGCGCTAGCATTTCGTGCGCCAAGTTGTAAGAAATAAAACATGGAGGACGTTTGTCATTTGGGGGTAAAATTTACAGTCGATTCGCATTATTAACGCAAAACGGACATGAAACTTGCTTTAAGTACATTTGAAAACATGCCTGGTACTGAATGAATGTATTCCAATCAATATTTAAGATCTAACTATAATAATTGGATATTTAACCATACGCGCTAATAAGAAGCGTAAAAAATGAGATAATGTCTGTTGGAAAAGTGTACAAGTGGTATCGCGCCCGCTTGGTGTTTTGAAGATCCCGGGTTCAAGGTTATCCTGTGTCTGTTAGGTAGTCAGCCCGAAGGCTGGTTGGATCCTCAAAAAGCACCACCGTTACGTTATGTGAGTAGATACCCACGAAAACCCAAGGCAGCGCTATATTGAGGCATTCTAGGCAAGAAGAGGAGTGAGGTAGTTTGCCATTGCTTTCCTCACTGAGTCAGAACAGTAGTCCTAACCCTATGAGTAGAACCTTTCACAGCATTCACAGGCACTGACTGTGCCCCGAATGCCATTACTAAGCACCACCCATACCTCAGTAGCTTCCATATAATCACAGCCATGAGTGAGACTGAGATATCGGTGAAAAGCCACCTTTTACTCTAGCCTGTGCCAACTGACAAATGCAAATGTACTGTATTCATCAAGAGATGGCAAACAGGCCAACAAGGTTATCCAACGGAGAATATTTTTACTTCTTTTTAATTATTTTATTATATCCTCCTCACGTCGTACAACAATATTGCAACTTAGTTTTGTCTACATGATCTGCGAGGAAGATAGGAAACATGTTTTCTCTCAATTAAAATTCTATTTTACCTAAATACTGTTGAAGTAATCTTACTCTTTTATATTTTTAGATAACTTCTATTAGATTCTATTATATTGTTCGATTGAATAAATAAAACAGACACAACGTACACTTATTTTTACGTAACGCGATCGCCGTAGTGTAGATTTTATTTTTAAAAACCAAAGAGCAGAGGGTTGCCAACTTCCATAGATAACAAAATGACTTTTTTAGCTAACCTCAACAAATACTGTTTAAAACCACGGACGGATACTATTTAAATAGTTCAAAATTATATTATGACACATTCTGTATTCACTGGATATAGCAAGCGCTTTTCATACAGACGCTGTTTAGAGAAAATATAGTTTCGTCAGATGTATTTATTCGAGGGCCTACCTACATAACAAATGTGTTTATGTTGTCGCTAAGATCTCTACTAGAACGAGAAAAGCAATCCGATTGGTTGTTGTACTCAAACTTCCATACAAACTGCCAGGAAAAATAGCACCTGTTCAATTTCGTGAGTTGTATGGAAGCTACTATGGAAGGTACAAATCACACGGCAATAGACGCGTGTATACCCGTACTGGTAGAAGCTTCCATGCTAGCGAGTGTCGTGTGATACATACTTTTAAATGGCGTCACCATACGATTGTTATATTACAGAATTAAAAACAAGGAACTTAAGTAGACAAACACAAGTAAAAACAAAGATATCACACTTGAGTCTCTATATGTCCGTTCACTAACAAAACCAAGGAGATCACACATCTTCAATCTTCTCGGAGATTACCAACCTTCTCAGAGATTACACTGTTTTCCATGGCCCGGGCTTTGGCGATTGACGCATTTAAGGGATAGTAGAAGTATTATGACAGACCAACTGTCACAATTTTGGAAGCCTTCTTAGGGAGTATATGGTTGATTGAGCTTTTAGTTCTCGTAGTAAAGAGGAACAGGTGCATTTCATAGAAAGGGAGATAGCGTGCAGATCGCTACTCGTGTGGGCGTCAGGGCAGGGACAACAAAGGGCCCGCTGATGAGCCAGCTTGGTGTCCCAGGTGAACCCCACACAAGACACGGCACAAATCTAGAAAAATTGCTGAGTTTTTAATTCACTGGCCGTGAAAGCCAATATACCAATAGGTAAGACGTTATCCATTCCCTACAAAAACTTCATGAAATTGTACGTAAAACTAGACTTTAAATTTCATATGAGAAACCCTGATTCATGGAAGGATCTCCTACATACTAACATACTACGATGCATGGGTCACCGATTCGAATCATCTCTAGTACACGTGTACTAAAAATTGGCAATTCACACAACTGTAGGTGTCGTGAATATTTTTTATTTTGCAGTCAATGCAATAACGTGTTATGTGAGTGGGAAAAGAGATTCTGAAATCATCGGATGGGAGTCAACGTTTGTGACATTACATAATGTACAGTATGGCCATTGCAAATACATTGGTATTATACACGGTCAGGTGTATTTTATTATAATGTATACATTTATACATTGAAGGCCCAGTCTGATCCGTTCATTGCACGAATGTGAACCATCAGACAACCCCGTACCCCGAAAGCAGTGACTACGCTATGGGCATTGGTTTGAAATTGCCAATGGTAAAAAAAAAAAAAAAAAAAAAAGAAACACAACACACTGCAAAAGGTCACCGGTGGGATTCGATCCAGTGATTCCACGCTTACGAAGCAGGGCTCTTACCGCTGCACCTCACGCTCGTTCGATTCCTGCTAGCGTACACCGCACGTATACGCCACACTGTAATTGCAATTAATTAACTTCTCGGAAACGTCTGAGAAGCGCACCTTACTACTTGCACCTGGTATACGCTTGGTCAGGCCTTACACGTGTACTAAAGATGGTTCGAATCGGTGACCCATGCATCGTATCCTCCCCTTGTAAGACAAACAACCTTCAATTACTATACGGTATTTGGAAAAATCACTCAGGAAAATAATTTCAAATACTTAGGGAAACTTATACAACCGACTGGATTAAAGCGTGAAGCAAACGAAGAAAGTATCTCTAAATTTGTTAGGTTAGATTTCGTCAGAACGCTCTATCAAAGTTCCAACGTTCACCACTAGGTATCATTGATATCTGGTGGCGAAAGTTGGAACTACTTGAAATTGAACGGAACTTGTAGCTCACCCTTTAGGGTATCCGCTGGAAACAGCTGCAGACTCAGGCGAGCCGAACATGTCCTCGGACACTCCCGGCACTAAAAGCCATACGATAAATAAATAAATAAATAAATAAATAAATAAACACATCTCTAAATTACAAAATGCCTACAGATACAACAAGAAATCAATATCTCCGAACGCAAATTTAAGACCCTACTCTACGGTAATTCATCCTGAAGCATTGTACACATCAGAAAACCTGATCATTGGAGGCAGATCACTGACTAAAAATTTAGAAAAACAATGAAACACCACCAGGAAAATCTTTGGCCCAGAGGGAGTGTGGATGAAAAGGAGGTGTCAAAAGTTTTACCAACATTCCGAGAAAATATCAGATACTATTAGAAAAATACGATTAAAGTTTTAAGGACATATTCAAAGAATGGACAGTGAAAGACTTACTAAAAGGTCCTCATTAAACGCCAAGAATAACAGATGCGCCTAGAATCAGATGCGCCTAGATGCGCCAAGTCCACAAAACAAACTTTGTAGGAAAATGAGGAAAACTGTTTACAAATGAAAAACCATCCTTGGAATATGAACATTTCGTTTATTATTTACTTTGTCATCAAACGATGCATTCCAACAAATTACAGGATTGTCCCTTAATGGAAAGTAACTCAATTCTTAAGATTAATTAGGAGTTAACTGGTTTTGAAAGTGAAATGTACATATGGACGTTTTTGAAAGTAAGAAAAGCAGTTCTAAGAATAAAAACAAGGGAATAAGGAAATCATGTGAACGTGAACCATCCTAATTATGCATGAAATGAAAACCAGACCTGAATTATGATTATACATATATTTAAAATTTAACAAACACTTAACCACACATTACAAACCACAACACAGCTGATAGCCTTATGAAGGAATCCTGGGTAATGCAATTCTATGTGCTGATTGGCTGAAAACGACTTAGTGGATTTTGAATCTAGCAATGGTGGAAGTTCAATTGAATCTAGTGGATTTTGAAATTAACCCTAAGTTTTGTCCGCCATTTTCATAGGGAAATAGCGTCTTTTGAAGGAAAATGCAATAATTTCACTATTGAGTTGCCCGCGTGCACGTTTATAGAAAGGCAACTTCATCTCATTTTTCATGTTCGATGACCTTGGCGAGTTTTGATTCTAGGCGCCTCCTGAGTGGATAATAGAAATTGAAAATGTCCTTCAAGAAATCATTGTAACAGACGAAATTTGATGAGACAGCCCTAGCTTCAGATCGTTAGTGAACAAACATCATTTTGCTGTAAACCCCTGAATGAGAACCACCACTGCATGGACAGAAGAAAGTTAGTTTATGTTCGACCCTGACTATTATAGCAAGACCAACTACAATCCTCAGACCTTAATGTAGAAAAAACATGGCGGCGACGGTTGCCCTACCAATAGCTAAGATCATGTCATCGGGCGTGTCACAGTTCGGGTAAATTATTAGTTTTCCTCACCTGAGAGCATACAAGATATCACAAGACGCAACTAGGTTCCGAAGAAATATGCATCAATAATTTAGACTTACCTGAATTAATTTATCTATATAGTACTGGCCTCGAATTATAGGTTTCTTCGTCTTCACCCAAGGGGCAGCTACAATAGTCTCACTGTTTCTGTGGTTGAATAAGAAGCTTTTGGCGAGTTATCACGATTTGAATTTAAGTTCAGTAATTATAGATTAATATTATTAGCAAAAAAGCAAACATATTCTGAAGTAGGAGAGAATAAAGTACCCGGTTACTGAAGTGCTGTCCCAGCACCTGCAGAGTATTTATGTACACAATCGGAATGAGAATAGTTGCCTGAAATAATCGAACCAACGCCATAGAGATACAATACAATTAAGACCTCTCGTGGAATTGTCTAAAATCTCGGGTAAAACATCACACCGAATTAGTTGATTGAAATATGCAAAGAAGTCGTCGTGTGGATATCAGAATATAATTATGGAGAATACTACACACAAGGGACACAATAATATGTTACCTTCTAACCTATTAAACATTCGCTGTTACCATTTGGAATAGTTGTACGCTGGAAATAGTTGATTTAGTAAAGTACTGTAGGTAGGAAAGCACCATCTCCCTCTTACGGAAATATCGCGGCGCACCAGCTCCCAATATAAGTACATAATTGGCAAGGTACTCACAACACTTTATTACACACATGATATTAAAACATAACTTGCAAGCTGTAAGAATCACAAAAGGATGAATAATGACGGAACACAATGAGTTCACTGTTTGGCACAGGGGGAACATCTTCCTTAACCAATAAAACAGAAGTTCATTGTAGTATTTGGCGTGTATGCAAGGCAGTGTAGAACATCTGCCAGACTAGTAAGGATTTACGAAGGCACATGTTGCTGAGCGTCAAGATAACGTCAACAGTTTGGTCTTGCCGTAGATGCTCATTGAGTTTTCCCTTTACGTACTTACTGCAAGTTCGACACTACTGAACTGTACTAAGCTATTATTATAGGCTATTGTCACTAACTAGCAAATCATTGCGGTGTATATTCTTGAGACACTTATTTTAATGCTTTGGTGTTAGGTACGTCAACATCTGCAGTAAATGACACAATGCCATCGGTCGACTGAACAATCATCACACAATCGAACCTGTCCATAATAAGCGTATTGTCACATATTTACACACGATTGCAGTACATTAACGCGAGCTGGACTTAACAGACATACTGAAGACACTACAAATTACAGATGAGCAATAGTTTATCCCAACTTTCATCAAACGAAGCTAATCAAAGCACAGTATAGATATCAATACAGTAAGGACACATCAGGCCTTTACCATGTAATTTTTTCGTCATGGTTTTGAATCGGCCGGTTCCGGAAGCACCGCACGCACGCACGCATGGCGGCGACGGTTCACCATGTATCCGCGAGAGTGCAGTCTACCCGTATTCATTGAGTGCGGCCTGTCGAATTTGTCTGATGAAAACATTGTTTGTAATTATTAAAATCAACTCAGAAATATAATTTTGCATTTTAACCAATGGCAGAAATGTGGGAAACCAACATCTGTGCTGTAATTTTTTGCGCAGCTCTTGTCACACTGGACATAACAGCATTCCGGTTTCCTCGTGCATTGGAGCGGTAAATACAAATATCACACGTTTCATCGAATAATTCTGGTTTTAATACCCATGAGATGCCACCCTCAAACACCTATCCATTAATTCACAAATTCCTCATTCCTAATCCAGATATAATGACTGGATAAAGGCCTGTAATCAGGAGGATTTACTGGCATACGTGGCAAATCTACACGTCAATATATAGGGTATGTAGCCTTTATTTCTCAAAGGAAGTGTTTTAAACCACAAGGAGGGCAGTGCTAGACTGAGATTAGGTAATAATGCCCAACAAACATTAAATCTCAACCCTAGAGAAGCTATTGTCTCCTTTAAAGTGTCCGTTTTCTAATCCCACTTAGCCTCGGAGGCAAATGGTTTCCTGACTGAAGTTAGTTGATATGTTTTATTAAATGCAATTTGTTAAGCTGCAGCCCTTTACAGTGAATTAAGTGCTTTAATTACAAGCTACAATGCAAATCAGATTTAACATTTGCTCCCTCACCTATGGGACTTTGTGCTATTCCTGAAGAGTTCTGGAGAAGTTTGGATTGTCGTGTACCCCAAGCTACAATCCCATGATTGTTGAAAATGACTGAAGGTACTCCAGTCCCTCAGAATTGTAAATAGTGTTGCTTTCAGAGACAAACTATTGAGGTTAGCAACCCCCCTCACTACGCTCGGCATGGCATTAAGGCTGTGTGACTTAAAAACCAGGGCTGTTAACCTTGGTGTTCCTACCTCATAGACATATCACAATGCCCTTAATTTTATTTAATTCTGTGGGACCACTAAAATTTTGCCCATCCATGTAAATGATAAGCCCACCCAATTTCTTCTCAAGTGATACCTCCCTCTGATTCCACACACGCCCAAATACACGGGGATATATGACCACGATGTCTCAGCCCTTAAAATAAGCAACAACAACTGTATCTTCGATACACACTAATCAAATTCCTGGATACTTCTATACGTTCAGCAACGATGATTTTTCTTCACTATGTCACATGCAGAACATGGTGCCACTAAAGCAATACCGTATTGGTCATGTTATTTGCAAATGAATACATAATAATCATACAAGAGTGGAGCCTTGCATAAGTGAGGAGATGTAACACCAAACTCTGGGTGTCAACAAGCCGTACACTATCACTCGGGAATTGAGAAATTGGGTGGGCATATTGTGTGATAACCTGTGTTACTGTGGTGGATGTGTGTGTATTTGTAAATTGGGGATAGGATTGGGAAGGAGGTGGCTGTGTCCTTAAGTTAACAACCATCCCAGCATTTGCCTTGAGTAGGGAAACCACTTCCAGGATGGCCGAGGTGGGAATCGAACCCTCCTCTTCTCTGTTTTGCCTCACGAGGCTGACTGTACCCCATTCCAGCCCTAAGACCAGAATCAAAATTTCTTGGCAAAGCCGGGAGTCAAACCTAGACCTACGGGGGTGACAGCCAAGAAAGCTATCTGCTGCACCACGAGTTGGTCTCGCGAAAATGGAATGTATTGGTCATAAATATAGGCTATATAAATCTACATGAAAATAGCCTACTGCCTATCCAAACATTTTCATAAATTTGAGTTTCATATACCATTTTAAAGCTCAATGGTTTTAAAATTTACAGTTATCGTAAGTCATAGCAACAGATTTCAATGTTTACATTAAGCCACATTGTTCAAATCTGTTCAGGGATGTCGGAAATTCCTCAGATAATGTCACGTTGCACCTCACATCCTATTCTATTGTTGGGTAAGGACTTGATTCTCATCATTGCAGAAATAATCTGTTTAATACTAGCTGTAAACATGGCCAAGGTTTCATGTGATACAAGCTAAAGGTGTAGAATTTGGTATAAATGTTTATCACAAGTATCCAGTACCAGTACCTCTATGTCAATGTTACATAGGCATTGTGCTTGCTACACTTGTCATAGTATGTGGTACGGTATAAATTTCATAATGTGCATCAATTTTAATTTCTACCCTTGATTATTCATATTTATGTGGGGGTCAGGAATCGTATGGATTGTGAAGTGATGCTAGGAAAAGTTGTCTCCTTTCTTTTTAAAGATGTGTGAAGGACTGAGTGGTGTGTCTTTATAATGACATACTAAAATTGTAATGGCTGATGAAGGATGTAATTAATATCCAGAACATGTCCTACTACTTGCACATTATTTATTCATTTAAGGGTTGATTAGGCAGAAAGATTTACAGAAGATTACAATTCAAGAAATATTATACTCATCAGAGTTAATTAGAGATGAACGAAACTGGGCAAGGTACTGGAAAAGCCTGTGACCTATTAAAAGGAAAGGTCCCAGCAGATTTCCCCTATATTGTTCAACCAGCCACATCTGGTTACGACCACTATATTCTTCCTGAAGTAACTCCACAGAGAGAATGAAAAGTGTCAAGAACAAACTTCTGCTTGCAATCGCACATTTTTTCTGCATTACAGTATTACTTACTTGTTTACATGGTTTATGTAGAAACAACTCGTACAAATATTACAGTGAATTCTTCTAGGTATTATGCCATGTCTGTGCCCCATCATATCCATAGTACCATACCTAGAAGAATATGCAGTAATTTATTTTCTGGCCATGAAAGCCTAAACATTCCAACTCAAACAGGCATATTTTTCTGCAAATGTTTGGGTATTCTGATATATTTTCATGGAAACATTTGACTTTTTTTTTTAAGAAACATTATTTTTTCCTGTTTTCGATTTTCAGAGGTGAAGCTCACCAATTTTGTGACTATATCCTGAAGTGGCTTGGCCTAGAAGCCTACAGTATATAAAATATGGTAGCGAGTGTTTAATCATTAAGAGGTTTTCTCAATAGTGATTTTTAATGCTCTGGCATTGTCATTGAGGAGCAAATTTAACTTCCTAAATACTGTAACATTTAAGTTGGTCTAACACGAAATAAATTTAATAATACTATACCTGCAAGGTTTTAGCTACCTACTAAGAAAAGTAATGTGCAATTTTTGAGTGGAGCTACCTAGGCAAATCTTTACACCAAAAACCAACATATTGTTTATCGCTACCTTTTAGTAGAGAAACTAGAATTCATGTCAGATAATCTGCAGCTTCTGTGATTGATAGCTATAGTTTTGTCTTGTTGTCAACAAATGTGATAGACAGGTCTGAAGCAGTTCATTAATTCAATATTTCAAAAACTGACTCTCTCTATCAGAAATCAAATCAGTGATCTGAGATCATGGCGATATCAGGAATGTTTGTTTATTGCATTACAACAAAGGATTTGGAAGTAATCTCATAAAGCAATAACTTCTAAATCAAAATAACTTACAATTTTATTGTTGGACAGCCAAAGGACTTATCATAATCCTCCATGGTTTTAGACAGGTGCAACGATCCATTAGTTCTGGGTTATCCCATCCCGTTAGAAAATGGAAGGATTGGGGTTTGAGACCTAAGGATGTTGTACAACATTAACTGCAAATCACATCACCACACTGAAGACCTGGTTTGTGAAATAAGTTGGTTCATGTCCATTCACCTGTCATTTCAAGTTAGCTTCCTTGTTTCTCATTTCAAAATGCTGAGATGGTGGCTTTCCCATTGACCACAGTCACTTCCCCATTCCTTTCTTAGCCTCTTCTACTTTCCATCAACGTTGAGGCTGCATGGATGATCCTTTTCTCTAGAATGAAAGGGCTCCATGACACTGTCAATTAGTATGAAAAAGACTTTGGGAGTGAAGTAAGGGGATAAAAGAAATATTCATATCCAAGAAATAAAAATAGCCAAACATATAATCCCCTTGTTTCCACAGCTACTGCCATGGTCTAGAAGTAAGCATAGCTGCCTTCTAACTGGTTGGCCCAGTTTTGAATCCAGGTTTTGCCAAGGAGAATTTAAATTTTGGCCTGTAGTCATGTGTACTTGGATGTGTGTATCATTTGTCTCATAAACTGCCTTATTGTGATGGCTGTATTAGTGTGTGCATTTATAATTTTAGGTGAGGATAGGGAAGGAGACGACTATGGCCTTACGTTAGGGTAGCCTACCGTCTCGGCATTTACCTGCAGTAGAAGTGGGAAACCAAGGAAAACCACTTACAAGATGGCCGAGATTGGAATCAGAATCACCTCTTCTCAGTTTTGCCTCACAAAGCTGAGTGTACCCCGTTCCAGCCCTCAGACCAGAATGCTAGTTGCTACACCACGAGGTGATCTAAGTGAAAAGGGATGGATTCTAATCCACCTCTTGGTCATAATAGAAGTGAATTTCTATGGTTTCTAATTCCCCTTCCCCCCTCCCAGAATGCTCCATGCACCAAACATTCCATCTTCAAATTATTTTACATGCCCAATTAAATGGAGTAATATAGCTCGGGTGGTGTTGGGGTAGCGCGCCTGCCTCGCACCAGGAGACCACGGGTTCGATTCCAGGCTCCGTCAGGGATTTCAGAAACCAGCGTTAGGGCTGGAACTGGGTGTACACAGCCTCGCAAGGACAATTGAATAGCTGTCTGACAATGAGGCAGCGCCACGCTCATGGAGACCAAGATTAACGGCCGAGGGGACCCGAGGCGCTCACCACGCGTCACCACATAATCTGCAGGCCAAATGGCTGGGTGGCGATCGCTTGGTAGGCCTAGGCCCTTCATGGACTGTAGTGCCACGGGGTTTGTTTGTTTCGTTTTAATGGTAGTTCGGAGACTACGGTTTCAATAGTCTTCTTAGAATGTACAGTATATGGGTGTTAACTTTAAAAATACCCGCACGAGTCTCTCTGGAGGACTCACACATTATTACTGTTAGGTAAACATATCTTGCATAAGAATCATGGCCCTACTAATAATATAGTTCATCGTATCTTGGTGAGAAAAATACTGTACCTGTATGTGCATTTGCTCAAAGAACTTTTTCTTTTCTGAATTTTTATTCCATACATATTATTTTTGTTTGTTTTATTAATATTAGGCATCTACCTATAAATTTTAATTCAACTAAAATTTGTATTATTTTGTGTTAAGAGGGAAAGATGACCTTGCTGTTCCGCCCCTTAAACAACAATAACTATCCATAATATGTGTAAAGTTACTGGGCAATTCTGAGAATATTTACAGCGGATCCAGGTTGCAGTCATGGACCACCTTGTGGCGTAGTGACTACCATTCTTGGCTGTAGCCCCAGAGGTCTGGGTTTGATTCCCGGCTCTGCCAAGAAATGTAATTCTGGTCTGAGGGCTGCAACAGGGCACACTCAGTCTCGTGAGGCACAACTGAGAAGAGGAGGGTTTGATTCCCACCTCAGCCATCTTGGAAGTGGTCTTCCGAGATTTCCCAGTTCTACTGCAGGCAAATGCTGTGATGGTTCCTAAGTTAAAGCCAATGCCGCCTCCTTACCAATCCTCACCGGAATTGCAAATACACATACTAAGACAGGCATCACAATAACACAGGTTATCAGTCAAAATTCTACACTCGACCAAGTACACGGGGCTAAATGACCACGATGTCCAGGCCCCTGAAATGAAACAACAGATTGCAGTCGATGTACAGAAGTTGTCTAACATGGTGGCCAGATTGCTCCTTAGTGCCTCTTGGTCTATTGGAATGGCTGTAACATCCGGTGCATTATCATACCATAGTCAAACTGTTCCTCTATTGGAGCACGAAGATTGGAATTCTCTGCCGTCACTGTCTCATGAAGCCATAGCCAGGTGGCTATGCTAATGCTTGTTGTTTCATGTAGGAGGTTGTACATCATGGTCGTCAGCCCTGTGTACTTGGGCGTGAGAATAAACCCATACAACAGGAGCATACGAGCGTGGCAACGGGTGGGTGAGAGATTTCACAAGCTCTTCATCCAGGAACGCCTCCAACAGCAAGGAAATTCAGTCATGTTTTGTGGTGGGATCATGTTTGGTCGACGTACGCCTCTAATTCCTATCCACGGTAACATGACCTGTCTGGTTTTACAGAGACAACATCCTCAAACCTGTCGTTACAGGATTCGCTGCCACAATGGGCGAGGGCTTTACACTAGTGGACGATAATGCCCATCGAGCTAGGGTGGTCAATCAGTTTCTTCAGATGCAAGGCATACGGAGAATGGAGTGGCCTGCATATTCTGCGGACATGAACAGTATCGAACATGCATGGGAAAAGATTAAGAGTGCAGTTTCGCACTGTCCCAATCCTCTAACTATCAAACAAACAAACATTCAGCAACTGATTGAAGCTGCTTTCCAAGAGTGGGATAATCTGCCCCAAACCAGGTTGGTTCCTTGGTTCTCAGTACGGTATGCCTCTTTGTCGGCAAGCATGCCTTACGGCTCGTGGTGGCCATACATGGTATTGATATGCCCCAACATGAAAAAGATTGCCACTTTTGTTATGCTTTAAGTGTTTGTCTCTTTTGCACAGCATATTGTGTGTTGTTTTTCTTTGTATGTCATTACATACTACCTTACCAGGGAATTGTTACCACTAGACGTGGAGTGGGGCTGTTGTGTATACATTACGTCAGCTCGCCTTGTTATGGCTGCCGCGAGCGGTTGCTGAGCAAGAGGGGGAACGCATGCACAGTCGTACAATGAGAACACACCGCACAGCGCACGACCCAGCACGAATCATGCACACAAATGACATGCGATGAGGTTTCGCTGGCAACAACTGCACGACTATCGCAGGCGTGTGGCTGGGCGTAGCGCATTAGTTCCGATTTCCGCCACCGGTAACAATTCTCTGGTAGGATAGTACACATAGCAAAACACTAAATCGCAATATGCAAAACCTTTTTTGAGTACTGTTCAAGTTACAAACACTGCTAGTCACCACAACACTCTAGGGGCAGATGACCTCGAAGTTCCGCCCCTTAAAACAACAATTACATTACATTTACCACAACACTGATTATCAAATACCATGCACACACAAGTACACGGGTCATAGACCAAAGAGGTCCTAATTGGAACTATAATAATATATACAGTACCGGTATGTCAAAAAATATGGTTATATAAATGACTCCAGATTATAGCTTACCATGAGGCATACATACTTTGAACCGGCCTTGGTGGCCGAGAGCGCTAATGTGCTACCTCGTGCCTCGCTGGCATCGGGAGAGCGTGAGTTCGAATCCCACCTCTACCGTCCTGAAAATGGTGTTCGTGGTTTACCATTTTCACTACCAGGCAAATGCCGGGATGGTTCCTTTCAATAAATCCACGGCCAATTTCCCTGCTATATCCCTTCCCTGACCCGTCCTGAAAAGAAAAGTACATGGCCATTGGCTGCATTAATAAAATTATACATACAGTACTTTGAAACTTAAGTGTTTAAAATAAGACTGCTGTTACGACTTGAAACTGAATCCCAGCACTCTGCGCAGAGTGTGAACTGATTACACCACGATAGCCCTTTGTTAACTCTTGACGTAGGCCTAGTAACTGAAGCTATGGCATATAGTTAGGCCCCCTAATGACCAGTATTAATTCCACTATGATGTACATGTCGCTTACAGGTACCAACTGGAAAGATCTGCCCCAGGCCTCTCCAAAAGCCACGCAGCATTATGAGCCTAACACTTCTCTCATCCAGGTGTAAAAACCATCCATCGCATGGAAAACTCATCCTACATTATCTCCATTTCTGCAGAATGGGAAGAATAAGGAGTTGACATACCACTGACAAGTAAAAAGTGCGGTGCGGATAGATGGCAACTTATTAGTCGTGACGAGGTTAAAGTTAGGTCTGATTGGTGTTAAGCTATGGTTAGAGCAAGTTTAGGACTGGGCGTTTTACTTGATTGATTGGCGACACCATTGCACATAGTGTTATTTACCAGTTATATTACTTTATTACATTCACTAGCGACAGAAAGCAAAGCAAACTTGTAGCTTCGCGTGGCTCTCGTGATCGTAAGCCACAGAACCTTTCTTTTTTATATTTGGAATTTGAACCACTGGATGCAACTCTGAAATTCTAACATGCATTAACCAAGAATCAAAACCCAGTCCAAAACTATAATATGATGACTTTAGGATCTCCGAATGGAGATCTGGGTGTGACCTTGGCTTCTAGGATTAAAGAAGCAGACCTCTGTACGAAGGGTGGTTGGCCGGTTTACTTACTGTAAGCCCTGAGCTTGTATTTCAGCTTTACTTTACTTATTTTTAGGCCATCTGTAGGCTAAACAAAACAATCTACCAGTAAATGTATAGTCTATTTGTTGAATCTGAAAGCTACTTGTTGCTCCTATAATAGCCACACAAAGACGTGGAACTAATAAAGGTACCGGTAATGAAAAGAGATTCCTTAGCACATGACTTACAGTAGATACCGGTATTGAATTCTTCTTGGAACACAAGATAATGGACGGAAGTGTGAGTAGGCTAAGAAATGAGGAGTAATAAGTAGCCTAGGCATATCATGAAATGTGAAAATAACACTGCATAATAAGGCTGTCCCCACCCATCAAAATGACTTTTTTATTGACTAAATAAATTCCCGGGTATTTAAGTTAGGAAGCTAAGAACATTAAAAATTAATACTTATTTACAGTTACTGTAGTAAACTTGAATTGCATTATCTCAGACTACAAAAGTTTAAGAAACAAAATCCACATTTCCCCCACACTTTTCAGTATATCGTGTGTTAATTTAATCATTAAAAACATATCATAACCTTTCATCGTTACGATGCAATCACAATGCGACACCACAGGACTGGAGGAATGTGGTGGTAAACATTAAATTCCACACTTCTTAAAATTAAAACACAGTAGTATTAACACTTTCTATTTTCTTGTTATTTATTTTCTTACAATATCTGATAATAAAGAGAGCTAGTGTGTTGAAATAGAGTTAAATAAATGACATAAAATATACATTCATCAATCAGCTGTTTATCATGTGTTTGTCCATAAGTGGTGCTACCTAGCGGCTTACAGGTGTATTGGTGCTCCCCCTTATCAATTGTTTTTTTGAAAATCCGTTCTTCCGGTTTTGCCGAAGTGTCCATACTGTATTGGTATCTATACTGTGATCAAAGCTAATATTGTATCCCAGCAACGAATGTAAACAAACAATATCTCGGGCTTCCGCTTACGCCATTTCCACACTTTCGATACCTGCATTAAGGTCTGAGTATTGTAGTTGGTCTTGATTATAGGTCAGAAAACTGTATCATAATGATGGTCATTATTACACTATTTTTCATTATGAAACAGTTTCTCCCACCAATCAGAGCTCAAGAAACAGTTGTTTGACCAATTAGATAACGAGTTCCACGGCCTTCTAATTTACATTTCACTGCCTGGCCTAGTATCATAGTAGGGTAATCGAGGAGGCCATGGTCAAATACAAGGCATTGTCTGCGTCCCATGTGCTCTGTTCAGTACATAAAACTGGCGAAATCTCGACAGCTATTTATGAATATTTATGTTCGAACATAAAATAGTTATAATAATTATCGTCGAACATAACCAGTCGTATGCAACTCGCCTATAATGGTAATTAAGACACTCGTATGGAAATTATATAACTCGCATACGCTCGTTTTATAAACATACTCGTGTCTTAGTTATTGCCATTATAGGCTCGTTGCATAATGTACTATATTGCTGTTTTAAGGGAAGGAACTACGAGGTCATCTGCCCCTGGAAGAGAAGAAAGGCAGAAAAGTTATAGGGAGAGAATGAAGAGATTTTGAGAAGAGAAGAAAGCTAATTCAAATTCATCTGTGAAATAGGTTCAATCGTGCTCCTTAGTTGGACATAACGTTGTAATCATAATAATAACTAGCATTTCCCGTCGCGGATTCGCCCGCGAATGTTCTAGTTTTAAAGAGTTACTTAGCGAAATCTCAATCATGAATGCTATGACTGATTTATCCTTGGTATGAATAATCAGACTTTATCAATTCAGCTACTGGTGCAGTGGTTAGGGGTTTGTCATTCCTGCATAGGTATATCAGAGCGAAGTTAGTTTTCTGGGAATATCACAGACACTGTTAATTTAAGGGCCTTTAAATGTGGTTTTCGGAGACCCTTTATAGTCGGGTGAAAAAGACCTTCCGTTCCACACATACACGTGAAAATTGCTTGAAAAAAAATCTAGAGTGCCCCTTGACCCCCTTAAGCGCATTATACTGTATGTATTGATGAATTTTACAGCTTAATTTGGTTCCGTGATAACCTTATAACCGTCCGGAAACTTTCACAGTAATGTAATAATTGGAATTGCATTGCGTCTTACAGAAATAGATGGACCTGTGAGATTCTGTTACCATGGTTACCGTGTTGCATTCTTTCATTAGTTCATTGTAAATATACATGTTTTAAGGTATTTATTTAATTGTGAGGCATTTAAAGAGTAAGTGAGGGCGTTTCGCTTACACATTGGGTTATGCTGAACCTGTAGGTACCCCATATGTGTAGGCTGGTGTTAATGGGACCTTATGTTCGGTACAAAACTGGAATGGGACCTTAGCAGAATAATATAGGGAGGGATAATAATTTCCAAGTCTGAATGACCTTGGACGTTTTACGGTTTCAGAGCTCCTAGGACCAGCTTGTCATTGTGAACTGTCATATTTTATGGAAAGGGAGTCAAGAACCCGACCCTGAAGCAGCACCGCTCCCTTGCCAATCATTATGTGTAGTGTCAGTGTGACAAATGACACGCGACGACCGTGAGCACGTCATATATGCTACTTTTACTTTCGTAATCGGTTTATCCTCAAGTTCTGTTTCATTTCCCCTCTGTCCCCGACTCTGCGAGGGATTCCTTCTTTCGCTCTCGCTGACAATACATTTGTTAATACAGCTCTTTTTTAACGCATTTCATCTTAATTGACTAGGTGACGTTTCGTTCACTACCGTGGAGGACATTTTCAAGGATGATCACACTAGGTAATGACGGTACGGTAAATTTCATGGGAAATTCTGAAAATGATGAAAGCTCAATTTTATTTAAGATGGTATATTGGCTTTCACGGCCGGTGAGTTTCAATTTTATTTGTTTATTTACTTATTTATTTATTATTTACTAGATATCCAACCCCTTTTTTCGCGTCCGATATACCACGTCTTACAGTATATTTGGTTTTCTTCTTGAAATGGTGAGTTATAAAAAGTGTTTTATATTTGTTACATTTAGCAGCAATTTTTAACAAATTTTAACCTAAAACACTTACAGGGGCTGTGTTTTAAAGATACCGGTAGACTTTGTTTTGTAGAACGCTTTTTATTAGCAACGCGTAGGAAGCTATTTTTCAGTGTTTCGATATTTAATACTTTTCTATCGGTCAACACGATTGTACCCAAGTGTAATGGGCGTTTCCCTAATCCTGAAAAAAGAAATACATAAGTTTAATAAATAAGTTCAGTGTAGACCAGGCTCTTCCAGCCGAGTTGGTCGCCTGTGAGCAGTGGAGTACTCGCCGCCTTGCGCGAGTTAACCTGCAACATGCACTACAGCTCTGCTGCGGGGTCTGCCGTCACTGCGCGGTGGATACATCAAGACTGGCAGGAAAAGCATGGACTTGTGTTATGACCTTCGCCCAGTGACGTATTGGCTATCACCCCCAGTCCCTCTCCAACCGTACTCCGAGCTTCACTGCTGAGTACTCTCGTGTACGCTTACTAAAACTCGTGGATTTGGAACAGCCTGATGTAAACAATGGTTGGTAGGGGCTGCTCCAGAACGGATTCCACATCGCTCAAACAATAAGCTAAGTTCACAATCCACTCTAACCTGACCATTCACTAACAATCACAGATATCACACTAAACAAGCAAACTCGGAGGTCAATCACCGCTAACAATATCTTAACAAAAAATCACACATAGCTAAAAATATTGACAAGTTGCGTTAGCTTATAATAACGGTATATCTGGTCCCCGATTCTTGGATGTAACGGGTACGGTAATCTTGAGAGCCACTGGATTGATTTTGATGTGGTTTTCACCATTCTAAAAAGGATTTCTCGAGAAAGGTTTCTGTAGAAAAACATTCATCTATGACCAAAGGAAGCCGAGTGGTAACGATTTCAGTGAATCGAGTCGAAGAAGAATCTGCTGTCCGTACGCCTTTTAAGCTTACGTTGGGTAAACCGTTAAAATATCTATATACTATGAGTGTAAGAATTGTTCAACATGAAAAGTTCTACAAAAAAGAAGTCCAGGACAGCATATCTTTAATACATCACCCACTAGAAGTGTTTTTACGTTTTCATTTCTTCCAACAATCTCCATTGAGTGGAGCTTCGGAGCGAGTTTACGAGCCTCCTACCCCAACTTCGGCCAGCATCAAACCGTCCAGTTAAGACTTCAGGAAAGGAAGGAAGCTTTTAGTTTTACGTGACCGTTAATCTTGAGATCATGAGCCACGGGACCTCCTTTTTACATGGAATCCAAACCACAGGACATGGCATTTCACTTCGAAAATCTCACATACATTGATCGGGAATCGAACCCGGTCCACCTTGGTGAGAGGCCAACAGCTTGACCGTTGGGTCACCACGCCTCGAGTTAAGACTTCAGAGAAGTTGGTTGGTTGGTTCTTAAGTTAGGGGCTGCGACAACGCGGTCATGTAGCCCCGTGTAATTTGGATGTGTGTAGAATCTGTCTGATAACCGGTGTTAATTGTGATGACTGTATTAGTGTGTGTTATCTGTTTTTTTTTAAATTTAAGTACTGCAACTTAGAATTTTTAAAATAGTTTCTACTTTTGCCGCCAAGCGCCACTGTCAACGACTACTAGGCCAAGTTCAGAACTTAGCTACTAGACGCCACCGCAGTCGGCTCTTGGCAACGAACGTAGAAAGCTAAGAGCGTTGTTTACATTCTTAACCTATCCAATTTAGCTTCACACAGGTGCAATTAGTGGAAGGTTCTTTAACATGCCTTAAATCTATGACATGGGACCGCCGGCTTTACGTCCCCTCCGAAGGAAGGCATACTGAGGGGTTTTTAACGCTCTTAAAAAAAACCGACGACTTCGGCCGGGTTTGAACCCGCGATCTTGGGCACAGCAGTTCAGCATGCTACCAACTACGTCACTGTCGAATACATAGAATACGATGTGGTGGACTGTATAAAGAAATATATTTTACATTGTATGTACATGATTAAACACTGAACAAGTACAGTAGATATTACATGCGTGTGATGACACCATGTCCGGTAGCCACTGCTACCTGCTTGCAAGTGAGTCCTGCTTGACGCAGGTAAGAAAACGACCCTTCCTCTTAATGGGTCAACAACCCTCCAGCAGGGGGACCAACTGTCATTAGAGTATGTACAGTGCCAGAGTTGCCAACATACTCCCCCCCCTTGAAATAGCAAATATTTCAAACAACAATTAAATACTGTCACTTTGTTCTATTAACTGGAATAAGAGTTGAAATAAACACTATGTACACAAACATTTAAACAATTCACTTCTCTTCACTCAACAATGGGCAAAGTCTTGACACTGCTCTTTTCAAAAGAGCTCCGCTGGGTGTTTTGATAGTAACAACCCTCGTAACTCCGTCGGTTCCTGGATGCACTGCTGCGACACGGCCCAGTTTCCAATGAAGTGGAGGCACGCCCTCTTCCTTCAGAACAACCAGAGTGTCGATTTGTGGGGATTGTCCGGGCGACCGCCATTTAGAACGCTGTTGGAGTTGTCCGAGATATTCCTTGGACCATCGACGCCAAAATTGCTGGAACATAGCCTGAAGCAGTTGCCAGCGCTTCAGTCTATTCAAGGGAGTCTGAGACACATCTTCTTCCACAGGAAGATGAAATGAGCCACCGATCAGGAAGTGGGATGGGGTTAATACTTCCGGATCATTGGGATCAGAGGATAGTGGGCAGAGGGGGCGCGAATTCAAAACTGCCTCTATCTGTACAAGCACTGTAGTCATTTCTTCAAACGACAATGCAGCATTTCCTACTATTCTCTTAAGGTGATACTTAGCTGATTTAACTGCAGCCTCCCACAACCCTCCGAAGTGAGGTGAACCAGGAGGACTAAAATGCCACTGAATCCCCTTCTCAGTAGCAAAGCTTATGAGTGACTGCTTGGTATTCATATCATTAAAGAATTTCTTTAGCTCACGTGATGCACCTACGAAATTAGTTGCGTTGTCAGTGAATATGTGGGTGCAAGTTCCTCGTCTAGCCATGAATCTTTTCAGTGATGCTAAAAAAGCAGCTGTAGACAGATCGCTTACAAGTTCAATATGTACAGCCTTTGTGGCAAAACAAACAAACATAGCTGTATATGCCTTAATCCGAGCGCCCTTCCTGGAGGAAGGCCGTAAATATACTGGGCCACAGAAATCTATTCCTGAAGATGCAAATGGTCGACTGGGAACTACTCTCCTTTCAGGTAGCGATCCCATTATCGGTTGATACGGCCGAGACGAGAATTGAAAACACGTCTTACATCGATACACTGCTTTTCGAGCACCGTTCCTCCCACATAGAGGCCAGTATTGCTGTCGCATCATTGTCAATAAAGTCTGAGCTCCAGCATGAAGAAAAGAACAATGAAAATGATCAAATAACATTATTGTAATACGATGATTGCCAGGTAATAAAATAGGATGTCTTCTGTTGACCGATAGTTTAGTATTTTGCAGACGGCCTCCTACCCGTAACAGACCCTGCTCATCCAAATACGGTGCTAATCCATGTAATTTGCTTCCCTTGGGTAGTGGCAAATTTTGTTTGAGAGCCTTTATGTCTTGTGAAAATTCAGAACCTTGCGCAATTTTACACCATAAATACTTAGCCTGCTCTAGTTCTACTGGATTAAGAGCACCTGTTTGTCTGTCTGTTTTAGTTTTAAGATTTTTGATAAATCTGAGCACGAGAGCTGTTATTCTAATCAGCTTGCTCCAGGAAGAGTATCTGTTAATCAGATTCGATCCAAGGGATTCTGTAGATGACACTAGAACGATTTTAGTTTTCCTAACTTCAGGTAATTCTTGAGAGCTATGCCTCTGCTGTGAAGGCCATTCGTCTTTATTATCTGAAAGCCAAGATGGTCCCGATAACCAAAATGATGAATTTAACAGCTTCTCCGCGGTAACTCCTCTCGAGATCATATCTGCTGGGTTATGATGAGTAGAGACGTGCTGCCAACAATCAATATTTGTCAACTGTTGAATCTGCGACACTCGATTAGCGACGTATGTTTTCCACTGGTGTGGATGGCCCGAAATCCATGCTAATGCTATTGTGGAGTCAGTCCAACAAAAACACTTGTCTTTAGTTACGTTTATGGATCTCATGACTCTTTCGACCAACTGAGCAAGTAATACAGCACTGCATAGTTCTAATCTTGGTAAAGTTACTGAGCCTAATGACGCAACGCGAGACTTAGAACACAATAAGTGAACTGTTATTTTACCATCTCCTGTCTGAGATCTTACATAAACACAAGCGCCGTAAGCAATCTGAGACGCGTCACAAAATCCATGAATTTCATACTCCACAAATTCTACTGCCCTAACATGACGAGGCACTTTGAACTCCTTCAATTTAGCAATATCCTGCATATAACGAATCCATTTAATTTGCAGTTCTATTGTGAGAACGTCGTCCCAATTTAAGTTCATTTGCCACAGTTGCTGGACAAAAATCTTACCCTTAATCAATACTGGGGCCAAAAGCCCTAAGGGGTCAAATATTTTAGCCAGGTCTGATAGAATTATTCTTTTGTTTATCTGTGTCGAACTGAAATCACTTCTCAACTCAAACTGAAAAGTGTCTGTGATGGGTTTCCAAGATAGCCCCAACAACTTCAAGTCTTCAGCTTCATCTAACTTAATAATGTACTTGGGATCTGTTTCGTGGTTAGAAATGCTCGATAGTACATTGGGCTCATTCGAACACCATTTTCTTAAGGTAAAACCCGCACTGGATAAAATATCTGAAACACACTTGTGAGTGGTTCTTAAGCCGTCAGTTGATTCACAACCTGTCATTAAATCGTCAACATAAAAATCCCGCCGTATTACATTCGAAGCTTCAGGAAATTCCTCCTTAGTGTCATTCGCCAATTGAGAGAGGCATCTTGTGGCCAGGAAGGGTGCACATGACGTGCCATATGTGACTGTTTTGAGACGATAATGTTTAAGCTCGTCCTTAGGGGACTCCCTCCACACGATACGCTGAAAGTCAGTATGTGCAGGTTCTATGAGGACCTCTCGATACATTTTTTCTATGTCAGCGGTCAATACATAGCGATGCATGCGAAATCTAGCCAATATTGAAAATAAATCATCTTGAACGATCGGTCCTACTAATAACAAATCATTGAGGGATAATACAGAATCGCCCTTCGAGCTGCCATCAAATACCACGCGAGTGCGCGTTGTCAATGAATTACCCTTAAATACACAATGATGCGGAAGGTAGTACTGTAATGGTTTGTTTATCTCATTACTGGGAATTTCCTCCATATGATCCAGGTCAGTGTACTCTCTCATAAACTGTACGTACTCCGACTTGACTTGGGGCTGCCTTTCAAAACGCTTCTCTAGGCTGTGAAACCGTCTAATTGCCTCATTAACATTGCCACCTAGCTGACTCGGGTCCTCTTTAAGGAGTAGTGGGACTATGAACCTACCCTGTGGATTCCTTCTGTGACCGTCAGTAAATAGCCTCTCACTAATCTCTTGCTCAGAATGTCCTTGGCCAAGCAGTGCTTTCCCCGACTCATTGAATATCTTACCTGACACAAAGAGGCAGGAAGAACTGTTATCTGCGTGCTTTTCAGACAAACCAACACTACCTGCTGCTTCCCAGCCAAGAGCCGTGTTGCGAAACAACGGTAGTTTGTTTGAGAAACTGTCGAGCTGAAATTGTTCTGCGCCGATAAGATCGTAAAAGAATTCTGCTCCAATGAGAATGTCTATGGATGATGACACATTAAATTGAGGATCCGCAAGGTTTTCTAATATAAACTCTGGAATACTCCAATCTGTGATGTTGATATTTTTAGTGGGTAAGCACTGACCAGTAATTGAAGGTATTACGTGAAATGTCATGATTCGTTCAAAGGAACCGAACCGCGAAGAAATCTTTGTTCTTACCACCGACCCCACCTTGATGGTAGTGTTATGCAACCCATGTATCGGAATATTAGTCATTGTCTTTAACAATCGTAATTGATGAGCTAATTCCCTGGTTATGAAGTTGAGTTGCGAGCCGCTGTCTAACACAACCCGAGCATGATGGGTTTTCCCCTCTGAATTGTTGACATTCACTACTGCTGTCGACAACAATACATGAGAGGAAACATCATTGTTGTGATTGTGCAATGAAACAGCATTACTACTATGTTGCTCATTAAGGGGAGACAATGAAGTATTATTGGACACAATACTCTTGTTTGAAGTTTGACTATTATTGTGGTTCGGTGACCCTTGGTCCCTGTGAAGCAAGGTGTTGTGTTTATCCTTGCACAGCTTACAACATGAACGAGTGCACTCGTTAGCGAAGTGATTTCCAGACAGGCAATTAACACAGAGCTTATGCTTCTTGATCTCCCGCCATCTGTCATAAACACCCATAGAAGTGAAGGTTCTGCATCTAAATATGGGATGTTCCTCCGTGCAAAGCGGGCATTTCTGATTTTTCTGTGAAAGGAAACACTTTTTTCCTGGGTTCGTGAATGGCCTCGGTTTGAAACCAGATGCATTCGGTTTAGATGAAACGCCTACCTGCTTCAGCTGTTTTGTGCGATCACAATTCTTAGTTTCGATCGATTCCAATGCATTACATGTTTCGAGTAGAAATTTGTCCAGTGTCTGATACGATGGAAGATCAAAAGTTGGTAACGAGGTTTCCCATTTTTTTAATGTTTCAGCGTCAAATCTGCTTGTTATTAAATGTATCAAAATGGCATCTAATTGTTCTTCACAAGACAGACCAAGCGCTGATAGCGACTGTATGTGCCTTCTGAAGCCGTCATACAAGTCTCTTAATGCCTTGGAAGATTCTACTTCTATTTTGTTAATCTGAAGGACCGAATTAATGTGGGAGGAAACAATTGCTCGCCGGTTATTGAACCTTTCATTTAACAGGTTCCACGCTATGTCGTAATTCGCTGCAGATATTTCTAGAGACTGTAACACGTCTGTCGACGTGGACTGATACCACTGATTTTAGGTAATGAAATTTCTGTATTTTTGACAAATTTGCATCTTCATGAATGAGATTCTTAAAGGTATCGGCAAAATTGGGCCATTCTAAATAATCACCTGCGAATGTAGGTAAACTTATTTGAGGCAGTTTAACTGAACGTGTTTGCGAACTGGAAGTTGATTCACCAATAGAATCACTTAGCGAAGTTGCTGACTTGGAAATTGCACTGTTTATGGATCTTATAAGACCAGATGTTTTGAAGTATTGCTCCTCAAAGTCGGAGCGATAAGATTCTTGTTCTGCTTGAAATGATTCATCCTCTTTCAAATCCTCTATTTGTGATTGAACTGTTTCATATTCTTCCCAGATTTTTGATAAGTGAGCCCGTCGATCTTCCAACTGATCTACGTCCTTAGATTGAGAATCTAATTTCTCTACGAAGCCTTGTATGCGAGATAAGCTAGCCTTTAACCTACCCCTTTTGCTACACAGTGATTTTATCTTTTGTTCCATTTTTCACTAGCAATTCCCAATAAACTGCTGAATGATATAAAATCACAATAGACCAAATGCATATACGTAAAAGAATGACAAAACGAAAAGACAAATACCTAACATATTTACATAATACAAAGATGAACTCCTGGTTTTGTTTCAAAGAGTTGCGGGAAAACTGCGTACAAATAACATACAGTTTTACGGGCGAAATCATGTGTGATCACTAGCAATACCAATACATTGCAAGTACAAACGAACAGTTTTGAATGAAGAAAGAAAGGAATGCATATTAGTCACAAGGAATAATTAAGGATGATCGGTGACTTACCAGGATGATGAATTCTGTTGTCCAGTAGTCGCCATGCTGGTAACCACCCACGCCATTTGTGAGAAACCATGCTGTCTTTGGATCACACGAGTTCAATTTTCACTGTTTTTCTTGCCATATAATCATGCCCGGAGGACCAAAACTTATGTCGAATACATAGAATACGATGTGGTGGACTGTATAAAGAAATATATTTTACATTGTATGTACATGATTAAACACTGAACAAGTACAGTAGATATTACATGCGTGTGATGACACCATGTCCGGTAGCCACTGCTACCTGCTTGCAAGTGAGTCCTGCTTGACGCAGGTAAGAAAACGACCCTACCTCTTAATGGGTCAACAACCCTCCAGCAGGGGGACCAACTGTCATTAGAGTATGTACAGTGCCAGAGTTGCCAACAGTCACCGAAACCGCTATATAAAGTTAACGTCTTATTTATGTCTTTGCAAGATCGAATCCTGGCGCAGTCAGGTGCTCACATGTGAGAGAGCCGTGTAAATAGCCTAGATTTACTGGCACGTTAAAGATCCTTCTCGGGCATCCTGGCGTCTCTAAAAGCCACAGTAGTTAAAAGAGACGTAAAACCATTTTCTTTTTTAAATCGAATTACCCTCCAGGTTGGTGGCTCCCACGGACTCAGCGAGGGAACTCACCTCTACCACCCCTACGGGTAGTGTCCCAGAGCTGGGAACATCTGATCGGAGTGGATACAACTGGGGAGGTGTGACCAGCACCGCGCCCAGGTGGCCTCGCCTGCAAAGCGAACAGAGGCCTCATAAGGGAAGGTAGGGAAAGATTAGGAGGGATGGGCAAGGAAGAAGGAATGAGGCGGCCGTGGCCTTTACAGGCATTTGCCCGAAGACGAGGTGGGAAACCACGGAAAACCACTTCGAGGATGGCTGATGTGGGAATCGAACCCCCTATATTCATTTGGACCACCCGAGGCTGAGTAGACCCCGTTCCAGTCCTCATACCACTTTTCAAATTTCGTGGCAGAGCCGGTAATCGAACCCAGGACCTCCGGGGCGGCAGCTAACCACGCTGACCACTACGCTACGGAGGCGACCGTAAAACCATTATTATTATAATATTTGAATTGTAGTTAATGGCCATAGCGCGGTAATTTAATTGAACGCCCGTAGTCTCTCCATCAACTTCAATTTTTAAGTAGTTCCAACTTTGGCTACCAAAGATGCCACAGTCACTGAAACCTAGCGGCGAACGTTGGAACTTGATAGAGCGTTTCTAACTAAATAACCTACAAAATTGGCTACACACTGCCAATTGTAGTGGTAGGTTCTTTTACATGCGGATTTACTTCCCATCAGAAGGAAGGCTACTGAAGGATTTTAACGCTCTTAAAAATCTGATGGCTTCGACCGGGTTTGACCCCGCGATCTTGGGCATAGCAGATCAGCTTGCTACTGACTACGCCACCGAAGCCGGATCAACTGCTTGGAAGGCAACTATGCTGACGATTACTTCTTCTTCTTCTTCTTCTTCTTCTTCTTCTTCTTCTTCTTCTTCTTCTTCTTCGATTCGGCCATCTAAGGACCACGTCATTTCAACTGTTTCCTGTTGCATCGGGCTTTAACATCCTTCCAGTACTTTCGCATTAGTTCACGATGCTGTTGTTTCCTTTCTGCAGTCCACTTCTTGCCAGTTGGAAGCTTCGGCTTTTCTTGAAAACATCGGTGTGCTGTTAGTTTTTGTTTAAGTGTGGCACGTTCCCAAATATCGTTGCCTGTAATTCCCACTTCTTGTAAATCTTTGTCCACCTCAATGAACCAAGCTCCCTTGGTTTTCTTTTTGAGGAAGTAGGTGAAAATTCTATTTGTCAATCGTGCTGGGTTCATTCTTGTTATATGACAGTAAAAGGCAATTCTCCGTTTCCTCATGGCATCAGTTATTTTTTCCACGTGGCTGTAAAGTTCGTGGTTGTGCCGTCTCCTATATTCCCCAGTTTCATTTACCGGACCCAAGATTGTTCTTAGAATTTTTCTTTCTTTTACTTCCAGCTTCTCTGTTAGTCCCTTGCGATGCATTGCAAGGCACTCTGCAGCATACATTATTATTATTATTATTATAATTATTATTATCATATTTATTTTTCTTAGTCGTTTTATCCTTCAGGGTTGACTTTTCCCTCGGATTCAGCGAGGGATTCCACCTTTACCGCCTCCAGGCCAGTGTCCTGGAGCTTGAAACTTCTGGTTGGGGGATACAACTGGGGAGGTGGGACAAGCACCTCGTCCGGGCAGCCTCACCTACAAAGCGAACAGGGGACTTATGAGGGATGGGAAGGGATGGGAAGATCGTGAGGGATAGGCAAGGAAGAGGGAAGGAAGCGGCCATGGCCTTACGATAGTTACCATCCCAGTATTTGCCTGGAGACAAAGTGGGAAACCACGGAAAACCACTTCGAGGATGGCTAAGGTTGGGAATCAAACCCCCTCTACTCATTTGGACCACCCGAGGCTGAGTAGACCCCGTTCCAGTCCTCATACCACTTTACAAATTTCGTGGTAGAGCCGGGAATCGAACCTTGGTTCTCCGGGGTGGCGGTTAAGCACGCTGACCACTACACCACGGAGGCGACTATCATAATTATACAGTATTTAAAACGCAAAGGAGCTAGCGTTACAGTCTGCGAATTGCATTATGCATCGTCGAGAGAGTTCGAATCCCACCTCGGATATTTTTTTAAAATTTCCGTATTCTTCTTTCTCACTATTGGTATTACATTGTCAAAACATATTTTACTTTTATAATTCCCGTAAAGTAACGAATTCTCCGTTATTTGCGTTCCCATGTAGGCACTCGCACGTTCGCACAATCGCTTTAGTCATGAGAGCAAGCACAATTCATTTGAGGGGCTTTGCCATCGTGGTCACTCAGCCCCGTGTAGCTTGCCACGGTGGGTGAGTGGTCAACGTGTCGGTCTACTAACCCCAAGCTTGCAGGTTCGCTCCTGGCCGTGGGAAGTGATTTTTGAAAGGCGGCAAAATACGATACGCATGTCATACGGTGTTGGCATGTCAAAGAACCCATTTGAATTCAGTAGGCCGAGTTCATAATGGCAAAATTAATCTCGGGAGTTTCCGCCAACACTAAGTTCCTCATTTCTCTACTAGAAAGCGCTATCGTGTTCAAGAAGCTTAGATATCTAACCTCCTTGACTTTCATAGTGCTTCAAGGAACAACGAAATTCGACATGCAAGCTACTCTTTGGGTGTCAAATAACAAAGCTTGCATCCGGCATCCGAGGCCATGCGATAAATAAAAAGGCCCCGTGTACTTTGGTGTACGTGTAATATTCTCTCATATAACCTGTGTTATTGTGATGGCTCTAATATTATGCGTGTCTATCTGTAACTAAGGTGGGTATTGGGAAGGAGGAAGGAGGGACCATCCCGGTATTTGCCTGGAGAGGAAGTGGGACACAAAAAACACATCCTAGATGGTTGAGGTTGGAATCGATCCCACCTCTCCTCAGTTTTACCTCTCGAGGCTGAGTGCCTCCAGCTCTATGGCCAGAATTAATTTTCTTGGCAGAGCAGGAATCGAACCCGGATATCCGGGGTGATAACCGAGAATGTAGCCTTAAGAGTGGGTTTCCCTGTGTTAATACGATACTTGCAATGAACGGGACGTAGAATTCTAAAACTGCCTCTTTTAAGGTGGCTGGCGATGTGAGTCTATGCTCATTCCAGTAGTTGGCGAGAGGCTTCGGTGGCGTAGTTGGTAGCATGCT
The DNA here is from genome assembly GCA_946902985.2 of Meconema thalassinum. Taxonomy (NCBI): domain Eukaryota; kingdom Metazoa; phylum Arthropoda; class Insecta; order Orthoptera; family Tettigoniidae; genus Meconema; species Meconema thalassinum. The sequence goes on from OX336388.2 coordinate 331,763,350, forward strand.
GAGCTTATATGCCCAAGATCGCGGGTTCAAATCCGGCCAAAGTCGTCGGATTTTATAAGAAAATTAAAAATCCCTCAGTATGTCTTCCTTCGGAGGGGAAGTAAAGCCGGCGGTCCCATGTCATAGATTTATGACATGTTAAAGAACCTTCCACTAATTACACCTGTGTGAAGCAAAATTAATATAGGTTAAACCTTTGACTAACGCTCTTTGGTTCCTACGTTCGTCGTCAAGGGCCGACTGCGGTGGCATCTGGTAACTAATTTCTGAACCAGTTGGTCGTTGACGGTGGCGTTTGGCGGCAAAAGTAGAAACTACTAGAAAATTGGTCATCTGCAGTCCTTACTTGAATTAAAACAGATACACATACTACAGGGTCTTTATATTTGCTTGGCAAGGACATTCTCACTCACGCGCTCCGCCAGTGACAGCTCAGTTCCCGGCGACCGCGCGCGCATATGTACGGCAGAATACGGTGCTTAAAATCAGTACATGCATTTTTACTCACCATGCTTACAGTAGATGCTGAAAATGTTCCCCTCCGCTGCCAAACATAACCGGCATCTCCTTATGAAGTTTCCGGTTACTCCGGTTAATTTAGCTTCAGTAAGGAAATAACGACATTTTCGTCTATTTTTATTGTTTACTGAACCTGTACATTTGAATCTCTTAGCCAGTTGATTAATTGTCCGATTTATAGGAATGGGTTTCCCTGGAAATGTCATTCTAAACTTTTGTCTTGTTCTAGCGCACGATTTTCTGCACTTTATGTATGTATTGTGCAGATATACTCGTTCACGTAACGAATATTTCACATAAGGCATTACAGCACCGTACACTATCACCATGACGAATAGAAGGACCTAGTGTGAGGACTCCGCCATTATAGCACGGTAGTTTGTGGTCCCACCGCTACAAGCACTGCAAGTGATAATGTCCAACAACGTGTCCTGTTGTTGGGTCGAGCCGGGTCTTAGAAAAGTGCGCGAGAAGTTACTGTGTGAGATATTTGTGTGAATTAAATTGAATTTTCTTTGCATTCAGGTCTTAAATTCAGTTCATTGTGTCTTGTGTACATCAGCGTTTTGTGTTGTGAACTTCAAACATATTTCTTATGCGGCTTTGTTAATTTAATAGTTCAACATGCCGTACTGGTTTTTGCCTGGCTGTAAGTCAGGATATGGTAGAGTAGTTGACGATATACGATCTTTTTCACCACCGAAGAATACAAATCAATTTGAAAAATGGGCCAGAGCTATTCCACGAAAGGATACGGAGTTAACGCGAAGTATTAGAATTCGTCAAATTCATTTCTCTGATGATTTGATAGTAAAATCAGGTAATTTTATAGTGAATGGTGAAGAAGTGGAAATGTCTCATGTGTGGTGGAAGTTACGACCTGGAGCAGTGCCTCATTTTCCCCCTAATTTACCGAAGTAGTGAGAATAAGTCCCGTAAAGCTCCCAACAGGAAAAAGAATCTCGACACCACCAGTAAAAGAAGAAAGAAGATTGAAGATGGGAGTGGAGCAACGAATGAGGCATTAAAAGGTCAATCCAGTGTTGATAAGAATTTGGGTCATTCTAGTGTACTTACTGATGCTGAAAAGACTATAATATTGTTCAAAAGGCGCCTTAAGAATGCTAACCGTAATTTAATTCGCGTTAGATCCTGTCTTAACTCAGCAAAATCGAGAATTAATTTGCTGGAGAAGCAGGTTCGAAATTCACAGGCATTTAATTACAAAGATAACGATTACAGTGGCGGATCCAGGCCTTGCGAGGCCCTGGGAGATATGATAAGGTGGGGCCCACAACAATAGAAAAAAAATCGAATCAAATGGAAAATAGTTTGGTAATAATAATAATAATAATAATAATAATAATAATAATAATAAAATAAAGAATAGTTACAATATTTTGAATACACTACAGTACATTATTTTAATAATATGAAAGAAACCTTTATGTCCCTTTGAATAAGATTATGTAAACAATGAAATATTAAAATATTACTTTGCGACTTTTTTCCCGGCTGAAGTCTTCTATTATTTCACTGAAATCTTAACTTGCTAAACGGTCACGAGAGGTCATAGCTACACTGAAGAAAGGAATATGAATTATAAATTAGTTTGAAAAGTATACTTAATTAATGAAATGTAGAAACATCCATGCCGCGGGGCCCCTAGGACCGCGGAGCCCTGGGCGGTCGCCCTCCTTGCCCTTTCCTGGATCCGCCCCTGATAACGAACACCTTAGCAAGAAGGAAAAGATGATAATAGACACTATGCTCAAGAAATGCCAGGGAAAATCTCGCAATGGAATGAGGTACAGCAATGAATTCATTTTAGAGTGTTTATTGTTGAGAATAAAATCACCGAAAGGATTCCGTCATTGTCGGCGACATAATCTCTTGCCTCTGCCTTCAGAAAGTCACTTGAGAAAACTTTGTAAAGGACTAAAGTGCCCTTATGGAGTTAATGCGCATAGTATAAATGCTATTTCAGACTATTTTAAGGAATAAAAGAATGATAATTCACGTTACGGTGTTGTAATTTTCGAAGAAGAGAAGCTAAGAGAAGAAATCGAGTTAAATAGCTTTTCTGATAAAGTGGATGGATTAGTTGATTTAGGTGAACACACACCTGACCTCCAGAATAACGTACTTGCAAATCAAGCTCTAGTGTTCATGTTCGTACCTTTCATGGATATATTGGGTGCAGCCAGTTGCTGTTTATGCAAGCGGAAATGCTACTCCAGGGGACATTCTAGCAAAAATTCTAAGTCTAGGTGATTTTGCAGTTAGAAGAGGCTGGGGCGAGGGTGGCTGGCTTTACTTGTGATGGTAGTCAATCAAATAAAAAGGCCAGGAATTCGTTAGGAGTCAGTGGCAAGACAAGCTCTCTACAACCTCACATCCTTAATCCTGCAGATGTTACGAGAAAGATCTGGGCTTTCTCCGACTGTATACTCCAGGAATCTGTGTGTTCCGTAACATGTAATGAAGATCGTAGTTCTTATTTCCGTGAACTATATTTTCCAATGTGCCCTGCCATGCTATTTTAATTGTAACCGCTAATTACTTTTTAAAAGAGTATTAGTTACAAAGTAATTAGTTTACCTTAGCACCATCCCTAAGACCAGCTGACCCCGGCTGTGTGGAACTTGTCCACTGTAGCGCTGCCTGGCGGGGCGCGCTTGAACTTCAGGAGTCTTCTCACTTTCTCATTCTATTCGTCATGCTATCACAATAAAACACTACACAATAAGACATACAGTACCGGTACACAGTAACTTTATAGAACACTGAAAGACTGAAACACCCAATTAGCTCGGAGCTCACATTTCTACAGAAGAGCGAGGGAATACCCGGGCAATACGGCTGGAGACTACGCGCCGGGGACCGGCGGCCAAGGTCGAGCCAAGGTCCGCACAATACGTACGTACATAACGAGCGCTAGAACAAGACAAAAGTTTCGAATGACATTTCCAGGGAGACCCATTCCTATAAATCGGACAATAAATCAACTGGTTAAGAAATTCAAACGTACAGGTTCAGTAAACTATAAAAATAGACGTAAAGGTCATTATTTCCTCACTGAAGCTAAAATAACCGGAGTTACTGGAAACTTCATAAGGAGATGCCGGTTAAGTTTGGTAGCGGATGGGGAACATTTTCAGCATCTACTGTAAGCATGGTGAGTAAAAATGCATGTACTGATTTTAAGCACCGTATCCTGTCGTACATACGCGCGCGCGGTCGCCGGGAACTGAGCTGTCACTGGCGGAGCGCGTGAGCGAGAATGTCCTTGCCAAGCAAATATAAAGACCCTGTAATACAGTCATCACAATTAACACCGGTTATCAGACAGATTCTACACACACCCAAAGTACAAGGGGCTACATGACGGCGTTGTCGCAGCCCCTAAACTGAGGAACCAACCAGTAGTTGGCGAATTGTTCTATGCTCCCCTGCATAATTTACTGTCATGGAAACCCAAAGGATTGTACCTATAACAGGGGATGGAAATTGCTTATTTAGAGCAGTTTCGTACTGCTTATATCAAAATGAAGAACGCCATCGTGAGCTGCGTTTGCAAACTATTGCAAAAATTGTTGCTGGCAGGGATTATTATAAAGATTGTATTATTAGCGATCAGACTCATCGCTTTCTCCTCAGAGACCAACTTGAGTAAGAAAGTCTCTGAACGGTGAATACACTGGTCATGTTATCTTCATTGTACGGTATAAGCTAATTGTTTATTGATTATTTGTTTAGAGTACATTCTAACCACGCTGTTGATTTTGGCAATTGAAGTATTATTTGCCATTTGATACTTAGCAGTCCGTTGATGCAGGACACTATTGTGTTATCGAATACGACGTTAATATGGGGAGAAATGCTACTATAAAAATCCCTTTCGACGAAAAAGAGCATTGATTGGTCGGTAAAAAACAAATACCTAGGCAGAGGTAAACATGTGATAAATCGGAGAAAACACAAGGCCAGTTTTAAAATCCAATATAAATATGCCATTTCAGAAACAATTCGAGATTATGACGTTCAATGTAGGGTCTTTGACGAACAAATGTAAACATTGTTCTGCATTGTATTTCTCTTGCGAGAATTCAACGCTTGGTTACTTTGGCCTTTACTGTTTTAATGGTAAAATTGATCTGCCTGAATATAAAATACCTGACAGGCCCTGGTTAACATATAGGCTCATTTTGATATCGATATTAATGCACTATTTAAAGACGGCGACCATTTTACTGACGACACTAAACCCTTTGGTTTCAAAATTTCATATTTCCATTTCAAACAAAAAGAGAACGCTAAGAAATAGCAAACATTTGATGGCATATACGAGGTTTAAAATTTATTTTTTATCAGAAAGGTCCTTATCACTTTTCGTGTATCTCCAACGATTAGCGAGTAAAACCTAAATTTCTGTTATAAAACACGGCCAACGCCGAGCGATGTTAGTCTGTATAAAGCTCAAAGTTGGTTTGTCTGTCTGTTATTTATACAAATCTACACCGTATCACCGATCTGAACCAAATTTTGTACACTTATATAACAACATGAATATATTACAGGCCGAAACAATTTTTCACAGGAGATGATATCTCAAGGAATTTCAATGATAATATTCGGCAATACAACAATGCTATGTCCTTTGTTTCTTTTGGTGCCAATGTTACCGTGCCACATGAATACGGTCCATATTGTTTTAAAATTTCTGGAATATCACATCATTGCATTTCTTCCTTATATTCCAAAAATACAGTATAAGCGACGTTTCTAACGGCCAGTTGTATATGTTAGACTCCTCAGAAGCTAATCAAGTCAGTTCTGTAAATCAAGTGATTTCTCGCATCAGGAAGGGCACACACTTCACAATTTAGACAATATGTTTCAAGATCATAAGCCCTACATTCAGCATTCAAAATATCTCTCAACTTAAATGAGAGTTCAGTGTCTAGATCAAATTAAATTGCAATCCAGCTAACGATATTCGATTATCATGGCTCATAATATGGGGTGAAGCCACAATATTGCAAATATTCATTCAATAATGTGTATGAATCGACTTCTAAAATATATTGTACGTATCGACATTATTCTTTTTGGTGGGAATGCTTTCTTTCTAGGAGGAGACTTCAGGTAGGTTGTGCCTTCTCGCCAAACAGTTGTTGTAGTAAATACACTTCTCTCTGTCCCTTCTCCAAAATACGACCCTTACATAAAAACACGTGACCGAAAACAGATAAAATGGAATTTTCTGATTGTTTGGTACAGGTTAATGACGACTACCCTTCTGTGGATGGAGATGAATCAAACGTTATTGAATTACCAGCCAGACTTTCAAATCATGATGATATCGTGACTGAGATTTACGGCGAAACATTCACTTCTGCGAAGGATATAATACATTTATCAAAAGTTTGCACTCTTACACCAAAAATGAACACTGTAATGACATTAATTTTAAAGCCATTGAACTGATAACCAGTAGTTCAAAAATATACACCAGCCTCCACATATTCTTAGACTACTCTAAACGTTTGACGTCTGAGTCATAGTTATGCTCCTTAGCAATTTGAACGTTTCCAAAGGGCTCGTAAATGGAACCAGATTAATAGTAAGAAATATGTATGAAAATTGCTTGGATTTGGAAATAATACGCGCAGATAATCAGGGGCGAACATACAATTTTTTCGGGGGGGGGGGGTAACTATCCTGGAATTGTGAGTATTCTCAGGGGATTGTGGTCGCAAAATACCCAGAAATATCAACCAATAATTATCTTAGAGCATATAACTTTGTGTAATTATTTTAGATAAGATTCAAAGTTTATATAGCCTACAATTACTGGCAAAACAAAAGTAGTTGTAAAATACAATACAACACACAAATAAATTTTATACTTAATGAATTTTCTATTATGGCCTATGGAGTATGAATGGCAAATATCTAAATATTTGTCAATTTACTGAGCAGAAAGGTAATCATTTTTTTAATATATATATATATATATATATATATATTATATATTTATTTACAAGTTGATAAGTTATTTCTCAAAACTCCCGTACTGTGCAATTCACAGTTTTGCAGTTTTGCCTCACAAGGCTGAGTGTACCCCCTTAGACCAGAATTAAAATTTCTTGGCAGAGCCAGGAATCGAATTCGGACCTCCGGGGCGGCAGCCAAGAATGCTAGCCACTACACCACGAGTTAGTCTAATTTCAATCTTAATATTGTGTATAACTTAGCCAATAAGTTAGGATTAGGGTACAACCAAATTTACAAGCATTTTCTTTATTTTATTGGCTTTTTCGGGAGGGGGGGGGGGAGGATCCTTCAGTAAATATTTTCCAAATGACCGTCATGTCTTGACGGGTTTCAACTAATTAATACTATTTATGTAGCAGCACTGTTAATAAGGCTACATGACTTTTTTTCCTAGACAGCACCAAGCTACGTTTACCTGTTTCATAAAAAAGAATAGCTAATCGTGAAAGTCTTTTTTTTAAATACAATAATCATATTTACAGGTATATGAACTAAAACTATTGAAATCCAAGGAAGAAAAAAACATGCGATGGCCGGGAATCGAACCCGGATCAACTGCTTGGAAGGCAACTATGCTCACCATTACACCACCATCGCATGATACTGGTTAGTGCTTTCTAGCTTCTTTTCAACAAGGAGATGAAATCTCTTCGAGCATTGACCTCTTGTTCGTCGCTGTAAGGTGGCCTCTCACATCAATATTGTTGTTCCACAGCCAGTAGACTACGTGGGTGAATTTCAAGTTTGAATGCCAGCAGCAAAGGGTACAGCAAATACCCTGCCCTCCCCTATTTCTTATTATATTTGGTGTAACGGCTGTCACTTATAGGAGGTACGGGTTTCATTCCCGAATCTGCCAAGAAATGTAACTCTGCTCTGAGGGCTGGAACGGGGTACACTTTCAGCCTAGTGAGGCAAAACTGAGAAGCAGCGCTGGCCTCTCACCACTGGGTCCGTGGTTCAAATCCAGGTCACTTCAAGTGAGATTTGTGCTGGACAAAGAGGAGGCAGACAGGTTTTTCTCCGGGTACTCCGGTTTCCTGTCACAAATTTAATTCCAGCAACTCTCTTCACTGTCATTTTATTTCATCTATCATTCATTTAATCCCCCAGGGGCTCACATCTAGTGGGACGTGGGTTGGCGACCACGGGGCCCCAGCTGAGTCCGGCATTGCTTCACTTGTGCCAGGCTCCTCTCCGTCTTCTTTCCTGTCGACCTCACTTGATCAACTCTTGTTCTCTTCCGACCCCGACGGTATTAGGGTATCCGAGGCCTAGGGAGTCTCTTCCTTTCCCGCCTTAATTGGCCCTTGTCTCATCTTTTCTGATACCCTCCTTCTGCGAGGGGTCAGTCTTCTTTTTCTTTTCATGTTATCTCCTGCCTTCTGCTCAAGGCCCTCAAGGAGGCAGGGTGTATGTAGCCCCACCAGTTCTGGTGCACCCTGGATAATGCTACACCCTCAGGGGCTCACGGCTGGTGAGTTCGGGAGTTGGTGACCCCGATGGATTCCTGAGCTGGGTCCGGTTTTCCCCCTTTTATCCATTACCTCTGGGGCGAGCCCTCTCCTCTTTCACTTTCCTATCTGCCTTTCATGGCTCTCCTTTCTTCCAAGTCCCTCAATTCGCATTCTTCGAGGGTTGAGGGCATTTCTTATCCTCCTGGCCTTTATTTGCCTAATTCTCCTTTTGTTTTCCATTCTTCTAGTATATAAGTTAGTAGTTAGTTTTAGTTATAGTTTACATTTCATTTTCATCTTTACGATCAGCCAAACCATTAGGGGCCGGTAATCTATATTGAACCCTTGCAAACAAGCATATGAGACTCAGATTCGGGGCGTAACAGGTCATATTCGTAAGTTGCTGTCAGGGCGCTTCATTAACTTGCAGGGTAACATATAACAAAATAACATGCAGGAAAGAGTGAAGCCAGGGTTAAAACAACTGAATTTAATAACAAATCACCATATTTACATAAACAATTAACAACAAAAACTCCCACTTGACTCCCGCTTAATAAAAATGCCAAAAACTTAGGCGATATCTCTGGAGAGATTAATTACCTGGACCAAGCGTCCTTAAATAAAACGATACAAAAAAATGACCATATAAGTGCGTACGCCGTTCTACATGCATCACGATGTGTACTTTGAATGCGTGATTCGTTATCATCCAGAATGACCCTTCAAACAACGAATCCGCATTTCCTAGAGCTAGACCGACACAAGGGAACACAACTACAATACTTAAATTAAACCGACACTTCCTAAATCTACTATAAACAAACACAAAATTTCCGTGTGAAATTGGACTTGAATTGCCGTAGCAACATTTACTGCCTAAAACTTAGGACTTCTCACACAAATCAACACAAGTACATTAACACGTGACCAATAGAAAAATACTCAAATGACCGCTGTCAAAATTTACAAATACTCTACCACTACACCACACGGGTGTGACAAACAAAATTACATGAAATCGAGTCATCAACAAAGCAATAGGCAAACAGCCAACATTTACGTTAATCACAATATTCTTATCCATACAAGGTACAACAATCCGTTACACACATGGCGAACTCCCCAATTAATTATGGCTTAAAAATTAGCCATCACAATGAACAGGTTTGCTACATGAAAGCTTACAGGGTTCAGTCGGACAAATAGGACTGCCTATCAAAATAAGTCACAGGCAAAACGGGCGGTTTGTGGAACTCTGCATGTCTGTCAACCCACGTGTCAATAACCTCGACCTCCCAGAACATGGGGTCGAACCTCGAAGAAATGTGCCCCAAAGCACAATAATACGTGTGTGTCAGAAAAACAATATGGACAAGAATCAGCAGTCTCCCAAGAGCACTCTGTCTTTCCATCTAAAAAATACAACAGCGGCAAAAAATATAAGGGCGGTAGGACAACTACCCCCTCCTCACGTAGAATCAACACACACTAGACACATCAACACACACTGAATCACACGTATGGGTTGTGACAGACCCTGAAATAAAAGACACAAATAATATCCACATGCTGGCGCCATCGTTCTATGCCGTGACTAGTCACCTGAAAAGGACTCAAGAAAAATCTATCAAAATTAGAACGAAGGTGTTCTACAATTACTTTTAAGTTGGTGCACTCGGCTACCCTAACATGAATAATAACCTGTTCAGCAAAATGTTTTACAATCATTTCCTCCCATTCCTATTTTAAAATATTAACGTTAATAAAGCACCATTTATCGAATGTAACGGGTTCCGCAATTGCAAGGATAAAAATCACGCACGCACGCCGCGTACATTACATATGACTCAAGAAAATATAATCAAAATATCAACAAACACTTTGGCCACGCGCCAACGGACATTTAAACATATAGTGTCGGTACAAGAAAAACAGCTAAACACAAGAAAGAAAAACATGACTATTTACAAAGTTCCCCGGCCAAATCTAACTACATAATTGAAATAATCCAATTTTAGTACATCACCGCTTCTGCATGTAGGACTAAGGACATCCTCCTCAACCCATTGCCCTATGGACAATTTAGCACTCCATAGTAGTCGTCTGCGTTGATTTCTTGAAGCTCATCCCAACTTCAAACCACGTGCTGATCATCTTGGTCTCGACTCCTTGGCAGAAAAGTTCAATGTTAAATATTTGCCTATCTATAATCGCTTGCAGGCTACTCAGTTCACCCACAATTGTCCTACTGCGATTAATAGCGAAGACTGGCCCTAATTATATCGCACATACGCACTATAAAAACACATACAATACACACAATTTATACATAAAATATACATCTCGAGTCCGCGCCACTGGCTCGTTAACAAGTTCAAAATCCTGGCTGCACTCGCAGTCGCTATCTCGTCCGGTATTTCCGTCCCGTCTTATGGACTTCGGTTCTGGTAAGCGCTAATGAGGGTGACACGATACTTCCCCCTTAAAGTTGAACTCGTCGTCTTTAAAAGAATGTTACAGTTTATCACGCGCTGGCGTGAAATGTTTAGATCACACAACTTAGTTGATTTTAGAACAAAATGTATTATAGCTTTTAAAATTCGATACTGCAAACGCTGCGACTTTAGCTTCCCAGAGCTCATAAAATAAATTAGCTTCACTGATTTTAGAGCGTAAAAATCACATTTCGAACTGGCGTGGAGTATGCCTCTGAAGGCTCCACACAATAAGTACTTAGATTGGCGTCAAAAATCACACTTCAAACTGGCGTGGAGTATGCCTCTGAAGGCTCCACACAATAAGTACTTCGATAAATTCGAGCGTCAAAAATCACACTTCAAACTGGCGTGGAGTATGCCTCTGAAGGCTCCACAGGATAAGTCTTAGATTGGCGTCAGGCCAGACTATTTATGAGAAACTGACAAGGGCGGCGGAGTGGGGCGGAGTCGGATAAAAACTTCCAGAGTTTTTGTCTCACAAAGATGGGGCTAGTGTCATTCTTCTCCAAATAAATCCAACGTCTCAAATTACTCGAGCGGAGATTAATCCGTTCGGCGGTTCCTTAGATACACACTTCCGCGCGCTTTTTACTACTGACGCCGTCCACCTCGTGGTCACGGCTTGGTCTCTTGCGATTGGCTGATTCAATCGTATGTTCGTTGAGAGGACCTCGTGATTCTCCCTTTATGTCTCCAATTTTGGTACAGTAGTTGCACAATTTGGCCTTGAACTCGACTAATTCTGGCCGTCCCCAGGAATAGCTACCAACTCAGCTTCTGTTGCAACCATTACGAAATGCTGGCCTCCCTAATATCCAAGTCGACTTCCTTATGTGCTGCCTGGGCCGTAGTAATAATAATAATAAATATGAATACTTATTTATCGAAGATCAATAAGGGTTCATTTATCCTCAGCAAGGTTTTGAAATTCGAAACAATTTATTGGTTTGGATTTCAAAAACAAAATCCACTGTAGTAGCAACACATCTCTTTAAATCTCACTCAGCTGCTCGAGTGTATGCCCCTCTGACTCACTTAGTGTGCTCCCTTCTCGCTGGAATGTCATTCATATTTTCATTAGGTCTCCCCCTTCTCCTCACGTAGTTGCCACTCCCGTCGTCTCAGCTGCTCGTTGTTTACAAACAAAGTGCGTACTCACGCGCTCCCCGTGGATTTGAGTGTTTGCTTTCAAAAAAAAAAAATTCTGGCAATACAGATTCTGCATAATCATCTTTCCTAATCATCAAATGGTTCCCTTCTGTAGTACGGTTTCAAATTGGCGCTATTAAAAACAGATTTTGCACCAGTGCTCACTTCTTCTAATCTGTAGGCATTGTTACCCAGATTCTTAATTACCCGGAACGGGCCAATGAATTTCGGACAGAACTTGGCGAAGACTTTGTTCTTAGGGTCGGAGATCGGTGGTCTACGAACCAGCACTAATTCTTGTTCTTGTAACTCTCGGTGAAACTTCTTTCCTCGGTACCGTCTCAGCCTTCGGTCCGCTTGGTTCCTCATGTGCTCCCTCGTTCGCTGGATTCGCAAATCATGCGCTAATAATGGATCCCTTGGGCAAGGAATGATCTTGTCCCAAGTTCTTTCCGGCAATATGTTGTGGTGTACAATCAGTGGGACTTGACCCGTCGACTCGTGCTTAGTAGTGTTCATGCACATCTCAATTTCCCCTACTTTGTCTACCCATTTATTGTGTTCGTTAGGAATCATTACTCTGTAGTATTTAGCAACACAGCGAATTGTTCTTTCGCTCGGATTTCCACTAGGATGACGAATACTTGAAAATATGTGTTTTATTCCTAGGCTCTCCAAACCTTGCCTAAAAACATTGCTTGTGAAATAGGTACCGTGATCTGATAGAATGGATTCCGGCTTCCCAAGCATCGGAATGACTTTGTTCTTAATTCGACTAAGGACTTGTCTTGATGTCGTCTTCTGAATAGGACATAGCACGACCATCTTCGAAAATACATCGACACATACCAAGAGGTGTCGGCATCCACGCTTTCCTTTTACTAAAGGACCAAAGCAATCAATCGCGAGCATCTCGCATGGTTTCTGCGGTAATAGTGGTCTTGGAAGTTGTTTCAGAATAAAGTTGTTCGGCTTTGTGCGCTGACAAGCGTCACACGTTCTAATTACTTCAACAATGGTGAATCTCATCTTGGGCCAAGTAAAGGTCTCCCCTATCGTAGCTTCAGTCTTATCCGTGCCGATATGTGCTAGGCTCTCGTGAACATGCCAAGTTAATCCCCTCTGTAGTGATGCTGGAACTAAGATCCGCAGTTTAGTATGATGCTCATCCACGTACTTATGTAACAAGTTATTCAAGTAGTGAAATCTCGCTTGTTTAGCACTGGCTTCCCGGTACTCCGGTGAATTTGGTTGTAACTCCTTCCTATAGAATTTTATCATCATCATCATCCATGGGTCAGCTTCTTGCTCCTTCCGAATATCCTTCAATCTTGCCAAAAACTCACGAGCCTTAGGTGTCAAGATAATATTGTGAACTTCCGCTGTTACTTCGTTTCCGTCCTCAGGGTTTCTACTCAAGGCATCTGGTATGACGTTCAATTTCCCAGGACAATGCTCTATTGTGATGTCAAACTGCTGTATGTAGACGGACCAGCGCGTAACTCTCTCACTTGCTATTGTTGTCTTAAATAAAAATGTCAGTGCATGGTGGTCGGTTCTAACAATGATGGAATAACCGTAGATCATCTTGCGCCACTGTTGGAGAGAATATAGAATTGCTAGTAGCTCAAGTTCCGTAACTGTGTAGTTCCTCTCATGTTTCCGTAATTTACGACTCGTGAATGCCAAATAGGATTTCTTCTTGGGTTCTTCAGCGTCCTCTTGGTACAGCATAGCACCAATCCCAATTAACGAAGCATCTGCTTGAATGATAAATTGTTTCTCAAAATCCGGATATCCAAGTTTCACACAGTTTTCCAATAAATCCTTCGTTGATTTAAAAGACCTGTCGCACTCCTCCTTCCACGACCATCGATTCGCTTTCTTCAACATCTCCTGCATAGGCGCTACTGTTTCTGTGTAACCAGGGCAATTTTCTTTGAAGAAACCTGTCACTCCCAAAAATGCTCTAACATGTTTGACTTTGGTAGGTGTGGGAAATTTCTTAATAGCATCAATCTTGGCTGGATTAGGCCGCACGCCCTCAACATCAATTATATGTCCCAAATATAAAATTTCGCTCTGGCAAAAATGTGACTTTTTTAAGTTGATCTTGAAGTTCATGGTTCTCAGGTTATCCAGCAGTTTATTTAAATTTATCAAGTGTTCTTCCATTGTCTCAGAAGCGATTAATATGTCATCAACATATCTCGTGGTGAAGTTCTTGACCTCCTCAGTCAGATTTCTATCGAGTGCTCTAATGAGTGCACATCCCGCAGTTTTCACGCCAAAGGGCATTCGACACCAGATATAACTTTGATTATCGAATAAAAATCCCGTCAACAGTTGGGATTTTTCTTCAAGTTCAAGATGGTGGAAACTATTCGTCAAATCAACACTTGAGTATATCTTCTTCCCGCGGAAGCCTTTCAAAACATCTTTGATCCTCGGTGCTTGGTCGTGCTCAACTAGCAGTTTGCTATTTAAAACTCGCGCGTCTAGGCATAGCCTAATTGATCCGTTTGGCTTGGTCACAGCCAATATTGCGTTCAGATAAGGAGTTGCAGCTTTCCTTATCATGCCAGAATCTAATAAGTTAGTAATAATGTCCTTCACCTGAGAAAAATGCTTCTCTGGGATCGGGTACAATTTACTTTTGAATGGGGTCCAATCTGTTACCTGCATCGCATATTGAAAATTTAAAACTTTCCCAGGTACGGTGTCAAAAGCTCCTTTATGTAATCTTAAAATTTCTTCCAATCTTCTTCTATCAGATTCCCCTACGATGGCTTCCTTAAGTCGCTCCTGAAGTAGAATTTCGAATTTGGTTCCGCCCATTTCTTCTTCCGCCAAATGCACCCAAAGTTCCTGCGAAATATCTCGGCTATCCATCTCTAGCACTGCTGTCTGGTTAACTTGCTCTCCCCTCGAGATCTTATCTCCGGCCTCATTAGTGCATTCCTCAACAACCCAAGTATTTGCCTCTCTCTCCAGCGGATTCTCTTCCATATTTAAACCCACATGATCCAATCCTTCTACTTGTTTGAAGCTTACAGTGTTGTTATGTAAATCAATTACAGCATGAAAATCGCAGATGAAGTTGGCTCCTAAAATTATATTGTAGTTCATCTTTGGAATAACAATGAATGTTTGTGAAAAAGTATGGTTCAATATTTCCAGATCTAGAAATGCTTGCTGTTTACAATTCATAGTTTTGTCAGGAATGACACCTCTGACTTTCATTAGCGGTACCGGCATAATAGGAACAGTCTGTTTTCTTGCTATTTCTTTTATCAAAATTTCAGTGACTAAGCTCACCTGGCTACCTGTATCAATCAAACATCTCACCCTCATACCTCCAATATGCGCGTAAAAAATTGGTAGCTGTCTGATAACATTTTCACGGTTCTTCACCACTTCCTCCAGGCAGTCGTCTGGGAATGCTACCCACTCTTCTCTATTGGCCACTATCATCTCTTCTTGCTCCCTGGCGATCTCCGTTTCTAGCCTGTCTCCTTTCAGTTCATTTGGTTTTTTTTTTTATCCCGGGCCCCATTAGATGTGTTTCGCCGGTTATCATTCTGTCGCTCCTGTTGCCTCAGTAAACTCTCTGCCCCCTCTCCTTGATGGTTGTCTGGGCTCTGTCTGTTCGCCATGGCACGCCCCCACTTCTCCTTCTCCGCTTCTTCATTACTTAATTGATCCAAGTATTTACGGGATTCAATATATCGTTCGTCCCAGTTATTCCTATAATCTCCTCTGTTTTCTTGGCGATAGTCCCTGCCGTTACTCCATCTACCATCTCCATTTCTTTGGTAAGGTCTACCTTGTCTCTGGTTTCCCCTCCAATTCGTGTATTCCCGCTGGTACGTCCACTGATTATTTTGATTTTGGTTATTCTGATAATATCTCCCGCGGTTATTCTGATAATTCTGATTGTTGTTATGGAACTGGTTTCGGCCGTCAAAATCTTGTCTTCTTGGCGTGAACTGTGTCCCTGTGGACTGTGTCTTACTTTGGTTCCCCTGGCCGTGGTTATTTTGGAGTCCCTGAACTACCTCTGCCGTGTTGACACATTCCAAATTCCTTCTTCCTGTCTGTGGGCTTACCATACTCGTCTCATCTAAGTGTCTGAGTAATTCTTCGGCTTGGACTGCGGTCTGAATATTTCCTGCGACTAATAATTGTTGGATATGCATTGGGAGTTGTTTTCCGATGGTTAGAACCATATTCGGCTCGCTAGGCGGGTCATCAAAATCCCTGAATTTTACCAATTGCTGACTGAAGAATTCTGAAAAACGGGTTGGATGTGTACTGTGGTATTTGCGCGTGTACAGGTCCATTCTTAACCCCTGCTGTAACGAAGGACTCCAAAACTTCTTCAAAAACGCCTCGCGGAATTGAGCCATGTCTGTAAACGTGTACTTGAAACTTAAAAACCAGGTCAGGCTAGGTCCTTCTAAAAATTTCTCCACCAGTCTTAATTGTTTCTCCGGGCCGATGTGTTGGTCATTAAAGTAGTCAGTTAATTGCCGTAGAAATGCTTTGGGAGTAGTTCCTGAATGTTCTTTAAACTTATCGGGCTTAAAATCATTACCCCGAATGACTTGGATGACTTGGGCTGGTGCCAAGTTCGGTTGCGGAGTTGAAGTCTCCCCCCTGTACTGCTGGAATGCATTAGTCGTTAGTCTGGGACTTTGACCCCGACTCGTGTCCTCAGCCAACTTCGAACCTGCCGGACTTCCAATACTTGTTTGCTTTTCCGGAATATTTTCGTTTGAAAATAATGTCGCATTCTCTAACGATCTAATCTCGTTTTTTATGATTAATTCTGAGTGTTCCTGTAATTTCGACTTCATATTTTCCTCCAGTGCCTGCATTCGCTTTAAAACTGCCAGCCTGTCTTCCTTATTCGCATGAGCCTGCTGGTCCCAATCTCGCCGGATCCTACTTTTTAAGCTATTTATTTTCTCCTCGTTCCTCTCCTGATTTTTCTCTAGCTCTTCACTTATCCGTTCCTGCGTTTTCACTAGTTGTTCCCCCACCTCTTCTCTTATAGCCTCTTGCGTTTTTATTAGCTGACCTTCCAAATTATCCTGAGTTTTGACGAGCTGCTCCCCTACTTCTTGTCTTATGACCTCTTGTGTGTTTATTAGCTGGCCTTCCATCTCTTTTCTTATGATCTCTTGCGTTCTGCCTAATTGCTCCTCTAAATTTTCCCGCAAGTGTATCCGCTCGGTTTCAGCCTTAACTTCGACTTTATCTATTTCCTTTATTAATTCCAGCACGTTGTTATCTACCGAATTAATTTGCTGCTGTAGTTTCTCTTGGGTTTTCTTCACTCCCGCGGTGTTACTGACACATGCTGCCTCTATCTGCTTGAGTTTATCTGCCACCATCTCGTCAAATTGTACTAATTTGTTATCAAATTTCGCCTCCAATTTCTTCATTTCGCCTAACTGTCTGATGTTGTTTTCCGCAACCTCGCCTGCCAGTTTCTCTACTTTTTGAACGCTCTGATTAATATCATTCGTGATTTTTCCTAACTGTTCGGTTTGTGTTACCGCCTGTTGTGACAATTTGTGGTTTAGTTCATTGAATTGTTTGTCAGTGTCTAATTTCTGGACTTCTAACTGGACCGAAATGTTACCGCTCATATCAAGTAATTGTTTTTCACTATGCTCACGCTGAGCTTCTAATTGTTCTTTTAATTGTTCTTTTAATTGTTCTTCCGTCTTTACGGACATCTGCACTAATTGTTCTTCCGTTTTCGCGGACATTTGTTCTAATTGTTTTTCACTATGCTCACGCTGAGCTTCTAATTGTTCTTTTAATTGTTCTTCCGTCTTTACGGACATCTGGATCGACATCTGTTCTAACAATGCCTTTATCTCATCAACACTCGCCATTTCACACACACAAATATATTCAGAGAAAAACAGGGTTATGGGCTAAGGTTTCAGTCCTATACGCACATACATGTCACACATTTAAATATTACTGGCTCTAATTTAATGAAAATTTCAGTAACAAAATTTACTGAATACAAAGACACTTATTCCCAAACAACAAAATAACCCCTAGTGATCTGCTTTTAAATTCCTAACCAACAGAATTTACGAAACACCAATTAACCGAAGTCAATTAAATGTCAAATATAAGGCAACATTTTCCTGCTTTGACTGAGTTCATTAATAATGCAAATTTCTAATTTTAATGTGGGCGCCAGAACAAGTTTATAACAAATACCAAATCAAATTCTAACCTTGTTCAATATTTCTAACTTTAGGAACTCAGTGATTTTACTAATGCACATGGCGGTACAACATCGCCTCCATTTACTGAATTTACATGTCCGCTTGACCTGGCAACATTTCTCAACGAAATAAATATGAGATCAGCGAAGCAACAACAACAACAATCCCCACGTTGGGCGCCATTTTTGTTTTATGAACCCTTGCAAAGAAGCATATGAGACTCAGATTCGGGGCGTAACAGGTCATATTCGTAAGTTGCTGTCAGGGCGCTTCATTAACTTGCAGGGTAACATATAACAAAATAACATGCAGGAAAGAGTGAAGCCAGGGTTAAAACAACTGAATTTAATAACAAATCACCATATTTACATAAACAATTAACAACAAAAACTCCCACTTGACTCCCGCTTAATAAAAATGCCAAAAACTTAGGCGATATCTCTGGAGAGATTAATTACCTGGACCAAGCGTCCTTAAATAAAACGATACAAAAAAATGACCATATAAGTGCGTACGCCGTTCTACATGCATCACGATGTGTACTTTGAATGCGTGATTCGTTATCATCCAGAATGACCCTTCAAACAACGAATCCGCATTTCCTAGAGCTAGAACGACACAAGGGAACACAACTACAATACTTAAATTAAACCGACACTTCCTAAATCTACTATAAACAAACACAAAATTTCCGTGTGAAATTGGACTTGAATTGCCGTAGCAACATTTACTGCCTAAAACTTAGGACTTCTCACACAAATCAACACAAGTACATTAACACGTGACCAATAGAAAAATACTCAAATGACCGCTGTCAAAATTTACAAATACTCTACCACTACACCACACGGGTGTGACAAACAAAATTACATGAAATCGAGTCATCAACAAAGCAATAGGCAAACAGCCAACATTTACGTTAATCACAATATTCTTATCCATACAAGGTACAACAATCCGTTACACACATGGCGAACTCCCCAATTAATTATGGCTTAAAAATTAGCCATCACAATGAACAGGTTTGCTACATGAAAGCTTACAGGGTTCAGTCGGACAAATAGGACTGCCTATCAAAATAAGTCACAGGCAAAACGGGCGGTTTGTGGAACTCTGCATGTCTGTCAACCCACGTGTCAATAACCTCGACCTCCCAGAACATGGGGTCGAACCTCGAAGAAATGTGCCCCAAAGCACAATAATACGTGTGTGTCAGAAAAACAATATGGACAAGAATCAGCAGTCTCCCAAGAGCACTCTGTCTTTCCATCTAAAAAATACAACAGCGGCAAAAAATATAAGGGCGGTAGGACAACTACCCCCTCCTCACGTAGAATCAACACACACTAGACACATCAACACACACTGAATCACACGTATGGGTTGTGACAGACCCTGAAATAAAAGACACAAATAATATCCACATGCTGGCGCCATCGTTCTATGCCGTGACTAGTCACCTGAAAAGGACTCAAGAAAAATCTATCAAAATTAGAACGAAGGTGTTCTACAATTACTTTTAAGTTGGTGCACTCGGCTACCCTAACATGAATAATAACCTGTTCAGCAAAATGTTTTACAATCATTTCCTCCCATTCCTATTTTAAAATATTAACGTTAATAAAGCACCATTTATCGAATGTAACGGGTTCCGCAATTGCAAGGATAAAAATCACGCACGCACGCCGCGTACATTACATATGACTCAAGAAAATATAATCAAAATATCAACAAACACTTTGGCCACGCGCCAACGGACATTTAAACATATAGTGTCGGTACAAGAAAAACAGCTAAACACAAGAAAGAAAAACATGACTATTTACAAAGTTCCCCGGCCAAATCTAACTACATAATTGAAATAATCCAATTTTAGTACATCACCGCTTCTGCATGTAGGACTAAGGACATCCTCCTCAACCCATTGCCCTATGGACAATTTAGCACTCCATAGTAGTCGTCTGCGTTGATTTCTTGAAGCTCATCCCAACTTCAAACCACGTGCTGATCATCTTGGTCTCGACTCCTTGGCAGAAAAGTTCAATGTTAAATATTTGCCTATCTATAATCGCTTGCAGGCTACTCAGTTCACCCACAATTGTCCTACTGCGATTAATAGCGAAGACTGGCCCTAATTATATCGCACATACGCACTATAAAAACACATACAATACACACAATTTATACATAAAATATACATCTCGAGTCCGCGCCACTGGCTCGTTAACAAGTTCAAAATCCTGGCTGCACTCGCAGTCGCTATCTCGTCCGGTATTTCCGTCCCGTCTTATGGACTTCGGTTCTGGTAAGCGCTAATGAGGGTGACACGATACTTCCCCCTTAAAGTTGAACTCGTCGTCTTTAAAAGAATGTTACAGTTTATCACGCGCTGGCGTGAAATGTTTAGATCACACAACTTAGTTGATTTTAGAACAAAATGTATTATAGCTTTTAAAATTCGATACTGCAAACGCTGCGACTTTAGCTTCCCAGAGCTCATAAAATAAATTAGCTTCACTGATTTTAGAGCGTAAAAATCACATTTCGAACTGGCGTGGAGTATGCCTCTGAAGGCTCCACACAATAAGTACTTAGATTGGCGTCAAAAATCACACTTCAAACTGGCGTGGAGTATGCCTCTGAAGGCTCCACACAATAAGTACTTCGATAAATTCGAGCGTCAAAAATCACACTTCAAACTGGCGTGGAGTATGCCTCTGAAGGCTCCACAGGATAAGTCTTAGATTGGCGTCAGGCCAGACTATTTATGAGAAACTGACAAGGGCGGCGGAGTGGGGCGGAGTCGGATAAAAACTTCCAGAGTTTTTGTCTCACAAAGATGGGGCTAGTGTCATTCTTCTCCAAATAAATCCAACGTCTCAAATTACTCGAGCGGAGATTAATCCGTTCGGCGGTTCCTTAGATACACACTTCCGCGCGCTTTTTACTACTGACGCCGTCCACCTCGTGGTCACGGCTTGGTCTCTTGCGATTGGCTGATTCAATCGTATGTTCGTTGAGAGGACCTCGTGATTCTCCCTTTATGTCTCCAATTTTGGTACAGTAGTTGCACAATTTGGCCTTGAACTCGACTAATTCTGGCCGTCCCCAGGAATAGCTACCAACTCAGCTTCTGTTGCAACCATTACGAAATGCTGGCCTCCCTAATATCCAAGTCGACTTCCTTATGTGCTGCCTGGGCCGTAGTAATAATAATAATAAATATGAATACTTATTTATCGAAGATCAATAAGGGTTCAATATGTTAGGCCCCTTAAAGCAACAATTGTCATCATCATCATCATCATCATCATCATCATTCATTCATTTAATCAGTGCCCCAGGGGAGTGCGACAGGCTTCGGCAGCCGGCACAGTTCATATCCTCGCCGCTAGATGGGGACTTCATTCATTCCATTCCCTGGGGTCGGTCGGTCGAGTGGAAGCAGACTGTGGATTTTCATTTTCATTTGTCTAGTTCTAGTGTTAGGGAAACTTGCCAAAACCCTTTTATTGTCAGACTTCCGCGTGCTCTTTGGCTGTACGCTGTAGCGTGGTGACAACGTAATAAAGACACTCCACATGAGGTCAATATTCTATCAGTGACCGTGATAGCCTGTTGGCACGTGCTGACATGCTGTGTAGCCTAGCTGTCTAGGATTGTGCTCTCACAGGGGCGTCTCCTCCGTTTAGGATATCGTGGGCATAAGCCCCGCACAGAATGAGATTATGGCCAACCAATTGCCCCTTCCTAGATTTTTTTTTGGCTTCGGTGGCGTAGTTGGTAGCATGCTGAGCTTCTATGCCCAAGATCGCGGGTTCAAACCTGGCCGAAGTCCTCGGATTTTTTAAGAACGTTAAAATCCCTCAGTATGCCTTCTTTCGGAGGGGAAGTAAAGCCGACGGTCCCATGTCATAGATTTATGGCATGTAAAAGAAAATTCCACTAATTACACCTGTGTGAAGCTAAATTAATACAGGTTAAACATTTGACTAACGTTCTTAGGTTCCTACGTTCGTCGTCAAGATCCGACTGCGGTGGCATCCGGTAACTAATTTCTGACCTAGTTGGTCGTTGATGGTGGCGTTTGGCGGCATAAGTAGGAACTACTTGAAAATTTGTCGTCTGCAGTCCTTACTTGAATTAAAACAGATATACACACCAATACAGTCATCACAATTAACACCGGTTATCCGACAGATTCTACACACACCGAAAGTACACGGGGCTACATGACCGCGTTGTCGCAACCAACCAACCAACCTTCCTAGATTATTCTGGAATCTCTATTTATAGAGAAAGCAAGCTTTTTGTATGAACATTTTGAATTTATGAATCAAATGTTCTCTTGATCCCGGATGAGGTGAATAATAACAAAGGTTCAAGTTTTTGTTACATGTAATATTTTAATTCATTCACCACTAACAGATATCATTAGGGCTCGGATGTTCAGGAAAAATCATATTTTTTCCTTTCCCTCTATTTTCATGCTCGATTGGTTTCTGATGCAAATCAAGTGATTATCGTCACACTACAGTGGTTTATATTGGTCATATAAATGCATATTTCGGTCATTTTTACCATTAGGTCCTATTTTAAGCATTTTTAGAAATAACGTCATATTTCGGTAGTTGTAGTTGTTCGGCAGCTGTAAGTGTGTAAACATCCTCAACTTACCGAACGGGAACTAGTGTTTACAGAAATAGACTGTAAATAACCACTTAAACACAGTGGCGGCTGTGTTCAGTGTGTTGCACTATTTTCATTAAGAGGGGGGTTAAAGACTGCTTGATATCAGAGAAAACTGTATTCAATTGCGCGGTAAAACGGATGTACCTCATTCATCACGAATGTCGTAGTTCAGAGAACATCACATTGTCATCGGATTAAATGGATTATAAGTTAGTCTACATGAAAACCTTCACAAGAACAAACCAACGTTAAGTTTTATATACGTGGGGGAGAAAGAATCGCGAGGCTCACAAGTACGCGCAAATTACATTGCAAGATGTCGGCAGTTATTTATTTATTTATTTATTTATTTATCGTATGGCTTTTAGTGCCGGGAGTGTCCGAGGACATGTTCGGCTCGCCTGTGTCTGTAGCTGCTTCCTGCGGACACCCTAAAGGGTGAGCTACAAGTTCCGTTCAATTTCAAGTAGTTCCAACTTTCGACACCAGATATCAATGATACCTAGTGGTGAACGTTGGAACTTTGATAGAGCGTTCTGATGAAATCTAACCTAACTAATTTTGCTTTACACAAGTTTAGTCTGTGAAAGGATCTTTTACATGCCATAAACCTATGACATGGGACCGCCGGCTTTACTTCCCCTCCGAAGGAAGGCATACTGAAGGATTTTCAACGCTCTTAAAAAATCCGACGGCTTCGGCCGGGTTTGAAACCGCTATCTTGGGCACAGCAGTTCAGCATGCTACCGACTACGCCACCGAAGCCGCCATGTCGGCAGTTGACGGATCATCTCAGATGTCTCCGTCCGCGCCTCGGTTCCCTTGTTGCAATCAGCGGGCAACGACCAGCCGTGTTAACAGCTGGGATAGGACTTACTCGGTCTAGCATCTCGGCCATACCCTATACTATTGAGATCTGGTCGGTGCTAGGGCCTGGCAACGACCAAACGGATAAGCGCTCCTAGACTGTTGGCGCGCTATGATTTCTTAGACAGTTCACAGTAAATTAAGATTTAAGATTTCTTGAATTATCAAAGAACAAAATTATGAATTCCTATACATGTAAAAGGAAACGTACAGCTTGTATTACTAAAAATATTATTACGGTATTAATTGTTTTTCTTAAAGAAATCTAGTCGTTGTGCAACACTGCAACCTTATTACCGGCCGCCACTGCTTAAACATTTATATTCAGAAAGTTAATAGCCTAATTATGAAAATAGAAATAAAGAATGTAGTTAACAATGTAATCACGAAGGGATTGTCGCTTGGATTTATAATTAAAAACGGCCATATTTAAATCAGTCATTTGCATTTGCATTTGCATATTTGGGCTATTTTTAAGTCTTAAAATCCGAGCCCTATTTATCATAGTTCCCACATTGTAGAAATGCTAATTTATTAGCCCTTCCAGCTAGGAAATTAATGTTGAAAACATGACTTGAGAATTTAATTTGATTTATATCTGTAAAACAAGTTCCATTTTAAAACAAGTAGTTCGGCGAAGAACTAAATAGCCTATTTTCTTATATCCTACTGGTCCTGCTTAGAACACGAGAAATGAAAACAAGATTTTAAAAAATTGCACAGCCGCCATTTTTAAGTTCTCATAAAACTCCATTAAATCAGATGTAAATTCCTACCAATAAGCCTGATAAATGTGGCGGGCAAAGTATACAGAAACTTCTAATAAATAGAATAAATCACTACCTCTATACCAATCAACTACTGAACGAAAATCAATATGGCTTCACAGTTCAAAAGTCTACTACTGATGCAGCTATGGCACTTAAGGAATTTATAACTGAGGCGTTCAAAAATGGTCAAATTACCGTTATAGTTAGTCTTGATGTCAAAGGAGCTTTTGACTCTGCGTGGTGGCCATGTGTCTTAAATGCCCTAAAAGACTTTAAATGCCCGAGAAATTTTTATTACCTGACTAAGAGCTACTTCAAGGATAGAACGACATTCATGAATTCCAATAGTATCCAAGTAGAAACAGTAGTTAATAAAGGATCTCCTCAAGGTTCATGTTGCGGACCGGGGTACTGGAATGTACAGTATAATTCACTGCTCAGTTTGGAATACGGTAAAAACACCAAAGCTATAGCATTTGCTGATGTCCTTTTAATTGCAGTCAGAGCTGAAACTGAAATTGAAGCAGAAAATGTTGTGAATATGGAATTACGGAAAGTTACTAAGTGGTCAGCAGAAAACAAAACCCGTTTTAATGAAAGTAAGTCAAGAGTTATTCTAATATCAAGAAAAAGAAAAGCAAAGAAGACAATTGATATCTTTATGAATTGGAAACGTCTTGTACAAGTAGATACGATGGAATATCTAGGAATAACTATAGACTCTCGCTTTAAGTTCAATGACCACATCAATAAAGTTAGTTTTTTTTTTTTTTTTTTGTCGTGTGGCCTCCTCAGAGGCCGAGTGCAGGTCTTTCTATTCGACGCCCGTGGGCGCCCTGCGCGTCGGGATGAGAGATGGAATGGAGGAAGGTGAATGAATGAAACTGGTTAAGGATGTGGAAGGAATCGGCCGTGGCCTATCAGAAGGTACCATCCCAGCATTTGCCTGGTGTTGAAAATGGGAAACCACGGAAAACCATTTCAAGGACGGCCGACGGTCTACCGAGTCAGCAGAGAGCTTGGTCCCATGACCTAATGCTGCGCTTTAGCCAGCTGAGCCACTACTGTCGGTAATAAAGTTAGTGAAAAATGTATTAAATTAATAAACGCACTATCAAAATCGGCTAGAATAGGATGGAGTCTAAAACACCAGGCTTTGGAAACAATATATATTTTTATTTTATTTAGTCAATTTACCCTCTAGGTTGGTGGTTCCCACGGACTCAGCGAGGGAACTCACCACTACCGCCTCAATGGGCAGTGTCCTGGAGCTCGAAACATCTGGTCGGGAGGGATATAACTGGGGAAGTGTGATCAGCACTTCGCCCAGGCGGCCTCACCTGCAAAGCGAACAGGGGCCTCATGAGGGGTGGGAAGGGATGGAAGATTGGGATGGATAGGCTAGGAAGAGGGAAGGAGGTGGCCGTGGCCTTACAGTAGGTACCATCCCGGTATTTGCCCGAAGACGAAGTGGGAAACCACGGAAAACCACTTCGAGTATGGCTGAGGTGGGAATCGAACCCTCTCTACTCATTTGGGCCACCCGAGGCTGAGTAGACCCCGTTCGAGTCCTCATACCACTTTTCAAATTTCGTGGCAGAGCCGGGAATCGAACCCAGGACCTCCGGGGCGGCAGCTGACTGCTACGCTACGGAGGCGACGGAAACAATATATAAAGGAGCAATATTGCCAAAGCTGTTATATGCTGCTCCGATCTGGATTGAATTGAATCCCTATAAAAGAAATGTAATCTGATTAAATTCGTGAGAGTGCAAAGACTTATTTTCTCGAGAATAGCAAAATCGAACCGCACTGTATCTCATGAGGCACTGTGCGTACAGGAATTACTCCTATAGATATAAAGGCTAAAGAGATTGCTACTCTATACAAAATCAAGTCAGGAAAAACAACTATGAACTATGACATTGATCACTCAGAAAAACCTATGAGATGGCTGCATCCAGCCAATTTTCCTGGTACCGAAGATCCAAGAATAGCATTAAATGAATATATCCCATGGAAAATTTACACAGATGGAAGCAAAAGTGAAGAAGGAGTGGGAGCTGGCATAGCTATATTCAGATCACATGAATTAATAGACCAATTGAAATATAGACTGCAAGACAACTGTTCGAATAATCAGGCGGAGTAATTAGCCATACTAAAATTTCTGGAACTTAGAAACTACTAGGACAGAGGATGCTGAAGATAAGTAAGTAATTATTTACACAGATAGTAAGATAGCGGACTTCAGAAATCATAACCAACTAATTGAGAATATAAGAAGGACTACAGCTATTCTAAAAAGAAAAAAAAATGTTAATAAAATTTGAATGGGTTAAGGCACATACAGGTGTTGCAGGCAATGAACTGGCTGATAAAATTGCAAAGGAGGCTGCAAAATTAAGTGAGGTTTGTTTCGATAGAATACCCATCTCATCATTTAAAAGAAATCACAAAGATGAATCAATTCATGAATGGCAGCAAAAATGGGAACTTAATATTTCCAAAAGAATTCATTCCAACAGTTGCAGGTAGATTAAAATCCAATATCACCTTAACACCTAATATGACTACAATACTGACTGGGCATGGAAATATTGCTTCGTACTTACACAGACTTAAAATTATACGTAATCCCAAGTGTTCCTGTAAAAGCAGCCCTCAGACTATAGAAAACATAATTTTCGTATGCAGTGAAGTGAAAAATATTAGGCAATTCTTGATTAATACTGTTAATAGAGACGATAACTGTCCGATGCAGAAATCTGTTCTATTAAAAAGTATTTAAAGGAATTTTCTAAATTTGTTAATGCTCTGGATTTTCAAGCTCTTGGGGAAAACGAAGACTAATATTGTTTGATATTGTTAAGATTAACAGTCATCTAGAAATGTAATTTATTTTGTTCATTTGTAAAAATGTATTGTAAGTGCTTGTAGTACTACCTATGTAGTGGAGCATGCAGAGAATATGAACAGTACATAAAAAATTATACGAGCCTTACAGTAGTCGCATATGATGTGTAACATGTGACATGTTATCCTACTATGTGTGTCCCGGGAGCGCAAATCTCTTGTTGACAGTGAACTCTGTTGGTCATTGCAGTAACTACTTGTATAACTTCAGTGCCAAATCTTGAACGCAATGAATCATAATAGTTATTTGCCGTGGCGGAAGCAATCCACTGACTACTTGATGCGAGCTTCGCTCTATACCGGCCAGTTATTGAACCCATGCCAGCGATGTTATTGAAAATGGCCTCGTAGCCGATAGAGCGCACTGCGAAGTATAGGCGCGATTAAAAATGAGGTGTGCGGAAGGTATATTAAATGTGTTTCTCCCAGTGATATGTTTAGACCAACGAAGTTCCAATTATTGCTAGTAGTCGGCGTTAATATACTGAATTCCTACGTTGTTTGGAGTGTTTGTTGATGCGATATAGATTCCACATAGTCACATGGCCGACAGTACATCGAGTGCTTACATTAAATAAGAATACAGCAAATGTATGAAGATTTAATAAATCGTAATTGTTTTCAGCAAATATGATAAAATGAATATTTTCACACCAAAGAACGACAACTTGAAGATGATTTATTGTGGGAATATCTTAAATGGAGTCTTCAAACCTTGAACTAAACTGTATACGATATACATTCCCCATAGCCACACTAGTAGTAGGTAATCTGTGGCCACACGACCTACAGTACGTCGTTGTACCGATCTCCGCCACCACGCGCGCTTATTGTTTCCTTCCCATGCACTTCCGTCCCATCCATTTCCGTCTCTTTTCCAAAATCACTCCCACACACATGTCCAGCTACCGAGCGCCACAAAAATATCCAGATACTGAGTGGAAAGATGTTACACATCAAAAAATACAATATATTAAGGCGTGTATGAAGATATACCGTGCCAAGTTTCACAGCACTCGGATGAAAAGTCGCAAGAAAAATCCATTTAAATATTTAAAATTCGCGTCACCGCCATGTTGGTTTTGTGCTCACCAGGTTATTGAATGTGCCATAGGTGAACGTATGTTAATAGCTCCCGCATTTTCGGCGCTCTGTCTGACTTCTGTTGCTTGTCGTCTGCGTCAAATTACTGGTGGGACTCGATATGACGACCACCGACGTCAACACAGACACGGTACCTCCGTACCATGTACTGGTACACACGATCACCAATCCCTGGTCCTCCAACATCCGCCGCATCCATAACCCGCGTCAGTAGGTCTTCCTCGGATTCCACGGGCCTCGTAAATCAAGGTTTTCATGTGAACCCATAGGTAACTTAGTAGTCCAGCGGTGTCAAGTGCAGGCGAAGCAATCGGGCACCACGACCTATCCACTGTTGCCCAAATCTGTGGTGTAGATGATCTCGGACCGCAAGTGATTAATGAGGTGGTGCGCCATCGTGCTGTAACCACATGTTTTGACGCACATGGAATGGCACATGGTCTAAGAACTCATGCAGTACGTCTTCAAGGTATACCAAGTACGCGGCACCCGTGAGCTTAAGTGGAATGAGGTATGGAATGTCAGTTAGTTAGTTAGATAGTTAGTTATAGTTGTTTTAAGGGGCGGAACTTCGAGGTGATCTGCCCCTCTTAACACTGATTAAAGAATACAAATTTGGAATTGAACTTAAAATTTAGAGATGGACACCTAAATTTGAAAAAGACCACCTCACCTCGAACCACCTCAGCACGGACCACCTCACCTCGGACCACCTCAGCGCGAACGACTTCACCTCGGACCACCTCACCTCGAACCACCTCAGCGCTGGCCACCTCGACTCGGACCACCTCAGCGCGGGCCACCTCAGCGTGGGTCACCTCAACTCGGACCACCTCAGCGCGGGCCACCTCAACTCGGACCACCTCAGCGTCGGTCACCTCAACTCGGACCACCTAAGCGCGAGCCACCTCGACTCGGACCACCTCAGCGCAGGCCACCTCAGCGTGGGCCACCTCATCGTGGGTCACCTCAACTCGGACCACAGCGCGGGCCACCTCAACTCGCACCACCTCTGCGCGGGCCACCTCAACTCGACCACCTTAGCGCGGGCCACCTAAGCGTGGACCACCTCAACTCGGACCACCTCAGCGCGGGCCACCTCAGCGTGGGTCACCTCAGCGCGGGCCACCTCAACTCGGACCAACTCAGCGCAGGCCACCTCAGCGTGGGTCACCTCAACTCGGACCACCTCAGCGCGGGCCACCTCAACTCGGACCAACTCAGCGTGGGTCACCTCAACTCGGACCACATAAGCGCGAGCCACCTCAACTCGGACCACCTAAGCGCGAGCCACCTCCACTCGGACCACCTCAGCGTGGGTCACCTCAACTCGGACCACCTCAGTGCTGGCCACCTCGACTCGGACCACCTCAGCGCGGGCCACCTCAGCGTGGGTCACCCCAACTCGGACCACCTCAGCGCGGGCCACCTCAACTCGGACCACCTCAGCGTGGGTCACCTCAACTCGGACCACCTAAGCGCGAGCCACCTCAACTCGGACCACCTCAAATCGGACCACCTAAGCGCGAGCCACCTAAACTCGGACCACCTCAGCGTGGGTCACCTCAACTCGGACCACCTCAGCGCGGGCCACCTCAACTCTGACCACCTCAGCGTGGGTCACCTCAACTCTGACCACCTAAGCGCGAGCCACCTCGACTCGGACCACCTCAGCGCAGGCCACCTCAGCGCGGGCCACCTCAACTCGACCACCTTAGCGCGGACCACCTCAGCGTGGACCACCTCAACTCGGACCACCTCAGCGTGGGCCACCTCAGCGCGGGCCACCTCAACTCGGACCACCTCAGCGTGGGTCACCTCAGCGCGGGCCACCTCAACTCGGACCAACTCAGCGCAGGCCACCTCATCGTGGGTCACCTCAACTCGGACCACCTCAGCGTGGGCCACCTCAACTCGGACCACCTCAGCGTGGGCCACCTCAACTCGACCACCTTAGCGCGGGCCACCTCAGCGTGGACCACCTCAACTCGGACCACCTAAGCGCGAGCCACCTCAACTCGGACCACCTAAGCGCGAGCCACCTAAACTCGGACCACCTCAGCGTGGGTCACCTCAACTCGGACCACCTAAGCGCGAACCACCTCACCTCGGACCACCACAGCGCGGGAATGTCAATAAACCTGTAGGAATATAGGACATTAGGTGATCGTTCAATGCCGTACGTACTCTAGTCTGTGGCGCCGAAAAGGCGGGAGCTGTGGTGGTTATTTACGGATAGCGGGTAGACGGTACGTTTCCGGACACAAGTTCCTATGCTAAACTTGGTCCCCACTACAAGTCCTCAAAGTCTGTAATGGGAATTTGGAAACACCCAGTATATCTTAATCACATGCAATTATTCCGGTGTTTGAATCCATTTTCAGTGTTGCATTAGTAAACGAAAGTTTGATGTTTTTCAGTCGGTAAACACGATTGTATCCAAATGAGATGGGTTATTCCCTAATCCTGAAAAAAAAAATGTACATGAGAGATGGTTGGTTCCTCAGTTTAGGGGCTGCGACAACGCGGTCATGTAGCCCCGTGCACTTTGGGTGTGTGTAGAATCTGTCTGATAACCGGTGTTAATTGTGATGGCTGTATTAGTGTGTGTTATCTGTTTTAATTAAAGTAAAGACAGCAGACATTTTTTTTTTCAAGTAGTTCCTACTTTTGTCGCCAAACGCCACCATCAACGACAAACTAGTTCAGAACTTAGTTACCAGATGCCACCGCAGTCGGCTCCTGGCGACGAACATCGGAACCTAAGAGCGATTGTCAAATGTTTAACCTAACCTAATTAGCTTCACACAGGAGTAATTAGTGGAAGGTTCTTTAACATGCCATAAATCAATCAGATGGGACCGCCGGCCTTAATTCCCCTCCGAAGGAAGGCATACTGAGGGATTTTTAATGCTCTTAAAAATCCGACGACTTTGGCCGGGTTTGAACCCGCGATCTTGGGCATAGAAAGATAGTGATGAGGACAACTGCTCTCGCCAGGACACGCAAGACTCAATCAGATAAGTAGCCTGTACAATACAATCTGAATTGACCATTTAATTATAATCACATATTCTCTCTAAACAAGGAGGGCGAGGTGGCAGAGTGGTCAAGCTGTTGGCCTCCCCCCAATGTGGACCGGGTTGGATTCCCGGTCAATGCATGTGAGATTTTCGAAGTGAAATGCCATGTCTTGTGGTTCGGATTCCACGTTGAAAGGAGGTCCCGTGGCTCATGATAGCATGATCAACGGTCATGTAAAACTAAAAGCTTCCTTCCTTCACTCTAAACAAGCAAGTTTGGAGATCAATCACCACTTTCAGTATTTTAACAAAACATCACCTAGACTCTAACTAACAAATATTGTCTATCTCATTTAACCCCGCAACTAAAGAAGTGTACATATTGTACTATCGAGCTATTCTGACTTCACAGTTGTTTTCTCCAGGTCTTGTTTGTGATGGATCCGCTGTGGGTGCTTTCTCGAAGTGTTGCCAACCGGAAGGTATCGCGGAACGAAATGGCCCAATTTTGCCGCCAAAATTACAGAGGAAGAAAGTTTGTTTAAGAGGAGACCAAATGAGTAGTATTTTTAGCCTATTTTCAATTTTGAAAAAAAATAGGCTTATGAGATCACCTTTTGTCCGTGTGTGTGTGTGTGTGATTCGTGTGTGTGTCCCCCCTAATAAAATCTAAACGGCAGGAGCGATTTCAATGAAACTCGGAAAGTTCATAGCACTATTCCGGGCGACCTCGACCGCGCCCTTCAAATTTTGTTACGACTCACCAATCCAACATGGCGGATGTGCGAAATATTTCACAGGCATTCTATATCTCTGAAACTATTAGCGGTATCTCCCTAAAATTTTGTACGGAGATAAAGGGCACTACGGGAAGTCCATCTATAAGACTTTCAAAAACCGGTTAACTACAAAACGAACATGGTGGCCAAGCGAATTTGAAAATTTTAAATAGACCTTTCTCGCGATTTAATGTTCCAAGCGCACTGAAACCTGGTACAGGAAATATTTATACACATTGTAATCCACTGGTATCTAATTTAGTTCAATTGTTTACATAACCTCAAGATGGCGGCAATGCGAATTTTAAAATTAAGTTTTTATTTCTTGTGATGTAGTCATGCGATCGAAGTGAAAGTTTAAATAATGAACCTACGCATTAATTTTCATTTAATGGTACATGACTCTATGGCCTATACATTTAACAATCCAACATGGCGACCATCCGAAATATTTAGACGATACTGAATATCTACGAATCTATTTTAGCAATCAAACTGCATTTTTTAATGTTCATAGGGGCTATGAACTTAAGTTCACCTATAGGACTTTAAATAACCTGGTGATCACAAATCCAACATGGCGGCGACGCGAATTATAAATATTCACATGGACGTTTCTCGCAATTTAACCATCCGCGTGCAGTGAAACTTGGTACAGTAAATCCTTATACGAATGTTAATCCACTGGCATCTAATTTATTTCAATTGTTTCCATAACCTCAAGATGGCAGCTGTGAAAAATTTTAAAATCTCCTTGTTACTTCTTGTGTCCTAATTATGCGATTGAAGTTTGAATACTACACGTTCACAATAATCTGCATGTAACAGTACATAACTCTAGGACCTACATATATAAAATCCAACATGGCGACCAACCGAAATATTTAGTCGGTTCTCAATATCTACGAATCTATTACAGCAATCAAACTGAAATTTTGTATGTTGATAGTGGCAGTTAACGTAAGCAGGATATATGAAAATAGGCTGTATAGTTCTTCACGGAACTACTTGTTTTACTCAGGTTGTATTTTTAGCGTATTTTCATTTATGAAACAAGGAGTTCCGTGAAGAACTATACAGCCTATTTTCATATATCCTACTCATGTTAATTGCTTCTATCAACATACAACATTTCAGTTTGAAGGTTGTGATAGATTCGTGTATATTGAGAACTGTCTAAATATTTCAGATGGTCGCCAGGTTGGATTTTTATTTTTGTACTATTACATTAAGATTATTGTGTAAGTGTGGTATTCAAACTTCAGTCGCATGATTAGAACACAAGCAGTAAAAACGATATTTTAAAATTTCGCACAGCTGCCATCTTGCGATTATGCAAACAATTGAAATAAATTAGATGCCAGTGGAGTAACATTTGTATAAGCATTTAACGTGCAACGTTTCACTGCTCTCGGATAGTTAATTCGCGAGAAACGTCCATTTAAGTATTTATACTTCGCGTCGCCGCCATGATGGATTTGTGCTCACCAGGTTACTGAAGTCCTATAGGTCAACATATGTTCATAGTCTCTATGAACATAAAAAATTATGTTTGATTGCTGTAAAAGATTCATAGATATTGAGAACCGTCTAAATATTTCGGATGCTCGCCATTTTGGATTGTTATATGTATAGGCCATAGAGTTATGTACCATTCAAGGGCAATTATTGCCTAGGTTCATTATTCAAGCTTTCACTTCGATCGCATGATTACGACACAAGATATAAAAACTTAATTTTAAAATTTTGCACGTACGCCATCTTGACGTTATGTAAACAATTGAACTAAATTAGATGCCAGTGCATTACAATATGTAAAATCATTTACTGTACCACATTTCACTGCGCTCAGAGAGTTAAATCACGAGAAAAGTCTATTAAAATGTTTCAACTTCGCTTGGCCGCCATGTTCGTTTTGTACTTTACAAGTTTATAAAAGATACATAGATAAACTTGTATCAGTACCCTTTATCACCCTGCAAAATTTCAGGGTGATGTCTGTAATAGTTTCAGAGATATAGAATGTCAGTGAAATATTTCGCCCATCCGCCATTTTGAGGTTATCTAACAATTGAACTAAATTAGACACCAATGCATTACAATGTGTATAAACATTTGCTGTACCAAGTTTCATTACGTTTGGATAATTAAATCGCGAGAAAAGTCTATTTAAAAGTCTCAATTTCGCTTGGCCGCCATGTTGGTTTTATAGTCACCAGGGTTTGAAAGTCTCATAGGTGAACTTTTAGTAGTGCCCTTTATCACCGTACAAAACTTCAGGGCGATATCGGTAATAGTTTCGGAGATACTGAATGCTGGTGAAATAGTTCGCACAGCCGCCATGTTGGATTGGTGAGACACAATAAAATTTGAAGGGCACGGTCGGGGTCAGCCAGAATAGTGCTATGATGTTACCGTGTTTCATTGTAATCGCTCCAGCTGTTTAGAAGTTATTAGGGGGGCACGCATACCTCACTCACACACACTCACACGCACACACACACACACACACGGACAAAAGGTGACCTCATAAGCCTATTTTTTTCATAAAACGAAAATAGGCTCAAAATAATTAAGATATAGCCTATTTATAAAATTTAACAAAATACTATTTTTGAAAGACAAATTAAATATTAGAAAAGAACACTATTGACAGTATAACATTAATGCTGGTTCATCCTCGGTATTCATGTGTTTTCTGTTACATTAAAAAATAATAAATCCATTCAGACTGGTATTGCTTGTTAAATCGTGTTTTTTTGTGATTCATGACGTTTAAAAAATTATGAATATCGTCATATCAATAAATCACGCGTCGCCTCCGTAGCGTAGCGGTCAGCATGGTTAGGTGCCGTCCCGGAGGTTCTGGGTTCGATTCCCGGCTCTGCCACGAAATTTGAAAAGTGGTATGAGGACTGGAACGGGGTCTACTCGGCCTCGGGTGTTCCAAATGAGTAGAGGGGGTTCGATTCCCACCTCAGCCATCCTCGAAGTGGTTTTCCGTGGTTTCCCACTTCGTCTTCGGGCAAATGCCGGGATGGTACTGCCCCCGTAAATTGAACTATTTAGGGACAAAATGAGAGTATTTTCCGTCCCCATGATAAAATTAAACTAGCAAATATAATTTCTGGAAGTGTGACACAGGAGTGTAGTGTTACAAGCTCGAGACTGTGGGAGAGCCCGATCACGTGATATATTGCACAATGGACGCTTCTAGAAGGCTATATTTAGCATAGCAACAGCGAGTTTGGAGATTAATATTATAAATATTGTTATAAATTATGCTATTGGATCCCAGCCCAGAGCCAATGAGAACAGGTCTTATTGAAGACGGGATCAACTTTAATTACACAATATGATGAAATTATGCATTTAGGCCCTTAGAAGAAGATTTTCTTATTTGGTAGTGAAGAGAATATTAAAAGAAATTATGTCTGATACTTTAAAAACCGCAGATCGGTTAATCTACGCAGTAATAAGCATTGGTAATCTACGCGCTAAAATTATGTTGGGAGATTGATATGGCCGCCAAAAATTCGACTTGGAGGGGGAGATCCAAGGATCGAGGTTCTTATTCCAGCAGACTTTGAAGAGTGAGGAAGTGTTTTTACTGGGTTAATGGAGATCCCAAGGCTTAGTCCGAGTGCGACGACTGTCGACTTGTGGAGACGCGAGGATAGCTAGGTGGAACGTAGGAGGTCACCGCAATTCCATTCTACGTGAAGTTGCGAGGAACATTGCATTGATTATAGCTCTTATATAATTGAGATCTGAAGTTAAATAAGCGAATATATATTAAGAACAGGTCGCATACTATATATTGTGAAAAGTCGAGCGTTTTAATATTCACCGTTTCGACAATATAAGCCTGTTAAGTTAGATTTCCAAATGTGTTGGAAATAAAGCTGAATATCATTATAAATTGCAACGTGAAGTTGGCGAACGCAGTTCAAGTGAACAGTGGCGGAGAACTTTTAATATTGGCGCAACACATAAACATTAACAGAATGACTATTATTATTCTTTAATCGTTATCATTCAGCATAATTAACATTGTTGATATGATGAACTAAATGGTCATGCGCCAGAGACATATTCGATAACAGGAGTTACGATACAACGATGGAGCTTCGTTAGACAACGTATTCTTGAATACAGACGTAGTGTACGGTCCATCTTGTACATTTTCGTCACTCTACGAACACTAATATAACATCAATTAGCAATGGAAATATTTCATTCACCATTTGTATGAATATTTCCATAATTATATTCCAATGATGAAACTGATACATATTTACGACGGAGAATGAAGACTTTACAGAAGAGATTTGTCAAGATGCTAGGGAAAGGTATCCTAGCAACACAGGAGAATTTGCCAGAAGAATGTCGTTCGAGCCCAGGCGAATGTTGGTGAATTCCAGAGAGGGACGTTTCTTATCTCTGAGGTCGCAGATCCGAGGTTCGAATGCAGATCCATCTCAGTGTCTTGTACTGAGGAAACATCTAAAGTATTGTGGGAATACTTACATAGATCTTCAAATTTTCGTCCAAATAAGGTATCAGTGTATCTCAATTGTTATATAGAGCTTGATTAGTAACATTCTGAGCCAGCGATCTTATTCCATATTTTCAGCGATCTTATTCCATATTTCCAGCGATCTTATTCCATATTTCTATATTTTCACATTTCATGTATTTCAGTGCTTTTATGTATTTTACACTTCAGATGTGTGTTGAGATATTTATACCTCAAGATTATTTAGAAGATGATTGCATTTCATCTCTTTTTCAATTTTATTCTACGGATCAGTTGTGGAACTGACATTAAAAATTTTGTTTGAGGAATTATATTGCCTCATAGGAGATTAGTCGTTTCGACTCTCGAATTTTAATAATTTCATTTAAACCAAGTATTCTGACATTGTGTCATAGTTTCAAATTAAATTCTTATTAAATTTAATTTGAGCACTTTAATGTAACGACATATAACTTCAAGAAAAGAAGAAACATAGAATGATATTGTTATATCATTATTGTACATAAACTATCGACGATCTAAGAAATACTAGTCGTTTGATAAGACCGAAGTCTTAATCCCTATGAACATTCTTTGTGTAGAGTGGAAAAACATTACGACATTGACAAACCTTTCTTATTATTTGTAAAGCTAAGAGCTTTGTTCATTTAATATGTTAGAGGAAATACCTTTTGATAGAAGATTATTCAAATCTTTGGCTAGGAATTCAAAGCTAGTTTATCCCGGTCAAGATTGAATTCTATCTGACACTATAAATAACATGTGTGTTATTTTATGCTATTTGTGTAACATCACGTCATTTTGTCGACGTGATATTACAACGATAAACAATTTAAAGCTTGACAAGTGAGATGAGACAGGAGTATTATTTTTATTACATGTATTTGCGACAGACAAGTTAACAGTTAATTATCTTGTTGTGGAGTAAACTTTAGGAGGTTAATCACGACTGTCTAATATCGTTCATTACAATTGGAAGTTTCATTTGAAGAACTTACGCATGTATAATTGTAGTCCAGTAGTCATGTGCAATGATACTGAGGGTCATGCCATTATTTGAGAGAAGTTCCTACATAAGATATGTTAATAACAATTAATCCCTTTTGGTTATTGTTTAAGATAGTAGATGATAATTGTTTATGCCATATATACTGTTATATGAGGATTTGTAGAGCTATGGAGTGCTCATGCGAGGGAATTCCGCATTTTAAGGAAGTCAAAGTATTGTTGTTCTTTGATAAAAAGGCATGGATCATGATAAGAGCCGATGTATAAAAGTAGTCCAGTTTTTGTGAATTAACGATTTAGCTGTGTTAACAGGAGGGTTTCAGCGGAAATACAACTTGAGAAAGATTGTCTACTCATGTCTATAATACGATTATTAAATTTTATTAAATCCGAAGTTATGTAATTACGTACAGTTTACCTTAATTAGTCGACTGTATTATACCGACAATGTAATGAAACATATATAAGACGATGTGTAAGCAGTATATAAAACTACAGAACGTTAGAGAAGGATGGTTATGTGAAAAACCAGTGTATATATTTAGTTAAGAATTATATTGTAACCGAGAAGTTAGAATCTCGAAAGTGTCACGTTAGCAACACTAGATAATGGATATTATTATAAACATATTACATATAAATAATTTTGGTGGAAGTGATTTAATTAGTTAAATAATTTAGTAGGATTTATTAATCAATTGTTTTGGAACAGTGTGTGTTTATGAGCGGATGTTTTGGGAATGAATGATTGTTCATTGTTAAGAGAAAATGTGGAACCGAATTGGTCTAGAACAATTGCGGGGTGCGAATGAAAGAGTGTATATTTTTTTTTAGAATGATTGTTTAAGAAACAGAGTAGTTATGTGAACTTTTGTAAGATCTAAATGTTAATTTTTACGTGTTTTTATAAATGCACACACAAGCAGTCTCTGTGGACTAGCGAGAATGATTCACCGTTATGTTGGAGAGCGATGACATAATATAAACAGGTGTACTCTCACCGCCTTCTATATAAATTGTAAAACAGTTTCGAGTACGGCGTGGTGCCGGTATTTCATTGATGAAACAAAGTTACTGCACGTGCGTTCTACAACGCAGGCTTGTGAATGAATCCATGTGTCTGGAATGCCATTAAGAGACTTCATTAAACGTTTTTATTTTTACGCAGTGTAGGCCTAGAACAAGCCAAGATTTATGCTCATAATTTTTAATACAGCATTGTAGTAAGATGTAGAGTTGAAAGGAGGTGTGAATGATTGCGTGTTTTTAATTTTAATTTCTATTGTTAAATTCTTTTATTGTTATTTTGTTTATACTAGATTAGTTTACCCTATTGTTAATAAATCTTATTCAGATTGTTTTCCATTGTTGTTGGAGTGTGATTCATTTTAAATATAAGGAGAAGAATATTGTGGATGTAGTGTAGGCGAAGCTGAATTCCCACTCCCTGAGGTAAGTAAAGGTGAGTGCCCCATGTAGTTGGTTGTTGATCCACAATATTCTTGTAACTGCTGTCTGTAAATCCCTAAAGGCCATGTTGGAAGCGATTTCTAACGTAGTTTTTGCCGGAGCAGTTAGATATAGGCAATCCAGCGGGGCAATGGATATTCCAACAGGATCCTTTCCCGATTATCGGGTACAGTACCTTCTTCAAGGCCACGGCCGCCTCCTTCGCTCTTCCTTGCCTATCCATTCTGACCATCCATTACCTTCCCTCATGGGGCCCCTGTTCGCTTTGCAGGTGAGGCCGCCTGGGCGAGTGCCAATCCCACCTCACCAGTTGTATCCCTTCCGATTAGATGTTCCTAGCTCCAGGACACTGCCCGTAGAGCGGTAGTGGTGAGTTCCCTCGCTGAGTCCGTGGGTTCCACCAACCTGGAGGGTAAACGACTAAGAAAAGAAAAGAAGATAATATGAATCACGCAATACTTTATATACTGTTCGCCTTCATATATTAAATAAAAGCCCTATGTATTAATTATAAGTTTGTAAGGTCTCATAATTCTATGTTACATATTAGTGAAGCTATGATTTAATTGTTAACTGTGTGTAAAAACTGCCACTCGCGTTGCAGCAGTAGCATTAGCAGTTGGTGTTATCTCCTACTCGGGCTATAAGATGGTCCGGCAGGCTGTGGACCACTCTTTAGTTATCATCTTGCTATAGTGCGCACATGTGGGCCCATAGCGGCAGCGTATGAATGACAAGTGTCCTCAAGATCTAGGCTAAACACAACACAATCCAGATCAAGGTTACTGCTCCTTGGAAACGCCGATCGCAGTAGAGTGAACTGAGTTATGGTGAGTTTTTCTGACATAACAATTGCATGAAGGCCAAGGAGATGCATGCTGGTAAATAACATTAATCTTGGGAGAACCAACCTTTAAGCCAATGTCACCTGCGCTAAAATTAGCAAGTGGGACACTTCTCGGCCAGCAACCTTGACTGGCACAGCGTCATCTGTCAAATGTATAACATGGCCACTTTCCTTTCCTAGAATTGTCATATTAACCCTTGGAAACTGGCGTGAAGGAATATAACACGAGGACTGGCGCCGGGTCATTTTGACCCATAGTGTGTCACTCTCTTTTTGTCGTAATCCCTCCCTATATTATTCTGCTATGGTCCCATTCCAGATTTGTACCGAAAATAAGGTCCCATTAACACCAACGTATACATATGGGGTACCTACAGGTTCAGCATAACCCAATGCGTACGCGAAACGCACTCACTTACTCTTTAAATGCCTCACAATTAAATAAATACCTTAAAACATGTATATTTACAATGAAATAATGAAAGAATGCAACACGGTAACCATGGTAACAGAATCTCACAGGCCCATCTATTTCTGTAAGACGCAATGCAATTCCAATTATTACATTACTCTGAAAGTTTCCAGACGGTTATAAGGTTATCACTGAACCAAATTAAGCTGTAAAATTCATCAATACATACAGTATAATGCGCTTAAGGGGGTCAAGGGGCAATATAGAATTTTTTCACGCAATTTTCACGTGTGAGTGTGGTACGAAAGGTCTTTTTCACCCGACTATAAAGGGTCTGTCGCCTCCGTAGCGTAGCGGTCAGCATGGTTAGCTGCCGCCCCGGAGGTCCTGGGTTCGATTCCCGGCTCTGCCACGAAATTTGAAAAAGTGGTATGAGGACTGGAACGGGGTCTACTCAGCCTCGGGTGTTCCACATGAGTAGAGGGGGTTCCTCGAAGTGGTTTTCCGTGGTTTCCCACTTCGTCTTCGGGCAAATGCCGGGATGGTACCTTCTTCAAGGCCACGGCCGCCTCCTTCCCTCTTCCTTGCCTATCCACCCCAATCTTCCCCTCCCTTCCCATCCCTCATGAGGCCCCTGTTCGCTTTGCAGGTGAGGCCGCCTGGGCGAGGTGCCAATCACACCTCTCCAGTTGTATCCACCCCGACCAGATGTTCCAAGCTCCAGGACACTTCCCGTAGAGGCGGTAGTGGTGAGTTCCCTCGCTGAGTCCGTGGGAGACACTAACCAAGAGAGTAAATCGACTAAAAAAAGATCGTTCCACAGACTAAACTTGTATGCAGCTGAATTGTTAGGTTAGATTTCGTCAGAAAGTTTCAACGTTCACCACTAGGTATCATTGCTATCTGATGGCGAAAGTTGGAACCCAAAGGGTGTCCGCTGGAAGCAGCTACAGACTCAGGCGAGCCGAACATGTCCTCGGACACTCCCGGCATTAAAAGCCATACGATAAATAAATAATTAATTCCCAACATAAAATGAGGATTATTTATATTTTTCAAATATTTAACATACAGAAAAGTGAGAATAATTTTCGTACTTGGCCTTGAGAATGGCAGCAAAGTGGTCGTCTCTTTTTTTGAACAAAGGAGCTGATGACCAAGGTGTCCCTACACCATAATCATGGACCAACAAGAACATGAGCTACGTGATTGTGTTGCACCAAAATAGGTGGATTTTTCAGGATTTGTTAACACCCATTAGTTGGGTACAAACGTGTTGACCAACTGAAAAACATTAAATTTCGAAGCAATGTTAATACTGTCTGTTGAGATCACCGTAATGTTAAAATTACTGTAAGCAATTTTCTATCTCAGTTTAGTTTAGTGTGACACCAATGGAAAGACGTGCATGGATCTGGTGGTGCCGTTCTGTTTAACGCCGGGAATTGATCCCTTATCATAACTGCTCCAGTATTTATATATCTTGGAGAGAAAATGCGTTACTTAAGAAATATAGTTTTTTTAAGAACGTTTCAAATAATCTCTACTTTTAGTATAAAACAAAGTCCCTGATTCTTGGATGTCTCGAAAAATCTCGAGAACCACAGGTTGGATTTTGATGCGGTTTTCACCATTCTGTAAAGGATATATCGAGGAAGGTTTCTGTAGAAAATAATTTATTTATGATCAAAGGAAGCCAAGCAGAAATGATTTCAGTGAAAAAGAAAAACTGGCGTCCGTGCGCTTTTAAGCTTTCGCTGGGCAAACCGTTAACAATATCAATATACTATAAGTGTAAGAATTGTTCTGCATGAAAAGTTCTATTAAAAAGTCCGCGAGAGCATATCTCTTACTTCATTCGCCCACTATAAGTGTTTTTACGTTTTCATTTCTTCCAACGATCTCCATTCAATTACTGAGGCGACAGTTTATGAGCTAGCTAGGGGCGAACCTATCACCCCAGTTACAGCTTAGCTAGCGGGCGAGCCTATTACCACAGATACAGCCAGCAGCAAACTGTCGAGTCGTGTTGAGTTAAGACTTCAGAGAAAGAGTGGTTGTGGCGAAGCTGGGGCAGGTTGCTAGTTGAATATAAAATAAGAACAAGTAGTTCCGTGAAGAACTATACAGCCTATTTTCATATATCCTAGTTATGTTAACAGCCACTATCAACATACAACATTTCAGTTTGATTGCTGTAATAGATTCGTAGTTATTGAGACCCGACTAAATATTTCGGATGGTTGCCATGTTGGATTTTATATATGTAGGGCCTAGAGTTAAGTACTGTTACATGAAGATTATTGTGTACGTGTAGCATTCAATCTTCAATCGCATGATTAGGACACAAGAAGTAACAAGGAGATTTTAAAATTTCGCACAGCTGCCATCTTGTGGTTATGGAAACAATTGGAATAAATTAGATGCCAGTGGATTAACATTCGTATAAGGATTTGCTGTACCAAGTTTCACTGCACTCAGATGGTTAAATTGCGAGAAACGTCCATGTGAATATTTATACTTCGCGTTGCCGCCATGTTGGATTTGTGATCACCAGGTTATTTAAAGTCCTATAGGTGAACTTAAGTTCATAGCCCCTATGAACATTAAAACATTCAGTTTGATTGCTATAATAGATTCGTAGATATTCAGAGCCGTCGAAATATTTCGGATGGTCGCCATGTAGGATTGTTAACTGTATAGGCCATAGAGTAATGTACCATTAAAGGAAAATTATTGCGTAGGTTCATTATTCAGACATTCACTTCGATCGCATGATTACGACACAAGAAATAAAAACTTAATTTTAAAATTCGCACAGCCGCCATCTTGAGGTTATGTAAACAATTGAACTAAATTAGATACCAGCGCATTACAATGTGTATAAACATTTCCGTACCATATTTCATTGCGTTTGGAACATTAAATCGCGAGAAAGGTCTATTTAAAATTTTCATATTCGCTTGGCCGCCATGTTCGTTTTGTAGTTAACCGGTTTTTGAAAGTCTTGTAGATGAACTTCCAGTAGTGCCCTTTATCTCTGTACAAAATTTCAGGGTGATACCGCTAATACTTTCAGAGATTTAGAATGCCGGTGAAATATTTCGCACATCCGCCATCTTGTGGTTAAGCAAACAATTGAACGAAGTTAGATGTCGGTGCATTACAATGTGTATAAACATATACTGTACCAAGTTTTATTGTGTTTGGTTGGTTAAATCGCGAGAAACGTGTATTTAAAAGTCGCAAATTTGCATGACCGCCATGTTGGTTTTGTAGTTTCCAGGTTTTCAAAAGTTACATAGGTGAACTTCTAGTAGTTCCCTTTATCCCCTTAAAAATTCCAGGGTGATATCGGGAATAGTTTCGGAGATATTGAATGCTGGTGAAATATTTCGCACAGCCGCCATATTGGATCGGTGAGACGTAACAAAATTTGAAGGGCTCGGCCGGGGTCGTCCGGAATCGTGCTATGAACTTACCTAGTTTCATTGATATCGCTCCAGCTGTTTAGATGTTATTAGGGACACACACACACACACACACACACACACACACACACACACACACGCACACACACACGGACAAAATGTGATCTCATAAGCCTATTTTTTTTTTCAAAATTAAAAATAGGCTAAAAAAGCTACTTGTGAATAGCCCACGATATGACAGGTGTCGCAATTCTGGTGGTGATTGTGTGGAAAAA
Organism: Meconema thalassinum; assembly: GCA_946902985.2. Lineage (NCBI taxonomy): Eukaryota > Metazoa > Arthropoda > Insecta > Orthoptera > Tettigoniidae > Meconema > Meconema thalassinum. The sequence continues at coordinate 331,807,427 of OX336388.2, forward strand.
TAGCTCAAACATTGCTGTATCTGGTATCAATAATATTTGTCATATGCGTATAGATGGGCCGGTCATTCGTGGCCGGTCGTAAGCGTGCGAGAAGCCTTCTTAAAGCCCGAGTAGAACACTGAGACCACTAATAATAATAATATCGTATGGCCTCGGGTGCCTGGTGCAAGCTTTGCTATTTGACACCCAGAGGGTAGCTTGCATGTCGAATTTCGTAGTTCCTTGACTATGAAAGTCAAGGAGGTTAGATGTAAGATATCTAATCTCCTTGAACACAATGGCGCTTTCTAGTAGAGAAATGAGGAACTTTGTGCTGGCGGAAACTCCCGAGATTAATTTTGCCATTATGAACTCGGCCTACTGAATTCAAATGGGTTCTTTGACATGCCAACATCGTATGACATGCGTATCGTATTTTTGCCGCCTTTCAAAAATCACTTACCACGGTCAGGGGCGAACCTGCAATCTTGGGGTTAGTAGACCGATACGCTATCCACTCACCCACCGTGGCAAGCTACTGAGACCACTGAATGTGCACATGCGCTATCAAGGACACTTTACTTGCATTGATCACGAAGGTATGAAGGCTCACTGAGCGTGGAGACACCACTGCGCACGTAATATGACCGGTCAAGAAGGAACGGCCCACTTATAACTATGTCTTCTTCTTATTTAACCCACGAGGATTGGCGCATGGGCATTATTGACCCGAGGCTTATATAATGCCCTACAGTATATTTTCTTTTTGATCAGCCCTCATTTCCTGTCGCTTACTGTACCTTCCTTCCTAGCCTTGAACTTAACCCTGAAAAAGAAACATGTCCATAGCTTTTTGAACACTCAAGTTATTTTTATATTATTTACGGTCGGGTCAGATTTACCAATGGTGCCAGTCCTCGCGTGACAAATTTCGGCTTACGTTAGTCGGAGGAATCTGTAAAAAATAAGGGGGAAAATATACCTATTTTGGTGCAGCACAATAAAATAGCTCATGTTCTTGTTGATCCATGTTTAGGGTCTAGGGACACCTTGGTAATCAGCTCCTTTGTTCAAAAAATCGAGATGACTGCTTTACCGCCACTACCGAGACCAATAATACGGTTACGAAATTATGGTCACTTTGAAAAAAATATAAATAAACCTCATTTTATATTGGGAATAGTTCATAGGAAAACACTAGGTGTAAAATCCCTCCCTATATTATTCTGCTAAGGTCCCATTCCAGTTTTGTACCGAAAATAAGGTCCCATTAACACCAACCTACACATATGGGGTACCTACAGGTTCAGCATAACCCAATGCGTAAGCGAAACGTACTCACTTACTCTTTAAATGCCTCACAATTAAATAAATACCTTAAAACATGTATATTTACAATGAAATAATGAAAGAATCCAACACGGTAACCATGGTAACAGAATCTCACAGGTCCATCTATTTCTGTAAGACGCAATGCAATTCCAATTATTACATTACGGTACTGTGAGGGGAGTGCGACAGGCCTCGGCAGCCGGCACAGTTCATATCCTTGCCGCTAGATGGGGGCTTCATTCATTCCATTCCTGACCCGGTCGGAGACTGGAAGCAGGCTGTGGATTTTCATTTTCACATTACTGTGAAAGTTTCCAGACTGTTATAAGGTTATCACTGAACCAAATTAAGCTGTAACATTCATCAATACATACAGTATAATGCGCTTAAGGAGGTCAAGGGGCACTCCAGAATTTTGTCACGCAATTTTCACGTGTGAGTGTGGTACGAAAGGTCTTTTTCACTCGACTATAAAGGGTCTCCGAAAACCAAGAAGGCCCTTAAATTAATAGTGTCTGTGATATTCCCAGAAAACTAACTTCACTCTGATATACCTATAAAGGAATGGCAAACCCCTAATCACTGCACCAGTAGCTGAATTGATAAAGTCTGATTATTCATACCAAGGATAAATCAGTCATAGCATTCATGATTGAGATTTTGCTAAGTGTACTCTTACCAACTAGAATATTCGCGGGCGAAGCCGCGACGGGTAATGCCAGTTACTTCATTAAAATCCGTACGACTAAGACAAAAAGGGGGTGACAGACTATGGGTCAAAATGACCCGGCGCCAGTCCTCGTGTTATATTATTTCACGCCATGTCTCAAGGGTTGAATACAGGGAAACGTAATTTCTGGACGGGCCTCGCACTTCCTTTGTCTGACTTTCCGACTCACTGCACTGCTCTGTCATTGTTCTGGTGAGTCATTCGGTAAGGAAGCCAACTTCATTTCTGCTTATGGACGATTGTTGAAAAAGAAATACCGTACCATTAATAAAATGACACATTTCTACAGGATGACGTGTGAACTTGGACAATATTTATTTCAAGAATCCAGGTATGCATTGAATGTAAACTGAGTCACGCGGTTGACATTTTAAACGTCTTCGGTCTTTATTTGGGCATGGAATGGACATTGAAACAGCAACAGACCTACATAGAGAAACAACTTTCTCGTCAAAATGTTAAAAGTCCGTGTTTCTTTTGAAATGATGGTTACTTCATTCAGTAAGACTTTGATTGACAAGATCTTCTTCGGTCCACATACCCCAGGCACCTAGCAGCCTAGCCGAGTGCGCTGGGACACATTTTACGACTGCAATTGTTAGATGTAATTTAAAAGATCCCAGATTCAAATTCCGGCGCTGACAATGCCCATCCTGAGTGTGGTTCTACTCTGGTTGTCTCTACACTCCCTCCAGGCTAATGCTGAGATGGTTCCTTATTGTACAGTATCTGTACCACTTGTACTCTTCCCAGCTAGTAAAATGTATTTCTGGGAGTTACTCCACAGACAACTACAACATCATTCAGTGTACAGAGAACAGCATCAGCCATCAAAGCCTCATACAATATCCCAAACGTAACAAATCTATCGACAAACACAACAATGCAACTATTCAATACGGCAGTGGCGCCAATCATAACATACGGCATAGAAATCGTCTGGGGGAAAACTCAAGATAGGGGACATGAAAAGATGAAGATGATGATAATTATTGTTTTAAGGGGCCTAACATCTAGGTTATCGGCCCCTAATGGTTTGGGTGATCGTGAAGATGATAATGAAAGGGAAACTATAACTAAAACTAACTACTAGCTTATATACTAGAAGAAGAAATGGAAAACAAAAGGAGAATAAGGCAAATAAAGGACAGGAGGAAAAGAATTGCCCTCAACCCTCGAAGAATGCGGATTGAGAGACTTACAGGCCGGACGTTTGTTTTAGACGATTGCCCTTGACCTTCAAGCCAACGGGTGAGCCTGTGCACAGTCACTCTCTCACCCTATCGCTTCACATTTGTCACCACCGATCTGATGTAATGGAATTCCAGGCTTGAGCACGTGGCAACACCGACTTGCAGACAGTACAGTCAACGTCGAAGTATTGTGTGACACGGAAGTACACGTTACGTATTTACGAACTGAACGTCATTATATTTGCCAATGACTGTACTTCAGTAGGAGTGTCAGACAGCTTTGTCAATCATCGGACCGCTTGGGGCAGCTGATAACAACACAGGTACTGCAGTAACTCGCCTCCAGGCTTCCATTAAGATTTTTCACTCGTCTAAAACAAACGTCCGGCCTGTAGAAGGAAGGAGAGTCATAAAAGGCAGTTAGGAAAGTGAAAGAGGAGCGAGTCCGCCCCACAGGTAATGGTTTTGGGGGAAAACCAGACTCAGCTCAGGAATCCCTCGGGGTCGCCAACTCTCGAACTCACCAGCCGTGAGCCCCTGAGGCTGTAGCAATATTTAGGGTGCACCAGAAGTGGTGGGGCTATATACACCCTGCCTCCTTGAGGGCCTTGAGCAGAAGGCAGGAGATAACAGGAAAAGAAAAAGAAGGCTGACCCCTCGCAAAAGGAGGGTATCAAAAAGATGAGACAAGGGCCGATTAAGGCGGGAAAGGAAGAGATTCCCTAGGCCTTGGATACCCTAATACCGTCGGGATCGGAAGAGAACAAGAGTTGACCAAGTGAGGTCGACAGGAAAGTAGACGGAGAGGAGCCCGGCACAAGTAAGTGGATGCAATGCCGGACTCATCTGGGGCCCCGTGGTCGCCAACCCACGTCCCACTAGATGTGAGCCCCTGGGGGGGGGGGGACATGAAAAGAATAGAATACTGTAGGTCAAGACGATGTTCATGAAAAGAATACTGGGAGAAACAGCGCCATCACGACTTGTATACGTCCTTATGAGGGAGACATATTTCATAGAAGACATCAAGCTGCACCATTGGTTACTATTCACAAGACCCTATCAGGAATTTAGCAATGTAAGAGAACATAAGAAGAAAGCAATAGGACTGGACTTTTACACCACAACAGCCATGATGGAACAAAAGAAGAAAGATTACCAAAACCAGAGACACGTCACAACAAGACTCGCAATACACCAACCATGTCCGGCTCCGTGACTAAATGGTTTGTGTGCTAGGCTGTGGCCAGAAATGCCCCGGGTTCGATTCCCATCAGGGATTTTAATCTCCTGGGGTTAGTTCCCGTGGCTCGGGGACTGGGTGTTTGTGATGTATTCATTATCACTTCCTCATTACGACGCGCAGGTCGCCCACGGGCCTGCACTAGGCCTCTCCGGAGGCCACACGATTATTATTAGTATTATTATTATTATTATCATCACAGAATATGCGTGAACAAGAGATTCCATGAGCCGATCGATGAGTGTGAATACTCGCTATGTGGGAAGATATGTGGAAAATACCACATTATAATATGTTCAAATAGAACAAAATCAATAACAGAATACAGTAAGGGCTGATGAATGTTACTATGTCTTGTATATTGATGCTCCACTTAGGAGTTATAAGGTGCGTTCAATAAGTAACGAGCCGGAGGCTGGAATGCGCAAACCGCTGACGACATCGGCTAATCGTGAGGTGTGTAACAAGGTTTGGTTCCGACCAGAACGTGGAAGGTGACAGCCCGTCGCTAGAGGGCACGCGTGCACGTCACGTGGCAATACAAAGCGAGCAGCAGTGTGCATCAATCGTCCAACCAAGACCAAGACAGTAGGCCATTCGACATGCTTCCTGGTGTGGTTGAAGACTCTGGGGCACCCATTGGGCACACACTTTGCGCAAGTGCAGTCGTTCCTTCATGATGGTGTGCACACTTCCGACGCTCGATCCGACCACGGCGGCTATGGCGTTCACTGTCACTCGGCGGTCCTGGGTAATGAGTGCATCAACCAGCTGGACGTTGTCATCGGTAATGCAGGGGGGTGCCCCAGTCCGGGCAAGATGGGAGATTTTTTAAGCTAAAAAAAATTGACATTTTTGAGCCTATCAAACGTCCACGAATTTCCTGAACTCGGCTCTTGTATATGATGGCTTAAAGAGGTTGGTGTAGACTGCAGGGTGGTATTTGAACTTGTTTACTATATTAAGTGGTTCGTTGTACAAGAGGCCTGTTTGCCATCCCTTGATGAATGCAGTACATTTGCATTTGTCTGTTGGCACAGGCTAGAGTAAAAGGTGGCTTTTCACAAATGTCTCAGTCTCACTCATGGCTGTGATTATATGGAAGCTACTGAGGTATGGGTGGTGCTGAGTAATGACATTCAGGGCACAGTCAGTGCCTGTGGATGCTGTGAAAGGTTCTACTCATAGGGTTAGTACTACTGTTCTGACTCAGTGAGGAAAGCAATGGCAAACTACCTCACTCCTCTTTTTGCCTAGTACGCCTCAATATAGCGCTGCCTTGAGTTTTTGTGGGTATCTACTCACATAACATAACGGCGGTACTGTTTGAGGATCCAACCAGCCTTCGGACTGACTACCTAACAGACAGACGTTGTACAAGATGAGTGTGTCTTATGCGACTTGAAAAACACTCGTTTGCTTCCATTGCGATGAAACTCGGAGCAGAGCTAAACCATGGTGTCTTTAATATTTGGCGCTAACCCGACACAGCTGTTCTCTGTTGTTGTTATTTGTAGAACAGAGAACTGTGTGTTTTGTGTTGCGACAGAACTCTGGCAACTTGTCAGACAAGTTGGTGCCTCCACAGGGTCCATGAATCAACGACGTCCAGCTCCGTGGATAAGGGCTTTGGCTTCATGGGCCTTAGGTTTGATTTCCGGCCGAACAATGTGATTTTTTACTATCTCTTAGTGCTAATATCCCTGGCTCGAGGTCTTGGTAGTTTGTGATATTCATCATAATTTCTTCACTTTTATGACGCGCACGTCGTCTCGAAATACTTGCACCAGGTCTCCCAGGAGGACACAATTCTCTTCAGTCAAAGATAAAATCAGGAAAGAGAAGAAAGATTGATCTGTGGCTCTTGGCGATTGTAAACAGTCGGGGTTGGTGACTTCGACATTGGTTGTTGTTGATTATTTTATGGGCTTTGCGACATCGTGGTCATGTAGCCTAGTGTGCTTGGGTGTGTGTAGAATTTGTCTGATAACCTGTGTCACTGTGATGTCTGTACTAGTGTGTGTATTTGTAATTGAGATATGATTTGGGTAGGACGCTGCCGTGGCCGTAAGTTAGGTACCATTTGCCTGGAGTATAAGTGGGAAACCACGGAAAACTAGTTCCAGGATGGCTGAGGTGGGAATCGAACTCGCCTCTTCTAAGTTTTGCCACATGAGGCTAAGTGTACCCCGTTCCGGACCTCAGACCAGAATTACATTTGCTCACCTCGTTGCGTAGTGGCTAGCATTGTTGGCTGTCACCATGGAGACCCGGGTTCGATTCCTGGGTGTGCCAAGAAATTTTATTCTGGTCTGAGGACTGGAACGGGATCCATTCAGCCTTGTGAGCACAACTGAGAAGAGGAAGGTTCGATTCCTACCTCAGCCATCTTGGAAGTGGTTTTCCGTGGTTTCACACTTCTTCTCCAGGCAAATGCCGGGATGGCTCCTAACTTAAGGCCACGGCCGCCTCCTTCCCAATCCTCATCTGCATTACAAATACTCACTACTACTACTACTACTACTACTACTACTACTACTACTACAGCTACCACATGTTATAAGACAAATTCTACTCACACCCAAGTACTTGGGGGGAAAGGGGAGGGTAAATGACCGTGATGTGGCAAAGCCCCGCGATTGATTTACAACAACAGAATTCTTGGCAGAGCCTGGCATCGAACTAGGGCCTCAACGGGGATAGCCAGGAATGCTAGCCACTACACAACAAGGCAGACTTCGACTTTGGGGAAGATCTTAATGACCTAAAGACCTCTTATGGTTTAACACTTTTTGTAAGTACAGTAGGTGGAAACCGACCAGACTTTCCCAACGACCGCGGACATTAGTCACTGCAAAATAATTTCAGGGGAGAAGCAGGTTTTTAGGAGGTGGGAAGGGCGACAAAGATCCAGAAATAGACTTCTAGTTGATACAAAATGAGGTCAAAATTGTTGCCCAATATACAAGCCTACTAACAAAATTCATTGCCTTACTTCTAACACAAATAATGTCTTCTAAATTAAAATTCACCTTTGACAACATCACTAGAACAAATTCCATACGGACCATCAAGATGAAACTTGGGCCCAAATAAATAAATAAGTAAATAAATAAATAAATAAATAAATAAATAAATAAATAAATAAATAAATAAATAAATAAATAAATAAGCGTCTTCGGTGGCGTAGTTGGTAGCATGCTGAGCTTCTATGCCCAAGATCGCACGTTCAAACCCGGCCGAAGTCGTCGGATTTTTTAAGAGCGTTAAAAATCCCTCAGTATGCCTTCCTTCGAAGGGAAAGTAAAGCCGGCGGTCCCATGTCATAGATTTATGGCATGCAAAATAAACTTCCACTAATTACACTCGTGTGAAGCTAAATTATAGGTTAGATTTTACTAACGCTCTTAGGTTCCAACGTTCGTCGCCAGGAGCTGACCGCGGTGGCATCTTGTAACCAAGTTCAGAACTAGTTGTCGTTGACGATGGCGTTTGGTAGCAAAAGTAGGAACTACTTGGAAATTGAATGTCTGCAGTCCTTGCTTGAATTAAAAACAGATAACACACACTAATACAGTCATCACAATTAACACCGGTTATCAGACAGATTCTACACACATCCATAGTACACGGGGCTACATGACCGCGTTGTCTCAGCCCCTAAACTGAGGAACCAACCAACCTAAATAAATACCTTAATTAATTAATACATAGTCGCCTCCGTAGCGTAGCGGTCAGCTGCCGCCCCGGAGGTCCTGGGTTCGATTCCCGGCTCTGCCACGAAATTTGAAAAAGTGGTATGAGGACTGGAACGGGGTCTACTCAGCCTCGGGTGTTCCAAATGAGTAGAGGGGGTTCGATTCCCACCTCAGCCATCCTCGAAGTGGTTTTCCGTGGTTTCCCACTTCGTCTTCGGGCAAATGCCGGGATGGTACCTTCTTCAAGGCCACGACCGCCTCCTTCCCTCTTCCTTGCCTATCCATCCTGACCTTCCATTACCTTCCCTCATGAGGCCCCTGTTCGCTTTGCAGGTGAGGCCGCCTGGGCGAGGTGCCAATCACACCTCACCAGTTGTATCCCCTCCGATTAGATGATCCCAGCTCCAGGACACTGCCTATAGAGGCGGTAGTGGTGAGTTCCCTCGCTGAGTCCGTGGGTTCCACCAACCTGGAGGGTAAACGACTAAAAGGAAGAGAAAAGAGAGAAGAATTAATTAATACATAATTTACAAACATAACGAAAGTTCCAATGTTGAATACCAGTGCCGGTAGATGGCACTACTATCACTGTGCTCTCTAACGGAGATATCTTTAACTTCTTTTCTGGGATACCGGGGATACCAGTTGAGTAAAAAAATACATATCACTTCTTAATCTTCTCGCAGTATAACATATCAGTTAATAGTTTATGGTTAAAGAGACGAGAAAGCTTCAGGAGCGTTATTTCAGTCTCCTTGAACATGAAGGTATCCGGGCGAGGCTCCTTCTAGACTCTAGAGCCTATAATCACCAGATAGCTTGCCACGGTGGGTGAGTGGATAGCGTGTCGGTCTACTAACCCCAAGATTGCAGGTTCGCTCCTGACCGTGGTAAGTGATTTTTGAAAGGCGGCAAAAATACGATACGCATGTCATACGATGTTGGCATGTCAAAGAACCCATTTGAATTCAGTAGGCCGAATTCATAATGGCAAAATTAATCTCGGGAGTTTCCGCCAAAACATTGTTCCTCATTTCTCTACTAGAAAGCGCTATAGTGTTCAAGGAGGTTAGATATCTGACATCTAACCTCCTTGACTTTCATAGTGATTAAAGGAACAACGAAATTCGGCAAGCAAGCTACCCTCTGGGTGTCAAATAACAAACCTTGCACTCGGCACCCGAGGCCATACGATATATTATTATTATTACCAGATGCTTCTGATTAGGAGTTAGGTAAGGTCCAGTGAATGGTTTCATTTGGGCTGGAAATCCCTATATAAGATCATACCACGGCTTTAAAATCCTTGGCAGAGGTGGGAATCGTATCCAGGACCTCAGGGGTGACTGCTCCACAACACCATGAGGCGAACAACTCATTTCCAAACTTACTGTAAAACAAAGCTCATGAAGGAAAGTTACATCTTGAAGCTACTTAGCTAAATCATGTATTGGAGCTCTATTAATATCTCTTGACATGATTCCATTCTTATTTTTATTTTGTCTGCAGATAAAATATATAATTGATGTTCATTTATCTGAGCGCTTTGACCCCTGACATCCCCCCTACACTTCGCCCGAGGCGTGGACCCAAGTATGGCCCACGTGTACAGGACATAGACAGCCATACCATGTGCTATTGCGACTCTAACGAGTCGATTCTGAACAATGGCAAATACTTTTATAAATTACAAACGCACATTGTAAAGATACAATAATGGATATGGAACATATTTATTCTTCAAATTGTGCAAAAGTCTATAAAGGATTTCCCACTTTTTTTTTGCAGGGAAGCACAAGATATCTGTTGATCGCAGAACTCACATTCGCATATCAGGTTGGGGTCATGGTAACCTTTACAATGACAAATAATGAAACTCTGTCAAACTTTCCGACGTTATTTCCCTTATGTATTTTTTTTCTGCAGCTCTCCAGATTTTTACATAAGTTTGTTTGTTCTCCAATGTCTTTGTCTGTATTTCATTACTTGAATCATGCACCTTATTTGTATTTTGCTTAACGCCATAAATGAAATTAAAGGAAAAAAAAACTTCGACGAGTAAGAAAAGAAAGTTATATTAATTTAAATAATGGAAAATTTGAACATTTATCTTTGTCCGTCACAGTGGTTTGTGCGTACCAGTGTACTAAATCTCTACTTAGTATAAAACTATGTCCCCGATTCTTGGATGTCACGGGTAATCTCGAGAACCACTGGATGGATTTTGATGCGGTTTTCATCATTCTATAAAGGATATCTTGAGGAAGGTTTCTGTAGAGAATAATTTATTTATGATCAAAGGAAGTCAAGCGGTAACGATTTCAGTGAGAAAGTAAAAAAAACCTGGCGTCCTTGCGCTTTTTAAGCTTAAGGTGAGAAAACCGATAAAAATATCAATATACTATGAGTGTAAGAATTGTTCAGCATGAAAAGTTCTACAAAAAAGTCCACGAGAGCATATCTCTATCTTCAATACATCGCCCACTAAAAGTGTTTTTACGTTTTAATTTCTTCCAACAATCACCATTCAATTACTGAGGTGACAGATTACTAGCTAGCTAAGGGTGAGCCTATCACCCCAGTTACAGCCTAGCTAGTGGGCGAGCCTATTACCCCAGATACAGCCAGCAGCCAACTGTCGAGTCGTGTTGTGTTAAGACTTCAGAGAAGAGTGGTTGTGTTTGGAGTTTCCCTGGAAGTACAACTCGGCTTTTCTTCATTTCGCCTGTGAACATTTCGTTCCGCAAAATACGTACACAGTGAATTTAAGATTGGACGGTAGGGTAATTTGCGTTTCATGCACCTCACCATTATTAAATTACGTCTGACAAGAATTCGTTGCACATGCATCTCCATGAAATATATTTAATAGTCCAGTCAGTGATTTTAACCCATCACGCCGAGATGTAAAATGGATATACGTCAAAGCACTTATCGCGTAACTTAATGCATTCATAACTGATCCCGGGCGAAGCCGGGTCGGGTTGCTAGTATAAATATAAATTCAAATCTTTAATATATCGTGGGCTTGGATGATGAAAGCACTAATCCCCTCCTTCCTCTTCATGCTTGTTTAGAAAAAATTCTTCACGAAATAAATAAATAAATAAATAAATAAATATATAAATAAATAAATAAATAAATAAATAAATAAATAAATGAACAAATTCCAGAAGATTGGAAGTCAGCCATCATACAACCTATACATAGGAAAGGTCCAAAATCTGATCCAAATAACTATAGTGGCATTTCACTTGTACCAGTGACTAATAAAATACTCTCGAAGCTACTGCTCAGCAGTGCAGAACCACAATTAGATCCGCAAATAGGGGAATATCAAGGTGGGTTTCGGAAGAACAGATCATGCATTGAGCAGATCTGGAATCTCAAAACTATTCTACAAATGACGCAACTGAGAAACAAAGCAACAACTACTGTATTACTTTTATAGACTTCAAGAAAGCTTATGATTACATTAACAGAGAATCCCTCATCAATGTTTTAAAAGAACTTGGCTTAGATTCGAAAACCACAAACATTATACAAGATATATTGACAAATACCTCATCTAAAAAGATGGTATATTGGCTTTCACGGCCGGTGAATTAAAACTCAGCAATTCTTCTAGGTTTGTGCCGTGTCTTGTGTGGGGTTTCGCCTAGGACACCAAGCTGGCTCATCGGCGGGCTCTTAGTGTCCCCGCCCGGATCCCCACAGGAGTGACGAACTGCGCGCCACCTCCCTTTATATTAGGTGCAACTGCACCACTTGACTGCGAAAACTAAAAGCTCAAGCAGCCTTAACCTCCCTATGAAGGAGGGGACACTAAGAGCCCGCCGATGAGCCAGCTTGGTGTCCTAGGCGAAACCCCACACAAGACACGGCACAAACCTAGAAGAATTGCTGAGTTTTACCTCATCTAAAGTTAGATCAATGGAGTTTTCTCTATATCTTTTGAAATAAAAACAGGTGTCAGACAGGGAGATGGGTTGTCGCCTTTACTTTTTGATTGTGCTCTTGAGAAGGTGATTAGAGAATGGAGAAAATCAGACGCGAAATGTATAAATTAGGCAAGTAAAAAAGATAATATCCTTTTAGATTGCTTGGCTTTCGCGGATAACATTGCTCTTATCACAGGCACACCAGAAAATGCCAAGATCCAAGTAGAAAACTTAATGGAGCAAGCAGGAAAAATAGGTTTACAAATCTCCTTCCCCAAGACAGAATTTATAACGAATGTTCAAGTTTCTCCTGATGTAATAATCATAAACCAAAACAAAATACACAAAGTTAACTCATTTAAGTATCTAGGTGAATGGATAACTATCAACAACAATGCAAAAACAGCTTAGAGGTCCGAGCAAAGAAAATGAACGCAGCATTTCAGATCACCAGAAATGTATACAAGAAGGGGGCATGGGACACTAAAATTAAAGATTACAATACAGTGGTCAGACTTGAAGCATTCTTTGGACCGAAAACATTCAAGTTAATGCGGAAAGGTGTCATAAACAAAATCATGCTCATGGAAAGAAGATTGGTTCGATGCATCCTTTGCCCAAGGACAACAGAAACAGACTAAACAGACCACGACCTAACAAGGAAATATACACCCATGTGGAGAACATGATTCATACCATGCGCAAACGACGAATGTCATTTTTTGGGCATTTAAATAGAATGAATAATGACAGGCTAACAAAACAAATTTTTAATAAAATTTTAAAACATAAAGTTCAACCAGCGTGGTTTACACCGACATTAAAGGATCTTAAGGAAGCCGACATTGACATTACAGATACATATAATAGGAATGTATTTTGGGACAAAATTCAAAAAGTGATCTTCAGGGAGGAACAAGAAACACAACGAAAGCAGTCACGTAACATTGAACAGCTCCGGAAACAGAGATCAGAGAGGATGAAGCGAATGTGGGCAGAGGGAAGAAAGACATGTGGCAAGATTTTAAGTAGTATATTGATTTTACGTGATTTGTAATAGGGCTATTGGATTAAATAAAATAAATAATTGAAAATGAAAATCCACAGCCTGCTTCCAGTCGACCGACCGGGTCAGGGAATGGAATTAATGAATTCCCCATCTAGCGGCGAGGATATGAACTGTGCCGGCTGCCGAAGCCTGTCGCACTCTCCTGGGGCAAGGATTAAATGAATGACAGAAGAAATGAAATGATAGTGGAGAGTGTTGCTGGAATGAAATTGTGACAGGGAAAACCGGAGTACCCGGAGAAAAAATTGGTTCGTGGTCCTCAGAAGACCCTAACGGAGAAAGAAAGAAGAAGAAAATTAAAAATATAAATATAAATAAATAAATAAACGAATAAGTAAACATATCTCACAGTATATATAAAAATGAATTGTTGTTCGTTAGTCTCGCTAAAACTCGAGAACGGCTGGACCGATTTGGCTAATTTTGGTCTTGAATTATTTGTGGAAGTCCAGAGAAGGTTTAAAAGTTGAATAAATATGAAAATTGTACCGCACGAGTAGATTCAACAAATGAGTGACGGCACGCGAATCGCTTAAACAAAGTCCCGTATGCGTTCATATACCGTTCATCCGATTGCTATGAAACTTTGGTTGTATTGTTGTGCACACTCCAGGCAAGGTTTCTCTCTTAGTAAATCCATATTATAATAGGTAGCGCACGAGTAGATTCAACATATGAGCGACGACGAGCGAAGCATTTTAACAAAGTCCCGTATGCGTTCATATACTATTCGTCTGATAGTGATGAAACTTGGGTGAAATTTTGTGTACACTTCAGGGAAGGTGTCTGGCTTAGTAAATCCACTTAACAATAGATAGCGCACGAGTAGCTTCAACAAATGAACGACGACGGGCGAAGCGTTTCAACAAAGTCCTGTATGCGTTCACATACCATTCGTCCGATAGCGATGAAACTTGGGTGAGAGGTTGTGTACACTACAGGAAGGGTTTCTTTCTTAGTAAATCCATGTCATGATAGGTAGCGCACGAGTAGATTCAACAAATGAGCGACGATGCGCGAAGCGTTTCAACAAAGTCCCGCTTGCGTTCATATACTATTCGTCTGATAGCGATGAAACTTGGGTGAGATGTTGTGTACACTTCAGGGAAGGTTTCTGGGATAGTAAATTCACTTTACAATATGTATCGCACAAGTAGATTAAACAAACGAGCGACGACGTGCGAAGAGTTTCAACATAGTCCCGTATACGTTCATATCCCATTCGTCTGATAGCGACTAAACTTGGGTGAGTTGTTGTGAACACTCCAGGGAAAGTTTCAGGCTTAGTTAATCCATTTTACAATAGATAGCGCTCAAGTAGATTCAACATTTGAGCGAAGGCGCGCGAAGCGTTTCAACAAAGTCCCGTATGCGTTCATATACCATCCATGCGATTGCAATGAAATTTGGAGAAATGTTGTTTCCACTCCCGGAAAGATTTCTGATATAGTAAATCCATTTTACAATATTGGTAGCGCACGAATAGATTCAATTAATGGGCGACATCGCGTGAATTCTTTCAACCAAGTCCCGTATGCGTTCATATAGCATTCATCCGATTATCATAAAACTTTGGGGAGTTGAGCAAAGTCCTGCGAAGGTGTATGAATTAGCAAATCCGTTTTTTAATGGGTGGCGCACAAGTAGATTCAACAAATGAGTGTCGTCGCGCGAATCGTTTAAGAGAAAACCCGTATGCGTTCATATGCCATTCATCTGATTGCGATGAAAATTTCATGAGTTGTTGTGTACACGCCAGGGAAGGTTTTCACTTAGTAAATCCATTTTACAATAGGTAGCGTACGAGTATATTCAACAAATGGGTGACGGCGCTCGAATAGTTTCAACAAAGTCCCGTATGCGTTCATATACCATTCATTTCATTGCGATGAAAATTTGGTGAGTTGTTGAGCACGCTCCCATGATTTTTTTGAGATAGTAAATCAATTTTACAATAGTTTAGAGGTGGTTAATGGAAAAAGAAAAACAATATTGGGTATCCAAAAGCACTTCAACATACTAAGTTACAATGCCAACACTTCCTTTGATTGGCATTGCAACGCATGCCGGGTACAGCTAGTAATTAGATAAATAAATAAATAAATAAATAAATAAGGAAATAAATGCATAAATAAATAAATGATTGGACAAATGATGAATGAATGAATAATTAAAGTCCAATATTGACTCTGCTATCAGGGAAAGGCGATTACGCCTATGTGCCCTTGATGCAATTTGCCTGTGCACATGACGGACTATAGCTGTGAGAATCTTTACTATGAGCTTTCTCCTCCTCTCATTTCATTGTAAATCAGGTTCGTGGCCAGGCATGAGCATTGATCAGATAAGGTCATTGACAAGCCTGTGGTGGGTGTAATTGGGGCAAGTGTCGGCCTTGGAGTGGGAATGCACGCACCTGAACCCAATACCAGGAACCATGAGACGCACTGCTCCCGTTAAAACAGTGTCAAGGGGAATAGCCGCGGGCACTCGCCTCCCATCTCCCAGAACTACAAGAGAATTCGCTCTTCCTAGCTCACAGAACTACAAGAGAACTCGCTCTTCCCAGTTCACAGAACTACAAGAGAATTCGCTCTTCCCAGTTCACAGAACTACAAGAGAATTCGCTCTTCCCATCTCCCAGAACTTCAAGAGAATTCGCTCTGCCCATCTCACAGAACTACAAGAGAATTCGCTCTTCCCAGCTTTTTTTTTTTTTAGCGTATGGCTTTTAGTGCCGGGAGTGTCCGAGGACATGTTCGGCTCGCCTGTTTTGTAGCTGCTTCGAGACGGACACCCAATGGGTGAGCTACAAGTACCGTTGGGGAGGGAAGGAGGGAAGTTGGAATGTAAGGACGAGGAGTTGGAAGGTAGCGGCTGTGGCCTATAGTTAGGGACCAACCCCGGCATTTGCCTGGAAGGAAGATGGGAAACCACAGAAGACCATTTTCAAGGTTGCCGGCGGGGGGATTCGAACCTCCTCGCCTCCCGGATGCGAGCGACTGCCATCAGTCATGCCGTAACCACCACGGCTAACTCACCCGGTTCTTCCCAGCTCACAGAACTACAAGAGAATTCGCTCTTCCCATCTCCCAGCACTTCAAGAGAATTCGCTCTTCCCAGCTCACAGAACTTCAAGAGAATTCGCTCTTCCCAGCTCACAGAACTACAAGAGAATTCGCTCTTCCCAGCTCACAGAACTACAAGAGAATTCGCTCTTCCCATCTCCCAGCACTTCAAGAGAATTCGCTCTTCCCAGCTCACAGAACTACAAGAGAATTCACTCTTCCCAGCACACAGAACTACAAGAGAATTCGCTCTTCCCATCTCCCAGCACTTCAAGAGAATTCTCTCTTCCCAGCTCACAGAACTACAAGAGAATTCGCTCTTCCCATCTCCCAGAACTTCAATAGAATTCGTGAAGGAACACCTTCCCAGCTCACAGAACTACAAGAGAATTCGCTCTTCCCAGCTCATAGAACTACAAGAGAATTCGCTCTTCCCAGCTCACAGAACTACAAGAGAATTCGCTCTTCCCAGTTCACAGAACTACAAGAGAATTCGCTCTTCCCAGTTCACAGAACTACAAGAGAATTCGCTCTTCCCAGCTCACAGAACTACAAGAGAATTCGCTTTTCCCAGTTCACAGAACTACAAGAGAATTCGCGAAGGAACGTTCTTCCCAGCTCACAGAACTACAAGAGATTTCGCGAAGGAACGTTCTTCCCAGCTCACAGAACTACATGAGAATTCGCGATGGAATACTCTCCTCAGCTCACAGAACTACATGAGAATTCGCGAAGGAATACTCTCCTCAGCTCACAGAACTACATGAGAATTCGCGAAGGAATACTCTCCTCAGCTCACAGAACTACAAGAGAATTCGCGAAGGAACGCTATTCCCAGCTCCCAGGATTTAGAGAATTTGCAAATGAACGCTCTTCCCGGTTCACAGAACTACAAGAGAATTCGCGAAGGAATACTCTTCTCAGCTCACAGAACTACATGAAAATTCGTGAAGGAATAATCTTTATTTTATTGTTATGGGTACTTTAAATGTTTTTAACAATAATAATCTTAATATCGTACGGCCTCGGGTGCAACCTTTGTTATTTGACGCACAAAGGGCAGCCTGCATGTCGAATTTTGTTGTTCCTTGGGACGCTATGCAAGTCAAGGAGACTAGATATGTAAGCTACTTAACACTGTAGCGCTTTCTAGTGGAGAAAGGAGGAACTTTCTTTGTGTTGGCGGAAAACCCCGACATTAATTTTGCCATTATGAACACGGCCTACTGAATTCAAAAGGGTTGGTTGGTTCTTCAGATTAGGGGCTGTGACAACGCGGTCATGTACTTTGGGTGTATGTAGAATCTGTCTGATGACCGGTGTTAATTGTGATGGCTGTATTGGTGTGTGTTATCTGTGATTCAGGTTGAAGGACTGCAGCAAACGATTCATTTTTGCAAGTAGTTCCTACTTTTGCTACCAAATACTACGGTCCACGACACCTAGCTGCGGACGTGGCTAGTAAATGCCATCGCATCAGCACCTGGTGGCGAACGTTGGAACTAATAGAGCGTTATCAAACTAACGTACAAATATTCGCTTCCGCAAGTGTAGTTAGTGGAAGGTTCTTTGACATGCCATAAATCTATAACATGGGCCCACCGGCTTTACTTCCCCTGCGAAGGAAGGCATACTGAGGGATTTTTAACGCTCTTAAAAATCCGACGACTTTGGCCGGGTTTGAACCCGTGACCTTGAGCATAGAAGCTCAGCATGTTACCAACTATGCCACCGAAGCCGCCAAATGGGTTCTGTAACATGCCAACAACGTATAACGTGCGTTCCGTGATTTTTGTCGCCTTTCAAAAATGACTTACCACGGCCAGGAGCGAATTTGCAGGAGCGTGGTTGGTAGTCTGACACGATAACCACTCACCCACCGTGGCAAGTCTTAACGATTACGCTCTTAAAATGAGGATTCTGCTGAATGGTCGCCTCTTTGCACTCGACAAGTGCATGTGTGAATAATGTGAATGAACTTGCTGGCCCAGCGTTGACCGATAACCTCACTATCTCTAATGGTGGCAGAAATACACTCACTTAGCATACCTTGACATTGCAGAATAATCTTTTAGAGAATCCCACCACGTGACAGAAGCACTGCAAGGTTCGATGAAACTAGTAAGATAATGAAGTAAACTGCAAGACAAGTGTAGAAACAGTTACACTGACGTGATCAAGTGATCAAATGAGCAGTTTTTTGTGACATTTACAGCAGAGGGCAACAGGCTATAATACGTCCAGACACTCTTGGGCCCATTGCCAGCACGTGGCGCCGAACCAAAGGCCGTAAAACAGTTTTTATCATTTCAAATGATCTTGTCGACTTCATCGTTATGCTTAGGTCTACCGTTATGCGTCACGGTTACGGCGTGTATGACGTCATCATGTTGTTCAGTGCATATGCACCGAGACTGAGTTTACTCCTGGGGTCTGGCGTTATGCGAACGGAGACGGCGAGTGCGTGACGTCATGTAGCAGAGTGCACCTCCCGCTCTCCGTTCTACGCGTGGGAAGCCTAAGTTAAAGGGCAATGGAGTCAGTTGAGTCTGACTTTACTCCTGGGGTCTGGCGTTATGCGATACGGAGACGGCGAGTGTGTAAAGTCATGCAGCAGAGTGCAAAGAGTCCTGGGCGAGAAGCCCTCCTGAGCCTTTCTAACATGTGTAGCATTTGTAGCATGCGTCATTTGAAATGATATAAAGTCTAGTCTCTCTGACTGTATCTTTTTTTTATTCTTCCGCCCGTTGCGTAGTAACTAGCATTCTTGGCTGTGACCACGGAGGTCCAGTTTTGAACCACAGCTCTACTTTTTTCTTCTTAGTCGTTTTACCCTCCAGGGTTGGCTTTTCCCTCGGACTCAGCGAGGGATCCCACCTTTACCGCCGCCAGGGCAGTGTCCTGGAGCTTGACATCGAGTCGGGAGATACAACTGGGGAGGCGGGACGAGCACCTCGCCCAGGCGGTCTCACCTGCAAAGCGAACAGGGGCCTTATGAGGGATGGGAAGGGATGGGAAGATTGGGAGGGATAAGGCAAGGAAGAGGGAAGAAGGTGGCCGTGGCCTTACGTTAGGTTCAATCCCGGCATTTGCCTGGAAACGAAGTGGGAAACCACTGAAAACCACTTCGAGGATGACTGAGGTGGGAATTGAACCCCCCTCTACTTATTTGGACCACCCGAGGCTGAGTGGACCCCGTTCCAGTCCTCATACCACTTTTCAAATTTCGTGGCAGAGCCGGGAATCGAACCGTGGACCTCCGTGGTGGCAGCTAAGGACGCTAACCACTACACCACGTAGGCGACCCCGGCTCTGCTAAGAAATTTAATTCTGATCTGCGACCTGAAACGGGGTACACTTCGCCTCGTGAGACAAAACTGAGAAGAGGCGGGTTCGATTCCCATCTCAGCCATCCTCGAAGTGGTTTTCCGTGGTTTCCCACGTCTACTCCACGCAAATGTCGCGATGATACCTAACGTAAGGCCACGGCCGCTTCCTACCCAAATCCTACCTCAATTACAAAGACATAGGCCTACACACATTCGTACATACATCACAGTATGATAATAATAATAATAATAATAATAATAATAATAATAATAATAATAATATCGTATGGCCTCGGATGCCGGGTGCAAGCTTTGTAATTTGACACCCAGAGGGTAGCTTGCATGTCGAATTTCGTTGTTCTTTGAAGCACTATGAAAGTCAAGGAGATTATATATCTAAGCTCCTTGAACACTATAGCGCTTTCTAGTAGAGAAATGAGGAACTTTGTGTTGGCGGAAACTCCCGAGATTAATCTTGCCATTATGAACACGGCCTACTGAATTCAAATGGGTTCTTTGACATGCCAACATCGTATGACATGCGTGTCGTATTTTTGCCGCCTTTCAGTAATCACTTTCCACGGCCAGGAGCGAACCTGCCATCTTGGGGTTAGTAGACCGACACGCTATCCACTCACCCACCGTGGCAAGCTCATACATCACAGTGACTCAGGTTAGCTGACATATTCTACATACACCCAGTAACGGGGCTAAAAAAAAAAGCTACAAAATCAATCAACAACAATATTTTTATTTGAAAGGAAATTCGTTTGTCTTTTCCTAGAGCTGTAGCTATCTATAGTACAGTAATTGAATCGGCCGTAGCTGAAAAGTATTAAGTGAGCTTTCACTACTTTTTAGGATACAAATAAAACGTCATTGATTGAACAGAACTTAACAAACACACTATATTAGTCATCTATGTTGTGAAGGAACTATTCAGGTTATATTTGTGTGAGCGGAATGTTAATTTTAATTTAATAAACATATTTTTCTAATCAATGTTGGAAACGTGAATTAATGCCTTTCAGCTCAGAGGTCAGTTTAGTGCGGTGTAAAGCCGTCCAGAATGATATTTCACGTGATATTTTATTTTAAAATGGATTTGTAACATAAAACTCCTGTACAAATGTAATTTACAATAGCACTGTAACACGCGGGAATCTTGCAGTGCAGCCAACATTAAGTACGGAATACGGCGCTGAAAGGCAGCAAGTCGTTGACTTAATGCTTTTCTCCTCTGATCGCACTACATGTAGCAGTGGTTTCTGGCTTAAACCCACAAAACAAATTGCTTTGTGATGGATTTTGCCTTGCCTGGGAGCTTCCGTGCCTTTTCTTCTGATGACAATTTTTTGTGTGTAGCTTAAACAGAAGGCTGACTTAATTCTTTCCTATTTCGTTCCAAGGCCCTTGGGTCAATACTTCAGAATACTAATTCTTTAAAAATTACCCTTTTTGACTTAACGCTTTTCTGCTCCGACCGATTCAATTGAATGATGATGCATAAAACTCGAGTAGTGTCTGTCTGCTACTCTTTAATGCAGAAACTACTCTACCGAATTAGCTGAAATTTTGTATAAACATACTGTGGTTTATATACCAGGGAAAATCATAGGAATGTTTCATTGTTGTTGCTTATTTTAGGGCTGTGACATCTTGGTCATATAAGTCCGTGGGTTGAATTTGTGTGATAACCTGTGTTATTGTGATAGCTGTACTAGTGTGTGTATGTGTAAATTGAGGATAGGATTGAGAAGGAGGCGGCCGTGGCCTTATGTTAGGAACCATCCCAGCATTTGCCTGGAGTGTAGAAGCACGGAAATCCTCTTCCCAGGATGGCAGAGGAGGTTATTTAACCCATATCTTCTCACATGTACCTCACGAGGCTCAGTGTACTCCGTTCCAGCCCTCAGATCAGAACTAAATTTCTTGGCAGAGCCATTCGGAAATCCCCCCAGGGGCTCACATCTACTGGGACGTGGATTGGCGACCACGGAACCCCAGCTGAGTCCGGCATAGCTTCCATTTACTGCCGGGCTCCTCTCCGTCGTCTTTCCTGTCAACCACTCTTGGTCAACTCCTGTTCCCTTCCGACCCCGACGGTATTAGGGTATCCGAGGCCTAGGGAGTCTTTTCCTTTCCCGCCTTAATTGGCCCATGTCTCATCTTTCCTGATACCCTCCTTCTGCGAGGGGTCAGCCTTCTTTTTCTTTTCTTATCTCCTGCCTTCTGCTCAAGGCCCTCAAGGAAGCAGGGTGTATGTAGCCCCACCACTTCTGGTGCACCCTGGATATTGCTGAACTCTCAGAGGCTCACGGCTGGTGAGTTGGAGAGTTGGCGATCCAGAGGGATTCCTGAGCTGGGTCCGTTTTTTCCTTTTTCCACTGACTTTGGGGTGGGCTCTCCCCCCTTTTTATTTTCTATCTGCCTTTCATGGCTCTTCTTCCTTCCAAATTCCTCAATCCTCATTCTTCGAGGCTCGAGGGCATTTCTTTTCTTCCTGTCCTTTATTTGCCTTATCCTTTATTTGTTTACCATTTCTTCTTCTAGTATGTAAGTCTGTAGTTAGTATTAGTTATAGTTTTCATTCTCATCTCATCTTTCACTAAACCATTAACAGGCTGAGGACTGGAGTTTCACGCTGCAAGAACACTCTCAAGAAATGGAACATGCTCTTCAACAATGATGAGGTCTGCGATTGCAGCATGATACAAGATCCAGAACACCTGCTGATTCAGTGGCGATTTCTCCATGTAGGACATGAGGATCATCCTACAGTCAGCTCTGAGCTGTAACTCTTTTAAAAATATAAATTAATTGTTTTGTAAAATAGTCTTTGGGGCTACCTTGCGCGCCCTCTCGATAAACTCTGTCTCACTGTCAATGTCAGTACTTACAAGTAGTTCTACATTTCACCCCTAGATGGGTGAAGTGTGACCTTCACCGCCCGGAGTAGAAAGCTGAGGAAGGAAGCATTGCATCTTAAAGCACGTGTTTATAGCTTTAGAAATGTTTGGGGAGCCCTTGAGGGGGAAGGGGCAGGTTTGGCCTGCTTAATGGGCGCTCTGAGGACGTCTGCTGAGATCCTAAAGTCTCGCTATTGGTTGACTTTAAACCAACACTACGGGCTTATTGGTTACGATTTCGCGCGGATAAATGGATAGACTGTTTTCAGCGTGTGCACATCTTTGGAGTGGTATTCGATTGTATTGTATAATAGTGCTGTGCGACTGAATAATTAATATTTGACTGAGTCTTAAGCTCAGTTATAGTAATTATCTTAGGTCCATAAGTAGCCTATCTCATTACGTCCTATAACCTCGATGTTAGGCCCCTTAAAACAACAATTATCATCATCATCATCATTACGTCCTACACATTCTAAAATCAGGATTCGCCACTGTGGTGATCTGCTCCTTGGTGGAGGACATATGTTCAAAAGACGATCTTATGTTTGCAAATACTAATGCTGTAACTGTTGCTACACTGAGTCCGGGAATGTTCTCCGCAGCGCCTACATGCGTCTGCGAGAGCTAGCTACAGCAGTTACGTTGGTAGCACGGCTGCCGCTTGCATCATAACTAATAAACAGTAAACTCTGTACTTACCACAGCCATTCATAACATATGCTGGGACCATTCACAGTACATCACTCTTTTTCCGTAATCAGTTTGTTTTAATTCATGAACCACTGTAACATTATAAAGCAACAACTGAAGCTTGCCTCTTACAGCTTTATGTGCTGTCGACTTAAGAGATTCCTGTTTGTTGAGCTAATTTTCGTGTTGATTTACTTGGACTACGCTGCATTATATCGGAGATTTCATCAAGTTTTTCGTCTGTTAAAAGCGTAGGGCTGCCTGTTCCCGGTGCATCGTGAACTGAGCCAGTCACACGAAATTTACTTACCAAATCCCGAACGGTATCACGGTTTGGACACTTTGAATTAGGAAACCGAGCCTGAAATCTTAATTTTACATTTTCTGTAAACCGATCGCCTTCGCGAAAAACGTATTCCATCAAAAAAAAAACTCTCTTCAATAGTAAACCTTACCGCCTGTATACTGTTGCACTCTTCCAATAATCTATCTGAACGCTCGCTTACTGCAATACACACTGAAGACATGCAGGCTCGCTCGCTTATCGCAATACACACTGACAGCCCACACGCGGGAGTTCCCCTTTCAAGGACACAGTGCAGTGCAGCCAACTAAACTTATGACTCAACCCCTCGCAGCTGCACGTACCCACTGCGGAGAACATTCTCGGGCGCCATGTACTTACTGGAAAAATGTAATTTGATTCGGACACAGAAAATAAATAAATAAATAAATACCTAAACCATTAAGGGCCGATAATTTACAGAGGTGTGCAAATAATTAGACTCAAATGAAGAATTTAAATAAATCTCAATTTAGTATTCAAAATGACTTTATGTTTGACCCTGACTATTATATGTCAGAAAACTGTATCAAGGTGATGGTCATTATGACACTATTTTTCATTATGAAACAGTTTCTCCCACCAATCAGAGCTCAAGAAACAGTTGTTTGACCAATCAGGTGAGGATAGCAACGCATCTGCGCTGAGTTCCAAGGCCTTCTAATTTAAATTTCACTGCCTGGCCTAGTGTCATAGTGGGGCAATCGAGGAGGCCATGGTCAAATACAAGGCATTCTGTGCGTCTCATGCGCTCTGTTCAGTACATAAAACTGGCGAAATCCCGACAGATATTTATGAATATTTATGTTCGAACATAAAATAGTTATAATAATTATCGTCGAACATAAACAGTCGTATGCAACTCGCCTATAATGGTAATTAAGACACTCATATGAAAATTGCCATTATAGGCCATTATAGGCGAGTTGCATAATGCACTATTATTGACCAACTGCTCACATCTGTTATCGCCCTACTGAGTAATGTTTTCTCCCCTATAAACTTACAACTTTTCCCATAAGGAAATGCGTCTGTAAATTTTCGGAATGGGAGATTCTGAGGAATACCTACGCTGGGTCCGTCTTCTCTTTTATCATTGACTTTGGAATGTACCCTCTTATCCACGTGATTGCATCCATGGTCTACACATCTTTGAACAGTCCAAGAGTGGACCATCAGTAATAAGACACTTGCTCTAAATTCACATGAAATCTAGAATACAGCAATCCAAACAACCTGCGTGCCATTCTGCATTATCAAGGCTCCTATTGTAGTGGAAATTCTAAAAATCATTTCACCAACAGTTCCTTAAAAGAAAATGTAGTTTAGACCATTGGTTAAACATTTGAAATAATTTCAGTATCTTGCAAAAGATTTTTACTGCATTAAGTTATGAAAAGGAAAAATGAAATGTTGGAAAATGGAGGTTGCTTTTCAATACACAAAAAATGTTTATAACAAGCAATGTGTGTCATGGAATAGTAAAATTCGCCATTACTTAACAGTGATTAAACCGGAAGCTCTTTATGCTTCCGAAACGCCCAATTTTCAACTTAAAACATTAAAGGAACAATTAGAGATTAGGGAAAGGATAATTATGCGAGAGATTTTGGGACCCAGAATTAAAAATAGCATACACTATACCAAACCCAACTCTGAAATATATAGGAAAATTTCTGAACTTACCGATACCATGAGAATGAGACGAATTCAATTTTTGAGCCATTTGGAAAGAATGAATCTCACGAGACTTACTTACCGAATCCACAAATTTCTGCAGAAGAAACGTACAAGACCAAAGTGGTACAAACAGGTGGAGAGGGACCCAGGTGGAGATGGGATCGCCAGATCTGATGAATAGAAATGTAATCAGGAATATTGTTCACACAAGGGGATTTGAGGAAGACCAGAAGAAACCAACACGACGTGCATGGTCGGAGGAACAGAAACTACAACAATCCATGCATATGAAGGGCTTTTGGGCAAGGAGGAAGGCTCTACTTACGTTGATTCCGCGTGGTTTTAAGTGACCCATCCGCTTGAAGAAGAAGAAGAAGAAGAAGAAGAAGAAGAAGAAGAAGAAGAAATGTTGGAAAATTCGAATAATTTATACACCTCTGTAGAAGTTAGGCCCATTAAAACAACAATTGTCAACATCATTCATTCGGGAATCGAACCCGGATCCCAGGGGTGACATCCAAGAAGGCTAGACACTAATCCACGAGATAGTCCACATTTTTCTTGTCGGTGAGATGGGAAATCGCGGAAAATCATTTCAAGTATGTATGGTTGAGGAATTTGAATTCACCTGTCTGCCGAGTGCACGGGATTACCGATTGGACTCGGGTCTGGTCTGCAGCGATCAGCTTGTTAATGAGACTCTGGTGTACGTGCTGACATTCACGTCCCAGTGGCTAATAATGTACAGCACGTGATTTCAATGCCCTGAGGCTACAGACACATTGAGTTGAGGCATTAAACTCTCATTACCCGTTGATGGTAATGGCCGAAGGAAATGTTAGCTTTTCCTGTTGGCAGAGCGGAAAATCATTTCAAATATGTACGAGTATGATTGGGGAATGTCGCCTCCATCTCAGCCATCCTCGAAGTGGTTTCCCACTTCGTCTCCAGGCAAATGACGGCAGTAACGTGAGGCCACGGCCGCCTCCTTCCCTCTTCCTTGCCTAACCCTCCCAGTAGAAATGCAATACTTACAGCACATTAAAAAGAATGCCATAATAGATGCACTCGTGGGTTCTCGGAATGACAAACCAATAGGGGTTTGATTTTATGGTCTCGAGACGCATTTCCTCCTAACAACAAAGTATGGCGATCTTTGGAGATTTAAAAGCCGGGGGTCCTCTTTTCTCGTATTGACAGAAATGCTTGCAGCTTTCTTTATTTTTTTTCTGCTTGACTTCTTATGGTTCTCCGAGTTGATTCCGATATTCCTGTAGTTCTGACAATGTCCACAGTGGGCTCATTGCATTCATATCGCTTTATAACTTTCAGCTTTTCTTGAATGGTTATAGTTTCCTTTGCTTTTTGTTACTGGAAGCATTTGAATTACACTTTCTTTTATCCATAACGTTTTTAAAAACAATAAAACACAGCTTTTAACTCAATAACAGCGCTGTACACTAGATCACGAAATCGTCCCACAGTGTGACTGTGAATCCGCAACATAGATTGTACCTAATTATGCTTTATTTTATACAATCATCCTTATATGAGGCACGTCCAGAAAGTAAGTTCCGTTTGGTAATAAAATTAAATTATGTACAGATACAGAAAAAATATTTATTGCACAACATTCTACACCTCTTAAACTACTTTTCCACATAACTGCCGAACTTTTGCAGGCATTTGTCATAGCGTGGCACAATTTTTTGGATACCTTCTTCATAGAAGTTTGCCGCCGACCGTAAACGGGAGTGAAGACTCCCCTGTAAGATATCCTACCGTTTGGCCACCACTGTTAGGCAAATTGCGTGCTTACCAGGAGAACTGCGTATGTTTAGGAGTTCTCCTGACCACATACGCAATTTGCCTAACATTGGTGGCCAAACGGTAAGATATCTTACAGGGGAGTCTTCACTCTCGTTTACGGTCGGCGGCAAACTTCTATGAAGAAGGTATCCAAAAACTTGTGCCACGCTATGACAAATGCCTGCAAAAGTTCGGCAGTTATGTGGAAAAGTAGTTTAAGAGGTGTAGAATGTTGTGCAATAAATAATTTTTCTGTATCTGTGAAAATCCACAGCCTGCTTCCAGTCTCCGACCGGGTCAGGAATGGAATGAATGAAGCCCCCTTCTAGCGGCGAGGATATGAACTGTGCCGGCTGCCGAGGCCTGACGCACTCCTCTGGGGCAATGATAAAAATGAATGACAGATGAAATGAAATGATAGTGGAGAGTGTTGCTGGAATGAAATTTTGACAGGGAAACCGGAGTACCCGGAGAAAAACCTGCCTGCCTCCGTTTTGTCCAGCACTGATCTCACATGGAGTGACCGGGATTTGAACCACTGACCCAGTGGTGAGAGGCCGGCGTGCTGCCGCCTAAGCAACGGAGGCTTTCTGTATCTGCACACAATTCAATTTTATTACCAAACGGAACTTACTTTCTGGACGTGCCTCGTATACTATTTCAGTAGTATAGCTCCCTCTTGCGGCGCTCACAAGCGACCGACCGTGACAAATGAGCATTCAAATGAAAGAGAATAGACATTAGCAGTGACGAATTGCACTCTAATTTCATAAATATCTATAATTTCTTAAAAAAAAACGACTTAAAAATGGACGAAGTGTGCGATTTGCAGATTCTGTTGCAGGAAAATACGCTCCATAATAATTGCTGTCCACTTTACATTTTGGCCACGGTGACGCCTGTTTCATGTCATTTTAACATTCTGAGGTCTTTCCTTTATCATTTTGCATGGATTTCAGAAACAGTAAATTAAAGGATTGAGCACCGTACTCAAATCGTATAATTTCATAAATATCGAATAACCGGTGAGAGTTACAGCTAAGCTGTCAATCAATGGACTCTGCACACAAATGACATTAGCAGTGACGAATTGCATTCTAATCTCATAAATATAAATTTTAGTAAGAAGTGGGCGATTTGCAAATACTATTGCTGTAGGAAAATACGCGACATCATTGCTGTTCAGTTCGCATTTTGGCCGTAGAGGCGCCTGGTTCATGTCCAAACTATACATGCGAGATTTCTCGCACGGGTCCTCTAGTTATGTAAATATTTTAAATATCGCGATATAATGAAAACGCGTAAAGTGAGAACGCGTATAACGAGGGATGACTGTGTAGTAGAAATGCCGCCTCTGTAAGTGATTTAAGTTAGAACAGATTGTTACTAATTGTTACTGCATAGCCCATTGTGCCGAGAATTAAACCAAATAGTGGGTCGCAGTACAGCGTTTAACTCTGGAAACTGGTCCCGTGTGAAGCCAGGGCGGGTGAGTAGTAAATATAACAAAATGCATGTGAACCACCCCTGAGAGTGGCTGGCCTCAGTTTAGCCGGTGAGACGGATGTGGTCGGATCAATTTGGAACAATGGAGACTGTAAAGGTTAGTAGTTTGGATCCAGGGTGAATCAGTTTGGATCGAGGACATCGTGAGTCTTCTCTTTACGTCAGCCTTGCACACACATTACCTGTTGGTTCATTACTTTTAATTTATTGTGTGGTACAAGGCCTCATTACCTGACCGGCTCCAACTCATTCGGTCTTATTGATGGCTGCAGATGTCGCTACTTTAATGAGAGCTCACTTCATATTTCAACTGGGAAATAAGCAGCGGTGGGGAGATCTTGTTGTAGTTAATTCAATTGAATCGGCCCGAGCTGAAAAGTTTTAAACCAGTTTTCACTTCTTTTCAGGAGACAGATAGGCTAAAACGTCATTGATAGAACAGAACTTAACAAACACACTATATTAGTCATCTATGTTGTGAAGCAACTATTCAGGTTATATTTGTGTTAGCGGAATATCAATTTCAATTTAATAAACATATTTTTCTAAGCAATTTTGCAAACGTGACTTAATGCCTTTCAGCTTCGTGGTCAGTTTAGTGCAACATAAAGTCACCCAGAATGAATATCTCACATGATATTTTATCGTAAAATGGATTTGTAACATAAAAACCACCTAACCCCTGTACAAATGTAATTTACAATAGCACAGTAACACGCGGGAATCTTGCAGTGTGGCCAACATTAAGTACGGAATACTGCGCAGAAAGGCAGCATCCTCTGATCGCACTACATGTAGCAGTGGTTTCTGGCTTAAACCCACAAAACAAATTGCTTTGTGATGGATTTTGCCTTGTCAGTGAGCTTCCGTGCTTTTTCTCGTGCTGGTTAGATGAAAATGTTTTGTGCTGGTTGGTTCCTCAGTTTAGGGGCTGCGACAACGCGGTCATGTAGCCCCGTGTACTTTGGGTGTGTGTAGAATCTGTCTGATAACCGGTGTTAATTGCGGTGGCTGTATTAGTGTGTGTTTCTGTTTTCAATTCAAGTAAGGACTGCAGACATTGATTTTTTCCAAGTAGTTCCTACTTTTGCCGACAAACACCACCGTCAACGACTACTAGTTCAGAACTTGGTTACCAGACGCCACCGCAGTCGGCACCTGGCGACGAACACAGGAAACTAAGAGCGTTTGCTTAACTATAATTTAGCTTTACACAGATGTAGCTAACAGAGAAAGCTGATTTAATTCTTTCTAAGGCCCTTGGGTGAAAACTTCAGAATACTAATTCTTAAAAAAATGACCATGTTTATACTATTTTCAATTTTGAAAAAAATAGGCTTATGAGATCACCTCTTGTCCGTGTGTCTGTGTGTGCGTGCGTGTGTGTGTGTGTGTGTGAGGTGTGTGTGTGTGTGTTTTCTAATAACTTCTATACGGCTAGGGCGATTTCAATGAAACTCGGTAAGTTCATAGCACTACACCGGGCGACCCCGACCATGCCCTTCAAATTTTGTTACGTCTCACCAATCCAGCATGGCGGCTGTGCGAAATATTTCACCAGCATTCAATATCTCCGAAACTATTCCCGATATCACCCTGGAATATATTACGGTGATAAAGGGAACTACTAGAAGTTCACCTATGTGACTATTGAAAAACTGGTAAGCCTAACTACAAAACCAACGTGGCGGCCACGCGAATTTGCGACTTTTAAATAGACGTTTCTCGCGATTTATCCAACCAAACGCAATAAAACTTGGTACAGTATATGTTTATACACATTGTAATGCACCGACATTAAACTTCGTTCAATTGTTTACATAACCACAATATGGCGGATGTGCGAAATATTTCACCGGCATTCTATATCTCTGAAACTATTAGCGGTATCACCCTGAAATTTTGTACGGAGATAAAGGGCACTACTGGAAGTTCATCTATAAGACTTTCAAAAACCGGTTAACTACAAAACGAACATGGCGGCCAAGCGAATTAAAATTTTAACAGACCTTTCTCGCGATTTAATGATCCAAACGCAATGAAATCTGGTAAAGGAAATGTTTATACACATTATAATGCACTGGTATCCAATTAAGTTCAATTGTTTACATAACCTCAAAATGGCGGCTGTGAAATTTTTAAAATTAAGTTTTTATTTCTTGTGTCGTAATCATGCGATCGAAGTGAAAGTTTGAATAATGAACCTACGCAATAATTTTCCTTTAATGGTACATGACTCTATGGCCTATACATTTAACAATCCTACATGGCGACCATCCGAAATATTTAGACGGCTCTGAATATCTAAGAATCTATTCTAGAAATCAAACTGAATTTCTCTATGTTCATAGGGGCTATGAACATAAGTTCACCTATAGGACTTTAAATAACCTGGTGATCACAAATCCAACATGGCGGCGACGCGAATTATAAATATTCACATGGACGTTTCTCGCAATTTAACCATCCTAGTGCAGTGAAACTTGGTACAGTAAATCATTATATGAATGTTAATCTACTGGCGTCTAATTTATTTCAATTGTTTCCATAACCACAAGATGGCAGCTGTGCAAGATTTTAAAATCTCCTTGTTACTTCTTGTGTCCTAATCATGCGATTGAAATTTGAATGCTACACGTACACAATAATCTTCATGTTACAGTACATAACTTTGGGACCTATATATATAAAATCCAACATGGCGACCATCCGAAATATTTAGTCGGTTCTCAATATCTACGAATCTATTACAGCAATCAAACTGAAATTTTGTATGTTGATAGTGGCAGTTAATATACTATAAGTAGGATATATGAAAATAGGCTGTATAGTTCTTCACGGAACTACAGTACTTGTTGACTTAGTGCTATTCATCTCCGACTGATTCATTTAGGGGCTTTGCGACATCATGGTCATTTAGCCCCGAGTACTTGGGTGTATATATATATATATATAGTCGATATCTCGAAGTAATACATTTTAATTTCCCGCCAAAGTTCTACACAATTTATATGCCATGTTTTTTTTTCTATAATTCGAAGTTCTCTTATTCAAATATTTTGATAACACGAATTATATTTTCCCCCCCGAAGTTTGGGTGAAATTACAGTTGAATTACGTTCTTTAGGTGTGTCATGGGAAATAAAATGTCCATTTAATTGTGTAGGGTGCCTGGGCGGTGTATTTCTCTCTGCAGCTTATTATGTTCGGAATTCCAGCTAATACGCTGTCAACCATTATGAAATAAACACAAGACTAGCAAATCTGTGCGAGAAATCTCTCTTGTTCCCGAATGGGTTTATAATGAGAGACTTAAGGAGAAAGGTTTTTGTAACACTCACCGGTTATTCGATAATTATGAAATTATAAAATAATAATATCATATGGCCTCGGATGCCGGGTGCAAGCTTTGTAATTTGACACCCAGAGGGTACCTTGCATGTCGAATTTCGTTGTTCCTTGAATCACTATGAAAGTCAACGAGGTTAGATATCTAAGCTCCTTGAACACTATAGCGCTTTCTAGTAGAGAAATGAGGAACTTTGTGTTGGCGGAAACTCCCGAGATTAATTTTGCCATTATGAACACGGCCTACTGAATTCAAATGGGTTCTTTGACATGCCAACATCGAATGACATACGTGTCGTATTTTTGCCGCCTTTCAAAAATCACTTACCACGGCCAGGGGCGAATCTTGAAATTATACGATTTGAGTACTCATTCCTTTGATTTACTGTTTCTGAAATCCGTGCAAAATGATAAAGGAAAGACCTCAGAATGTTAAAATGACATGAAACAGGCGTCACAACGGCCAAAATGTGAAGTGGACAGCAATTATGGAGCGTATTTTCCTACAGCAACAGTAGACTATTTGCAAATCACACACTTCGTACATTTTTTTAAACAAATGATAGATATTTATGACATTAGAATGCAATTCGTCACTGCTAATGTCTATTCTCTTTCATTTGAATGCTCATTTGTGACGATCGGTCGCTTGTTAGCGCCGCAGAAGGGATCTATGCTACTGAAATAATATATACTACCGGACCCGTGCGAGAAATCTCGCATATTCATAAACCATACTTTCCCCAATAGGTTTATAATGAGACACTTAAGGAGAAAGGTTATGTTTTTATTTCAAACAAATGATTATAGAACACTATTTACGTTTCAAGATAAAGGAAATACCACAGAATGCTAATATGACACGAAACAGGCGTCACACCGGTCCGTGGACAGCAATTATGGAGCGTATTTTCCTACATCAACGGTGTTTGCAAATCGCACACTTGTACAATTATTTTAAAGTCATTTTTTGAAAAAAATTATAAATATTTATGAAACTATAGTGCAATAACATTCTTTATCCAAAGCCATGAAATTCCTTGGCATACTCTACCGCTTCACAGAAATATCAAATCCCGCAGCTCTTCGCCTCTATTACCTCTCAATAATCCAGCCCATTGCAAACTACTGCTCTCCCATTTGGACCACTTCTTGCCCGTCAAACATAGCAAAATTTAACAGAATTCAATCCTTCTTTGCTGCCATTGTAAGGAACAGAATGCCAAGGTTTAGACAATTCACCACTCAGCAGGTACTTTCGGCCATAAACATCCCTCCCCTCAGCACGACACGCCAGGTGAGTGACCTGTCGTTCCTACATTCAATTTTAAATGGCCATTACCGTTCGGACCACCTGCTGTCACTCTTCAAGCTAAGAGCCCCCTCCCGTTCTACCAGGCTCAAAGATATCATGCATATTCCACACACTAAACATTCCTTAATCCAAAGATCCTTCCAAAACCGCATATCATCCCTGTACAATAGAATAGCAAGTAAACGCGAGTTGGACATATCAACAAACAAGAGGACGTTCCTGAAGCAGGTGAAGGAGAACATAAACTGTATTTAGAACTGTCATCATGGCCATTGACGACACAGCTACGAGCAAGGACATTCTACCGGCTCTTGATATGGACTTGTTTTGTTTGGCGATTTGTTAAATTTATTTTATATTTTATCCTAAACTGTTATTTTGTTGTTATTTGTACAAGCGTGAAGGGCTAGCATAGCTGTAGTTTGTGCATTGATTAATAAATAAATAAAAATAAATAAATAAGTCACTGGTAATGTATATTCTCTTTCATTTGAATGCTCATTTGTCACGATCGGTCGCTTGTGAGCGCCGCAGGAGGGATCTATTGTACCCTTGCGTCATCATATGGAACATGTGTTCGTATCCCAGCTAGTCCACGGTCTTTCGAGGCATGGGGCGTTCAACCCACTATACGACCACATGTTCGGGATTTGAGTCTGTCAGGTAACTACTCTACTTGAAAGAAACAACAAATTCCTAAATATATCATTTAATGGTATTAACTCATGGCAAAACACACCACAAAACACAAAAAAATGACAATTACTTTCCACAACAAAAAAATCAAAATTATATGTGAGTCTTTTCTCATAAAGTTTGGCGCTCTTCCGCACCCATATCTGTCCTAGATATCATTACACTGGTACTCTTCGACATTCACGAGCGTTCGTAGTGTCTTTCACATAGCACAATTTTACATTAAAATATTCATATCACAACACAACAATGAACACAAAATTTCAACAGAATAATCATTATGTGCAATTATTAAAATACTTGTTCGTTTTGAAACGGAACATTTACCTTGAATGTTATTGATTTCATTAGCTTGTTCCTTGCTTAACATGTGTTGCTTTTCCCCGCGCACATCGTTTTCCTTTTCCCATTAATTTCAAACGCTGAGGTGATATACCTTTCCCTCCAAAATACACATAGTTATTGTTTTTTTTTTTTTTTTAGCTTCACCATACAACAATCATCTGGGTCTGGTCATGTCATTATTATCGTTACAAACGTGTCATATCGTTAAATTTCGCTACCCGTCTGAATAAATTAGCATAAACTGGGTAATTACTCTTTACAAAAATGCATCTATTTATTTGGTGCAGTTAAGTTGTCCTCAGACAATAACTTGACCAAATCTTATCCGATTACTTCGATCCAACATCCTATACACATGGATACAGTGCATATAATTCATTTGATATCATAATATCTATCATATTTCAATTACTTTCAGAGATAACGAGATTCTTCAGTGTACCAGTACAACCTTAAAAGAAAAAGAAAAAGGGATCCCGTCAATTGACTCTCCTCGGTGTGAACAAAAGATTCGTCACGGACTGCCCTCCTCAAGATGGCTACCCGATCTGTGACCTCCATATGCCTTCCTGACCGACTTTCTGCAAGTAAATAAACTTGGCCATGTGCTCACCCAGTGGTGCAGCTTTCCTAGAGGTACCTGATTGGATTATGTTATTACGAATTGAGTCGATCTAAGTATTTAACACCTACACTTAGGGTATCTAATGGGCTCATTTCGGCTCCTAATTAGTATTCATAGCGAGGGGTGGATCGCAAATAGTTTCGCCGTTCTATGGACGTAATCAGTGGCTCTGTACGCGTACCAGGCGAGTTTCAAACTGTTTTCTCGCTGTACGGGCACGAATATCTATAGAGGAAATCAACTGTTTCCTACTCGAAGAATTCTGTCTTACCTCTATGGGTATATCAGTTACTATATTGGCTTACCTAGGGTGTCTAATTATTTTCCCTGGCAGCGAAGACTCTGCTAACAGTGGGATACAGACGGCCTCTGCCCCAACTCTGTTGCGAATACACATGTATGCTCTGAGGCAATACCACATCTCGTAGATTCGAAGATTGGCCTACTAGATTCGTCAACGCGCGAACTATTTCGGATGGTCCCTGCAATTATTGACGCAAATCTCTTGATTCTACGTTACATGCTCGCTGGTAGCGGCTAAAACAACATTTCTTTCAGATGACTCAATTTATAAAGCACTCATGTCCTCCATACATTTACTTATAAACCAAGGCTTTACGTAGCTCTAAAACAAGTATTAATTTTACTGGCATTCACATTAACTACCTTAATGGCTCTCAAATACAACCATGTAGCTTTTAACATTATTTAACATTTATTTAACATTTCAATGACACTGAAAAATTCTCTTTATCTCGCTATTATATCTCTCTTCATCACTTTTCACAAAAACACAGTACTCTTTCAATGGATACGACACAATTTGCACGTTCTATAGGCATCAATATGCCGATGTACACATTTATCATTGACACCGACCTCAGATTATTATTATTATTATTATTAGTTAACGTTACCGTTACTTTCATCAACATCATACGCCTAAATGGTCGTAAGTTTATCATCCTCAAAGCCATATATTTATAAAAATACGAGGGATGTGAGCTCGTATAAAAATGACTGCTAATTCCTAATATTTGAGAAAATGACATGTTGTATGGTGAGCTATTAAATCATAATTAATATATTTGGATGGCACTCACTTTCATTTTTGCTGGGTTAGTCCAACATGACAGCAATTCACCCACCATTCTGCTTACTTCTAAGCCATCATGATACTTTTCACACGAAACATTGAATACGGTTTGCACATGGTAATTATATCTTGCAATACCGGCATTTTACACTTTGAAATAGTATACATTATTTTAACACACAAACATAATCACTTTTAATGATCACTTTTAAAATAACTTTACAAATAATTTACACACGGAGCCTTGCTTGGCTTTCCACTACTGCCTGACTTCAGAGATGCGACCAAGCCCAATTCTGACAACCGCCTGTCTCCTCCGAAAGTCTACCTCGCGTATGTGTGCTCATCTCCCGTCTCTTACACTTCTATCTTCTATCTCGCAGTGTTGCTCAATTATAAATCACAAATACTTGTGATGGCTTCCAGGTTCCCGTAATCTGTAGTGTTCGTTACAATTATATGTGATACTTGAAATATCGTAACACTCCCTGTTGATAAGTTCATTGCCTATAAAAATCATACTGCAATATCTCTACGCTGCACTGATTACTAGTCGCGTATACTGCCTGCTTATATGTCTGCTGTAGACTGGTTATAATATTGATGCAGAATTACTTGTATAATGCTGCATAATGCGCCTTTAATTGTTCATCATAAAGATACTGAACATAACTACTTATAAATTTCGCGCACTTTTCCCGCGTGATCGAGCAGTATGTCGTTCCACACGTTGAGTCAAGAAGAACTGACTCTCTTCTCCTCCTTCTTCCATATAAAGGTTTCTGACGAAAAGTAGTCCTCTTGAATGTCAGGAGTGGTTCATTTCTTAAATAACGCGTTTACTGACAAGGTAAAGCGTGATTCTTGCTCGTCTATTCATGTAGGTTCCAGATTCACTTGCGAGCTGGCAATTCCTTCGTTCAATTAATTAAAATTAATTGCTTTCTTCCATGGCTTGGTGACGCTACCTCGAGGTAAATCCCCTCTTGCTACGAGACTGACCGATGCCCCTGCGCAGTACGTGTGTGAATATGCTCATAAACACATACAGGCTTTAGTTTAGGTGTGCACATACTCCTAAATTACCTCTCTTCGAATATAAGTCTCTGGGTGTAAGTCTCGTTCCATTAGAATGCTCCATTCGGCAGTAATTAATTAATTTGTCTTGATGACTCTCCCCACTCTACTGTTCTGCGTTGTCCAGGGGGGATTTTCTTCGTCGTTAATCACGACCTTCTCACTCCAGTGTCGCCAAGAAATAGTGCACTGGCGTCACGTCTGCACCACCCACTTTCAACTTCACTTTGTCAAAATGTCAAGTTGATTCTGTTTCTGTAGCTCTCGCTAACATGTACGTATGCTTCCTTGCATTTTACCCAATATTCCAACTTTTATTGCCTAAAATTCCCGTTCTGGACGTGGAATTAAGCTATTATTATTATATACTGTCATTATCTCATTGCTCCTCGGGTTCACTGTGGCTGTTCCCCATCAGAGATCAATGGTTCGATTCTTAGAAAAATCATGGACCTGATCTTTCCTTTATAAAGACCCCGGTTCGATGCCAGTCAGCCGTGTCCAATTGGGCACACTATACTACTGAAATAATATACATGATGATGATTTATTGCGCTATGCAGGAGTCACGTTTTTGAAAGAAACGGAGAATGAAGAACGTCCCTGAAAATATTCGATTAGTCTCTGTTAACAGTTCCTGAGAAAAGGGTGAATAAACAGTAGGAAATTAGCCTGGGCAATACATAGCCCAGTGTAAGTGTTTGTATGTTGCAATTAGTAACACATTTGTAACATATTCTAACCTAAAACACTTGCAGTGGATTGTTTATTTAAGATGCAAGGTGGCGCAGAATTTTTTGTAGACCGTTTTCCCTCATGCTGAACAAAATACATGTATTAAAACTACGCAATTTTTCTTGGTATGTTCCGTGCCTTGTGTGGGGCGGGGACACCAGAGCCCGCTGATGAGCCAGCTTGGTGTCCTAGTGGAAACCCCACACAAGACACAGCACAAACCTGGAAAAAATCCTGAGTTTTAATTCACTGGCCGTGAAAGCCAATATACCATCTTTTTGGAAGCCTTCATAGGAAGGTTATGGCTGCTTGAGCATTTAGTTCTTGGGGTAAAGAGGCACAGGTGCGCTTCATAAAAATGGAGGTAGTACACAGTTCGTCACTCCTGTGGGGGTCTGGGCGGGGACACCAAGAGCCCGCTGATCCGCCAGTTTGGTGTACTAAGCGAAACCCCACACACCACCAGACCCCTCAAGTACCACCAGACAACAGCTCAAGTACCACCAGACCCCCTCAAGTACCACCAGACAACACCTCAAGTACCACCAGACCCCTCAAGTACCACCAGACAACACCTCAAGTACCTCCAGACCCCCTCAAGTACCCCCAGACCCCTCAAGTACCATCAGACAACACCTCAAGTACCACCAGACCCCCTCAAGTATCCCCAGACCCCCCAAGTACCACCAGACCCCTCAAGTACCACCAGACAACACCTCAAGTACTACCAGACAACACCTCAACTACCACCAGACCCCTCAAGTACCACCAGACCCCCTCAATTAACACCGGACCCCTCAAGTACCCCCAGACCCCCTCAAGTACCACCAGACCCCTCAAGTACCACCAGACAACACCTCAAGTTCCACCAGACCCCTCAAGTACCACCAGACAACACCTCAAGTACCACCAGACCCCCTCAAGTACCACCAGACAACACCTCAACTACCACCAGACCCTCAAGTACCACCAGACCCCTCAATTACCACCGGACCCCTCATGTACCACCAGACAACACCTCAAGTACCACCAGACCCCTCAAGTACCACCAGACAACACCTCAAGTACCACCAAACCCCCTCAAGTACCACCAGACAACACCTCAAGTACTACCAGACAACACCTCAACTACCACCAGACCCCTCAAGTACCACCAGACCCCCTCAATTAACACCGGACCCCTCAAGTACCCCCAGATCCCTCAAGTACCACAAGTCCTTTCAAGTACCACCAGACCCCTCAAGTACCACCAGATCCCCTCAAGTACCACCATACAACACCTCAAGTACCACCACACCCCTCAAGTACCACCACACCCCTCAAGTACCACCAGTCCTCTCAAGTACCACCAGATCCCTCAAGTACCACCAGATCCCTCAAGTACCACCAGACAACACCTCAAGTACCACCAGACAACTCATCAAGTGCCCCCGGAAAACGTATCTTGCATCACTGGGTGATAAACTCTACTATAAAGTTGAGCGTTTATCAGGGCCGTAAATGTTGAAACTGATGCTATTTCGGTCTGCACCGCACAGGAATACTCATTTCCACACCACCATGAGGTAGAGTACATGGCGCGTTTTTTTTAACGTGGTTTCCCCGGTAGGCCTAGTCCACGGTTACTGTGGCATTTAAGGTTGTCCACATTGAAATTCCGGTTCGTTTCCTTCTGAAATTGCGTACGTGCCGCTGTAAACTGCTCGTAACGTTTGGTTATGCTGTTTGTCGGTGATAACGAGCCGTCCAAGCTTCCTTTAAAGTTATAACCACTTGCGTTGTTACTTTATTTTCTAAATATTTCAGTTGAGTGTATTTATTCTTCACTCTTGTGTGTATTCTGGACTGACACAGTGCTATCACCTCAACATTAGTATTCCCTCTTCATGCAATTTCCACTTGTGTTTATATTTCTCTCTCTCTCTTTCTCTCCCTCCGTCTTCTTGTTCTTGTTTAGACGTGTCTCAGAGTTGATGTTTAACTGCTAGCTGAAACATCTCAGATTTCTCCGGTATATTCATTCAATCTTAACCCATTCACTAGAGCTCGAACTATTGTACACTAAGGTATCTTTTTACAGTAAAATGCATACAATAAGCCCATAACCATTGTGATTGTACAGTATCATTTAACTAATTCCATTGCGGTAGATTTGTTATGAACGATGGTTACCCTGAGAGACTATCGATGTCACCCAACCTCTTTCCAAAAACAATGCCTGTTCTTGCGTCCAATAATCAAAAGAGAACTTCAAACCACACAAACTCCCCATTAGGGTATTGAAGAAAACAGCAGTCTCACAGCCGATGGGGGTCCAGTTACGGGATTATAACCGCCTCACTAGCATGGCGCCGTATAGCGACATACCGAGACTACTGTATGGCACACACACACATGATATCTGTTAATAAACTAGACACTTACCGATTCTCAAAACACTTACTGGTACTTTGTTGGAAAGTTACCTCACAAAAATTACTTATGACTCGCTTTCTTATAGGGGTAGATGACCTCGGTGTTCCGCCCCTTAAAGCAATAATAACTAACTAAACTCGCTTTCTTGATGCTTGCAGATGGCGATGTAGTTCAGGTACATAGGCCAGCTGGTTCTTGTAGACCAATAAAAATTCCAAAAGACACGAAAACCGATCGACTGGTTTGAAGTTCTCTTTTGACCATTGGCCGCAAGATTAGACATTGCTTTTGGAAAGAGGTTGGACGGCATCGATAGTTTCTCGGGGTAAACATCGTTCATAACAAATCTACCGCAATGGAATTAGTTAAATGATAATGTGCCATCACTATGGTTATGGGGTTATTGTTAAACGCATGGTTTGTTGCGTTCGTTTCATGGTCCACTGAGATAACACTAATGGAGTGATCAAATAGCCATCTTATTAGCTATTTGGAGCGATTATCTAGACTCTATGGTAGGGATGGCCAACCCTAGGCCCGTGGCTATACAGGCCGGCTATATAAAAGTTATTGAGTGGAACTGTTTTAGATTTGCTTACGTCGTTTGGAAATGCAAATAAAGCATAATATTCAAGACAGAAAACGTTTGCTTTGACGAACTATGCTAGCAGGCATCTTAAGTAACACTAAGGCTGAGGTCAAGCTTGCGACTTTTAAATGTCAATGCGTGACTATAGTGTCATAGTGGGGTATTCGAGGAGGCCGTGGTCGAAGGCAAGGTATCATTTGCCTCGCAACTATCCTTTTATGTAGGGGGACGACTACGTCATAGCATGAGAGGGGGGGGGGGCATGGCAGAAACATGAGTTATTTGTTTTGACGTTAACACACTGTAAATGAACCTGTGCAATGTTCTATTATTTTGCTTGAAATGGCCTCCTCTACAAGCTGCTGGTGTTCATAAATGAGCTAAAGAAACATGTGCTACGATTTGCTATCTCCTTTTCTGTTCCAAGTAAAATAATACGGCAATACCCCACTCCCCCCAAGAATTAACTGAACACGTTAAACAGAGAGTCCTTGCTTTATTTGAGAAAATGTAACGTGAGATCTTGTTGCTTTATATGGTGTCTGTGGTTCAAATTCATTAATGAAATGAAAATCCACTGCCTGCTTCCAGTCTCCGACCGGGTCAGGAATGGAATGAATGAAGCCCCCATCTAGCGGCGAGGATATGAAGTGTGCCGGCTGCCGAAGCCTGTCGCACTCCTCTGGGGCAATGATTAAATGAATGACAGATGAAATGAAATGATAGTGGAGAGTGTTGCTGGAATGAAATTTTGACAGGGAAAACCGGAGTACCCGGAGAAAAACCTGTCTGCCTCCGTTTTGTCCAGCACAGATCTCACATGGAGTGACCGGGATTTGAACCACGGACTCAGCGGTGAGAGGCCAGCGGGCTGCCGCCTAAGCCACGGAGGCTCTTCAAATTCATTAATACCCTTTTATAATAGTATTATTATTGTTCCTACCATTGACACAATTTCCTAATAGTAACACATTTTTAAGATACAACCAATATTTAGAATGATGCAATAAGTACAAACTTCGTTCTGTCCAGTGGCTAAAACTACAAATAATTATCTAAAATCATTTCATTTCATCTGCCATTCATTTAATCATTTCCCCAGAGGAGTGCGTCAGGCCTCGGCAGCCGGCACAGTTCATATCCTCGCCGCTAGATGGGGGCTTCATTCATTCCCGGTCGGAGACTGGAAGCAGGCTGTGGATTTTCATTTTCAGTTTGACGTAAGTAATATTTGTAAGCCAAAACAAGGCCTACTGGTTAAACTCAGTAACGTACTTAATTACCAATTTGTTATTTAACCAGTAAATAATAATAATAATAATAAATATATTTAACTATCAAATATTCTCAGAAAGAGAAGAATTTCCTTTTATGACCACTTGGTTTTTTTAAGAGCGTTTAAAATCCCTCAGTATGCCTTCCTTCGGAGGGGAAGTAAAGCCGGCGGTCCCATGTCATAGATTTATGGCATGTTAAAGAACCTTCCACTAATTACACCTGTGTGAAGCTAAATTAACTTATAGGCTAAACAACGCTCTTAAGGTTCCTACGTGCGTCGCCAGGAGCCGACTGCGGTGGCGTCTGGTAGCCAAATTCTGAACTAGTAGTCGTTGACGGTGGCGTTTGGCGGCAAACGTAGGAACTACTTGAAATTCAATGTCTTTAGTCCTTACTTGAATTAAAAACAGAAAACACACACTAATACAGACATCACAATTAACATCGGATATCAGACAGATTCTACACACACCCAAGCTACACGGGGCTACATGACCGCGTTGTCGCAGCCCCTAAACTAAGGAACCAACCAACCAACCACTTGGTCCGAATGAACCCGGAAAGATTGACAACATAAATATTCGACCATGCTGACAAAAATCCCAAAATGCAAATTAGTTGCTTCATCGACGTGAAAAAGGCTTTTACAGAAATGAACATTACAAAACAAGACATTCTAGACAGGCTTACATTTAGAAAAGAGATTATAAATTTCAGGGATTTTTTAGGAAAAACATTAACTGTTTAGGCAGATTAAAGAAGAAAAGAACACAGTAAAATAAATAAATGAATTAATTAAATAAGAAATAAATGTTTTAATTAATTAATTAATTCAATACATAATTAATACAAAGATAACTAACTAAATTAATTCAATAAATAAATAATCTCTACTTTCTTAGTTGGCCTGTTCGCGATCTCTTGATGAATACAGTACTTTTGCATTTGTCAGTTGGCACAGGCTAGAGTAAAAGGTGGCTTTTTACCGATTTCTCAGTCTCACTCATGGCTGTGATTATATGGAAGCTACTGAGGTATGGGTGG
Source organism: Meconema thalassinum (assembly GCA_946902985.2). NCBI lineage: Eukaryota > Metazoa > Arthropoda > Insecta > Orthoptera > Tettigoniidae > Meconema > Meconema thalassinum. The sequence goes on from OX336388.2 coordinate 331,850,512, forward strand.
GGCTTAGTAATGGCATTCGAGGCACAGTCAGTGCCTGTGAATGCTGTGAACGGTTCAACTCATAGGGTTAGGACTACTGTTTTGACTCAGTGAGGAAAGCAATGGCAAACTACCTCACTCCTCTTCTTGCCTAGAACGCTTCAAAATAGTGCTGCCTTGGGTTTTTGTGGGTATCTACTCACATAACGTAACGGCGGTACTTTTTGAGGATCCAACCAGCCTTCGGGCTGACTACCTAACAGACAGACTTTCTTAGTACACACATCAAAAAAAGTTTTGCATCACCTCGGTTCCAAGAGTTCCGGAACCTTTAAATACAAAGGGAATAGAGATCAACACAAACAACATTTCAGCTCGTTTTATTGCTCATGAGACCCACACATTGCATGTTGTACCATCATACAGCTAGACTTTCAGCATTTGTGGTCCAGATTGCAGTACACACCACTACCTCTAATACCCAGTAGCACGTCCTCTTGCATTGATGCATGCCTGTATTCGTCGTGGCATACTATCCACAAGTTCATCAAGACACTGTTGGTCCAAATTGTCCCACTCCTCAACGACAATTCGGCGTAAATCTCTCAGAGTGGTTGGTGGGTCAAGACGTCCATAAACAGCCCTTTTCAACATATCCCAGGCATGTTCGATAGGGTTCATGTCTGGCGAACATGCTGGCCACTGTAGTCGAGCGATGTCGTTATCTTGAAGGAACGCATTCACAAGATGTGCACGATGAGGTCGAGAATTGTCGTCCATGAAGACAAATGCCTCTCCAATATTCTGCCGATATGGGTGCACTATGGGTCGGAGGATGTCATTCAGGTATCGTAAAGCCGTTTCGGAGCCTTCCATGACCACCAGTGGCGTACGTCGGCCCCACATAATGCCACCCCAAAACATCAGGGAACCACCACCTTGCTGCACTCGCTGGACAGTGTGTCTAAGACGTTCAGCCTGACCAGGGTGCCTCCAAACACGTCTCCGACGATTGTCTGGTTGAAGGCATATGCGACACTCATCGGTGAAGAGAACGTGATGCCAATTCTGTGGGGTCCATTCAGCATGTTGTTGGGCCCATCTGTACCGCGCTGCATGGTGTCGGAGTTGCAAAGCTGGACCTCGCCATGGACGTCGGGAGTGAAGTTGCGCATCATGCAGCCTATTGCGCACAGTTTGAGTTGAAACACGACGTCCTGTGGCTGAACGAAACGCATTATTCAACATGGTGGCATTGCTGTCAGGGTTCCTCCGAGCGGCAATCCGTAAGTAGCGGTCATCCACTACAGTAGTAGCCCTTGGGCGGCCTGAGCGAGGCCTGTCATCGACAGTTCCTGTATCTCTGTACCTCCTCCATGTCCGAACAACATCGCTTTGGTTCACTCTGAGACGCCTGGAAACTTCCCTTGTTGAGAGCCCTTCTTGACACAAAGTAACAATGCGGACGCGATCGAACTGCGGTATTGACCTTCTAGGCATGGTAGAACTACAGACAACATGAGCAGCGTACCTTCGTCCTGGTGGAATGACTGGAACTGATCGGCTGTCGTACCCCCTCCGTCTAATAGGCCCTGCTCATGCATGGTTGTTTACATCTTTGAGCAGTTTTAGTGACATCTATGAACAGTCAAAGGGACTGTATCTTTGATACAATATACACAGTCAACGTCTATATGCCGGAGATCTGGGAACCGAGGTGATGCAAAACTTTTTTTGATGTGTGTATAACACAAAGTCCCCGATTCTTGTATGGCACGGGTAATCTCGAGAACCACCGGATGGATTTTGATGCGGTTTTCACCATTCTGTAAAGGATATCTCGAGGAAGGTTTCTGTAGAAAATAATTTATTTATGATCAAAGGAAGCCAGGCAGAAACGATTTCAGTGAAAAAGTCGCTTTTTAAGCTTACGCTGGGCAAACCGTTAAAAATATCTATGTACCATGAGTGTAAGAATGGTTCAGCATGAAAAGTTCTACAAAGCAGTTCGCGTGAGAATATCCCTATCTTAAATACATCGCCCACTATAAGTGCTTTTACTTTTTCATTTCTTCCAACAATCTCCATTCAAATACTGACGTGACAGTTTACAAGCTAGCTTGGGGCGAGCCTATCACCCCAGTTACAGCCTAAAGGAAGGAAGCTTGTGGTTTAACGTGACCGTTAATCTTGAGATCATGAGCCATGGGACCTTCTTTTTACGTGGAATCCGAACCACAGGACATGGCATTTCACTTCGAAAATCTCACATGCATTGACCGGGAATCGAACCCGGACCAGTTACAGCCTAGCTAGGTGGCGAGCCTATAACCCCAGATACAGCCAGAAGCAACCTGTCGAGTCGTGTTGAGTTAAGACTTCAGAGAATAGTGGTTGTGTTTGGAGTTTCCTTTGAAGTGCAACCCGTCTTTTCTTCATTTTGCCTGTGAACTTTTCGTTCTGCAAAATACACAGTCAAGTTAAGATTGGACGGAAGGGAGATTTTTGTGATTCATAAACCTCGCCATTCTTAAATTACGTCTGACAAGAATTCGTTGCACATGGATCTCCATGATAATATAATTAAAAGTCCAGTCAGTGATTTTAACCCATCATGCCGAGACGTAAAAGGGATATTGGTCGTAGTTCATTGACATCGAAAAAAAAAGCGCTTATCACGTAATGCATCCATAACTGTTCCCGGGCGAAGCCGGGTAGAAACTTAAGTTCACCTAAGGGACGTTCCATAATCTGGTGAGCACAAATTCAACATGGCAGCGACGTGAAATTTAAATATTCAAATGGACGATTCTCGCGATTTAACCATCCGAGAAAAGTGAAACTTGGTACGGTAAATGCTTTTATAAATTTTAATCCACTGGCATCTAATTAATTTAAATTATTTTCATAACCACAAGGTGGCGGCTGAGCGAAATTTTAAGATCTTTTTTTTATTTTTTGTGTCCCAATCATGCGATTGAAGTTTGAATAAAACACCTACACAAGAATCTCCATGTAACAGTACATAACTCTAAGGCCTACCCCCCCCCCCTATTTTATTCTGCTAAGGTCCCATTCCGGTTTTGTACCGAAAATAAGGTCTTGTTAACACCATCCTACACATATGGGGTACCTACAGGTTTCGCAAAACCCCATGTGTGCCCGGAACGCACTCACTTCCTCTTTATGCCTCACAATTAAATAAATACCTTTCACAATGTACATTTACAATGGGAGCACCGTAACCTGGCGAGCCTGCCGCTAGAGCGCAGGGCAGTGCGGCGGCGCCAGCCATCATGGCGGGAGCGCGGCGTACTGCTAGCTGAGGAGTCTCTCAGCAGATGGCTCCGGTGTGGTCTCGCCAAGACTTTCTCTAGGGTTCAATCATTTGCAAATGTAAAACTTGCTGTAGAAGAAACTCCCGAGCCAACAATAACCGATGAATTCGTTGTAACATCGAATGTTGTCGACAAAGAGGTGCTGTGACAAGTACAAAACACTGTTCTACATAATTCTTTGTGTTCTTCTCACGTACGTATGCCGTTTAACAACAATAAATGCATTTCTTCAATATTTAAAAGTTCGTTCTCCCACATTCTTCCCTACTGCCCCATAAACCTACATTCACGTTGCTAAAACTCGCACGGGCCCACTAGTATATAAAAATCCTACATGGCGACCATTCGAAATATTTAGACGGTTCTCAATATCTACGAATCTATTACAGCAATCAAACTTAAATTTTGTATATTGGTAGAGGCAAACATAAGTAGGCTATATAGTTCTGCGCGGAACTTCTTGTTCATTTCCCACTCGTGAAGCAGAGACACTGAATCAGGCTGACGTCACGGAGAGTCACCAATTGCTCCTCATTAGCAAGAAACTGTAAGGGAAGGTGTGGTTACTTTTTAAATATTCTGGTCTGAGTGTTACACAACATCTCATTACGCTGTCCGCTTGATGGTGGTCCTTCGATAACAGCCTAAACAAGCATAAATAAATAAATAAATAAATAAATGAATAAATAAAGTATAAAAGGGATATGGAAGAGATGGAAGTAACAATAGATATTCCTGCCTTCCAGTACTTCTTCATTACTTCTCTTTGTCTCCTTCTCCTCTCTTCCGTCCAGATGTTAACCTGCTTCTTCTTTTCCTTCTTCTGGAAACCTTTGAAATTTTTGATCATTTTCTGAAAAGTGGTATGTCCTGAATAATATCCAAATATGGCCAAAATCGAGGAAATGATAAGAATATATAAATAAATAAATAAATAAATTGACATGGAATCATTACAACAAATGAGTAGTAATAATAATATCGTATGGCCTCGGGTGCCGGGTGCAAGCTTTGTTATCTGACACCCAAAGGGTAGCTTGCATGTCGAATTTTATTGTCCTTGAATCACTATGAAAGTCAAGGAGGTTAGGTATCTAAGCTCCTTGAACACTATAGCGCTTTCTAGTAGAGAAATGAGGAACTTTGTTTTGGCGGAAACTCCCGAGGTTAATTATGCCATTATGAACACGGCCTACTGAATTCAAATGGGTTCTATGACATGCCAACAACGTATGACATGGTGTCGTAATTTTTTGCCGCCTTTCAAAAAATCACTTACCACGGCCAGGAGCGAACCTGCAGGCTTGGGGTTTGTAGACCGACACGTTGACCACTCACCCACCGTGGTAAGCAACGAAAGAGTAGTGTCTCGTAATGCAAAACTACGACACTGCAACACGGTTGTTTTACCATAAGTCCTGTAAGCGGCAGAAACAGCATTAATTGGAGGGATGACAAGAATTCATGACATCGAGAAACAAGAACGGAAAATTCTTAGAAAGATACACGGCGCTGTTCTTCGAGACGAAACTTGGATCAGACGACCTACAAAGGAACTCTTTGGAAACACAGACACCATCACAGAGGAATTTAGGAAATGACGCCTACAGTTCTATGGACACCTGTGGAGGATGGATGAAAACAGACTAAGGAACATTTTAACATCATTAATACAAGTAAATTAAAGACCAGTTGGAGGAGAGAAATACAGGAGGAGCTGGAATGATTCAAAATCTCTCAAGATGATATTAAGGACAGAAATCAATTCAGGAATAAAATCAGAAACAAGATATTTGAACAAGTCTCAAGAAAAGAAACAATAGGGAAAAAATGGGCAAAGGAAAGGAAGAAAAAACACAGTGTATTAATGAAGAGGTTTTGGGAAGAAAAGAGAAGAGGCAAAGGAAGTGAAGCTGTGATTGGCTCAAGTTCGCACGCTCTCCGAAAGGGAATAATCGATGACAATAATGAATAAATAAATAAGTGAATCATCATCATCATCATCATCTGGTACAGTTTCCAGCCCCAGGCTGGGTCTGTTTAAAACATAAGCCTTGCCACTTAAGTCCTTTCCTCCCACCACCTCTCCGCTGTCACTCTGGTCCAGTCCTCGCCTCTCTTCTTGACACATTCCTCCACTCCTTTCAGCCATCTATCTCTTGGTCTTCCCCTTGGTCATTTCTTCTGCATCTGCATCTCATGTATCCTCTTGAGAATCTTCTTCTCTTCCATTCTATTTAAGTGTCCATACCACCTCAGTCTTGATGTCTCAATCCTACCTTGCAAGGGCTCCTCTTTCACTATTTCCCTGACCTTTTCATTCCTCGCCGTGTCCCTTCTTGTTACTCCGATCCTACTTCGCAGGAACTTCATTTCACTTACCTGTATTCTGCTTATGACTCTTTTCTTCATTATCCACGTTTTTGAAGCATAGGTCAGTATCGGGATATAGTAGCTTCTGTATAACACTTCCTTGCTTTTTTGTGGGACATCTTTATTCCACACTAAGCTCCTAATGCTTCTCAGAAATACTTCTGCCTGTCTGACACGTTTCGTAATCTCTTTGTCATTTCTCCCATTTTCCTCGACTATACTTCCCAAGTACTTGAGACTTTCCACCTTCTTCAGCTGTCCACCTCCAAGTGTTAACCCACTCATTGGTCTGTCCTTTTTTCTGGTCGTTAACAGGATCTCACATTTACTGATGTTGAACTTCGATCCGTACTCTCCCACTGTTTCTTCCCAAGCCTTCAGTTGCTCCTCAATTTCCTCCTCCTTGTTTCCCCAGACCATGAGATTATCTGCAAACACCATTGCTTTCATCTTATCTTCTCCTATCTTTCCTGCTACCCGTGTAATTACCTCGTCCATAACCACAATAAAGAGAAGGAGTGACAGTGCTCTACCCTATTTCAGGCCACTCATTTGTCTGATCAGTCTGTTCTTTCCCCTCCAACTTTCACACAACTCACACTTCCACAATACATCTCCTTCACTCTGCCTACAGTCGCTTTTTCCACTCCCATGTTTTCCATTGCTTCCCAAACCTTCTCCCTACACACACTATCATAGGCCTTTTCGATGTCCAGGAAGGCCATCAACAGATCCTCTCCAAATTCGTAGTGGTGTTCCTGGAGCTGTCTCACTGAAAATATGAGATCCACTGTTGATCTCCCAGGTCTGAATCCATACTGCTCCTCTCTCAATTCTCTCTCCACTTTGGCTCGTATTCTACTTCCTAATATCTTTTCATATTTCTTGGCACAGTGTGGTATGAGTGTGACTCCCCTGTAATTTCTGCACTCCTTTCTGCTTCCTTTCTTAAATATTGGGGCAATTAATCCTTTCTTCCAATATTCTGGGGTCTTTTTCTCATTCCATACCACCCTTATCACACGGTACAGCCACTGTTTCCCAACCTCCCCTGCTGCCTTCACCATTTCAACACTCACTTCGTCCACACCCGGTGCCATTCCTCCTTTCATCTTGTCTATACCCATTTCCAGTTCTCTCCAAGTCAGGTCCTTTTCCATTCCTGTGTTGTCTTCTCCATCTTCCAATACGTTGTCTTCCTCCCTATGACCATTTGGATTCAGCAAATCCTCAAAGTACTCTTTCCACACTGTCTTGAGTGTCTCTTTGTTGTGTACCTCATTTCCGTTTGTGTCCACCATTATCATATTCTGTCTCAGACCTCTTCTCTTACTTTTGACCATCCCATAAAGTACTTTCTTATTTCCTCTGCTGTCTACCTCCATCATCTCTGTCCACTTTACCATCCACTTCTTCCTCTCCTCTGTGACAATCTTGTTTGCTTCTTTCTTCTTTATCTTATAACCTTCCCTTGCTAGATCAGTTCTTTCCTGGAACCACACTCTGAAAGCCTTGTTCATACTTCCCACAGCTTCTTTTACTCTCTCATTCCACCATGGTGTCTCTTTACACCGCTTTCTGTTGCTCGTTCTTCCACATACTGCAGCTTCCACCATTGTATTTTTGAATTGCTTCCATTCCTCTTCCCCTGTTTTAGGATTGTCGGTTGGCATCCTTTCCCTTATTATCTTCTGGAATTCTTCTTTGACTTCCTTTTCCTTCAGTTTCCATACTTTGATTCTCCTTTCCTGGTACTCTGTCCTCTTGCTATCCTTAACAACTCTCAGGTTCATTACAAGTACTCTGTGGTCGCTATCTAAGGCCTCTGATGGTATTACCTTTATATCTCTGACACTTCTCTTCATTTCCCAGTCGTACAGCATGTAATCTACCAAAGATTCCTTTGTTAAATCACTGCTGTACCACGTTACCTTGTGGGTTTCTTTCTTCCGGAACCAGGAGTTGCCTACCACTAAACCGTTTCTCTTGCAAAAATCCAGCAACTTTCTCCCTTCTTCATTCCTGCTACCCCATCCTTCTGCTCCCAATACATTTTCATATCCTTGCCTTTCACTTCCTACATGTGCATTCAAATCTCCCATGACAATGATGCTCTGACCATTCAACTGCTGTTGTAGCTCCTCCTCAAAGTCTTCCTTCTCTTGAGCTGTACATCCAACTTGAGGGGCATATACCTGGGCTATCTCCAGGCTTCTTCCCTTTACAGTTACTCTGATCTTCATGATCTTGTCACTTATTCACTTTACCTCTTCCTTCATTCCATCTCTCACAACTACTCCTACTCCGCTGCTCCTTCCTTCACTGTTCCCACTCGAGTACAACCGGTACCCTTTCCGCAGTTCTCTGCGACCTTCTCCTTTCCATCTTGTTTCTGCCAAGCCCAGTACATCCAGTATTCTTCTCTCCATCACATCTACAATCTCCTCCACCTTTATTGTCAGTGTCTGAATGTTTAATGTCCCAACTCGTAGTCCATTAGCATATCCGCGTCGTCGTCGTTCGCATCCGTCCTTTCCGAGGCTTGTTCCTGTTTTGAAATGAATAAATAATGAATAAATAAATAAAAATTAAAAATTAAATGATCGAATAAATGTATAAATAAATGAAGAAATGACTGAGATATAAACTATGTCCACCCCTTATTATTCCCCTTTTCAACGGGGTGGGGGATGAGATGCGATGAAAGTCTATGCGGTGGATGATTTTTACGACCGGATGTCCTTCCTAACGCCAACCTCATGAGAGGAGTTAATGAGGGATGAAATGAATTAATATGAATGAAACTGGGAAAGGATGAGGAAGGAAGCGACCGAGGTCTGTCAGTTGGTACCGTCCCAGCATTTGTCTGCAATTGAAAATGGGAAACCACGAAAAACCAATTCAAGGACGCCGACGGTGGGGCTCGAACTTACATCTACTGAGTCCGCAGAGAGCTTGGCCCCATGGCCTAGCGCTGCACTTTAGCGAGCGTAGCAACCACTGTCGGTACTGTACCCATGTGAGTAATCTCGATGGTAAATATGCATCTGCCTCCAGCTAGCATCAGGTCTCAGGCGTGTACCGTCTCCCCAATTGAGCAGTGCATATTTTGGATTTGAGGCTACAAGGTATCAACTCTACAAAGATAAGGCACAACTCTATTCTAAAACTTTAATTCAGTAAATAAAATCATGGCTTCAAACACAAAAACAATCCCAAAAACCATAAATACAAAGCAAACAAAAGTTTACTTCCACAATCCACAGATAAACAAAAAATGAAATCATAATAAAGTCATATTAAACTACAAAGCTGCACCCTTATGTGAACTTCATAAAGATATTCTGGTGCGCTGATGCACCTACGACTTCAATACAAACTGTACATTGATATAACAGTCATACAATGTGACTTCTTTAATATCACAAATTAATTATTCCTTAAACCTCTTTATTTTTAACAATTATGTGTGCCGTGCGTGTTTTGATTTTTCTCTTCTCACCAAACAAATGCTTGCATGCATTTACCTATTCGGACGTTGCACCGCAATCAACGTGCATCTCCATAATTATGTAAGCTACCCCTCCACTTCCTCTATTTATATGGTTCCACTGCATGCTGTGTGTGATTCCTACATAAAACGTTACGTTATAGCTTGTGTCGGATGGTACAATTAGACTACCTTGCGCTCGTCGCCTTTGGCATCTAGTAACCAACTTCATAACTTGGTTTCAGTGACAGTACAAATACATCGTCTAACTATTCGTCAGATAGCTAAAATAATGAACCATCAGGATGATCTATAATTATCCATGTGTTCCTAAACCACATGGCTACATTACTCAACATAACAATCTTTCAACACATGTCATTTACCAGGGTCTAAAATCTTTTCCTTTCAACTTGCCTTGACGGTTCGAGTGCCCGCCTACAGACCCTCGGCTAGAGGAGTCGGTACACAATAGAAAGTGGGATGGGTGTTCCACCAATTACCTCGACCCTCCTTAAAGGTTTGAATGCTTTCCTTTCTAAGCAGTAAAGATTTACAAGACAAATACGGTTGTCTGAACGACACACATATCCCAAAGGATCTTAAGTGACTATTATGCCAACAGGTATTGAATGAGCTTTTATAATTACTCCTACACAGAGGATATAATAATTTCTGGCCTCACACGGGTCCATTCAACATGAAGGTTCGGGGTTCGTAATGCATTAGTCTGACGGGTGACCGATGTCTCAAGTAAAATATAGGCGCTCAGTCCAGGCTGTCGCCATGAGTTTCGCTACCACGAGCGGAATAACTCATCAATAAGTTCTCGGGAGACCATAGAGTTTCGAGGTGTCCTCGTTTTCCTCGTCTCTATCACAGGATTCCAACCCGGAACACTTTCATATCCTTCCTCAGAGCTAGGGTGCACACTACAACTCTGGCATAAATCATATCTCCACTTATGCCCATGACATAGGAGATTTCATACGTAGAATAGACCACCTGGCCCCTTTACTCAATGCTACGACCTCCGACCTATCTAATATTAAGAGAAATCTATCAATTACTCTATAAGCTTCTCATATAAGCTGCAAATTCAATTCACTAAAAGCTCTTTCATGCCTGGCATCATTATTGAATATATGCAATATTCAGATATAAAACTTATTTCCTTAATTACTGTAATGTAATCTTAATGTATCATCTTACTGCTTAGATTGATAAGTCTTGCAATTCGCGTAACTAATTCTCGCTTACAACATTTATTTGTTTCCTGATGTGTTCATTCATACTTTTAATATTCATTATTATTATTCTTATTAATCTCACTGACATAAATGACCAAAATCATTCTTTATTATTCTTACATACATTACCAAAAAAATCCGACATAGCTAAACGTCTTAAAACTCGAACAATCGCGTTCGTGATATTTACATAACTGATTGCCATTCTTAATTCATAGTGGGAATAATTACTCCACTTAATGATGCAAATTAACATCTCAACTCTATAAAAATCAACACAATACTGATTAAACATGGAGGATCTGCCTCCTAAACTGATTTTTACTGGCATCTTTACGGAATCACAACATGCAGTGGCCCATATTTCTACATAATCATAACTTGTGGGGTACTTACATTTCTATAGGCGTCTTATGGTGGCTCCGACCAATCATATTTCTCCATGTCGCCCGCCATTAGCAGGTTTAACGCGACATATTCATCTTGAATACACACATTTTATAACACATAATTTTCATCAACAACACGACACGTTGCATAACTCTCAGGAAGCTATCGCTCCCACACATGTGAAACACTTATCTAATCACTACTTTAAAGGATATTTTACATATGCTGTACACTTAACACACGTCACTTTATACACTTTTCAATGCTGAAATTCCCTAGCAAAGATCGAAATTGCAGGTGTCGACGGCATCTCCCGTGCTCCTATCAACTCCTTATTGAAAGTCTGGTTTACCTGCTCTCGGAATTCACCAACAGTTTTTATATATCCTACTCCTACGGTAAGCGTCCTGCGTTGAATTAATATGCTAGCTCCCGTCCTGAGTGTTATCATCTGGTACTCTCATGACATTACCAAACGCTTCGTAGAGCTTCATTAGCGCATTCCATCGTAATTACACATATACGATCAGTCAATACTTTACACATTGCGCTTAACACACTGTCCAATACTTTACACAAATAATTATTTACAATAGTTCTGCCATTAGTCTACACGGTGCTTCGTAACTGAACACGGCATAGTTCGTACTGCTGATTATGCCTATAGCACGACTATTATTCATACAAGCTTATTAAATGCTTCATTTACATGTACCAGTCTTTGTTCGGCGTCTTTATGAGTGTGACCGCCATGCGTTCCGCCTTGACGAACTTGCTTCAAAGTGGCTGTAACTGACTGAAGATTCACTTGAAGACTGCTCGTAACTTACTTGAAGACTGCTGTAGACTGCTTACATACTGTCTCGTACTGCTGCATACTGACTGCAACTTACTGCAATTGTGCTACAACTGGGTAACTTCTAACGTCGTGAAGACTGCGTAAGACTGCAACTTGAACTGTAACTGGCTGTAACTGGGTGTAAACTGCACGTGAACTGTGCGTAGACTGAGCTTGAACTGAGATGAGACTGAGCTGAGGCTGAGCTGAACTGCGACTGAGCTTGACTGAGCTTGACTGAGCTTAGACTGAGCGTTCCTCCAAGGGTCTACTCCCTTATATCGGATTCCCACGAAAAGTAGGGCGAAATCTTCCCGCGTAATCTTGGCTCCTCTCCCAGCATGATTCTGATCTCCAAACCATGATCATTGGGTTCCTCTTTCTTCACAGATCCCAAAACTATCTGCGTGCAAAGGAATCGCTCGTCCAATTAATTAATATTAATTCCTTTCTCCATAGCGTGGGACGCTATCTTACGGGTATTCCCCGGCAACATTCTCAAATCTATCCGCGAACAATGGCAGTTTTACAGTCCTTCCGCACTTCGTTAAATATGCGTCAATTTCGCAGGTAAAAGGCTCTAAAATTAGCCTCCTGCCAAAAGATTCACCTGTGAGCAACTCTCCTCTCAATTCGTTACTCCAATCACGAGTAATCAATGATTTTCCTGGGCATCTCTCCTCCCCCTCCTCAAATCTATTCTCCGTCGGGGAATAACTGGGTCATTATTCAGGCCTCCACCCTGCTCCAGACGACAGAATGGGGTCACAGAGATGGACATGGCTCCACTGGGGCCCTCCCACAATCCTGGGCTAATTTGTAAAATGTCAACTCTGCCCTCTCCGTGCTTCAAGCCTCGTATAGCCTACACCAAGTAGTCTAATAATGCTGTAATCTGCTCATTTTTCCCTGCATTATTTTAATAAATAACGTCATTGCACCCAAAATCACACCAGTGATTAAATATACACTTCTTTCGAGGGGTTTTTTACCATGAAACTGCCTCTACAGATCTCTGGTTCGTTCCCTGGTGGAACCTTTATACTGAGATCACAGTCTCTGAGAACCACGTTCGATTCCAGTCAGCATAACCTCCTCGGGTTCAGTACATACATCTTAAATATATAATTGAGTAAATAAGTAGATAGATAGATATATTAGTTCATTGTGCAACGAGCCTATAATGGAAATCATTAAGACACGAGTATGTTTATAAAACGAGCGTAGCGAGTTTTATAATTTCCATACGAGTGGCTTAATTACCATTATAGGCGAGTTGCATACGACTGTTTATGTTCGACGATAGTTATAACGATTTCATGTTCGAACATAAATATTCATAAATATCTGTCAAGATTTCACCAGTTTTATGTACTGAACAGAGCGCATGGGACGCAGAGAATACATTGTATTTGACCATGGCCTGCTGGAATACCTCACTATGACACTCGCCACGCTGTGAAATTTAAAATTGAGGGCCATGAAAGTGAGCGCAGCTGCGATGCTATCCTCACCTAATTAGTCACACAACTGTTTCTTGAGCTCTGATTGGTGGGAGAAACTGTATCATAATGAAAACTTGTACTATAATAAGAATCATTATAGTATAGTTTTCTGACATATAGTATTTACATTTCGCCAGGGTCGAACATAATAGTACATAGTTGCATACGACTGTTTAAGTTCGACGATAATTATAACTTTATAAGCTTGCCGGTTATAGGACATAACGTACCACTTGGCCGGCTGATTACCTGTGAAGCGTCAGCTAATGACCTTAAAATATTTAGGAGAGGACATATCGTACCAGTTGAAAGAGTGGGAAGTATTTAGGGTGCATGAAACCCTAACCGCACGGCCACTTGCTCGGTATTGCTCAATTAATCCTGGTAATAAATACGTGGGCACTAACATAACATAAACTAATATAAAATATGATAAAGTTTTTGGATTCCCATTAGTCTTGCGCATAATAGTTCGCGGCTGGGAGCGATCAGTTTAGTTCGCAGCTCCTTAGCGAACAAGTTCGCTCTTTTAGTTCATTAGTTCCCATCTCGAAGACAGATCGTTCGCTCGCCTTGCTACTGCCATTGCACGCGCTCTTTGTTATAGCAGTCTGTCACCACTCATTACTCGTCACCAGTGATTGCTCATTCACATTGCTCTTGTTTCAAGCAATATTGTAGGCTACTGTAACAGTTACTATGCTTGCTGCACGTGAAGTTCGTGTATTAGATATTGACATGTTGCGTGTGTAGTAATGTGTTTTACATTTTCATATTCGAAGATAAAAAGTACAAAAATATGAGTATTGAAACAGCAGCGAAATTCCTTATTCCTTCCTTATTTCCTTTTATTCCTTGTAGGAACATAGGGTAGCTACAAAATTCTTCCTTATCACTCTATTGTCGGCCATCCTTTTAATTAGGGTCTATGTCTTTCCTTCTGGGAAAAATTCACTTTCTATTGTTTCTAAAGGCAAAAGTCGTCATTTGTTTATCATTAGTGAAATACCGGTACCGTACCTAAAGGAGAAACAGTATGGACGATGTGTTCGTAGAAGCATACACTTATTATTCTCTTTTTTTTCTCGCGTGGGGCCGATAACCTAGATGTTAGGCCCCTTAAAACAACAATTATCATCATTTTTCGCGTATATCGGCGCGTCACCATCCGATTCCATTTTCTACTTGTCACTAGGTGATGATAAGACGTACACCCCCCCCCCCTCAATTTTCGTTTCATGTCTTAACCTACTTGCTTCGTGATATTCATCATTTGGCTGCTCTGAAACCGTTGGGTACATTATCTTTATGACATAAATGGGAGGAATAGGTTTTTTAGTTCCGAGTTTTTGTCCATAGAAGTTCGCTTTTCTTTGTGAATCATCATCTTCATCATCATCATAATGTTCTTTCTTAAAAACAGGTAAAAAGTAGTTGTATCACCATGTATAGACAAATATAAATATCAACCAGTTCATTAAAATGGTAATGTTAATCCAGTTCGCCGATTTTGTAAATAAATGGGCATATTTTCAATTAATCCAAAATGACTAAGTTAAATAACTCTGTGGAATTATCCCCACATCTAAATCAGTTAACTATCAGTAACTTCAATTTATGAACCGCCACTGTATTACATTACAAATCTAGTAGTGTGTTATACTGTTATTATTATAAACCAACATTGAACATTCGCCGCGCCAAAACTTGACAATCTTGCCATTATCAATAGATACACTCAATCAACTGAACGAAACAAAGCGCGTGTGATTGTGCAATGAGTGGTGACGTGACGAGCTGACGAGCTACGGCAGACCCGCGCTCTCGCGCTGTTACAAGACGGTCAGCGGAAAAAGACCGAACGAACTAACAAGCGAGGGATCTGGGAACTAGTTCGGTAGTTCATCTGTGGGATCCGCTCTTCCGAACGAGTTCGTTCGCGAACTACACAAGACTAATTCCCATCACACTTTATTTAAGCTTTGGACTGGCAAAATGTTTATAAACATTTCGCCGTGTTTGAAAACAGCTGTGATTAAGTTCTGGTCATTTATCGTTTTCTTTACTATTTTTTAGCCTACTTTTCACATTTTGCAAAAATGAGGAAAAAGTAGACTTATGAGATCGGGAAAATGTCTGTCTGTCTGTCTGTCCTTCTGTCTGTCTGTCTGGCTGTGTGTGTGTCCCCCCCTATCAACTCCTAAACGGCTGGAGCAATCGAAACAAAATTTGGTAGGAGTAAAGAACTATACCTGAATATCTCACGGCCATATTTGAAAATGATGTCAGTGCTACCAACTGCTAAAAAATCGCAATTGAAATTTGAGCTCCATGTTGGATATCTTGGAAGGTATGAACGGGAGCTATTTCAAAATTGGCCCACGTATAGATAATAATATTGCAGTTTGATTTCCAGGAGGCCATACATGACAGTGTTGCCAAAATGATTATAAGCCTGCTGATAGGTCCAGTTTTTAAATGCATATAACTTCTACACTATCCATTGGAATTCAACCAAATTTCGTATGTTGTATGTGTACATAACCAGATATGACTGAGCGTATTCTTAAGACCCACCAGGGCTGCCAACTGTTAATAAATGCTCTTAATTTATTTTATCCAAATACCAATATATCAGAAAGTATGCAAGCCGACAGCTTTAAACTATGCACACGTATAGTACCTGACATTCTATATTAATTGGGAGTAACTTATATACGTCAGTGCTACCAACATGATCCTAAGCCTGCTGAGAGGTCCAACTTTAAATACATGTAACTTCCATACTATCATTTGGATTTCAACCAAATTTCGTATGTGCTATGTGTACCATAACAGATATGACTATGCGTATTCTTAAGAGCAATCAGGGCTGCCAACTGTTAATATGTGCTGTCTCTATTTTTGTTACCCTAATGGCAATATATCAGAAATTATGCAAGCCAATAGCTCTAAACTTTGCACACGTATAGTACCTGGCATTCTAGATTAATTTGGACTAACTAACATAGGCCTACGCCAGTACTGCCAATATGATTCTAAGCCTGCTGATAGGTCCAATTTTAAAATGCATGCAACTTCTATACTAACTAATGGATTTCATTCAAAATGGGTACAACAATAGATCATATAATTTCAGATTATTTCTGACCAATACATGCATGACATTGTTGCCAACATGATTTTACGCGCGCTGATAGATCCATGCTATTCATTGGACTTCACCCAAATTTTGTATTCTGTACGTTAAGAGATGGAACTAAGAATATATTCAGTCACCAGGGCTGCCAACTGTAGTGCTCTATTAGGCTACATTGTGCCAGGTATACAGTATTTCGAATTAATTAGAAATTTCGATATTAGCAACTTAATTTCGTCATTATTCTAGATAGATCCATATAGATTAATCATTGGCATGAATTTTAAGAAAAGTAGGCTCTTTAGTTCTTCACGGAACTTCTTGTTTTTTAAATTGTTTATGTGGGTGTTATATCCTAGTGAATAGCAAGATCGTCATGGGATGTTTCATTCTAAGTGAATAGCAAGTTCACCACGTGAAGTTTCATTCCAAGTTCTGCGAATATGAGAGAGCTCACAAGCAAGATTTCAAGTTTCCATTCTCTTCATACCTCTTCATTATTCTGTCAAGCCGTTCATCATACTTGACATATTTCTTCTTTCTCTTTGAACTTTCAATGTACAATTCGTACTTCATCCGTCGAAGTGCGCACATAGACTGCCCTTATTCGTTGTACACAACTCCATGTTACAATACCAACATGTTTAAAGCCACACAGTGTGATCGCCACTGATGTTTATGTGGTAATGAACCTGTAACTGGAATGCCTGCATGACATCAAGTGGTACGTTATGTCCTAGCGTAAATATTGGGGATTTACGGGAAAACCGTTCTTAGGTAGATAACGACCTAGGTGGTACGTTATGTCCTCGAAAATCAAGTGGTACGTTTTGTCCGTGGTACGTTATGTCCGGACACCAAGCTTGCCCCGGTGGGTGAGTGGATAGCGTGTCGGTCTACTAACCCCCCAAGATTGCAGGTTCGCTCCTGGCCGTGGTAAGTGGTAGTGGTTTTTGAAAGGCGGCAAAAATACGACACGCATGTCATACGATGTTGGCATGTCAAAGAACCCATTTGAATTCAGTAGGCCGTGTTTATAATGGCAAAATTAATCTCAGGAGTTTCCGCCAACACAAAGTTCCTCCTTTCTCTACTAGAAAGCGCTATAGTGTCAAGGAGCTTAGATAGCAAACCTCCTTGACTTTCATAGTGCTTCAAGGAACAACGAAATTCGACATGCAAGCTACCCTCGGGTGTCAAATTACAAAGCTTGCACCTGGCACCCGAGGCCATACGATATTATTATTGTTATTATTATAACTTTATTATATGTTTTAACATAAATATTCATAAACATCTGTTGAGAGTCAGCCACTTGAATTTTGTGATCGGAGTGCAAGCACTGGGTATGATATCTCTGTTTTTCAAGCTCTCTGACCGACCGACGCATGCGCTCTGTGTGATTATAATGCCATATGCAGGCTATATGTTTACAGCCTGCCGTCTAGCTCCATAGCATTCACTAATATTATCGCCGAAGTCGTTTGAAAGCATTGCGCTGTGTAGAAAATGGAGTTGGGGTTAAGGTACAGTGCTATTTCTTGTCTTATATTCGCCAGTTTATTTATGCGAACATATGGACGGTGCGTATTCCATGTCGGTAATTTATATAGAAAGATGCTGTGTTTATTTCCGAAATGTTGGATTTTGAGTGCATGCGCGAAGGTATCCTTACTTAATTGGTCAATGAGCTCTGATTGGCTGGAGAAACTGTATCGAAATGAAAAACAGTGCTATAATGACCATCATTATGAAATAGTTTTCTGACACACAATGTTTACATTTCGCCAGGGTCGAACATAAAAATAAATGTATGGGCTTTTGACGAAGGTTGACCTAGACCTCAGGCAGGGCTGTGTTAGTAAACAATCTGAGTCCTGCCCCATGGGATAACCCCGAGATTAAATAACAGACAAGTGCGTTGTAGAAAGAACATCATCGATTATATATTTGGTGCCAAGAGATCCATGGATGGACTGCGAAGATGAAAATTTCAAAATTGAATTCGTACTCCAGCTTCGGTGGAGTAGTTGGTAGCATGCTGAACTGCTGTGCCCAAGATAGCGGGTTCAAACCCAGCCAAAGTCGTCGGATTTTTTTAAGAGCGTTAAAATCCTACAGTATGCCTTCCTTCGGAGGGGAAGTAAAGCCGGCGGTCCCACATCATATATTTATGGCTTGTCACGGTGGGTGAGTGGATATCGTGTCGGTCTACTAACCCCAAGATTGCAGGATCGCTCCTGGCCGTGGTAAGTGATTTTTGAAAGGTGGAAAAATTACGACACGCATATCATACGATGTTGGCATGTCAATGAACCCATTTGAATTCAGTAGGCCGTGTTCATAATGGCAAAATTAATCTCGGGAGTTTCTGCCAACACAAAGTTCCTCATTTCTCTACTAGAAAGCGCTATAGTGTTCAGGGAGCTTAGATATCTAACCTCCTTGACTTTCATAGTGATTCAAGGAACAACGAAATTCGACATGCAAGCTACCCTCTGGGTGTCAAATTACAAAGCTTGCACCCGGCACTGAGGCCATACGATATTATTATTATTATTATTATTATTATTATGGCATGTAAAAGATCCTTCCACAGACTAAACTTGTGCGAAGGTAAATTGCTAGGTTAGATTTCGTCAGAACGCTCTATCAAAGTTCCAACGTTCACCACTAGGTATCATTGATACATGGTAGCGAAAGTTGGAACTACTTGAAATTGAACGGAACTTGTAGCTGACCCTAAGGGTGTCCGCTGGAAGCAGCTACAGACTCAGGCGAGCCGAACATGTCCTCGGACACTCCCGGCACTGAAAGCCATACGATAAATAAATAAATAAATAAATAAATAAATAAATAAACAAATAAATAAAGCGGACATGTGCAAACTTTTTAGGGGCAGCGCCAGATGCAATACAAAATAATCTTGGTGGGCGGAAAAAAAGAAAAGATAGATTATACACTTGTTATTTCTGAATTTTAAATCAAACAAACCTTATCGGCTACAAATGGTAGAAAACTTAGAAAAAAGGAACGCACCTTCATTATTTGTTAGAAGAGGAAGGAGTATGTCACAAGTGAAACTGTGACTGTGCTTCTGAAAGTTTTTCATAATCTGGTTGAAACTGGGATGAGCTGATTCTTATGCGCGTTGCTCACGGTCGAATTCAAGTTTTATAAAACCTTTGATAAAACTTTCCATAAAATAGGACATGTTCTATTCCGTAAAATTAATTTTACGAAACGAACTAATCAGGGAAGTTGACATGAAGATGATGCTAGCGCCACGTGGTGAGAACATTGTGAAGCTCGTTTGTAAACCAACACTTCGAAAATGTCAGTCTCCGGCTGGACTAAGAAGGCTGTTGGTGTTTTACTGGATGAGTACCAGAAATATCCGTGTTTGTATGAGGTTAAAACGTCCATATACCTCAATAGAAATGCAAGAAGGGAGAGCAGAAATTTCAATCGCCGAATATGTTGCACAAATTCGACCGAACACAAGCCAGGCTGATGTTAAGACGAAGATAAACGGGCTTCAAACTCACTTGCAGTCTCATTTCCGGAGAAATGGCTTGCCTCATGTTAGTGTCCTGTCAAATAATTTTGGGACCAATAAGATCTAGGAGTTTTTTTTAAACTGCTTTCCTCCATTCTTAGAAAATTCCTGTATGAATTCTGATCTTCTAACCTCAACTCTAACCTCAACTCTTCTCTTTTTTTTATCCATTCCCGAGTCCAGGACTTCCTAGCATTTCTTTTCTTCCTTTTTACTACTGTACGACATATAATTGTACCCAAAGCAGCAATTTTTGCTTTGTTGGAGCCATACTCTCAAACCAATGTGTGTTGAACAGCTGATTCTTGGTTCAGAAGTTACTCGGTAGATGGCGATCCTGATACATCCACGGATTTTATAAAATAATTTTACCGTGAACAACACAGCTTGCTTTCGTCAAATTTTTATAAAATTAGTTGTAAAATAAATTTTAAGAAACATTTTACCGTGAGCAACGGGCATTAGTAGCGCAGCTACATAGTGGTCTGTCAATCCATTTCTGACGGTATTTTTCGAAGCTTCATTGTAAAAAACACCTGTTCACAGATATAGTAATATGCGAACATGGCTGTTATCTTGTGTGCATGAGATTTCAAATTTGGGAAGCTTGATTTTGGTAGGGCCTTGTAGAACTCAATTTTCGAAACGTTGAGGAATTGTTGCTTTAATTCGATGTTACATTGTAACTCAGTCAGTTGTAGCCACAACTCTGATTTTACTGTTTCACAGTCAACATTAAATGGCATGCTGGAAACGTCCAAGTTCTGTTCAATAACTTTGAAGTCCAGAAATCTTCATTCAAATTTGTCGTGGAGATTTTTCGCACAAAAGTATATTACACAGAACGCATGAACACAATGAGATTGAAATAGTTTTTCTCTTCTAGGTACACAGAACAGGAATTATTATGACCTAGGCTATATTTAATTCTAAACCAAGTCGTGGGCCGGATTAGACTAGGTCAAGGGCCGCACTTGGCCCGCGGGCCGTACTTTGCCAATGACTGCTCTAGAGAATTGAGAGATGAATCGCTAGAATATGACTGAAACTATAGTCAAACCCCAGTCGTATACTGGTGAAGGACTCGCTTCCAGCTAAGCAGTGCTTTTTAGCCTACTTTCGATTTTTGCAAAAAATGAAAGTAGACTTATGAGATCACTACAGGGCCAAAAATTGTGTGTCTGTCTGTGTGTGTATGTGTGTGTGTGTGAGTCTGTGTGTGTGTGTGTGTGTGTGTGTGTGAGTGAGTGTGTGTACTCTGAATGCCTGTCACCCCTATCAATTCGAATACGGTGAAACCGAATTGAACGAAATTTGGTACAGAGGTAGAACAAGCAAAGGGTACCTCATTGTCATGTTTTATATCGCCGCCAGCTTTACCAAATCTGAATGGTGGCCACTCAGACGTTCAAAACGTAAAATCAAATAGCGACTAACCAAATTTGGTAATAACATACCTTCATATAGAACGCGTCTTGTGACCAAACTACAAGGTCATCCGCCGTACCATTTCAGGATGGCGGCCGTGCGAATTATGCAAACTTTATAATCCATATCATGGGACCCACCAGTTCCGATTATCGAGCCGAGAATCGATTTAACTGTTCTAAAGGAAGAGGCACGTTCGAAATTAAAAGTTTATTTTGTAATACTACAGTGCAGAAGTGATTTTAAAAAGCTGAGCCGTCTCGGTAAGAAGACAAGATGGCAGCGGATATCTTGTGCCTGACTTATATTTCACTAATTTGAGTATTGCATGCAATATAGCGAACTGATACAAAATAAATAAACTTAGTATGAAATGCTTTATACATAAATAATATACTCCACTGATGAAATCGTTAGGTCTAAATCATTATTTGCTAACAAGTTCTATGTAAGTCATTTTATATAGATCAATGTTCGTTGGCACAAATGGCTCCGTGGTAAAGCGTTAGTCTGTCATTCATATGCCTATGGTTCAAACCCCATCAGAGTTTGGTTTTTTGCTTGAAATGTTACATATTTGTTGCTTTGTAATGACTCAGACATTTTAAAATTAAGCCTTATATTGTGCATATTACGGTGCAAAACATATATTTAATTAAAACATAATTCGCCAGCAGATTTGCTCGAGACATCTAGCAGCCAAAAAGGTAACTGCACGCCGGCCTACTTATTAACTTCCAGATTTTATTGAAAAGTTTCTTCTTATGGCGGCTAGAATGCACTCGCCCTGTTAGGATTATATTGTTCGATATTTCTCCACTAGATTTCACGACTGGCCTACATGGGACTCCATTGATAGTATACCATTGGCATTCTATGCGCATCGAATTTGAAGAATGACAGGATGATACTATGATACATTTTTACTTCTTATTTTAAAGGGTTTGTTACAGCCTATTGTGCGTTATTTGAAAATGTTATTTGAAGTAAAGAACAAAACGATTTCACATAGTAACTGAATTCTAGCCGCTGGTACTAGTTCAGGTTATTAATACTTTTATTTCAGGCAAATAGCAATCGAAAATATCCATATAGTTTGTATACACACGTCTCTGTAGGGACACGGAAAGATTTGTTAATTCAATTAGGGTTGTGAAAGCCATGCACAACCAGACGTGTAAAGACATGCCTCAACTCAAAGTTGGATGTTGCCCACGGCAGGTCGATTATGTAATAATAACAATAATAATAATGTTATTTGTTTTACGACCCTTTTAACTACAGCTGCTTTTAGATACGCCGGGGTGCCGGAATTTTGGCCCGAAGGGGATCTTTAACGTGCCAGTAAATCTACAGACACGGCTCCCTCGCATTTGTGCACCCTCAAATGCCAGCTGACTGCGCCAGGATACGAACCTGCAACCTAGGGCCCAGCAAGCGAGAACGTTACCGCGGAGCCACGCAGCCAGTCTGGTCGATTATGTCTCCAGATCCATAACATTCTTGAGATACTTCTTATCTATCTTTCTTCAATGATGGTAGTAGTTTTTTTCTAGCTTGTGGCGTTTGGTAGAGGTAAATAGTTTCTAAGGTCTACAACCAAGAAATGATTCTATTATACTCTTTGATAATAACAACGAGTTGTAACTATACTCATACATTTAGGAGAAAGTAGGCTATATGTGCTTTACTGAACATCTTGTTTAAAATCAAAATAGCAATTTTCGGCAATTTGCAGAGTCCGGTTATTAC
This sequence comes from Meconema thalassinum, assembly GCA_946902985.2. Lineage (NCBI taxonomy): Eukaryota > Metazoa > Arthropoda > Insecta > Orthoptera > Tettigoniidae > Meconema > Meconema thalassinum. The sequence goes on from OX336388.2 coordinate 331,873,553, forward strand.
TTTATGGAATGTTAAATGAAAGGTTGAACTGGGTTAATTTATTAAATCATTAACTTTCACCTTTTTCAATGCATGGGTGGATGTAAAATAGTTCGTTATTTTCTTCATCCTTCAGAACCAACCACACACACAAACTAACAACCTACCCCACCTTCAAACACTAGCCTGCGTGCTTATAAGAGCAGAACTTCCTTTTCACGATTATTTGAGTATGTTACTTATTTTTTCCTAAACAAGTAAATGTCTTGGAATAAGGCAGCAATTACAGAAAGCTTTTGTCGAGCAGAGAATAATATGGCCTATTGTTTCGATTATGCTGCTGAGTGCCAAGTTGCCGACCAAAACAATCTGATTCGATAGATCGATTTAAATCGAGGATTACTCGAAATCACCTCCAGCTGTTGTGAACTTTCAAGTCGGATGTTATATTTGCCGGACTAGATACAAATGCACGAATATTTTTTCTTAAGCAGTTTTCAAATGTTTATGGGGTACGCGTACCCCCACGTTCCCCCTGAAGAAAAAAAATGCCCAGCCCCTAAGTACTTGCGTCTTTCGTCTACTGACAATGCCCTTGGATGACTTGGAACACTACGTGCGGTCTGATGCTTGTTTATTCTAGCTATAATAAGCATAAGGATCATTTGATTATCTTTACAATTTGGACAACGCCTCGGGTATAAATAGGCTGACCATTCGTATGCATGTGAGTGTTTTGAAGCAAGTCTACATACAGTAATATCACATGACAGTCTACTGGTACACCCACCCCCAACACTCGATACTAGGGCTGCTACTTTTAAACGATTAATTTGAGTTCTCGAATAATCGATTGGTGCTAAATCGCAACATTGACACAAAGAGCTCGCAGCTACCCAATGTACTATAGCATCGCCGTCTATAATTCTCAAGCCGTGCTGTTGGTAGAATTGGCAACGTTTAGGTGAGTCCGTAAATTCTATAAACACTTAAGACCATATGCTAAGTTCTTCTTCTTCTTCTTCTTCTTATCAAGTGTTAGGCCAGGTAGCCTGTTACGGTCTCGTTCCATCTCTTCGTAGGTCGACCTACGTCTCTTCTGCCTCTAGGTTGGTATTTGAGGACTTGTCTGGTGATCTGACCAGTCTTCATACGTAGTACATGGTCCTTCCAAGCTGATCTGTGATTCTGCACTGTGTTGATAATTGGCTTTACTTTTAGTTCTTTAAGGACATCTTCAGATCTTTTCCTATCCCATAGTATGTATCCAACTGTTCTCATGAACCGCATTTCGGCACTCGTTAGTCTCTGTTCCTCCCCTTTGCGAAGGGTCCAAGCTTCGCTGCCTTATAGAAGGGTAGGTTTGCCTAGGATGTTGTATAGTTTGAGTCGTGTGTGCTAAGTTTTATTCATAAATATCGTTTATTTTGATATGACAGCATCTAAAGCAGTTCGTACTAACTATTTCCACACCCGTGAAATTCCTCGTGGTAAATCAGACCTGCTGAAAGTTGTAGAAGTGAGTATTTCCCGTATTAAGTTGTTTGTGTGACCAATGCCTTGTAATGAATTTAACCAACAAATTCTTCGCAAATATTTCATTAAACTATTTCAGATGCCTAGGAAGTGTTGTGTGCCTGGCTGCAAGTCAAATTATGGCAGCACTATTAAAATAACTGGTTATATTACAACGTTTTGATCACTACAGTGAGGTGGACTTTCTGTGTCTAGTAGGCGTCATTTAGTTTTGGTATATATCTTCATGTGCCCTTTATTTTCCAGTACATTATGAACTGCACTCAGTTGGCTAGTGCTTTTAGGTAGTTTCATTAGAAGGCTACCTATTCTCAGCCTATTTTCAATTTTGAAAAAATAGGCTCATGAGATCACCTTTTGTCCGTGTGTGTGTGCGTGTGTGCGTGTGTGTGTGTGTGTGTGTGTGTTGCGTCCCCCCTAATAAGTTGTATACGGCTGGAGCGATTTCAATGAAACTCGGTAAGATCATAGCACTCTTCCCGGCGACCCCGACCGTGCCCTTCAAATTTTGTTACGTCTCACCAATCCAACATGACGGCTGTGCGAAATATTTCACCAGCATTCAATATCTCCGAAACTATTCCCGATATAACCCTGGAATTTATTACGGTGATAAAGGGAACTACTAGAAGTTCACCTATGTGACTTTTGAAAAATTGGTAACTACAAAACCAACATGGCGGCCACGCGAATTTGCGACTTTTAAATAGACGTTTCTCGCGATTTAACCAACCAAACGCAATAAAACTTGGTACAGTATATGTTTATATACATTTTAATGCACCGACATCTAACTTCGTTCAATTGTTTACATAACCAAAAGATGGCGGATGTGCGAAATATTTCACCGGCATTCTATATCTCTGAAACTATTAGCGGTATCACCCTGAAATTTTGTACAGATATAAATGGCACTACGGGAAGTTCATCTATAAGACTTTCAAAAATCGGTTAACTACAAAATGAACATGGCGGCCAAGCGAATTTGAACATTTTAAATAGGTCTTTCTCGCGATTTAATGTTCCAAACACAATGAAATCTGGTACAGGAAATGTTTATACACATTGTAATACGCTGGTATCTAATTTAGTTCAATTGTTTACATAACCTCAAGATGGCGGCTGTGCGAATTTTAAAATTAAGTTTTTATTTCTTGTGTCGTAATCATGTGATCGAAGTGAAAGTTTGAATAATGAACCTACGCAATAATTTTCCTTTAATGGTACATGACTCTATGGCCTATACATTTAGCAATCCAACATGGCAACCATCCGAAATATTTAGACGGCTCTGAATATCTACGAATCTATTATAGCAATCAAACTGATTTTTTTATGCTCATAGGGACTATGAACCTAAGTTCACCTATAGGACTTTAAATATCCTGGTGATCACAAATCCAACATGGCGGCGGCGCGAATATAAATATTCACATGGACGTTTCTCGCAATTTAACCATCCGAGTGCAGTGCAACTTGGTACAGTAAATCCTTATACGAATGTTAATCCACTGGTATCTAATTTATTTCAATTGTTTCCATAACCACAAGATGGCAGCTATGCGAAATTTTAAAATCTCCTTTTTACTTCTTGTGTCCTAGTCATGCGATTGAAGTTTGAATACAACACGTACACAATAATCTTCATGTAACAGTACATAACTCTAGGACCTACATATATAAAATCCAACATGGCGACTATCCGAAATATTTAGTCGGTTCTCAATATCTGCGAATCTATTACAGCAATCAAACTGAAATTTTGTATGTGATAGTGGTAATTAACTTGAGTAGGATATATGAAAATAGGCTGTATAGTTCTTCGCGGAACTACTTGTTAAATTAAGTGACCAGTAGAACATTATTGTTAGACTGTCATCATTAAGCTGGGAGGCCTATTGTGGCTATGCTGAGTGCATGTGTGGGCAAAAAGTGAAGGATTCATTATCAAGTAGTAAGTTAGTAAGAATAGCTTTAAATATATTTTCTGAGTGCTTCAATGATGGCAGTGAACATAGGAGCAAGAAAATAAAACTTCAGACTTTGGGACATTAAGGTGCAGTACAGTATTTTATTATTACCTTACCTGGAATCGACAGTACACAGCATGATAATAAGTATCCTTTATTTGTGATATTTGTGTGTAAGATTCAGCGGACGTTATTTTCTGTTGTATTTTCGGAAACGTTTTGCGTCAAAATCTATGTGTTTACGTTGTGTCAGCAATTACCATGTGCTTGCGCTAGGCCACCCAAATGACAGATGGGCGGTGTTGCCACACCTTATGACACGGTTTGAGAATTGTAGACGGCGATAACTATAGATAAAGCCCTGCGCGGATGAGGATATCCGCGGATAAACCCGCGGATATCCGCAACATTTTTCGCCATGCGGATATACTTTGCATGGCTTTGCGGATAGCGGATAAGCTGCGGATAATGTTTGGAGTAAATTTGCGGATAGTTTTTAGAATACAATCCGAACTTGTTGAATATCATGGGGAAAGTTGGGTAATTGTGCACAGCGGCTAATCGTGCGCACCTATGTTTTTCGAGTTGGTAGTAAACCAGCAACCCAGTTCATTGCTACAATACCCTCAAGCTGTCATCGTACCTATCAGATAGGGACAGTCAGCATGATGCCAGTTGATATGTGACTGATAACCGTGAGGCTTGGTTGAAGAAACTTAACACGTTGCATGCTATTTTCTGTAGCCTGCAAATAAGAAGGTAAGCCTACAGTTGTGATTCAATTATTATTTAAAATTAAATGTAGTTTTTATCGTGATTTTGCATGTATTTATTTTTCAATATAATAGATTAGTTTACCGGGTTTTAGTGAGTTATGTTTTAAAAGCAGAGTGGGGTAATGGTGCGCGGAACATATATGATACAAGTAAATATAACGCGTCATTAATGGCAAAATATTTCGTGTTTGTTCTCCAGATGCCAAGAAATTATACGTGGAAAACGGAGAAAAACTCCTACCCAGCAGGAGGAAAATGTGCAGAAAGCTCTACGTGCAATTAGGGATGATGGGAGAAAAATAAGGGAAGTGGGGAGAAGTTTCAACATTAGTATAGCTTTCCAACACTCATCCCATGCGCATAATTTCCCAACCCATGAGCATGATTACCCTGTTAATATTATTGTAATGCCAGTAGATTCGGATAACAAACTTGTGGATCAAAGTCGCGTGGATGTGGGGCGGATGCGGATAACAGTCGTGCGGATGCGGGGCGGATACGGATAACAGTCGTGCGGATGCGGGGCGGATGCGGATAACAGCCGTGCGGATGCAGGGCGGATGCGGATAACAGTCGTGCGGATGCGGATAACAGTCGTGTGGATGCGGAGCGGATGCGGATAACAGTCGTGCGGATGCGGGGCGGATACGGATAACAGTCGTGCGGATGCGGGGCGGATGCGGATAACAGTCGTGCGGATGCAGGGCAGATGCGGATAACAGTCGTGTGGATGCGGATAACAGTCGTGTGGATGCGGAGCGGATGCGGATAACAGTCGTGCGGATGCGGGGCGGATACGGATAACAGTCGTGCGGATGCAGGGAGGATGCGGATAACAGTCGTGTGGATGCGGATAACAGTCGTGTGGATGCGGGTAACAGTCGTGTGGATGCGGGTAACAGTCGTGTGGATGCGGATAACAGTCGTGCGGATGTGGATAACAGTCGTGTGGATGCGGGTAACAGTCGTGCAGATGCGGATAACAGTCGTGCGGATGCGGGTAACAGTCGTGTGGATGTGGATAACAGTCGTGTGGATGCGGATAACAGTCGTGCGGATGTGGATAACAGTCGTGTGGATGCGGGTAACAGTCGTGCAGATGCGGATAACAGTCGTGCGGATGTGGATAACAGTCGTGTGGATGCGGGTAACAGTCGTGCAGATGCGGATAACAGTCGTGCGGATGCAGGGCAGATGCGGATAACAGTCGTGCGGATGCGGATAACAGTCGTGTGGATGCGGAGCGGATGTGGGTAACAGTCGTGCGGATGCGGAGCGGATGCGGATAACAGTCGTGCAGATGCGGATAACAGTCGTGCGGATGCGGATAACAGTCGTGTGGATGCGGATAACAGTCGTGTGGATGCGGGTAACAGTCGTGCAGATGCGGATAACAGTCGTGCGGATGCAGGGCGGATGCGGATAACAGTCGTGCGGATGCGGATAACAGTTGTGTGGATGCGGAGCGGATGTGGGTAACAGTCGTGCGGATGCGGAGCGGATGCGGATAACAGTCGTGCAGATGCGGATAACAGTCGTGCGGATGCGGGTAACAGTCGTGCAGATGCGGATAACAGTCGTGCGGATGCGGGTAACAGTCATGCAGATGCGGATAACAGTCGTGCGGATGCGGGTAACAGTCATGCAGATGCGGGGCGGATGCGGATAACAGCCGTGCGGATGCGGATAACGTTTTGTCTATCCGCGCAGGGCTCTAACTATAGTCTTGGAGCACGACGCGACGTTGCGGGTAGGCTACATTACCGTGCTGGGGACTGTCTAGTCAAGAGTAACATTACACTACAGTATATACGAGTACTAAACTGGACCTTTGACGCGACGCGCTCTTGCTGACACGGGAAGGGAGTTGGTCTTTGAAATGCTAACTGAGAGATCACCTGGTCACGACAATTCTCCTCTGCAGTATCAATGTGCCATCTTAAAACGTAAGCCTTGACCTCCTCCAGCCTCTTACACATGGTCCGCGGGGGTCGCACCATATCTCCTGACATTCAGACATTTACATAACGTGCCCATCACTCAAGGTTACGCACTGGCGTATCAACTATGAGGAAATTCACTGGATTGAGCGTGTCTTCGACACACTTGGACGGAAATACATGACCTAGTGAAGTGTCTTCAGAACTGGTCACTGGTAGCAGGGGCGGATTCAAGGGGAGATAGGGGGGTTGTATCCTCACCGAAAGTTTGGAAACTATTAAGGACGTAACTAAATTTCAAAGTATTCACATTAATACAATATATTCAAAGGATCTGAGCGTTTTCTACGTTTATTATCTATATATTTAAAACACTAAGGCGATTTTTGTTACCACGAGATTGAGAGAACGACAGAACCGATTTACTTCGTAGAGCACTCTAACGAAATCTCTTGGCCTGTAGATTTGCAGAGTGTCTCTAAAATAAACAAATATATTACGGTATATTTAAAAAAAAATATAGAAAATAGCAAAATTCTCGCCCCTCACGCATGCGCACAATCCGCCTGGGCTCATGACAAAATGGCGGTGAGAAGTCCATTAAAATGTAAGTTATTTACTAAGCTTCCATGTAATTGACAACATACATTAACCAAGTTCTGACAATAAAATATAATAACAGTATGAACATATACGAATGTGCAATATTGATTTTATTGATAATGAATTGGATTATTTTCTTCAGATAGCGGCTTTTGAAGATAATGAATGGTTGCGTCTGCATCTGAACGAGGGAGCGCGAGTAGTTATTTGGTTAAGAGCCGGCCGGAGTGGGAACGGCCGACCGCCAGCCCAGCACTTGTTGTAACATGGGTGAAAAGTTTGTGAAACGTTTTATAAAGAAACGGGACAAGGTAAAATTATTTTGTTCCTATAGCCCGCTGTAATATTTTATACACTTTTCATCGGTGCAAAAGCATATCGAACAGGAATACAAAGATAGTTATAAAAAGTGTAGTTAAAATCACAATTCTCCATATAAAATAGAGTTCTGAACTGCAATTTTCCAAACCTCTTCAATGCCTTCAGATGATGTTGAAAACAGAAACAAACTCCACTGCAAGACAGCTTATAGTTTTCTCTATTGTGCTACTGAATCATATTTTCAAATTAAGAACTCTGTATATGTTTAATCGTGATTTTAGAAAATGTAAGCATATTGAGTTGCTAATGCTAGCCGTGTCGAGGTGCTGGTAGTTCAGACAGTTTCCGTCAGATGTCACGTCGCAAAGTCCTGTCCTTGAAACAGGTCAAGACAGAGACAGAGATTAGTTGAGACATTTGGCCTAGGCCAGCTCAGGCTTTTCCCCATGCAGGGGAGTGGGGAGATCAGCACATGCCTCCCTTTCACATACAATGAGCAGCGGACAAGCTCATTCCACTACGGTATTGCTATTGTCTTAAAAGCTGCAATAGAACTTTAAAGTGCACGTTATACCTTTTACCGTGCAACAATTTTTATTAGTACTATGACTTTAAAAAAAATAGTAAGGCTTTGTAATGAGCACGGATTGACTTATTGGTGAATACTGTGTTTTTAAATCAAATGCCCATCCTACACGAACAATTTTATCCCGGAAGAGGCTATACAATTATTAAAGTCTGGCGCGGTCAGCTGACATTTGAGGGTGCGCAAATGCGAGGGAGCCGTGTCAGTAGATTTACTAGCAAAATTCCGGCACCCTGGCGTCTATAAAAGCCACTGTAGTTAAAAGTGACGTAAAACCAATATTATTATTAGTAGTATTACTATTACAATTAAAGTGGGAGAAAAGGAAATAGGAAACTTCGACATCAAACACAATTTTCACTACCAGACTCAAGGGCAGCTTCATACTACAAGAAGACAAAAAGGATTAGCCTACAACGGAACTCATACAGAGATATGATAGACTTTTGGGAGAGTATTTTTTCCCGTTACTTGACCGGTTTTACAAACATTTCGTCCTTCCGGAGATTAGAGACTCAAAACAGAGTAGATGATATATGCCAATATGAAACTCTGTTTACATTATTATGTACCCTCTATTTTACTGAGTACTGGTAATGTTCCAGGCGCCGAGGAGTGATGTGTTTATATGCTGTAAAAAGATGAACGTCAATTATTTCGCAGTGTGGATTCACTCCCGAAATCCATTCCTCACTTCTGTGTGGTATAGCATTTTGAAATCGTTAGGACTTGAGTTCAGATTTTTAAATATATATTTCAAAATATATTATGGCCCAAATACGTATATTAAGAAACCAACGATCTATCCCGGCATTATTTTTAAGCCTGGTTTATTCTAATTCATCATCTGTTCTTGACGTCTACGTATCTACTGTCGACCAAAATATTATGTGCACTCGAGTTTGAAGGTTATTTGTGAAGTAACCAATAGACCTACATAAAATCCAGTAACATCATCATTTTCGTCGTTCTATTTTACGTTAGTTTATGTAGGTTTGGAATTTTTAATTTATATTTTAATAAACCAGTTATACAACATTCCAATGCACATAGTGTTAAAATTTGGATTCGATCTGATGACGGGTTTGTGAGATAATAGTTCGTAAATGTGACGCATGGTTGAAACATACTTTAAAACGAGCACTTTTTGTGTTCCAACTGCGATAAAAAATATTAAAATATAAATTAAACATTCCAAGCCTAAATGAACTAACGTAAACTGAACGACGAAAATGATGATGTTATAGGATTTTATGTAGGTCCATTGGTTACTTCACAAACCACCTTCAAGCTCGAGTGCACATAATATTTTGGTCGACAGTAGTCGGGGATTATATGATTCCCACGTTCCTTCACTTTTTGGGGGACGTAATGGTGTAGTGGTCAAGCTGCTTGGCTCTCACCAAGGTTCGATTCCTGGCAAGTGAGATTTTCGAAGTGAAATATCACGTCCTGTGGTTCAGATTCCACGTAAAAATGAAGGTCCCATAGCTCTGATCGCGAGATTAACGGTCACGTAAAACTACAAGCTTCATTCATTTTTCATGTCTACGTAATTGGTGGGGCGGGGGTGGAGACTACACGCGTATAGCATAATTTTTACAGCCATACTGTTTATTGATATGCCCTTTTAATACATACTGTGCTATGTATAAAACACCTCGTGGCGCAGTGGCCAGCAATGTTGTCGGCTACCTCAGAGGTCCCGGGCTTGATTCCCGGCTCTGCCAAGAATTTAAGTCTTGGTATGGTCTGGTGTGGGGTCTCCCAGCCACGTGATGCTAAGCGGGAGTCTGCCGGATGTTGTGGCTCATATTTATAATATTGGTTTTACGTCCCTTTTAACAACTGTGGCTTTTAGAGACGCCGGGGTGCCAGGATTTTGCCCCGAAGGGGATCTTTAACGTGCCAGTAAATCTACTGACACGGCTCCTTCGCAGTAGTGGAGTGGTGGTGCTTCTGCCCCACTTGACACTCCTGTGCCCAACAAACCAACATGGCCGCCGCGTGAGTCCAAGCCAATATCTCGTGAACCCATGGTCGGATTTTAACAAATGACGTGTCATTGGACTCGGGCTGACGTCCTCTTTGCTGTGGACTACTCGTTATATTTTTGAAAATTTTTTTGAAAATTTTTGTTTTCAAAAGTTGGTGATAGTTTGAAAACCAAAGATGATAGAACGTTGTGCCATGGCTCAAACGAATGGTCTTTATGACCTTTATTTTTTGTAATAAAACTTTTTTTACTTTTATGTTTTTTTGAAAACACTCGAATTTTGAAAATCCCATATTTTGGAAACTGGGAACTCGACAAAAACGTTTATTTGACATAAATGAAAGGTCCCTATGCGCTCTACCCCCAAAATAAATTTCAAGTCGCTAGAGCAAAAATTTGTGTTTTGGTAGTAGTGTGGAAAGGGGGAGCTGCTCCACTTAGCAAGTTGTGAGACCCTGCGACCTTGGAATGGAAGGAGCCATGCTAGGAGGGCGTGCTTGGATTCGTTTTTTTCGTCTCGTTGCGCTCTTTACGGGAATGTCGGTGTCGAAAAGATGAAAATTTGGAAACACGGTCTTTTTGGGGTAAAACCGTGATTTTGAATTTTTTTGCTATATCTCGCGAACCAATCATGCTAGAGGCATGAACGAGGGGTCCAAGGACTCGGGGTGACGTCCTCTTTGCTATATATCACTCGTTGCAATTTTTAAAAAAATTTGGAAACTCGATTTTGGGGTAAACACATGCTTTTTGTGATTTTGCCGATATCTCACGAACCAATAACGTTAGAGGCATGTACGACGGGTCCAAGAACTCGGGGTGACGTCCTCTTTGCTGTGGACCACTCGTTATATTTTTAAAAAAATTTGGAAACTCGATTTTGGGGTAAACATGTTTTTTTTATGATTTTTGCCGATATCTCACGAACCAATAACGCTAGAGACATGTACGAGGTTTCCTAGCACTCGGGCTAACGCCCCCTTTCAAATGTGGTAGATTTTTTTTCCAAAAAAAAAATTCACAAAGGGCCTAACGCCATACATGTTGAGAAAACGTTTTCTTTTTCTTTACTTGTTTATAATGTTTATAAAGCGTGGTGGTTGAGAGAGTCGATACGGCTGGGTGTGTGCGTGTGTTTTTCAACGAACCTGTCGCTAACCACAAGGACCATGCTTAATAGAACAATCGCTATTTCGGCGGGTCGGTGTATGACAGAGCGAGGGTGCGTTTTTCTGATATTTTACCTTTGACGTGTAAACGGTGATGAGAACTTGGTTCTATGTTGGTCGAAGCGAGTACAGAAAACACACTTGCAAACGAGCAGGAGGTGAATGTCATTTGAGCTTATTGGAAGGCGCCGATCTGACTTGACAACAGGTGACGCTTGAAGGTGAAATAATCTGACCATCGTGGTGGCAGGGAAGAGCGAAATGCATGTGAACTTGTGTGAAACCAGATGTAGGCTAAACCAGTGACATCCTGTCTTGCTTCGTACGTGACAAAATGCAAGTCCATGTGAAATTTGATCTACCGCAGGTGTTCACCTTGGACGTTATCTGTCCACGTGCGCGATAACTGTTAACAAGTTACATCCTGTTTTGCTTCGTACGTGACAAAATGCAAGTTCATGTGAAATTTGATCCGGCACAGGTGTTCGCCTGGGACGTTAGCTGTCCACGTGCACGATAAGAGAATGGTCAAAGCGTGGGAATCGCTGAATCAGTAAAAAAGTATGATGCAACTTGTGGGAATGATGTCACAACCAATAGAGAGGCAAGAGCTGCAAACAGCAGTGGTGGGAGGTGAAGGGAGGGAGAGGGGAGGGGGTGATGTATGAGAGAACACAGGAGGAAAGGGAAAGACAAACATGTATGAACATGCATGAAGCGCGGAGTGCTGTATACATAGAGCTATAGGTGGTGTACAACATGTGTGAATAAATAAAAAGTACACAGGTTCACACAACATGTAATTTATTGATCCAAGAATTAAACGTAGAGTTAAACCCTAACCATTTGACGTAGAGTTTATTTCCTTTTTGTTTCAACACTTTTTCCACAAGATAATGCTGAGGAAATGCTGTTTTCTGAAGTTCATGGAGATAAAATCTACCTTTTATGGGTTGATGGTTGAGGTCCTCGAGTAAATAGGTGACTGGACTGTCCAAGTAGACTCGACGAATTCGAAATAGTTCAGTCCCCCACTGAGGCGTGTAGCCCTTATTGAAGGCAGACTTAAATTTGCTCACACGAACAAAATCCCCAATGTTCAGTCGGTGACGTTTAGGATCGGCTGTTTTTATGGGGTTAAACAGTTTATCCAATCGCTGAATATTTTTAGTCACGAGGCGTGGCTTGGTCCCAATCGTTCTATGTTTGGTGTCATTGTAACGTGACACTAGCTCAGGTAACATGTCCAACCAGCGATAACTGCCCTGAGCGGTAAACGCTTTCCACATATGGGTTTTCAATGTTCGGTTGAACCGCTCGACCACACTGGCTTTCAGATTGCTGTACGTGGTGTAATGGTGAATATCCTTAGATTTGAGAAAACTGGAGAAGTCCTTGTTGAAAAATTCTTTCCCCTGGTCGGTTTGTAGCAGCTGAGGTTGACGTTTGGAGTGTTGAATAATATGTTGAAAGGCCTTGGTAACTAGTGGACCAGACTTGCGACGCACAGGTTCAACAAAGGCCATTTTGGAATAGACATCAATAACGGTCAACATATAGCGTACACCGTCGTTAACGCCAGCATAGGGTATCATTTCAACCAAGTCAGCCTGCCAAAGTTCATCCACACCTCGTGAAATCACCTTGAGTCGTGGATAATGACGCCTAGCTGGGCGATGCAACTCGTGAGCAATACCCATTTTAATGGGTGAGGGCTTAAACAATAATTTTGGCATTTCGAAGTTCTTGTTCAATTTCTTGAATTTCCCAATCGTGACCGGTATGGCCAGCTTGACGTGAGGCATGCAACAACTGTAGCCGCTGGACGAGCTTATTGGGATTGTGCCAGTAGGTAACATCCACAAGGGGTTTTAATGGTTTAAATGTCACTCCCGAAGCGGATGCTTTACGACGAGTACTTTGACTGGTGGGAAACATTTTTGCAATGATGGTTTTATATTTTTGAGATATATTGGCATTCACTTGTTGCGTGGGATCATACTGTCTTTTGTGAGCATGGGTATTCAATAAAATGGATTTATATTTGTCAAGATCCTCTGACGTATAATCATGGGAAGAGGGGGTCCGAGAAAAGAGCAGCTTTAACAGTCCTGGCGTTAATTTATAGTTGATGTTTTTAATGACAGCTTTAGTACGAGCAAATTTAATGGATGAATCGCCAATTTTAAAACTATCATCCTCATAGCGAACACCATACGTGGTATCTGTGTTTCCAATAAATAGATCGGTGAAATAGGGTTCCAATGTTGATCCATAATATTTTATTAAAATGGTTTTCAGTTGTGCTTTATGTTGAGGGGTGGCCAAGAGTTGTGAAAACGGAGACGCCCTGGAAGGGCAAGGTGTATCGACCATGGCCAAGGATTTCTTTTTTCTCAAAAACTCTGCAAGGGGTGCGGCCTTTTTTTGAGGCGTAAACACTTGTTCCTCCTCATCCTCAACTTCACTAACACTAGTCAAATCTTCCTGTTCCTCTTGCTCTTCCTCAGGGTCCTCGTGCAGCGTCTGCGTGGCTTGTGAAACGGTGGGTAGAGTTTCAGATGGCTTGAAAGAGGGTTTCAACATGGCTTTTAGTGGAGGTGCTAAATGTTGTTGAATAAACAAAGCATGATTGGCACGTGATTGTTTCAATTGACGAAACTTTTGGCGAATAGTATTTTTTGCTCTAATAATATGCTTTTTTAATTGACTCTCTGCTAACGCCATGGTGTCTTGGCAAATGACTTGCCGGGGAATGAGACAAGGCCTTAAATAGCAATAAAATGATCAAACCCTAAGCGATACCGTCCTTGGTTGAGTTCACTTTGTTTGTCAATCACTAAACAGGCATGACGTTGAGTGTTCCAGCACTTGGCACACAATTCTGTAAACATTTGAAAGGTCATATCCGGATTCACATGTTCATTATAAATGTGACGACTGTTCCTCTCGTCCTGACGAAATAAAACAATGACATTGGCATTGTCACGAATCAACTGTTTGGACATTTTAGAATACGTTTGCCCAAGATAGAAGCAATCGATATGTTTGTGTCGACCCATGCTGAAATAGCTTTGAATGATGCCTTGACGTTCAGTGGATACATCATCGAAAATCATGAGTGAATCAGGCTTTACCTCATCCGGTGAAATCACATTTTCTTGCATGGAAAATGTAAAATAACCCATATTCTCTTTTTGTAATCCAGACATGACTTGATCCAGAAACACGTAGAGGGGTTGGTAGAGAGATTTTGCAAAAATATAAATATTTTGAAAACGCAGACCATTGGGCGCTGTGATGAGCGTTAGCAAAAGATTTGTCTTTCCACAGCCGGAAGGCCCCACAATGATGCAGCGAATGGAAGATGGAAACAGTGAACCATGGCGTTGTTCACGTGATGTGGGACAGAGATGGGAAACCATGTCCCCCACGGGGAATGACTCTTGCTGCTTAATAATCTTCATGTCAACTAAGGCTTAGACAGGCTAGCCGGCTGTCTATATACAGGACACCGAACCTTGGCATAGAAACAGTAGACTGCTACTACAGGTTGACGATGGATGTCTTTGGACGTGCGTTGATGGCCAAAGATAGGCCTGTCCTCATACATGATCCTAAACAGGAAACAGATCCTGCTAATAAACACTATGTGGATAGGTCAGTAGTGCCACGCACAAAACAGGGAGATTATGACTTTAAGGGAAAGCGGTTAACCCATGTAAAACATCCTCAAGTGTCTACAGACGTTACTACGAAAAAGTATGTGGATAACAAAGTGTATGAGTTTTATGACAAAGTGCCCCAGCTTATGGTGAATGGCTATAGCGCTAATCACCATCGGATTATTCACGTGGAAGACCCACAAGACGAAGACGATGTTTGTACCAAGCGTTACGTGACCCATGAAATGAAAAGGCTTTATAAATTTATCCCATCTGTGTTTTTAGTGTATCTGACAAATGAAAAACCTGTGAATGACAGAAACCATTTACCGCTAGTCCATGATCAGCACTTGACCTATGTGCTTGCTTCGGGTTTAAGCCACTATCGATTACACTATGATGGAACCATTCACATCAAATATGCCATACCTGATGAGAACCATTTACAAATAAAGATAAATGGTCATAGGATGTTGGTCCATGACCATGAAATGGTCAATGCAGGGGACGAATTATCCTTTTATCTCATGTTGACATGGGATGAAAAGCAAGCGGGAAAAACCATAAACGACTTCCCACTTTATGTGGAATTGGAATATACAGCCATGAAATAACCATCTGACGTTAGTTGTGATTTAAACTTTCGTGTGAAAGGTTGTTGGTCATTATCATCATGGTGAAACAAAGGTATGTGGTGAGAAAGACTAAAAAAAGGACATTGTCCTTGGCAAAGCCAGGGTTTTCAACATTCGAGGACAAGCCCTTGCGAAAGAAAAAAAGAAAAAATAATGTATTGACCATAAGGAAAGCCCTTCGAGCAGCACAGAGACAGGTTATTCCAAAACGTCGGCGACAGGTTTCAAACCAAGGGCGAATGATTCCCGTCCCCAAACGAGCGGGATTTTTACCTGCATTATTTGCCGGTTTGGCTGCTCTGGGCTCACTTTTGGGCGGTGCCAGTGCAGTGGCGAAAACCATTAAAGCCGTGCAGCAGGGCAAGCAACAACTCAAAGAAAGTCAGCGACACAATGAAACGATGGAAGCGATTGCCATGGGGGCTAGAATTGCCAATTTAAAGCCAGCCTTTTATCAACAAGGATTTGGGATTTCACCATTTCGAAATATTAAAAAAAAATAACCTCAGCCATAGCAAGACATGCCCTTACGCATCAACAAGTGGAAAGCTATGCTAAACAACTAAAGCTTTCTCATTTTCGAGGTGTGTTTATGCGAAACCAATTACCCCCACGACCCTGGAAACAGGAATGTGCTGTTGACAATTTGGATGATCACCGAGGACCAGGGACGCATTATGTAGCTTATGTCAAAGAGGGATCCACGGTATGGTACTTTGACAGTTTTGGGAATTTGCCTCCGCCCATGGAACTAGTGACCTATTTTGGAAACAGGATCAAGATATATTATAATGTGAAACGTGAGCAAACGTTTAACAGCCAACAGTGTGGACGTTTGTGTTTAATTTTTTTATATAAGACGCAGCATAAGCTAAAACGCCACCAGTATGTCGGCAGAAAGTAAAACGTTTACACTGCATGGACGTGGACCTGAAGTCAGCCTAGACTTTTACCCGCCTATCGAATTGAGTGAAAAACCCTATGGTTTAGGACTTGTTTCTCTTGAAACGTACAATCGAATATACAACATACGTAAAAATGTGAACAACAAGTTTTACTATGATGATTCTGTGCTCACCTTGAACTCTGGTGGATACACGATCGATGACATTTATGAACGCATTTATGTGGTGTTGATCAATCAATATGGTTTAAAGTCATTTCTCGACGGAACGCACAAGTTTGAACTTGTAGGCAATACCAACACTCATCGCTGCAGTATTTTCTCTACCTTCAACATTGACTTTAAAACACACCCCGATTCCATTGGCCCATTACTAGGATTTAAACCACGTGTGTTGGAGCCCAACAAAAAACATGAATCAGACCATGAAGTGAAATTCATTGAGGACCATCATGTGTCGGTGACGTGTAATATTATTAGTCAAGTGTACACCAATCAAGAACCATCGCATTCACTTTATGACTTTATTGTAACATCGCCCAATGGGTATATTATTCGTGAAAACCCTCCAGTGGTGCTTTTTCATTCTGTGGCTGTCGATAGTATTAGTAATATAACATTAAGACTGATCAATAGAGATCAACAACTCATTGATCTAGATTCTACCACACCGGTGACTTACAAGTTGGTGCTAAAGCCACTATGAAGTTTGTGTATAAAGCAACAACACCGTCTAGGAATGGTGTTAGTTGTTTGCCACGTGAATACACGTTAACATCTCAAGGCAAGCAGATTTTACAGCATTTGGGTTACCACGTCAACCCTCATAATGAATTCTATCCTAGAGATAGCGAACCACATCGAGGAGCAACCAGGAGTGGTAAGAATTGATCTCCATTCCTATCAAGCTCAAACACCTGGACTCAATAACAATGATGAAATTCAATTTGTTATCAACAACCAAGATATTTACACCCTACCGCATGAAAGTGTCATTCAGATTGAAGGTCGGCTCACCAAAGCCGATGGCTCTACGCCCACCACATCCAAGTTGGCCAACCATGGTTTGGCCTTTCTGTTTTCTGAAGTGCGGTATGTCATTAACGATATCGTGGTGGATAGCACTCGAAATGTGGGCATTTCCAGTGTCATGAAACTATACCCCTCTTATAGTGAGGAAGAAGGTAAAACACTTTGCATGGCAGGTTGGTGTCCTGACTCGACCAATGACTGGATGGTACACACCGATGGAACCTTTACTGGATATTTACCTCTTAAACTGATTCTAGGCTTTGCCGAAGATCACCAACGCATTGTGGTCAACGCAAGGCAAGTGCTTTATCTGGTGAGAGACAGGAGTGATAACAATGCACTCAAGGGAGCCGACAATGCCCCCATCGATTCAAAAATTCAACTACAACGCTTGCTATGGAAAGTGCCTCATGTGACCCTCGAAGATAGCAAAAAACTGGACGTACTCAAAATGGTAAAGAGAGATATGCCTCTACCCATGGAATTTAGAAGCTGGGCACTCCATGAGTATCCGCTATTGCCCACCACCAACACACACAGTTGGTCTGTAAAAACAGCTCGCTATACAGAGAGACCTCTCTACCTGATCGTGGGATTTCAAACGAATCGCAAGTATCAACAAACCAAAGATGCCTCGCAATTTGATCACCTGCAATTGAGAAATGCACGTCTTTTCCTCAACGGAGCTGTGTTTCCCTATGAAGGACTGGATTTGGATTTTTCAAAAAATAAGTTTGGGCCCCTGTACGACTTGTTTTCTAAATTTCGATGGTCGTATTATCAAAAAGAGAACGGCCCCATGCTACTACCCCAAGCGTTTAAGGCAAGAGCACCACTGATTGTTTTTGACTGTTCATACCTGGAAGAGTCTGTCAAGCCATCCAATATCGACATTCGACTAGATTTTGAAACGCATGACAATGTACCAGCCAATACGACGGCCTACTGTTTGATTATTCATCACAAACAAGTCAACTATTATCCACTATCCAACCAAGTGACGAGTGTATAAATAACAGGTCATCCCACGTCAAGCCGCTCAGTCATGTCTTGCTTTAAAGCCTCAAGAGACGTTACATCCATGAATTTAAACTCTGAGGAACAACGTTTCAAGACTTTTGCCACATGGCCAGTGCCTTTCATAAACCCTCAAGCCTTGGCGGCCGCTGGATTCTACTATTTAAAAACAAGAGATGAAGTGAAATGTGCCTTTTGTCCCATCATTATAGACCAATGGCAGGAGGGCGATGAACCCATGCAGGAACATCAGCGCTGGTCACCCACCTGCCCCTACCTGTGCAGAATGAAAGTGGGAAATATACCCTGTCATTCAAGCTATCCCTCACTTGTGTCTCTGGGTGATGAAAAAAATACAAGTTACGATACATGTGGGCCGTATGGTATCCATGGTGCTTCGGTGAGCAGCTCACCATCAAAAACACCTAGTTTAGAGACATTGGGACATCATCGGTGTTATGGACGTTACAAACACAAGAGACTATATTGTTGTATCAGTTGCTATCGTCCTTATCCTAAAATGAGAAAAGCCTGTAAGACGTGTTATGATAATAAAATGATGTAATTCTTAAATTCTAATTTTTGCATGTCCCCCTGTCCTACCCTAACCTTCTTTTTTGAAACTAGCATGGCAGGTAAGTCCATGGCATGATCACACCTGATCGTCCGTCAGTCGTCAGTTGAACTTGGTCCAGGCAAGCGTCAACATGTTGCGCACACTCATTGTGGATTGCCAAGGGTTTAAAATTGGTGACAACAAATTTATATTTAAACAAGTGGCCATGATCGATTGTACCACGTTTTTGCTATTTAAACCACCCCATGCTTTTGATTTGTTGTGTGAAAAAGACCGTAAACAAACCCAGTGGATTGAAAATCATAGGCAACTAGACTGGAGTCAGGGAACCATTTCCTATAAATATTTGGACGTGGTCATGAAAGCACACTTGTCCTCGGCCAATGTGGTATTTGTGAAAGGTAATGAAAAACGTCAATGGTTGCAACCATTTTTGGCGTCTTACTGCCAATGTATCGACCTCATGGAGTTGGGCTGCCCCTCCCTGCAAACGCTCATGGATACTTGTTCCTGTGGCAACATTACCCATACAGCCCTGTCACATGCGTGGCATCTCTTTCATTGGTTAACCACCCATGCCTGCTGGGAGTTGTTGAACAAAATTATAACTCAAGATTTACCTGTGAATGACGTCAGTGAGATTTCTACAAGCGACGTGTAAACATATACAGCACGTGATACCATGGAGAAAGGCAATGCTACGGACAAAGCCATCGGCAAGTTCTTTGTGTGCAAAAAGAAACTAGACAGTTTTACCAAAGAGGAACTCTTGGCGCTGCCCAAGTCGTTCATTTATTATGTGGCCGCCAACGCGGTCAAAGAAATCTGGCAACATGTACCAAAATCATGGACTCAAGATCCTGTGTTGAGTGAATTGCAACCCTGTACGGATTACGATCACCATAAGCAAGTGGCCATGGCAAAAATACCGTCTATGCGTCAGTGTGCGACTTGCCAGCTAGTGAAACTGTATCACGGTCATAAAAGTCCATGTAAAGACTTTGTTGAATCATTCCACGGGTGTCATGGCGATAAAAAGCAACAACAACAACAACAAACACAAACATCGTCCACAGAGGAGGAGGAAGACCAAACCTTTTTACCATCGATGGAAAAGGATATGCCAGACCTGTACTGGCAATGGCGTCATTGACAAAGTGATTCAATACTTACCTTTCGAAATCCATCTTCCAGGTTATCGTTTTTGTGGCCCTGGAACTCGTCTCGAAAAACGTTTACAACGTGGTGAAGTACCCATTAATCTTTTGGATCAAGCATGCAAGGAACATGACCTTTCTTATCGCCATAGTCATCCTGGTTTAAGACATGTGGCAGATAAATTGTTATTGAAGAAAGCTAAACAACGTTTCACATCCAATGATGCCTCAGTGGGTGAAAGAATGGCAGCCCTGATTGTCATGAGTGCTATGAAAGGAAAGTTGATGATGCATGGACATAAACATTGAGGAGTGAGGAATTGGGATTTGTTTGTATTCTATTTTTCTTTTGTCAATTCACTATGACTATGAAATAAAAACAAAAGTTTTCCAGAGCACGATGTTTTGTTATTTTTAATTTTAAGAAATCGTGATGTTGATGGCTGATTTTTTCATTTTACACATTTCACACATGATGAATTCCACACACTGTCATTTATCATTTTGCAATTTACAGTTTTTGAAAACGTTCGTTTCAAGTTTAACGTTTTTGATGATATGGATTTTTCCAGTTTGTTGATGACACATTTTAAACAATGTCTGTTTGAAATTTTTAAATTTTCAAATTTCACACATGGCCATTTCCAGTTTTTAAAAATGTCCGTTTTAAGTTTTTGCTGTTTTGGTGATATGGAAACATGGAATTTCCATTTTGCTGTTTTCATATTTTTTCCATTTGGTGTATGTTGAATGTTGAGATTTGATAATGATGTTGATGCAAGTGCATGACCTTGATAATACTGCAATGTGCTGATGCGTGTTTGGAGAAACGTCGAGGTCTACGACTACTGCAGGTAAGACTGTTTTTGCAAAAATAATGTCTTTTGACTGCCACATTTCAATGAAAAAAAAAAAAAAACTATTTAAAACAAAATGAGTATATAAGTGAGCATTTACCCCCTCCCCACCCCCCCACCCTACCTCATTGTGTTTGCTCTGGTCAATCATATACATCAGCTTTCTCTTTCCACTCATACATTCACACCTGTCTTTGGGAACAAACACAACCACTTTATTTATTCCCAAAAGCACATTCTCGACATGCACACTCATCCCAAAAGAACTTTTTAGTTTACCATTTTACTATTTCAAAAAATAATTAAATACTAGTTATTAAAGTTACTAAAAATCTTACTTATTTCATATTTACAAAAAAAAACTCAACTTTGTACAGCGTTACAAGAATCACACTATTTACCAATCAAAAAATTTTAAAAAAAGAAGGTTGCACACAACTTTTTTAAAGAGCAAAAGGTCCAAGTGGGTTGTCACTATTTTACAAAATCTACTATTTACAATGACAGAAACCAATATTTACAAAATTCTAAATCTACAAGTTACAAAAAGCCATGTCTCATAAACGATTAAACAGTGAAATCACACCTCCTCCTCGTTGCGATCATAACCCCAGGGCAGGCTAGTGAGCAGGTCATCAGCCCACACACGCTTGTTATCCATGGAGGCGAGGGTGCGTTTTCTCTGTTCCACAAGATACAAATGATGGTTGCTGGATTGTATCCTGCACTGTGTATGAGACATAGCTTTGCCAGTGCGTAAAACCGCTAAGTAATCGTCTACACGTAGCGATTTTACCACTGCTCTACCTACACCTTTTGCTCTTTTGGCTTCCTTAGAGTCGAGTGTGCGATAAGCATACATTTTCGAAGCCAAACCTACGAATTCCGTCATAATGGAATCACCGCATTCATCTTTTAAAACGCCCATTTCCTTCTTGTTTTTTAGGGGCAGCTGAAACACGTTGTCAGCGCTATAGCAAGAGGTGTCGAACCAGTCACTATGTTGCCTCATGACGTCATAGGGGTTGCAGTGGCGAATGTGGTAAATGAATGAGTCCGTGTCCATATACAAAAGAGAGACGTCCTCAAAATGGCGTTTGGCAAACTCATAGTGGAATCGATACATGACCGATTTAGAAAAGTCTAAAATGACTTGACCCAAGTAAATGGGTTTATCCATGGTCACGCTGGTCTTACTCATTTCAATAGTAGCCAAATCCTCATCGATAATTTTGATCGATTTGAAATTTGGCTTGGCAATGTACCGCCGGGCACCCCACTGCCCCTCCCAGACATTCACCAATTTAATGTCACGGTATTTGCGGACATTCTCCATAGACTTGCCATAGATGCAGTTGTTCATTAATTAAAAAAAATTAATTTCAAACTGCTGTGTTGCCATTTGTCGGTGCTCTGTGTTGAGTCGCATGTATGGCTCAAGCCATGCTTTTTGAGCAAAAGAAATACCCCTGTGGATTTTCTTCAACACCAAGCCTTGGGCGAGGCATTGCACCAACATTTGGATATGTAGCACATACCGATTTTTGTTGTAAAGTGTGCCCATGAGTTTTTCAGTTTTCACTTTACTGTCAGGGGGAACCATTTGCTCAAGACAGAATGGGAAATCGGCATGTTCATCATACAAGGATGAGGGATATTCAATATCCACTTCTAGCACATATCCACGGCCTGTTTCTTGGCTAGCCATGTTCACATCAAATTCTAACACTTGTTTGTCTGTCAGCCAAGCAAACTTCCCATAGGGCAAAGGCTGACTCATGGCGTAACCGTACAAATTATTCACGTCATAGTACATTAAGTACGATTCTTGTTTTTCCGGTGAATAATCAGGCATGTAGACATTGTTCGCTTTGGCATGGCGCTGGTTAAGTGACACAAAGCCGCCACGAATGCCCTTTTCAAAAAATAGAACCATGTCTACGTCAGTGAGTAAATCCAATTCCACTTGAGTGTATTTCAAAGCGGCATCAAACGAGAGTCCAGGACTCGTGTAATAGTGAGCCGGGTCAAGACCGTAAATGTGTTGACACAAGTTACGGAATTTTTCAAACACATCAGTGAGCAGCAATACATCCAGTTTTAGGTAATGCAAAGCATATTCACTTAGCGTGTTCATGCCAAACACTCGCCAAACTTGACATGCATGTGCATAGTCTTCATCGGAAACGGTACTGCGTGTTAGTTTCGAGTAAAATTTCTCTTGTGGAGGGAGTTTTCTTTGCTTTAACACGTCCCAGCTGTTGCAGAAATCATACGGGAATATACCTTTCCGAATGCACAATTGAAATTGCTCAGGATCATTAAAATGCATTCTAGTATTTTTTAATTCCTCCTCATTCAAGCCATTCACAAGGCTGTCTAGCGAGGATGCCATAAACTTAAAGGAATCCAAAAATCTAATGCTAAAGTCGCCCAACCACCATGTCAGGGCCGTAAAACGCTCATGGTTTTGGGGAATAATGGTAAACGAGCCCTTGTTGACATGGCCCAATTCACGAATCAAAAACTGAATGTCATAATTTGCCAGATTGTGGAAAAAGACACTGATGAAGCGAGGAGCTGGAAAGTTCAAATTGCATTTACTATGCGCAGCTCCACGAAACTGCCCCGTAAAGTGCGAGTGATCACGAACGGTGTCTTCAGCACTGATCAGTGGCTTTTCGCAAATATGGCATGTTGTGGCATGCTCATACCACTGCTGCTGTTCTTGAGATAGGCTCATGGGTACTGGGTGGTCCAGTATTTCCTGTACATGGTCGGCCAACTTGATAAGTTCATCCAAGAACCATTTGGCACAATCTGGCCCCTCACGGTATTTGTACACGGATTGTGTGGGGTCATAGGCACACACCACATTAAATCCTATGGCAAAGGGTTCATGTTTTTGAATGGGTGTGGTTGAGCTGATGGAGGGATCTGGTTCACATCCCGCCATGGGTGTAGTGAGAGCTTCGAAATCTGCATATACCACATAGGGGACAGTGTCACGCTTATGAATGTCCTTAAACTTTAACAAAGCCTTGTCCCCTT
The DNA here is from genome assembly GCA_946902985.2 of Meconema thalassinum. Classification (NCBI taxonomy): domain Eukaryota; kingdom Metazoa; phylum Arthropoda; class Insecta; order Orthoptera; family Tettigoniidae; genus Meconema; species Meconema thalassinum. The sequence continues at coordinate 331,897,324 of OX336388.2, forward strand.
GTGGCAATATCAGTCTCACCGCTTCCTGAGAAACGCAATCTACCCTATGACGTTCCAAAAGCGTAGGGGTTTTAAAATATTGCAAGCATCGATCACAAATATGTTTTACACCAGCGTGCTTAGACACTTGTCTGCTTAGCAATCTACTCAAGCTTTTAATGAGGCAATAGTGATTCACCTCTCCCTCAGACAGATATAAAAGATGAATGTGGTGACGTTTTGGTTCTTTTGAGGCATAAAGAGGACCCACAATCTCATTACCATCAAGGCCATACACCATGAACGAAAAGTCCTGGTTGTCTTGTTCAAACCTATGGATCTCGGTTAAGTCCATAGGGAACGATACTCGAGTTAAATTTAACGTTTGTTTTAATTCATCAAACTTGGCCTTGTACTTTGCTGGTCTGTTAACATGACGATCTTGAGCTGGCTGCAAGTACGCAGCCACAGCCCACAGAAAGCAATCATTGTCATGATTCTTAATATTCACCACAGCCTTTTTCGAAGCTATGGCTGGTGGTGTTTTAATATAGCTAGACCCAGCATTCAACGGGTTGAAATGACAAATGTTGATTTGTAAATAATGAATTTTGTCTAAGGCTAGACCACTCGGTCCTTGTTGCAGTTTATCAAATTTTGACAGCAAGGCATTCACCACGTGGGTTTCATACCACTGTTCCAAATTATGGGCTATGAATAGCTCTTGCATTTTACTGCAAATATAGAATGTCTCTTTATGCTCCACGTCCTTCTTTTTATATACGAAATCGCACACTAGTTCTGTATTCACCTTTAAAGCCGTATGCAACCTTTGCGCTGTACAAATTTCAATTTTAAAAATTTCAAAACAAGATTCTAAAAATTCTTTGGGAATCAAACTTTTTCTAACATTCACTATGCGGCCAGAGCACACACGCGATTTGAAACAAGACTCAAGGGGCTCCCAAGTTAACGTATCCGCAGCAGTAAAAGACATTATTTTGAAAGAACACTCTCACCTGAGTTTTCAGCTGTAGACTGCTTGACAATAGTTCCACTCTAAAGCCACTTGGTTTTCAACTGTATTTGCTATAGCAGTGAACCCTTTTTTTTCCAAATATCTAAAAAGAAATAAAATAAACCACCATAAGTATATCCATTCCATATAGTTTATGCCTTTCATAAACAAAACAAAATCAAACAGGTTATATATATAAAAAAACAAATCTCACCTTGACGTGTAATGCTTTGCTATATTCCCGTCTCGTGGGCTAGTATGGAAATGGTTTTCTTTTCTAACTGTCTGTCTTTCTCTTTCTTTAATATATTTCCCACAGACACACGACAGGTAGGCTATACACGTTATCTGTAAACAAATAAATAAATAAAATCATTAATTACCTAATCAATAAATAATTGCATGTATTTATATAAAAATCAATCAATAAATAAATAAATAAATAAATACCTACCCCACAACAAGGTTAAGTATTTTCCACCAACACCAAAACTGATAAACGCAGTGTGTTCAAAGGTAGTCACCTAAGTGAGCGTGGAAATGATAACGACATGTCTTTATATATGCTACGTTGCATGTATAATCTTTTTTTCCCACGCTTTGACCATTCTCTTATCGTGCACGTGGACAGCTAACGTCCCAGGCGAACACCTGCGCCGGATCAAATTTCACATGAACTTGCATTTTGTCACGTACGAAGCAAAACAGGATGTAACTTGTTAACAGTTATCGCGCACGTGGACAGATAACGTCCAAGGTGAACACCTGCGGTAGATCAAATTTCACATGGACTTGCATTTTGTCACGTACGAAGCAAGACAGGATGTCACTGGTTTAGCCTACATCTGGTTTCACACAAGTTCACATGCATTTCGCTCTTCCCTGCCACCACGATGGTCAGATTATTTCACCTTCAAGCGTCACCTGTTGTCAAGTCAGATCGGCGCCTTCCAATAAGCTCAAATGACATTCACCTCCTGCTCGTTTGCAAGTGTGTTTTCTGTACTCAAGATTCCCGTGGCTCATAATCACAAGATTCACGGTCACGTAAAACTACAATCTTCCTTTTTTTCTGTACTCGCTTCGACCAACATAGAACCAAGTTCTCATCACCGTTTACACGTCAAAGGTAAGATATCAGAAAAACGCACCCTCGCTCTGTCATACACCGACCCGCCGAAATAGCGATTGTTCTATTAAGCATGGTCCTTGTGGTTAGCGACAGGTTCGTTGAAAAACACACGCACACACCCAGCCGTATCGACTCTCTCAACCACCACGCTTTATAAACATTATAAACAAGTAAAGAAAAAGAAAACGTTTTCTCAACATGTATGGCGTTAGGCCCTTTGTGATTTTTTTTTTGGAAAAAAAAATCTACCACATTTGAAAGGGGGCGTTAGCCCGAGTGCTAGGACACCTCGTACATGTCTCTAGCGTTATTGGTTCGTGAGATATCGGCAAAAATCATAAAAAAAAACATGTTTACTCCAAAATCGAGTTTCCAAATTTTTTTAAAAATATAACGAGTGGTCCACAGCAAAGAGGACGTCACCCCGAGTTCTTGGACCCGTCGTACATGCCTCTAACGTTATTGGTTCGTGAGATATCGGCAAAATCACAAAAAGCATGTGTTTACCCCAAAATCGAGTTTCCAAATTTTTTTAAAAATTGCAACGAGTGATATATAGCAAAGAGGACGTCACCCCGAGTCCTTGGACCCCTCGTTCATGCCTCTAGCATGATTGGTTCGCGAGATATAGCAAAAAGTTCAAAATCACGGTTTTACCCCAAAAAGACCGTGTTTCCAAATTTTCATCTTTTCGACACCGACATTCCCGTAAAGAGCGCAACGAGACGAAAAAAACGAATCCAAGCACGCCCTCCTAGCATGGCTCCTTCCATTCCAAGGTCGCAGGGTCTCACAACTTGCTAAGTGGAGCAGCTCCCCCCTTACCGCACTACCACCAAAACACAAATTTTTGCTCTAGCGACTTGAAATTTATTTTGGGGGTAGAGCGCATAGGGACCTTTCATTTATGTCAAATAAACGTTTTTGTCGAGTTCCCAGTTTCCAAAATATGGGATTTTCAAAATTCGAGTGTTTTCAAAAAAACATAAAAGTAAAAAAAGTTTTATTACAAAAAATAAAGGTCATAAAGACCATTCGTTTGAGCCATGGCACAACGTTCTATCATCTTTGGTTTTCAAACTATCACCAACTTTTGAAAACAAAAATTTTCAAAAAAATTTTCAAAAATATAACGAGTAGTCCACAGCAAAGAGGACGTCAGCCCGAGTCCAATGACACGTCATTTGTTAAAATCCGACCATGGGTTCACGAGATATTGGCTTGGACTCACGCGGCGGCCATGTTGGTTTGTTGGGCACAGGAGTGTCAAGTGGGGCAGAAGCACCACTACTCCACTACTCTTCGCATTTGCGCACCCTCAAATGCCAACTGACTGTCCGGGGATTCGATCCCGCTATCTTGGGCATAGCAGGCGAGAACATTACCGCTGAGCCACGCAGCCAGTCGCTGTGGCTCAGGACGCCTGTTAGTTGTCCCTTGATACAGCCAGGAACTCTAATCGGGTATCTACTGTATATCCCTTGTTGATCTTGAGGTATGTAAATAGTTCTTCATTATTCAAACCATTTATTGGGGGATAAAATGTGTATGACCCAAATGCACACTTCATCTCACAAATGTTATGGACTTGAGGTTCTTTACTTTTGTAGGCAACGCGGTCAGGTTGAAGTATACTCAGGCATAATCATTGGCCGAGAGTAAGATGGAGGAAACCCAGAGTGGCTTTAGACCACAACGAGGATGTGAGGATATATTTTTTTTAGTATGTGCCAAGTGATTGAGGAATACTACGAGAGGAATAGACTTTTGTATTTTGTAGATCTAGAGAAGGCGTACGGAAGAGTACCAAGAGAAAAGAAACTGAGGATTCTGAAGTACAGTATTATGGTATCCAGGGAAGGCTGCTACAGGCAATCAAAAGTACCGTATTTGTGTTTATAATGAATCTGCGGTAAGAGTTGATGCTAGGATGAGTTCCTGGTCTAAGTTGTTACAGGAATAGACTGAACTCTTTCACCACTACTACTGATTTTTTATATAGGCTATAATATTGTCTTTCGTAGCTTTTCAGTCGGTCAACACGATTGTGCCCAATGATGGGCGGGGTACAAGATATAAATATGTAAATACACTCATAGAAAAAGTTACATGTATTAGTTATTTATCACAATTGCCCCATTTAATTGCACCATATTTGTTCATGAATGGTGATGTGATAATCGTGGGAAACGGATCTTAGTTTTCTTTCCCTAGAGCAACTGAATTTGTAGTTTCTGGAAATTTCTTGGTTGTTGATGAGGAAAAGGCAATGCGAAAGGATGAGCTGAAGTCACTCTGTCCTGATAATAATATGCTATAGCTTATCGTTGAATCCTGTGTGATGAGAAATGTAATTTCAAAAAATGTATTCTACATTTCTTTAAATATCTCCTTTGTTAAGAATAAAAGAAAAAAATAACTTGTCATGGTTACTTACAAAAACACGAAAATACGTATAATTCTAGGAAATAAACAGCAGTTTTTCACCATACTACTAAGTTACAGGTATACTAGGGTGTAGGCTTCCTTACGTATCTTTTCGATGTTATCGTAAACTGAAATATTCAAACAAAAGTGTTTGAAAATTTACTTTTCAACTTTTTTCAGGAATTAGTTTAGTCTGAACGATTCTTTATCACAATTAAGGTTATTATGAAGATAAAACAAAAGTTTGGTGCTTTTCAGTCGGTCAACACGAATGTACCCAAAAGAGTTGTAATTTTTTTCAGGATGAGGGTATAACCCAACTCTTTTGGGTACATTCGTGTTGACCGACCGAAAAGCACCAAACTTTTGTTTACTAAGGAAACACTGAAAAATGGCTTCAAACCCCATAATGTCAGTATGAAGATGTTTATGAAAGTAAATGATTGAATATGCACAATCAAATGGAGCATGAGCAACAACAACGCCGGCGTGAAACCTTATTGTGGTTCGGTTTCGAACTTCGCAACATAGGCAGTTTTGTGTAAGTGAGATCTGTAAGGAAATGGTAGAGCTTTAAGAATAACATTTTAATTTCTTTCTCCGTTATCACATTAAGTATAACATACTGTTTTAAAGACCATCTCGTGGTGAAGCGTTCTTGTGTGTCACCCCCGGATGCAAGGCCTTAGAGAGTGGTGATGGGTCCTGGGGCTGGAGAATCCTGCCCTCCCCCACCTCTATTGCCAAATTATGTAATATTAATTTATAATCCTCCTAAATTTGCAGAAACTGATAATAATTTTAGAAATATTATTATTATTATTAGTAATAATAATAGCATTAGTAAGAGAAGCCGCCGATGGTAGGGGGTTGAACAGGCGTTCCTCCCCCCCCCCCTCCCCATGCAAGATCCGGAAAATATTTTTATTATTAATAATAATAATAATAATAAGACGGCCGAGGTGGGATTCAAACCCACGCTCTCTCGATATCAGCGTGGCACGAGGTAGTGCGTTAGCGCTCTCGGCCACCGAGGCCAGTTAATAATAATAATAATAATAAGAAGAAGAAGAACCGCCGGTGTTAGAGGGCTGGACAGACGGGTCCGCACCGGGCAAGATCCCGATGATGATGATAATAATAATAATAATAATAATAATAATAATAATAATAATAATAATAATAATAAAGACTTACCAAGATAATATAAAATATGCATAATAATGCAGTTAAACATTGAAACAACGGCCCATGGGTTCGAACGCACTTGTTTATCGAGTTTGAAGATAGCTTGGCACCCATGATTTTGTGCTGTACCTTAGCAAGTGTAACTACTGCGGTCGGTCACTGCGCATCCTTATAACACCTGTAAAACACGTTTCCCCGTGCGAGGACTAGTTCCCGTATTTTTTGAAACTCATTAGCGCATTTCAAAGTAATTGTTGCGGCATCGTGGTCATCTAGCCCCGTGTACTTGGCGTGTGTTTGGAATTTGTCTAATTACCCGTCTTATTGTGATGGCTCTATTAGTGTGTACAGTATATTTGTCATTCAGATGAGGATTGTGAAGGAGTCGGCTGCATTTGCCTGGAGTAGAAGTGATAATAATAATAAAAATAATGTTATTGTTTTACGTCCCTTTAAACATCTGCGGCTTTAGGAGACGCCGGGGTGTCGGAAGTTTGCCCCAAAGAGGATCTTTGACCTGCCAGTAAATTCACTGACACGGCTCCCTCGTATTTGCGCACCCTCAAATGCCAGCTGGCTGCGCCAGGATTCGATCCTGCAATCTTGGGAACAGCAAGCAAGAACGTTACCACTGAGCCACGCAGCCAGAGTACAAGTGAGAAACCACGGAAAACCACTTCCAAGATGGCTGAGATGGGAATCGAAACCACATCTTTTCAATTTTGCCACTGGAATGCCCCATTCCAACCATCAGACAAGAATGAATCGAATTTCTTGTCGGCGCCGGGAATCGAACCCGAACCTCCGGGGCGACAGCCAAGAATACTAGCCGCTACATCACGAGGAACGCCAAGGATATTTCAGTCACTTGTGAATTCCGTAATCCGTAGTTTAACTATTAGCTTATCTATAGCAAAATATTTCGGCCATTCAATTGGAAGTACCGTAGCCTATACAGACTATCACTTCGAACTTCCTGGTCTCGATATTCGTGAGGCACATTGCCACGAGATTGCATTTCTCCGTGTCGGACCCCGGGGCAGTTTGAACTTTCTCGCACGCGCGACCTTGAACCACCCCTCACAGTAGGGGGTAATCCGTGCTGATACCTATGTACGGGCCATGCAACTACTAGGGGAGAGCGACTACAACGAAACTAGTGGCAACGTTTTGAAATGAAATGTGAAATAGGATCTCACTACGGCCGCCTCTTAAGGCGATTGACTGTGGATCCAAGTATCACAGGTTCGATCCTAGCTCTCGCCAGTATTTTTTTTTTACCACTGAAATATTGTTTTATCAAGGTGTATTAGTAAGGTTTTATGTCAGTTAAGGATACATATTTCTACATTCCCTCTCAATACGTTTTATTTCCGTTTTACCATTGCATTACAGCATGTCCTCAATACGCCGTTTGAATATCTGCAATCAGTTCCAGTAACTGACAACAGATGGCAGTACCTCGCCAATATAGTTACAGTAACTGAGAGCAGATGGCAGCACCATTGCGTCGATATATTTAAAACACAAGACATGGCGCGTTTTCACGTGATAGTTAAATATTGTTTTATCAAGGAGTATTAGTAACGTTTTATATCAGTTAAAGATACGTATTTCTACATTCCCTCTCAATACGTTTTATTTCCGTTTTACCATTGCATTACAGCATGTGGCCAAAGAGCTAATATCTGCCATCAGTTCCAGTAACTGACAACAGATGACAGTACCTAGCCCATATAGTTCCAGTAACTAACAACAGATGGCAGCACCATTGCATCGATATATTTAAAACACAAGACATGGCGCGTTTCCACGTGATGGCGAATTATAAAGGAGGGGAATTTTTAAGAAGGGAAACGTTGAAGAACATTAACTGACAGTTGAGTGTGTAGGCTATGTTGTTTATGTACCTTAATATTGCAATTTCTTCCTAATGCTTCGGTGGTCAAGTTGGTAGCATCCTAGACTAAAAGTTATAATTATGCATTGTCGATATACTCTTAAATTATTAGAGAAAAGGTAGTTTTCCAGGCCCTGGCGCGTGTCCACAATTGCTTTTGCCATGAAAGACACTTGGCAAACGTAATTCAATTGAAGGGCTCCGACATCGTGGTCACTCAGCCCCCTGTACTTTGTTGTTAAGTGTAAAATTTCCGCTGATAACCTGTGTTATTGTGATGGCTGCATTACTGTGTGTATTTGTAATTAAGGTGGGAAATGGCAAGGTGACTGCCGAGGCCTTAAGTTAGGAACCATCCCGGTATTTGCCGTGAGAGGAAGTGGGAAACCACGGAAAACCACATCCAAGATTGTCGAGGTGGGAATCAAACCTTCCTCTTCTTAGTTATACCTCCAGAGACTGAATGTGCCCCGTTTTTGCCCTCAGACCAGAATTAAATTTCTTGGCAGAGCAGGAAATGTAACCCGGGTCTCCGAGGCGATAGCCAAGAATGGGTGGGCTTCCATGTGTTAATACGATTTTTGACATGCACGGGACATAGAATTCTAAAACTGCCTCCATTAGGGTGACTGCCGAAGTGATTACTGTATTGAGTATAGGCCTATGCTCATTCCAGTAGTTGGTGAAGTTATTCTATGCTCCCCTGCAAAATGTACTGCCATAAACTATAACAGGTGATGGAAATAGCTTATTTAGAGCAGTTTTGTATTGTTTATATCAAAATGAAGATCGTCATTCTGAGCTGCGTTTTCAAGTTATTGCAAAAATGTTGCTGGCAGGAACTTTTTTTTTTAGTCACCCTCCAGGTTGGTGGAACCCACGGACTCAGCGAGGGAACTCGCCTCTACCGCCTCTACGGGCAGTGTCCTAGAGCTGGGAACATCGAATCGGAAGGGATACAACTGGTGAGGTGGGATTGGCACCTCGCCCAGGCGGCCTCACCTGCAAAGCGAACAGGGGCCTCATGAGGGAAGGTAAGGGATGGTGAGGATGGATAGGCAAGGAATAAGGAAGGAGATGGCCGTGGCCTTGAAGAAGGTACCATCCCGGCATTTGCCCGAAGACGAAGTGGGAAACCACGGAAAACCACTTCGAGGATGGCTGAGGGGGAATCGAACCCCCTCTACTCATTTGGGCCACCCGAGGCTGAGTAGACCCCGTTCCAGTCCTTGTACCACTTTCCAAATTTCGTGGCAGAGCCGGGAATCGAACCCAGGACCTCCGGGGCGGCAGCTTACCATGCTGGCCGCTACGCTACGGAGGCGACAGGAACAATTATAAGGAATTCATTTTAAGCGATCAGTCTCATCGCATTCTCCTCACCAACCAACTTGAGTATGAAAGTCTCTGGATGGTCATGTTGAACTTCATTGTATAAGACAGTTGTTTAATGATTATTTGTTTAGAGTACTGAATCTAACTACGCAGTTGATTTCGGCAATTGAAGTATTTTTTGTCATTGAATATTTAGCGGCTACGATATTGCAGGACACGAGTGTTATCGAATAATACGAAGCCACATTTAAAATCCAATATAAATAGGCCATTTCAGAAACAATTCCAGATGTTATGCAGTACAGTGTAAGGTCTTTGACGATCAAATGTAAACATTGTTCTACATTGTATTTCTCTTGCGTAAAATCTACGCGCGGTTACTTTGGCCTTTACTGTTGTGAGGGTAAAATTGATCAGTTGGAATATTAAATATTGGCCAAGTTGCAACAATGTAATGACATTAATTTAAAAGTCATTGAACTTATATCCAGTAGTTCAAACACATACATCAGCGTTAACAGATTGGCGAACATAATTCATTTGATGGACTCAGACATCGTGGTCACTCAGCCCCGTCTATTTTGGTGTGCGAGTGTAAACTTTTCTCTGATAACCTGTGTTACTGTGATGGCTGTGTTGATGTGTGCATTTTTAATTAATGTGGGGAATGGGGAGTTAACGACCGAGGCTTTAAGTTAGGAACTATCCCGGTATTTGCCTGGAGTGGAAGTGGGAAACCACGGAAAACCAAATCCAAGATTGTTGAGATGGGAATCAAACTTTGCTCTTCTTAGTTTTGCCTCACGAGTGCGCCCCGTTCCAGTCCTCAGACCAGAATTAAATTTCTTGGCAGAGCGGGGATCGAACCTGGAATTCGGGGCAATAGCTCAGAATGTAGCCTTAAGAATGGGCTTCCCTGTGTTAATACGATCTTTGACAAGCACTGAACATATAATTCTAAAACTCCCTCCATTACGGTGGCTGGCGAAGTGAGTCTATGCTCATTCCAGTAGTGGCGAAGTGATTCTATGCTCCCTTGCATAATTTACTGCCATGGAAATGCAAAGTATTGTACCTTCAACAGGTGATGGAAATTGATTATTTACAGCAATTTCATTCTGTTTATTTCAAAATGAAGATCGTCATCCTGAGTTCGTTTGCAAGCAAATTGCAAAAATTCCAAGGATTTTATTATTGGCGATCAGTCTCATCGCATTCTCATCAGCAACCAACTTGAGAATGGAAGTCTCTGAACTTCATTGTATATGTGAATATTATTATTTATTGATTATTTGTTTAGAGTACATAACAATGGGTCTAACCACGCAGTTGATTTTGGCAATGGAAGTAAGTTATTATTTGCCATTTAATATTTGGCGGCTGCGTTGATGCAGGCCACTATAGTGTTATTTAAAATGACGTTAATTTGGGGAGAAATGCTGCTATAAATAAACCCATTTGACGAAATAGAACATTAGCCGCAAAAAAAGTGGGAAATCGGAGAAAAAAAACGAAACCACTTTTAAAATCCAATATAAATATGGCATTTCAGAAACAATTCCAGATACTATGCCGTTACAGTTTAGGGTCCTTGACGAACAAATGTAAACATTGTTCTGCACTGTATTTCTCTTGCGAGAAATCTACACTTGGTTACTTAGACCTTTGCTGTTGTAATGGTAAAATTAATCTGACTAAATAATAAAATATTTGACAGGCTGCAACAATTATTTTTCACTGGAGATGATATCTCAAGGAATTTCAGAGAGACTAATCAGCAGTACAATGCTATGTCCTTCGTTTCATTTGGTTCATTGTTTTAAAATGTATGGAATTGCACACCATCGCATTTCTTCGTTATATTCCAAAATTATAAGTGACGGTTTGCGGCCAGTTGTATTAGACTCCTTAGAGTTCTTGAATTCCTTGGAACTAAATGACTGGCCGCCACATACTCCAAACGCTTGACCCGTTATGTTGCTCAGAAATCTGAACGTTTCCCAAGGACTCCTAAATGCAACCATATTGCTTGGATTTGGAAATAATAGGTGCAGTTAAAATTAGGCAGAGAGGTCTAATCCTTCGACTTGATTTAACACCATCCGATAAAACACTATCCTTTTCTTATAAGCAGGGGTCGTGGTGGCTCAGCGGCTTGGCTGTATGCCTCTCACCAAGGCGGTCCGGGTTCGATTCCCGGTCGATGCATGTGAGATTTTCGAAGTGAAATGCCAAGTCCTGTGGTTCGTATTCCACGTAAAAAGGAGGTCCCGTGACTCATAATCACAAGATTCACGGTCACGTAAAACTACAATCTTCCTTCCTTCCTTTTTCTTTTAAGAGGCAATATTTTCCAATTTATTTGGCATACTTTATCACAATCAATAAAGTTCAAGGGGAAACTATGGAACGTATAGGCCTCAATTTGCCCCAACAATTTTTCAGTCATGGCCAGCAGTATTTTGCAATGTTGAGAGTGCAATCTTTTGACGCCCTTATAGTTTCAATAGAGTCAAAAAATAATCGTACAAAGAGTGTACAGTAGGCCTATATAAGAACATTCTTCAGTAAATATTTTTCTATTGACCGGTTACAACTAGTTTTCATTAAAATACTAACTGTACTATAGCGTGCATAAATAACGGGCCGCCTTACCGAGCGGGAGTTGAGTTTTCGAGCCATCAGATTGCCATCACTTGGTGTGTTTTCGGGAGGGGAATGCTCAAAGTCGTGGTTGGGCAGCTGTCCTTGTAGGTTGTGGTATCACCTGTTAATCACAAGAGGCTGACAGTGGCTCAGTAACACGACAGCGAACTCGATTTTGAGGTCCGTGACCTTTAATATGAACGACCGTTTGGTGAGGAGAGGCAGATGGTAGTTTAGGACGATTGCGATTTCTTCTTTTTCTTATTATTAAACTGCGTTTAGTCCCTAACTGTGAAAACTCGATTCTCAAAAGAATTCACACACAGTAAAACTCAACAGTGCATTTCTAACGAGATTTAACAATTAATGGGTTACTTAGCATTTCAATTTAGGTTTATTAAAACCGTCTCGTTATCTGTAACAATCTTCCAAGCGCGAAACTAAAGAAAATCAAAGTTGGCGCTGCGCTCTCCCCCCTTGCCAACAAGGACAGGTTTCCAACCACTGCTCTGAGCATTCCCCTCCCGAGAACACACCAAGTGATGGCAACCTGATAGCTCGAAAACTCAACTCCCGCTCGGCAAGGCGATAGTACATGTACTACAGGCTTTCAATTTTCCTTCCTTTCATAGATTACTAGTGGGCCCATGCGAGCTTTCGCATCGTGAATGTAGGTTTATGGGGTAGTAGGGGAGAATGTGGGAGAACGAAGTTTTAAATATTGAAGAAATGTATTTATTGTTGTTAAACAGCATACGTACTGTACATGAGAAGAACACAAAGAATTATGTAGAACAGTGTTTTGTACTTGTCACAGCACCTCTTTGTAGACAATATTCGATGTTACAACGAATTCATCGGTTATTGTTTGCTCGGGAGTTTCTTCTACAGCAATTTTTACATTTGCAACGAAATTGAACCCTAGAGAAACTCTTGGCGAGACCACACCGGAGCCATCTGCTGAGAGACTCCTCAGCTAGCAGTACGCCACGTTCCCGGCAGATGACTGCTACCGCCGCGCTGCCCTGCGCTCTAGCGGCAGGCTCGCCAGGTTACGGTGCTCCCATTGTGAATGTAATTTTTTTAAGGTATTTATTGAATTATGAGGCATTTAAAGAGAAAGTGAGTGCGTTTCGGGCACACAAGGGGTTATGCGGAACCTGTAGGTACCCCATATGAGTTAACAGGACCTTATCTTCGGTACAAAACCGAAATGGGACCTTGGCAGAATAATATAGGGAGGATTTCATGAGTCAGCTCAAGGACAGGTTTTTGAATCATAAAGGGATCCTATAAACCATACAAACGACGTTGCTGCCCAAAAGCATTGAGCAAGCCTCAGATGAACATCTGCAAAAAGGATTTGATGCCATAAACCAATGGCCGGATGATACTGATGCATCACCAGATTCATTCATAAGTGAGCTAAAGATGTGGAGAAGGAGTTTCCTTGAACAGAATGATCATCATGAGTTCCCTAAGAATTTTATATCAGCTTTGAATTGGTGTAATGACATTATTTTCCCCTTCATGCACAAGGCGTTGACGATTTTCTGCACTTTACCGGTGACTACAACAACACCCGAACTTTCGTTCTCAACATTACGGTATCTGAAGACCTATTTGAGGAACACCATGGTTGCAGACAGTTTGAATGGACTACCGTTAATGTATAAGGTGCGTTTAAAAAGTAACGAGCCGGAGGCTGTAATGCGCATACCGGTGACGACATCGGCTAATCGTGGCGTGTGTAACGAGGTGTGGTTCCGACCAGAGGGTGGAAGGTCACAGCCCGTTGCTAGAGGGCACGCGTACACGTCACGTGACGATACAAAGCGAGCAGCAGCATGCATCAATCGTCCAAAACTGCCAGTCGCATTGCAAACAGTGACATGGAGGCGGCAAACGAAGAGCAAAGACGTGTTTTTCGGTTTCTGACAGCGAAAGGAGTAGGGGGAACGGACATTCATCGCCGAATGTCACAAGTGTACGGCGAACACTGCATGTCCCTTGCAAGGGTCAAGGCGTGGCACAAGCGCTTCAGGATGGATGGGTGTCATTAGCCGATGATGCCCGGTCTGGGACACCCCCCTGCATTACCGATGACAACGTCCAGCTGGTTGATGCACTCATTACCAGGACCACCGAGTGACGGTGAACGCCATAGCCGCCGTGGTCGGATTGAGCGTCGGAAGTGTGCACACCATCATGAAGGAACGACTGCACTTGCGGAAAGTGTGTGCCCAATGGGTGCCCCACAGTCTTCAACCACACCAGGAAGCATGTCGAATGGCCTATTGTCTTGGTTTTGGTTGGACGATTGATGCATGCTGCTGCTCGCTTTGTATCGTCACGTGACGTGCACGCGTGCCCTCTAGCGATGGGTTGTGACCTTCCACGCTCTGGTCGGAACCACACCTCGTTACACACGCCACGATTAGCTGATGTCGTCACCGGTTTGCGCATACCAGCCTCCGGCTCGTTACTTTTTGAACACACCTTATAGGCCTATATACAGTACATAGAAATGTGGAAATTAAAATCCAAGAAGTACTGGATAAAATGTGTAAATAGCCTCGTCATCTTCTTCCTTAAATGTAATTGTATAACTCTGTAAATCTGATATAGGCTATGTTTATGCATTCGATGACATTTCCAGATTTTATAATTGTAGCTCGTCATCAGATTCGCCATCCCCCTCCTCCCCCGAAAACAAATCCTGCGTCCGCCCCTGATTGGTAGTCATGGCTCTCACTCGGCCGAGTTTTTGTGGGGGTGGTTGTCCGCACCCCCACATGACGGTCAACACATAGCTAGCGCCCCTAGTTGTTACAAGGGAAGCATCAGGTAAGACAGGTCGAAACTTATGTTGACACTTTGTGGTCACAATTGTTGTACTACGAGGGCTGTTTTTTAAGTAAGGGCCGTTTTTTTTAAGCCCGTAGTTATTGCGCACACCACAACAAGCGTACGCGCTACCTCCCGGCATCCTTTGCGAACAAGCAGGCGTCAGTGGCAGCTGTGTAGCTAACCTGTACGCTGAACTGTGCATTTTTACAATGTTCAAGATTATCGATTCGCCCGCCGCGTGTGAGGTTCGATCTGTGATACGTTTTTTGAGTGCAAGAAACATGTCGGCTGCAGACATCGTCAGCTTTGTGAGGTGTATGGTGATAATGCAATGACGGAAGGTAAAGTGCGACAATGAGTACGCGAGTTCAAAAGTGGCTGTGAAAATCTTCTTGACGATGAACGCTCAGGTCTGTGATCACAGATGACTTGGTGACTGCAATTGACACGAAAATTCACGAGGACCGAAGATTCATGATAACCACTCTATCAATGGATTTTTCTCAAGTGTGAACTCTTGGTTGTCAGAGCAGGCGGCAAACTTTTATGCAGAGGGATTTAAGAACTTAGTTTTAAGGTATGGTAAGTGCCTAAATAAACAGGTATGGCAAGTGCCTAAATAAACAAGGCAACTATGTAGAAAAATATCGGAAGGTATGTAAAACCTAAAAATAAATGTGGTTTCAAAATAAAATGTTCGGTTAATTAAAAAACGGCCCTTACTTAAAAAACAGCCCTTATAAGAGGACAACGTGCGGAAAATCAGCCTCCAGATTGAACTGCAAGGCTCCGAAATTATGAGCCGTATCTCTCAAAAAAATCGATGGGAAGTAGCGAGTACCGTACATGTTGGAATGGACAGCCCTGACGACCCAAGCACTAGAGGCCGGTGGAAATGAGCCGCACGCTCCAGTCAGTATATACGCCCCGCCTCGTGACTACTTCGAGTGCCGCAGGGATGTCCAGCTCCTCAGCCGTCATGTCTGCGTAACAGGAAGTCAGGTACGATTTCGGAGCCTTGCAGTTCAATCTGGATGCTGGATTTCCGCGTGTTGTCCTTTTATAGTACAACGATTGCGTCCACAAAGTTTCAAGATAAGTTTTGACGTGTCTTACCTGATGCTTCCCTTGTAAGATAACAGAAGAAAACGGATGAGGGTTCCGATGGTAGCCCATTCCTCTCCCAGCGCTACGCAGTCTATCATGCATCATAATTTGGATAGGATAACATGAGTGATCGGCTGAGGTTGATCAAGGGACCAAGGAAAAACTCCATAGGCAAAATGGAAAGATTGCCTATAGGCATATATATATATCGTATGGCCTCGGGGAGGTTAGATATCTAAGCTCCTTGAACACAATAGCGCTTTCTAGTAGAGAAATAAGGAACTTTTGTTTTGGCGGAAACTCCCGAGATTAATTTTGCCATTATGAACACGGCCTACTGAATTCAAATGGGTTCTTTGACATGCCAACATCGTATGACATGGTGTCGTAATTTTTGCCGCCTTTCAAAAATCACTTACCACGGCCAGGAGCGAACCTGCAAGCTTGGGGGTTAGTAGACCGACACGCTATCCACTCACCCACCGTGGCAAGCTGCTTACAGGTAAAACCTGGCGTATTGGATAGGTCTTGTCGGTACACAAGGTGTGTTCTACAACAAATGCATAGTCCATGACCTCGCGTTGTTAGTATTTGGTCTCCTGGTACTGCTGGGTCTAGCGCGGTCTCTTGGGTAGCCTGGAGCAGTGGCGTGCTCAGGATTTCTTTCTGGGGAGAGGGTTTCATTCATAGTCTTGTACATTACCAAAATTATATTTCGATTATTTATTTATTTATTCGTTAATTCCCCATAAGGAGAGCGTTACAACACAATCAATTATCATGTTTTATTCTGGCCCTTTTTCTTTTTTCCCAAAAACCTCTCATATATACACCATGTTTCCTCTTTCTCTCCTCCGTCCACTTCTTTCCCGGTTGTCTCTCTTTGGGAGTTTGCTCAAACTTCTGTTGTCTAAGTTTTTCTCTGTTTGTGCTCCTGTCTGTCATGTCTTCTGTAGAGATGTTACGTTTCTTGAGGTCATTCACGGTTTCCTTTACCCAATTGGTTTTTAGAGTACTATTCGTAACTATATTAAAAATTTCCTTGGTCAGTCTGTCTTCGGTCATCCTATGTATATGTCCATAAAATTTTGCCCTCCTTTTCCTTATGTTGTTTGTAATCGTCTCTTTCTGAACTGGCCCGTAGACCTTTCTCAGAATTTTTCTCTCTTGATTTTCTAATTCCTTAATTTTTGTTCGTCCCTTGATTGCTGTCGTTTCTGAAGCGTATTTCGATTATTATTCATATAATCAATAATTAAATTAACATTATTTGGTAGTGATTTATGCCCACTAAGGAGCACTTGACTAGTGCTTCTGCGATGCTTTCTTTGTTGTCCAATATCTCCTCAGTCCAGCCTATAACTTGTCCTTCCTCTCCAGTGTGAGTGGTGGTCGGGTCTTAATCACTTTGGGTGGTGCGGACCAACAGTTAACACTATCACACAATTTGGAACGGTCAAGAATATCACAGTCTAAAATCCCAGCGTTATTCAAGTCTTGTTTCACTTCATTAAGCCACGGTGGGTGAGTGGATAGCGTGTCGGTCTACCAATCCCAAGATTGCAGGTTCGCTCCTGGCCGTGGTAAGTGATTTTTGAAAGGCAGCAAAAATACGACACGCATGTCATACGATGTTGGCATGTCAAAGAACCCATTTGAATTCAGTAGGCCGTGTTCATAAAGGCAAAATTAATCTCGGGAGTTTCCGCCAACACAAATTTCCCCATTTCTCTCTTAGAAAGCTCTCTAGTGTTCAAGGAGCGTAGATATATCTAACCTCCTTGACTTTCATAGTGATTAAAGGAACAACGAAATTAGACATGCAAGCTACCCTCTGGGTATCAAATTACAAAGCTTGCACTCGGCATCCGAGGCCATACGATATTATTATTATTATCAGCCACAAGCTGCCAGTCTTGTAGCCATTAATCAAGTTGAAGATCTTCTTGGTGATACTATCGTTCCCCATCCAGCTCGGGGTCCCCAACTCCCGAAATCACCAGCCGAGAACCCTTGAGGGTGTAGCACTATCCAGAGTGCACCAGAAGTGGTGGGGCTGCACACACCCTGTCTCCTTTAGGGCCTTGAGCAGAAGGCAGGAGTTATCATGGAAAGAAAAGAGGAGATGCCCCTCCTCGAAGAAAGAGGGTATCAGGAAAGATGATACAAGGGCATTTAAGGCTGGAAAATGAAAGACACCCTAGGACTCGGATGTCCCAATACCGTCGGAGTGAGAAGAAAACAAGAGTTGATTAAGTGAGGTAGAGAGGAGCCCGACGCAAGTAAGTGAAAGCAATGCGGGACTCAGCTGGGGTCCCGTGATCGCCAACCCACGTCTCACAAGTTGTAAGCCCCCCGACGGGGGTGTAGGCGATACAGAAACACAGGTTAACAGACATTCCCACGTAGAAGATACCCAACTGTTAATCGGCGGCTTCGGTGGCGCAGTTCGTAGCATTCTGAGCGCCTATGCCCAAGATCACGGGTTCAAACCCGGCCGAAGTCGTCGGATTTTTTAAGAGCGTTAAAAATCCCTTAGTATGCCATCGTCCGGAGGGGAAGTAAAGTCGGCGGTCCCATGTCATAGATTTATGGCATGAAAAATAACCTTCCACTAACTACACCTGTGTGAAGCCAAACTTTGTAGGTTAGAATTGATAACGCTCTATTAGTTTCAACGTTCGCCGCCAGGTGCTGACTGCGATGCCATCTAGTAGCCAAGTCCGCAACCTAGGTGTCGTGGACGGTAGCATTTGGTAGCAAAAGTAGGAACTACTTCAGCCCTTACCTAAATTACAGATAACACACACTAATATAGACAACACAATTAACACCGGTTATCAGACAGATTCTACACACACCCAAAGTACACGGGGCTACATGACCACGTTGTCGCAGCCCCTAAACTAAGGAACAAACCAACTGTTTATCAGTGAATATTAAACAAGTCTGGGGAACTTTGTAGGAAGTGTTGTTATCAAAGGGCAGTGAACTGACGCCTGCAGATATGTGGCATACTCTAGACTTTGTTAGCGTCTTTAGACTTTACTCTCATGCGATAAACAATACATTATGCCACAAAAATAACAGTAAATAGGCCTACATCTCGTAAGAACCAGTTTGATTTGGGTGTGTTCCTCTTTATAGGGAGGTTGCCGTGACTTGTGTGGGGCACAAACCTAGAAGAATTGCTGACTTTTAATTCACCGGCCGTGAAAGCCAATATACCATCTTTTCGTCAGTATTTGTTAGTTGTGGTCTATGTGATGTTTAGATACCAGAAGTGGTGATTGACCTCCGGAATTCGCCTGTTTGGAGTGAATATGTGGTTGTTGTAAATGGTCAATTCAGATTGTATTGTACAGGCTACTTTACTGGTTGAATCTTGCGCGGTCCTGTTGAGAGCAGCTCACTTGGTCACTTTCTGCACTCGATTTTTTTTTTCAGGATTAGGTAATAACCCATCTCATTCGGGCACAATCGTGTTGACCGACTGAAAAGCATCGCACTTTTGTTTTCTGTAGAGTCATGTTAGCAGTTGACTGTCACCATCCCCAGTTGTATCTGCTGACGAAGTGTGTCCAGCTTGGAGCGACAGGATGAAGCCACTGCCAGCGGGAAGATGACGTAGAAAGTGGGAGTAGGTTTTGGAATGAAAGAAAATATCAGGTAAAAAAGGGACGAACCCAAACACAAAAAATATATTGATAAAACAACAAGCAGGGAAACTGAATCTGAATTGAGGACAATCAGAGCAGCGCAAATAATTAGACTAGAACAAGGCTAAAGAACATAGGATTGGGAGAACAAATACTAACCTTAGCAATAAAAGAAGTTAAGCTTGGAATTGCTATATCGTAGTTGTACTCGAGAAAGGCTAGAGCTCTGATGGGAAAGAATGCTAAGAGCGTAATTAATAGGAGAAAAAAATCACAATTTTGCTTGCAAAAAAAAAACCAAGCAGGGGTGTATATAGAGTTTTATTTCGAGGAGTGCCCAACAAATAGGGGGTCCGGGGTTCTCCCCGGGAAACTTTTGTATAATTAGGTGCAAAATGATGAGTTTTAAGGCTATCTGGCATCACTTTTTCAACCAATTTGTTGTGATGTTTTATGTTTGGTTAATGTTAAACACAACTAAGACCATTTTATGATACTTGTTATTAATACAATCGTCTTGCTCACTTGATAGTGTTTACATGGAGAGAATTAATGTTACTGTTTTGATTTACAACTCACACTATAATATAAAGTCAAGGTTTCTTGAAGCATTGCCAAATCGGTTCATAACTTCATCGTCAGTGAGATGTATGTCTCTGTGAATAGATGCCAATACTAGACCGTTGAGTCTGTTTTCAGAAGTAGAATTTATTAAGTACGGTATGTTTTGAGCCAACGCAAACTCCGTTCGGCAGTACCATTAGCTACAGAGAGAGGCAAATTTGCTAAAAGTTTGATAAGGATATAAAAGTTGGGGAAAACAACTTTTGTCACACGCTTCAAGGGCACTTGTTGCTGTTCTTGGTTCGTTCATAAGAGCGAAGGCACTGGAGAGTAATAAGAGGTTATGTTGTTACACATAAGATCAGAGCAAACTGATTGCCACACTGTTTACATCGCTCTACCTTCGCCTTGCTTTGCAACGTTGCCATACGTCACTTAGTAACAATAGTACATGATTATATTGGTTTCTAATGGATTAATTCATTTTAAAAAATATGTAACAAAAAATCGGGGGGGGGGGGGGGGGGGGCTGCAACCAAGAGTGTACTAAAGGGAACTGACAAAGCAAATTGCAACTCCAATAAACTATTTGAAAAATTGCAAAGAAGTAACTGACAAACAAGTGGTTTTAATTTTAAAGCACAACAAAGATTACGGGGCAATGTGAATAAAAATCTGATGAAGAATAGCTTGGCTACTCACAGAGGGAGGACTTCGAAGGAATTTCAAAGCAATGAACGTCCAGAAATGTTAGATAGGATTAACTGGAACTTTGTTGTTGAGGATGCTACTAGTATTTCCGCGTGGCCCTGTGCAATCCTCAGTAAACAGGTCACTGCCGTGCTCCAAGGTGAACGTCCAGCTCACGTGAATGTCAGCTATTGGTCCAAGGTGCGCGCGTGCCCAAGTAGCCTTTCACTAACCAGCCTCCCATCCCGATACAATACCTTTGTTCGGTGTGTGGCGCAGTATGTAAGGCTCTCGCCTACTTCTTCATCTTCTCCTTTCTCGCCTTTTCTCGTTACGGGGAGTCGGCTTTCTTAATCCTGAGGCGCCAGTCATTTCGTTGTAAAGCATCATCAGCAGATAGGCCCAATACTCTCATGCCACTTTGGACATTCGTCATCCATGTTGTTTGAGGTCTGCCGCTCCCTCTCTTTTGCGTAGCCATGGAAAGGCACTTCTTCACTACATGATTCTCCGGTCTTCGCATAACATGTCCATACCACCTTAGCCTGGACTGTAAAAGTTTCTCAGTTATAGATGCTACTTTGAAACTGCCTCACACATGTTCATTACGGTATTATCTTTGAGAGCAACTCCACCTGCCCAACGTAACATACGCATTTCAGTGGTATGTAGCTTTTGCTCATGTGCCTTTGTAGTAGCCCAAGTTTCACTACCAGAGAGTAGGATTGGTCTTACGGCAGTTAACCCTTCGTTCTTATGGGTATTTTTGGTTCACATAAAACTCCTGTTAGTTCACGCCATTTGTTCCACCCAGACGTGGCCCTATGGATTATATCGGCGGTCATCAAGCCATCTTCAGTCATCTTCTCTTGGTAAGGTTTCACCATCTAGTTTAAGTTCTATATTTGTCATACTGAGTTTATTGTGGTGGAAGTCGCATACCATGAATTCAGTCTTGGCTCTACTAATGCGCAGTCCATTAGACTCGAGAGCTCTCCTCCATTGGTCTAAACTGTCCTGTAGGTCATAAATACTGTCAGATATTAGGCTCTCGTCTACTGTTTCCAAGATTCTTCTTCTTCCTCTTCCCCCCGGGGCTCACATCTAGTGGGACGTGCGTTGGCGACCACGGGGCCCCAGCTGAGTCCTGCATTGCTTCCACTTACTTGTGCCGGGCTCCTCTCCGTCTTCTTTCCTGTCGACCTCCCTTGGTCAACCCTTGTTCATTTCCAACCCCGACGGTATTAGGGTATCCGAGGCCTAGGGAGTCTTTCAATTTCCCGCCTTAATTGGCCATTGTCTCATCTTTCCTGATACCCTCATTCTTCGAGGGGTCAGCCTTCTTTTTCTTTTCATGTTATCTCCTGCCTTCTGCACAAGGCCCTCAAGGAGGCAGGGTGTATGTAGCCCCACTACTTCTGGTGCACCCTGGATAGTGCTACACCCTCAAGGGCTCACGGCTGGTGAGTTTGTGAGTTGGCGACCCCGAGGGATTCCTGAGCTGTGTCCGTTTTGTCCCAGTTTTTCTCTGACCTTGGGGCAGGCCCCCTTTCCCTTTCCTATCTGCCTTTCATGGCTCTCCTTCCTTCCAAGTCCCTCATTCCTCATTCTTTGAGGGTTAAGGCATTTCTTTTCTTCCTGTCCTTTATTTGCCGTATCCTTTATTTGTTTACCATTTCTTCTTCTAGTAGGTAAGTCTGTAGTTAGTATTAGTTATAGTTGTCATTCTCATCTCATCTCTCACTATCACCCAAACCATTAGGGGCCGATAACCTAGATGTTAGGCTCCTTAAAACAACTATTATCATCATTATCATCTTCATCTTCTCCTCCTTCTTCTCCTTCAATTCCCGTACGCCTTCAAACGCCGCGGTAGCCTCCTTTGAACCATTTCTGCCATTCCGCTCCATTTCTGCACATTCTCTTCATTCCACAACAGTTTTGTCCCTTTTTTTTGTCCCAATCTCTTAATCCTATTCTCCCAATTAATGCGGGGTCTACCTCGTCCAGCTCCTCCCTGGACTCGCATTTCATGTATTTGTTTTACTTTTCTTTCTTCTTCCATTCTCCGCTTCTGTGGCGTAGTAGGTAGCATGCTGAACTGCTGTGCCCAAGATGGCGGGATCAAACCCGGCCGAAGTCGTCGGATTTTTAAGTGCGTTTAAATCCTTCAGTATGCCTTCCTTCGGAGGGGAAGTAAAGCCGGTGGTCCCATGTCATAGATTTATGGCAGATTAAAACTTGTGTGAAGCTAAATTTCTAGGTTAGATTTCGTTGGAACACTCTATCAAAGTTCCAACGTTTACCACTAGTATCCATGACATCTGGTAGCGAAAGTTGGAACTATTTGAAATTGAAGAGAACTTGTAGCTCACCCTACGGGTGTCCGCTTAAAAAAGCAACAGCCTCTGGCGACCGAACATGTCATCGGACACTCCCGGCACTAAAATACATACTATAAATAAAAACCATCTCAGCTAACGTTCCTCAACCCCTTCACCCATTGCTTTTTGTCGTGATTCCTCTCTAATTCTCTCATTTCGACCTCTTCTTGTCTTTCCTACTGCTCTCCTCAGTCAGTTTAAAAGTTTATGTATGATTTACATATAGCCTACAGTAGTATATCACTTTCTTGTGGACACGATAACTACCATCCTTTTGCACCAATCACTTTGAAATTTACACATACAATATAACCAAACAAAAAATCAATCTATAAGTAATTTGTTAACGGGCAAAATCGGACCAAGGGAGGGGGGAATGAGAAGACTTTTTCGAAAAGATGAAATATTGCTGTAACTTTCTTATTAGGTGAAAAATCGAATTCATTCAAAGTTCATACAATTCTTGGGATAAGAGCCAAAAAGGTTTCTCTGTTATTTTTTTTGGTAGCACCAACCATTGACCAAAGGAAGAATTTTTTTTTTAGAAAAAAAAAATCATACCTCCCATAGATACAATATAAAACCCGTTTAAAATGGTTAATAGTCGCCTAAATTCTTTGTCAGAATCAATTTTGATGTAATAATAATAATAATAATATCGTATGGCTTCGGGTGCCGGGTGCAATCTTTGGTATTTAACGCCCAGAGGGCAGCTTGCATTTCGAATTTTGTTGCTCCTTGGAGCGCTATGAAAGTCAAAGAGGTTAGATATCTATGCTTCTTGACACTACAGCGCTTTTTAGTAGAGAAAGGAGGACCTTTTTGTGTTAGCGGAAAATCCCGAGATTAATTTTGTCATTATGAACACGGCCTACTTTATGTAAATGGGTTCTTTAACATGCCAACAACGTATGACAGGCGTGCCGTGATTTTTGTCTCCTTTCAAAAACACTTACCATGGCCAGGAGCGAACCTGCAAGCTTGAGGTTGGTAGACCGACACGATAACCACTCACCCACCGTGGCAAGCATTTTTATGTGACCCTCATTTACGCCAAGGGGTGGGCAAAATATTTCCAGAATTACAAGTAAATGGGGCTTTTCGTTTGCTGAACATGTGAAACATTTGTAGTTATATAGCAATTGGTAAAAGATTTTTTCGGTGAAATCCCCCTTGGTGTATTCTTGGAATACACGGTAAGATAGAGTATACTTTTACTGCTCTTTGCTTGTTCATTCCATCCTTTTTCTCAAACACCAACAGTGATCTTCTAATTACTCTTTGTTGGTCATGTCTCATGTTACTCGTGAGTCTGTTCTAGATATATATCTTCCATGACCCACCTAGCGTCATCTAGCAGCGAATCTCTGAAGTTCCTCAATTCTTCCCTGTACAAGAGGACTTCCTTTTCAATCTGGCCACCAGATCTCGTCGCCATCGCCAGCTATTATCTCCGTGATCAAGAGAACTTCGTCTACTTTTTCACCCACCAGGCTGCGATAGTGTCGCCTACTATCAACTCTTTGAAGACCATCTCATCAAGAGAAATTAACTTTTCAATGTTGGTTATGCTTATATGTTTTCCTTTTGCCTCCTACCCCCACTCTTTTCCCTTCCCTGGTTCATCAGTGCTTCGCTGAGCGTGTCTCACTTGTACGCCGGCAGTCGATTCAGTCAGAGCTCAACTAGAGCTAGCCTCCTCAACTAAAGAGGCATTCTTTTAATTCCACGCCATGTTGGAACTTAAATCTCAACCGTCAAAGGGAACTTCACCTTCGCCATGAAGCAAAGATAAGTACTGACTTCAAGTTTTAACCTCATTCTCATCGTCTTTTAATAACTACATGCTTTTAATGATCATTTTATAGGCAGTGTGAGATTACTATATTTGGGGCAATAATCATCCTTCGCGGGATTTCCTATGTTGGGCTTTTGTCTGTCTAAGCCAATCTTAATAGAAAGCAGCATTTCTTATGCTCATTAAATGAGAGATCTTCTCACAACGTGGGATACCAATGAATACCCACTGTCTATAAAATACTTAGTTCGTTCCACCGCTGGAATAACTTTTGCCCTATTCTTCAGTCAGGATTGCTCTGGAACCTTCCAGAATCTGTACTCTATCTACCAGTCATACCGTCATGTATTTTCCAGTCACATGTGTGAATACTTTTTCAAACTAAGGAATCTTCCTTATGAATTAACGCTCAATAGCTAACTTTTCTTCCTCCGTTGGGATTTTCTCTGGCGCATTTAACTGTAATCTACAACTTTCTCAAGCAATAGACTCTCGCAAATCTAGTGTAACTAGTTATTTTCCATAATTGCAATAACTTTCTTTGCCATAAACTTTTGTGCTACTACTGTGAACTTTTCATCTATTCCAACAGACTATAGTGAAAAATAGTGTTTGTTCAATATTTCTTCCGCGTCGCGCTCGTCCGATGATTATAAATAAGGCCATGAACATTTATCCTCCATCCCATTTGATTTTTCCCAAACCTCTTACTAACAAACCATAATAATAAAATTGTTACTTTAGGTCTTTTTCAATGAGGTGTCACTCTAAAGACGTGCCCTCCCTCGTTTGCTTATTTATCATAAATTAATGTCTGTAAAACTACGTGTCTGGTACACGTCTCAAATTATGTTGTTTCTCCCTTTTTAATCAGGGAATACAATTCTTTCAACTCACAAGTGAGTTATTTCTAGGTTTCACGAAAGGGAAACTTGCCCTATTTGTCTCGTGATTCCTACTTAAACATAGGAGGTCTAGAAACTTCCTTTCGACTTTCTCTTCAGGTTTCACAGTAAGTGACCTGCCCTATTTGTATAACTACTAAAAAAGTAATTCAGCTTTAATATAAGAAGTTATAGGAACTTCTCTTTTATTCTTCCTACTTTTTGTTGTTGTTACTTTCGAAGTTGTTACTCTTTCCAAGATATTTATCTAGAATTCCTTAAAGTACCCACCTTGTACTTGATTTATTGTCTAACTTCAATCACTTTAATTGTCTTTAAATTTTTTATTTTATCTTCACCATTTCAAAATCTTGCGAGGATTTTAAAACATACAAAGGTTTGAAACCAAAAGAATTGTTAATTGCCTGGAGCAAACTTTAGATGTTTTTCGGAGGTCTGTGACCCCATTTGTTACAAAGTCTAAATTATATATTTGTCAAGAAACTACTACCCAACATTGTTAAATTCATTACACTCTTTTGCATTGTTAAATAAATTAAAGAGTTCTTTTTCGCTTTATCATTTCGCTAACATAACGGTTAGGCAAGATCCTGTCTTCCTTGACTCTTCCCACTTAATGCAAATAAATCTATTTATAGGGTTTTCACCACTTGTTGCATTTGAGCAAGAACTCTTAGTTTGTAACTTGGTAAAGTCTCTCTTAGCTTTAATAGCTAATTCTAACTGGCCAGTAAGGCAAGCATAGCTCGCTACGCCAGCTTCCTGCTTGTGGAGATTCTCTCCAAAACTTATGGTTGGTTTTTCAAATTATAAGTGTTTCTCCTTGCCTAAACTTTTAGTCGGCTCCTTGCTGGGTAAAAGCTTAGCCATTTCCAAATGCAACTATTGGTTTAATTACCAAAATTATTTCCAAAGGTATAATTGTTTTATCCCTATCCTTCTTGGAAGCATTTGGTCGCTCTTTAGGAATTCCACGATTTCGAAAACAAAAAAATATCGAAACCGATTCAAATTATTGGCATTCTTCAAATTACTTGTCTAAAAACAAACTCCTTTAACCAGATACACAATAAATCTGTTACTCTTTGTCTTGCCAGACCATCACCCTTCCCCATAGTACGCATATGTATGCTTGAGAGGGAATACTCTAAAGCCACTCTCTTGCAAACCGCCCAAGTTCTAGCTGCGTTTCCCGTTAGCTTTGCCCGGGTCCCCACTCACTTTAGGTATCGGAGAGAGGATTTGCAGTGGCAGTCACCTTTTAGGACATTTAAAGTTAAACTTATAACTTTTGTGGGACTCTCCTCCTATTTCTCCATCCTTTTTCTCCAGTCCGAAACCCACTTCCTTTTCTTTATCATCTTCCCTTGGTGGTTAGGTTATTCCTAAGTCAATAATCTACCCACCCCTCCACCTTGCGGCGAGCCGAGAGTAGAAACCTTTCGGGAATCTAATTAAAGAAACAATAATCCGCAAGTGTAAACAGTTATTTACTTACAGCAAGAAGACCATCTCGATCAACACAAAACTGAGACACTACCAGACAGTGATTCGTCCAGAAGCCATATCTGTAGCTAAATGTTTGTGTCTGACAAAGAAAGGAATGACCAAAAAGTTGGAGCTATTAGAGAGAAAGTTAGGTAGGAAGATACTTGGACCTAAAAGAACAGAAGATGGGTCGTATAGAAAAAAAGGTAACTAAGAATTATACCTCAGATTGGATAATACCTCAGACGCCATCCGGAAAAGAAGGGCCATGTTGTTTGGACATTATATACAGAATGGACCCTGGTAGATTAACCAACCAGATAGTGAAATTCTTTGCAACCAGGAAAACCGCAGCTCGCTGGTATCAGGAGGTGCAGAAGGATCTAGAAAAAATGGCAACATCTGAAGCTGAAATGAGCAACAGGGAAGCATATGAAGCCAAAATTAAGAATTTCACGGGTTTTGAGTCACATCCTACATCCCGGATCCAGGCATCATGGACTGAAGATGATGATGATGATAGTTGTTGTTTTAAGGGGCCTAACATCTAGGTTATCGGCCGCTAATGGTTTGGGTCATCGTGAAGATGATAATGAAATGGTAACTATAACTAAAACAAACTACAACTAGAAGAAGAAATGGAAAACAAAAGAAGAATAAGGCAAATAGAGGACAGGAGAAAAAGAAATGCCCTCAACCCTCGGAGAATGGGGATAGAGGGACCCGGAAGGAAGGAGAGCCATGAACGGCAGATAGCAAAGTGAAAGAGGAGAGGGTCCGCCCCAGAGGTAATGGATAAAAGGGGGGAAATCGGACCCAGCTCAGGAATCTCTCGGGGCCGCCAACTCCCGAACTCACCAGCCGTGAGCCCCTGAGGGTGTAGCAATATCCAGGGTGCACCAGAAGTGGGGGGCTACATACACCCTGCCTCCTTGAGGGCCTTGAGCAGAAGGCAGGAGATAACATGAAAAGAAAAAGAAGGCTGACCCCTCGCAGAAGGAGGGTATCAGAAAAGATGAGACAAGGGCCAATTAAGGCGGGAAAGGAAGAGACTCCCTAGGCCTCGGATACCCTAATACCGTCGGGGTCGGAAGAGAACAAGAGTTGACCAAGTGAGGTCGACAGGAAAGAAGACGGAGAGGAGCCCGGCACAAGTAAGTGGAAACAATGCCGGACTCAGCTGGGGCCCCGTGGTCGCCAACCCACGTCCCACTAGATGTGAGCCCCTGGGGGGGGGGGGGTGGACTGAGGAGCGATAGAATGAAGGAGTATTAGGCAAAAATAAAGATCCAGAGCTGAAATCAAATTAACGTGGTCCACAGTCGGCCTAAACGACAGAAGAAGAAGAAGAAGCAGTTATAATATTTAACTGCAGCAATTCGTCTTGGTTTTGAGCGCGTCTGTAGCTGGGTTTTGTCCAGATGTACCCAATAGTGCTCAGTTTAATTACTGACTTTATTTGCTATTATACAAGAGGAACGATCAAGAGGATAGCGTGTCTTAACTGCAATTATCTCAGGTGTTAAGGACGACTTGGAGAGCGTTCATGACCTTTAATTAGGGAGCTGAGAAGAGGATGTCAATCACGCTTCTCGTGTCACTTCCGTTAAGTCGTTAATTAACTGGTGGTTAGCTTACGTAACGTAATAAGAGGAGTCAAGTATAACGGTCTTACTCAGATTTACCTCAGTAAAAATTGATATTAGTCTTCTTCTTGTGAATTTCCGATTCGAATGTCGCCTAAAATATTTGTCAAACTTTCGAGGCAGTTATAGGGGCAGATACAGCTTAGAGCGTAAACATTTATAAAATTAAAATAACAATAAATAAATAAGACTAGCGGACCGTGCGAGAAATCTCGCAAGTTCATAAGCCACACTTTCCCCGATAGGTTTATAATGAGACACTTAAGGGACACTAGGACTGAATTTTTCAACTTCTACATTTATTATCAGAATGAGTTGAAATTTAAACTGCATAATAAGAATAGTTGTTGTTGTTGTTTGAGTCTTCAGTCTTTTGACTGGTTTGATGCAGCACTCCTTGCCTCCCTGTCCTGAGCTAATCGTTTCATCTCTACATGGCTACCACACCCTACTTCCGGGACAATCGGTTTAACATATTCTAACCTTGGTCTACCCCTACAGTTCTTGTCCTCGACCCTTCCTTGCATAACTAAGCTTGCTATTTCTGGGTCTCTTAGTATGTGTCCTACCAACCTATCTCTTCTTTTCATTAGCAGTCGCCAGAAACATATCTCCTCTCCCACTAGTCCTAATACCTCTTCTTTTGAAACCCTATCTACCCATCTGATCTTCATCATTCTCCTGTAACACCACATTTCAAACGCTTCAATTCTCCTATTTTCTGCTGCACCAATACTCCAAGTTTCACTTCCATAGAGCGCCACACTCCAGACAAAGGCCTTCAAAAATGACTTCCTAATACCTAAATCTATATTCGATGTGAACAGATTACTTTTCTGTAGAAATGCTTTCCTTGCCTGAGCCAACCTACTTTTTTATATCCTCTTAGCTTCGTCCATCACTGGTTATTTTGCTTCCTAAGTAACAGAAGTCTCCTACTTCCTTTGGTTTTTCACCAGCCAATTTGATGTCCATAGAGGTTTCTGATTTATTTCGGCTGCATTCCAATATTTTTGTTTTACATGTATTAATTTTCATAATGAATTCTTTCCTCAAGACGGAGTCCATAACATTCAAAAACTCATTCAAATCCTCAGGCGTGTCGGCCAAGATGACGATGTCATCGGCAAATCTCAGAGTTTAAAATATTTCTCTTTGAATCTTCACTCCCACATTACAATTTTTTCCAATTTCCTTCATTGTTTGTTCAATGTAAAGATTGAAGAGTATAGGTGATAAGTTGCAACCTTGCCTTACACCTTTCTGAATACCAAATTTGAAAACAATCGAATGAAATGTAATTGATGTTTTACTAATTATATTATTAAAATATTCAGTGTGATCAAAATGTTCCACGCGTAGTAGAAATTGTGTAAAACGCTCGGTTTTTTCATTACATATTCATAAACGAATTCTAAATATTATAACATTGTTAGCCTATTTTCAATTTTGAAAAAATAGGCTTATGAGATCACCTTTTGTCCGTGTGTGTGTGTGCGTGTGTGTGTGTGTGTGATTCGTGTGTGTGTCCCCCCCTAATAAAATCTAAACGGCAGGAGCGATTTCAATGAAACTCGGAAAATTCATAGCACTATTCCCGGCGACCTCGACCGTGCCCTTCAAATTTTGTTACGACTCACCAATCCAACATGGCGGCTGTGCGAAATATTTCACCAGCATTCAATATCTCCGAAACTATTACCGATATTACCCTGATATTTTCTAATGTGATAGAGGGAACTACTATAAGTTCACTTATTTGACTTTTGAAAACCTGATAACTAAAAAACCAACATGGAGGCCAAGCGAATTTGCGACTTTTAAATAGACGTTTCTCGCGATTTGACCAACCAAACGCAATGAAACTTGGTACAGTATATGTTTATATACATTGTAATGCACCGACATCTAACTTCGTTCAATTGTTCACATAATCACAAGATGGCGGATGTGCGAAATATTTCACTGGCATTCTATATCTCTGAAACTATTAGCGGTATCTCCCTAAAATTTTGTACGGAGATAAAGGGCACTACTGGAAGTCCATCTATAAGACTTTCAAAAACCGGTTAACTACAAAACGAACATGGCGGCCAAGCGAATTTGAAAATTTTAAATAGACCTTTCTCGCGATTTAATGTTCCAAGCGAACTGAAACCTGGTACAGGAAATATTTATACACATTGTAATCCACTGGTATCTAATTTAGTTCAATTGTTTACATAACCTCAAGATGGCGGCAGTGCGAATTTTAAAATTATTTTTTTATTTCTTGTGATGTAGTCATGCGATCGAAGTGAAAGTTTGAATGATGAACCTACGCAATAATTTTCCTTTAATGGTACATGACTCTATGGCCTATACATTTAACAATCCAACATGGCGACCATCCGAAATATTTAGACGATACTGAATATCTATGAATCTATTTTAGCAATCAAACTGCATTTTTTAATGTTCATAGGGGCTATGAACTTAAGTTCACCTATAGGACTTTAAATAACCTGGTGATCACAAATCCAACATGGCGGTGACGCGAATTATAAATATTCACATGGACGTTTCTCGCAATTTAACCATCCGCGTGCAGTGAAACTTGGTACAGTAAATCCTTATACGAATGTTAATCCACTGGCATCTAATTTATTTCAATTGTTTCCATAGCCTCAAGATGGCAGCTGTGCAAAATTTTAAAATCTCC
This sequence comes from Meconema thalassinum, assembly GCA_946902985.2. NCBI lineage: Eukaryota > Metazoa > Arthropoda > Insecta > Orthoptera > Tettigoniidae > Meconema > Meconema thalassinum. The sequence continues at coordinate 331,928,741 of OX336388.2, forward strand.
TTGTTTTTTCTTGTGTCCAAATTATGCGATTGAATGTTGAATACTACACGTTCACAATAATCTGCATGTAACAGTACATAACTCTAGGACCTACATATATAAAATCCAACATGGCGACCATCCGAAATATTTAGTCGTTCTCAATATCTACGAATCTATTACAGCAATCAAACAGAAATTGTGTATGTTGATAGTGGCAATTAACATAAGTAGGATATATGAAAATAGGCTGTATAGTTCTTCACGGAACTACTTGTTCAGGAATGTGCTACGTATGCTGAAAGATTATTTTTTCTTGATGTGCCATCATGTTTTATGAATTTTGATAATTTTTCATGGTTTTTTAGCCTATTTTCAATTTTGAAAAAATAGGCTTATGAGATCACCTTTTGTCCGTGTGTGTGTGCGCGTGTGTGTGTGTGATTCGTGTGTGTGTCCCCCCCCCCCTAATAAAATCTAAACGGCTGGAGCGATTTCAATAAAACTCAGAAAGTTCATAGCACTATTCCCGGTGACCTCGACCGTGCCCTTCAAATTTTGTTACGACTCACCAATCCAACATGGCGGCTGTGCGAAATATTTCACCAGCATTCAATATCACCGAAACTATTACTGATATTACCCTGACATTTTCTATGGTGATAGAGGGAACTACTATAAGTTCACTTATGTGACTTTTGAAAACCTGGTAACTACAAAACCAACATGGCGGCCAAGCGAATTTGCGACTTTTAAATAGACGTTTCTCGCGATTTGACCAACCAAACGCAATGAAACTTAGTACAGTATATGTTTATATACATTGTAATGCACCGACATCTAACTTCGTTCAATTGTTTACATAATCACAAGATGGCGGATGTGCGAAATATTTCACCGGCATTCTATATCTCTGAAACTATTAGCGGTAAAACCCTGAAATTTTGTACGGAGATAAAGGGCACTACTGGAAGTCCATCTATAAGACTTTCAAAAACCGGTTAACTACAAAACGAACATGGCGTCCAAGCGAATTTGAAAATTTCAAATAGACCTTTCTCGCGATTTAATGTTCCAAGCGCACTGAAACCTGGCACAGGAAATATTTATACACACTGTAATCCACTGGTATCTAATTTAGTTCAATTGTTTACATAACCTCAAGATGGCGGCAGTGCGAATTTTAAAATTAAGATTTTATTTATTGTGATGTAGTCATGCGATCGAAGTGAAAGTTTGAATAATGAACCCACGCAATAATTTTCCTTTAATGGTACATGACTCTATGGCCTATACATTTAACAATCCAACATGGCGACCATCCGAAATACTTAGACGATACTGAATATCTACGAATCTATTTTAGCAATCAAACTGCAATTTTTAATGTTCATAGGGGCTATGAACTTAAGTTCACCTATAGGACTTTAAATAACCTGGTGATCACAAATCCAACATGGCGGTGACGCGAATTATAAATATTCACATGGACGTTTCTCGCAATTTAACCATCCGCGTGCAGTGAAACTTGGTACAGTAAATCCTTATACGAATGTTAATCCACTGGCATCTAATTTATTTCTATTGTTTCCATAACCTCAAGATGGCAGCTGTGAAAATTTTTAAAATCTCCTTGGTTTTTTCTTGTGTCCTAACTATGCGATTGAAGTTTGAATACTACACGTTCAAAATAATCTGCATGTAACAGTACATAACTCTAGGACCTACATATATAAAATCCAACATGGCGACCATCCGAAATATTTAGTCGGTTCTCAATATCTACGAATCTATTACAGCAATCAAACTGAAATTGTGTATGTTGATAGTGGCAATTAACATAAGTAGGATATATGAAAATAGGCTGTATAGTTCTTCACGGAACTACTTGTTATTTTTTTGGTCAGTAATTTACAAAGTGACTGGAGATATTGCAATGTTATCTTACAACACATGTATTTATGAATATCCAGTGGTTTGTGAGTAAAGTTGGTGAATATCTCATGCACATGGACCATTTGATTACCTAACAAGTAGTCCCGTGAAGAACTATACAGCCTATTTTCATATATCCTACTCATGTTAATTCCCTCTATCAACATACAAAATTTCAGTTTGATTGTTGTGATAGATTCGTAGATATTGAGAACCGTCTAAATATTTCAGATGGTCGCCAGGTTGGATTTTTATTTATGTACTATTACATGAAGATTATTGTGTACGTGTGGTATTCAAACTTCAATCGCATGAATAGGACACAAGAAGTAAAAACGAGATTTTAAAATTTCGCACAGCTGCCATCTTGTGGTTATGAAAACAATTGAAATAAATTAGATGCCAGTGGATTAACATTTGTATAAGCATTTAACGTGCAAAGTTTCACAGCACTCGGATGGTTAAATCGCGAGAGACGTCCATTTAAATATTTATACTTCGCGTCACCGCCATGTTGGATTTGTGCTCACCAGGTTACTGAAAGTCCTATAGGTGAACTTATGTTCATAGCCTCTATAAACATTAAAAAAATCCAGTTTGATTGCTGTAAAAGATTCGTAGATATTGAGTACCGTCAAAATATTTCGGATGCTCGCCATTTTGGATTGTTATATGTATAGGCTATAGAGTTATGTACCATTCAAGGAAAATTATAGCGTAGCTTCATTATTCAAACTTTCACTTCGATCGCATGATTACGACACAAGAAATAACAACTTAATTTTAATATTTCGCACAGCCGCCATCTTGAGGTTATGTAAACAATTGAACTAAATTAGATGCCAGTGCATTACAATATGTATAATCATTTACTGTACCACATTTCACTGCGCTCAGATGGTTAAATCACTAGGAAAGTCTATTAAAATGTTTCAACTTCGCTTGGCCGCCATGTTCGTTTTGTACTTTACAGGTTTTTAAAAGTTACACAGATAAACTTGTAGGAGCGCCCTTTATCACCGTACAAAATTTCAGGGTGATATCATAAATAGTTTCAGAGATATTGAATGCTAGTGAAATATTTCGCACAGCCGCCATTTTGAGGTTATGTAAACAATTGAACTAAATTAGACTCCAGTGCATTACAATTTGTATAAACATTAGCTGAACCTTGTTTCATTACGTTTGGATGGTTATATCGCGAGGAAAGTCTATGTAAATGTCTCAAATTCGCTTGGACGCCATGTTGGTTTTGTAGTTACCAGGTTCTTGAAAGTTTCATAGGTGAACTTCTAGTAGTGCCCTTTATCACCGTACAAAATTTCAGGGTGGTATTGGGAATAGTTTCGGAGATACTGAATGCTGGTGAAATATTTCGCACAGCCGCCATGTTGGATTGGTGAGAGACAATAAAATTTGAAGGGCACAGTCGTGTTCGGCCAGAATGGTGCTATGATCTTACCGAATTTCATTGAAGTCGTTCCAGCCGTTTAGAATTTATTATGGGGGAGGACACACACCATCACACACACACGCACACGCACACACAGACACACGGACAAAAGGTGACTTATGCACAACGACGCTGCAATTATGTCAAACGCAAATAAAGGGTAGGAAATCCCAACCGTGGTTCGACAAGGAGTGTTATGATGAACGAAAGAAGACACTGTCAGTCCGACATAGAGCTAAAACCACAATGCAACAACATGACCTATCACTATATGCCCAACAATGGAGGTTATATAAAACTCTCATAAAGAAGAACAAGGCGGACCACGTAGAAGAAGATGCTAGACGACGAGCAGTTTTTGCTCAAAGTGACCCGTTCATAGCGCTCAGTATACCAAGACCACCAGCAATAAGAGAAATTTCTATGGATACGTGGGAAAACCATTTTGACGCCATCCTAATCCTCAACATACGGACATAGCCTACGAATACTATTCAACTGAAACATTCGATAGTCACACACCTATAACAGTCCAAGAAATACGAAATGCGATATCAGGGTCATAAAACAAAAAAGCTTCAGGGCCAGACGGCATATATGCAGAACACCTCAAAGAATCCTATCACATGGTGGAAGATTACTGGACAGAACTATTCAATAAATGCATGAGCACAGGAAAAATACCAGAGCAATGGAGAATTTCAACTATTAAAGTTCTTTTCAAAGGGAAAGGAGAGACCAGTAATCCAGATTCCTATAGAGGCATAGCCCTTGAAAACACATCTTTCAAAATTTTCATAGACGTAGATGAACAAATACCAGATAACCAATTTGGTTTCCGAAAGGAAAGAAGTACCCTTCAAGCAGTAAACTGCTTACTTGAGCAGGCTCAAGATACACTACGGCACCCAGGATATTTTTGTAGTCTTTATAGACTACAGTAAAGCCTTCGACTCTATTAACGGGAAAACACTCCTTCGAAAACTCAGCCAAATGATTGGTGACACACATCCGATTACAAACATAGGCCTACTCTCAGACATCCTTAGATACAATCACATCCAAATATTTGATGATATCACACTATCCAAGACAATAACGCAAACTTCCGGAGTACTACAAGGAGACCCAATCAGTCCGATCCTATTCAATGTCATGACGGCTGACATCACAAAAATTATTATGGACACCTTAGCAACACTTCATACTTTATGCAGATGATATGGTAATAGGCTCAGAAGATAACGAAGAGCTACAAACGGTACTAAACAATCTCAACTCATGGGCTCTGGAAAATGACCTCCAAATAAATCACGACTAAAGTAAACAAATGATTTTCAGAAGAGGTGGAAAATTCTCCCCCAAGGACACACTGACCCTTCAAAATAATCACCTAGAAGTAGTTTCAAAATTCAAATATCTTCGAGTTACTCTCCAAACAACACTGACATCATTCAACAATCATGTGAAAGAAAGAGGAACAGCAGCGATAAGAGCAATTTACCAGATTCAACAGCCTCAAAAACTCTCAATAAAAACGGCTATGACATTATTTAAAACGGCCATAGCACCAATAGCGACTTATGGAATCCACATAATTTGGGACAAACTAAAAGAGAACGACCTATTAACTTTAGAGAAAGTCAAAGCCCGCTATATGAAAAGAGTCTTGGGTATCGGGAAGAAATTTTCTTCGTACAAGACATTAGACCGCAGATGTTACTACCGTGCACCGAGGCCTATGAGAATGCCCTTCAAATACTAAAAGAAAAGCAAAACGCTATCTGGGATGATTTCTTCTCAACTGACGCCATAATAACTGACGAATGGAAACAGGCAAACTACAAACTACGACACGTAATGACACGATACGCTACACATGGCTTTCACTACAAGTTCTGCAAAAACAAGCGATTCCACCAACCAACTGAAGAATGTGTGGGTGATCTATGCAGTGAATGTACGCGATATCATGCAAAATATTGCGTCAAAGACAAACATCAATATCCCAATTGGGATTGGAATAATGTACAGCTGGTTACTCAGTTTTGTATTTTGCACATTGTGTGTTTTTTCAATAATAATAATAATAATAATAATAATAATAATAATAATAATAATAATAATAAGCCTATTTTTTTAATGAAAATAGGCTAAAAATGTTGTTTGGAGATTTTTATAAAATCGCTTGCTATATTTAACCAGTCTGGCTCACCTAATGAAACATTTTTGGTAAAAATCTTAAAAATACAAGTTTTGTTGTAGAGAAGAGCATAGAGACCTTTCGTTTGAGTAACATACGACTTTCTAGGATTTCTTGTTTTAAAAATATAGCCTACTTTCATAAGCTTTGCCTTCCATCTCCTTCTTACGCAGACCAGATTTAAAAATGCCGTTGATTCTTTTAAAACGGTGGTGCATGTAAACTGTTTTACTGAAATGATCCGCAGGGATCCATAAGATATATACAATATATGGGAAAAACAAAAAACAGTAATTTTGTCATTTTTGCTTAAAAACTCAGTCCTAATGCCCCTTAAGGAGAAATGTTTTTATGTTTTTATTTCAACCAAATGATTAAAGAACACAATTGACATTTCAGTTAGAATACCCAGTTCTACATTCCCTAACTTAAGAAGGCAATCACTGAAAATTGGATCATCATAACACTCCCGGTTATTCGATATTTATGAAATTATACGATTTGAGTACTCATTCCTTTGATTTACTGTTTCTGAAATCCATGCAAAATGAATGTTCGAATGACATGAAATAGGCGTCACAGCGGCCAAAATGTGAAGTGAAATTTTGTACAGTGATAAAGGGCACTGCTACACGTTCATTTATGTAACTTTCAAAAACCTGTAAAGTACAAAACGAACATGGCGACCAAGCGAAGTTGAAACATTTTAATAGACTTTCCTAGTGATTTAACCATCTGAGCGCAGTGAAATGTGGTACAGTAAATGATTATACATATTGTAATGCACTGGCATCTAATTTAGTTCAATTGTTTACATAACCTCAAGATGGCGGCTGTGCGAAATATTAAAATTAAGTTGTTATTTCTTGTGTCGTAATCATGCGATCGAAGTGAAAGTTTGAATAATGAAGCTACGCTATAATTTTTCTTGAATGGTACATAACTCTATAGCCTATACATATAACAATCCAAAATGGCGAGCATCCGAAATATTTTGACGGTTCTCAATATCTACGAATCTTTTACAGCAATCAAACTGGATTTTTTATGTTTATAGAGGCTATGAACATAAGTTCACCTATAGGACTTTCAGTAACCTGGTGAGCACAAATCCAACATGGCGGCGACGCGAAGTATAAATATTTAAATGGACGTTTCTCGCGATTTAACCATCCGATTGCAGTGAAACCTTGCACGTTAAATGCTTATACAAATGTTAATCCACGGGCATCTAATTTATTTCAATTGTTTTCATAACCACAAGATGGCAGCTGTGCGAAATTTTAAAATCTTGTTTTTACTTCTTGTGTTCTAATCATGCGATTGAAGTTTGAATACCACACGTACACAATAATCTTCATGTAATAGTACATAAATAAAAATCCAACCAGGCGACTATCTGAAATGGTTCTCAATATCTACGAATCTATCACAACAATCAAACTGAAATTTTGTATGTTGATAGTTGCAATTAACATGAGTAGGATATATGAAAATAGGCTGTATAGTTCTTGACGGAACTACGTGTTTATAATTAGGGCCACTAATAATAATTCACAAAAATATTCAATCGCCTCATAACAATCATGTTAGTTGTTTGAGTCTTCAGCCTTTTGACTGGTTTGATGCAATTAATTATTGTTAAAATGATTATAATACGAGTATGTTAGTATTAATACAATAAAGCAATTGTAGTATATTATAATATTTTTAGCCTACTTTCGATTTTTGAAAAAAAATGAAAGTAGACTTATGAGATCTGTCTGTGTGTCTGTGTGTGTGAGTGAGTGTGTGTGTGTGTGTGTGTGTGTGTGTGTGTGTGTGTGAGTGTGTGTACTGTGATTGTCTGTCCCCCCCATCAATTCGAACACGGTGAATACGAATTGAACGAAATTTGGTACAGAGGTAGCACTAGCAAAGGCCACCTCAGTGTCATGTTTTATATCGCCGCCATCTTGACGGAAACGTAATGGCGGCCACCCAAATGTTAAAAGCTTAAATCAAATTACAACCAAACGAATCATCTAATCTCTACCAATTTTTGCAACATTACACCTTTGCATATGAAGAATCTTTTGACCAATCTACAAGGTCATCAGCCCAATAATTTGTGGATGGTGGCCATGTTTGTGTGCAAATCGATTCCCCCTATCTATTCAAACACGGTGAAACCGAATTGAACAAAATTTGGTACAGAGGTAGCACTAGCAAAGGCCACCTCAGTGTCATATTTTATATCGCCGCCATCTTGACGAAAACGTAATGGCGACCGCCCAAATGTTGAAAGCTTAAATCAAATTACGACCAAACGAACCATCTGATCTCTACCAATTTTTGCAACATTATACCTTCTCATATTAAATATGTTTTTGACCAATCTACAAGGATATCAGCCCAATAATTTGCGGATGGCGGCCATGTTTGTGTGCTAATCGATTCCCCCTATCTATTCAAACACGGTGAAACCAAATTGAACGAAATTTGGTACAGAGGTAGCACTAGCAATGGCCACCTGAGTGTCATGTTTTATATCGCCGCCATCTTGATGAAAACGTAATGGCGACCACTCAAATTTTGAAAGCGTAAATCAAATTACGACCAAACGAATCATCTGATCTCTACCAATTATTGCAACTTTATACCTTTTCATATTAAATATTTTTGACCAATCTACAAGGTCATCAGCCCAATAATTTGCAGATGGTGGCCATGTTTGTGTGCAAATCGATTCCCCCTATCTATTCAAACACTGTGAAACCAAATTGAACGAAATTTGGTACAGAGGTAGCACTAGCAAAGGCCACCTCAGTGTCATGTTTTATATCGCCGCCATCTTGACGAAAACGTAATGGCGACCATCCAAATTTTGAAAGCTTAAATCAAATTACGACCAAACCAATCATCTGATCTCTAAAAATTTTTGCAACATTATACCTTTTCATATTAAATATTTTTGACCAATCTACAAGGTCATCTGCCCAATAATTTGCGGATGGCGGCCATGTTTGTGAGCTAATCGATTCCCCCTATATATTCAAACACGGTGAAACCGAGTTGAACGAAATTTGTTACAGAGGTAGCAATAGCAAAGGGCACCTCATTGTCATGTTTTATATCGCCGCCATCTTGACGGAAACGTAATGGCGGCCACCCAAATGTTAAAAGCTTAAATCAAATTACGACCACCCTAATCATCTGATCTCTACTAAATCTTGCAACAGCATACCTTTATGTGGTAAGCATCTTATGACCAAACAACAAGGTCATCAGCCCAATAGTTTACAGATAGCGGCCATGTATGTGTGCAAATCGATCCCCCGATCAATTCAGACACGGTGAAACCGAATTGAACGAAATTTGGTACAGAGGTAGCAGTTGCAAAACGCAACTCATTGTCATGTTTTATATCGTCGCCATCTTGACGGAAACGTAATGGCGGGCACCCAAATGTTAAAAGATTAAATCAAATTACGACCAACCTAATAATCTGATCTCTACGAAATTTTGCAACAACATACCTTTTTGTGGGAAGCATCTTTTGAGGGAAATACAAGGTCATCATCCCAATAGTTTGCAGATAGCAGCCATGTATGTGTGCAAATCGATTCACCATATCATTTCAAACACGCTGAAACCGAATTGAATGCAATTCTGTACAGAGGTAACACTAGCAAAGGGAACCTCATATTCATGTCTAATATCCGTATAACACGTTGTATTTCAACAAGCTACTATAACCATCATTCAATTAAACTCCTTGAAAAGGACAAAGAGTTATAGCAATACCCATGCCTTTAGGAGAAAGTAGGCTATGTTCTTTACTGAACATCTTGTTTCTTCCTAACTTAATACAACAGTTATGTCATTACTATTTTAAAAACTTAACTTAAAACTTAAAATACAAATGTTACTATCTTGTTCAATTAATTTCTCCTTTCATATTGCACAGTCTATGAATAGGTGTCTATTACATATACAAGCAGTTGTCCACTTAGATTAAAGAGTTATTTAATATCCAATTTTTAATACCGTTTTTGTTTTTGCCATACTCGCAAAGACCAGCAGTGAATGTGGTAATACACCGACAGGCAAAAAAACCAACAAAAAAACGATCACTTGAAAAATTCAATATTACTTTTATTCATATCATAAATAAGAACGGTATAGGCCTAGTACAGTACATACTGTAGTTATAGCATGGAAGCAAGTTTAATCGGTTTCCTGGATGCATTACCATTCCTCGTATAATTGTTTCACTTAACAATACCGATTCTTTGACATGATGCTGTTTCCCGCGGAAAGATGTGCACGCCATTGCTATCGTCAACAAAGCAATGCTTCATTATTTTTTCTTTTGCCACTCCTTGGCATAGGAAAAGATCAATAAAGCCACATCCTCAGTTGTTCTTGTGCAATTCAGAAACGAATATGCGCTTGAGGCCTGAAGATGTTGCCAGGGCAGTGGCTCTGATCGAGAATGGTAGCGCGCACATCTTTCCGCGGGAAACAGCATCATGCCAATGAATCGCTATTGTTAAGTGAAACACTGACATGAAGAATGGTAATGCATCCAGGAAACCAATAAACCTTACTTCCATGCTATAAGTTATATACTAGGCCTAGTGCATTCAATCCCAACAATCTAAATGAACACACGTCTATGGAGAGCTTAACCCTCTTCACTCTACTAAAACACATCCTGTCGGAAACAAGACACAACTTAGCGATATAGCCAAGCTAGATAAAAAAAAGGGGGGGGGGGAATTAGGGGTTTTTAATATGAAAATGTTATCTGGATCAGGTGTACGATGTACATTTCTTCTGCAATAAACCAAGGCCCGTATTCGCGGCAGTATTAAAGGTGCCGGGACGTCCTCAAATGACCGGGCAGCGCTTAGTTTGAATGGCTTATGGACCTCGCGTGGCGGGGAATGATCCACGGTCTTTAATAGTTGTAGACCCACCTCATTCAATAACATACATCTATCTAGTTTTGGCAACACCCCTCATAAACACATCGCACTGACTCCGCACAGTACATATGAACAGGGGGAGAAAGGGAAAAACCAGTGTCGTTGAGATAACAGCCCATCTCAGTCGACCAAGCCTGGAGTAAAAGTGAACACGAAACTGCGCGTAGCTCCAGCAAGGAAGACAACCAGATAAATAGTAGCCTGTAATTTTACAGTTTAACCATAGTTGATTTTTTACAACCATATAATTACTCCAAATATACAAACTCCGGATATCTATCACCATTTAGCATTTCACCTAACATCATATATACTGCATTTAGCATACACCGAAAGTTTCAGTATCAATGCTGTAACTAAATAATTGTACATATTGTATATATTTTCACCTGTATTTTCAAACACAGATTTTATAGCCTAAGTGTAATGAATCTGATGATGATCGCTTGACGATCGAAAGTGGTCATCCTAGGGTATTTATTAATCTCATGTAATTTATTCCAGGATTAGGGCATAACCCAGCTCTTTTGGGTAACATTCGTGTTGACCGACTGAAAAGCACTAAACTCATATTTGAATGAAAGTAATGTTGAATTTTTCAAGTGATCGGTTTTCTTTTCCGGTCAGTGTACTAGTAGTAGTGGCAGTGGGAGGATAACAAGGGGGGTTTATCAGACAAAGAACGGTAACTGACACTGATAAATTCAGAGTCTCATCAGAGAACACGAAGCTACCTTCACCTGCCTCCAAACCATGATTGATAACCCGAGAAATGTGTTCAAGAGTGTTAATTAGTGTAGCCGTCTCATCAACAATCAATATTCAGTGCCAGGAAGGACCCGTCGTACCACTCCCAGAACACACACAGCCTTTCAAATAGTCCTTACACAGGGTGTTACTCAACTAATTGCTTTCCGTTTCTTATAATTAATGCATGCTAAGAAACAATAAAACCCGGCCGAAGTCGTCGGATTTTTTAAGAACGTTAAAAATCCCTCAGTATGCCTTCCTTCGGAGGGGAAGTAAAACAGGCGGTTCCATGTCATAGATGTATGCCATGTTAAAGAACCTTCCACTAATTACACCTGTGTAATTATATATAGGTTTGAATAACGTTCTTAGTTTTCTACGTTCGTCGTCAAGAGCCGACTGCGGTGGCATCTGGTAACTAAGTTATGAACTAGTTGGTCGTTGACGGTAGCGTTTGGCGGCAAAAGTAGGAACTACTTGAAAAAATTGAATGTCTGCAGTCCTTACTTGAATTAAAACAGATACACACACTAATACAGTAATCACAATTAACACCGGTTATCAGACAGATTCTACACACACCCAAAGTACACGGGGCTACATGACCGCGTTGTCGCAGCCCCTAAACCGAGGAACCAACCAACCAACCAACCAAACAAACAATTAAACGTCAAAAACACACAATAGAAATGGGTTAAAATCACTGACTGGACTATTAATTATATTATCATGGAGATGCATGTGCAACGAATTCTTGTCAGACGTAATTTAAGAATGGTGAGGTGCATGAAACACAAATCCCTTTCCGTCCAATATTAACTTGACTGTGTATTCTGTGGAACAAAACGTTCATAGGCAAAATGAGGAAAAGCCGAGTTGCACTTCCTGGGAAACTCCAAACACAACCACTCTTCTCTGAAGTCGTAACTCAACATGACTCAACAGTTTGCTGCTGGCTGTATCTTGGGTAATAGGCTCGCTCGCTAGCTAGGTTGTAACTGGGATAATAGGCTCGCCCCTAGCCAGCTCGTAAACTGTCACCTCAGTATTTGAATGGCGATTGTTGGAAAAAATGAAAACGTAGATACAATTATACTGTAGTGGGCGATGTATTGAAGATAGAGATATGCTCTCGCAGGCTTTTTTTTTTTTTTTTGCTATTGTACTGTTAGAATAGGGTAAATGCTTGGACAAGAATATTGACCTTGTTGAATACTATCGCGTATCTCTGTATCTCAGCTATAAAACAAAACGTCTCCTAGACAGCTCTTGTTACATTATTATGTTTTTGAGTTTCTTTTATACATAGACTTATTTTTAGATTTGATAATTTTTAAACCAAGTTTGCATGGAACAATTTGTATATAGCCTATTTCAGGGGCGGCTCCTGACTTCAATTTAAGGGGGCACCAGATTATACTATTGTTGTTTCATGTTAAACATTGTTTTATATTTGACATTCCCTGTTGCCAATCATTTGAAACACATTTTAATAAATAGGTCATGCATTAAAAACTGTACTAACATGGCTCTTTATGTTGTAAATTTAAGGTGCTTTCAAAAAGTAACAAGCCGGAGGCATAATTATAGAAACCAGTACCTGTACGTTAGAAGTATTGGCCCTGGCTGTTGAGGCACTTGTCCCACTGTGACACGAGGGGGGTCCCAGACCGGGCATCATCAGCTAACGACACCCTCCTTCCCTGAAGCGCTTTTGCCACGCCTTGACCCTTGCAAGGGACATGCAGTGCTCGCCGTACACTTGTGACATTCGGCGATGAATGTCGGTTCCCCCTACTCCTTCCGCTGTCAGAAACGAACAACACCTCTTTGCTCTTCGGTTGACGCCACCATGCCACTGTTTGCAATATGACTGGCAGCGTTGGACGATTGATGCATGCTGCTGCTCGCTTTGAATCGTCACGTGACGTGCACGCGTGCACTCTAGCGACGGGCTGTGACCTTCCACGCTCCGGTCGGAACCACACCTCGTTACACACGCCACGATTAGCCAATGTAGTCACCGGTTTGCGCATTCCAGCCTCCGGCTCGTTACTTTTTGAACGCACCTTATATATTCTCCTCTCCTGTGCTTGGATGAAGCAAATTTATATATCAACTTAGTTGATGAGTTGCTAATGAGGAAAAATAGACTTATGCGATCGATCCGGGCAAATGTGTGTCTGTCTGTCTGTCCTTCTATCTGTGTGTGTGTGTCCCCCCCCCTATCAACTCCTTAACGGCTGCAGCTATCGAAACCAAATATGGAATGTGTAAATGCATATACCTGAATATTTCACGGCCATATTTGAAAATGGCGTCTGTGCTACCAACTGCTGAAACATTGGAATTGAAAGTTGAGGTCTATGTTGAATATCTCAGAAGATATGCATGGGAATTGTTCCAAAATTGACACACATATAGATAATATTAAATTAGACTAATTTACAGGAGCCCATATATGAGAGTGTTGCCAACAAGATTCTATGCCTGCTGATATGTCCAATCTTTAAATGCATGTAACTTCCATACCATCTATTGGATTTCAACCAAATTTGGGGTCTGATTTGCTCACCGAAGCAGATATCAATATGCGTTTTATTTAGTGTCAACCAGGCTGCCAACTGTTGAAAAATGCACTCTATACATTTTTATCGTAATCTGAATATATCAGAGAGTATGCAGGCCAACAGTTCTAAACTTTGCTTGCATATAGACCTGCAAATGTAGGTTTATTTTCAGTAACCGATATATGACAAGGCTGCCAACATGATCCTATGCGTGCCCATAGGTTTAATGTTGAATCACATGTAACCTACATACTATTAAATGCAGTTCTTTCAAAATTGGCCCATATATAGATCAAAATATTTCAATTTAAGTTTGAGCATCCCATTTATGGCAGTGTCGCCAACCTTATTTTACACATGCTGGTAAATTCAATATTTAAATACATGTAACGTGAATACTATCTATTGGACCTGAACCAAATTTTGCTCGTGAGTTGTGTACCTTAAGAGATGGAACTAAGAATATAGAGTCGCCAGGTCTACCAACAATTGATTTCTTAATAATAATTCTACTTCATTCAGTTTGCTAAGTCACACACATGAGTATATTAAATAACTTCCAGACAAGTTAAAACACAGTAATTTATAGAAATTCATTTCATTCACAGAACTCATTAACACCCCTGTACTGTACTTGGAACAGCTGAAAATGTAAGCTTGTAGTTTTGCGTGTTAGTTAGTTTTATTGTTGTTTTAAGGGGCGGAACTACGAGGTCATCTGGCCCTAGTTTTACTTGACCGTTAATTTCGAGATTATGAGTCACGGGACCTCCTTTTTTATGTGGAATCCGAACCACAGGTCATTGCATTTCACTTTGAAAAATATATAAATATATATTTGTGCAAAATCTTAACTTCTGCAAGATGTGAATAATGTTTAAGTACCTGCTGAACCCTTTACAGGGTAAAACTATGTTTTACTTTTATGTGTTTCTACATTTTAATCTATTTTAATTATTATAATTATACATAATGTTGAGCCTCCGTGGCTTAGGGGGCAGGACGCCGGCCTCTCACCGCTGGATCCGTGGTTCAAATCCCAGTCACTCCATGTGAGAATTGGACAAAGTGGAGGTAGACAGGTTTTTCTCCGGGTACTCCGGTTTTCCCTGTCAAAATTTCATTCCAGCAACACTCTCCACTATCATTTCATTTCATCTGTCATTCATTTAATCATTGCCACAGAGGAGTGCGACAGGCTTCGGCACAGTTCATATCCTCGCCGCCAGATGGGGGGGCTTCATTTTCATTTTCATAAATATTGTTATTTTTTGTTTCTCTAATTTTAATGTTCATATATTTATTTTTATTGAATTAATTAATTAAATTATTTCGAATTAATTTTGACAATTATTTTATGTTGATTATTTTAGGCTTCGGCATGAAAATTCTCCGAAATTTTTCTGAAAGATTCAACTATCAGCATCTTCGAAATCATAAACTTTCCTTATGACAGGTGGTTAATATAGAGACCACTATCCCTTAAAGGGTTAAGGTCGTGGGGTGGACCCATTTGCCATATTGTTGTGTACCTAAAAAAGTTCCACATGTTTATCCTACGAAAAGTCCCATCTTCTTAAAATTCCGAAAACATTTCGGCGTAAGGGTGGGCCATATCAAAAATTCTTCAGGATAAAAATTTTGGATAATGTTTAGAGGACTTTTGGTCATTTTAAACGGATTTGATATTGTGCCTTTTAAGGGTGGTATAATTTTCTATTCTCTCAAAACTGAATTTTCCCCACCCCTTTGGTCAATGATTCGTGCTATCAGATACTTTACTGAGATACGGTTTTGGCCCTTATCTGAAGAATAGTACGAACTTCGAATGGATTCGATTTTTCCCATTCTAAGAAAGTTATAGCGACATTTCACGTTTTCGAAAAAGACTCCCCTTATCCACCCCCTTGGTCCTATTGTATCCATTAACGAACTCAGCCGAGATTTTGAATGGTTTATACAGGGTGTCACAAAATTACGTCGACAAACTGTAACCAGAGGTTCCGGCCCTTATCTGAAGCAACTTGAGATAGGGCACTTATGGCCGGAAACGAACCGTTAATAATCTGTGCAACGTTAAATTTTTAGCGAGGCAAATCGGCAACACCGGGCCGAGAAAGTGCGACTTTTTCTAATGTTTCCGATCCGTACCAGCCGCTGGAGGAATGCCACCACTTCCCGCCTAGCGAACTAGCTCACAATCAGTGGTATCGTGCACAGCGCGGCGTGTTTCTTGAAACAAGTCATTTGGTAGCGGTTCGAATCACAGCCAGCGGGAGTTTTTTCTTATTGCTATTTTCTTACCACTGAGCTAGTTCCCCAGACGGGAAGTGGTGGCATTCCTCTGCGGCTGGTACGCAACCGAAGCATTAGAAAAAATCGCACTTCCTCGGTGCGGTGTTGCCGATTTGCCTCGTTTAAAGTTAAACTCACACAGGTTTTTAACGGATCGTTTCCGGCCATAAGTGTCCTATCTCAGGTTGCTTCAGATAAGAGCCGGAACCTCTGGTTTCAGTTTGTCGAAGTAATTTTGCGACACCCTGTATAATATCTAGCGGACACTTGCGAGAACTCTCGCATAACGGATTGTGTGCGCCCCATGTGTACAGACTACCAGCCTGGCCCTAGTGCTATGCGGGCTGTACGCGCAACAGTTCTGTCAGGGGCTATCGTCTTATATATTTGTTTAAAAGAACTTTATAAACAAATGAATATATTTCCGTTGATTTTTCAAGAAATGCGAGATATTTCCTGTACTATTGAGACGATTTGGAAGATCAGGAATCAGAACTGTGTGCGTGTGGGGAGAGACAGGCCATGGTACACCTGTGTTCCTGTGAACTGTGCCCGTGCTCTTGCACAACGCAGGAGTTAATGGAAGGTCATGAATGGATGTGACAGTGGACCGTTTCTGGCCGAAGAAAATCTATTTCGAGACATTGTTGTATATATTATTGAATTATTCCTTTGTATTAATGTGTATCATCCCTCTTGTGTATGTTGTAGTGCTTTTGACTGGAATAATTATATATAAACTTTTGAACTGACGGTGGTTTTGGGGTCTGGGGGATGTGAAACTCAAAGATATGTCGAAACTTTCCGGAAGTCACAACATGGTGCTTATTGCAATAGGAAGGTTTCTAATGAAATCTACCTAAAATAGATCTGCATGAAATGCATGGGACTGATGACCGCGTAGTCCCCAGCTCTTGAATGAGCCATCATCATTCACAACAAAAACGTCCAAGTGGTGTTGAGTTGAAGGTAAATGGGTGAGTCACACGACACAGAGATGCCCGAGGCTTCATGTAACAGTATCATCCATCACATGTACTTGTCCGCTAAAACATTCTCTGGTTACGTAAGGTGAAGCTTGTCCTTCTCGGGTCCTCAGCAAGGTAAACATTTAGCTGACACAAGGCGCTACAAGGAACATCGAGATACGTAAGAAGTTCATCTCCAACGACGAGCTTCAGACAAGTTGTCCGTCCAAAAGAGGTGTCAGAATATCCCTCCCAAAGAATGGGTCTCTGCGCAAATATGGAAACTGTCAGAACCAGTGGCGTGCAGTGACCCTTACGACTATACCAGACCCAAAACAACTGTGAACATGGGCTAGCCCAGTAGCGTGCGTCCAGCTGAGCACTGTTGCCACATCGGAGATGACACAGCTCTACGCTCGCAGTATACGCCCGACCTGTTCCGTGAACACAAGGCGCTCCGAATGTAAGAACACGTACGAGCTGGGGGCCTAATCCTACGAATATCTATGCTCACAACGGAGTGCGCACAATGTGATATGAGGCAGATATAAGATATCACACCAATGTTATTTGTGCACGTGTCCACCTCCTGGTGTAGCAACCAGCATTCTTGGCTGTGGCCCAGGAGGTCCAGGTTCAATTCCCAGCTCTGCCAAGTAATTAAATTCTAGTCTGGGGGCTGGAACGGGGTACACTCAGCTTCGTGAAGCAAAACTGGGAAGATGTGAGTTGGATTCCTACCTAAACCATCCTGGAAGTGGTTTTTCTATGGATTCGCACTTCTAATCCAGGCAAATGCCGGGATGGTACCTAACGTGCCATGGCCGCTTCCTACCCAAATCCTACCTGACTTACAAATATACACACTAGTACAGACATCACAGTGACACAGGTTATCAGACAGATTCCACACACACCCAAATACATGGGGCTACATGACCACGATGTCGCAAAGCCCCATCAATAACAACCTGTGAGGTCCGGATTCGATTCACGGCTTAATCATGACATTTAGTTCTGGTCTCAGGGTTAGAACTACACACATCAAAAAAAGTTTTGCATCACCTCGGTTCCCAGATCTCCGGCATATAGACGTTGACTGTGTATATTGTATCCAAGATACAGTCCCTTTGACTGTTCATAGATGTCACTAAAACTGCTCAAAGATGTAAACAACCATGCATGAGCAGGGCCTATTAGACGGAGGGAGTACGACAGCCGATCAGTTCCAGTCATTCCACCAGGACGAAGGTACGCTGCTCATGTTGTCTGTAGTTCTACCATGCCTAGAAGGTCAATACCGCAGTTCGATCGCGTCCGCATTGTTACTTTGTGTCAAGAAGGGCTCTCAACAAGGGAAGTTTCCAGGCGTCTCAGAGTGAACCAAAGCGATGTTGTTCGGACATGGAGGAGGTACAGAGATACAGGAACTGTCGATGACAGGCCTCGCTCAGGCCGCCCAAGGGCTACTACTGTAGTGGATGACCGCTACTTACGGATTGCCGCTCGGAGGAACCCTGACAGCAATGCCACCATGTTGAATAATGCGTTTCGTTCAGCCACAGGACGTCGTGTTTCAACTCAAACTGTGCGCAATAGGCTGCATGATGCGCAACTTCACTCCCGACGTCCATGGCGAGGTCCAGCTTTGCAACCCCGACACCATGCAGCGCGGTACAGATGGGCCCAACAACATGCTGAATGGACCCCACGGAATTGGCATCACGTTCTCTTCACCGATGAGTGTCGCATATGCCTTCAACCAGACAATCGTCGGAGACGTGTTTGGAGGCACCCTGGTCAGGCTGAACGTCTTAGACACACTGTCCAGCGAGTGCAGCAAGGTGGTGGTTCCCTGATGTTTTGGGGTGGCATTATGTGGGGCCGACGTACGCCACTGGTGATCATGGAAGGCTCCGAAACGGCTTTACGATACCTGAATGACATCCTCCGACCCATAGTGCAACCATATCGGCAGAATATTGGAGAGGCATTTGTCTTCATGGACGACAATTCTCGACCTCATCGTGCACATCTTGTGAATGCGTTCCTTCAAGATAACGACATCGCTCGACTACAGTGGCCAGCATGTTCGCCAGACATGAACCCTATCGAGCATGCCTGGGATATGTTGAAAAGGGCTGTTTATGGACGTCTTGACCCACCAACCACTCTGAGAGATTTACGCCGAATTGTCGTTGAGGAGTGGGACAATTTGGACCAACAGTGTCTTGATGAACTTGTGGATAGTATGCCACGGCGAATACAGGCATGCATCAATGCAAGAGGACGTGCTACTGGGTATTAGAGGTAGTGGTGTGTACTGCAATCTGGACCACAAATGCTGAAAGTCTAGCTGTATGATGGTACAACATGCAATGTGTGGGTCTCATGAGCAATAAAACGAGCTGAAATGTTGTTTGTGTTGATCTCTATTCCCTTTGTATTTAACGGTTCCGGAACTCTTGGAACCGAGGTGATGCAAAACTTTTTTTGATGTGTGTAGCTACACTGTGCCTCGTGAGATAAAACTGTGAAGAGGTGAGTTTTATTCGACTCAATTACAAATAAAAACATAATTTGCTGATACCACAATAACACAGGTTATCAGATTTTGTGTTTTCACGTACTTCTGTACTCGAAAGCTTCTTTTAAAGGCCATATACCCTGAAAATTATATTTCTTGCCTGGCTGTGTAAAACTGTTTGGCTACTACTGGGCTTGCTAAGAGACATTGTTATGAGTTCAAAACTTCAGCTCACAGCACTTGTTAAAGCTCCACTACTGAATTGATACAGCAATACCGTCACGCTTCGTAATCTACCCTAGTGAACCTAAATATTTCAACACCTAAATCATTCCTTCTCTAATTATGCCTTCAGTTCAAGGGCAGATGTTATCTCCCGAATGGCTGGTCGTATCGTCACGGGGTTTGGACAGTCAGTTTCAAAATTTTTAGCTCTGTAACATAGGGTCATCAAAATAATTGAATAATTAATTATTTTCGTGCGCGGAGAGAAATAACGATTCCGTACGGCACAGCGAGCCCAGATAGTTGAGTTAACTAGGCAACGCCGCGCTATGCTATTGGCTGGCGCGAGTGAGTGATTGAATCTGGCTCCTCCCTCATGTTCACAGTTGTTTTGGGTCTGGTATAGTGAAGCCCTGTATTAAAGTGAAGGGTAACTAATTATTACAACAAAAACAATGGGGAATACGATTTTTGGTGTTTAAGATGTTAGTCTCTTTTTGGGATGTTCTTGGGTCGTAGCTTCTGAAAATGGTTTTAGGTTTTACATATCAGCTCTCCATCTCACGATACGACATATCAGATTACTCAATTAAGCCTAAATCATTGATGGACGAAGCAAAGAGGATATATAAATTAGGTTGGCTCAGGCAAGGAAAGCATTTCTACAATAAATGAATCTGTTGACATCGAATATAGATTTAGGTATTAGGAAGTCATTTTTGAAAGCCTTTGTCTGGAGCGTGGTGCTCTATGGAAGTGAAACTTGGACTATTGGTGGAGCAGAAAAGAGGAGAATTGAAGCGTTTGAAATGTGGTGTTACAGGAGAATTATGAAGATCAGATGGGTATATAAGGTTACAAACGAAGATGTATTAAGACGACCGGGAGAGGAGAGATTTTTCTGGCGACTGCTGACAAAGAGATAGGTTGGTAGGTCACATATTGACACCCCGGAATAGCAAGCTTAGTTATGGAAGGAAGGGTCGAGGACAAAAACTGTAGGGGTAGACCAAGGTTAGAATATGTTAAACAGATTGCCTCGGATGTAGGGTGTGGTAGCTATGTAGAGATGAAACGATTAACTCAGGACAGGGAGGCATGGATGGCTGCATCAAACCAGTCAAAAGACTGAAGACTCTAACAACAACATTGACAAATATACACCAGTTCTGCATTGAGATTACACGTAATTTTGGCAAAAAGTTTTTATTTAAATGTGTAGGCCTACTGCTCGAGTCTAAGCTGCGTGGACCTGAGAGGAATGTGCATCGCAGACTATGAGTAGTGGAGGTGACGAGTGATGCGGTTTCTCGGTCCTTGCGTAGTAACAGAAGCAAATACATTAGTCGGTGACTCACTCACTCATTCCCAACGCCACACTGGTTTCAGAAAAGACCCATGTTAGCAGTATTGGAGTTGACGAGAATGTCAGTTTTTTTTCTCGTGTGGCCTCCTGAGAGGCCGAGTGCAGGTCTTTCTATTCGACGCCCGTGGGCGACCTGCGCGTCGGGATGAGAGATGGAATGGATGATGATGAATGAAACTGGGCAAGGATGTGGAAGGAAGCGGCCGTGGCCTGTCAGAAGGTACCGTCCCAGCATTTGCCTGGTGTTGAAAATGGGGAAACCACGGAAAACCATTTCAAGGACGGCCGACGGTGGGGCTCGAACCCACGCGTCTACCGAGTCAGCAAAGAGCTTGGTCCCATGACCTAACGCTGCGCTTTAGCCAGCTGAGCCACTGCTGTCGGTAGAATGTCAGGTAACACGGCGGGCTGTCGACATGCTTCTCAATTCTCGCCTGCTCCTACCCTGCCTGCGCCCTTCATCCCGCAAGTTCACAGAGCTTGGAACCGAGCAGTAGCTAGTCGTTATCCATTTCTTGTTCACTATGACGTAATGCCTAGCAGAAAGAGAGCAACATCACCCGTATGACACATTCAATTCGGCACATCGCTGAATCCACGTTTCTGTGATTTTCTGCCATGTGATATTTGTGCACATTCTCGACGGAGGCTCCAACAAAAGTCCGCCATCATATGCGTATCCACAGTACTGTTCTTCCGTGATCTTAATTTCTAAATTACTGTAATAAATTATCACAATATTATCAATAACTAGAGCTGTTAGAACACAATGGACAGAAGTTTTGGAATCAGTAGCGCAAATATGCCCAGGATCGGTTTTCAAATTCCAAACACCACACAAAAAAAAATATTTTTGTTTTGATGAATTGTTCTCCAGAGTGAAAACCATCAGTTCGGATATTGATCTAGAAATCAACATGAAGAAGACCAAACTAATGGTTACCAACGGACAAAGTCAAGTCCCAATTCAAATGGCAGGATGTCTACAAGATCTGGAGTTGGTGCATGATTGTGTATACCTGGGATCCATAATCAGTAACACGGGAACAGAAATAAAACGACGTATTGTCCTAGGTCGTGCTGCAATGGTTAAACTTACAAAGATCTGGCAGAACCGGGCATTATCCATAACAGCGAAAATGCGATTGGTGAAATCATTGGTGTTTTCGGTTTTCTTATACGGTTGTGAGACCTGGACTGTGAAGGCTAATGATAAGAGCCGAATAGATGCCTTTGAGATGTGGTGTTGGCGGAGGATGCTACGTAAGGAAGTAGTACCTCTGCTAAAGAATTAGGCTATTTGTCACTTGTAAGACCTATTCTGGAATACGCCTCGGCGGCTTGGGATCCATATCAAGTAGGGCTCATAAATGAGTTGGAAATGGTACAAAGAAAGGCCGCTAGATTTGTGCTCAGTGACTTTAATCCCAGGAGCAGTGTGAGCCGTATGTTAAAGAAACTTGGGTGGGAATCACTTGAGGCTAGGAGGATGAAATATAGACTCTGCGCTATGTACAACACGCGAACCCGGTCGTGAATGTCATCCATCCTTCGACGAAGGTCGGAGATGTAGTCTTCGCCAACAACGTCATCTTTTGGTTTGCAGCCGAACGTCAGGTCACACGGCAACCGCAGCTCTCGGCCAAACAGCACATTAGCTGGTGTTTGGCCTGAGGTTTAATGGATAGAAGAGCGGTATGCCAGTAGAAACAAGTGGAGAAACCTGTCCCAGTCCCGCTGGTGGTCGGATACAGTCTTGGACAGGTACTTCTCTACTGTTCTCTACTGCTGCATGATCAGTCCGTAGAACGAACTTCCTCCCGTAGAGGTACTTGTGGAAATGCTCCACCGACTTCACTACAGCAAGCAATTCCCTTCTAGTCACGCAGTAGTTCCTCTCCGGTTTAGGAAGAACCTTGCTGAAGTAAGCTATCACTCTTTCCTGCCCACCTTGCAGTTGGGAGAGCACGCTACCGATGCCCACATTGCTAGCATCGGTGTCCAAAACGAACAGTCCTTCAGGTTGTGGGTAACTCAGGATAGGAGCATTGGTCAATACCTCCTTCAGTTGTTCAAAAGCCTGTTGACAGGTCGTGTCCCACACAAAACTCCGTCCTTCTTCGGTAAGTCGAGTCAGAGACTTCGCGATGTTAGCAAATCCTGGCACGAATCGACGTTAATAGGTGCATAGTCCGAGGAAACTCCTGACTTCGCGCTTATCCCTCGGTATTGGCCATTCCTTCACCGCGTTTATCTTCTCCGGATCTGCAGCGACCTCCTCTCCAGAAACAACGTGTCCCAGGTAATTAACTTCTTTCCGAAAGAGGAAGCACTTCTTGGGGGTTGAGCTTCAGGTTGGCTTGTTTTAGACGTAAGAACACCTGCTCAAAATTCTTTAGGTGGTCTTCAAACGTCCTTCGGAGAACGATGATGTCATCCAAGTAGACCAAGCAGGTTTCCCAAGACAGCCCTTTTAAGACTCGCTCCATCAAAGGTTCAAACGTAGCAGGGGCGTTACAGAGTCCGAACGGCATAACTGTGAAGTTCCACAGCCCCGAACCAATCGTAAAGGCGGTCTTCTCCTTGTCTTTGGGGTCCAACCCGACCTGCCAGTAGCCACTCTTGAGGTCCAATGTGGAGAAGATCGTGCTCCCACCCAAGGTGTCCAGGGTGTCATTGATGCGTGGTAGAGGATAACTGTCCTGTTTCGTCACATTGTTCAGCTGGCGGTAGTCTACGCAAAACCGCGTGGATCCATCTTTCTTCTTCACCAGAACCACTGGTGAGGCCCAGGGGCTGCTTGAAGGTTCAATCACCCCATCGCGAGCCATATCACTTATTATTTGCTCGGCTTCCTCTCGCTTGGCTAGTGGCAATCTTCTGGGCGTCTGGCGAATAGGTCTTGAGTCACCCGTATCGATGCGATGTTTCTCCACGTTCGTTCTTCCATTACCAGTCCCATCCTGGAAGGCATCCTTATGACGTTTGAGAAGTTCCCTTGCCTCTCGGCTCTGCTCAGGATTAAGCTCTTGACACGCTGCCTCGATAAGACTGTCAAGCCACACTGAAGGTATACCAGATGAGGAGGCAACTGTTCGTACTTGGCGTACGATGGAGGACACAGACGAACAAATTCCCAGGCTGGTTCCTTCCCGAACTGTTATTGGGCGATCATGAAGGTTCATTACCCGCACAGGAATTTTCGCCCCTGCACGAACCAAAGCTTTGGCTACCAGCATTCCATGTCCAGTTTCGTCTTCGCCAAACGTAGGCCCTACCATGACGACACAACCTTCGGGAATTTCACCGTCCAGCTTCCCTTCTACCTTTACTTCACTACGTCCTGGCAGTACCATGTCTTACGCTAGTATCACCCGTACCGACGAGGCGTTCCTCTTCTGCAGCACTACCTCCTCGTTTCCGACTCTCAAAATTCCTCTTCCCAAGTCTAGTCCAAATTTGTACTTAGTCATGATGTCCATCCCGAGAATAACGTCCTCTTCCACCTCAGCGATCAAGACACGATGGCGAAACTGGGTATCACCGATGATGAAGTCGACGACTGCCTCCCCTCGAACGTTGGCTGGCTCCCCCGTTGCTGTTCGCAGTGTCCATCTTGTGAGTGTTATTGCTCTTCTCACGATGCCTGGTCGGATGATGGTCATTGTGGCCCCTGTGTCCAGCAGTAGGTCTCTGGGTTCACCATCCACATGGCCACTGACAAAAATTGAGTTGGCTTGACAACCCAGAGACGCGACGATAGCAGAAGTGGGGGCATTCCTGGTGTTGGCTCGGGTTGACAGTCGCCCCTTCCCATCAACCCTCTTTAGTTTCCCTGCGGCTGGTACTTGTTAGTCGTAAGTTTAGGGCATCGATCTCTGAGGTGCCCAACCTCCCCGCAGCCCCAGCACCTCGTCCGTTTCTTCTTGGTCTGCAAGGCTTGAAGAACTTTCTCCACGATTTCTTCTATGAAAGGCACAGGTTGGACCTCCTTGTCTCCCTCCAGAGCTCGGATGCGTGCCAGGCTGCGCACGGATTGTTGAACAGCCTCGAACTCAAGGGCTAGGGTCAAAGCATCATTCAACGTTGGTGGGTGCGCCAGCTTCACAGCCCGCTGTGTTTCGGTCTCGCGGAGCCCGTCGAGAAACTTCTCAGAAGCAAGACTCTCGTAAACGTCGCTGGGTACTGTTGGGTAGGCACTCCTAACGAGACGGACTATGTCTGCTTCGAACTCCTGTAGGCTCTCGTTAGGTCTTTGGCAGCGATTTCTTAACTGGGAGCGATATAGCTGCTCCATATGTCGATGTCCGAACCGCATTTCCAGTTTTTGAACAAGAACGTCGTAGTTCTGTCTCTCCGATAAGGGAACAGCTTGTAGGACTCGTAGGGCCTCTCCGCGCAGCGACAAGCTCATCATCGCAGCTTTCGTGGCCTCTGGCCACCCATTAATCATGGCGGCGGTCTCAAACAAGGTTAAGTATTCTTCCCATGCAGACTTCCCATCGAATGTTGGCAGGTCAGAACGCCCAACTGCGGGAACGGGTGCACGATCCATTGGCAGGTCAGTCCGCCCAGCGGCGGGAACAGGTAAACTCTCCTTACCATCCGATGATCCAGCAACGGCAATGGTTTCGTTTCGTTGCTTGTCCTTATTTTGAAGCAGGGCGTTCGCAAGCTCGTCCTCCAACTTCCGCAGCAACTTTTGAAATTCCTCCCTCAGCTTCGTTTCCGTAGTGAGTGATGTTATACGTTTTGGAAATGTTTCTTGTATGTTAATGTGCAATCCAGCATAACTCCCAAGTACTTTGATGTAAAGCAAAGTGCCAATAAACTCCCTTTCCAGAATACATCGAATATGAAGAGGTTATGTGGGAATGCTTTTGAAAATCTCGTCTGTGTTTTCAAATATTTTACAAAGAGTCAAATTATGATGAACGAAATATCCACTTTAGAAGGAACTGACTTTCGAAGCCATTTGAAATATTTTCCAAAGCCGGCAATGACCGAATTGCTCGTCCCTACGCGAGGGAAAGGGAGGTTGGTGATATAATGTGTATAATCCAGGCTAATCGCGAAATGATTGCTGCGGGAGAACAATCATTTGTTGCATCATGTGCAAGGCCTCCTGGATCAGCTGCTGCAAGTGGGAGTTCTCTGGGCTGTCATTACGGAGATCGCGGGTTTGTTTCCCGACCATATAAGTCATAAATGATTCAAAAATCCATGAAACTTCGAGTCGCACGACCTGAAGAACTCTCGTATCACACTTGGTAATTACAAGACAAGTTTAATTAGTAAAACATCCACGAAACTTCGAGTCGCACGACGTGAAGAACTCTCGTATCTCGTATTGGTAATTACAGGACAAGATTAATTAAATCTCAACCCCTGGTCACTCAGACGAGTTATGGTTCTCACTACCAGATGGCACTGCTAAACAGAACCTCAAAATTGGAAAATAGATAGTCTCAGTGGCTCCATGGCAGCTGGTGCCATACGATTATTAACTTATTATTATTATTCATATCCATATTAGGCTATTACTTATTATTATTATTATTATTATTATTTTTAAAGCCCGCGGTCCCATGTCATAGATTTATGCCATGAAAAAGAACCTTCCACTAACTACACTTGAGGAAGCTAAAATGTGTAGGTTAGTTTGATCACGCTATATTAGTTCCAACGTTCACCGCCAGGTGCTGACTGCGAAGGTATTCAGTTGTCAATTCCGCAGCTAGGTGTCGTGGATGGTAGCATTTGGTATCAAAAGTAGGAACTACTTGAAATAATTAATCGTCTACAGGTCCTTCTACCTGAATCACAGATAACACACACTAATACAGCCATCACAATTAACACCGGTTATCAGACAAATTCCACACACAGCCAAAGTACACGGGGCTACATGGCCGCGTTGTCGCAGCCCCTACACTAAGTAAACAACCAACCATGTTATTCGCGTTAAATACGACGTTGTTGCCAAAACTCCAATATGGTAAAAAGAATGTAGCCGTGGTTCAGATCTCTGCAGTAGTGAATGTCTTAATTACCGGTATGTTTTTATGAACAGAACTATCGCATGACCTTGTTACAGGCCAACCACTGGATGCAAGCCCTTGACTCCCAACAGATAGCACTCCAGGAGATCATATTAGGGACAAGGTAAATGCAAGTCACTCATGAGATATATTACGTCGCATTGCCGATATTAATGTATTAGTTAAGTTCCTAGACAAGGTCACACAATGTCCGTGGCCTGCTTTCATCCTAATGTAACAGAATTCGTCATCGGGAGAAAAAAAATATGGACAGAAAGAAAGGTCGATGACTTGTATCTTTCATTACCATTCACTGAGTGACAGTGTGTGTACATAGAGTTCCATACAGCCATGACGGGACATAGTAACAGGCGCGGCCCAAGCTAACGTTCTGTTCAAGACTGTTGTTCTTTGAGTCTTCAGTCTTTTGACTGGTTTGATGCAGCTTTCCATACCTCCCTGTTCTGAGCTAATCGTTTCATCTCTACATAGCTACCACACCCTACATCCGAGGCAATCTGTTTAACATATTCTAACCTTGGTCTACCCCTACTGTTCTTGTCCTCGACCCTTCCTTACATAACTAAGCTTGCTATTCCTGGGGTTCGAACATCAATTCCCCTCGATTTTCCTTAATTCCACTCGGTCCTCCAAGGGACCCAAAAATGAGTTCCTCAACTCCGCTCAGGCTTTGGCAAGGGGTCGGCAAAGGGGTTATCCCCAATGACGTAAACAATTGTCATAATCCTCCTTCTCGCATACCAAGGGCTGGGTCAAACACCTTCTGCAGCGAATGAGCGAAGTGATTTAAAATTAATCATAATATTCTTTTAAATGAATCGGCCAAGTTTTCTATTTTTTTTTCTACAAATTTTATGCATTGTTTGTAACATGTGCATAATTAAATGTGTGTATGTTTCTTAACCTAGTCAGACATTATAAAATTAAATTTAGATAATAATAGGTGTAAAATTTGTACCAAAAAAAAAAACTTTCGATATCAGCTACGGATGCTGAAAATACTGTTTTCCAGCCTAGAACAGAAAAATTAGCCGCATTCCCACACAACAAATTAGTTATGAATTCTAACTCGTATAGAGCTAGGCTTTTTTTTTTTACCGTAACAGCTATTCGGATTTAAGATATCGACTACACACCACTTTTTCTATGCAATCATCTCGTCTGTTCTTATCAGTTTACAAGTTGTTCCACTTATTTTAGTAAACTTAAAAATGTAAACACTGAAGCAGTGGTTATTGTACTGCTGAAATATAACGGACCACGGTAGATTATTTTGAGAGAAGTTACACGTCTTAATTTGTTATCATTATTAGAAGTTATATTAGTTATATTAGAAGCATTGATTATAATCAATGGTAGAAGTGAGCATGGAAGACTTGTGTCGTTCTAAGAATGCATAAGGATAAAGAGACCGCGACCGAGCGGAGTTGAGGGACTCCTCTGGCGACTACCAGGAGTGTCGAGTGGAATTGAGGTAACCCTGGCTACCTGACTCAGGTACCCGAGTGGAATTGATGCCCGCCCTTCCTGGGTGTCTTAGTATGTGTCCTACAAACCTATCTCTTCTCTTCATTAGCAGTCGCCAGAAACATCTCTCCTCTCCCACTCGTCTTAATACCTCTTCGTTTGTAACCCTGTCAACCAATCTGATCTTCATCATTCTCCTGTAACACCACATTTCAAGCGCTTCAACTCTCCTCTATTCTGCAACCAATAGACCAAGTTTCGCTTCCATAGAGTGCCACGCTCCAGACAAGGGCTTTCAAACATGACTTCCTATAGTTCAAGACTATAGGCGATATAAGATAAGTGATATGTCTTAAGGAACATATGGCGACGATTTATTGCTAGGAAGGTTCAGAAGCGGACGATAAATCGGCGTGATCTGGGCGATAAACATTTGGTAGGAACACAATTCTCACTACTTCAGTTACAAATATGAGCCCAAGTGAGGAAGACACTGTAGTGGCGTATTGGCTCATGCGTAAAGTGCTGGTCAAGACAATAAGGACACTACCCATAAAGTAACTTTTGCCACTTGCCTTCAATGTATTGGTAATGCGCTATTTTCGTAATTATTAATACAACCCACAGAGAGTAAGCAGACGTTTAGTAGAAACACATGGATTTTGGTTGAAAAATACGAAAGTTATTGGCAATTTTTAAGTACCATATGATTCAAAAATTAACACTCGTATGCACGGAAACCCCCATCCTAAGGGAAAACGGGTGCACGTACACATTTGAAATTTGGCATATCAATAAACCTCATAAAGACCTATCAAACGTGTAGTGTAAAATTATTGAGGAAAAATGTCAGGATGAGTGACGGCCCATTTTGTTTCAACAAATTCCTGAACTCGACGAAGAACGCACTTATCCTCAAAAATATCACAAGCTGCTGAGAGAACAAACCAATCAGCTGTTCCCAAAAATCATTTCCCGCCTAAACAGACGTGTATCAAGTAGGCTGTGATATCATTGGAGCGCTGGTGTCAAATATAAAATTTTCAAAAGACCATAAAAAATTGGGACTTTTCCTGAAAATTTCAAGTAATTCAAGAGAAATGTATCACTCTCTCACTCACCCTCACATTTTTCCTCAATAATTTTACACGGCACGTTTAATAGGTCTTTGTGAGTTTTATTGATATGCCAAATTTCAAATGTGTACGTGCCCCCGTTTTCTCTTAGGATGGGGGTTTCCGTGCATACGAGTGTTAATTTTTGTATCATACGGTACTTAACAAGAAGTTCCGTGACGAACTATAGAGCCTACTTTTCTTAAAATTTAAGATTCATGCCAATGATTAATCTATATGGATCTATCTAGAATAATGACGAAATTAAGTTGGTAATATCGAAATTTCTAATTAGTTCGAAATACTTTATACCTGGCATAATGTTGCCTAATAGAGAACTACAGTTGGCAGCCCTGGTGACTGAATATATTCTTAGTTCCATCTCTTAAGGTACAGAATACACAATTTGGTTGAAGTCCAATGGATAGCATGGACGTTACATGCAGTTAAACATTGAATCTAACAGCGCGCGTAAAATTATGTTGGCAACAATGACATACATGTATTGGTCAGAAATAATCTGAAATAATATGATCTATTGTTGTGTCAATTTTGAATGAAATCCATTAGTTAGTATAGAAGATACTGAACCCTTTATCCTCTGATGGATAAATGATTCGATGTTTTATTTCTTCAATTAATTAATATTTCCACCAGCGTCATGAAATAGCCAGACGAAGATGAGGAAACTTCAAGCATTTGTTGGAGACAGCGGGGACATACCTGCAGCAGTTTGACAAAAGGCCAAATACTTTAGCATTGTGAAAAGAAAGACCCTAACAATATTTCAGGACAGGTGGTGGCTACCTCAAAATAGAAGGGACGCGTGGTGAGACACGCTTATGGCATGTTCATTGTATTATTCGCGCCTAGAAAAAATATAATGCAGTAACGTGAGTGGCTGATGATGCTACTGGACACTCCGACGAGGCCGAGGTCTGATAAAAACCGCGAAGTTATTGAAAAAGTGGAACCAATGAGAGATGAATGCTTACGAACGCGCCAAGTCTAGCTTGGGCACGCGACAGCTAGCATTAACGCGGGAGTTCGGCTAGACAACATCTCTACGATCGATTCTAGGATTAATGGGCATATTCTTGACCTGCGCAATTTTACGAGTTCAGTGATATTTGTTTCATTCCTGTACCACTATTATTTTGAGAAATTTTTATATAATTTCCCCCTCTATCGATACCTAGGGCCAGTTCATTTATAAGTGGCGTGAAGAGCCAAGACATTGCTATTTCTTTTGTGCGTCTGAGGACGTAGGCTTTTACATTTGTGCGTCTGAGGACGTAGGTTATTATTATTACATTTTGTGCGTCTAAGGAC
The DNA here is from genome assembly GCA_946902985.2 of Meconema thalassinum. Taxonomy (NCBI): domain Eukaryota; kingdom Metazoa; phylum Arthropoda; class Insecta; order Orthoptera; family Tettigoniidae; genus Meconema; species Meconema thalassinum. Next base: position 331,959,961 of record OX336388.2, read on the forward strand.
GTAGGCACTTGTACTTTGCGTGTCATGAGGACACAGATTTTTATTAATACAAATGTGTTAAATTCAGTGTGATAGATAGTCACAGTACTATTTTGTAGGGACAGTATCATCGACAATTCGCCAACAGACTGTTCTGGGGGAATTAAGTACCTAAAACGGCGAATTTAGTAAACAGATATCGAGTGTGAATTAATCTATAACTTTTTGCATCAGCACGAGAGATGACATCGCATATCCTGGAAGAAGTTTGGAACTGTCAACACTCCATCGAGATGTTTGAGACGAGCTAAGTGGCATTAAGTAGGGAAATGGCTGCAGATGTTCGTTGACGGTGACTGGCAGAGGATGAGTACATGAATAATATTCTTATTATCTGACAAATTAACTTATGGTATATGGGACATATTTTGTTTGTAAATATCTTGCTTGTGTTGATTAACGTAGTGTATTTAGTTTTGGTCTGACACACCTTTTGCATGGAAACAGCTCGCACATATTTTATCAGTCGTAAGTTCTTGTTTGTTTGTTTTAATTAACGTAGCTATGTGGACGACCGTGTTCGCATATGTTTACGTAGTGCGATTAAGAAGCGTCTCTCGGAGATATGTTGTGTTTCAGAAGTAGGACTGAATTAGTATAATCATGCAGTAGATTGGAGGGTAAATTAATCTTGTAATGTTTATTATTGATCAGATTCAGTGAGTTTATTGCCGTTGGAGCAATGGGAATTGTGGCGAGGAGCAGTCAGCTCTCTCGTAGGTTTTAATATTTTTTTAATAGTTTGTGAGGATCTGATTCAGCCGACCTGTGTGAAAAATGTTATGTCATTCCCAGCAGTGTGTGTGTGTGTGTGTGTGTGTGTGTGTGTGTGTGTGTGTGTATTTTATTGGTCATTACATGCGGGAATTTCAGCGTAGACTGATTTCTGTCAGCTTGGTGCCAAGTCCATATGGTTACCTTGCGAGGACATATGTGGCTATATCGATTAAGGTCTTACCATATGTTTATGTGGTTGAGATTTGTTGCTGTTGATTCTACGAGATAACGGTCAGGTGGTCAAGTTATTTTTACACACTGGGGCTGGACGATGACCAGAGTTGAGGAAGGGGGAAGTTGTTTCACAAGGCGGGCTGAAAAGATTGCATCAAGGTCATTAGCGGAGTGCTTGTTGGCTCCGTATTTACTTGAAATTCAGAATAAGAACTGATCAATGGTAAAAATTGTTTAAATAAATTGGAGTTGCCTACGAATCACTATAATCTCCGAAGCGTTAGCTTAACGTGCATTTTTATTCATATAAAGTAATCTCAGCCGGTGAGGCCTTTGTTGTTGTTGGTTTCATTCCATATTTATGTTCCGTATTAGTGACCCGTGCAGTCACGTGCGATGCTGTCTTTTCCTTGTTTGTGTATTGAGCAATTGGCCGGGTTGGCAGCTCATTTGTCAGATGCGTCATTGCATTGAAGGAGGGTCTCGAGGGAGATTCCTGTAAATATTAGATTTTAGATTGTGTGTCAGCATTAATTTTTTAAGGGTTTTTATTGGTGTTGTGTCCCATATCCGTAAACGTTGATTTACGAGATGATTGTTCGTAAACAGCGTGGCTGTTACCCGCTGTAAACGAACAGTCATCCAAGTACTCATTCCTCGTAGTTAGTCATTACGCGTACATAAAATCCAATGCAAGTTAGTGGAGCTTGGATCCACAATTTTTTATAAGGGGGAGATCCGTCTGACTCCTCAATTTTTGATAAATATTACTGTCATGGGAAGATTCAGGGAGGAATTTTATTATCGTTGTTGTCTATATTCATTTTATTTGCACTAATAGTCATTAAATTATGTTATTATCTTACGCCTTGTCACTTCCTTTCTTAATTATAGTTTTAACCCTATGACCCTTACCTCAGTAGAGCATGTTGTTTGGCGAACGTAAACATCACACTATGAACTGAGCGGGACCCCTTGATCAAGATTCTTGCTTATAAACACTGCAATACTAAAGGGTTCATAGGAGGTAAACTGGCGCGGCAACGCGTGGGGCGGTTCACTGTGGTGTAACGGCAAAGAAATTGCACATGTCAATGTAAGCGTAGTTGGGATTACAAACTGACGCAACAATGAAGGTGTATTTTTGTTGCTGGTTCGCTGCTGGAACACATTTAGTTGGCGTATTTGAGTAAAACTGACAGGCCACAAGTGGAGGCAGATATGACAGTATTTTAATCACCGGAAAGTGATATTTTATTAAAAGTAATTGAGGCGAAGAGGATACCGCCAACTGTGTGAAAGATAAATTAAAATCAGGAGTTTGCAATGTAAAATACGGTTCACGTTTTTGTCTATTGAATTAAAGTAAAAAGTAATATACGTGATACCGGCGCCCAATGATTAAAGTTAAAACTAGATTCGTTTAGAAAGTCAAACTCATGAAAATGTTAGGAGGCTGATAGCCTTAAATGACAATTAATACTTTGTTAATTAGTCAGTGTTAATATCAGATCAGGATAACAATTTAATGACTAAATATGTGTTTGGGTTTAAATTAAATTGAGTAAAATTAGAACCACTCAGAGATGCAATCGACTGGTGGGATTAAATGTAAAATATAAATGAACTGGGTAGGGTAAAGAAATTAAATGTGCATTGGGATTATATGTGTGTGTCAGGGGACATTGCTTTATGCCATTTCCCTAATGTCTCATATAAAGTGTATAACATGGCAACAGTAAAACAGATTCAAGAAATCATTGAGAGTGCTGCTAGGAGGACACACAAATTGTTGGACACTAAATTGGCGGAACAGAGTGAATCACTAAAAACTAAACTATCCGAACAAAGTGAATCACTAAACAATACTATGTTAGAACAAAGGGAGTCTATAAACAAATTGTCTGAGCAGAGTGAATCACTAAAAACTAAACTATCCGAACAAAGTGAATCACTAAACAATACTATGTTAGAACAAAGGGAGTCTATAAACAAACTGTCTGAGCAGAGTGAATCACTAAAAACTAAACTATCCGAACAAAGTGAATCACTAAACACAAAACTATCTGAACAAAGTGAATCATTGCGGACACAATTAAATAACAGTAGGATTGAACAAAATGAATATCAGGCGGAACAAGCTAGATTACTAAAAAATGAAATCAATGACACTATAAATTCGCAGTTAGAGGCGCAGAATGTTAAAAACACGAACCAATTAGCTTCGATAACCGCAGAGTTGAAGGAACATACTAATCAACAGATGGTATTGCTGGCCCTAGATGTTAGTAAAAACAATGAAAAACAATTAGATCAGATTAAGAAAATGGAAATTATATTTGATCAAAAACTTAGCATTCTGGATGAAACGGTGTTAGGTAAATTAGAGCAAATTGAACTAGCATGCACTATGAGTACAAGCGAGGTCAAGATAGCTCAGGATAAGATGGAAGGACGATTTAAGGAAATGGAAAAAAGCGGCAAGGTCATTCAACAACAATTATCAGCGGTAGATGAAAATATATCCGGCATAATTAAAGATATGGATCGTCTCGAAATAGAATGAACGGAGCAATGGAAAGGCCTAGAAGCGGATCAGGATCAATTAAAGAATACCATCGACGAAAATAGCGCGAGATTGGAGGAAAGGTTGAGCCAGATAGAAAGCAATCAGGATGACACTAAAAGCCAGATTGAGGAGAAAGTAAGCACAATTAAGGAGCAAATAAGAAAAGATTGGCGAAAAATGAATATCGATTCGAAAGAGGAAAGATCAACCATCCTTAAGACAGTAGGCGAAAATCATACTCGTATTCAAGCATTAGAGCAAGAAATTAAGAGTAAACTTAAAGAACAAACAGACAGGATCATTAAAGCTGAACTGAGGTCGATAGAACAATCCTCGATATTTAAAACGGGAACAATGAAAGACAAGCAGGACGACTCAAATAGCCCGGAGGGTACGAGCACAGCAGGTAGTCAAACTCAGACAGAGAGCCCATTAACGACAAACACGGAGGGGTTTCGCAAGAATATTGAAAGGAGTTCCACGCCACAGGACGGTCATCAGCCCACACAACTTATCCAAGTAATTCGCTCGAACGATTATAAACCGCAGAAATACACGGAGAATCCAGGGGTGACACCTAAAGCCTTTATTAAAGAAATTGAAGATCATTACAATGACACTGGGGTACCTGAAGCACGTAGGCTAAGGATGATGGAGAGATTTTCATCTGGAAATGTCCTTACATGGTTTTTAAGCTTCAAATATACATTTGGAACTATGGCAGATTTCAAAATCACGTTTCTGCGCAAGTACTGGTCGCCGGCATTACAACAGAACTTAAGAATGGAGCTTTACTCTTGTAAATACCAAACTACCCAGCAAACGAAATACTCAGATTTCTTTAACATGCAAATGCTGAAATTTCGCGACCTTGATTACCCTTTAAATGAAGCGGGTCTGGTGATGACTATAGCGCGGCAATTACCAGTCAACGTGCAACAAGTACTAGTCGCAGCGAACGTTAGTAAGGCCTTACATGCAGAACAGATATTACGCCAGATAGATGAGACTACATCTCATAATCATTATAGAGGAGGAAGACAACTGGAATTAGTCAATACGACAGAGGTCATAAAACCTAAACAGGCGAACACGAAAACGCAGGGTACAAATACAAGCACATCCACACTTAGGCGGAACCAGGAAGAGGTAGAAAACCGACCGTACCAGCGTAACGAGAATAATTACAACAATAGGTCATATCAAGGCAACAATAGATATCAACAGAGAGGGTATCAACAATGGCGTGAAAATCGAAGAAATGAGAGGCCTTATGGAAGATACGGTGATTACAATGGGAATCAAAGATGGAAAGGAAGGAGATATCAAAATCAAGGAGAGGCACGTAATTATCGAAATGACTGGGATGATACCGCTCAATCACAAAATAACCTAGAGGAATTACACGCTAGTCAAGGTGGATAGCAAGGACGATGGGAGAAAGCCATTGGGAACATGAAGAATCCAGACACACACACTGAGGAAGCTGGAAGTCTACTGAGACAAGAGGAAAGTCAAGGGCGTGGGCGACAAAATGATGATGGGAGTCGCAGCAGAGCTAAAAAAAATATCTAAATTTGGATAAAGGAGACAGTCTACAAACGCAACAGTCGGAAGTTGAAGATGGATTGATAGTAGCGAACAAACAAGAATGGATTGCTTTGCCAGAATATTGCCTGGAGGAGACGGTGAAACCACGGAACGATGAAATTAGGCAGTTACCCGTTATTTACGCGAGGATTGGTGGAATTAATATAAGATGTTTATTGGATACGGGGTCGCAGATCAGTCTGGATAAAGGAGACAGTCTACAAACGCAACAGTCGGAAGTTGAAGATGGATGGATAGTAGCGAACAAACAAGAATGGATTGCTTTGCCAGAATATTGCCTGGAGGAGACGGTGAAACCACGGAACGATGAAATTAGGCAGTTACCCGTTATTTACGCGAGGATTGGTGGAATTAATATAAGATGTTTATTGGATACGGGGTCGCAGATCAGTCTGGTATCGGAGGCCTTGGTTCGAGAGTTGGGACGGAGTCAGAATATTCCTGTGATTCCCGTACCACAACTCAAAGTGAGGGGTGTTATTCCAATTCCTGAACGCACCGTCACTTGTAAACGTCAGGCATACTTAGAGCTGAACATATTGGAACACACTTTTGGGCAAACATTTATTATCATGGCGAAGATGAATTTCAATATAATTCTTGGTGAAAATTTCATTTGTGACTATCAAGCAGTGATAGATTTGCACAAGAATACAGTCAGTTTTAGAGAGTATGATCAACTGAAGAACGTGGGATTGCATATGGATGAAATCACTACCGGAAGAGATGTAAATTCTTGGGCATTGGAAGCAATATTGGAAGAGACGGAAGAGGAGATACGAAAGGCAGAAGATAACATCATAGAAGGAGCTGTTGTGGAACTAGATAAGGAGAGTGAATCCCAGGAGATATGGTCTTTATTAACAGAAGGAGATGACAGTGATGCACAATTTGAAGAGTTACTAGAGGAGCGGCTCAATGACATTCAACTTTGGGGTGAACATAGAAAGCAATTGGAAGAGATTTTAAGGAAGCACAAAGCAGTATTTGATACAGTACTTGGGAAAATATTAAATTTCAAATATTCAATGCAAGTCGAGGATTGGTCACCTTTCAAAAGTAGATTGTACCCAATGCCGGAAAAATATCGTGGTCAAGTCAAGGTCATTATAGATGAGATGTTACAAGCTGGAGTGATAAGGAAGACACCTACACCTTATCTAAATGCGATTTTGGCAGTCACAAAACCAAATGGATCTATTAGACTTTGTTTAGATGCCAGAAATCTCAACATGAGACTCATTTTTCCTGAGTATGACAGAGCGCCAATTATCAGAGACGTACTAAAAGGCTTTAAGAACAAGAGCATGTATTCATCAGTTGACTTGACGTCCAGTTTCCACCATATTGAATTGGATGAGAAGTCACAGCTTCTAACTGGCTTCTTATTCGATAACCAAACGTTTTGCTTCGTCCAAATGCCCTTCGGAGTCAAAACAGCGGGCTGTGCTTTAATCCGAGCCCTGGACCGGAACCTAACCGAGGAAGTTAAGGAGATGACGGTGCGCTACATTGATGACATTCTGCTGGCATACGACAACATTGAAATTCACATGGAAAATTTAGATAAAGTATTAGGCAACCTTAATGCATCAAATTTCAAAGTAAACCTAAAGAAATCGCATTTCTTCAAGAGCGAGATCTTGTATTTGGGTCACATCATTGACAAGGAGGGAGTGAAGCCAAACCCAGCTAAGATCGAAGCGATAAAGAATTTCCCTACACCAACGAGAGTCAAGCACATTCGCGCTTTCTTAGGCGTAACGGGATTCAATAAAGAAAACTGTCCAGGTTACACGGAGACTGTAGCTCCAATGCAGGAAATGCTAAAATAGAATAATAAATGGTTGTGGAATGCGAAATGCGAGAAGGCGTTCCAAGCAACAAAACAGCTACTGGAAAACTGCATTAAGTTAGGATATCCTGATTTCAAGCACAAATTTATAATCCAAGCGGATGCTTCACTAATTGGTATAGGTGCCATGCTCTACCAAGAAGATCCAGCTAACCTGCAACATAAAACATATTTGGCATTTGTCAGCCGAAAATTGCGTAAGCACGAGCGCAATTATACTGTAACGGAGCTAAAGCTGTTGGCCATCCTTCATGCGCTACAACAATGGAAACGAATAATTTATGGCTATCCCATTGTTGTCAGGACTGATCACAAGGCACTAACATTCTTGTTTAAGACGTCGATGGCAAGCGAACGTGTGACACGTTGGTCTATATATATTCAGCAGTTTAGCATTGAGATTGAACATTGCCCAGGGAAGATGAACGTGATTCCGGATGCACTCAGCAGGAACCCAGAGCCTGATGATGAAGAAACAGCGATGGTACAACACTTGGAGTTAACACCGAAGGACCGGGAATTCTTGGAGGAGTTACGTGAGATACAGCGAGAACATGAAGCGGAACCATGGATGATGCTATTAATTCAATACTTCAGAAAGCAACTACCTGCAGGAACACCTGCATTTCGAGAAGCGAAAGCAAAAGAAGGAAGATATGTTTATGTCAACAATTTGCTGCACAAATGGGTAGATAATGACCACACCAAGTTACGCATACTGGTACCTGCATCTTTACAGCGAGGATTGACATGGCATACTCACGAAAGTTACGGACACGTCGGAGTAGACAAGTGCGAAGCGACGATAGGAGAGACATTTACATGGCCACGTATGAGAACAACTATATGTGACGTCATTACGACTTGTGATCCTTGTCAGAGGACAAAGCCAAATAACTATTTAATGAGGCAGTATCCTAGACCATTGCTACCTCAGAAACCCTGCGAGCTACTGGCCCTGGACGGTTTCGGCCCAATCCCGAAAGGTAGACGAGGTTGCCGTCACTTGCTAGTGTGCATTGATGTGTTTTCTAAGTTTGTCGTATTATGCCCCATTCAGAAAACCACATCGAAACAAGTACTCAGTCGTATTCGAAATAGAGTTATTCCAATCCTTGGAAAACCAGAATTTATATTGTCAGACCATGGCAGCTATTTTACAAGCGCCGAATTCAAGAAAGGTATGGAGGACATGGGTATAAAACACGTTTTAAGCAGTATCCGACATGCCCAAGCTAATCCAAGTGAGAGAGCAATAAAATGGGTAACATCATACTTGAGAATCTTCATTCCCAAAGAACATCATAAGAGGGTGGATAAAATTAAGGATGTAGAGACATGTATGAATTCTACCAGGCACGAGTCAACAGGACAGATCCCTATGGTCTTACACAAAAACGAGTATCCAGTGAGAACGTGGCAAAGCATCATTAACTGCCCACAAGATCCCATGATAGCACTTGACCTGCGAATAGAGAGAACGAGAGCCTACATGAGAAAACAAGCAGATCGCAGATTACGACGATTGAGAAATAAGAGATTTCACCGTGATCTAGAAATCAACCAGCTCGTTTTGGTGAAACGACCCGCTACGTCGGATCCAGAGAAGAAGATCTTCAGCAAATTCTGTGAAAAGTTCATAGGACCCTATTCTATTGTAAGAAACCTAGGAAATAATGCATACAGAGTGAAAGAGTTAAGCACAGGAACAATGTCGGTCTACAATGCAGCCAACTTAAAAAAGTATCGAAGAAGCGAGCCATGGGAGCGCCGAAATAATGATGCAGTTTAAATATATGGACGTCCTATATCAACCAAGTGGACGGGGCGCAGTTGAGTACGGCACGAGAAGAAGGAAGTGGAGATGGTGTTGACAAACATTAACGAGACGGGCAGAGTGTTGCCTAAGGCATCAGCGCGTCACGCAAGCAGCTGAAAGGGTGAGGTCCTAGCAGGAAATAAAACGAGTAAATGCCATTCAAGACAGGAGTGGCAAGACCAAGTAATAGAAAAGGGGTGATTCTGAAATAAAACGAATTGACCTACGGAAGTCTTTTAAAAATTATCGACTTTATCCTAAGTTCGAAATTTTGTGAGTGGAGGAGTTGTGAACCCTTTATCCTCTGATGGATAAATGATTCGATGTTTTATTTCTTCAATTAATTAATATTTCCACCAGCGTCATGAAATAGCCAGACGAAGATGAGGAAACTTCAATCATTTGTTGGAGACAGCGGGGACATACCTGCAGCAGTTTGACAAAAGGCCAAATACTTTAGCATTGTGAAAAGAAAGTCCCTAACAATGTTTCAGAAGGACAGGTGGTGGCTACGTCAAAATAGAAGGGACGCGTGGTGAGACACGCTTATGGCATGTTCATTGTATTATTCGCGCCTAGAAAAAATATAATGCAGTAACGTGAGTGGCTGATGATGCTACTGGACACTCCTACGAGGCCGAGGTCTGTTAAAAACCGCGAAGTTATTGAAAAAGTGGAACCAATGAGAGATGAATGCTTACGAACGCGCCAAGTCTAGCTTGGGCACGCGACAGCTAGCATTAACGCGGGAGTTCGGCTAGACAACATCTCTACGATCGATTCTCGGATTAATGGGCATATTCTTGACCTGCGCAATTTTACGAGTTCAGTGATATTTGTTTCATTCCTGTACCACTATTATTTTGAGAAATTTTTATATAATTTCCCCCTCTATCGATACCTAGGGCCAGTTCATTTATAAGTGGCGTGAAGAGCCAAGACATTGCTATTACTTTTGTGCGTCTGAGGACGTAGGCTTTTACATTTGTGCGTCTGAGGACGTAGGTTATTATTATTACATTTTGTGCGTCTAAGGACGTAGGCACTTGTACTTTGCGTGTCATGAGGACACAGATTTTTATTAATACAAATGTGTTAAATTCAGTGTGATAGATAGTCACAGTACTATTTTGTAGGGACAGTATCATCGACAATTCGCCAACAGACTGTTCTGGGGAATTAAGTACCTAAAACGGCGAATTTAGTAAACAGATATCGAGTGTGAATTAATCTATAGCTTTTTGCATCAGCACGAGAGATGACATCGCATATCCTGGAAGAAGTTTGGAACTGTCAACACTCCATCGAGATGTTTGAGACGAGCTAAGCGGCATTATGTAGGGAAATGGCTGCAGATGTTCGTTGACGGTGACTGGCAGAGGATGAGTACATGAATAATATTCTTATTATCTGACAAATTAACTTATGGTATATGGGACATATTTTGTTTGTAAATATCTTGCTTGTGTTGATTAACGTAGTGTATTTAGTTTTGGTCTGACACACCTTTTGCATGGAAACAGCTCGCACATATTTTATCAGTCGTAAGTTCTTGTTTGTTTGTTTGTTTTAATTAACGTAGCTATGTGGACGACCGTGTTCGCATATGTTTACGTAGTGCGATTAAGAAGCGTCTCTCGGAGATATGTTGTGTTTCAGAAGTAGGACTGAATTAGTATAATCATGCAGTAGATTGGAGGGTAAATTAATCTTGTAATGTTTATTATTGATCAGATTCAGTGAGTTTATTGCCGTTGGAGCAATGGGAATTGTGGCGAGGAGCAGTCAGCTCTCTCGTAGGTTTTAATATTTTTTTAATAGTTTGTGAGGATCTGATTCAGCCGACCTGTGTGAAAAATGTTATGTCATTCCCAGCAGTGTGTGTGTGTGTGTGTGTGTATATTTTATTGGTCATTACAAGCGGGAATTTCAGCGTAGACTGATTTCTGTCAGCTTGGTGCCAAGTCCATATGGTTACCTTGCGAGGACATATGTGGCTATATCGATTAAGGTCTTACCATATGTTTATGTGGTTGAGATTTGTTGCTGTTGATTCTACGAGATAACGGTCAGGTGGTCAAGTTATTTTTACACACTGGGGCTGGACGATGACCAGAGTTGAGGAAGGGGGAAGTTGTTTCACAAGGCGGGCTGAAAAGATTGCATCAAGGTCATTAGCGGAGTGCTTGTTGGCTCCGTATTTACTTGAAATTCAGAATAAGAACTGATCAATGGTAAAAATTGTTTAAATAAATTGGAGTTGCCTACGAATCACTATAATCTCCGAAGCGTTAGCTTAACGTGCATTTTTATTCATATAAAGTAATCTCAGTCGGTGAGGCCTTTGTTGTTGTTGGTTTCATTCCATATTTATGTTCCGTATTAGTGACCCGTGCAGTCACGTGCCATGCTGTCTTTTCCTTGTTTGTGTATTGAGCAATTGGCCGGGTTGGCAGCTCATTTGTCAGATGCGTCATTGCATTGAAGGAGGGTCTCGAGGGAGATTCCTGTAAATATTAGATTTTAGATTGTGTGTCAGCATTAATTTTTTAAGGGTTTTTATTGGTGTTGTGTCCCATATCCGTAAACGTTGATTTACGAGATGATTGTTCGTAAGCAGCGTGGCTGTTACCCGCTGTAAACGAACAGTCATCCAAGTACTCATTCCTCGTAGTTAGTCATTACGCGTACATAAAATCCAATGCAAGTTAGTGGAGCTTGGATCCACAATTTTTTATAAGGGGGAGATCCGTCTGACTCCTCAATTTTTGATAAATATTACTGTCATGGGAAGATTCAGGGAGGAATTTTATTATCGTTGTTGCCTATATTCATTTTATTTGCACTAATAGTCATTAAATTATGTTATTATTTTACGCCTTGTCACTTCCTTTCTTAATTATAGTTTTAACCCTATGACCCTTACCTCAGTAGAGCATGTTGTTCGGCGAACGTAAACATCACACTATGAACTGAGCGGAACCCCTTGATCAAGATTCTTGCTTATAAACACTGCAATACTAAAGGGTCCATTACATGCATTTTAAAATTGGACCTAACAGCAGGCTTAGAATCATGTTGGCAGCACTGGCGAAGGCATATATTAGTTACTCCAAATTAATCTAGAATGTCAGGTACTATACGTGTGCAAAGTTTTGAGCTATTGGCTTGCATACTTTCTGATATATTAATATTAGGGCAACAAAAATAGAGACAGTATTTATTAACAGTTGGCAGCCCTGGTTACTCTTAAGAATCGGCATAGTCATATCTGTTATGGTACACATAGCACACACGAAATTTGGTTGAAATCCAAATGATAATATAGAAGTTACATGTATTTAAAGTTGGTCCTCTCAGCAGGCTTAGAATCATGTTGGTAGCACTGACGCATATAAGTTACTCCAAATTAATATAGAATGTCAGGTACGATACGTGTGCATAGTTTAAAGCTGTCGGCTTGCATACTTTCTGATATATGGGTATTTGGATAAAAAGAAAATAGAGCATTTATTAACAGTTGGCAGCCCTGGTGGCTCTTATGAATACTCCCCGTCATATCCGTTTATGTACACATAGCACATACGAAATTTGGATGAAATCCAATTGATAATGTAGAAGTTATATGCATTTAAAATATAGACCTATCAGCCGACTTATAATCATTTTGGCAACACTGCTATGTATGGCCTCCTGGAAATTAAACTGCCATATTATTGTCTATACGTGTGCCAATTTTGAAATAGCTCCTATTCATACCTTAAAAGATATCCAACATAGAGCTCAAATTTCAATTGCGATTTTTCAGCAGTTGATAGCACTGACGTCATTTTCAAACATGGCCGTGAGATATTCAGGTATAGATCTTTACTCCTACCAAATTTTGTTTCGATTGCTGCAGCCGTTTAGGAGTTGATAGGGGGGGGGGGGCACACACACAGCCAGCCAGACAGACAGACAGACAGAAGGACAGACAGTCAGACAGACAGACAGACACACATTTGCCCGATCTCATAAGTCTACTTTTTCCTCAGTTTAGCAAAATGTGAAAAGTAGGCTAAAAATTGCCAATAACTTTCGTATTTTTCAACCAAAATCCATGTGTTTTTACTAAACGCCTGCTTACTCTCTGTGGGTTGTATTAAATATTACGAAAATAGCGCTTTACCAATACATTTCAGGCAAGAGGCAAAAGTTACTTTATGGGTGGTGTCCTTATTGTTTTGACCAGCACTGTAGGATGAGGAGAAGAAGGAGATGCTTGGTACATCCCTACAATCTCACCAACGTGCACCATAGCTCGAGAGCTGGCTCAACATGAATTAAAATTCAACACTCGTCACATCTGTCCTGCTGTAGGCCTATATGGCAATGGAATAGTTCCAGATTCTCTCATGAGCTTTCACTAAATTAATGAAAGGGCTCATGTTTACAGCTTGCCACGGTGGGTGAGTGGTTAACGTGTCGGTCTACTAACCCCCAAGCTTGCAGGTTCGCTCCTGGCCGTGGTTAGTGATTTTTTTTTTGAGAGGCGGCAAAAATTATGACACCATGTCATACGATGTTGGCATGTCAAAGAACCCATTTGAATTCAGTAGGCCGTGCTCATGATGGCAAAATTTATCTTGAGATTAACCGCCAACACAAAGTTCCTCATTTCTCTACTAGAAAGCGCTAAGGTGTTCAAGAAGCTTAGATAACTAACCTCCTTGTATTTCATAGTGCTTCAAGGAACAACGAAATTCGACATGCAAGCTACCCTTTGGGTGTCAAATAACAAAGATTGCCATCAAGGTCATACGATATATATATATTTTTAGCCTATTTTCAATTTTGAAAAAATAGGCTCATGAGATCACCTTTTGTCCGTGTGTGTGTGCGTGTGTGTGTGAGTGTGTGAGGTGTGTGTGTGTCCCCCCCTAATAAAATCTAAACGGCTGGAGCGATCTCAAAGAAACTCGGTAAGTTTATAGCACTATTCCCGGCCTCGACCGTGCCCTTCAAATTTTGATACGTCTCTCCAATCCAACATGGCGGCTGTGCGAAATATTTCACTAGCATTCAATATCTCCGAAACTATTACCGATATCGCCCTGAAATTGTGTACGGTGATAAAAGGCACTTCTAGAAGTTCACCTATGAGACTTTCAAAAACCTGGTGACTACAAAACTAACATGGCGGTCAAGCGAAATTGATACATTTAAATAGACATTTCTCGCGATTTAACTATCCAAACGTAATGAAACTTGGTACAGCAAATGTTTGTACACATTGTAATGCACTGGAGTCTAATTTAGTTCAATTGTTTACATAACCTCAAAATGGCGGCTGTGCGAAATATTTCACTGACATTCTATATCTCCGAAACTATTACAGATATCATCATGCAATTTTCTACGGTGATAAAGGGTACTGATACAAGTTTACCTATGTATATTTCATAAACTTGTAAAGTACAAAACGAACATGGCGACCAAGCGAATTTGAAATATTTTAATTGACTTTTCTCGTGATTTAATTCTCTGAGCGCAGTGAAATGTGGTACAGTATATGATTTTGCAGCTGGTAATGCACTGCCATCTAATTTAATTCAATTGTTTGCATAACCTCAAGATGGCGGCTGTGCGAAATTTTAAAATTAAGTTTTTAATCTTGTGTCGTAATCATGCGATCGAAGTGAAAGTTTGAATAATGAAGCTAGGCAATAATTGTCCTTGAATGGTACATAACTCTATGGCCTATACATATAACAATCCTAAATGGCGAGCTTCTGAAATATTTAGACGGTTCTCAATATCTATGAATCTTTTACAGCACCCAAACTGAATTTTTTAATGTTCATAGTGCACCCTTCAATAAAGCATGGTTTTCTCAAGATTCATCTGCGGGGTCGTGTTCAGTCCAGACTGGGATACACAGCAAAGTTCGCTAAAAACAACATGCTCTAATGAATAGAAAGGTTCATGACAGAGGCTATACTAGAAAGAAAATGAATAACAAGTAGAATAAAAGAAATTTAATGACTGAAAAGGTATGTGCATAATAATAATAATAATAATAATAATAATAATAATAATAAAAGAAATTCCTCCCTGACTTTTACCCCCTTAATAAACAATAATAACACTGAGCGGTAGGAACTCGTCACAACAAGACAATGTGAATGCAGCTTCACATAAATGATAAAATCATAACATAAGCAGTTGAGCGGTAAGAACTCACTCGTCACAACATATGGATACAAGTCCATTTTTTTCTGGTCAAGAAGTTATACAATGTGTGGTGTACTGTTCGTTAATAAGAAACTGAGTACTGATGCGAGTCCGTTTACAACTGAAACAGTCATGTTGCTTACGGAGTTGCATCTTTTAAATCACACTACGGCTATGGGACCCACCCTTAATTAATACACTATAATTACTACTGACACATGCAAGATCTAATAAAATAAACAGAATGAAGAATCTCCCTGAGATCCTAACTGGTGCCGGAGCACAAAATGAACACAAAAAGAGCATGCCAGAAATAGGCCAAAAACGCTCTCATCATAACTTGGGAACATAGCTTCGCGCACCCTAACTGGACACGGGTCAAGGACGCGTAAGAATAAACACACCAAAAATTGAACCAACAACAACAAAATACAAGCCTAACGGCTGAAAAACTATGTTTATATTTATATAAAACGCCAGACAAACACGAATTTCGGAAGCTCCCTTACAACTATGGACAACACCCATTTAATCAATCAATACTCATTATAACCGATCAGGGTTTTGTGAATTTTAAACATCTTAAATTGCAGTACAGGAAGCAAGCCTGTTACTAATGACAAGTCACGTTATCTGATTTGAGCGCGCCCTTCTTGTATGAGTCACCACTGCCACAAATATCTCTCTCAGCCCCGCAAGCTAGATGCAGTTTCACTCTGGAAACGTCAACATATCTCACCCATCCACTGGATGGCGAGAAACACAAATATATACCACAAATTCACCCTCGCGAGGTCATGAACTGGGCTAATGTGGAGCAAGACAGAATAATCACCATGATATATTCTCGCTAGCACATTATAAAAATCACACAACGCACCAAAGCTTGGACTGACTCTCATACGCACACACTGGGTCGGCTCAAAACAGATCACCAATACTGCGTCCATTGGCACATTAACAAAAATACACAACAAAAACTCGGGTGCAAAGTGCCATCCCGTTCAAATCTGCTGGAAAGCAATTATCAAAATAATCCTGATCCGTCATAAAATTCTACTCACAAATAATCTTTCACTCCAAATTCTATTTTTAATCTCAAAATTAATTCAGTTCCATTTTTGTTGTAAGGCATACCTCCGAATAATAATGTTTGACCGCGTTTTACGCAAGCGAACGCGAGCACGGGCTCCGCGTGTCGTCCCGTAAAGTTGAACCAAATACAATCACAATATTTACAAATTACGCAACGCTCGGCTAGTCCCATATTTAATGTGTCAGTAAAACAAAAAAACTAATAATCTACATTACCAAACCAGCAAACAAATATCTACAAAATTATGTCCCATAATACCAAAGCTGATTTAATAAATAAATAAATTCATTTGTACTCAATCCTTTAAAACAGCGCCAGGAAAAACGTCTGCAGCCATCTCCTTTAAGATGTTTATCTGGTCATCGATATCTTCTGGCAAATGTCCTGCTGGTTCCCAGTTCCGTTCTCGTTCTTAGACGTCATCTCGTGCTGAATTAAATAAAGTTTGTCAGATACACACACGATATAATTCCTACTATAATCACCTATCAAATACTATATTCCTTGACAGTCTATTTGGTGAATTATTTCGATGAACTGGACCCTACTGATAGTGCTGGGACTACAAATAAATCACTGAAGCTACACTTATAACTTGACGAAAATGTTCCATGTTCAATAACATGAAAATATGCAGAGTATGAACCTTACGTCCTCAGACGTACAAAATGAGTGAATGAACGTTACGTCCTCAGACGCACGAAATAAGTGATGATCCTCGAAGCATCTTGGATCCTTATAAATGAAACTGACTAGGGTAGGTGTGGAAGGGGATTTATTAAAAAAATATTCCATAATAATTATCAGACTAGCATGCGATCGGTATCATTGAGTTCGTATCAGTGTGGAGGTTACGATTATGCTTTAGCCGGCTCGAATCGATCGTGGAATTAATCTGCAGATAACTCCCGCGTTAATTTACCAGTGTGCGTTATCAAGCCGAGTTGCCGCTAAAACAAGGCGTCTTGATATTATTGGCCCAGACTCTTGTATGTATTTGCGCGCTTTTACATATTTTTCAGCAGTAGGGAGTGGTTAACATGATGATAGACCAATTGCTTCGTAGCATTCGATTTCCTTCTTGGCGCCAACCTTCCTAGCAACAGGCCATAATGTGCGTCCCCAAGCCGTCTTCCGCGCTAAAAGTTGCACCTGTCCTATGTCCCAAGAATATATATGCTTCTTCCTAAAATACCACAGGAGCTTAAACCATTGTGTCCTCTTGGCCACTGATTTCTCAATATTTCCCAACACCGTCTGGCTCTCAAATCTGTTGTCTGTAGAAATGTATCAAAAGATGATGAATAATTATTAGAATCCTTTATACAGCCTGTGGATAAAGGGTTCAATAGAGACTATGAACATATGTTCACCTATAGGACTTTCAGTAACCTGGTGAGCACAAATCCAACATGGCGGCGACGCGAAGTATAAATATTTAAATGGACGTTTCTCGCGAATTAACTATCCGAGTGCCATGAAACGTTGCACGTTAAATGCTTATACAAATGTTGATCCACTGGCATGTAATTGATTTCAATTGTTTGCATAATCACAAGATGGCTGGTGTGCGTACTTTTAAAATCTCGTTTTTACTTCTTGTGTTCTTGCGATTGAAGTTTGAATACCACACGTACACAATAATCTTAATGTAATAGTACAAAAATAAAAATCCATCCTGGCGACCATATGAAATATATAGACGGTTCTCAATATCTACGAATCTGTTACAGCAATTAAACTGAAATTTTGTATGTTGATAGAGACAATTAACATGAGCAGGATATATGAAAATAGGCTGTATAGTTCTTCACGGAACTACTTGTTTTAAATTTACTGTTCATACTCTCCGCATGCTCCACTACATAAGTAGTAACTACATGCACTTACAATACATTTTATAAATGAACAAAATAAATTACATTATAATCATTCAATTTCTAGATGACTGTTAATCTTAACAATATCAAACAATACTATTCATCGTTTTTCCTAAGAGCTTGAAAATCCAGAGCATTAACAAATTTAGAAAATACCTTCAAATACTTTTCTAATAGCACAGATTTCTGAATCGGCCAGTTATCGTCTCTATTAACAGTATTAATCAAGAATTGCCTAATATTTTTCACTTCACTGCACACGAAAATTATGTTTTCTATAGTCTGAGGGCTGCTTTTACAGGAACACTCGGGATTACCTATAATTTTAAGTCTGTGTAAGTACGAAGCAATATTTCCATGCCCAGTCAGTATTGTAGTCATATTAGGTGTTAAGGTGATATTGGATTTTAATCTACCTACAACTGTTGGAAAGAATTCTTTTGTAAATTGTAAGTTCCCATTTTTGCTGCCATTCATGAATTGATTCTTCTTTGAGATTTTTTTAAAAGTTGAGATGGGTATTCTATCGACAAAAACCTCACTTAATTGTGTAGCCTCCTTTGCAATTTTATCAGCCAGTTCATTGCCTGCAACACCCGTATGTGCCTTAACCCATTCAAATTTTATTATCCATGTTTTTCTTTTTAGAATAGCTGTAGTCCTTCTTATATTACCAATTAGTTCGTTATGATTTCTGAAGTCCGCAATGAAGTCAATTGCAGTTTTACTATCTGTGTAAATAATTACTTTCTTATCTTCATCAACCTCTGTCCTAGTAGTATCTAGGAATTCCAGAGATTTAAGTATGGCTAATTGCTCCGCTTGATTATTCGAACAGTTGTCTTGCAGTCTATATTTCAATTTGTCTACTAATTCATGTGATCTGAATATAGCTATGCCAGCTCCCACTCCTTCTTCACTTTTGCTTCCATCTGTGTAAATTTTCCATGGGATATATTCATTTAATGCTATTCTTGGTTCTTCGGTTCCAGTAAAATAGGCTGGATGGAGCCATCTCATAGGTTTTTCTGGGTGGTCAATGATATAGTTCATAGTTGTTTTTCCTGACTTAATTTTGTATAGAGTAACAAATCTCTTTAGCCATTATATCTATAGGAGTAATTCCTGTAATAATGCACAGTGCCTCATGAGATACAGTGCGGTACGATTTTGCTATTCTCAAGAGAATAAGTCTTTGCACTCTCACGTATTTAATCATATTACATTTCTTTTCTAGGAATTCAATCCAGATCGGAGCAGCATGTAACAGCATTGGCAATATTGCTCCTTTATATTGAGCCCTTTTGTACAAGAAATATGCAAATCACTGTCCAGCTGCTCAGTCTTATCTCTTTGGGGGCATAGAACGTCCTCCCACTGAGTGATTCACACATTATAGGATCAGGATTAGGATAACACTTCACTGAAATGAAATTCAAAATCCTACTATAAAACGATTTAATTAACAAAATTTAGCCCTACAATACACAAAACAAACTGAATCAACTTCACACTTGTTCTAATGAACAAGGAACAAATACACATTAATCAAAAAAATCAATATTTGAGGTTCCACTGAACCCTAAACAAAATTATCAAAACTGATCTCACTTCCATTTAGCAACATTATAAAATTCTCTCAAAACGAGCTCTAAAAGTCTCGGAAAAATTATTACATATAATTTTCTGTTTAAAAACACACTAAATATTCTAAGTTCGAATATATTAAAATTTTGAGTTAGTAAAAATCAATGGTATCAACAATTACCATTCATTTGGGTACCATATGATATTCACAATATATCATCCCTCTCTCCAACACTACCAAACTGTATTTGTTTTCGGGAATCTCATGCACCACAAGCGCTGGAGACTACTGATTTACTCAACTCAAAGTAGACTCCCAGCTACCCGATATCTCCAACAATCACTTGGGAACAATAACATTTATCATGCAATAATACAAAGGGATTTTATTTATTATTGTCTCAAATGACAATCTAATTATTCATGAAGTGCGGATCTATAATGCAACGGCAAAGATAAATAATCATAGTAAAACTCGGTACAGATTACCGGTCCGTTAAAGGTTTATTATAGCAGAGTGCAGACAGGGTCTGTCTCTGTTCTTGGTCTACCCCAACAGTGACCTTCATTAAGAAAACGTCGAGACACTTCAGGCTTAAATTTATGACGGTGAAGGCGAGTCAATGCTTCCTCCCTCCTGGACGGCACTTTACACAGCTTTCAAACAAGCGTGAATCTGAGATTTGGAAAGGCTACACACCACTTTCATTTAACAACAATACTCTGAGGTTCTAATGACCTATTTCTGTTGCTCAGGTATAATTATAATTTCGGAGTTTTAACACTGGCAAGTAAGAATTCAATAAAACCAATCATTATAAAGGGGCTTCCGACGTGAGAGAATTCCGGTTCGATTCTCTGGCCAGCCTCTAGGATACTTCCATTTTTGAGGGCTTAGGGCTAACTCCTAGAGCGAGGGTATCTGACCACTCCTCCGAATAATAATAGCGACATTGGGAAAAGGTATTCGCACACAATTCCGCGCTTGACAATAAATTTAGCACCCTTTGAAGTTTGTCACTGCAAACACACACATAATCATTTTCTTCTGTCCAGCTGATCTCCGCAATTATAACCTCCTGGCATTATTTTCACCGCATTTATAGCGTGACCATTAATAATATAGCGCTCATGGGCGACAATCAATACATTCGTGATGCCTTCCAAAGTCTAATATTTATTTCAACGTAATTAATTAATTTCTTCGTCCACAAATAATAGATTTGCCTTTAACTTAATCTCGACTTTTGATTTACAAGAACACAACTGGTTCAATAATTATCATTATCATTTTTTATCATTATTTTAGCACACAAAGGCCCATACTTGAATATTACTTCAATAATTGGTTTATTCATTACATTAGTCTTATCATTTTAGCACATGACGGCTCATACTTGAATATTATTTCCATATCTTAATTTTTTTTATATTATCCTGTTTGCCTTTTAAATAACATTATTCTTTTTCATTTACTAGTATTCCACTGAATACGATTTCTTAGATTACACACTTACATTTTTAGTAATTTTTACTTTAATTATTAGATCCCGCAGTTAACATTCTCACACAGTTTTACATCCCTGATTTCCAATGCTGGAGAATACTTTCTCCATGGTTACCATTGTTACACGAGATTCCCGAATCCAAAACACATAATAAATTTTGGCGTTACTTACATGATTTATCCGGCCAAATTGTCCGAATCCCAGCGGAGCGACATTTGGCCCACATTAGATTTCTCACTCCATGATGACACACATATTACCACTAATTAAATTTCCCTCTAGATTACACACTTTTAGATTAATATGAGGGATTACACACATTTTTCACTACCCTAAAAAATTATAACTTTCACTAATATTTATATTTACACAGAATTTAACTTTTGTGGCAACAAACACTGCCTCACACACGTGAATTCTTTCTGATCCAAATCCTAGGGGTGCAAGTTTCGACCGCTGCCTTCTATCTCCTATTTGGATATTAACAGTCTCGTACGAAATTAACCTCCTTGGCTACGAATTCTCCCCTAATTCTGCTGTTGAATTTATCGGCACTTACAGTACTGCACGATAATATTGTTTCTTCCGGTTTGCAATTGTCTATATGGGAAACGGTATGTGGTTACGTTTACCCCTGAAGTCACTATACTGCGCTTGACAATTGTCTTTAATACTATGCGTCTGAACTAAATTCTGACGACTATTGTCTTTTCTTTGTGAAGTACTTCCTTGACACTCCACATGGCTACTGATGTCTATTGTAGACTCCTAACTCTATCGCCACTTTGTCACGCTAATCTCCTCAATTCAGGAAAATTAGGTGTTAGCTATGTTTGACCCTACCGTGGTTATACTGACGCACTGGGAAAAACGTTTTAGAGTATCTACTCTCTGCTGATGTCTCGTATACTTCCGAGATACTATGATGTCACTTCGAATACTAGTGTCTGGGCTTCGACTACCCTCGCCGGCTAACGTATTTTTTTGCTCAAAGTTTATAACTTGGCCTAACACCGTAGACTATTAATTTTTCAAAGTTCTGACGATACTTTCCTTCTGAAAAGAACTTCAACGTTTTTGAAGCGCGGCGACACTGAAGAAAGCCTGGGAAGTACTTCTATTTAGAGTACTTCCGCGTCGTGATACAGGTTCGAGTCCCACTGACTGAACAAGACTGCCGGAGCTGACGAGCAGCACGACCGATACGTGGTCTGATGGATTACTGCATTTACTGTTGAATACTTGTCGAACAGTATAACCTCTCCCCGAGGTTCGCTATAAACTGTCTGTTGCGTGATGCAGCACCTCCGTTCGAGGCCTGTTGTAAACTGCGTGAATTCCCTTGAAACAGCAACACGCCCTCTCGGACGCTGAAGACTGAATGTCTGTCGAAACAGTACGACACCCTCCCCTAGGGTTCGTAAGACTGAATGATTGCCGAAACAGTACCGTGCCCCCCAGGCACCTATGGTAGACTGATTTCCCTTGGGCTCCTGGCCCTTATATTTGATTCTGGTAAAAGTAAATAAATTTCTCTTCTTCTCCACCACCAATTTCCAAAATAATCGTCGTACAATGTTAAAAAAAATATCTCTGAAAAGCTGAGGTTTTATACGTCTCAACAATATCTAAGTTTCCAGGAATCGATCGTACAGATCTTTAATATTAATTCAAATGATCTCTTCAACCATGTGGGCGGTGTGTTCTTTTTGTCTCCCACCATAAGATCCTGGTTCGGGAACTCACCGAATACGTAATGCTGAATTTGCATTTCTATCTTGTACAATTTCTATGGAATTTATCCACTCTAAAAAATCTCTTTCCCTGGATAATTAACACTGATGGAGTCCTTTCATTATTTTAATGCCCGCAAATGGCTTAATTCCAATTATTTCTCTAATTTCCTGGCTCATCCCTTGAAGCGGCGATGCCATTTTACTGTCGACTCAGGGCTATTTCCGAAACTACATCTCTCTCATTCAATGGAATATTTTCAGATCTAAATTTATCGAATGCGTAACCGGCTTTTTGGTGACTGTTTAGTGACATCACCAGGCAGCTGTGGCCTGGCAATCTGTGGTTGCACAGCTTATCCATGCTTCACGCAATACGATGCAGTATTACCTTCTCAACTGACTTCAAAAGTCCATTCTAAAGTCTGCACTAATTCTTTCTTTTCCGAAATACAAGGATATGGGTTCGATACTGTACCTCTCCCATGGGTTCAATATATTGTTTTCAAAGCCTGATGTTTTAGACCTCATCCTATTCTAGCCGATTTTGAAAATGCGTATATTAATTTAATACATTTTTCACTAACTTTATTGATGTGGTCATTGAACTTAAAGCGAGAGTCTATAGTTATTCCTAGATATTCCATCGTATCTACTTGTACAAGACGTTTCCAATTCATAAAGATATCAATTGTCTCCTTTGCTTTTCTTCTTCTTGATATTAGAATAACTCTTGACTTACTTTCAATAAAACGGGTTTTGTTTTCTGTTGACCACTTAGTAACTTTCCGTAATTCCATATTCACAATATTTTCTGCTTCAATTTCAGTTTCAGCCCTGACTGCAATTATAAGGTCATCAGCAAATGCTATAGCTTTGGTGTTTTTACCGTATTCCAAACTGAGCAGTGCCCCGGTCCGCAACATGAACCTTGAGGACATCCTTTATTAACTACTGTTTCTACTTGGATACTATCGGAATTCATGAATGTCGTTCTATCCTTGAAGTAGCTCCTAGTCAAGTAATACAAATTTATCGGGCATTTAAAGTCTTTTAGGGCCTTTAGGACACATGGCCACCACGCAGAGTCAAAAGCTCCTTTGACATCAAGACTAACTATAACGGTAATTTGACCATTTTTGAACGCCTCAGTTATAAATTCTTTAAGTGCCATCGCTGCATCAGTAGTAGACCTTTGAACTGTGAAGCCATATTGATTTTCGTTCAGTAGTTTATTGGTATTCTATTTATTAGAAGTTGTTCTAATACTTTGCCCGCCACATTTATCAGGCTTATTGGTCGGAATTTAGAGGGATCCTGAATCTTATCTTTCCCTGGTTTTGTGATTGGTATAAGTCTCGCTTTTTTTCCATCGCTTCGGGAAACAAGCATTCTTCAAGCAACCATTGATGTCATAGTTCTGGGGATACTTTCATACGTCCACCATAGTATTTTACTAGTGATTCCATCTTCACCTGGTGTCTTTTGATGACCTAGATCTTTGATTGCAGATTTAATTTCTTCTTCTGTAAATTCCCAGTCGTCCAGAGTGTCTATTGGTTCCTCTACTTCCTTCCTTATTTGCTTTTGCTGAGCAGTGTCTTCCATTTCATCATATTTCTGAATGAGATGGTTTAATATACACTGCATTGTTTCCTTTAAGTCTCTTGTGTAGTGACCTTCATTGTTAATAAGAGTTGATACAATTTGAGTATTCTTAATTTTTCCTGGCGCTGATTTATAGACTATGACCCAGGGATTTGAAGAAATTTTACTACAGTATTCTTTCCAAGACAGTATCTTCGCATTTATGATTTTAGCTTGGTATTTATTTTTTTCAGCAAAGTACTCAGTTTGTCGCTGATCTCGGAGGTCATTATTATTATTTAACGTTCTCTGGAATTTTCTTCTGAATGCATTTACTTTCTTCCGCATTATCGAAGTTCTTCATTCCACCAAGGCACTATTCTGTGTTTTAGGCTGATAGTTTTGCCAGAAGGTCTACTAACTTTGAAAGCCTGCATGCAAACTTTCGTTTGGGCAGAGCTAACTTTATTTACTATGTCCTCCATATCTGCAGAATTATTTATGTACACTGATAGTTTGTTGTCAATATCTTCAGCATGTTCTTCCTGTATTATTCCCCAGAACTGTCGTGCTATTTCTTTCTTTAACATTTCTTGATACAATTCACGATCTTCTTCTCTCGTTATGCATTTGATACCGGTGAATCTGGTTTCTGTTGTATCATAACAGAAGTTTTGTGCTACTGAGAATTGCAAAATTATGTGATCTGAACAACTCTCTTCTTCGCTTATCCTCCAGTTATATATTTCCTTGAGGAGTTTATTATTGCTGATGGTCAAGTCCACGTTACTTTTTCCTCTACTACTTTGGAAAGTGGTTAATTCACTGTATTCGTTATGTACAATCAGCTGATTTATTATGAGCAATTCCTCTAAATTCTTTCCCCTTTCATTGGTTAATATATCATGCCATGTTGTAGATCAGGAATTACTGTCCATAGTAATGAGTAGCCCTTGTCCACATGTATATTTCAAAATGTTGTTGATTTTGTTAAAGTCACTTTCTATTATTTCTTGACTATCAAGATAAATAGTAACAGAATAGAATTTTAAACTCCAGTATGTTAATTCCACAACTACTGTGTCTTTGTCAGTCAATTTATTTATAAGTAGAGCGTCTATCTGAGGGTTTGTCACCAACGTGACTGTACGACATCGACCTTCACTTCAAGCAAACTTCCTATATCTATTTGTAATACCAGTGGGCCTATTGTCGATAATTCGTGGCTCTTGTATAAATATCACATCTATTCCTTCTTGTAGTATCAGATTCATCAAGCTATCAGTTGCAGATATCGAGTGTTGTAAATTAATCTGTAGGCAGTTGATCTTGTCATAATTGTTTGAGTTTTTAATACCTGTTAATTTCTTGGTATTTGGTTGCTGAATACATATTAATAGTCTGTATTCTGAACTTGCTTCATAATTGCAGCTTGCAAGCTTGGGCAATTCCTGTCAAGAGATGTGTGATTTATGCACGTTGTGTGATTAGGGTTATATTTTTTGTAGGTTAAGCAATTAATGCATTTGTATTCTTCATTTGAAGCTTTACATTCCTTTAAACTATGTGGGCCTGTACATATGGGGCAAGCTACTTCTCCTTTACAGTCTGTATGTCTATGATTGAATTTACTACACTTAATGCAACGATTAACTTGAAAAAATCTTCAACATTGCAAATCAACCAACCTAATCTCATCTTTATTGTTTGGATCAACCGACGTGTTTGGGAGTTAACTTCTATCACTAGATTCCTTTTATTACGCTTAGTGTTAAATACGAATTTAGGCGTGATCTTAACCTCTAATGATTGTAATTCAGGGTTTTGATTTATTATTACATTAGATGCATTCTCCGTTGTAGTTTCTTCAGGAATATCGTATTTAACTAATCGCGGCTGCCGTAGTTCCTGTACCGTAGCTTCCAGTTCTCTCCCACATTTAAGTTATCTTCTACAGATTTGCTTACTTTTTCTATATCTTACTTACTACATGTTTCTATTAATATTCTTCCATCTTGAAGAGTCTTGAATGCGTTGATGCCGACTTTCATCTCTACTGGATTAAGGTTTGTTTTCAGAATATTCTTTGTTTCTGCAGAATGATTTCCTTTAGTCTTTAATGTAAGCTTGAACTTACTCTCTTTCCGTTTAGTGGCAACAACGTCTGCAAATGATTTCTTATTTATGTCACCAGATGGACACTTACCCTCCCTGCTTGCATCGTCCTTGCTGTTAAAATACAGTTTACGTCCGAGGCCTGTAGACTGCGCCACGTGCCCCGCCATGCATGTGTCTAGTCTGTCAATCTTCTCTTTGACATTAATAACCTCTATGTGCAGTTCACTATTTTCACGTGTCAAATCGTCTACTCTCTTATTTAGATCATAATAGTGCATTATGCAACGAGCCTATAATGGCTATAATTAAGACACGAGTATTTTTGTAAAACGAGCGTAAGCGAGTTTTATAATTTCCATACGAGTGTCTTAATTACCATTATAGGCGAGTTGCATACGACTGTTTATGTTCGACGATAATTATAACTTTATTATATGTTTTAACATAAATATTCATAAATATCTGGTGAGAGTCAGCCACTTGAATTTTGTGATTGGAGAGCGAGCGCTAAGTATGATATCTCTGTCTTTCAAGATCTCTGAACGACCGACGCATGCGCTCTGTGTGCTTGCAATGCCATATGCAGGCTATATGTTGACATCTGCCGCCCCTCACTAATATTGTCACCGGAGTCGTTTCAAGACAATGCGCTGTGTAGAAATTAGCGTTGGTGATATTAAGGTACAGTGCTATTTCTTGTCTTATATTCGCCAGTTTATATACGCGAACATATGGACGGTGCGTATTCCATGTCGGTAATTTATTATAGTTCGATGTTGTGTTTATGTCCGACATGTTGGATTTTGAGCGCATGCGCGAAGGTATCGTTACCTAATTGGTCAATGAACGAGCTCTGATTGGCTGAAGAAACTGTATCATAATTAAAAACAGTGTTATAATGACCATCATTATGATACAGTTTTCTGACACATAATAGTGAGGGTCGAACATAAAAGAGTTTTCTGATAGTACTTACTGATTCTAATATTGTCGTCTTCGATTGCTTCTTCAGATTTTTATTGTTATCCACGACAACGAATACTTTCTAGAGCACTATCAACATCACGACTTTCCTCTTCCACCATTATTATTATTATTATTATTATTATCGTACGATATTAGTCGTTCAAGGGACCAGCAAGCGGTACTTCGAGAGATATGTCACTTGCGATATGTTGTGCAATCGCGGCTGTGAACCTTCTTTATCGACTCCCTTTACATTTCACGTATCTGCTTGTGCGTGTGGCGTATCGTGTACCGGTTACTTATTCAAGTCACTTGCTATGCTTGAAGACTCCACACGTGACATCATTGCAAACACTTTCTGTAATACACAAAACCCAGGGGGCACATACAGCTTAAGGAGCCACAACAATAACGATTTTAATATTATAACTGTTGTTGTTGTTGTTGTTTGAGTCTTCAGTCTTTTGACTGGTTTGATGCAGCTCTCCATGCCTCCCTGTCCTGAGCTAATCGTTTCATCTCTACATAGCTCCGACACCCTACATCCGAGGCAATCTGTTTAACATATTCTAACCTTGGTCCACCCCTACAGTTTTTGTCCTCGACCCTTCCTTCCATAACTAAGCTTGCTATTCCTGGGTGTCTTAGTATGTGTCCTACCAACCTATCTCTTCTCTTCATTAACAGTCGCCAGAAACATCTCTCCTCTCCCACTCGTCTTAATACCTCTTTGTTTGTAACCCTATCTACCCATCTGATCTTCATCATTCTCCTGTAACACCACATTTCAAATGCTTCAATTCTCCTCTTTTCTGCTGCACCAATAGTCCAAGTTTCACTTCCATAGAGCGCCACGCTCCAGACAAAGGCTTTCAAAAATGACTTCCTAATACCTAAATCTATATTCGATGTCAGCAGATTCCTTTTTTGTAGAAATGCTTTCTTTGCCTGAGCCAACCTACTTTTTATATCCTCTTTGCTTCGTCCATCACTGGTTATTCTGCTTCCTAACTGCTTATAACTGTGACGTCATAAATCTTGTACAACAATGATATACATTTCCAAAGAAACACACACGCCTTGCTATTAGAAGCAAAGTTAAACATTTTCAAAATTCAAATGGTAATTATTTTTTTCAATTTTTTTCAGAATTGGT
Organism: Meconema thalassinum; assembly: GCA_946902985.2. NCBI lineage: Eukaryota > Metazoa > Arthropoda > Insecta > Orthoptera > Tettigoniidae > Meconema > Meconema thalassinum. The sequence continues at coordinate 331,988,649 of OX336388.2, forward strand.
TCTTGTTTTGTGCTGACCTTCACCGTTTCCCTGATATCTCCCGTGTTTATAGGCATTTTTGGAGTTTTCTTTTTTTAATGTGGGTGTTAAACCTTCTGCTACTAAATGAATCTCACTCAAAACCGTTGTGACCTTAATTAGTCTTTCTATGAATCGTTAACATTTTTTTTTAGTTTGCTCAGAACAAAAATGGAAAAAATGACGCTTAATTAATTAATTAATCATGTGAAAATATGCGAGATTCACACTAATACAGTCATCACAATTAACACCGGTTATCAGACAGATTCTACACACACTCAAAGTACACGGGGCTACATGACCGCGTTGTCGCAGCCCCTAAACTGAGGAACCAACCAACCAATGTCTTCCGTCCCACTGTTACACGCGGTTGAAAGCTCTTTGTTGTGATCTTCCTATGCATCACCACTTGACACTGTTGGCGTTTCTCCCTCATTGTTTATGTTCGAATCATTAACTTTCAGCTTTTTCAATGCCTGGGTGGATGTTAAATAGTTCGTTATTTTCTTCATCTTTGAAAACTAACCACACGCACAAAATAACAACCTACCCCACCTCCAAACACGTGCGTGCTTATAAGAACAGAGTGTGGAGTTGCCGAACAAAAGAAACTGATTCCACAGATCGATTTAAATCGAGGATAGCTCGAAATCTCCTTCAGCTGTTGTGAACAGAGCCTTGACACCAGCTGATAGATGAACTTTCAAGTCGGAAGTTATATTTGCCGGACTAGATACAAATGAACCAATATATTTTCTTAAACAGTTTTCAAAGGTGTACGCTTACCTCCCGCGACCCCCCTGAAAGAAAGCACTGGTTAGGGCCTTCAGATGTGGTTTCCCCTTTGTTCCCCTTTTATTTGAATTAAAGTGAAATGTTATATAAATGATTGATGTATTGACTGTGATGGATATAAATAGCAAATTTTACGTTGATCCACCCAGCCGTTCTCAAGATATAAGCGTACATTATGATACACAGACAGACAAAAATTCTATTCTTGTGCGCATCCGTTATGAAACAGTCTCAATTGCGTAAATAAACCAAAATTCCGTGGAAATTGAAATAAAACAGACAAACTTTCATCTTTTTAGTGATATACACCAAAGTACACGGGGAAGAATGATCACGCAGTTCTAGCCCCTCCAATGAAACAACAATAGCGGCTTCGGTGGCGTAGTTGGTAGCATACTGAACTGGTGTGCCCAAGATTGCGGGTTCAAACCCGGCCGAAGTCGTCGGATTTTTAAAAGCGTTAAAATCCTTCAGTTGCCTTCCTTTAGATGGGAAGTAAAGCCGGCGATCCCATGTCATAGATTTATGGCATGTAAAAGATCATTCCACTAACTAAACATGTGTGAAGCTACATTTCTAGGTTAGATTTCGTTGAAACGCTCTATCACAGTTCCAACGTTCACCACTAGGTGTCAGTGACATCTGGTGGCGAAAGTGGGAACTACTTGAAATTGAACGTAACATGTAGCTCACCCCATGGGTGTCCGCTTGAAGCAGCTACAGCCTCTGGCGAGTCGAACATGTCCTCGGACATTCCCGGCACTAAAGGCCATTCGCTAAATAAATAATGAAAATGAAAATCCACTGCCCGCTTCCAGTCGACCGACTGGAATGAATGGAGTCCCCATCTAGCGGTGAGGAGATGGACTGTGCCGGCTGCCGAAGCTTGTCGCACTCCCCTGGGACAGTGATGAAATGAATGACAGAAGAAATGAAATGATAGTGGAGAGTGTTGCTGGAATTAGATTTGTGACAAGGAAAACCGGAGTACCCGGAGAAAAACCTGTCTGCCTCCGCTTTGTCCAGCACAAATCTCACATGGAGTCCCCGGGATTTGAACCGCTAAATAAATGATAACCATTTTAATTCTTGATGGAGCCATGATTCGAACCCTAGACCACGACGGTGGCAAAGGGAATCTTGTTATCACTTTCTGCCCGGGATGATATTGAGAAGATAGTCATGTCTGTTCCTCAGTTAGTCAAGGCTTCCCTCTCCCCTACCAGCTGGCCATCCCGAAATATACCTGTCGTGGGACTCGTTCTTATGATTCATAAATAAAGTGGCCTAGTATTTGACCTTGGCTCGCCAGTATTACGCCACTGACGAGGAGATGAACGGGAAAGAACAGGGAAGGTGGCAAAGTGGGCCACGGTCGAAAGAGAAACTTAGGTTATGTTTCCCTCCCCAGGGCGCTAGTGTCTTCCGTGTTGCTGCCGTGAGATTATCTAATATCTGGTGGGCTTCTACTATCGCAACGAGAATTTATCCACACCATGGGCGCACGCAGAGGGGGGCAAGGAGTGGCCATGACCCCCCCCCCCCCTGATCCCGAGAATATTTCGATTCTTCATTGTCACATCAATTTATTTCATAAATTGAAGTTACTGATGGTTAACTGATTTTGATGTAGGGATTATTCCACAGTATTATTTAACTCAGTAATTTGGGAATATTTGAAAATATCTCCAGTGATTTAGAAAATTGGCGAACTGGATTAACATTACCATTTTAATGCACTGCTTGAATTTTATTTTTGTCGATACATCTTCTTTTTACCTGTTTAAAAATGATCATTATGACGATGATTCACAAAGAGAAGCGATGGACAAAAGCTCAGAACTAAAAAGAACTATTCCTGCCAATCATGCCAAAAAGATAATGTACCCAACGGTTTCAGAGGAGCAAAATAATGAATATCCGGAAGCAAGTAAGAAATGACACGAAAATTGCATGGGGGGGGGGGGGGTACGTCTCATCATCACCTAGTGACAGGTAGGGGTTGAAATGAAACAAGTAGTTCCGTGAAGAACTATGCAGCTTATTTTCATATATCCTACTAATATCAATTGCCTCTACCAACATACAAACTGTCAGTTTGATTGCTGTAATAGATTCGTAGATATATTGAGAACCATCTAAATATTCTGGATGGTCACCATGTTGGATTTTTATATTATAGGCCTTAGATTTATGTACTATTACATGAAGATTATTGTGTAGGTGTTTTATTCAAACTTCAATCGCATGATTAGGACAAAAGAAACAAAAGCGGGATTTTAAAATTTCGCTCAGCCGCCATCTTGTGGTTAAGAAAATAAATGAAAATAAATTAAAATGAATTAGATGCCAGTCAATTAAAATTTGTATAAGCATATTCCGTATCACTGCGCTCGGATGGTTAAAATGCAAGAAACGTCCATTTGAATATTTAAATTTCGCGTCGCCGCCATGTTGGTTGTGTGCTCGCCAGGTTATTGAACGTCCCATAGGAACGTATGCTTATAGCCTCTATACAATACAAAATTTCAGTATGAATGCTGTACGGTAGTAGATTTATAGATATTGAGAACCGTCTAAATATTTCGGATGACCGCCATGTTGGATTATAATATAAGTAGGCCATAGAGTTATGTATTATTAGATGATGATTATTGTGTACGTTCATTACGCAAATGTTTATTTCGATCGCATGATTAGAACACAAGAAATAAAAACTTAATTTTCGAAATTCGCACAGACACCATCTTGAGGTTATGTAAACAAATGAACTAAATTAGATACCAGTGCATTACCATGTGTGTAAACATTTGCTGTACGAAGTTTCATTGCGTTTGGAACATTATATCGCGAGAAAAGTCTATTTAAAACTTTCAACTTCGCTTGGCCGCCATGTTCGTTTTGTAGTTAACCTTTTTTTTTTTTTTGATAGTCTCATAGATGAACTTCCAGTAGTACCCTTTATCTCCGAACAAAATTTCATGGTGATACCGATAATAGTTTTAGAGATATAGAATGCCGGTGAAATATTTCGCACAGCCGCCATCTTGAGGTTATGTAAACAATTGAACGAAGTTAGATGCATTACAATGTGTATAAACATATACTGTAACATGTTTCATTGCGTTTGGTTGGTTAAATCGCGAGAAACGTCTATTTAAAAGTCGCAAATTCGCTTGGTCGCCATATTGGTTTTGTAGATACCAGGTTTTCAATATTCACATAGATGAACTTCTAGTGGTTCCCTTTATCACCGTACAAAATTTCAGGGTGATTTCGGTAACAGTTTCAGAGATATTGAATGCTGGTGAAATATTCCGCACAGCCGCCATGTTGAATTAGTGAGAGATAACAAAATTTGAAGTGCACGATGGGGGTCGCTCGGGATAGTGCTAAGAACTTACCGAGTTTCATTGAAATCGCTCCAGCCGTTTAGAAGTTATTGGGGGAGACACACAAAAATCTTCTCTCTCTCTCATACACACACACACACACACACACACACAGACAGACAGACAGACACACGGACAAAAGGTGATCTCATAAATGAAAATAGGCTAAAAATATTACTTGCACCCCCCTGGAAAAAATCCTGCGGGTGCCCATGATCCACACACACACCAGTAGCGAGTACAATGCACTTACGTACGTCCTATATGCGTGGCTAGGTACAGGGCTGATCCACTGTTTGATTGGCTGGACGCTGCCGACATCTTATTGGTTGTTGGAAAGTAAGTACAGTGTATTCCTTGGATTTTAAGCTGTTTGCTTGCTTTAAATTCCTTGATAGTTCCAAATTACACGTTCTAGATGTTACGATGGAACAAAATCGAATATACTGATATTTATGTTCGACCCTGGCGAAATATAAATATTTATGTCAGAAAAGTGTACTATAATGAGGCTCATTATAGTACAAGTTTTCATTATGAATCAGTTTCTCCCACCAATCAGAGCTCAAGAAACAGTTGTGTGACCAATTAGGTAAGGATAGCATCGTACCTGCGCTCACTTCCACAGCCTATTATTTTAAATTTCACTGCGTGGCTACATAGTGTCTAAGTGGGGTAATCGAGGAGGCCATGGTCGAATACAAGGTATTCTCTGCATCCCATTCTCTCTGTTCAGTACATAAAACTGGCGAGATCTCGATAGATATTTATGAATATTTATGTTCGAATATAAAATAGTTATATTATCGTCGAAACATAAACAGTCGTATGTAACTCGCCTATAATTGTAACTAAGACACTCGTGTCATTATAGGCTTGTTGCATAATGTACTACTGTATTATAACATGCCTTTTCTAACTATCTTTCTGCGCGTGGCCAAAGTTTAAAACATTGCGTGGGGGCCTAAATTTTCTCTATACAGTCAATGCATTGTCGCTTCAAAGTATGATCTTGATCTTTCAGTTTGTGTGTTTTCAGTGCGGTGTAAGATAAGTTACTTGTCTCACGTGCACAATATTGCAGGCTAATACAAGTCATTTCACCGAGTGTAAATGCATCACACTTTAATTGAAATATCGAAGTTTAAACTTTATTTTAATTCGGAAAAATATGGGCTGCACTCACAACAAACCCTACCTCAAAGAGTCTATATTGCATGAGGCATTTTTGTAACAGCCAATGAGATATGGGCAGCGTTCATCCAATCACGGAGTGGATTAGCTCTGTACCTAGCCACTCGTAAATTAATAGGCCTAGTTGCTGAAGCGTACACTCGGGCGCTAGTATCTCCTGTGTTCTGCAGCGGATTATCTAATCCAAATGCACAGTGGGTCAAAATCGAAATCTATGAGGCCAAAATTATTTATTTTCATAATTAAAAAATCAAAATTAATAACTTCTACATCATTCTCATATAATTGCCGCTCACTATTAAGGGATATAAACGCATCTTAGTGTAAATCTGTCACCACTGTTCGAGCAGTTTGAATTGGAGGCTGAATGTAAGTGGCTGTGGTTTGGTTGTCTTCGTGGGTAGTGTGATGCTTTAAGATGGAACATGCAGCTGAAGGTATGATCTTTGTAACGTGTTTCAGTTATTAAAGGGCGTAATTGTTACGTAATTTTAGCTATATTTGCATTATATAATATTTAACTATTATTTTTAAAATTATATTTTAATTTAGATTTTTAGTATGTCGCGTCACTCTGCGTCACTTTCTCCTTAATGTTAAAATGTAGATAAAGTCTTGTAGTTTACGCCTGTTATAAGATTTTTTGCATCTTTTTGCAACTTACTTAGTTATTTTACGTTTTAGAAGAAATCGCGCATCCAGTTCTCACACGTTTACAACTGTTTGAGGCACTGGGTTCGACGTTTATGACAAAAGTGGAACTTGGTGACTTTGTTAAAAGTAAATTAGGGGTAGAAAATTGTTCTGAAGAGATAACTGAATGCTCTATCCACAACTCCTAGTGATAGAGAATTTCTTGCATGTGTAGACGTAGCTTACAAAGGTCATAACTGATGTTTATTATGAAGTAAACCAATTATATACGTTGCTTTCACTCTAAATTCATGATTAAAACGTAAAAATAATTTTGTCCCCCTAGATTTCGATTTTGACCCACTGTGCAATGTCTGATAGGTATAATCAAGGAAAAACTATCTACACACGTCAATACCGAGTACAATGCACTTACGAATGTCCTGTAAGAGTAACAAACCTGTACGAAATACGGCAGGGGCGTATATCAAATTTTATTTTGGGGGGTGCCCAACCGGGGGTTAGGGGGCATGGAATAGTCCCCAAAGAAAAGGGAGCGCGGGGCTTCTCCCCGGGAAACTTCTGTATAATTTGGTGCAAAATGATGAGTTTTAAGGCTATCTGATATCACTTTTCAACCAATTTTTTGTGATGTTTTATGTTTGGTTAATGTTAAACACAACTAAGACCATTTTATGATACTTGTTATTAATACAAACATCTCGCTCACTTGATAGTGTTTACATGGAAAGAATTGTCATTACTGTTTTGATTTACAACTCACACTATAATATAAAGTCAAGGTTTCTTGAAGCATTACCAAATCGGTTTATAACTCCATCGTCAGTGTTTACTTGTCTCTGTGAATTGATGACAATACTAGACCATTGAGTCTGTTTTCAGAAGTAGAATTTCTTAAGTATGGTTGGTTGGTTCCTTAGTTTAGGGCTGCGACAACGCGGTCATGTAGCCCCGTGTACTTTGGGTGTGTGTAGAATCTGTCTGATAACCGGTGTTAATTGTGATGGCTGTATTAGTGTGTGTTATCTGTAATTCAGGTAAGGACTGCAGACGATCAATTTCAAGTAGTTCCTACTTTTGCTACCAAATGCTACGGTCAACGATACCTAGTTAACTTGGCTACTAGATGCCACCGCAAACCAGCACCTGCCGACGAACTTGGGAACTTAATAGAGCGTTAATCAAATCTAACCTACACATTTTAGCTTTACACATTTGAAGTTTTGTCGCCTCCGTAGCGTAGCGGTCAGCATGGTTAGCTGCCGCCCCGGAAGTCCTGGTTTCGATTCTCTGCCATGAAATTTGAAAAGTGGTATGAGGACTGGAACGGGGTCTACTCAGCCTCGGGTGGTCCAACTGAGTAGAGGGGGTTCGATTCCCACCTCAGCCATCCTCGAAGTGGCTTCGGGCAAATGCCGGGATGATACCTACTGTAAGGCCACGGCCGCCTCCTTCCCTCATCCTAGCCTATCCGTCCCAATCTTCCCTTCCCTTCCCATCCCTCATGAGGCCCCTGATCACTTTGCAGGTGCGGCCGCCTGGGCGAAGTGCTGATCACACCTGCCCAGTTTTATCCACCCCGACCGGATGTTCCAAGCTCCGGGACACTGCCCGTAGCGGCGGTAGTGGTCAGTTCCCTCGCTAAGGGTTCTTTTCCATGCCATAAATCAATGACATGGGACCGCCGGCTTTACTTCCCCTCCGAAGGAAGGCATACTGAGGGATTTTTAACGCTCTTAAAAATCCGACGACTTTGGCAGGATTTGAACTCGTGATATTGGGCATAGAAGCTCAGTATGGTACTAACTACGGCACCGAAGCCTCTCACACGTACACGAGTATACACTCAAATGTTGATGTCGAATGTCGTCAAGAACTGGGCGAGGGCACGACATAAGCGTCTGTTCGAGTTCTGAAGGAGGCTATGGACTGTTTGTTGGTGGGGAAAGGGGAGACATACTGTAAGTCTTGGGATATTTCTTATCATTTCAGAAGATCTTGTCGACTTCATCGTTATGCTTAGGTCTACCGTTATGCGTTACGGCGTGTATGACGTCATCATGTTGTTCAGTGCATATGCACCGAGTCTGAGTTTACTCCTGGGGTCTGGCGTTATGAGATACGGAGACGGCGAGTGCGTGACGTCATGCAGCAGAGTGCACCTCCCACTCTCCGTTCCCCGTGCGGGAAGCCTAAATTAATGGGTAATGGAGTCTGTTGAGTCTGAGTTTACTCCTGGGGTCTGGCGTTATGCGATACGGAGACGGCGAGTGCGTGACGTCATGCAGAAGAGTGCACCTCCCGTTCTCCGTTCCCCGTGCGGGAAGCCTAAATTAATGGGTAATGGAGTCTGTTGAGTCTGAGTTTACTCCTGGAGTCTGGCGTTATGCGATACGGAGACGGCGAGTGCGTGACGTCATGCAGCAGAGTGTACCTCCCTCTCTCCGTTCTCCGCGCGGGAAGTCTAAGTTAATGGGCAATGGAGTCTGTTGAAAGAGCCCTCCTGAGCCTTTCTAACATGTGTAGCATTTGTAGCATGCGTCATTTGAAATGATATAAAGTCTAGTCTCTCAGACTGACTGTATCTTTTTTCTTAGTCGTTTTACCCTCCAGGGTTGGCTTTTCCCTCGGACTCAGCGAGGGATCCCACCTTTACCGCCTCCAGGGCAGTGTCGTGAAGCTTGCAACTTCGGGTCGGGGGATACAACTGGGGAGGTGCGACGAGCACCTCGCCCAGGCGGCCTCACCTACAAAGCGAACAGGGGCCTTATGAGGGATGGGAAGATTGGGAGGGATAGGCAAGGAAGAGGGGAAGAAGGCGGCCGTGGTCTTACCTTAGGTACACCATCCCGGCATTTGACTGAAGAAGAAGTGGGAAACCATTTCGAGGATGGCTGAGGTGGGAATCGAACACCCTCTTCTTATTTGGACCATCCGAGGCTGAGTAAACCCCGTTCCAGTCCTCATACCACTTTTCAAATTTCGTGGCAGAGCGAGGAATCGAACCTCGGACCTTCGGGGTGGCAGCTAATCATGCTGACCGCTACACCACGGAGGCGACTGGGATTTTTGTTCAGGGTGTATATTGTAGGTTGATATTTATTGCAGGCGAACAGACTTTGGTTAAGGTCGGTGATGTCCTCTGGTCTGCATCACAAAGCGGGTTATTGAGGGCGGCTTCGGTGGCGTAGTCGGTAGCATGCTGAGCTTCTATGCCCAAGGCAGCGGGTTCAAACCCGGCCGAAGCCGTCGGATTTTTTTAAGAGTGTTAAAAATCTCTCAGTATGCTTTCCTTCTGAGGGGATGTAAAGACGGCGGTCCCATGTCATAGATTTATGGCATGTTAAAGAACCTTCCACTAATTACACCTGTGTCAAGCTAAATTGTATAGGTTAAGAATGTAAACAACGCTCTTAGGTTTCTACGTTCGTTGCCAAGAGCCGACTGCGGTGGCGACTAGTAGCTAACTTCTGAACTAGGCCTAGTAGTCGTTGACGGTGGCGTTTGGCGGCAATTGTAGGAACTATTTGAAAAATTCGAAGTTGCAGTCCTTACTTGAATTAGAAAACAGATACACACACTAATACAGCCATCACAATTAACACCGGTTATCAGACAGATTCTACACACGCCCAAAGTACACGGGGCTACATGACCGCGTTGTCGCAGCCCCTAAACTGAGGAACCAACCAACCAACCAACGGGTTGTTGAGAATATCAATTCGGGCAAGATGGCTCGGAAAACATCCATGGTCTCATCGGATGCGGATTATAGTGGCGAGGTGAATTCCAGGGGACCTCCAACCTTGGGAATTTCAGCGAACATATTCACTTCGGTTTAATAATTGTCTAATCATATCTTACTTTCTGAATTTCCTAATCAACTCTCAACACCTGCTTCCTCTTTTGATGAATAAAAATAAATTAAAAAACGATAACTCGCGTCTCTTTCCTTCTTCACGAACACCTTTATTTCCTCATGCTGCAAATTGCACTGATACCACTAATGATAACAGAAGACCGTCTGCTCACCAACACATATGGTCACTGATACAATGTGTGTGTATTGGTTGTGAAACCACTGATAACGATACAATCCATCAGACTTAACGGTGCCGCATTCGTAATCCTTCTACATACATTCCAAAATATTGTGTAAGCACGGAGTATTTCTACCCCATTTTGCTCTAGTTAACGGCCACCATGGCAGGGAGCACTAACGCGTAAGTGGGCTCATACACCTTTAAAGAAAACACATGAATACGGAGGATGAAACTCATTCATGAAATTATATTAAACAAGTAGTTCCGTGAAGAACTAAACAGCCTATTTTCATACATCCTACTAATATTGATTGCCTCTATCAACATACAAATTGTCAGTTTGATTGCTGTAGTAGGTTAATAGATATTGAGAACCGTCTAAATATTTCGGATGGTCGCCATGTTAGATTTTAATACATGTAGGCCATAGAGGTATGTATTATTAGATGATGATTATTGTGTACGTTCATTATGCAAATGTTGATTTCGATCGCATGATTAGAACACAAGATATAAAAACTTAATTTTCGAACTTCGTTCAGCTTCCATCTTGAGGTTACGTAAACAATTGAACTAAATTAGATACCAGTGCATTACAATGTGTATAAACATTCGCTGTACGAAGTTTCATTTCGTTTGGATCATTAAATCTCGAGAAAAGTCTATTTGAATCTTTCAACTACACTTGGCCGCCATGTCGTTTTGTAGTTAACCGGTTTTTGAAAGTCTCATAAATGAACTTCCAGTAGTGTCCTTTATCTCCGTACAAAACTTCATGGTGATACCGGTAAGAGTTTCAGAGATATAGACTATAATGCCGGTGAAATATTTCGCACAGCCGCCATCTTGAGGTTATGTAAACAATTGAACGAAGTTAGATGTCGGTACATTACAATGTGTATAAACATATACAGTACCAAGTTTCATTGCGTTTGGTTGGTTAAATCGCGAGAAACATCTATTTGAAAGTCGCAACATCGCTTGGCCGCCATGCTGGTTTCGTATTTACCAGGTTTTCATAAGTCGCATAGGTGAACTTCTAGTAGTTTCCTTTATCCCCTCACAAAATTTTAGGGTGATATAGGTAATAGTTTCGGAGATATTGAATGCAGGTGAATATTTTGCACAGCCGCCATGTTGGATTGGTGACACGTAGCAAAATTTGAAGGGCACGGTCCCGGTTGCCCGGAATAGTGCTATGAACCTACCGAGTTTCATTGAAATCGCTCCAGCCGTTTAGAAGTTATTAGGGGGGACACACAAAACTCCTCACACACACGCACACACAGACAGACACACGGACAAAAGGTGATCTCATAAGCCAATATTTTCATAAATGGAAATCGGCTAAACATAGTTAAGATACAGCCTACTTAGAAAATTTAAAAAGAACTATTTTTGAAAGACAAATTAAATATTAAAATTAACATACTATTGACAATATAACATTATTGGTGGTTCATCCTCGGTATTCGTGTGTTTTATTTATATAAAATAAAAAATCATTCCATTCATACTGTATTTCTTGTTAAATCGTGTTTTTTGTGATTCAAGGCGTTTAAAAATCACAAATATTGTCCTATCTATAAATCACGCAACACCTTATATAACTTACTGTTCGTCTTCATATATTAAATGAAGCCCTATGTATTAACTGTAAGTTTGTAACCTCTCATGATTCTATGTTACATATTAGTGAAGCTATAATTTTTAGCTTACTTTCGATTTTTGCAAAAAAATGAAAGTAGACTTATGAGATCAACACAGGGTGAAAAAAGTGTGTCTGTCTGTGTGTGTGTGTGTGTGTGAGTCTGTGTGTGTGTGTGAGTGTGTGTACTCTGAATGTCTGCCCCCCCCCCCCCTATCAATTCGAACAAGGTGAACGCGAATTGAACGAAATTTGGTACAAAGGTAGCACTAGCAAAGGACACCTCAGTGTCATGTTTTATATCGCCGCCATCTCGACGGAAACGTAATGGCGGCCACACAAATGTTCAAAGCTTAAATCAAATTAAGACTAACCTAATCATCCGATCTCTACCAAATTTTGCAACAACGTACCTTTATGGAGGGTACCAAACTAATAGGTCATCAGCCTAATAGTTTGCGGATGGCAGCCATCTTTGTGTGAAAATCGATCCCCCCTATTAATTCGAACACGGTGAAACCGAATGGAACGAAATTTAGTACAGAGGTAGTACTAGCAAAGGGCACCTCAGTGCCATGTTTTATATCGCCGCCATCGCGACGGAAACGTAATGGCGGCCACACAAATGTTCAAAGATTAAATCAAATTACGACTAACCTAATCATCCGATCTCTACCAAATTTTGCAACAACATACCTCTAAGGAGGGAGCATCCTTTGACTAATCTAATAGGTCATTAGCCTAATAGTTTGCGGATGGCGGCCATCTTTGTGCCAAAATCGATTCCCCCTATTAATTCGAACACGGTGAAACCGAATGGAACGAAATTTGGTACAGAGGTAGCACTAGCAAAGGTCACCTCAGTGTCATGTTTTATATCGCCGCCATCTTGACGGAAACATAATGGTGGCCACACAAATGTTCAAAGCTTAAATCAAATTACGATTAACCTAATCATCCGATCTCTACCAAATTTTGCAACAACATACCTTTATGGAGGGAGCATTCTTTGACCAAACTAATAGGTCATTAGCCTAATATTTTGCGGATGGCGGCCATCTTTGTGTGAAAATCGATTCCCCCTATCACTTCGAACACAGTGAAACCGAATGGAACGAAATTTGGTACAGAGGTAGCAGTAGCAAAGGGCACCTCAGTGTCATGTTTTATATCACCGCCATCTTGACGGAAACGTAATCGCGGCCTTCCAAATGTTAAAAGCTAAAATGTAATTACGACCAACCTAATAATCTAGTCTCTACCAAATTTTGCAACAACATATGTTTATGTGGGAAGCATATTCTGACCAAACTAATAGATCATCAGCCCAATAGTTTGCAGATGGTGGCCAAGTATGTGTGCAAATCGATTCCTCCTATCTATTCAAACACGGTGAAACCGAATTGATCGAAATTTGGTACAGAGGTAGCACTAGCAAAGGGCACTTCAGTGTCATGTTTTATATCGCCGCCATCTTGACGAAAACGGAATGACGGCCACCCAAATCAAATTACGACCATCCTTATAATTTGATCTCTATCAGATTTTGCAACAACATGCCTTTTTGTGGAAAGCATCTTATGACTGATTACAAGGTCATCAGCCCAATAGTTTGCAAATAGCGGTCATGTATGTGTGCAAATCCATTCCCCATATCAATTCAAACACGGTGAAACCGAATTGAATGATTTTTTTTACAGAGGTAGCACTAGCAAAGGGCACCTCATATTCATGTTTAATATCCCTATAGCACGTTGTATTTCAACAAGCTACTACAACCAACATTCAATTATACTCCTTGAAACGGACAAAGAGTTATAACAATACCCATGCATTTAGGAGAAAGCAGGCTATATGTTCTTTACTGAACATCTTGTTAATTCTTAACTGTGTGCAAACCTCCCACTCGCTCCTGCGTTGCTGGCATCGTTTTCCCATTTTCACCTCCAGGCAAATGCCGGGACGAATTCTTTCAACAGGTCCACGGCCGACTTCCTTCCAAAATCTTCTTCTTCTTCTTCTTCTTCAGCATGATTAATCCCACTTATGTGGGGTCGCTGATGCGGATATTCCTCCTCCACGTTGTTCTATCCCAGACCATTTCCTCCACAAGCCCCCGCTGTTTCATGCTTTCTTGAATGCTGTCCATCCATCGCCTTTTTGGTCGCCCTCGACTCCGTTTTCCTGGTGGAAGCATTTCCATCGTCCTATTGCCCACATAATCTTGATCTCTTCTCTTAACATGGCCATACCATCTGAGGCCAGCTTCTCTGACTTTCTCAGAAACTTGCACCACGCTAAGTCGTCTCCTAATCACTTCATTTCTCACTTTGTCCAGCCTCATATGTCCACTTGCCCATCTCAGCATACGCATTTCTGACACGTTCAGTTTTTCTGCTTATCTCCTTGTTATCTGCCAGGTTTCTGCCCAGTGTATCAATGCTGGTCTCACCACGGCCTTGTGTACCTTCCCTTTTAATTTTTCTGGTACCTTCTCGTCACACAGTACATTTGATGTTTTCCTCCAGTTGAACCATCCCGACCGTATCCTGATCTTTATTTCCTCCTCCAGTCCACCATCTTGTTGGATAACTGCACCAAGATATCTGAACGAACTTGCTGTTGGGATCTCTACTCCAGCCAATTTTAAACCTGTTTCAGCACCCCTCAGGCTCAGGGACTCTGTCTTACATCTGCCTATCTTCATTCCTCGGCTTTCTAGTGCTTCTCTCCATTCTTCCAACCATTTCTCTGCAAAATCCCTTCCTTAATTAGACCCAAATTAGCAGAGCAGGGAGAATAAGCGATTTAAAAATATATATTTCTGAAACTTTGGATTTTGTATTTGACATTACATTTTTTAACATTTTCTTTTACCTTAGCCTATATTTTTTTAGTTTAATTTGTTTATTTATATTGTCTTCTTTTTTCGATCTCGGCCATATTAGGACCACGAAAAACAACCCACTATATTAGTTTTCGTTAATTTCCCCCTTCTTTTCTTGTTATTTTTTAGCCCAGAAAAGATAGCTCAAAATAAAGTGGGGGTTGGCAAAAACTGTACGTTCTGACTCCTTACAAGGGAAGTGTCAGGTATGACAGGTCGAAACCTATCTTGCAACTTTGTGGACGCTATCGTTGTTCTATAAAAGGACAGCGTGGGGAAAATCAGCCGCCAGATTGAACTGACACAGTATTTTACTTCAATTTTAAACCAGGGCTCAGAAATAATAATTTGAAAAAGCACCTTTTCGGATCGTTGTTGTAAGAGGACAAAGTTCAAAGCGCCACGGCTCATTTGGCGCCTCGATGGGGAACGGGAGACGGAGGAAAAACAGACCGTTGGTTCGATAGAATAAACGAATTACGACTAAGCAACGCTCGATGAATTTTCCCATTTTCTGCCTATCGTAGTACTAAACCGTTTATAGAAGAGTTTCGGGTTATTTTACATTTATTTTTAAGCGTACTTACAAATTTTGTCTTGCACCTAAAACTTGATGGGAGCAATTGCCCCCCCCCCCCTCTCTCTCTCTCTCTCTCTCTGCCCTCCTCGTGGTTTACGCCCCTGGAAGGAAGGGTCAAGGACAAGAACTGTAGGGGTAGACCAAGATTAGAATATGTTGAACAGATTGCCTCGTATGTAAGGCGTGGTAGCTTATGGCATGTTAAAGAACATTCCACTAATTACACCTGTGTGAAGCTAAATTATATATAGGTTAAACCTTTGACTAACGTTCTTGGATTCCTACGTTCGTCGTCAAGAGCCGACTGCCGTGGCATCTGGTAACTAAGTTCTGAACTAGTTGGTCGTTGACGGTGGCGTTTGGCGGCAAAAGTAGGAACTACTTGGAAAAATTGAATGTCTGCAGTCCTTACTTGAATTAAAACAGATACACACACCCAAATTACACG
The DNA here is from genome assembly GCA_946902985.2 of Meconema thalassinum. Classification (NCBI taxonomy): domain Eukaryota; kingdom Metazoa; phylum Arthropoda; class Insecta; order Orthoptera; family Tettigoniidae; genus Meconema; species Meconema thalassinum. Next base: position 332,004,311 of record OX336388.2, read on the forward strand.
GGGCTACATGACCGCTTTGTCGCAGCCCCTAAACTAAGGAACCAACCAACCAACTTATGTAGATATGAAACGATTAGCTCAGTACAGGGAAACATGGAGAGCTACATCAATCCAGTCAAAACATTGAAGACTCAAACAACAACAACAACAACAGCAACAATCACCATATCGGATCTTTCTGTTGTGTGTTTTATGAAGCACTGGTTGGTTTGTTCCTCAGTTTAGTGGCTGCGACAATTTGGTCATGTAGCCCCGTGTACTTTGGGTGTGTGTAGAATCTGTCTGATAACCGGTGTTAATTGTGATGGCTGTATTAGTGTGTTATCTGTAATTCAGGTAAGGACTGCAGACGATCTATTTCAAGTAGTTCCTACTTTTGCTGCCAAATGCTACGGTCAACGACACCCACCTAGCTGTGAACTTGGCTACTAGATGGAATCGCACCGGGCGACGAACGTTGGAACCTAAGGAGCGTTAATCAAATTTAACCTACGATTGTAGTTAGTCGAAGGTTCTTTTACATGCCATTAATCTATGACATGGGACCGCCAGCTTTACTTCCCCTTCGAAGGAGGGCGTACTGAAGGAAGTTTAACGCTCTTTAAAAATCCGATGACTCGGCCGGGTTGGAACCCACGATCTTGGGCATAGGAGCTCGACATTCTAACAACTACGCCGCCGAAGCCGCCTTTGTGAAGCACTTACCGCTAGGTTGTAGCGTCACACCTAAGCATTTTAATTCATTTCCTATTTTAATTCCAATGTTGGAAATAATGATTTCAGTTCCAGTTGGGTATTTTCCCTCCATTTCTTATCTTTTAGGAGCCAAAATCCTTTTTCTGCCCTTCAAAACTTCCACTTCATCGGTTAGGAACTGAACCCGCAATCTTGGGACATAGTATCTCTGACCCACCGAGGAAGTAGATAATATAGGGTATGTTTGCGCGTATAGACTTATGAGATCTACACAGGGCCAAAAACGAATAGCACTAGAAAAGGGCACCTCAGTGTCATGTTTTATATCGCCGCCATTTAGACGGAAACGTAATGACGGCCACCCAAATGTTCAAAGCTTAAATTAAGTTACGACTAACCTAATCATCTGATCTCTACCAAATTTTGCAACACCATACCACCATTTGGGAAGCGGATTTTGCCCAAACTGCAAGGTTATCAGCCAGATGGTTTGAAGATGGCGGCCGTGTATGTGTGGAAATCGATCCCCCCTATCAATTCAAACACAACTAAACAAAATCGAACTACCTTTGCTACAGAGGTAGCACTAGCAAGGGAAAAGTCAGTGTCATGTTGTATATCTCTTCCATCATAACAAAAAAAAAAAAAAATGGCGCCCACCCAAATGTTCTGAGCTTAAATCAAATTATGACTAACCTAATCATCCGATCTCTACCAAATGTTGCAACAATATACCTTAATGAGGGAAGCGTCTTTTGCCCAAACTACAAGGTCATCAACCAAATAGTTTCAAGATAGCGGTTGTATGAATCATGCAAATATTATAGCCTAACCGTAACTTACGATTGAACAAGGCCTGGCCTTACCAAATACGCTCATCGTACGTAGGGAGGTTTAAACTGTTCTCAAGGAGGTGACTGGTAGGATATTAGCATTTTAAAACAGAATATGTAACCGCAGTAGTGAGTAACAATTCAGGCTGACCGTGCCATATCGTGCTTGTCCGTGCCGTCCCGTTGGATTAAAATGGCGGGTATTGTTTGCTCGTAAAACGATATATTTCGGTAACTTCATAAGTTTATATCGTTTTAGGAAAGCACTGAACAAAATAATAACTATTTAGTATCAAATGGTTTATAGAAACGGCAGAAAACGCTAATGAAATCGTTGATTGCAACACAAAACTGTATGCAGTTTTACTAAACCAGTTGTTAACCAAGTACTGTATTACTATAGCGCATGTAAGGCTTAGTGGTAGTGACCTGGGCTCATAGTCTAGAGGTTCATAGATCAAATCCCAGCAGGTTAAATATTTACTTTTTTTTTCGTATTTATAACACACACGTTATAATGTTAAGCATATATAGTGTGTATTTGCAATCGAAAATATTATATATATGTACTCATAACACCACATATTTCAACATTCGACTACAGCGATTAAAATTCGTTGTCCTTGATCCGCGTTAGAGTCTATTGTTGTTGTTGTTGTTGTTGTTTTTGTTGTTGATTCTTTACGGGTTTTGCGGCATCATGTTCTTGTAGCGCCGTGTACTTGGGTGTGTGTAGAAGTTGTCTGACAACCTGTGTCTCTGTGATGTCTGTAGGCTTACTAGTGTGTGCACTTTTATACGAGGAAGGATTTGGGTAGGAAGCTGTTGTTTTTCTTTTATTTGAGATGCATGGACATCATGGACATTTAGCCCCATGTACATGGGTTGGTGTTGAATTTTGTCTGATAACCTGTGATATTGTGATGGTTGTATTAGTGTGTGTGTATATATAATTCAGGTGAGGGTTCAATCAATCAACGTATAGCCTACTATCCGTATATCATGTTGTATTTCAACAAGCTACTACAACCAACATTCAATTAAACTCCTTGAAAAGGACATAGAGTTGTAACTATACCCGTGCATTTAGGAGAAAGTAGGCTATATGTGTGTTTCTTTTTTTTTTTTTTTTTTTTACAGAACATCATGTTTTTGAAAATTGTAGTGCGTATGTTTCTCATTTTTATACTGATCGTATTCTACTGAATTTTTTGCGGGATGCTATTTGGGACGCTCAACTTCCGGAACTGACCCGGAGATCCGTGTAGCCCCTGGGGGATTCTTTCCGGAGAAGCGGGTCATGACGCAGGATAGGGTGAACCTTGCCCTCCAACGAGCGCTGCCATTGAACTACTTTAAGCATTACACAACTCGCTTCACTTTCTTCACTACGTTCGATTTCTTTTGGAAGGTCACTCTTAGCTCTGCCAACAGGTTCTCCTCTAAGCAGGCACTCTTGCACGAGCTGGAATTGTGCGACGGTAATGCATTAAAGATAAACACCAATGTGAGAAGTGTCCGTGTCTCCTATCAACATTCCTGTTGCCACGAATGTAGCGAGTATAAAACCCTTCCCCTCATATTTGACTTTTGTCGTAAGGATGAACTTCTTCGCAACAAATGACACCATTATTTTTAATATTATTTCTATTATTGTTATTATTATTATTATTATTATTATTATTATTATTATTATTATTATTATTATTAGAATATTCTTCTTCTTCTTTTTTGTTCGATTTTGGCCTACTTTGGACCACGGGAAACAATTGACTTGCTGATTAGTCCTATTTTCTGCTCCCAGAAACTCTTCATCATTTCACTGTGGATTCTCTTCCTTTCTTCCGACCAGATGTTCTTGGCTCTTCTCCTTTGCTTTTCCTGGAACCCCTTGAATGCACCAATCGTGCCTCGAAACACCTCTCTATTCCAGATCTCATTTGGACTGACCCCAGCTTCCTCCATATCCTTTCTTATTTAATCTACCCATTTTGTAGTCGCTTTTATCTTGGTGATGTAATTAAAGATATTCTTCGTTAGTCGACTATCGCTCATTCTCGTAAGATGTCCATAGAACTTCAATCTTCTCTTACGTATGGATCTGTGATTTTTTCTGCTTGTCCGTAAAGATCTTTGTTTCGCCTCTTCCGCCATGTACCATCATTTCTATTTTAGGGTCCTAAGATCTTCCTCAAGATTTTTCTTTCTTTCTTTCTTTCTTCTCCAGTTCCTCTAATTCACCTTTCTTGTTCAGTATCAAATATTTTGAACTATACAATCCCTCAGGCTTGACAACCGTGGTATAATGTCTTATCTTCGCTCCGTAAGATATTGTTCTTTTGTTGTACCTATTCTGTACTAATTTACAAGCTAATTCCATCTTTCTGATCCTCCCTTTGTTTGCTGCATTATCCAGTCCATTAGGCTGGATCCATTCACCAAGATATTTAAACGTATCCGACCTCTTGATCTTCCCATATTTTGTTTCTAAGTGCTTTTCGTTATCATGTTTGTGTTCCCTGTATTCTGTTTTTAGCCTACTTTCGATTTTTGCAAAAAATGAAAGTAGACTTATGAGATCAACACAGGGCGAAAAAAGTGTGTCTGTCTGTGTGTGTGTATGTGTGTGTGTGAGTCTGTGTGTGTGTGTGTATGTGTGTGTGTGAGTCTGTGTGTGTGTGTGTGTGAGTGTGTGTACTCTGAATGTCTGTCCCCCCCTATCAATTCGAACACGGTGAATGCGAATTGAACGAAATTTGGTACAAAGGTAGCACTAGCAAAGGACACCTCAGTGTCATGTTTTATATCGCCGCCATCTTTACTAAAACTGAATGGCGGCCACTCAAACGTTCAAAACGTAAAATCAAATAACGACTAACCAAATCATCCGATCTCTACCAAATTTGGTAACAACATACCTTCGTATAGGATGCGTCTTGTGACCAAACTACAAGGTCGTCCGCCATACCATTTCAGGATGGCGGCCGTGCGAATTATGCAAACTTTATAATCCATATCATGGGACCCACCAGTTCCGATTATCGAGCCGAGAATCGTTTTAACTGTTCTAAAGGAAGAGGCACGTTCGAAATTAAAAGTTTATTTTGTAATACTATAGTGCAGACGTGATTTTAAAAAGCTGAACTGATTCAGTAATAAGACAAGATGGCAGCGGATATCTTGTGCCTGACTTATATTTCACTAATTTGAGTATTGAATGCAATATAGCGTACTGATAAAAAATAAATAAACTTTGTATGAAATGCTTTATATATAAATAATATACTCCAGTGATGAAATCGTTTAGTATAAATCATTATTTGCTAACAAGTTCTATGTAAGTCATTTTAAATAGAACGATATTCGTTGACACAATTAGCTCAGTGGTAGAGCGATAGCCTGTCGCTCAGATGCCTATGGTTCAAACCCGATCAGAGCTAGGTTTTTTGCTTGAAATGTTATATGTTTATTGTTTTGTAATGACTCAGATGTTTTAAAATTAAGCGTTATATTGTGCAAATTATGGTGTAAAATATATATTTAATTAAAACATAATTCGCCAGCAGATTTACTCGAGACATCTAGCTGCCAAAAAGGTAACTTCCAGATTTTATTGAAAAGTTTCTTCTTCTGGCCGCTAGAATGCACTCGCTTTGTTAGGATTATATTGTTCGATATTTCACCACTAGATGTCCCGACTAGTCTACGTGGGGATCCATTGATTACTATACCATTATCATTCTATGCGCATCGAATTTGAAGAATGACAAGTTGATACTACGATACATTTTTACTTTTTATTTTAAAGGGTTTGTAACAGCCTATTTTGCGTTACTTGAAAATGTTATTAAGCGTTATATTGTCCACATTATGGTGTAAAATATATATTTAATTAAAACATAATTCGCCAGCAGATTTACTCGAGACATCTAGCTGCCAAAAAGGTAACTTCCAGATTTTATTGAAAAGTTTCTTATTCTGGCCGCTAGAATGCACTCGCTCTGTTAGGATTATATTATCGAAAATATCCACATAGTTTGTATACACACGTCTCTGTAGGGTCATGGAAAGATTTGTTAATTCAATTAGGGTTGTGAAAGCCATGCACAACCAGACGTGTAAAGACATGCCTCAACTCAAAGTTGGATGTTGCCCACGGCAGGTCGTAATAATAATAATAATAATGTTATTGGTTTTACATCCCTTTTAACTACTGCTGCTTTTAGAGACACCGGGGTGCCGGAATTTTGGCCCGAAGGGGATCTTTAACGTGCCAGTAAATGTACTGACACGGCTCCCTCGCATTTGTGCACCCTCAAATGCCAGCTGACTGCGCCAGGATACGAACCTGCAACCTAGGGCCCAGCAAGCGAGAACGTTACCGCTGAGCCACGCCGCCAGTCCGGTCGATTATGTCTCCAGATCCATAACATTCTTGATATACTTCTTATCTTTCTTTCTTTCTTTCTTTCTTTCTTCAATGATGGTAGCAGTTTTTATCTAGGTCGTGGCGTTTGGTAGAGGTAAATCGTTTCTAAGGTCTTCAACAAAGAATAGTTCTATTATACTCTTTGATAATAACAACGAGTTATAACTATACTCATACATTTAGGAGAAAGTAGGCTATATGTTCTTTACTGAACATCTTGTTTCATACAAGATCCTGAGTCCCGTTTTACCTGCAATTTCGTGTAATTTTTCAAGCATTATTTTAATTTCTTTATTATTATTATTATTATTATTATTATTATTATTATTATTATTTAAACCTACATGTTTCGATATTCAGTGATATCTACTTCAGCGTTTATTTATTTAAGCGATTTTTTTCCCTTTTGAATACATGATTAATTTATCTCCTGGCGTTTTCCCGCTTATCTTCCCAAAATCTCTTCATCCTCTCAGAATGCTCCTTCTTCCGCTCAGCTGTCCATTTTCTTGCAGGCTGTCGTGATGGTCTATACTCAAACTTAAGGGGACCCGGACGTCGCAAAATGACTAAATTTGCCAATTTTTGATATCAGCATAAATGTGTAGAGGGAATTTTTCTGAAACAGAATATATATAGTTTATTGAGGTTATCTTTCTTCTAAGTCCATTTAAATAGGTTTTTAAAAATGGCGGGCTTTTGCCACGCCCACGTTTCCAATTTGTCAAACTGTAGACTGAACAGTTCCTTGTGGCTTATGTTGAAAAGCAGTAACTTTTTCAACTCTATTTACTCCTTGATCCACACTGGCCGTGTGGACACTTTCACCCAGGCTTGGTTGTTGAGCCTCAATTGTTTCCCGCGTTCTGTAATGTTTACAAACAGTTTTTGCCTACACGAGCTTTGCTATCACCAAGTGAATGTACATCTGGATAGCGAATGCTGGTGTTCCTGTAAATTGCCGAGCATAAAGAAATTCAATTCAAAGCGAAAATATCATGGCAATCAATATCGCATACGCCTAGAAACGCCGCCAGAAGATTTAATAATATAAAATGACAGTGGCAATGTGCAACGTGTGAATGAGGTTGGTTCGCCCCCAAGTGTAACTTTTCCACTGCGTGTATGACTTCATGTCTGGTGTTACTGATAATGGCAATATCGTCCGCAAAAGCGAGGCACCTGACTGTAAGACGGTTCTCTTTTTTATACCAATTTGAATGCCTTTCACATGAGGTTCCCATTCCCTGATGATATTTTCTAGAACAATATTAAAGAGCATTGGAGATAATCCGTCCCCATGTCGAACTCCAGTTTTGATGACAAAGGGCTCCGATATTTCACCCATGAATTTCACTTTGAACATAGTTCCTGTAAGCGTCTGTTCAATGATTTTACGGGTCTTTCTGTCTATCCCGAATTCTTCCATAATCAAAACAAGATGTTCAGTAAAGAACATATAGCCTACTTTCTCCTAAATGCATGGGTATTGTTATAACTCTTTGTCCTTTTCAAGGAGTATGATTGAATGTTGGTTGTAGTAGCTTGTTGAAATACAACGTGCTATAGGGATATTAAACATGAATATGAGGTGCCCTTTGCTAGTGCTACCTCTGTACCAAATTTCATTCAATTAGGTTTCACCGCGTTTGAATTGATAGGGGGAATCGATTTGCACACATACTTGGCCACCATCTGCAAACTATTGGGCTGATGTTCTTGCAGTTTGGTCAGAATATGTTTCCCACATAAAGATATGGTGTTGCAAAATTTGGTAGAGACTAGATTATTAGGTTGGTCGTAATTACATTTTAGCTTTTAACATTTGGGTGGCCGCGATTACGTTTCCGTCAAGATAGCGGTGATATAAAACATGACACTGAGGGGCCCTTTGCTAGTGCTACCTCTGTACCAAATTTCGTTCATTCGGTTCCACCGTGTTCGAATTAATAGGGAGAATCAATTTTGACATAAAGATGGCCGCCATCCACAAACTATTAGGCTAATGACCTATTAGATTGGTCAAAGGATGCTCCCTCCATAAAGGTATGTTGTTGCAAAGTTTGGTAGAGATCGGATGGTTATGTTAGTCGTAATTTGATTTAAGCTTTAAACATTTGTGAGGCCGCCATTACGTTTCTGTCAATATGGCGGCGATATTAATCATGACACTGAGATGCCCTTTGCTAGTGCTATCTCTGTACCAAATTTCGTTCCATTCGGTTTCACCGTGTTTGAATTAATAGGGGGAATCGATTCTGACACAAAGATGGCCGCCATCCGCAAACTATTAGGCGAATGACCTATTAGATTGTCAAAGGATGCTCCCTCCATAAAGGTATGTTGGTGCAAAATTTGGTAGAGATCGGATGATTAGGTTAATCGTAATTTGATTTAAGCTTTGAACATTCGTGTGGCCACCATTACGTTTCTGTCAAGATGGCGGCGATATAAAACATGACACTGAGGTGCCCTTTGCTAGTGCTACCTCTGTACCAAATTTCGTTCCATTCGGTTCCACCGTGTTCGAATTAATGGGGGGAATCAATTTTGACATAAAGATGGCCACCATCCGCAAACTATTAGGCTAATAACCTATTAGATTGGTCAAAGGATGCTCCCTCCTTAAGGGTATGTTGTTGCAAAGTTTGGTAGAGATCGGATGGTTATGTTAGTCGTAATTTAACTTAAGCTTTGAACATTTGTGTGGTCGCCATTACGTTTCTGTCAATAAGGCGGCGATATAAAACATGTCACTGAGATGCCCTTTGCTAGTGCTACCTCTGTACCAAATTTCGTTCCATTCGGTTTCACCGTGTTTGAATTAATAGGGGGAATTGATTTTCACACAAAGATGGCCGCCATCCGCAAACTATTAGGCTAATGACCTATTCATTTGGTCAAAGGATGCTTCCTCTACAAGGGTATGTTGGTGCAAAATTTGGTAGAGATCGGATGATTAGGTTAATCGTAATTTGATTTAAGCTTTGAACATTTGTGTGGCCGCCATTACGTTTCCGTCAAGATGGCGGCGATATAAAACATGACACTGAGATGCCTTTTGTTAGTACTACCCCTGTACTAAATTTCGTTCCATTCGGTTGCCCCTTGTTCGAATTAATAGGGGGAATCGATTTTCACACAAAGATGGCCGCCATCCACAAACTATTACGCTGATGACCTATCAGTTTGGTCAAAGGATGCTCCCCCCATAAATGTATGTCGTTGCAAAATTTGGTAGAGATCGGATGATTAGGTTAGTCGTAATTTGATTTAAGCTTTGAACATTTGTGTGGCCGCCATTACGTTTCCGTCAAGATGACGGCGATATAAAACATGACACTGAGGTGCCTTTTGTTAGTACTACCTCTGTACCAAATTTCGTTCCATTCGGTTGCACCGTGTTCGAATTAATAGGGGGAATCGATTTTCACACAAAGATGGCCGCCATCCACAAACTATAACGCTGACGACCTATTAGATTGGTCAAAGGATGCTCCCTCCATAAAGGTATGTAGTTGCAAAATTTGGTAGAGATCGGATGATTAGGTTAATCGTAATTTGATTTAAGCTTTGAACATTCGTGTGGCCGCCATTACGTTTCAGTCAAGATGGCGGCGATATAAAACATGACACTGAGGTGCCCTTTGCTAGTGCTACCTCTGTACCAAATTTCGTTCCATTCGGTTCCCCCGTGTTCGAATTAATAGGGGGAATCCATTTTGACATAAAGATGGCCGCCATCCGCAAACTATTAGGCTAATAACCTATTAGATTAGTCAAAGGATGCTCCCTCCATAAAGGTATGTTGTTGCAAAGTTTTGTAGAGATCGGATGATTAGGTTAATCGTAATTTGATTTAAGCTTTGAACATTCGTGTGGCCGCCATTACGTTTCCGTCAAGATGGCGGCGATATAAGACATGACTCTGAGGTGCCTTTTGTTAGTACTACCTCTGTACCAAATTTCGTTACATTCAGTTGCACCGTGTTCGAATTAATAGGGGGAATCGATTTTCACACAAAGATGGCCGCCATCCGCAAACTATTACGCTGATGACCTATTACTTTAGTCAATGGATGCTCCCCCCATAAAGCTATTTTGTTGCAAAATTTGGTAGAGATCGGATGATTAGTTTAGTCGTAATTTGATTTAAGCTTTGAACATTTGTGTGGCCGCCATTACGTTTCCGTCAAGATGGTGGCGATATAAAACATGACACTGAGGTGCCTTTTGTTAGTGCTACCTCTGTACCAAATTTCGTTCCATTCGGTTCCACCGTGTTCGAATTAATGGGGGGAATCAATTTTGACATAAAGATGGCCACCATCCGCAAACTATTAGGCCAATAACCTATTAGATTGGTCAAAGGATGCTCCCTCCTTAAGGGTATGTTGTTGCAAAGTTTGGTAGAGATCGGATGGTTATGTTAGTCGTAATTTAACTTAAGCTTTGAACATTTGTGTGGTCGCCATTACGTTTCTGTCAATAAGGCGGCGATATAAAACATGTCACTGAGATGCCCTTTGCTAGTGCTACCTCTGTACCAAATTTCGTTCCATTCGGTTTCACCGTGTTTGAATTAATAGGGGGAATTGATTTTCACACAAAGATGGCCGCCATCCGCAAACTATTAGGCTAATGACCTATTCATTTGGTCAAAGGATGCTTCCTCTACAAGGGTATGTTGGTGCAAAATTTGGTAGAGATCGGATGATTAGGTTAATCGTAATTTGATTTAAGCTTTGAACATTTGTGTGGCCGCCATTACGTTTCCGTCAAGATGGCGGCGATATAAAACATGACACTGAGGTGCCTTTTGTTAGTACTACCCCTGTACTAAATTTCGTTCCATTCGGTTGCCCCTTGTTCGAATTAATAGGGGGAATCGATTTTCACACAAAGATGGCCGCCATCCACAAACTATTACGCTGATGACCTATTAGTTTGGTCAAAGGATGCTCCCCCCATAAATGTATGTCGTTGCAAAATTTGGTAGAGATCGGATGATTAGGTTAGTCGTAATTTGATTTAAGCTTTGAACATTTGTGTGGCCGCCATTACGTTTCCGTCAAGATGGCGGCGATATAAAACATGACACTGAGGTGCCTTTTGTTAGTACTACCTCTGTACCAAATTTCGTTCCATTCGGTTGCACCGTGTTCGAATTAATAGGGGGAATCGATTTTCACACAAAGATGGCCGCCATCCACAAACTATAACGCTGACGACCTATTAGATTGGTCAAAGGATGCTCCCTCCATAAAGGTATGTAGTTGCAAAATTTGGTAGAGATCGGATGATTAGGTTAATCGTAATTTGATTTAAGCTTTGAACATTCGTGTGGCCGCCATTACGTTTCAGTCAAGATGGCGGCGATATAAAACATGACACTGAGGTGCCCTTTGCTAGTGCTACCTCTGTACCAAATTTCGTTCCATTCGGTTCCCCCGTGTTCGAATTAATAGGGGGAATCCATTTTGACATAAAGATGGCCGCCATCCGCAAACTATTAGGCTAATAACCTATTAGATTAGTCAAAGGATGCTCCCTCCATAAAGGTATGTTGTTGCAAAGTTTTGTAGAGATCGGATGATTAGGTTAATCGTAATTTGATTTAAGCTTTGAACATTCGTGTGGCCGCCATTACGTTTCCGTCAAGATGGCGGCGATATAAGACATGACTCTGAGGTGCCTTTTGTTAGTACTACCTCTGTACCAAATTTCGTTACATTCAGTTGCACCGTGTTCGAATTAATAGGGGGAATCGATTTTCACACAAAGATGGCCGCCATCCGCAAACTATTACGCTGATGACCTATTACTTTAGTCAATGGATGCTCCCCCCATAAAGCTATTTTGTTGCAAAATTTGGTAGAGATCGGATGATTAGTTTAGTCGTAATTTGATTTAAGCTTTGAACATTTGTGTGGCCGCCATTACGTTTCCGTCAAGATGGTGGCGATATAAACCATGACACTGAGGTGCCTTTTGTTAGTACTACCTCTGTACCAAATTTCGTTCCATTAGGTTGCACCGTGTTCGAATTAATAGGGGGAATCGATTTTCACACAAATATGGCCGCCATCCGCAAACTATTACGCTGATGACCTATTGGTTTGGTCAAAGGATGCTCCCCACATAAAGGTATGTTGTTGCAAAATTTGGTAGAGATCGGATGATTAGGTTAGTCGTAATTTGATTTAAGCTTTGAACATTTGTGTGGCCGCCATTACGTTTCCTTCAAGATGGCGGCGATATAAAACATGACACTGAGGTGTCCTTTGCTAGTGCTACCTTTGTACCAAATTTCGTTCAATTCGCATTCACCGTGTTCGAATTGATAGGGGGGGGACAGACATTCAGAGTACACACACTCACACACACACACACAGACTCACACACACACATACACACACACAGACTCACACACACACATACACACACACAGACAGACACACTTTTTTCGCCCTGTGTTGATCTCATAAGTCTACTTTCATTTTTTGCAAAAATCGAAAGTAGGCTAAAAAGGGTTTCACGGTCTACAGAATCATACGCTTTTCTGAAGTCGACGAATATAATAACTGTATTTCTACATTTTCTCACTTGTAATATCGTTTTTAAGCTCCACACCTGTTTAGCACATGATCACCCTTTTCTGAATCCGGCTTGGTATTCACCAATTAGAAGATCCGCCTGGGGTTCTAGCCTGTTTAAAAGTGCCTTGGAGAGGATTTTATAAGCAATCGGGAGCAGGGAGATTCCTCCGTAAATACTGATGGCTGTTTTAACACACTTTTTGTGTAACGGATTAATTAGAGCACATTTCCAATCTTCTGGTATTCGCTCCATCATCCATATGTCTGAAATGACGTGGTGAAGTTTTTGCGTAAGTGTAGGATCGTTTAGTTTCCAGAATTCAGCAATGATCCCATCTTCTCCTGGTGCTTTGTTATTTTTGAGCTTTTTCTCCTGAATTTCTTCTAGGTCAGGGGCTCGTGAGTCCGGGTGTGCGGAAACCGGAGGAGTGAAGGCAAGTTTTTCGTGGGGTGATTCGCAGTTAAGAAGGGAGTTGAAGTATTGGGCTAATATTTTACAGTTTTCTTTCGCGTTAGTTTCCAACGTCCCATCGGTTTTTTTAAGCACGGCTGGGCGCCTGATATCTCTTTAAGTTCCCTCTAAATGTCTGGTAGAAGTTTCTAGTATTATGTTGGGTGAAATTCTGTTGGATTTCATAGAGTCTGTTGTTGTCATATCCTAGTTTTTCTTTTCTAATTGTTTTGGAAGCATATTTTTGGGTTGTAAGAAAGTTCTCCTGGTTTTCCTCAGTTTTGTGACTGTTAAACTTTTTCCACGCAGTTCTTCGGTTATCAACTGCCCGATCGCAAATTGCATTCCACCAGCGATGTTTTCTTGTGCGAGGAGGTTGTCCTAGTTTCATGACTTCCTGAATTTTCTTCGTTATTTCCTGCCAGTCTGTTAATGTCTCCTGATTAATTTGCATTATTATTTCTTCTTTGTGAAGTTTCAGATACTCTGGATCTGGTTTGATATTTTTGGGTGGGAATTTCGTCTTTATTTGGAGAAGATGATGGTCTGATTCAAAGGCGCCTTTGCGAGCTCTGACGATTAAAATTTCTTTTGTATTTTTCTTGGAAATTTCGATATGGTCAATTTGGTATTCACCCTGTCTAAGATTGGGTGATCTCCATGTGGTTAACTTGTGTGGAATTTTTGAAATTGTGTGCTCATGATTTTACGTTCAACGTTTCTGCAGAAGTCTTTCGCCATTCCCGTTGGTACGATCGTGTTTAGTATGGGGGCCTGTGGTATCACTATCATCAGCGTTTAATAATAATAATAATAATAATAAAGTTTAACATCAATAAAATAATATAAAATGCATATCCTTACAATAATTAATAATTAGTAATATCAAACGCTGAAGAAGATATCATTGAATATCGAAACATGTAAGTTTAAATAATAATAATAATAATATTAATAATAATAATAATAATAATAATGAACATCTCTACATAGTGTAAAGCAAAGTCCCCGATTCTTGGATGTCACGGGTAAACTCGAGAACCGCTGGATGGATTTTGATGCGGTTTTCACCATTCTGTAAAGGATATCTCGAGGACGATTTCTGTAGAAAATAATTTATTTATGATCAAAGGAAGCCAAGCAGTAACGATGTCAGTGAAAATGTCGAAAACAAAACCAAATGACGTCCGTGCGCTTTTTAAGCTTACGCTGGGCAAACCGTTAAAAATATCAATATACTATGAGCGTAAGAATTGTTCAGCATGAAATGTTCTACAAATAAATCCGCAGGAGCATATCTTCTTCAATTCATCGTCCACTAGAAGTGTTTTTACGTTTTCATTTCTTCCAACAAACTCCATTCAAATACTGAGGCGACAGTTTACGAGCTGGCTAGGGGCGAGTCTATCACCCCTGTTACAGCCTATTTAGCGGGTGAGCCTATTACCGCAGATAGAGCCAGCAGCAAACTGTCGAGTCGTGTTGAGTTAAATCTTCAGAGAAGAGTGGTTGTGTGTGGAAATTCCCTGGAAGTCCAACTCGGCTTTTCTTCATTTCTCCTGTGAACTTTCCGTTCCGCAAAATACATAGCCCAATTAAAAAGTATACGATGCTGAAATTTCGCAAGAGCGACAGTTTAAAGAAATCAGTCCTAGAATACGTTGTCAGGCTCAAATGTTGTCGCGCATCGTAGTTGCACACACCCAATATTTTTAGCCTATGTTTCATATTTTGCAAAAAAGGGGAAAAGGTAGACTTATGAGATCGATCCGGGAAATTGTGTGTCTGTCCGTCTGTCTGTCTGTCTGTCTGTCTGTCTGTCTGTCTGTCCTTCTGTCTGTCTGGCTGTGTGCGTGTGCCCCCCCCCCACTATTAACTCCTAAACGGCTGCAGCAATCGAAACCAAATTTAGTATGAGTAAAGATGTATACCGGAATATCTCAAGCCCATTTTTGAAAATGATGTCAATGCTACCAACTGCTGAAAAAATGCAATAGAAATTTGAGCTCCATGTTGGATATCATGGAAGGTATGCATGGAATCTATTCCAAAATTGGCACACGTGTAGATAATACTATTTCAGTTTAATTTCCAGGAGGCCATACATGACAGTGTTGCCAAAATAATGTTAAGCCCTCTGATAGGTCCGATTTTTAAATGCATATAACTTCTACACTATTAATTGGATTTCAACCAAATTTTGTATGTAATACGTGTACATAAACAGATATGACTGAGTGTATTCTTAAGAGCTACCAGGGCTGCCAACTGTTAATAATTGCTCTCTCTATTTTCTTCATCCAAATACCAATATATCTGAAAGTATGCAAGCCGATGGCTTTAAAATATGCACACGTATAGTACCTGACATTTTAGATTAATTTGCAGTAACTTATATACTTCAGTTCTACCAACATGATTCTAAGCCTGCTGATAGGACCAATTTTTAAATACATGTAACTGCTATACTATCAGTTGGATTTCAACCAAATTTCGTATGTGCTATGTGTACCATAATAGATATGATTATGCATATTATTAAGAGCAACCAGGGCTGCCAACTGTTAACAAATGCTGTCTCTATTTTTTGCCCTAATATTAATATATCAGAAAGTATGTAAGCCAACAGCTTTAAAATTTGCACACGTATAGTACCTGACATTCTAGATTAATTTGGAGAAATTAATATACGTCAGTGCTGCCAGTCACCAGGGCTGCCAACTGTAGTGCTCTGTTAGGCTTCATTATACCAGGTATATTTCGAACTAATTAGAAATTTTGATATTACCAACTTAGTTTCGTCATTATTCTAGATAGGTCTATATAGATTGGCATGAATCTTAAATTTTAAGAAAAGTAGGATCTTTAGTTCGTCACAGAACTTCTTGTTTTTTACTTACAATGGGATCGCACCTACACGTCATCACCGATTTGGCATATGCAGGACTTGACCAGAAATTGAAGAGAGAGAAGTGGGAGGTCCAGAAGGCTAAGCGTTAAGAAAAAAAAAAGTAGCATTTTGGGCTCGGGTCGGGCGAGGCATGAACCGCGTAAGTTAGCGTAATTTCCAGACAGTGGTTGGCGCAGAGGAAAGTGTACAGAACGGCAATCCGAGGGTCGTGGGGTCGAGTCGGAAACTTTTTGTCTTGTTTTAACTTTAATGTGTACGTTACTTACCCCGCAAATAAAAAGAGATAAGGCTCTATATATTTTATCCATTAAAATTTGCGTTAACAAAATTTTTATTGTTATGTATTTTTTTAAATTTTAATTATTATTATTTTTAATGTTATTTTTTTTTGTTTCTCTAATTTTATTGTTTGTATATATTTATTTTTAATTCCTAATGTATGTTCTTATAGATTTATTATGTTTTATTTTTTAAATTTAATTAATTAATTCTGAATTGATTTTTACAATTATTTTCATATCTTTTATCGTCATATTTAT
The DNA here is from genome assembly GCA_946902985.2 of Meconema thalassinum. NCBI lineage: Eukaryota > Metazoa > Arthropoda > Insecta > Orthoptera > Tettigoniidae > Meconema > Meconema thalassinum. The sequence goes on from OX336388.2 coordinate 332,020,769, forward strand.
TATTATAATTTGTATATTTATTTTATTATTGTATTTTTATTTTTAGGTTTTTTATTTCTATATTTATGTTTTATTGTTGGAAGCCTCCGTGGCTTAGGCGGCAGCATGCCGGCCTCTCACCGCTGGGTCCGTGGTTCAAATCCCGGTCACTCCATGTGAGATCTGTGCTGGACAAAACGGAGGCAGACAGGTTTTTTCTCCGGGTACTCCGGTTTTCCCTGTCAAAATTTCATTCCACTCCACTATCATTTCATCTCATCTGTCATTCATTTAATCATTGCCCCAGGGGGGTGCGTCAGGCCTCGGCAGCCGGTACAGTTCATATCCTCGCCGCTAGATGGGGGCCTCATTCATTCCATTCCTGACCCGGTCGGAGACTGGAAGCAGGCTGTGGATTTTCATTTCATGTTTTATTGTTACACATTAATTGTTAAAGCTTTTATTTTTATTTTTTTAGTATTTATCCAACACATTACGTCAAGTAGATACGTATATAATATTTGATTTTTAGAAATACTAGCAGTTCTGCATGAACATTCTCCGAAAGTTGGCTAAAAGATTCAACTATCAGCATCTTTAAAAGCATAAACTGTCCTAATGACAGGTGGTTAATATAGAGGCCACTCTCCCATCAAGGGTTAAAGTCATGAAACAGAAAGGCAAAGGGAAACACTACGGACCCAAGTCCATCCTCCAATGAGCTCTCGCTTGACACCACTGAACTCGCAGACGGCGGTGGTTTAAGAATGTTATTAGTAGGGCCCGGATGTTGATGACATGTCATCTTTTTACAGAGCTGTCTAAAAGTACATAGAAACTCCGGACGGGCCACACCGTCTTCAAATATGTCATTTTTATTTTGCATCTTTCTGCATTTTTTGCTATATTTCAATAGCAATTTTTTTTAAGTTTTGTAGTTTTTTTGGTCATATTTTAAGGTCATTTCTTTCAATTTAGTCATGTCACAGCTTTATATGAGGGAGTTACGTCTCTCAGAGTTAAGAAGAAGCTAGTAGCTGATACAAGATATTTTAAAATATTGAAATAAAACATTTCAGTATTGCTACTACAAGAAAAATATATAGCCTATCTTGGATGCAGAAGAACGTTACCGTAGGTATACAGATGCTCTTGTTTTCGTCGCAAACTAGTTATTAGTGGAATGAAATGTTACCTGCTCTGTTAACCAAGGTCAACAGTGGCGGGGTAGAAAGGGGAAGGGGTGTATATTCTTGCCTCAGTTCCGCACAGTTCACGGCGAGAGATATCGTTCATTGCCACTTTCAAAATGCCTAAAATAAAACCGAGTGTGTCAGTGCATTTAAAACAACTAGTATCTGAATTTATTATTATAAGAACATTTTCTCCATTTTATAGTGCATTTTTCGAATTTTTAGGTCATTTATTACAGTCATTTTTGAAAATTTTAAGTGATTTTGTAATTTTTTTTTTACCGGATCAACATCCGGGCCCTAGCCATTACTGTATCATTTGTCACAATATTTGTAGCATGTTCAACAATCGAATGAATATTTTATTCCTCTCTTACGCTGGATCTCCCACCTTATATTACATCATAATCCACTTTACAATACAACAATGTTTTTGTATGATGTCCTTAAACTCTTCGATACATGTTTCGGCTCTGTGAGCCTTCTTCAGTCAAACACATTAATGATTCTCATATGACAGTCTATTTGTTGATATTGTTAAGAAAGTTTCAAAAAATATTTTTACAATCGTCATAATCATTTAAAATGGACATAAAATACTTCAAGAAATCGACTATGCGCAGAATTTCAGGAACTTCCGTTCACCCGTAGCTACAAGGATTTTTCATACACGATTTTTAGCCTACATTTCACATTTTGCAAAAATGAGGAAAAAGTAGACTTATGAGATCGGGCAAATGTGTGTCTGTCTGTCCTTCTGTCTGTCTGTCTGTCTGTCTGTATGGCTGTGTGTGTGTCCCCCCCTATCAACTCCTAAACGGCTGCAGCAAACGAAACAAAATTTGGTAGGAGTAAAGACCTAAACCTGAATATCTCACGGCCATATTTGAAAATGATGTCAGTGCTGAAAAATCGCATTTGAAATTTGAGGTCCATGTTGGATATCTTGGAAGATATGAATCGGAGCTATTTCAAAATTGGCACACGTATAGATAATGATATTGCAGTTTAATTTCCAGGAGGCCATACATGGTAGTGTTGCGAAAATGATTATAAGCCTGCTGATAGGTTCAAATTATAAATGCATATAACTTCTACACTATCAATTGGATTTCAACCACATTTCGTATGTGTTATGTGTACATAAACATATATGACTGAGCATATTCTTAAGAGCCACCAGGGCTGCCAACTGTAAATAAATGCTCTCAATTTGTTTTAATCCAAATACCCATATATCAGAAAGTATGCAAGCCGACAGTTTTAAACTATGCACACGTATAGTACCTGACATTCTATATTAATTTGGAGTAACTTATATACGCCAGTGCTACCAACATGATTCTAAGCCTGCTGAGACGTCCAACTTTAAATTAATGTAACTTCTATACTAACTAATGGATTTCATTCAAAATTGGCACAACAATAGATCATATTATTTCAGATTATTTCTGACCAATACATGCATGGCATTGTTGCCAACATGATTTTACGCGCGCTGTTAAATCCAATGTTTAACTGCATGTAACGTCCATGCTATCCATTGGACTTCAGCCAAATTTTGTATTCTGTACCCTAAGAAATGGATCTAAGAATATATTCAATCACCAGGGCTGCCAGCTGTAGTGCTTTATTAGGCTACATTATGCCATGTTTACAGTATTTCGAACTAATTAGAAATTTCGATATTACTAACTTAATTTCGTCATTAATCATTGGCATGAATCTTAAACTTTAAGAAAAGTAGGCTCTTTAGTTCGTCACGGAACTTCTTGTTACAAGACACTTGTACACTGGGGTCCTATGTTTGAATTCGTATTTCAACGACGAAGGACCTATGATCTGAAATTCTGCACATAGTCGATTTCTTTACGTATTTTATGTCCATTTTAAATAATTTTGACGATTGTAAAAATATTTCTTTAAAAGTTTCTTAACAATATCAACAAATAGACTGTCATATGAGAATGTGTTTGACTGAAGAAGGCTCACAGAGCCGAAACATGTATCGAAGAGTGTAAGGACATCATACAAAAACATTGTTGTATTGTAAAATGGATATTGGTGAAATATATCAAATCAATACGGGAAAATCAAGAATAATGACGAAAGTCATAGATATTCATAATGAAGTCTCCCACCTTATGAATTAACGACATCAGGTATCAATCCGTGATCTGCTTACAGTACGTGCACCTCTAGTACTGATTGCATGGCACACATATTGTGTAACACTGCATTTCACGGCCCTCCACCAAACATGGAGGTTTGTAATATCACACACAGATGTACCATATTTCGCTTAAATTACTTTCGCTCACTCTCTGTCCTTGTTTCACTTTCGAAAACTAGTACATGCCAAGCCCCTTGAGAGAGGTAGCTAGAATTTTAGTTTGAATCAACAAAAATGTATGGCACAAAATCCTGGACACATTCCTCACACGTAGAGGAAGAAATTATGTTATATGAACATGGGTCCGGAAACGCTTTGTTTCTATGTTATAACTCATTGATTCCAACTCATTTATAAAGGGAAACACACAAGAACAGAACGTACCAGCATACCACATGCAACTCTTTCTCACAGGAAATGTTCAATATTATATTAGTAGTACTCTCTTTCAGTCATATATCGCCTAATGGCGATAGAAAAATGCTAGGAATCTGGTGCCCTATTGGGCTCCTTTCACTCCGATGTATGATGGCATTTATTTTTTTATTTTTTATTGTGATTTTAGGTCCGGAGAGCGTGGAGGCCAGGCAATTGGTCCACCTCTACCTATCCATCTGTCACCAAATCTGTTATTTAGAAGCCGACGGACATTAACACTAACATGAGGAGGTGCTCCATCGTGCATGAAGTATATGTTTTGTCGCACAGCTAAAGGCACATCTGCTAAGTCGCATGGCAACAGGGCCATGTAAAACAAAAACTGGCGGCGCACCTACGATAATGACAACGTAACGAGACGTAACAATGAGTGTATGTTCCCCATGATTCTAACGTTCTGTTCTTGTGTGTTCCCCATGCTTAATGAGCTGGATACAATGAGTTATAACATGGAAACAAAGCTTTTCCGGACCCATGTTCATATAACATAATTTTTTCGTCTACGTGTGAGGAATGCGTCCTGCATTTTGTGCCGCACATTTTTGTTACACCCTGTATACATTCCTAAAAAGCTATTACATTCACCATGCTAGAACAATGTTACTGCATTGATTAATGCATAATTGAGGTGCCTAGAATCAAAACCCGCACAAATCCATTCCTTCACTTTTTCGGCAAAGTGGCAAAAACTGTCACAAACGAACCAATACCCAAAACGAAATACTTTTTTCACTAAAAAATGAATGAATTATTTTTAAAAACAGTGACGAAGTACGAAGCTGTTCCCCGATATAGTTAAAAATGTATGTAGAAAAATATAAAGCAATAATTCGGATTTGTCGGGGTTTGTTACTAAGATTTGGATTTCGCAGGTTTTGATACCAAAGAGCCCTAATACATTTGAAGTTGCGAAGAGATTGTAGAAACTGCGTAAGCTTTATTCAGAAATTAATATTTGAATGAAAGTTAACTAAATATAGGTTATAAAATAAAAAAATCGTATAATTTTTGTGTTTTGTTGTTGTTATTGTTGTTTTAAGGGGCGGTTGTGTTTTATTAGAATAAACAGAAAAAGAATAAAACTCATATTACCCATTCAAGATTTGATTGCCGCTGAGTGTGGATGTGCCAGCGTATATGTTTACTGTAGCATGAGCTCTGCGAGGCGAAGCGGAGGACAGAGCGATGACAGAGTGCAATCTGCACATAGGTCACGCTGCATTGCGTCAGATAAGCGTCACAGGAGCTCATGTCACCATGGACAGTTACATCCAAAACTGGAGCTGAGTCATATCCTACACGCGCAACTGTACCTGTCAACGAAGCAAGCTGACGTGTGACACAATTACATAAATAGTAGTTCCCATCTCCACCGCCGGCAATCAATTCCTGTAAGGGTAATAATACTGTACAGTAAATAACCCCTGGCACTACAGCCCGTGAAGGGCCTAATCCCCAGCCATTTGGCCTGCAGATATTGGGGTGCCGCATGACCAGCGCATCGGGTCCCCTCGGCCGTTAATCTTGGTTTTCGTGATCGGGGCGCTGCCTCACTGTCAGTTACTCAATTGTCCACACGAGGCTGAGTGCACTCCGTTCCAGCCCTCACGTCAGTTTACAAAATCCCTGACGGAGCCGGGAATCGAACCCGGGGCCTCCGGTTGAGAGGCAGGCGCGCTACCCCAACACCACGGGGTCGGCAATACTGTAGCATACAGTACTGAACAATAATAAGGAAAAGCGTCAAATTAAATTAATATTCAATTACTATGGTCCAGGCCCTTAGAGACAAAACTATCGTCATTCAACTATTGAATCACATTCTTTACTGGAAGTTATAGCTACACAATTTCTGTTTCTACCTCATCCTCAGTAGTAGTTTCTCAATCATCATCATTCTCTTCATGTTCGCCACGACTTTGCAGATTGCAATAAAACTGCAGCTCTACATTTTCTCTCCATCTTTCTCCAGAATGCTTCGAAAGCAGTCTCGAAACATCTTTCACTTCTTGTGCCTGAAGAACAATCCCTATGTTTATGGCTTCTGGCTTTACGTGAGTCATATCAAAATCAGGTTTCGTGACACGTTTGTCTTCGCAAATGTCAGTTCTGTGGAAAACATCACCCAGACCAGAATGTTATTGTTCTTCTCGTTCTTTGTCAAAATTATCCAAAACAAATTATTATCAGAAAGTACAACAACATAAACCATTCTAATCACGTCAGGCAGGGGTACATTCTCCGACTAATGCACGTAGGTAAAGAGTACACACTTCGCAAAGCATCATGGAAGGTAAGATGGCGGATCTGGGTGCTCCTATTGGCTGATGTGGATGTGGCGGGTTTTGTGACCAAAAATGGCGAAACTGTCGTTGGACTTGGCGGATATTGCAACTAAGCCTCAACTTTGACTTCGTTTTACAGTAGGATGTACCGGGTTTTGTAACAAAATAATAGTTTTAATGAATTCAGCACAGCAAAAGCTATATGAAACAATGCTTATCTCAATTATCATAAAATATGGATTTGGCGGGTTTTGATTCTAGGCGCCTCAATTGTTAATATTCGCCAGGGGCTCACAACTTGTGGGACGTGGGCTAGCGACCACGGGACCCCAGCTGAGTCCGGTATTGCTTCCACTTACTTGTACCGGGCTCCTCTCTGTCATCTTTCCTGTCAACCTCCCTTGGTCAACTCTTGCTCTTTTCCGACCCCGATGGTATTAGGGTATCCGAAGTCTAGGGAGTCTTTCACGTTCCCTCCTTAATTGGCCCTTGTCTCATCTTTTCTGTTCGCTCATTCTTCGAGGAGTGAGCCTTCATTTCTTTTCATTATAACTCCTGCCTTCTGCTCAAGGCCCTCAAGGAGGCAGGGTGTGTGTAGCCCCACCACTTCTGGTGCACCCTGGATATTGCTACACCCTCAAGGGCTCACTGCTGGTGAGTTTGGGAATTGGTTACCCCGAGGGTCGGAAGAGAACGAGAGTTGACCAAGAGAGACCGACAGGAAAGATAACTAAAAAGAGCCTGACACAAGTAAGTGGAAACAACACCGGACTCAGCTGGGGTCCCGTGATCGCCAAACCACGTCCCACACGTTGTGAGCTCCTGTGGGGATTAAGAGAAGAACCTCACTGTAAATACTTCCTGCAGAATTAAATAGAAGCTTTCAGACAGGCAGCGATCACGCGGGCAGCGTTCTACTAGGCGATGGCGATCAGAAGCAGCGTATCGAGTTTTCCCGCTGCCCGCGTCACTGTGTGTTGGCAAGACAATGAGTGCGACAACAGAGCAACTCATTGAAGAATTGTAATTGCCTAACAAATTATTTGATTTGTCGCATCCTGGCTATAAACATATAGTCCCGTAGATCATCAAAGCATTCCATTGGCATCCGAGAGTAAATGTAGAATCGTTCTTCATGTTGTCCCAGTTGCCGATATAAAGTATGAATTTCTCCTTGATGCTCACGAAGCAGATTCAGGTCTTGAATCCACGTTCTCTCACGTTTTCTTTCTGAAATATATAAAATTTAATGAATAGACTATATAATATTTTTGATTTGTAAATACTTCTCACATTTCTCTAATTGTACACAATAATGAAATGAATAGTTACCTTGCTCACTGCTGCTCCACGTCATCAACAGTAATAACGCTTCTTCCTCCAGTTGAGATAACTGATGCATCCTTGACGTACACGATTTTCAAACCGATCGCTACCACCTGGGTAGGTTATTAGCTAAGGAATAACCCTCCCTAAGGGAAGATGATGAGAAAAGGAAAAAAAGGGGGGGGGGGGAGGGAGGGGACGAAGTGGGTTTCGAAATGAAGAAAAAGTATGGATAGATGGGACGAGAGTCCAATATAACTCATAAACTTAAACTAAAGTAAACGTTTAATCACCATTTTCACTACGCGAGCCTGCGGCGTACCTAAAGTGGGTATGGACTTGGACACAGCTAACGGGAAATGCGGCTGGAGTTTGGGCTATTTGCAAGCAAGCGGCGATCGTACTTTCCCTTCCCAGCCTATATTTGGATACTATGGGGAAGGGTGGCAAGACAAAGAATGACAGATTTACTGTATATCCTTTCAAAGGAGTTAAGTTTAAAAGAATGTTTTGAAAGGCGCAAATAATTTGAATTTGCCGTGATGATTTTAGTTCTTGGAACTGTAGGATTTCCGACGACTGATCGAGTACTTCCAGGAAGGGTAGTGGTGAAGCAGTTATAGTGCCTTTGGGAACTATTTTGTTGTTTACTTTGAAAATTTTGGTAAGAAAAACAATAGTTGCATTTAAGAATAGCTAAGCTTTTACCCAGCAAAGTGCTGACTAAAAGTTTAGACCAGAAGAAAAACTTAAATTTTGAAAACGAACCACAAGTTATAGAGAAAATCTCAACAAGCAGAAAGCTTGCGGAGCTAGCTTTACTTGCCTTACTGGCTCATTAGAATTAGCTATAGCAGCTAAAAGATGCTTTGAAAAAAAATGATACTGAAAGTTTTCGTTCAAATGCAACAAGAAGCAACACTTTTATAATTTGAGTATGCGACATTCTTAAAGAGAGCATAAACCGATGGGAAGAGTCATGGAAAATAGGGTCCTGCCTAATCGTTATTCTAAGACAAGAACGAAAAAATATAATCTGATTTATTTAACAATGCGTGGAGATATAATAATTTTGACAACATAAAAGGTACAATTTAGGTTTTAACCTTTGAAGTCTCAGATCTCTAGAATGTTGAAGTTAGCACTCGGCAATTAACAATTTAGGTTTGGAAGCTCTTATAAGCCCTAAAATCTGCATAAGATTTTAAAAAATGTTGCTAAGATTAACAAATTCGAAGTTTAACGACAATTAACGCAATTAAAGCTTTAACAATAAATAAGGTACAATGTGGGCACTTTAAGAATTCCTATATGGAACTCTTGAAAGTAAAAACAAATAACAAATTCGAAATTGTAACAAAAGAAAGAGAAATTAAGAAGAAGTTTCTATAACTTCTTATGTTTATACAGTAATTACGGCCGTGTTAAATGCAAATAGGACAGGTCACTATTTGTGAAACCTGAAGAGAAAAAAAAAATTAGTTTACTCAATTATGAGTAGAAAAAAATAGAATTCACCCATTTAGAAGGGAAAAGAATTAGAATGTGGACTAGCCACTGTTTATACAGAAGTTAATTTGTGAAATGCGAAACTAAGTTGGGAGGGCACTTTTTGGCAAGTGAGGCCTCGTTGATTAATAGCTAGGTACATCAATTGACTTAAATTTAGAACTTAATTAGATTGAGTTAGTAAGGTGTTCAGGGAGAAAGAATTGGGAACTTTAGGAAAAAGTTTTGGCCATGTTTAATGTTCTCACAAACGCGACGCGGTTGGTTGTTTAACGGGCACTGTTTTCACTATAGTCTATTGGTGTATTTGAAAAGTTCACTATTGCAGCACAGAAAGTTCACAAGGAGAAAAGTTATTGCAATTATGTAAATCACTTGTTAAATTTTAGTTTGAGAGAGTTTATTGCGTCGTAGCTTTTGTAGGTTGCAGTTGAATGCAGCGGAAAATCTCCAACGAACGAAGACAAATTATGCTGATTAGAGGTTTATGCAACATAAATTTCTCAGTGACGAAAATGTATTCCCATATTTGAGGAAATGCTAGGTTATTTTACTTGTAGAAAGATAGTTCGGTGTCGAAAGTTCTGGAGTTATGATAACGGTTGAATTGGGCAATAGGTCTCACGGAGAAAAACTATGATTTTATAGACAGTATTTCGTTTAATATGAATCCCGCGGTGTGAGAACTCATTCTCAGTTAATTTGTGCAAGAAGCACTACATTTTTAAGTGAAAAGTCAGCTTAGATGGTTAGAGCATGACTAGAAAAATCCCTCGAAGGTAGTTATTGCACTGCATTTAGCAATTTCACACTGTCTATAAAACAAGAATTAAAAGCATCTAGCTGTTTAAAACCAATTAAAATGCGGTGAAAACCATTAAGTTGTACTTAGCTCATTTCTGAAGAGTAGGCGATCCAGGCGACCATTAACTTAAATCCACATCATGGCGTAGATATTTAAAACATGTCTCGCATGGACAGGAGACAAGCCTTAGTTAGGCTCCAACTGTAAGCTTCGACGTCTGACACACAAGTGAGTGCCGCTCGACGATGCACGAAGGTGAGTGAGAGAGCGGAGCAACGCACGGAGGGGTCGCACACGTCAGAGGTAGACGGGCGAGGGGTAGGGGGAGAAAACAACAGAGTTTATACAGAACACACAACACAGAAAAAGGAAACTCTTATACAGGAAATAACATTCTTCTTGGAGCGGTATCTTCACGGAGTTGTTGGTTGGCGATGATGACGAAACCTGGTGTGTTGATGAGGAAGTCTTCTGGACTTGAGGCAATGGAAGGATTTCAGAAAGCAGCTGCAAAGCGTTGTCAGGCTGGTTCCACAGAATATGCGCTTCTGGAACAAACTTAAAACAACCATGAACAAGTGCACGGGGCAAACAGAATATAAAAGCTCGCTGTTGGTGTTTGCGGGAAGAAAATCTAAATGAATTAATTAATATAAGAGTATGAAGAGCGGCAAATGCCAATTCTGCCTTCCCGTGTATTTCGAGAAATACACCATATTGGGGGGCGACGGCAAACACCAACATAGAATGAAAACACGATATTAAAGATTGAAAAGAAGAGTAGCACTGATAGAGAGGGGTCTTATAATATACCCATTAGTTATCAAGATCTTCTCTTCCCTGACTCTTCCGTTCCCTCCCGGGTAGCAATCGATCATTCCGCCAAAGATCCACGCTAGAGGGGGAAAGGAAAAGAGGAGAGGTGCCTATAAGGAGCTGACCAAGTGTTAAGAAAAGTAAATTATCAGCTTTAATGGAATGCGGGGTCATCGGGCGAGAATTAACAACGCCGTCAATCAAAAAGTATCTAATAGCAGCGAGAAACAAAGCTTCAATAAAGATCACAACAAGATGCGATGAAAGACTTAACAAATATAAACAAAGCGTATAAGAGCAAGTACATTGATTAAGGTTAATAATGTACCAAATATGTAAGAAAACTATGCGAGTAGAAGGTAAGAACGCCATAGGTAACAATAATCTAGTAGCAATAAACAATGACCTTAAGTTATAATGCGCACTAAAAGGGTTAACTAAAGAAATACCTAAGTCAGCAAGAAACGTGACGTAACAAGCATAGATGCAAAAATTTATCAAATGTAACAAGAAGAAAAGATAAGTTTGTTTGACAGTAAACGGCAAAAGTGGAAAATAATTACACAAAATACAAAAGGTACTTGCCTCAAGAATATATAAGAATTTCATTGAAAAACAATCGGAACAACCTTCGGCTATGAGTGTGGACAAGTAAGCGAGATAGATAAACAAGTCCTTGACCCACATAGTGTAGCGAGATAACGAGTATAAATAACTAGACAGGTCAGTGACCAAAACCAGTTTCTCTTGGCAAGGAGGTAAACAGCTCACTGAAGAACGGGAGCAACCCGGCTTGGCTACTGCCTTACAGTAGTTGTTGGCAGGTTGCCCACATTGCGATAAGAGAAACCTGTATTGACCTTTGTTCCATAAGGAGACAATAGACAATGACTTGTTATTACTCAAATTCGTAAATAAACAAGACTGTGAAGCAGCAGGTTGAAGGTAAACAAAAGGGGTAGATGCAACAAGCAAAACATTAAAGTAGATCTTTAAGTAACACATGCGATCATACGTAGCTTGGACATGAACACCCAATTTAAGGACATATGGAACAAAGCGATTAAATAATTTTACATTATTTGGAGGATCACAGAATCCAACAGTTGCCAAGAGAAAAAAGCTTAATTCTTCTAAACAACGAAGAAAAGCTGGGAAGTTGAGGGAGAAATTATACGTAAGAATTGTTATTCTTGATGCTAGAGAACTCGGATTGGCAAGCGGTTTGAAATGCTGCTTCCGCGTGTGAGGAAGTGGGAAGAAGACGGCCGTGGCCATCCTACTAAATAGCGAGTGAATTGAAAAACTGCTCACAGCGAAGTGTTGGTGACTGATAGCCGTGGTTTGACGCAAGGCAAAGATGGTTTTCGATAAAGGTTTAACCAATTACCGGCTACAAGGAATGACACGAGACAATAAACCAAGCGACTCAAGGCGAGGCGAACTTGAATTGCCATTTTGTGCGAAAATGGAGCAAAACCTATGGAGTAGCTTACGGCAGTGGCGTAGTTGCTGACACCAAGACATTGTTTCAGCAAGCTGTTTTGAAATATGCCGAGATCGGAAACATAAGTGTTCTCTTTTTTAGAAAAGGAATTTGAATCAGCGGTAACAAAATGACATTGCGAGTTGGTTTGAAGCCTGGAACGTTGGATTTAACCAGTAACGATCCAACCAAAATCGGTGTCTCTAGCGACCACGTTTGAAGATAGTTTACGAGTTTGTTTACGAAGGCAATTCCAAAAAACATTGGCACTGAAGAGTATGTCAATGGGATTTTGAACATTAAACTGAGGATCAGCGAACCTTAAATGCGAAGGATTCTTTAAACCGGAAGTGTTAATAGAGTGGCTAGGGGTGTCATTACCAATACTGTTAAGGATGAGACAGTTTAAGTTAAGATTGGTGTTTGTTTGACAGATGTCTCTAATTTTTAATTTTGAAGACTGCAAAGCTTGAGTTTTCAAATTTTCAATGCCGGATACATTGATGGAAGTAGGGTTTACAGGTAGACCTAGTTTTTGATTAATGATTGCGAAACAAAGTTGTGAGTTGAAGCAGAGTCGAGAAGACCGCGGGCTCGAACCCATTTTCCTAATTTATCCTGAATTTCGAATTGTACAGTGGATAACAGGATTTGTGCACTGTGAGGGATCCTGGCATTAGAAATGCAGGAAGACGCACTCGTATGTTCGGAGCTGCTCTGCATAGAGTTTGAAGAAGCAGGTACTAATGACCTCGATTGATCATGGCGGTGCAGTAAACTGTTATGCGGTCTTTGACAGTGGAAACAGAGTCTGGAGGACGTACAATTTGAAGCTGAATGTTTGATGACAGACAGTTGAAGCAATATTTATTATTGGAGACAAACGTCCTTCTGTCTTCAACAGACAATTCTTTAAAGGATTTGCATGAATATAAAGTGTGAGAAACCTTACAGAATGTGCATTTTAAGATTTGTTGAACGGCCTAGTATGCTCTCCTAGACGGTTGAAAGTGGTAAAACGAGTTTGCTTGTTCTCGACAGATGGGGGCTTATGACCAAGATATCCAATATATTGTGACACAGGGGACTAATTTTAGAACTTTCACACTGAAATGAGAGTGCGGTAAGGAATTGGCACCGGCTGTTAAGAAACGAGATGAGATGCTCGAAGGAATATTCGATTTTGTGAGCTAATTCTATTTCCCAGGCTTTTAGAGTGGAATAATCAAATCTAGATATAGCTATATGTATTAAGACAGTGTCCCAAGTTTGAACTGGTTGTTCAAGCTGATAAAGGGCTCGCACGTGCAGTTGCCTTGTGTCGACCAAGTTTCTTATAGAGGAAACATCATTAGGCTTTACGGCTGGCAAGTCAAACAAACAGCGTATGTGGCGAGCGACACACAGACGTAGATTGCCATATCTCTCTTTAAGAAGGTCAAAAGCGATGTTGTAATTCTCTGCACTTAAAGGAAGTGTTTCCACGAGCGTAAGAGCTTGCTCTTTAAGACAAGATCTCAGTAAAATTTGTGGATAGCGGGAATATATTTGTTATTGTGTATGAGAGAGCTGAATAACTCGTAAAAGGAATTCATTCACATCCCTGGCCTGAAAAAACAGGCAGGCTTATCTTCGGAAGTGAAGGTTTCGGTTGATACGTGTCTTCACGAACTGAAGCGGGTGCGAACTGGGCCGGATTGATGACCCTAGTGTCGGGTTCTGCGATACTGCGAATCAATTGGTGGGCCTTTGCAATACCTTCAAAATACAAAGGTTCGACTTCATCTCGATCGGATTGATGTTCGGGGCAAGCGGATTCAATATCGAGTTGGATTTGGTCAAAGTAATCGTTAGACCGTTCGTACAACTTCAAGCGTTGAGTTAAGACATCTAGATCACAATCGGCGGGAGTTATTTTATTAATGAAATTTCTAAATCTGGTGAGCTGTCCTTTGTAGGAAGAATGTCTAGCAATGAGAGTTTCATTGTTTTCAGTTGACATGATAAAATGGGTAAATTGAAATGTAACTTACGGAAATGTAGAGAGATTTTGAAAATGCTGTCAGGTTGGCAGCAGAAGACAGGTTTCAAGTGAGACCGACTGAAGAAGACAGGAACGACCCCTGTCACCTTCACCAGCCATGCGCAGTGAAGTTATAGCTGAAAAATTCAATGTGGATAATAATAATTTGCAAAATGTTGACAAATGGACTCTCCCGGGTTTCTAGGACCAAATTTTGGGTAGGTTATTAGCTAAGGAATAACCCTCCCTAAGGGAAGATGATGAGAAAAGGAAAAAGGGGGGGGGGGGAAGAAGTGGGTTTCGGAATGGAGAAAAAGTATGGATAGATGGGACGAGAGTCCAATATAACTCATAAACTTAAACTAAAGTAAACGTTTAATCACCATTTTCACTGCGCAAGCCTGCGGGATACCTAAAGTGGGTATGGACTTGGACACAGCTAACGGGAAATGCGGCTGGAGCTTGGGCTATTTGCAAGCAAGCGGCGATCGTACTTTCCCTTCCCAGCCTATATTTGGATACTATGGGGAAGGGTGGTAGTCTGGTAAGACAAAGAATGACAGATTTACTGTATATCCTTTCAACGGAGTTAAGTTTCAAAGAATGTTTTGAAAGACGCAAATAATTTGAATTTGCCGTGATGATTTTAGTTCTTGGAACTGTAGGATTTCCGACGACTGATCGAGTACTTCCAGGAAGGGTAGTGGTGAAGCAGTTATAGTGCTTTTGGGAACAATTTTGATGTTTTCTTTGAAAATTTTGGTAAGAAAAACAATAGTTGCATTTAAGAATAGCTAAGCTTTTACCCAGCAAAGTGCCGACTAAAAGTTTAGACCAGACGAAAAACTTAAATTTTGAAAACGAACAACAAGTTATAGAGAAAATCTCAACAAGCAGAAAGCTTGCGGAGCTAGTTTTACTTCCCTTACTGGCTCATTAGAATTAGCTATAGCAGCTAAAAGATGCTTTGAAAAAGATGATACTAGAAGTTTTTGTTCAAATGCAACAAGAAGCAAAACTTTTATAATTTGAGTATGTGACTTTCTTAAAGAGAGCATAAACCGATGGGAAGAGTCATGGAAAATAGGGTCCTGCCTAATCGTTATTCTAAGACAAGAACGAAAAAATATAATCTGATTTATTTAACAATGCGTGGAGATATAATAATTTTGACAAATATAAAAGGTACAATTTAGGTTTTAACCTTTGAAGTCTCAGACCTCTAGAATGTTGAAGTTTGCACTCGGCAAATAACAATTTTTAGGTTTGGAAGCTCTTATAAGCACTAAAATCTGCATAAAATTTTAAAAAATGGTGCTAAGATTAACAAATTCGAAGTTTAACGACAATTAACGCAATTAAAGCTTTAACAATAAATAAGGTATAATGTGGGCACTTTAAGAATTCCTATATGGAAATCTTGAAAGTAAAAACAAATAACTAATTCGAAATTATAACAAAAGAAAGAGAAATTAAGAAGAAGTTTCTATAACTTCTTATGTTTATACAGTAATTACGGCCGTGTTATAGAGAAAAAAATAGTTTACTCAATTATGAGTAGAAAAAAATAGAATTCCCCCATTTAGGAGGGAAAAGAATTAGAATGTGGACTAGCCACTGATTATACAGAAGTTAATTTGTGAAATGCGAAACTAAGTTGGGAGGGCACTTTTAGGCAAGTGAGGCCTCGTTGATTAATAGCTAGGTACATCAATTGACTTAAATTTAGAACTTAATTAGATTGAGTTAGTAAGGTGTTCAGGGAGAAAGAATTGGGAACTTTAGGAAAAAGTTTTGGCCATGTTTAATGCTTTCACAAACGCGACGCGGTTGGTTGTTTATCGGGCACTGTTTTCACTATAGTCTATTGGTGTATTTGAAAAGTTCACTATTGCAGCACAGAAAGTTCACAAGGAGAAAAGTTATTGCAATTATGTAAATCACTTGTTAAATTTTAGTTTGAGAGAGTTTATTGCGTCGTAGCTTTTGTAGGTTGCAGTTGAATGCAGCGGAAAATCTCCAACGAACGAAGACAAATTATGTTGATTAGATGTTTATGCAACATAAATTTCTCAGTGACGAAAATGTGTTCCCATATTTGAAGAAATGCTAGGTTATTTTACTTGTAGAAAGATAGTTCGATGTCGAAAGTTCTGGAGTTATGCTAACAGTTGAATTGGGCAATAGGTCCCACGGAGAAAACGCTAAATTTTTATAGACAGTATTTCGTTTAATATGATTCCCGCGGTGTGAGAACTCATTCTCATTTAATTTGTGCAAGAAGCACTACATTTTTTAGTGGAAAGTCAGCTTAGATAGTTAGAGCATGGCTAGAAAAATCCCTCGAAGGTAGTTATTGCACTGCATTTAGCAATTTCACACTGTCTATAAAACAAGAATTAAAAGCATTTAGCTGTTTAAAATCAATTAAAATGCGGTGAAAACCATTGAAGTTGTACTTAGCTCATTTCTGAAGAGTAGGCGATCCAGGCGACTGTTAACTTAAATCCACATCATGGCGTAGATATTTAAAACATGTCTCGCATGGACAGGAGACAAGCCTTAGTTAGGCTCCAACTGTAAGCTTCGACGTCTGACACACAAGTGAGTGCCGCTTGACGATGCACGAAGGTGAGTGAGAGAGCGGAGCAACGCACGGAGGGGTCGCACACGTCAGAGGTAGACGGGCGAGGGGTAGGGGGAGAAAACAACAGAGTTTATACAGAACACACAACACAGAAAAAGGAAACTCTTATACAGGAAATAACATTCTTCTTGGAGCGGTATCTTCACGGAGTTGTTGGTTGGCGATGATGACGAAACCTGGTGTGTTGATGAGGAAGTCTTCTGGACTTGAGGCAATGGAAGGATTTCAGAAAGCAGCTGCAAAGCGTTGTCAGGCTGGTTCCACAGAATATGCGCTTCTGGAACAAACTTAAAACAACCATGAACAAGTGCACGGGGCAAACAGAATATAAAAGTTCGCTGTTGGTGTTTGCGGGAAGAAAATCTAAATGAATTAATTAATATAAGAGAATGAAGAGTGGCAAATGCCAACTCTGCCTTCCCGTGTATTTCGAGAAATACACCACCACCGCTCGTCTGGGTGTGAAAAGGTCGACCGCTATCGCTCCGGTGTGTGGGACACTTTATCCGGTGTAAATGGGCCCGTGGGACGCCTACAGATCGTGTATGGTGAAGCGGTCATGTCTCATCAAATGGTTGGTCGCTGGTGAAGGACGGCAGAGTGTGGAGGATGAAGATTGAAGTGGTCGTCTCTCCACATCCACGAATGGAAGCAACATTGCTCAAATACAGGACAGGGTGTTAGCGGACTGGCGCATAACGTGGCGTCCACACTGCGTATTGGCCGTGCCCGGGTCCAAGGCCGGATTTAAGAGTATGCCGCCTATAGGCTAAAGTCCATTTGCCGCCCCCTCTATAGTCATATTAGCTTAATACATTTGTTTTATACAACAAACGGATAGATTTCTTTGGCGTTTTCATCTTTTTTAAACATAAAGTTCATTTAGTTTAGATAAAACTACAATTTTAATGGTTTACATAATAAATGATATAATGATATTTTTACTTACTAATTTTAAGATTCGTTAAAAAATGAAATGAGTTTCGAACTTAATTAATTAATTTGTTCTCGGAGATCAGTGATCACTATTTTACACATACAGTGGAACTTGGATAATTCGAACCTCAAAGGACCAGTAATAAAATTCGAATTATCGAAAAATTCGAATTAAGAAAGTTCTTTGAAAAGGGTAGAAAAAATATATTGTATTAGGTTTACATAATGATTTACGTTCAACAAAGCAGATTTACAGACAACGGTACTGTATAGTGACTTTATCGCGATTAACCTCAAATGTTTCAAATGATAAAATACAACCAAAATGTATTATTCACCTATTTAACGACAGTAGTATTCCAGCAATCTAGTTAAGTTTTAGAGAAATCTACAGTTTTTCAAAAAAGTTTGAGATTTTTACCTGTTTTCTACAAAGTCTCTCAGTCATCACAAAATATTTAAGGAACGGAAAACAGAATCACTTACGTCATTTCTACTAAAAAAAAAAACGCCTAAGTTCAGAAATGTGGTTTGTCGTTTTTCGACAATTCCTGACCCAACTGTTTGGCTTCCGATCGGCTTTTACACGTAAAAATTTTGATTTATCCAAAATATAATTCGAATTAACCACGATTTTTTAGCATTGATTGATTGTATATAAAATGCCAGGGACCAAGAGAAAAATTCAAATTAAAGAAGATTTCGAATCATAGAACTCCGAATTAGCCACGTTTGACTGTATTTTTATATTTTAATGCTAATGACTATCTTTTGCGTAATTGAAGAACTGTCTTCAATTTGAATTAAGTTGTCCTACACGGTGAAATGAAATTGCACAAAATGTAGTTAATTACTGGTTTATTTGTGGAGAAATATACAAACTTCTGTAAAACAACTCATCCCACGTAATTTTGATGTTCAAATGTACATAGCTTTCTTACGAGATTTCTTAATGGCAAACTCGTTAATAATGTCCTCATATGAAAGTGTTTTTGTTGTATTTGCCTCAATACAAAGTAATGAAACTGAGTTTAACCGTATTTCAGAAATACTAGTTCGCAGATAGATCTTAACTCTTCTAAGGCAGGAAAAACTGTAGGACTAAAACATTTTTACGTAACATGTGTATTCTTAAATTCTTACGGAAAATATTATTAACGTCTGAAATACTTCATATTAACTTTTGAATTGCCAAACTGCCGCCCCTGAAAATATGCCGCTTTAGGCTGCAGCCTACTTAGCCTATTTAGAAATACGGCCATGCCCGGGCCCATCACATCCTCCAAGATGTGTTGGGTTACCGAAAAGTGTCCGCAAGATGGGCACAGAGAAACCTGACCCCTGAGCAGGCTGTGGGACAATTCCTTGCATCGCAGGACAGAGTTTTACCAGGGTGGTTTCTTCAAACCGATCGCACGCTACGACAAGTGTTTCAATGTCGGTGGGATGGGGACGATAACCTAGATGTTAGGCCCCTTAAAACAACAATTATCATAATCAT
Organism: Meconema thalassinum; assembly: GCA_946902985.2. Classification (NCBI taxonomy): domain Eukaryota; kingdom Metazoa; phylum Arthropoda; class Insecta; order Orthoptera; family Tettigoniidae; genus Meconema; species Meconema thalassinum. The sequence goes on from OX336388.2 coordinate 332,039,886, forward strand.
TATTATCAATGTCGGTGGCTATTGTAGTGTAAGGTGTTTAGTTCATGATGCTCTGGCGTACGTCAGTTTGGCAATAAAGGGTCTCTGGGGAAAAGGGATGACGATACTTATTTTTTGGAAATTCCCTCTTATAGGCCTACAATTTACAGGTTATTTTTTGACGTCCCAATTGTGGATTATATTTAGAGCCCTGCGTGTATAAACAAAACGTTATCCGCAACCGCACAACTGTTATCCGCATCCGCCCCGCATCTGCACAACTGTTATCCGCATCCACCCCGCATCCGCACAACTGTTATCCACATCCGCCCCGCATCCGTACAACTGTTATCTGCATCCGCACAACTGTTATCCGCATCCGCCCCGCATCTGCACAATTGTTATCCGCATCCGCCCCACATCTGCACAATTGTTATCCGCATCCGCCCCACATCCGCACATCCGTTATCCGCATCCGCCCCACATCCTCACAGCTGTTATCCGCATTCTCCCCACATCTGCACAACTGTTATCCACATCCGCCCCACATCCTCACAACTGTTATCCACATCCGCCCCACATCTGCACAACTGTTATCCACATCCGCCCCACATCCTCACAACTGTTATCCACATCCGCCCCACATCTGCACAACTGTTATCCACATCCGCCCCACATCTGCACAACTGTTATCCGCATCCGCCCCACATCCTCACAACTGTTATCCGCATTCTCCCCACATCTGCACAACTGTTATCCACTTCCGCCCCACATCCTCACAACTGTTATCCACATCCGCCCCACATCTGCACAACTGTTATCCACATCCGCCCCACATCTGCACAACTGTTATCCGCATCCGCCCCACATCCGCACAACTGTTATCCGCATCCGCCCCACATCCTCACAACTGTTATCCACATCCGCCCCACATCTGCACAACTGTTATCCACATCCGCCCCACATCCGCACAACTGTTATCCGCATTCTCCCGACATCTGCACAACTGTTATCCGCATCCGCCCCACATCCGCACAACTGTTATCTGCATCCGCCTCGCATCCGCACAACTGTTATCTGCATCTGCCCCACATCCGCACAACTGTTATCTGCATCCGCCCCACATCCTCACAACTGTTATCCACATCCGCCCCGCATCCGCACAACTGTTATCCGCATCCGCCCCACATCCTCACAACTGTTATCCGCATTCTCCCCACATCTGCACAACTGTTATCCACATCCGCCCCACATCCTCACAACTGTTATCCACATCCGCCCCGCATCCGCACAACTGTTATCCACATCCGCCCCACATCCGCACAACTGTTATCCACATCTGCCCCACATCCTCACAACTGTTATCCACATCCGCCCCGCATCCGCACAACTGTTATCCACATCCGCCCCACATCCGCACAACTGTTATCCACATCCGCCCCACATCCGCACAACTGTTATCTGCATCCGCCCCACATCCTCACAACTGTTATCCACATCCGCCCCGCATCCGCACAACTGTTATCCACATCCACCCCACATCCGCACAACCGTTATCCGCATCTGCCCCACATCCTCACAACTGTTATCTGCATCCGCCCCGCATCCGCACAACTGTTATCTGCATCCGCCCCGCATCCGCACAACTGTTATCTGCATCCGCCCCGCATCCGCACAACTGTTATCTGCATCCGCCCCGCATCCGCACAACTGTTACCCGCATCCGCCCCGCATCCGCACAACTGTTATTCGCATCCGCCCCGCATCCGCACAACTGTTATCCGCATCCGCCCCACATCCGCACAACTGTTATCCGAATATACTGGCATTACAATTATATTTTTAACTAGATAAACCATGAATTACCAAAGCAACATTTGAGGAAAAAGACTTTCCCTTAGGCTTTGTAGGCTATGTTTAAACAAGATGTTCAGTAAAGAACATATAGCCTACTTTCTCCTAAATGCATGGGTATTGTTATAACTCTTTGTCCTTTTCTAGGAGCTTAATTGAATGTTGGTTGTAGTAGCTTGTTGAAATACCTGCTATAGGGATATTAAACATGAATATGAGGTGCCCTTTGCTAGTGCTACCTCTGTAAAAAATTCTTTCAATTCGGTTTCACCGTGTTTTCATTGATATGGGGAATGGATTTCAACACATACATGGCCGCTAGTTGCAAACTATTGGGCTGATGACCTTGTAGTCAGTCATAAGATGCTTTCCACAAAAAGGCATGTTGTTGCAAAATCTGGTAGAGATCAAATTATTAGGATGGTCGTAATTTGATTTAAGCTTTTAGCATTTGGGTGGCCGTCATTCCGTTTCCGTCAAGATGGCGGCAATATAAAACATGACACTGAGGTGCCCTTTGCTAGTGCTACCTCTGTACCAAATTTCGTTCAATTCGGTTTCACCGTGTTTGAAATGATAGGGGGAATCGATTTGCAGACATACTTGGTCACCATCTGCAAACTATTGGGCTGATGATCATGCAGTTTGGTCAGTATATGCTTCCTACATAAAGATATGCTGTTGCAAAATTTGGTAGAGACTAGATTATTAGGTTGGTCGTAATTACATTTTAGCTTTTAACATTTGGGTGGCCGCGATTACGTTTCCGTCAAGATGGCGGTGATATAAAACATGACACAGAGGTGCCCTTTGCTAGTGCTACCTCTGCACCAAATTTCATTCCATTCGGTTTCACCGTGTTCGAATTAATAGGGGGAATCGATTTTCACACAAAGATGGCCGCCATCCGCAAAATATTAGGCTAATGACCTATTAGTTTTGTCAAAGGATGCTCCCTCCATAAATGTATGTAGATGCAAAATTTGGTAGAGATCGGACGATTAGGTTAATCGTAATTTGATATATGCTTTGAACATTTGTGTGGCGGCCATTACGTTTCCGTCAAGATGGCGGCAATAAAAACATGACACTGAGGTGCCCTCTGCTAGTGCTACCTCTGTACCAAATTTCTTTCCATTCGGTTTCACCGTGTTCGAATTAATAGGGGGAATCGTTTTTCACACAAAGATGGCCGCCATCCGCAAAATATATGCTAATGACATTAGTTTGGTCAAAGAATGCTCCCTCCATAAAGGCATATTTATGCAAATTTTGGTAGAGATCGGATGATTAGGTTAATCGTAATTTGATTTAAGCTTAGAACATTTGTGTGGCCGCCATTACGTTTTCGTCAAGATGGCGGCGATATAAAACATGACACTGAGGTGCCCTCTGCTAGTGCTACCTCTGTACCAAATTTCGTTCCATTCGGTTTCACCGTGTTCGAATTAATAGGGGGAATCGGTTTTGACACAAAGATAGCCGCCATCCGCAAACTATTAGGCCAATGGCCAATTAGATTGGTCAAAGGATGCTCCCCCCATAAAGGTATGTTGCTGAAAAATTTGGTAGAGATCGGATGATTATGTTAGTCCTAATTTGATTTAAGCTTTGAACATTTATGTGGCCGCCATTACGTTTCCGTCAAGATGGTGGCGATATAAAACATGACACTGAGGTGCCCTTTGCTAGTACTACCTCTGTACCAAATTTCATTCCATTCGGTTTCACCGTGTTCGAATTTTAGGGGGAATCGATTTTCACACAAAGATGGCCGCCATCCGCAAACTATTAGGCTAATGACCTACTAGTTTAGTCAAAGGATGCTCCCCCATTAAAGGTATGTTGTTGCAAAATTTGGTAGAGATCGGATGTTTAGGTTAGTCGTAATTTGATTTAAGCTTTGAACATTTGTGTGGCCGCCATTACGTTTCCGTCAAGATGGCGGCGACATAAAACATGACACTGAGGTGTCTTTTGCTAGTGCTACCTTTGTTCCTAATTTCGTTCAATTCGCGTTCACCGTGTTTGAATTGATAGGGGGGGGGGGGGGGGGGCAGCCATTCAGGGTACACACACTCACACTCACACACACACACACACAGACTCACACACATACACACACACACACAGACACACTTTTTTTCGCCCTGTGTTGATCTCATAAGTCTACTTTCATTTTTTGCAAAAATCGAAAGTAGGCTAAAAATGTTATACCGGCGGAATAATATGATATGTCGTAAACATCCGGGTCCTAATAATAGACTGTTAAACGAGTTCAGATTGTATTCTAAAAACTATCCGCAAATTCTCTCCAAAAATTATCCGCAGCTTATCCGCTATCCACACAGCCATGCAATCTCTATCCGCGTGTCGAAATTTTTTTGCGGATATCCGCATCCGCATCCGCGTAGCGCTTTATTTTTAGCCTACTTTTCACATTTTGTAAAAATGACGGAAAAGTAGACCTATGAGATCGATTCGGGCAAATGTGTGGCTGTCTGTCCTTCTGTGTGTCTGACTGTCTGTGTGTGTGTGTGTGTGTGTGTCCCCTATCAACTTCTAAACGGCTGCAGCTATCGAAACCAAATTTGGTATGAATAAACAGCTATCGCTGAATATTGCAAGGCCATATTTGAAAACGGTGTCCGTGCTACCAACTGCTGAAAATTTACAGTTGAAAATTGCTGATAAGTCCAATTTTTAATGCATGTAACTTCCATACTATCTATTGGATTTTATCCAAATTTGGTATGTGATTTGCGCACCGGAGCAAATATGAATATGCATTATTTTAATGTCAAAAAGACTGCCAACTGCTGAAAAATGCTCTCTAAACTTTTCATCCTAATCTCAATACATCAGAAAGTATGCAGGCTCTAAACTTTGCATACATACTGTATAGTACCTGCAAATGTAGGTTAATTTTCAATGATCGATATACGACAGTGCTGCCAACATAATTCTACGCTTGCTGATAGGTTTAATGTTGAATCACTTGTAACTTCCATTCTAATAATTGTAGTTCTATCAAAATTGGCACATAATACTTCAATTTAAGTTTGAGCATCGCATTTTTGGAAGTGTCGCCAACCTAATTTTACGCATGCTGATGAATTCAATATTTAGATACAAGTAACGTGCATAGTATCTTTTGGACCTCAACCAAATTTTGCTTGTGCATTGTGGACCTTAAGAGATGGAACTACGAACATATAGGGTGCGTTCAAAAAGTAACGAGCCGGAGGCATAATTACAGAAACCAGTACCTGTATGTTAGAAGTATTGGCCCTGGCTGTTGAGGCACTTGTCCCACTGTGACACGAGGCGGTGAATGGCTGTCTCATAAAATTCCTTGGGCTGCGATGTGAACCAGTTCCGCACGTACAGCTGGGCGTCGGCGTCCGAGGTGAATCGTTGGCCCAGCATAGCCCTTTTCAGGGGACCAAACATGGCGTAATCACAGGGAGAGAGGTCCGGACTGTATGGAGGGTGGCCGAGAACCTCCCATTTGAATTTCTGCAGGAGTGCCGCGACTGTGCTGGCCGTATGAGGTCGTGCATTGTCGTGGAGCGACCACGGCGGCTATGGCGTTCACTGTCACTCGGCGGTCCTGGGTAATGAGTGCATCGGTAACGCAGGGGGGGTGCCCCAAACCGGGCATCATCGGCTAATGACACCCGTCCTTCCCTGAAGCGCTTGTGCCACGCCTTGACACTTGCAAGAGGCATGCAGTGTTCGCGGTGCACTTGTGACATTCGGCGATGAATGTCCGTTCACCCTACTCCTTCCGCTGTCAGAAATTAAACAACACCTCTTTGCTCTTCGGTTGACGCCCCTATGTCACTGTTTGCAATGCGACTGGCAGCATTGGACGATTGATGCATGCTGCTGCTTGTTTTGTATCATCACGTGACGTGTACGCGTGCGACGGGCTGTGACCTTCCACGCTCTGGTCGGAACCACACCTCGTTACACACGCCACGATTAGCCGATGTAGTCACCGGTTTGCGCATTCCAGCCTCCGGCTCGTTACTTTTTGAACGCACCTTATATTTATATATTTAGAGTCGCCAGGTCTGCCAACTGTTGATATATGGTATCTATAATTTTAAGAAAAGTAGGCTCTTTAGTTCGTCACGGAACTACTTGTTAATATTGAGTTGACTGACAGGAAAGTTGCAACATCAACTACTGGAGTGGAGCCTTAGGACTTACTAAACTAATTACGAGTCTTTAGGAATATCACTCCACTATTTTACTTGTTTACGAAGAGACGTCGCATGTGGCTCATTAACTCATTAGTGATTGGCAGAGTAAACAAATTATGTTGAATGTTATGAGAAATGAGTCCCATGATGAAGTGATTACTGCCAAGAGCTATCCTGTATTCACCTGTCTCTTCCTCCATTGCGTCAAGGGGGACTTCCCATTTGACGTGTTGTTTTGCGGTGGCAACAGTAATTATAGATATTCAAATGATGTTGACGAATATAACAAATGATGCTAAATAAGCTATGTGAAATAATCACACTCTAAATTTTCCTTGGAAAGCTGTTATTATCTCTACTTAGTATAAAACAAAGTCCCCGATTCTTGGATGACACGGGTAATCTCAAGAATCACTGGGTGAATTTTGATGCGGTTTTCACCATTCTGTAAAGGATATCTCGAGGAAGGTTTCTGTAGAAAATAATTTATTTATGATCAGAGGTAGTCATACAGTAAAGATTTCAGTGAAAATTTCGAGAAAAAAAGCTGGCGTCCGTGCGTTTTTTAAGCTTACGCTGGGCAAACCGTTAAAAGTATCAATATACTATGACTGAAGAATTGTTCAGCATGAAACGTTCTACAATAAAGTCCGTGAGAGCATATCTCTATCTTCAATACATCGCCCACTTTAATGTTCTTACGTTTTCATTTCTTCCAACAATCTCCATTCAATTACGGAGGCGACAGTTTATGAGCTACCTAGGGGCGAGACTATCACCCCAGTTACAGCCTAGCTAGTGGGCGAGCTTATTGCCCCAGATACATCCAGCAGCGAACTGTCGAGTTGTGTTGAGTTAAGGCTTCAGAGAAGAGTGGTTGTTTTTGGAGTTTCCCTGGAAGTGCAACTCGGCTATTCTTCACTTCGCCTGTGGACTTTTCGGTCCGCAAAATACACAGTCAAGTTAAGATTGGACGGAAGGGGGATTTGTGTTTCATGCACCTCGCCATTCTTAAATTACGTCTGACAAGAATTCGTTGTACATGCATCTCCATGATAATATAATTAATAGTCCAGTAAGTGAATTTAACCCATCATGACGAATCGGAAAACAGATATAGGTCGTAGTTCATTGACATCGAAACAAAAAAGCACTTATCACGTAATGCATTCATAACTGTACCCGGGCTAAGCTAGTCTCATTATGTAATACGCTAAGGTGTATGTTTCACAAAACGCACGCTTCTAAACCAGAGGGAGTTAGAAGGTGAGGTTTGCACAAAAAAAATCTTCCAAATCGTCTCAATAATAAAGGAAAATCTTGCATTTCTTAAGAAGTCAATGGAAATACACTGACTGGCACGAAAAACGCAACACTTCAATTTTTTCAAAAACTGAAATTTATGTTGAATTTATGACATTTTTATGACACTAATCTACTATATGATGATGAAATATTGTAGTACGGTCCCATGTACTGTAGGTGTCTAACAATGAAAATTAAAGATCATTATAAACAAATTTTAAAATCAAGCCAGAAATGCACACTTCAAGGAAAGAGCGCTTTAAGCGCGGGAAATTTTAAGTAAGCTTCTATAGCACTTTTGTTTCGATTTTATACTCTTCACAGACCTCGGAGACCTCTGTTCGCATCTTGAAAAGCGTGTATTGCCACCTCTTGCACCAATGATGGCATTCAACGTTCCAGGGATGCTCCTGATTAATGCTGATTGTTATAAAGTGCTTCGCTCATTTTATAATTTCCATACTGAGAATAGGTGGGTATAATTCCCCCCCCCCCCCCCCCCCCCCCTTCTACTGTAATCCATAGTAAATACAGTGTGAATTCTCTCCGCAGCGGCGAGCTAAGCTGGTTTCGCCTTGCGGGACGTGTTAGGTTGGCAGTACATTCATGTCGCTGTATACGCAGTCTCACCTCAGCGCATGTTCCGTGATGACCTTCAACTCGTGTGGTTCGGTGGGGAATCCCGGTTCATTATTGCTGACAGTGAGTGCGTGTTTATGACAGTGTTGACGCTGTAAGTTGCGTACAGTATAACGATGTGGTCACCTCGAAGCAGAACAACGTAAACTAAATTGCCACCTCACATAATCCGTAAAGTTTCCATCAATACAGAGAACCTCGCCCACTAAAACACACACGCTCTTCAGTAGTAAGCATTCCCACTAGACTCAGCTTACACAAGAACTTGACAAGAACACAACTTACAGCGTCAACACTGTCATACACAGGCACTCACTGTCAGCAATAATGAACCGGGATTCCCCACCCTATCACTCCAGTTGAAGGTCAACACGGAGCAAGTGCTGCGATGATAGTGCGTATACAGCGACATGAAAGTACTGCCAACCTACCACATCCCGCAAGGCGAGACCCATGTATCTCGCCGCTGAACAGTGGGTTAAAATCGAAATCTAGGAGGACAAAATTATTTATTTTCATAATTAAAAAAATCAAAATTTATTACTTCTACAGCATTCTCATATAATTGCCACTCACTATTCTGGGAATTAAACGCATCTTAGTGTAAATCTGTCACCACTGTTCGAGCAGTCTGAATTGGAGGGTGAATGTAAGTGGCTGTGGTTTGGTTGTCTTTGTGGTTAGTGTGATGCTTTGAGATGGAACATGCAACTGAATGTATGGTCTTTGTAACGTGTTTCAGTTATTAATGGGCGTAATTGTTGCGTAATTTTAGCTATATTTGCATTATATAATATTTAACTATTATTTTTAAAATTATATTTTCAGTTAGATTTTTAGTATGTCGCGTCACTCTGCGTCACTTTCTACTTAATATTAAAATGTAGATACAGTCTTGAAGTTTACGCCTGTTATAAGATTTTTGCATCTTTTTGCAACTCAGTTATTTTACGTTTTAGAAGATGCCACGCAACCAGTTCTCACACGATTACAACTGTTTGAAGCACTGGGTTCAACGATTATGTCAAAAGTGGAACATTGTGACTTTGTTAAAAGTAAATTAGGGGTAGAAAATTGTTCTGAAGAGATAATTGAATGCTCTATCCAACTCCTAGTCGTACACAATTTCTTGCATATGTAGAAGTAGCTTAAGAAAGGTCTTAACTGATTTTTATTATGAAGTAAACAAATTATATACGTTGCTTTCACTCTAAATTCATGATTAAAACGTACAAATAATTTTGTCCCCCTAGATTTCCATTTTGACCCACTGTGCGCTGCGGAGAGAATTTGCGGACACACTGTATATATCTATATACATTTTTTAAATCACTTCTTTTTTGTCGTGTTGTTTTATCGCATGTACCAGTAATTGGGATTATATTATGTGACCAACTGAAAACTGGCCACTAAGTAACTCACGCAAGCGTCTAGACATATCTCTGATCTAGAATCACAAGTTCGCTCCAAGATGATGGCAGTTATTCCTTCTGGAGTCTGAGATAAATGCCAGTCTTGGATAAACGGAAAATTTTAAAAACTACTCAAATAGCCAACTTGTTCATGTTTGCTTCGTATAAATGCGACTACCATTTCAATAAAAAGATAATTTTACTTCAAAATAAATAAATAAATAAATAAATAAATAAATAAATAGCATAAAACGAAGTCCCCGATTCTTGGATGTAACGAATAATCTCAAGAACCTATGGTTATGCAGATTTCACCATTCCGTAAAGGATTTGTCGAGGAAGGTTTCTGTAGAGAAACATTCATTTATGACCAAAGGAAGCCAAGCAGTAACGATTTCAGTGAATCGAGTCGAAGAAAAACCTGCCGTCCATGCGCCTTTTAAGCTTACGTTGGATAAACCATTAAATATATACAGGTTGTTCACAGCAAGCCCTACTTTGTGCTGTAACTGGTTTGTTTTACAAGACATTTTAATTTTGACACTTGCTTTGTAAAGAACTTTTCAAGCTCTAAAACTTTTGTTTCGTTAGTTTTTGTGTGAAGTTCGTGCATAACGCGCAAATCACCTTTTTGTGGCACGGTTTTGGCACTTTTTTTTGTTGCCCAAATCAAACTCGCAGAATGGGCAAAAACTGATATTTTGGTGAATAATTCGACTAATTCGATGTCGCTCTTTCGATAGGTGAAGTCAAAAAACTGATTTGGGCAACAAAAAAAAGTGCCAAAACCGTGCAACAATAAGTTGATTTGCGCGTTATGCGCGAACTTCACACAAAAACCATCCAAACAAAAGTTTTAGAGCTTGAAAAGTACTGTCCAAAGCAAGTGTTAAAATTAAAATATCTTGTAAAACAAACTAGTTACAGCATAAAGTAGGGCTTGCTGCGAACACCCTGTATATACTATGAGTGTAAGAATTGTTAAGCATGAAACGTTCTACAAAAAAGTCCCTGACAGCATATCTCTATCTTCAATACATCGTCCACTATAAGTGTTTTTACGTTTTCATTTCTTCCAAAAATCCCCATTCTGTGGAAATTTAAATTACTAGCTTCGGAGCGAGTTTACAAGCTAGCGAGCGAGCGAGCCTATCACCCCAGCCTCAAACTGTTAAGTCGTGTCGAATTAAGACTTCAGAGAAGAGTAGGCTATATGTGTTTGGAGTTTCGCTGATTATCTCGGCTTTCCTGAATTGCGTCTGGAACCTGCCGTCAGTGCGCTTTTTAAGCTTACGCTGGGTAAACCGTTAAAGATACCGGGCTAGTAAATAAATAAATAAATAAATAAATAAAAAGTAAATAAATAAATGTCTCCCACAAATCCAACCCCTCGTCCTCGTCGTGGGAGATGGGCAATGTAATTAAGTAGGGGATTGCCTGTAGGGGTGAAGTACAGTGGGGACTTTGTGTGCCTCAAGACCGCTACGGTAGCTGTGAAGGCCCTACAGGAACCCTGAAGAAATTACGGCTAACGGGGCTCTGGTGAAACAACTGCTGCCTTGTAGTTTGGAGTTGGTTCTTCAAAGGCTAAGGGAAGAAACCCTGACAGAAAATCAGCCTGGTGCCTCAGGCTTAAGGTGGCAGCCCCTCCAAGGCACTCGGAGGCAGTGGGTTAATCACTCGCTCCTCTTAAATAAACTGATTACGGAAACTGAAGCGAAATTACAAAACCGGGCGGATAACCTGATGACGACTTTTGGCATGAAGAGGACTACGAAAATCGGTTTCTGGAATGTGAGGACGATCGAAAATGAAATTGCAGAGGTGGACAAGAACTGGAGTCAAGTGAAGAGAATGGCCAGGAACCGTACTGCGTGGAGAAATTTCGGCAAGGCCCTATGCTCCGGAAGGAGCGGCAGGAATTAAGTAAGTAAGTAAGTAAGTAAATAAATAAATGAATAAATATGGTAATCAATGGGTACAAAGTATAAAAAGGGATATGGAAGAGATGGAAGCAACAATAGATATTCAGGACTTTTCAGAAATATGATAAAAATTTCAAGGGTTTCCTGGAGAAAGAAAAGAATAAGCGGGTTAACATCTGGACGGAAGAGAGAAGAAGGGGACAAAGTCAAGTAATGAAGAACTACTGGAAGGCAAGAAAGGATAAAGGAAATAAAAGATGGTGAATGCAATGGGCTATTTAACGCAGTCCAAAGATGGACAAAATCGAGGAAAGAAGAAGAAGAAGAAGAAGAAGAAGAAGAAATAAATACATAAATAAATAAATAAATAAATCATTACATAAATTAATTAATTAATTTACAAATGAATAAATTAACCGACAGTAGTGGCTACTACGTCGTCTCCGTAGCGTAGCGGTCAGCATGGTTAGCTGCCGCCCCGGAGGTCCTGGGTTCGATTCCCGGCTCTGCCACGAAATTTGAAAATTGGTATGAGGACTGGAACGGGATCTACTCAGCCTCGGGTGGTCCAAATGAGTAGAGGGGGTTCGATTCCCACCTCAGCCATCCTCGAAGTTGTTTTCCGTGGTTTCCCCACTTCGTCTTCGGGCAAATGCCGGGATGGTACCTACTGGAAGGCCACGGCCGCCTCCTTCCCTCTTCCTCGCCTACCCATCCATCCTTTCCCCTCCCTCATGAGGCCCCTGTTCGCTTTGCAGGTGAGGCCACGTGGGCGAAGTGCTGATCACACCTCCCCAGTTGTATCCCTCCGGACCAGATGTTCCAGGCTCCAGGACACTGCCCATAGAGGCGGTAGTGGTGAGTTCCCTCGCTGAGTCCGTGGGTACCACCAACCTAGAGGGTAAATTGACTAAAAAAAACATTACATAAATAAATAAATTAATTAATTAATTTACAAATGAATAAATTAACCGACAGTAGTGGCTACTACGGCTGGCTGCGTGGCTCAGGGGTAACGTTCTCGCTTGCTGGGCCCAAGGTTGCAGGTTCGTATCCTGGCGCAGTCAGCTGGCATTTGAGGGTGCCCAAATGCGAGGGAGCTGTGTCCGTAGATTTACTGGCACGTTAAAGATCCCCTTCGGGGCAAAATTACGGCACCCCGGCGTCTCTCAAAGCCAGTGTAGTTAAAAGGGACGTAAAACAAATAACATTATTATTAGTAGTGGCTACGCTGGCTAACGCGCAGCATTAGGTCATGGGGCCAAGCTCTCTGCTGACTCGGTAGACGCGTGGGTTCGAGCCCCACCATCGGCCGTCCTTGAAATGGTTTTCCGTGGTTTCCAATTTTCAACACGAGGCAAATGCTGGGACGGTACCTTCTGACAGGCCACGGCTGCTTCCTTCCACATCCTTGCCCAGTTTCATTCACCATCATTCATTTCATCTCTCATTAACTCCTCTCATGAGGTTGGCGTCACGAGGGGCATCCGGCCGTAAAAACCATCGCCACAAAGTCTTCCATCGCATCTCATCCCCGACCCCGTTGGAAAACGGGAATAATAAGGGGTAGACATGCATACAAATGAATAAATTAAGGGATGAATAAATAAATAAAAATAATTAAATTAAAAAAGAGATGACTAAATAAATAAACAAATAAAATGTAAATAAATACTGTATTAAAAATGAAAAACCTCAATGACACTGATTGCTCCACCTTGTAAAAGCTAGGAACATTTACGTTACTTCGTAACTATTAAAAGTTGCGGCATTACCAGAAGCGCGTTACTCCCCAACCCTGGGTCGTGTATTGTACAGAAGGTACAAGACATTCAGATGCGTCAGAAATGTTAATTCTCCACATACCGTACTCAATGTGTTACAAGCTTCCTGTTTGTCGGTTTTCAGTACCTGAGGACATGCGGAGAATCACTTCTGAGATATGATAGGAGTTGTAGTGTCATCTGACGTTCGAAGAAGTGGATTACACACTTGAGACATTTGGAAATGTATCCGTCCTTGAACCAGTTTAATCAGTCAATAGGAACCATTGTCAGTGGTTGGCCTAGTTCCTACGACACAATATCTTTATTAGACAGAGTTTCTTCACAACTTAGCGAACTGAGAAACGTGAAACCTTCAAGATTAAGCAACGTCGGTTTTGGTGAAGATTCGCAAGGGTGATCGTGAACTATTGGCTGTTACAAGAGCTCAAATAATTTACATTTGTAACCCTATCTAAAGTTACCTCCATCTCAGCATTCTTCTTTATTAACTGCTTCTCTTTCTGGATGACACTATTAACCCTACAAGGACCAAGGTATGGTTGTTACCAGTGCTTTCTAGCCTACTTTCGATTTTTGCAAAAAAGGAAAGTAGACTTATGAGATCAACACAGGGCGAAAAATTGTGTGTCTGTGTGTGTGTGTGTGTGTGTGTGTGTGTGAGTGTGTGTGTGTGTGAGTGTGTGTACTCTGAATGTCTGTCCCACCCCCACCCCCGTATCAATTCAAACACGGTGAAACCGAATTGAACGAAATTTGGTACAGAGGTAGTACTAGTAAAGGACACCTCAGTGTCATGCTTTATATCGCCGCCATCTTGACGGAAACGTAATGGCGGCCACCCAAATGTTAAAAGCTTAAATCACATTACGACCAACGTAATCATCTGATCTCCACCAAATTTTGCAACATTATACCTTTATGTACGACGAATGTTTTGACAAAACTACAAGGTCATCAGCCCAATAATTTGCGGATGACGGCCATGTATGTGTGCAAATGGATTCCCCCTATCTATTCAAACACGGTGAAAACGAATTGAACGAAATTTAGTACAGAGGTAGCACTAGTGAAGGGCACCTCAGTGTCATGTTTTGTATCGCCAACATCTTTACGGAAACGTAATGGCGGCCACCCAAATGTTAAAAGGTTAAATCAAATTACGACCAACCTAATCATCTGATCTCTACTAAATTTTGCACCAATATACCATTATGTAATAAGCATCTTTTGACCAAACGACAAGGTCATCAGGTCTATAGTTTGCAAATAGCGACCATGTATGTGTGCAAATTGTTTCACCATATCAATTCAAACACGGTGAAACCGAATTCAATGAAATTTTGTACAGAGGTAGCACTAGCAAAGGGTACCTCATATTCATGTTTAATATCCGTATAGCACGTTGTATTTCAACAAGCTACTACAACCAACATTCAACTATACTCCTTGAAAAGGACAAAGAGTAATAACAATACCCATGCATTTAGGAGAAAGAAGGCTATATGCTCTTTGCTGAACATCTTGTTGTTGTTGTTGTTTTTTTTATTAAGTAGTACACTCAGTTGTAGTCGACGAAACATCACGATGTTGCAATTTTGCAGGGTCCGGTCATTGTGTGTGTTCGATCATTAAATTTCTGCAGGGGCGTGGTGACGCACCGGTCAAGCTGTTGGTCTCTCAGCACGGCAGACCGGGTTCGATTCCCGGTCAATGCATGTGAGATTTTCAAAGTGAAATGCCATGTCCTGAGGTTCTGATTCCACGTAAAAAAGGAGGTCACGTGGCTTATGATCTCGAGATTAACGGTCACGTAAAATCTACAATCTTTCTCTTTTTATTACATTTCAGCCTTTTCAATGCCTGGGTGGATGTTAAATAGTTCGTTATTTTCTTCATCCTTCAGAACTAACCACACGCACAAAATAACATCCTACCTCACCTCCAAACAATAGCCTGCGGGCTTATAAGAACGGAGTGCCGAGTTGCCGACCAAAAGAAACTGATTCGCTAGATCAAAATCTCCTCCAGCTGATCTATGAACTTTCAAGTCGGAAGTTATATAAGGTGCGTTCAAAACGTAACGAGCCGGAGGCTGGAATGCGCAAACCGGTCGGCTAATCGTGGCGTGTGTAACGAAGTGTGGTTCCGACAAGAGCGTGGAAGGTCACAGCCCGTCCCTAGAGGGCATGCGTGCACGTCACGTGACGATACAAAGTGAGCAGCAGCATGCATCTATCGTCCAACGCTAACAGTCGCATTGCAAACAGTGACATGGAAGCGTCAACCGAAGAGCAAAGAGGTGTTGTTCGGTTTCTGACAGCGGAAGGAGTAGGGGGAACGGACATTCATCGCCGAATGTCACAAGTGTACGGCGAACACTGCATGTCCCTTGCAAGGGTCAAGGCGTGGCACAAGCGCTTCAGGGAAGGACGGGTGTCGTTAGCCGATGATGCCCGGTCTGGGGCACCCCCCTGCATTACCGATGACAACGTCCAGCTGGTTGATGCACTCATTACCCAGGACCGCCGAGTGACAGTGAACGCCATAGCCGCCGTGGTTGCTCCACGACAATGCACGACCTCATACGGCCAACACATTCGCGGCACTCCTGCAGAAATTCAAATGGGAGGTTCTCGTCCACCCTCCATACAGTCCAGACCTCTCTCCCTGTGATTACGACATGTTTGGTCCCCTGAAAAGGGCTCTGTGGGGCCAACGATTCACCTCGGTCGCCGACGTCCAGCTGTACGTGCGGAACTGGTTCACATCGCAGCCCAGGGAATTTTATGAGACAGCCATTCACCACCTCGTGCCACAGTGGGACAAGTACCTCAACAGCCAGGGACAATACTTCTAACATACACGTACTGGTTTCTGTAATTATGCCTCCGGCTCGTTACTTTCTGAACGCACCTTATATTTGCCGGACTAGATACAAATGTACCAATATTTTTCCTTAAACAGTTTTCAAATGTTTAAGGGGTACGTGTTCCCCCTGAAAACAGCACAGGGGGCCAAGGAGGGGGCTTCTGAGGCTCATTCTAAAAAATATGTCATAATTGCGGATTACACTGAAATAAATTATTAAATACCATTTCATGAATAATTATAAGGAATACTTAAGTATACAGACCCTCCGTGGCTTAGGCGGCAGCACGCTGGCCTCTCACCGCTGGGTCCGTGGTTCAAATCCCGGTCACTCCATGTGAGATCTGTGCTGGACAAAACGGAGGCAGACAGGTTTTTCTCCGGGTACTCCGGTTTTCCCTGTCAGAATTTCATTCCAGCAACACTCTACACTATCATTTCATTTCATCTGTTATTCATTTAATCATTGCCCCAGAGGAGTGCGTCAGGCCTCGGCAGCCGGCACAGTTCATATCCTCGCCGCTAGATGGGGGCTTCATTCATTCCATTCCCTGACCCGGTCGGAGACTGGAAGCAGGCTGTGGATTTTCATTTTTTTCACTTAAGTATACAATATAAAATTGTGAATTAAATTTCAATATTAACACAAATCAAACACACTAGTCAGTGTCTGTGTCATTCCCAGGCTCACAATGTAAACAGATTATACAGTTCTCTTGCTTTGTTTGTCATAAACATGTTTCAAACACTTTACACAAACAACCTTGGACATGCCTAATTTATGACATGACGTGAACATCCATAGTATTTATAAGTAGACAAATTGGTTCTCACTTGGAGCGAGGGAAGCCTCTCAGGCCTATAGCGGTTTTGATTACCTTTCTAAGGTAAAAAGAAAAAAATACTAGCCTTACAGTAGTTGCGTATGATGTGTAACATCTGACATAGAAGAAACCTCACGTGAAATTGTTGATACACCGGTATTTTATACTATTACTGGCTCATATATTAATCTATTGTTAAAGGGAGTGTTTTACAGATATTGTAGTTTATAATACGGAACTCATTTTATTAGATGATTTGTAGCTTCCCCCAGCACTAATCTAAATAAAGAATACAATATGAATCAACTAGATTAATAGACGCGACACCGCATTCCTTATAAATAGGCCAGCTTGCGAGTAAATGCAATGTGCACAGCAGTAGATCATGAAAGGCTTGCCCAGTTCCCGGACCTCTTGATTCACAGACATATTGATATGATTAGCAGCAGAGTATCAAGAAGGCAGTGCGAGAATAATCAAGAAGGCAGTGCGAGAGTAGAAATATCAAGTAGGCAGTGAAGAAACAAAAGAGAGTCTTGGGATTGTTATGTATTATTAGTGTGTAAATAAAAAAGATTTTTGTGTGTTGATGAATGTCCAGGAAGGATACGATCCAGCTGGCAGTGCGTCTTACACACTTCCGTCCGATCTACTTCCGTCCCATTTTTCAAAATCACTCCCACAAAAATATCGAGCAACCGAGTATTACACATCAAAAAGCTTTAAAAAACAGTAACTTATCGTCGCCTCCATGGTGTAGTGGTTAGCATACTAAGCTGCAACCCAGGAGGTCCGAGGTTCCATTCCCGGCTCTTCCACGAATTTTGAAAAGTGGTATGAGGACTGGAACAGGGTCTACTAAGCCTCGGGTGGTCCAAATGAGTAGAGGGGGTTCGATTCCCACCTCAGCCTTCCTCGAAGTGGTTTTCCGTGGTTTCCCACTTCGTCTCCGGGAAAATGCTGGGATGCTACCTAACGTAAGGCCACGGCCGCCTCTCTCCCTCTTCCCTGTCTCTCCCTCCCAATCTTCCCATCCCTCATAAGGCACCTGTTCGCTTTGCAGGTGAGGCCGCCTGGGCGAGGTGCTCGTCTCACCTCCCCGGTTGTATCCCCCCACCCAATGTCCCAAGCTCCAAAACACTGCCCTGGAGGCGGTAATGGTGGGATCCCTCGCTGAGTCCGAGAGAAAAAAAAAACAACCCTGGAGGGTAAACCGACTAAACAAAGATAGTACATTATGCAACGAGCCTATAATGGCAATAATTAAGACACGAGTATGTTTATAAAACGAGCGTATACGAGTGTCTTAATTACCATTATAGGCGAGTTACATACGACTGTTTATGTTCGTCGATAATTATTATAACTATTTTATGTTCGAACATATTCATAAATATCCGTCGAGATTTCGCCAGTTTTATGTACTGAACAGAGCGCATGAGACGCAGAGAATGCCTTGTATTTGACCATGGCCTCCTCGATTACCCTACTATGACACTAGGCCAGGCAGTGAAATTTAAATTAGAAGGCTGTGGAACTCAGCGCATCTAATTATCTAATTGGTCAAACAATTGTTTCTTGAGCTCTGATTGGTGAGTGAAACTGTTTCAAAATGAAAAATAGTGTTATAATGAGCCTCATTATAGTACAGTTTTCTGATATATAATAGTCAGGGTCGAACATAAAAATACTTATGACTCAAATAACAATATCATTTATATCATTACAAAAAGCAATTTATTCTGACTATGGGCCTCCGAGATCCCTCTTGGTCCATGTAGGGTTAAATCTCGACGATCTGCATCTGGCACTGAGCGTTCAGTTGAAGAATTAATACAGTCATGTAATATTGTTGCAAACCTGCCCATGGAGTTCAAATTATTTATAAATGTATTTATTACAATAATTTGGCCACGTATGTATGCAGTGGATCAGGTGGAACGGAGAAATAGAGTCGAGGTGTATAAAAGCCCATGCAGGGAGTGGTCACTTGCAATCTACAGTATTCTGCAAGAAAGAAGTTAGTGTAGCCACGAAACTCTCCCTACATCGCTCAGTAGTTAGACCAACCTTTCTATATGGAAGTGAGATCTGAGTAGATTCACGATATCTGATACACAGAGCCGGAATAATTATGTGCTTAACGTTTCATAAATATGTAATTACTAGCTGAAGTACCCGTGCTTCGCTACGGGTCGTAAAAAAATTAAAATGTGAAGGTGACAGTTAAAACAGGGGATAGGCGAGGTGCTGCGCAGAGGGAGATTAAGGATGGAACATTTTGTCCAACTACACCGCTCGGCGATAACCGTGTTTTATAGCACAAATTTAGGTTTTACTCGCTAACCGTTGGAGATACATTTCGGATAGAAAATGTAATTTTAAACCTTGTATATGCCATCAAAAGTTTGCTATTTCTTAGTGTTCTCTTTTTATTTGAAATGGAAATATGAATGTTTGAAACCAAAGGGTGTAGTGACGTCACTAAAATGGTCGCCATCTTTGAATAGTGCAAAGTATTGAAATCAAAAGTAACCTGTATGTTAACCAGGTAAATCTGCTACTTCCATGTAAAATTCTTGTAAATCGGACCAGTGGTACTTGCGAGATTGAGTAATACACAGACACACACCATCGCATTTTTAGTCTCGCTTCGCTCGCATCATAGTCGTGTCATATTGTTATTCAATGAAATGCAGGTTTAACCCCGTTAACACCCTTTAGAACCTGAATATCCAAAAATCCCTCCTTAGTAGATGTTTTCGACACACAACAAACATATCCCCAAAATATCATTCTTCTAACATTAATAGTTTTGGTTGGTCGATGAGAGTGAACATCCAAAAATCCTTCCTTAGTGGACGTTTTTCTTCCAGAATTTCACCCCTCCCCATAGGCTCCTTAAATTTGATTTATGAAAAAACGGTGGAACACCTATTTATTTTATTTATTTATTTATTTATTTTAAGCTGATTGATTTCCTCCGAGTTTCAAACTCCTCGCCTATGTCGTTTAAGAGATACACGCTCCGTTAAGAATCTTTCAACCCCCACTTTTCATCCCTTTCACCTCATAATATACACTACATCGAAAAACCATTAGACATGTGTCAGCTTATTTTAATGATTAGTATATATGCCAAGAATCACATCCCCAAATGAAACCACTCGTGAGATATTGTTATTCAATGAAATGCACGTTTACCCCCTTAACACCTATTCAGAACCTGAATATTCAAAACTCTTTCCTTAGTGGACGTTTTCGACATAAAACGAACATATCCCCATAATCTCATGTTTCCAACTTCAATAATTTTGGCTGGGCGATGATGAGTGAGTGAGTCAGTCAGGACATTTTCTTTCATTTATATTTGATAATTTCACCCCTCCCCATGAACCCCTTAAATTGGATTTATGAAACAAACGGTCGAACACCTATTTACTTATTTAAAGCTGTTTTCCCCCTGAGTTTGATGAGTGAGTAAGTGAGTCAATCAGTTAGGACACTTTCTTTCCTGTTTTTTTTCCCCCAGAATTTCACCCCTCTCCAAGGGCCCCTTAAATTGGATTTATGAAAAAAAAAAAACGGTCGAACACATATTAACTTGTATTTTAAGCTGTTTTTTTTTCGCCGAATTTCAAACTTCCCGCCTATGTCGTTTAAGAGATACACGCTCCGTTAAGAATCCCTCAACCCCCAATTTTCACCCCTTTCACCTCATAATATACACCACATCGATAAACCTTTAGACATATGTCTGATTATTTCTAATGATTAGTTTATATACAGAATATCACATCCCCAAAGAAACAACTCATGAGATATCGTTATTCAATGAAATGCACGTTTACTCCCTTAACATCTCTTTAAAACCCGAATAAAAGTATGTCATTCCTTGGTTGACGTTTTGACATACAGCAAACATATTCCCAAAATTTCATTTTTCCAACATAAATAGTTTTCGCTGGGCGTGATGAGTGAGTGAGTCAGACAGGACATTTTCTTTCAATTATTTTTACCAGAATATCACCCCTCCCCATGGGCCCCTTAAATTGGATTGATGAAAAAACGTTTGAACACCTATTAACTTATTTTTTTTAGCTGTCTTTTTCCCCTGAGTTTGATGAGTGAGTGAGTTAGTCAGTCAGTTAGGACACTTTCTCTCCTTTATCCCCCCAGAATTTCACCCCTCCCCATTGGCCCCTTAAATTAATTTATGAAAAAAACGGTCGAACACCGATTTACTTAATTTTTTAGTTGATTTTTTTTCGCTAAGTTTCAAATTTCTCGCCTATGTCGTTTAAGAGATAGGCCTACACGCTCCGTTAGGAATCCTTCAACCCCTACTTTTCACCCCTTTTACCTCATAATATACACAACATCCTAAAACCCTCAGACTCGTGTCTTCTTATTTTTAATGATGAGTTTACGTGCCGAGTATCACATCCCCCAATGAAACCAATCGGGAGATATTGCAATTCAATGAAATGCAGGTCTACCCCCTTAACACCCCTTTAGAACCTGAATATCCAAAAATCCTCTCTTAGTGGGCATTTGCGGCCCTTTGGGAAGCTGCATACCAAATTTCATTCCAATCCGTCGGTGGTTTCTGAGATTTCGTGATGAATGAATGAGTGAGTGAGTGGTATTTGACAAATATATATAGTAGATGATAGTGGCAAGTCTTTGTTATGCTAAACTAGGTTGACAGTGCTGTGTGAGTAGTTGAGTAACTAACGGGATTTCAAGTAAAGATCCTCTTTTTCTATACCGGTAGTGCAGAGCAGAACTGGCATCCAGTCGGCCGTGTCTCGACTTTAGCTATGTTGCCATGGAAACTATCTGCCTTGCCATTCCTTCATGAGTATATTTTATGATTTGATTAGCCTGTGCTTGAGTGCAAAAGGGCCGAAATCAGAAGAATGAGAAAGACTATCGAAAATTCATGTAGCCAGCGGTTTCTTCTGGATCCTAAACTATATGTATGCAAAATTTGGTTGAGATTGGTGGAACGGTGTAGATTTGTATACGGAACAGACCCACCCACATACATACAGACTTTCACTTTTATATATAAGATGTATGTGCTTAAAAGTGGAAAATATGTTTCCAAAATATGTTCTTAAATTTGTCATAATTATTTATGTCTCCCCGTTAAAACGTTCAGCTGATTGAATAATCCAGTCCACAGTACAAATATTCCCGGGGCGACTTCGGTGGCGTAGTCGGTAGCATGCTGAGCTTCTATGCCCAAGACAGCGGGTTCAAATCCAGCCGAAGTCGGCGGATGTTTTAAGAGCGTTAAAAATCCCACAGTATGCCTTCCTTCGGAGGGGAAGTACAGCCGGTGGTCCCATGTCATAGATTTATGGCATGTTAAAGAACCTTCCACTAATTACACCTGTGTGAAGCTAAATTGTATAGATTAAGAATGTAGACAACGCTCTTAGGTTCCTACGTTCGTTGCCAAAGGTCGACTGCGGTGGCGTCTGGTAGCTAAGTTCTGAACTAGTAGTCATTGAAGGTAGCGTTTGGCGGCGAAAGTAGGGACTATTTGAAAATTTCAAAAGTCTGCAGTCCTTACTTGAATTAAAAAACAGATAACACACATTAATACAGTCATCACAATTAACACTGGTTATCAGACAGATTCTACACACACCCAAAGTACACGGGGCTACATGACCACGTTGTCGCAGCCCCTAAACTTAAGAACCAACAAACCAACAAATATTCCCGCTTAACAAACCAGGGCTCAGTTTCAGTGTAACGTTTTAGCAAATACTTCTCACGCACTGTTTTTGACTCGTCAGGGAGAGGAAGTTTGACGTACTTTTCTAACGTACCTCATAATACTGGACGCTGCAGTTTGTTTAGTGGTATACAGCCACAGGAAATGCATGACAAATATGGCAGTTTGTTAAACCAGGTCTCACATCTTGCATTTCGGGAAGCAAACTTTGTGTCGACTTCTTTAACGATGCACATTTCACATGTTCTGCTGTCCACAATATGTTGCATAACTTACGAACGCATGTCTGCCACTACAAGCTTCTCACAAATATTACAAAGTAATATTGTTCCGTCAGTTTTAAACAGGTTTCCAAACTCCCGCACTAACCGATTCAAAGAAACCCTCTTCGCACTTGTGGGACGCATCGTATTCGTTGAAACGAGAACGCCACTCTGTCAGCAGTCACAAGTTTTGCAGACCACTGTAATTTCAAGTAAAATTTCCCGTCAAAGTAAGGACTAGTGAAAGTTTAATAGAACTGTTGACTCCAGACCTCCTGCTATACTTAATGACCGGGAAATTTCGGTCTTGAAATACTACTGCAATACAGAAACAAGGATGCGCTGACGAAATAGAGGAATTTCCAAGGGTCGACCATGGGGGCAGCAACCACCTAAGAAGTACAACATCCCACCAAATATAAGAAATGTGTACTTATGAGTAAATACGCCAGAATATGTATTTTTAGCCTACTTTCGATTTTTGCAAAAAATGAAAGATGACTTATGAGATCTACACAGGGCACAAAAATTGTGTGTCTGTGTGTGTACTCTGAACGTCTGCCCCCCCCCCCCCCCCTATCAATTCGAACATGGTGAAACCTAATTGAACGAAATTTGGTACAGAGGTAGAACTAGCAAAGGGCACCTCAGTGTCATGTTTTATATCGCCGACATATTGACGGTAACGTAATGGCGGCCACCCAAATTTTCAAAGCTTAAATCTAATTACGACTAACCTAATAATCCGATCTCTCCCAAATTTTGCAACAACATACCCTTATATGGGAAGCATATTTTGACCAAACTGCAAGGTCATCAGCCCAATAGTTTGCAGATGGCGGCCATGTATGTGTGCAAATCGATTCCCCTTATCTATTCAAACACGGTGAAACCGAATTGAACAAACTTTGGTACAGAGGTAGCTCTAGCAAAGGACACCTCAGTGTCATGTTTTATATCACCGCCATCTTGACGGAATAGGAATGGCGGCCACCCAAATATCCAAAGCTTAAATCAAATTACGACTAACCTAATCATCCGATCTCTACCAAATTTTGCAACAACATATACTCATATGGCGAGCGTCTTTGACTAAACTACGAGGTCATCAGCCCTATAGTTTGGAGATGGTGGCCATGTATGTGTGCAAATCGATTCCCCCTATCAATTCAAACACGGTGAAACCGAATTGAACGAACTTTGGTACAGAGGTAGCTCTAGCAAAGGACACCTCAGTGTCATGTTTTATATCACCGCCATCTTGACGGAATTGGAATGGCGGCCACCCAAATGTCCAAAGCTTAAATCAAATTACGACTAACCTAATCATCCGATCTCTACTAAATTTTGCAATAACATACCGTTATGTGGGAAGCATGTTTTGACCCAATTACAAGGCCATCAGGCCAATAGTTTGCAGATGGCGGCCATGTATGTTTGAAAATAGATTCTCCCTATCAATTCAAACACGGTGAAACCGAATTGAACTAAATTTGGTACAGAGGCAGCACTAGCAAAGGGCACCTCAGTGTCATGTTTTATATCTTCGCCATTTTGACGGAAACGGAATGGCGGCCACCCAAATGTTAAAAGCTGAAATCAAATTACGACCAACCTAATCATTTGATCTCTATAAAATTTTGCAACAACATACCTTTTTGTGGGAAGCATCTTTTGACTGAACTACAACGTCATCAGCCCAATAGTTTACAGATAGCGGCCATGTATGTGTGCAAATCGATTCCCCATATCAATTCAAACACGGTGAAACCGAATTGAATGAAATTTTTTACAGAGGTAGCACTAGCAAAGGGCACCTCATATTCATGTTTAATATCCGTATACTGTAGCACGTAATATTTCAACAAGCTACTACAACCAACTCCTTCAAAAGGACAAAGATATATAACAATACCCATTCATTTAGGAGAAAGTAGGCTATATGTTCTTTACTGAACATCTTGTTTATTAATAACAAGTAGTTCCGTGAAGAACTATACAGCCTATTTTCATATATCCTGCTAATGTTAATTGCCTCTATCAACATACAAAATTTCAGTTTAATTGCTGTAACAGATTCGTAGATATTGAGAACCGTCTAAATATTTCAGATGGTCGCCAGGTTGGATTTTTATTTTTTTACTATTACATTAAAATTATTGTGTACGTGTGGTATTCAAACTTCAATCGCATGATTAGAACACAAGAAGTAAAAACGAGATGTTAAAATTACGCACAGCAGCCATCTTGTGATTATGCAAACAATTGAAATAAATTAGATGCCAGTGGATCAACATTTGTATAAGCATTTAACGCGCAACGTTTCACGGCACTCGGATAGTTAATTCGCGAGAAACGTCCATTTAACTATTTATATTTCGCGTCGCCGCCATGTTGGATTTGTGCTCACCAGGTTACTGAAAGTCCTTTAGGTGAACATATGTTCATAGTCTCTATGAACATTAAAAAAAATCAGTTAGGTTGCTGTAAAAGATTCATAGATATTGAGAACTGTCTAAATATTTCGGAAGCTCGCCATTTAGGATTGTTATATGTATAGGCCATAGAGTTATGTACCAATCAAGGGCAATTATTGCCTAGGTTCATTATTCAAAGTTTCATCTCGATCGCATGATTACGACACAAGAAATAAAAACTTAATTTTAAAATTTCGCACAGCCGCCATCTTGAGGTTATGTAAACAATTGAATTAAATTAGATGGCAGTGCATTAAAATATGAAAAAAACCTTAACTGTACCTCATTTCACTGCGCTCAGAGAGTTAAATCACGAGAAACGTCTATTAAAATATTTCAAATTCGCTTGGTCGCCATGTTCGTTTTGTACTTTACAGGTATTTGAAATACACCTAGATAAACTTGTAGCAGTACCCTTTATCACCGTACAAAATTGCAGGGTGATATCTGTAATAGTTTCAAAGATATAGAATATCTGTGAAATATTTCGCACAACCGCCATTTTGAGGTTATGTAAACAATTGAACTAAATTAGACTTCAGTGCATTACAATGTGTATAAACATTTGCTGTACCAAGTTTCATTACGTTTGGATAGTTAAATCGCGAGAAAAGTCTATTTAAATGTATCAACTTCGCTTGACCGCCATCTTGGTTTTGTAGTCACCAAGTTTTTGAAAGACCCATAGGTGAACTTCTAGTAGTGCCCTTTATCACCGTACACAATTTCAGGGCGATATGGGTAATAGCTTCGGAGATATTGAATGCTAGTGAAATATTTCGCACAGCCGCCATGTTGGATTGGTGAGACGTAACAAAATTTGAAGGCCACGGTCGAGGTCGCCGGGAATAGTGCTATGATCTTACCGAGTTTCATTGAAATCGCTCCATCCGTTTAGATTTTATTAGGGGGGGGCACACACACACCTCACACACACACGCACACACACGCACACACACACGGACAAAAGGTGATCTCATAAGCCTATTTTTTCAAAAATGAAAATAGGCTAAAAATGGCAACAAATATGTAAATAAATAGAAAGACTTTAATTAAATAATAGTACATTATGCAACGAGCCTATAATGGCAATACTTAAGACACGAGTATGTTTATAAAACGAGCGTAGGCGAGTTTCATAATTTCCAAACGAGTGTCTTAATTACCATTATTGGCGAGTTGCATACGACTGTTTATGTTCGACGATAATAATTATAACTATTTTATGTTCGAACATAAATATTCATAAATATCTGTTGGATTCAGTTACTTCAGTTAGTGAAAAGGGCGCGCTGGCTTTGCTGACTGAACAGAGCGCATGCGTGGGCCAAGGCACTCCGAAATCAGACACCATTCACTTTGCTTGCCAACACAGAACACCTATTGTTTACAGCCTGCCGTCCAGCTCTTTAACATTCACTAATATTGTCACCGAAGTCGTTTGAAAGCAATGCGCTGTGTAGAAATTGGAGTTGGGGATATTAAGGTACAGTGCAATTTCTTGTCTCATATTTGCCAGTTTATTTACGCGAACATATGGACTGTGCACATTCCATGTCGGTAATTTATATAGACATGTTGGATTTTGAGCGCAAGCGCGAAGGTATCCTTACCTAATTGGTCACACAACTGCTTCTGGAGCTCTGATTGGTGGGAGAAACTGTTTCATAATGAAAAATAGTGTTAAAATGAGCCTCATTAGGATACAGTTTTCTGACACATAATGTTTACATTTCGACATCGTCGAACATAAAAAATATTTAAAGACATAACTATGCGGGCCTTACATAAGCTAGAGCAGGGCGATTCAGACAGCGCTCCGGCCGAACTCAAAGCCAGTGCTCCGAGCGCTTTGGTGGAAGGTAGTTTCAGAAGTGGTGGGAGGAGCTTGGCTGGCTGAGCACGCTGAAGTTTGCAGACGATCCATCAGTCGTTAGTCTAGTCCAGGGGTTCCCATTAGGAATTTTTCACGGACCCCTAATGTGATCGTTATGTACGCTCGGACCCCTGCTCCAAAATATTTTAAATCAAGACTTAAAATATTTAAATTTCTAGTGGGAATCTCTGCCTTGGAGTACTGTGCTCAATTATTTGTATCCAAGAATCGGGGACTTCGTCTTATACTAAGTAGAGATATTTATTTAATGAATCCTATTACATCATACAAAATGTCTAAGTCATAAAGGTAGGTAATGCTAAAGACATAAAAATAGCAATGCAGTGGTTGAGAGAAAAATAAGGAACAAGCCCTATTTATTATTATTATTTTGTTAACAACCCCTTGACCAACTGTCGCGGAACCCCGGGTGTCCGGGGACCACCTAATGGGAACCTCTGGTCTAGTCCAATGCGCGTTTTTGACAGCGTGTAAGTAAATCAGTTTCGCAGTGATCATGACTAAACAGCATACAAAAAAAAGGAGTGTTGAAGCAGCAGTCTTTAAAGTAGAATGGGAAATTTCATTTTTCTATACAGCTTATAAAGGGCATGCCAAATGTTTAGTGTGCAACAGAGATGTAATGTGTTAAAAGGAACACAGTTTGTTGTTCAATTTTCCTCTCTAATCAGTTGATCACATTTCAGTTTGGAATAAATCACAATATTCTTTACTGAACACTTGTGTTCGTTTCCTGCACGTTCCATACATCGGAGTACCATTCGATTTGTATATGCGGTATATTTGTTATGGCCAAACAGCCCTATTATTATGTCAACAATCCCACAAGAGCACTCGGCCGCACGACTGTACGTACGTATCTAGTTAGCGCGGTCCGAACATCGTCCGTCTCCTCGCTGGCACAGTGTAGTGGTGGTAGGGGAAGGAACGCTAGTCTGACTGCCCAGTGCTCCCCGAGCGCGGCCGTGCTCCCGGAGCGCAATGATTGGATGGGCCTGAGCTAGAGGTAACTGATATGAGGGTAGCACGAATGATTGCTGGGACAAATAGATGGGAGCAATGGCAGGAGGGTACTCATAATGAAGAGATAAAGGCTAAGTTAAAAATGAACACGCTAGATGAAGCTGTTCGTATGAGCCAACTCAGATGGTGGGGTCATGTGGAGAGAATGGGGGAGGAGAGGTTATCTAAGAGGTAAGGGGGCTCATACACAGTCAGTGGGAATTTTCGCATAGTTACGAATCATATCATAGCTTCACTAATATGTAACATAGAATTATGAAAACTGGCATACATAGAGCGTTCATCTAATTTAAAGAGAGGAACAGTAAATGAAAAGCCTCCGTGGCTTAGGCGGCAGCACGCCGGCCTCTCACCGCTGGGTCCGTGGTTCAAATCCCGGTCACTCCATGTGAGATCTGTGCTGGACAAAACGGAGGCAGACAGGTTTTTCTCCGGGTACTCCGGTTTTCCCTGTCAAAATTTCATTCCAGCAACACTCTCCACTATCATTTCATTTCATCTGTCATTCATTTAATCATAGCCCCAGAGGAGTGCGACAGGCTTCGTCAGCCGGCACAGTTCATATCCTCGCCGCTAGTTGGGGGCTTCATTCATTCCATTCCTGACCCGGTCGGAGACTGGAAGCAGGCTGTGGATTTTCATTTCAACAGTAAATGAAGTATTTCGTGATTTATTGAAAGGATCATATTCGTGATTTCTTAAACTTCGTGAATCACAAAATACATGATTTAACGAGAAATACCGGACTGGATTTTTTTTTCGTGTAAACGCATAAATATTGAGGATGAACTACCATGAATGTTATAATGTAAATAGTATATTTTAGAAAAATATTAAATTTGTCTTAAAAAAATGAACAGTATTTTGTTTAATATTCCAAGAATATCCTCCCATATTATTCTGCTAAGATCCCATTCCGGTTTTGTACCGAAAATAAGGTCCTGTTAACACCAACCTACACATATGGGGTACCTACAGGTTCCGCATAACCCCATGTGTGCCCGAAACACACTCACTTCCTCTTTAAATGCCTCACAATTAAATAAATTCCTTAAAAAATGTACATTTACAATGGAAGCACCGTAACCTGGCGAGCCTGCCGCTAGAGCGCAGGGCAGCGCGGCGGCGGCAGCCATATGGCGGGAGTGCGGTGTACTGCTAGGCGAGCCTGCCGCTAGAGCGCAGGGCAGCGCGGCGGTGGCAGCCATCTGGCGGGAGCGTGGCGTACTGCTAGATGAGGAATCTCTCAGCAGATGGCTCCGATGTAGGCTCGCCAAGACTTCCTCTAGGGTTCAATCCTTTGCAAATGTAAAAATTGCTGTAGAAGAAACTCCCAAGCAAACAATAACCGATGAATTCGTTGTAACATCGAATATTGTCTACAAAGAGGTGCTGTGACAAATACAAAATACTGTTCTACATAATTCTTTGTGTTCTTCTCATGTACATATGTCGTTTAACAACAATTAATATATTTCTTCCATATTTAAATCTTCGTTCTCCCACATTCTTCCCTACTACTCCATAAACCCACATTCACGTTGCGAAAGCTCACACGGGCCCACTAGTATCAATTATTTTTTAAGATAATTTCATGAATGAGGTTCATCCTCTAGGGATCATAGATTGGAATGTATCTGCTGAGTTTCATCCAGTTTCATCACATAGTTCACGAGATATTGAGTTTTTCCTAGCAAAGACACAAACTTTCGGGAAAACAGCTTTGAATATTAAACGCACTATAGACAGATAGACGCATGTTCTCAAGTAATACACTATAAAGAAGCTGAACCCATTGAACATATGCTTCTGGTACCCCATGCTGTCGTAGTGCATACCATATTAGATCACGAGGTACCCTGTCGAAGGCCTTTTCAAGATCCAAGAAGGCTATATGGAGTGGTTTCCACTTTTCTAGGTGCCTTTCCATCAAAAGACGAGCGGCGTGAATAGCATCGATTGTCCCTGTACCTTTCATAAAACCACACTGGTTTGAGGCAATCTTGATTATGTCACGAAGGCGTGTATCCACGATACGCTCAAATATCTTCATAATGTGGCAAAGCAGGCGAATCGGTCGATAATTTGAGCAGTTGTGCACATCTCCTTCTCCTTTCCATATTGGTATTGCTACACTGCTGAGCCAAGTAAGAGGAGCTTCGTTTTCATTGATGATCTTGTTGAAGAGATCTGCTAGAAACTGAGCTGCTTGTGATTCAAGCATCTTCCACACCTCCGATGGGAGATCATCCGGTCCAGTTGCCTTTCCATTTTTCATTTTCTTCATAGCGGTCTCCACTTCGGCAACCGTGATGGCTGGTACTGGACCAAGTACAGGATCCGCAGCTGGTAGTGGCGGATGCGGAAATTCTTCGTTGCTAATATTTTCGAAGTGCTGTTTCCATCGGTTAAGGATCTCATTAGGTTTCCGTAGAGGTTGTTGATTTTCATTCTTAATGATCATAACATGTCCAACATCTTGAGTGGAACGATGGCGATTCTTCGCTAGTCTGTAGATATTATTTGCTCCTTCTGCTGTGTTGAGCTCTTCATACATCCTCTTGTAATGGTCTGCTTTAGCCTTTGCCACTTCCTGTTTTGCCACCGACTTCAATCTTCTATATTGCTGACGATCAAGATCCAGTCCCGATTGGAGCCAGGTCTTATACGCTAATTTCTTCATCCTGATGGCATCTTGGACATGAGAATTCCACCACCATATCTCTTTATTGATAAAACTGCGTCCAGATTTTGATTTACCCATGATGTCAGTAGCACAAGTCGTAATATGTGTGGAGGCCTTTGCCCAGATTTCATCAACGTGTTGACCTTGTTCTGGCATAGATAAAGAACCTATAGATGTTTTCAGCTGGATGTGATGTTGTTTTAATTTCCACCATTTAATTCGTTCCGATGTAGATTTAAGACTTTTCTTGCCGAGATCAAGGCGAATCCTAAAATTGAGGAGAAGCAGATGATGTTGGGGTGCAATAATGTCTGATGGTATGACTTTTACATCAGTGACAAACTTCAGATCACTCCTTCGTACCCGCCAATAATTAATTAGCGTATTTCTTCCACCACTACTGTAGGTAATGAGGTGCGATGGTCGCTTTTTGTAAAAGGTGTTAGTCACAGCTAAGTCTAAGGCC
The DNA here is from genome assembly GCA_946902985.2 of Meconema thalassinum. Classification (NCBI taxonomy): domain Eukaryota; kingdom Metazoa; phylum Arthropoda; class Insecta; order Orthoptera; family Tettigoniidae; genus Meconema; species Meconema thalassinum. The sequence goes on from OX336388.2 coordinate 332,071,254, forward strand.
TCAGCAAATTCCAGGATTCTGTTTCCATCCTCATTTCGCTCTCCAAAGCCTTGTCCACCATGTACTCTCTCGAAACCATTTCTATTCCCTCCAACGTGGCCATTTAAGTCACCACCAATGAACAGGAGTTCTTCTTCAGCAAACTGTAGGTAAGTTTCGAGGTTGTTCCAAAATTCATCCTTCTCGTCATCCGTGCACCCAGTTTGTGGAGCATAACATGAAACCACACGTAAGGTTTTCGTACCAGTGTCGATCTTAATAGACATCAATCGGTCAGAAAGACGGTTTACTTCAGAGACATGATCTCTGAACTTTGTACTCACAGCTATAGCTACGCCATTCCTGCCTGATATATTTCCGTGGTAGAATAACTTGTATCCTTCACCAATATCCTTGGATTTTGAGCCAGACCATTTGGTTTCCTGGATGCAGGCAATATCTACTTGTCGGTTCTTCAAGGTATCTGCAAGTTCTCGGCTTCGACCCGTAAGAGTACCAATGTTAATGGTTGCCATTCTGATTTGTTGGACTCGCTTCTTTAGCCCACCCCGTCCTTGAGTGGGGAGCCCTTGCACATTTCTCACACCATTCGGGCGATGATGATGCGCCTCGCATACAGCGGGGAACGCCCTAGCAGTTTCATCCATAATATTTATTCTAGCCAGTGCATTGAGATACAACAGAATTTGTTTTACCGACCGGCTTGTTGTTAAGCCTGCCTCATCCCGGACTTGGGACCGGGCAATGGCGGAGTTTTTACCATCTTAATTGTAAAATTATAAAAGTAATTATGGGCATTAAAATGTTAAAGAAAACAAAAATTATTAATAATAATAATTTTAATTAGGCAAAAATAATCAAATGTAAATAAATACAAATCGAATATGTTTACTACTGTACTATTTTGCCCTATAAAGGGTTACAACTAACAGATCCATTTGTTTATAGGGTAGGGACTGTGCGGTTAGCCCCATGTTTGCTTACCTAATTATTAAACGATTGATGTTTGATATGTCAAAATAATTTAGGATGAGATATTTCGCAGACAGATATTAAAGTCGCACAATTTACACCTGGTTACGTCCCCTTACAGCTTTGTGCTTGGCTTTGGGCATCTCCTTCGTGTGATCTCTGCATCCCCCGCCCCCGGTTTGAAGTAGCGAACCCCTCCTCCGGCAAGAGAGAGTGGCAGGAAGCGAAAGTGGAAGGTCCTATGTCGAGCCGAGGTGAGTAGCAAGTCCACCTTGACCCCTGCACTCTGTGAATTATGCTTTGATTCACGTCGCATCATTCATCTTCCTAGTCATGCATTTTCAATAAGTAGCAATTATGTTCCTCCAAAGGAGCAGTGGCAGCCCTTAATAAGGTTGCAGTGCTGCTCAACGTTGAGGTGTTTTCAATACAGTAAGACCTGCCTAAACCGGACCCTTCATATACTGGAAACCTGGACAAATGGAAAACAAAATTCGGAACGGAGGTGTTTCCTTTGTAAAATGACACTGTATACCGGAAAACAGCCTAACGCGGAAGCGGAAAGAAATTCCGGAACTGTAGGCGTAAATAACCTGACTAAGACGGATTGTTGTTGTTTGAGTCTTCAGACTTTTGACTGGTTTGATGCAGCTCTCCATGCCTCCCTGTCCTGAGCTAATCGTTTCATCTCTACATAGCTCCGACACCCTACATCCGAGGCAATCTGTTTAACATATTCTAACCTTGGTCTACCCCTACAGTTTTTGTCCTCGACCCTTCCTTCCATAACTAAGCTTGCTATTCCTGGGTGTCTTAGTATGTGTCCTACCAACCTATCTCTTCTCTTCATTATCAGTCGCCAGAAACATCTCTCCTCTCCCACTCGTCTTAATACCTCTTTGTTTGTAACCCTATCTACCCATCTGATCTTCATTATTCTCCTGTAACACCACACTTCAAATGCTTCAATTCTCCTCTTTTCTGCTGCACCAATAGTCCAAGTTTCACTTCCATAGAGCGCCACGCTCCAGACAAAGGCTTTCAAAAATGACTTCCTAATACCTAGGCCTAAATCTATATTCGATGTCAGCAGATTCCTTTTTTTTGTAGAAATGCTTTCTTTGCCTGAGCCAACCTACTTTTTATATCCTCTTTGCTTCGTCCATCACTGGTTATTCTGCTTCCTAAGTAACAGAAGTCTCCTACTTCCTTCAGCTTTTCACCTGCCAATTTGATCTCCATAGGTTTCTGATTTATTTCGGCTGCATTGCAGTATTTTTGTTTTACATTTATTAATTTTCATCATGAATTATTTCCTCAAGACGGAGTCCATGCCATTCAAAAACACATTCAAATCCTCAGGCGTGTCGGCCAAGATGACGATGTCATCAGTAAATCTCAGAGTTGAAATTATTTCTCCTTGAATCTTCACTCCCACTTTAAATTTTTCTCTAATTTCCTTCATTGCTTGTTCAATGTAAAGATTGAAAAGTATGGGTGATAAGTTGCAGCCTTGCCTTACACCTTTCTGAATACCAGCTTCTCTCTCATGTCCTTCAACTCGAATGACTGCTGTCTGGTTTCTGTATAGATTGTATATCACCGTCCTATCCCTGTACTTTATTCCAATCGATTTCAAAATGTCAAACAATTTAGTCCAATCAACGTTATCAAAAGCCTTTTCTAAGTCTACAAAAGCCATGACGGATTATCTTATCCATAATACAAAGATATGTACAGTACTAAATTTTGAGCGCGACTTTACTTGCACCTTAGTTCTAGGAAACATTAAGGACTGAAGACATTCAAAGTGCAGCTGATATTGTTGCCGAAAACAGCAGGTGGGAAGTCATGGAAGAAATGGACGAAGACGACGATGAAGAAGGCAACGAAAGCGATTTAGAAAGACACACTTTAGAGAAGCAATTTGCAGCTTCCAAGAATGTTCCAGATCTAAAGGAGATCATACAACGTTCTCTTGTACAGAAGTCGCGACAATGTACTTTGAAAGACATGTGGAAACGAGCAGAGAAACTGACATTTTTGTACGTATGTTGAAAATACCGTGTAATACTGTACATGTGAAGCTATTTTCTTTTTTATTTACAAACCTATATTTTAAATTATTATGTCATTGTAATTATATGCGATAATACAGTATTTCTCTGTACTACCAATTGGCTTAAAACACTCAACCCTTTCTAAAACGGAAACCTGTGAAACCTGGTTTTACTGTATTTAAAAAAATTAATAATACCGTAATAATAATGTTGGCAATATAAAGAGGCTATGCGTTTCTTCTTACATAACCCAGGAAATGGTACACCTTTCAGGGTCCAAATTTATTTAAAAAAATTGATTGACTAATCTTTTATCTTTCATTTGGTGAAAAAAAAATGAAAATACCATCAATACTTCAGTGGTATGCCCCTAAATGTTAGTTACTGTCGCTTAAGTTGTCTCACCCTTAGGCAAGTTTGAAGTTCGTTTCCCGATAACTTAATTTCAATTCAGTGTTTACATGATAACTCAAATACTATTCAAGATATCTCAATGAAATGTTACATCATTGTGTATTGTACTATTATAAACAACATACACCAAAATGGTTTGTGTATTAAGCATGCCTCCCATTTAAGAGAGTATTTTCCCCCAACAAACGAGAAACAAGAAGTTCCGTGACGAACTAAAGAGCCTACATTTCATGCCAATGATTATTCTCCAGTATATGAACCTATCTAGAATAATGACGAAATTAAGTTGGTAATATTGAAATATTCCTGGTATAATGTAGCCTAATAGAGCACTACAGTTGGCAGCCCTGGTGACTGAATATATTCTTAGTTCCATCCCTTAAGGTACAGAATACAAAATTTGGTTGAAGTCCAATGGACGTTACATGCACTTAGACATTGGATCTATCAGCACGCGTAAAAGCATGTTGGCAACAATGTCATGCGTGTGCTGGTTAGAAATAATCGGAAAAAATATGATATCTTGTTGTGCCAATTTTGGATGAAATCTATTTGTTAGTATATAAGTTACATGTATTTTAAAATTGATCCTATCAGCAGGCATAGAATCATGTTGGCAGCATTGACTTATATTATTTTTTCCAAATTAATCTAGAATGTCAGCTGCTATACGTGTGCAAAGTATAGGGCTGTTGGCTTGCATACTTCCTGATATATTGATATTAGGGTAAAAAAATATAGACAGCATTTATTAACAGTTGGCAGCCCTGATTGCTCTTAAGAATACTTGTAGTCATATGTGTTATGCTACACATAGTACATACGAAATTTGGTTGAAATCCAACTGATAGTATAGAAGTTACATGTATTTAAAAATTGGTCCTATCAGCAGGCTTAGAATCATGTTGGTAGAACTGAAGTATGTAAGTTACTCCAAAATTAATCTAAAATGTCAGGTACTATACGTGTGCATAGTTTAAAGCTGTCGGCTTGCATACTTTCCGATATATTGGTATTTGGATAAAAGAATAGTGAGATCAATTATTAACAGTTGGCAACCCTGGTGGCTCTTAAGAACACGCTCAGTCATATCTGTCTATGTACACATATTACATACAAAATTTGGTTGAAATCCAATTGATAGTGTAGAAGTTATAGGCATTTAAAAATTGGACCTATCAGAAGGTTTATTTTTTTTTGGCAACGCTGTCATGTATGGCCTCCTGGAAATTAAACTGAAATAGTGTTATCTGCATGAGTGCCAATTTTGGATTAACTCCCATGCATACCTTCCAAGATATCCAATATGGAGCTCAAATTTCGAGTGCGTTTTTTCAGCAGTTGGTAGCACTGACATCATTTTCAAATATGGACGTGAGATATTCCGGTATACATCTTTACTCATACTAAATTTGGTTTCGATTGCTGCAGCCGTTTAGAAGTTGATAGGGGGGACACACACAGACAGACAGACAGACAGACAGACAGACAGACAGAAGGACAGACAGACAGACACACATTTTCCCGGATCGATCTCATAAGTCTACGTTTTCCTCATTTTTGCAAAATGTGAAAAGTAGGCTAAAAATATACATTTAGAGTAAGGCTATGAGAAAAAGTATATTTTCTGAATATGTGTATCAGTTATTTTGGTGTATGTTGTAGCCGTGATGTTACCAACAGCTCAAAGAACATTCAGTATCGCAGAGTGAGCTCTATCCCTAGCAGCGGCGGCTAGAGTAGAAAATCAGTTGTGTGCTATAACCCATATCCCCCCCCCCACCTTCAAAAAGTAAAATTAGAAACCGAATTATAATTTTTACAGTGTATCGATTAACAAAATGTGGCTATAGAATAAATAAGTTGCGAGATTAAACGACCTTCTGGCGGGAACAGAGATCATGCCTACCTCTAATATTTTCCGTCATTTGCTTTGAGCGATTCCCTCTTAAATGCTACCGCAGACTCTAGAGGGAGCGAACTGCCGTATGACCAGTGCTGCCTCCCTGTGTTTGAGTGAGGAATTACTTGAAGTCTTGGCTGTTGTCCCAACAGCACAACGGAAAGGTTGGGCACGCATGCGCAAAAGGCAGAGTTCGTGTCTGCAGGCAATAAACGTAGACATTCTCAGTTAGCTGCGATCTGCACAGCCAATTCCGGACGTGGAATGGAGCGCACGTCTGGCGTCTCTTTTAGGCACTGTATTTGATTGTAGATAATATTATTAAAGTGATTTATTTTCAAATAAAACAATGTGATGCAGCCCTTCAGTACATAAGGTGCAGCCGCCCCTGCCTACTAGTGCTGGTAAACCATTCATAGGGCAAAATAGTACAGTATTTTATTTTTATTTATTTACATTTAATTATTTTAGCCTAATTATAATTATTATTAATTTTAATTTCTGTTTTCTATAACATTTTAATGCTTATAATTACTTTTATAATTTTATAATATTAAGATGGTAAAATTATTAGAAATTTCATTTTTATAAGCTTATTTATTTTCAAAAATTAGAGCCATATTAAGCATTATTAAACAATTAAAAATAGTAAACAATTGAAATTAAAAGGTAAAGAAACCTAGGATAATAAAAATAAAAATAAATTATTGTATTAACTTTTTTTTAACTTTTTATTTTAATGTTTTTATTAAAACATTTATCTAGCACCCTAGGTCAAGGAGATAGACTAATACTATTTGGTTTACAGAAACATTAACACTTCCACAAGAATTAGTTGAAATATGAGTGAATGATTCAACCTTCTGCATCTTTGACAATATAAATTGTCCTTTTGGTAGATGGTTAATATACTGACCACTAACCTATTAAGGGTTAAAATTGTAACGTGCCACCCCTAGTGGCACTTTCGTTAACTGGGTTACGGTGAGTAGAAGCACAACACAGTGGTCCTTTTAAAGAAAAAGTAGTTTTATTGCAGGTCTTAGCAATAAACAGATACAAGCAATTAGTATCTCACTCTAGGTCCTCTCTGATTGGGAACACTCCCCTTTCACTCTCTCGAGCAGCTGTCCGTTCACAAATTAGGCAGGCCTGTGTCCAGCCAGTCTGTCACTCACCGAAATACCTGTACACTTCCTTGAGTACACAAACTACCGTTCGGCTACTTACGAGTCTGCTACACACTGATCCACAGGCTCGGAAAGAATCTCACTGGGTTTCGCAATTCACTCAGCACTTCACTACAATAATCTCTGTCGCACTGGTATACATTCTCGCTCAAAAAACACTGTCCTCCATCGCTGGTGAGACCTCTTTATATGGCAGGCTGGTGACTCAATAAATGCTTCTAGAACCGTCCAGGATTCACGGCTTCTCAAGATTTCCATCACTAGCTGGGTCACGAATATTCTAGACGGTTCTGTTTTGTCCTCGCAGCCCCGTTGCATAAGGCGCAGGTAACACACAGAGGGAGAGCATAGCCCGAGGAGGCTGTGACTCACATGGCGAGGCGACGAAACAAACTCACAGCCGTAACAATATGCAAAATTCGGTTATGGAATAATCGATTAACCGACGCAGAAAACTCGATTAATTGCTACAAACGATTAATCGATTATGTCTTTAATCGATTGATCGGTTGGTCTATTAATTTATAGATTTTTATGCATCATGACCTCTGATTCCGAACATCGCTCATTACAAGCTTAAATCCCAACAATTAAGGCACGATATCTTCGGAGCGACTATTCCGATGATCGTGCAACGTTCTTCTTTTTTTTTGTCGTGTGGCCTCCTGAGAGGCCGAGTGCAGGTCTTCCTAGTCGACGCCCGTGGGCGACCTGCGCGTCGGGATGAGAGATGGAATTGGAGGAAGATGAATGAAATTGGGCAAGGATGTGGAAGGATGTGGCCTGTCAGAAGGTACCGTCCCAGCATTTGCCTGGTGTTGAAAATGGGGAAACCACGAAAAACCATTTCAAGGACGGCCGACGGAGGGGCTCGAACCCACGCGTCTACCGAGTCAGCAGAGAGCTTGTCCCCATGGCCTAACGCTGCGCTTTAGCCAGCGTAGCCACTACTGTCGGTCGTACAACGGTGATCGTTGGTCACTGCCTCTTTCGGACGGCCGACGGAGGGGCTCGAACCCACGCGTCTACCGATTCAGCAGAGAACTTGGCCCCATGGCCTAACGCTGCGCTTTAGCCAGCGTAGCCACTACTGTCGGTCGTGCAACGGTGATCGTTGGTCACTGCCTCTTTCTATTTCCTATGGAGGTGTTTTGCTTCGAGCAGCTTCTGTTGGACTTGTTAACGACGATCGTACGTCATAAGTAGCCATTCAAGAGGAAGGTGAATATAGGCAGTCGCTAACGTGTATTTGTAGTGAGAAGACCACGTGCATCATGGTACTTTCGTTTTCTAACGTGGATGATGACATTCTTCTCGAGGGAGGGGCTTATCTCAATGTAATAACACGTTTCTCATCAAGTGCTACAGGGAAAGATTTCTGTTTGTTATATTTCCGTGTCCGGGAAACACACTAAATCCTTCCTTTCCAGAACTCTGCAGCCCTTATCCCTCGGTCTGTGACCAACATAAGATCTTCCTGGCTGCAGATGTCATTCAGATCTTAGCACGTGAGCAGGTGTTGTGGCATCAGGATTTCTCCACAGTCATATCTTGGATCTTCTGCTTGACCCCACTTCACGAGGTTGCTACGGCACTTAAGCACTCCTGTTCTCATCCGGTTTAAGGACCTCTAGGTGGTTTAAGGCAAATGACTACCACTGCTTGGTTCTTCTTTAGGGGTCTTGTACTATTTGTTTCCAGAGTGACACACGGCGGACGTATGGTTTGCTATGGAGGGGTACTGTTCTCTTTATAAAACTCTTCCTGTATCTTAGGTGAGCAGTGGTCATCTTGTGGTTGAATATAGACTGTCTGGGATCTGTCTCAAGCTTTTGACTCTCTTTCTCTGCTGCTACCTCGCGCGAATAGCTGGAGGTGCAATGCCAGCGAGAGGATAGATCTTCTGCAATGGAGTAGGTCTCCGACATTAAGTTACAGTACGGATGGACTCGTTAAGAGCTATGTCCACTAGGTTTCTGTTGTATGATTGTTTGTAGATATCATCTTTGATTAATAGTACCACTAATTGTAAGTCAAACTGTTCAACAGATAGACGGAAAACGTTTTGTTGCCTTCACGCAAATGGTAGTGAATAATTTATAAAACAGTCGCTCTTCATATTTGAGCTCAAAGATACGGTGTTTTTTTTTTCTGAGGTGGCTCTTTTCATCCCTAACATATGAAGAAGTACTGTATGTCGTCGTCTTCCACCTCGTCAGTCAAAATGCATTTAAGGAATAATCATGTACAACTTTAAACTCTTTCTGGACAAACACAATCAAGAAATGTAATTCTGGTCTGAGGTCTGGAATGGGGTATATTCAGCCTCGTGAGGCAAAACTGAGAATAGGTGGTGGGTTCGATCTCCACCTCAACCAACCAGGGAGTGGTTTTCCGTGGTTGCCCGCATCTACTCTAGGCAAATGCTGGAATGGTTCCTCAATTAAGGCCACATCCGACTCCTTCCATAATCCTCGTCACACTTACAACACACACTAATACAGCCCTTACAAAAACACAGGTTATCAGACAAATTCCTAACACACCCAAGTACACGTGGGTACATAATCACGATGTCGCAAAGCCCCTAAAATGAATCAACAGCAACAACAATAATTGAAGGGTGAAGCCCAAAAATCTGCCATTAAATCCGACGACATTTCCCGGTTTTGAACCCGCGACCTTGGGCATAGAAGCCGTTCTTGCTCTAATGTCCTTCATTGCTTGTTCAATGTATAGAATGAATGAGAAGTATGGGTGATAACTTGCAGCCTTGCCTTACACCTTTCTGAATAACAGCTTCTCTCCTATGTCCCTCGGATTGAATAACTGCCGTCTGTTTTTGAAAATTTCTTCAGTATATGTGTGGTAATTTCTGAGCAAATGGTAAATAAGGAAAAAAGCTTTTAGTTTTACGTGACCGTTAATCATGCGATCATGAGCCACGAGACCTCCTTTTTACGTGCAATCCGAACTACAGGACATGGCATTTCACTTCGAAAATCTCACATGAGAAAATGTTACAAGACGCTTATAATATTGTTTTATTTATTTATTTTAAGATTTGCTATAGAAATTCGTATTGTTTTTGAGACCTAGGCAGTGACCCATACTGACTATCTCTTTATATTTAGCCTACTTTCAATTTTTGCAAAAAAAAATGAAAGTAGACTTATGAGATCTACACAGGGCCAAAAATTGTGTGTCTGTCTGTGTGTGTCTGTCTGTGTGTGTGTGTGTGTGTGTGTGTGTGAGTGTATGTACTCTGAATGTATGTTCCCCCCTTATCAATTCGAACACGGTGAAACCGAATTGAACGAAATTTGGTACAGAGGTAGCGCTGGCAAAGGGCACCTCAGTGTCATGTTTTATATCGCCGCCATCTTGATATGAACTAGGCCTAATGGCGGCCACCCAAACGTTAAAAGCTTAGAACAAATTACGACCAACCTAATCATCTGATCGCTACTAAATTTTTCAACAGCATACCTTTTGTGGGCAGCATATTTTAACCAAACTACAAGGTCATCAGCTCAATAGTTTGCATATGGCGGCCATTTATGTGTGCAAATCGAATCCCCCTATCAATTCAAACACAGCTGAACCCAAATCGTACCACCTTTGGTTCAGAGGTAGATCTAGCAAGTGGCAACTCAGTGTCATGTTGTATATCGCCGCCATCATAACAAAAAAGGAATGGCACCCACCCAGATGTTCTGAGCTTAAATCAAATTACGACTAACCTAATCATCCAATCTCTACCAAATTTTTCAACAATAAACCTTAATGTGGAAAGCGTCTTTTCTCCAAACTACAAGGTCATCAGCTAAGCAGATCCAAGGTGGTGGATGAATGAATCATGCAAGTATTATAGCCTAAACGTAACTTATGATTAAACAAGGCCAGGCCTCAACAATTCATTTATCGCACGTAGGGAGGTTTAATCTGTCCTCAAAGAGGTGTTTGGTAAGATATTAGCATCTTATGATAGAATATGAAGCCGTAGAAATGACTAAGAGGTCAGCCTTACTGTGCCATATCGTTGTGGGCGCGTGCCGTCCCGTTGTCTACATGGCCGCTATTTTTGCTCGTAAATACATATATTTCCGTAACTTCCTAAGTTTATATCCTTTTAGGAATGTACTGAACAAAATAATACATATTATTTAGTATCAAATGGTTTATAGAAACGCCAGAAAACGCTAATGAAATCGTTGATTTCGACAGAAAATATGATACAGTTATACTAATCCAGTTGTTTATCAAATATTATCGTAGGGCATCCGTGGCGGTAGCGACTTGGGCTCTTAGCCTGGGGGTTCGTGGATCAAGTCACTGCAGGTTCAAATTTCTTTACTTCGTTCTTTTTGGTATTTATTGATTTATAACTACTCACACGTTATAAGGTTAAGCATATATAGTGTAGTGTGTATTTGCAATCGAAAATCTATATATACACACATCAAAAAAAGTTTTGCATCACCTCGGTTCCCAGATCTCCGGCATATAGACGTTGACTGTGTATATTGTATCCAAGATACAGTCCCTTTGACTGTTCATAGATGTCACTAAAACTGCTCAAAGATGTAAACAACCATGCATGAGCAGGGCCTATTAGACGGAGGGGGTACGACAGCCTATCAGTTCCAGTCATTCCACCAGGACGAAGGTACGCTGCTCATGTTGTCTGTAGTTCTACCATACCTAGAAGGTCAATACCGCAGTTCGATCGCGTCCGCATTGTTACTTTGTGTCAAGAAGGGCTCTCAACAATGGAAGTTTCCAGGCGTCTCAGAGTGAACCAAAGCGATGTTGTTCGGACATGGAGGAGGTACAGAGATACAGGAACTGTCGATGACAGGCCTCGCTCAGGCCGCCCAAGGGCTACTACTGTAGTGGATGACCGCTACTTACGGATTGCCGCTCGGAGGAACCCTGACAGCAATGCCACCATGTTGAATAATGCGTTTCGTTCAGCCACAGGACGTCGTGTTTCAACTCAAACTGTGCGCAATAGGCTGCATGATGCGCAACTTCACTCCCGACGTCCATGGCGAGGTCCAGCTTTGCAACCCCGACACCATGCAGCGCGGTACAGATGGGCCCAACAACATGCTGAATGGACCCCACGGAATTGGCATCACGTTCTCTTCACCGATGAGTGTCGCATATGCCTTCAACCAGACAATCGTCGGAGACGTGTTTGGAGGCACCCTGGTCAGGCTGAACGTCTTAGACACACTGTCCAGCGAGTGCAGCAAGGTGGTGGTTCCCTGATGTTTTGGGGTGGCATTATGTGGGGCCGACGTACGCCACTGGTGGTCATGGAAGGCTCCGAAACGGCTTTACGATACCTGAATGACATCCTCCGACCCATAGTGCAACCATATCGGCAGAATATTGGAGAGGCATTTGTCTTCATGGACGACAATTCTCGACCTCATCGTGCACATCTTGTGAATGCGTTCCTTCAAGATAACGACATCGCTCGACTACAGTGGCCAGCATGTTCGCCAGACATGAACCCTATCGAACATGCCTGGGATATGTTGAAAAGGGCTGTTTATGGACGTCTTGACCCACCAACCACTCTGAGAGATTTACGCCGAATTGTCGTTGAGGAGTGGGACAATTTGCACCAACAGTGTCTTGATGAACTTGTGGATAGTATGCCACGACGAATACAGGCATGCATCAATGCAAGAGGACGTGCTACTGGGTATTAGAGGTAGTGGTGTGTACTGCAATCTGGACCACAAATGCTGAAAGTCTAGCTGTATGATGGTACAACATGCAATGTGTGGGTCTCATGAGCAATAAAACGAGCTGAAATGTTGTTTGTGTTGATCTCTATTCCCTTTGTATTTAAAGGTTCCGGAACTCTTGGAACCGAGGTGATGCAAAACTTTTTTTGATGTGTGTATATAAACATGAATTGTTGTTCGTTAGTCTCGCTAAAACTCGAGAACGGCTGGACCGATTTGGCAAATTTTGGTCTTGAATTATTTGTGGAAGTCCAGAGAAGGTTTAAAAGGTGAATAAATATGAAAGTTGTAGCGCACGAGCAGATTCAACAAATGAGTGACGGCACGCGAATCGCATAAAAAAGTCCCGTATGCGTTCATATACCATTCATCCGATTGCTATGAAACTTTGGTTGCATTGTTGTGCACACTCCAGGAAAGGTTTCTGACTTACTAAATCCTTTTTACAATAGGTAGCGCAGGAGTAGATTCAACAAATGAGCGACGACGGCCGAAGCGTTTCAACAATGTCCTCACATACCATTCGTCCGTTAGCGATGAAATTGGGGTGAGAAGTTGTGTACACTACAGGCAAGGTTTCTGGCTTAGTAAATCCATGTTATAATAGGTAGCGCACGAGTAAATTTAACAAATGAGCGACGACGAGCGAAGCGTTTCAACTAAGTCCCGTATGCGTTCATATACTATTCGTCGGATAGTGATGAAACTTGGGTGAGATGTTGTGTAAACTTCATGGAAGGTTTCTGGCTTAGTAAATCCACTTAACAATAGTAGCACACGAGTAGATTTAACAAATGTGCGACGACGGGCGAAGCGTTTCAACAAAGTCCTGTATGCGTTCACATACCATTCGTCCGATAGCGATGAAACTTGGGTGAGAGGTTGTGTACACTACAGGCAAGGTGTCTTGTTTATTAAATCCATGTTATAATAGGTAGCGCACGAGTAGATTCAACAAATGAGCGACGACGAGCGAAGCGTTTCAACAAAATCCCGTATGCCTTCATATATTATTCGTCTCATAGTGATGAAACTTGGGTGAGATGTTGTGTGCACTTCAGGGAAGGTGTCTGGCTTAGTAAATCCACTTAACAATAGGTAGCGCACGAGTAGATTCAACAAATGAGCGACGATGGGCGAAGCGTTTCAAAAAAAGTCCTGTATGCGTTCACATACCATTCGTCCTATAGCGATGAAACTTGGGTGAGAGGTTGTGTACACTACAGGCAAGGTGTCTGGCTTAGTAAATCCATGTTATAATAGGTAGCGCACGAGTAGATTCAACAAATGAGCGACGACGAGCGAAGCGTTTCAACAAAATCCCGTATGCCTTCATATATTATTCGTCTGATAGTGATGAAACTTGGGTGAGATGTTGTGTACACTTCAGGGAAGGTGTCTGGCTTAGTAAATCCACTTAACAATAGGTAGCGCAAGAGTAGATTCAACAAATGGGCGACGACGGGCGAAGCGTTTCAACAAAGTCCTGTATGCGTTCACATACCATTCGTCCTATAGCGATGAAACTTGGGCGAGAGGTTGTGTACACTACAGGCCAGGTTTCTCTCTTAGTAAATCCATATTATAATAGGTAGCGCACGAGTAGATTCAACAAATGAGCGACGACGGGCGAAGTGTTTTAACTAAGTCCCGTATGTGTTCATATACTATTCGTCTGATAGTGATGAAACTTGGGTGAGATGTTGTGTACACTTCAGGGAAGGTGTCTGGCTTAGTAAATCAACTTAACAATAGGTAGCGCACGAGTAGATTCAACAAATGAGCGACGACGGGCGAAGCGTTTCAACAAGTCCTGTATGCGTTCACATACCATTCGTCCTATAGCGATGAAACTTGGGTGAGAGGTTGTGTACACTACAGGCCAGGTTTCTGTCTTAGTAAATCCATGTCATGCTAGGTAGCGCACGAGTAGATTCAACACATGAGCGACGACGCGCGATGTGTTTCAACATAGTCCCGTATACGTTCATATACCATACGTCTGATAGCGACTAAACTTGAGTGAGTTATTGTGTACACTCCAGGGAAAGTTTCAGGCTTAGTTAATCCAGTTTACAATAGGTAGCGCTCAAGTAGATTCAACATATGAGCGAAGGCGCGCGAAGCGTTTCAACAAAGTTCCGTATGCGTCCATATACCATTTGTCCGAAAGCGATGAAACTTGGGTGAGATGTTGTGTACACTTCAGGGAAGGTTTCTGGCTTAGTACATCCACTTTACAATAGGTATTGCACAAGCAGATTCAACAAATGAGTAACGGCGTGCGTATCGTTTTAAAAAAAATCCGTATGCGTTCATATACCATTCATACGATTGCAATGAAATTTGGAGAAATGTTGTTTCCACTTCCGCAAAGATTTCTGATTTCGTACATCCATTTTACAATTGGTAGCGCACGATTAGATTCAATTAATGGGCGACAGCGCGTGAATCGTTTCAACCAAGTCCCGTATGCGTTCATATAACATTCATCCGATTATCATAAAACTTTGGGGAGTTGAGCACAGTCCTGCGAAGGTGTATGAATTAGTAAATCCGTTTTTCAATGGGTGGCGCACAAGTAGATTCAACAAATGAGTGTCGTCGCGCGAATCGTTTAAGCAAAACCCCGTATGCGTTCATATGCCATTCATCCGATTGCGTTGAAACTTTCATGAGTTGTTGTGTACACGCCAGGGAAGGTTTTCAGTTAGTAAATCCATTTTACAATAGGTAGCGTACGAGTATATTCAACAAATGGTTGACGGCGCTCGAATCGTTTCAAAAAAGTCCCGTATGCGTTCATATACCAGTCATTTCATTGCGATGAAAATTTGGTGAGTTGTTGAGCACGCTTCCATGAATTTTTTGAGATAGTAAATCAATTTTATAATAGTTCAGAGGTGGTTAACGGAAAAAGAAAAACAATATTGGGAATCCAAAATCACTTCAACATACAAAGTTACAATGCAAACACTTTCTTTGATTGGCATTGCAACGCATGCCGGGTACAGCTATATACTTATAACACCACATATTTCAACACTCGAATACCGCGATTAATATTCGTTGACCTTGATCCGCGGTAGAGACTAATGTTGTTGTTTTTGTTGTTGATTATTTAGGGGTTTTGCGGCATCATAGTCTTGTAGCCCCGTTTAATTGGGTGTGTATAAAAGTTGTCTGATAACCTGTGTCACTGTGATGTCTGTAGGCTTACTAATATGTATACTTTTATACGAGGAAGGATTTGGGTAGGAAGCTGTTTTTGTTGTTGTGTCATTTGAGATGCATGGACATCATGGTCATCTAGCCCCGTGTACTTTGGTGTGTTGAATTTTGTCTGATAACCTGTGTTATTGTGATGGCTGTATTAGTGTGTGTATATATAATTCAGGTGAGGATTCAATCAATCAACGTTTAATATCCGTACAGCACGTTGTATTTCAACAAGCTACTACAACCAACATTCAATTATACTCCTTGAGAAGGACAAAGCGTTATTGCTATACCCACGCATTTAGGAGAAAGTAGGCTATATGTCCTTTACTGAACATCGTGTTTTTTTTCTGAGTTTTATCTCTCCACCCTTGAAAACGACAAAACCAGAGTGTTAAAGTCAACTATTAGGTCCGACTTGTTATGGTTTAATAAAACGTAACCTGTTGAGAGTAACTCCAACAAACCAGTCAGGGCCATAATGTCTAATAATTTAGTGGATATTGTCTTGTGTAACAGGCTGGACGCCCACCGCTTGGCTTCAGATGACATCACGGCGTTTAATACGCAATTTAATACCACAAGGACCTTCAACAATGGAACTGGCGCAACTCGATTACTGTATTTCCTTACCGCTAGGGCTTGGACAGTGTCTAAACTTCTTACACTACAGTATATATAGCTGGGCCAGCTGCGCAGGGCAGGTTTCATTTTGAAAACCTTAACGTTCTTTTTATTTAATCTTTGCTATTTATATTTATGAAATTTATTAAAGCTGAAGTACACGTTCTTCGGTACTTGCTGGACAAAAATAACAGAAGGCCTATAGTCTGCGTCCCCATAGTGAAATAATCTCTACTTAGTATAAAACAAAATCCCCGATTCTTGAATGTCACGGGAAATCTCGAGAACCACTGCATGGATTTTGATGCGGTTTTCACCATTCTGTAAAGGATATCTCGAGGAAGATTTCTGTATGATCAAAGGCAGCCATGCAGTAACGATTTCAGTGAAAAAGTAGAAAAAACCTGGCGGCCGTGCGCTTTCTAAGCTTACGCTGGGCAAACCCTTAAAAATATCAGTATACTATGAGTGTAAGAATTGCTCAGCATGAAAAGTTCTACAAAAAAAGTCCACGAGAGCACATCTCTATCTTCAATACATAGCCCACTATTAGTGATTTTAGATTAGACGAAATGGGGGATTTGTGTTTCATGCACCTCGCCATTCTTAAATTACGTCTGACAAGAATTCGTTGCACATGCATCTCCATGATAATATAATTAATAGGCCAGTCTGTGACTTTAACCCATCATGCCGAGACGTAAAACGGATATAGGTCGTTGGCATCGAAATAAAAGCGCTTATCACGTAATTCATTCATAACTGTTCCCAGGCGAAGCCGAAATTAATTAATAAAAGTAAGCATAAAAGCACGAAATATTATATTATTAAGAATTGAAAAAAATCCCGAGTGATTTTCCAAATGTCTGTTTTAAGTGGGTGCTTCCGTAATGGAAAGAATGACATACCAAATTTCATACTTCTATATCAAGGGGTTTGTGCTGGGACATTATGAATTGTATTTTTATTCATATACTGTACTGTAGATTTGGCTCATCATTTGTTATTTTTATTAATATATTTGGGGAGCTGACATGAATATCACTTTGAGGAGGGTTGAAGAAAGTGGCTCACGTCGTTCGTATCATATTTTAGGTAATAAATGGAATGGAACGCCCACATACAGAGATAAATGTAAGGTTGAGCTCCGGTTGCCATGGTAACCTCGATCTGTTTGCCAGAGGAAGGACAGACTTTTGAAATATCTTGAAAAGTGTAGGTTTTAAGGCCTTAAAATGTGTGTTCTGGGATCCCACGAATTGTTTCTCGTATCTGGGGGCGTAAAATGAACTATGTCCGGTCTTTGTACCAAAAGGCCGAATAAACTCACTTAGGTCTCGAATTTTGTAAAACCGTTTCTTAGTGAGCACCTAAAACCTAAGAGCAAACAACATCCAAATTTCAGCATTCTAGGCCTAGTGGTTGCAGAGCTGCAATGATGAGTTTGTAGGCTACATGATTTTAGGATTATGTAGGCTATAGAGAAAGATTAGGGGTTGGTTGGTTCCTCAGTTTAGGGGCTGCGACAACGCGGTCGTGTAGCCCCGTGTTCTTTGGGTGTGTGTAGAATCTGTCTGATAACCGGTGTTAATTGTGATGGCTGTATTATTGTGAGTTATCTGTATTCAGGTAAGGACTGCAGACAATCAATTTCAAGTAGTTACTACTTTTGCTACCAAATGCTACCGTCAACGACACCTAGCTGTGAACGTGTCTACTAGATGCCACCACAACTGGCACCTGGCGTCAAACGTTGGAATGATGAATGACACAGGGAACATATGAATAAATACTCATAACATCCATGATCGATATTTCTCAGTATAGTGTATAGTGTAGTGTATTCTGTTTTTAGAATGTTTAAAATTGTGCGTTCTTGAGAAAATCTGTTAGTGTAAACTGATCGCCAATTCTCTGCCCACGACGCGGGAGTAACACATGATTCACAACAAACTCTCTCCGTAGGGCAGGCAAGCTAAGATCTAGCCTAGTCGCCCATCTTCGGAGTGCGTAGCCCTTGAATGAGCATACGACAAACAGCCCAGTCTTTGGCCATACTCAACGCATGCGCATAGTACTAGGGCCGGCAAGTTGAGACCCAGCCTGCCTCTCCGAGCGCTTACGATGATTGCCGAATTGTAATAACTCCACCACTATCAAAGTGTTGTAAACAATCATGTACCTACACGAAAAGTGTTACTTATTTTGTGATTATTTGTGTTTATGTTAATTTAAACTCTGTGAGTTTTGAAACTGTTGTATTATCAGTAAGAAGAGCTCGTAGTGTTGGGCTTAAAGTCCCTAAAGTTACTTAAATTCACTCAACATTTTTTTTTCTTTTTCTAGCATCTCCAAGTGTCATTTTGAAATTTAAAATTCAGTGCTATCAACATAAAATATGAGTGTAAACAAAATCCTAAAATGTTACTGAATTCAAATTTCTTCGAAAGTGTTGTTTTAATTGCGGGAGCTATCTAGACCTAGATGGTTACCAAAGCAACAAGGCTTTCAAAAAAGGGCCAGCTCTATGAGTTACATCAATTGATGCCAAATTTAACATTTGGAATAATTAAATAGTCCCGTACTGATACGGAAGAGATATGTAGGAAAATACGAATGGTGTTGACCAAACATATAAGTAATTCCTGAGCGTAACATTGATAAAATAATATTTAATTTGAAATAAGACGAAGAAGAACTACCCGAAATACATCATTAAGACAAACATACCAGATGACAAATGTGGGAGATGCCATTGCAAATCAGAGACCATCCAGAATATCACAGGGGTCGGCCCAACAATTTCATCTACGAATTACTTGAAGAGGCATGACCAAGTAGCCAAGATAATCCCCCTGAATCTGGCAAAGAAGCACTGCTTAAGTAATAATGATCTGCCTTACTATCGATATATTCCTGATGCTGTTCTGGAGAACGATACACCCAAGCTACTCTGGGACAGGTCAGTGATCACAGATAGACCTATATCTGCAAACAGGCCGGACATTATTCTTATTGATAAAGTGCAGAAGAGAACTCTTCTAATAGACATCGCAGTCCTTAACTCGCATAATATTCAACACATTTATGCTGAGAAAGTGACCAAATACATGCCTCTGGCTGACACATGTGGCGACAAGAATTGGTGACTGTATTGCCTATCGTAATCTCTTCCACTGGGATCATACCGAAGTTGCTAAGGGCCAACCTCAATAAACTGGGGTCCTCCATAACCTGCATACCAGTAAGCAGAAGGCAGTTATTTTAGAGAACTACTCCAAAGTTCGTTCGTTCCTCAACTTAGCAACATAGAGAACTCCGCTCCATCTTGCAACAATTGCCGATGAAATAGTGAATATCACCCAATGACACAGTGATCATGTGAACAAATACCAATCACATCCATTATCAATATTGCTCAGTGTAGCGTATATACTCGTAGTATAGTATAGTATAGTATAGTATAGTGTATTCTGATTTTTGAATGTTTAAAATTGTGCGCTCTCAAGAAAATCTGTTAGTGTAAACTGATCGCCAATCCTCTGCACACAACTCGAGAGTAAAAAAATGCTTCACAACAAAATCTCTCCATAGGGCAGGCAAGCTAAGATCTAGCCTAGTCGTCCATCTTCGGAGTGCTTAGCCCTTGAATGAGCATACGACAAACAGCTCAGTCTTTGTCCATACTCAACGCATGCGCATAGTACTAGGGGCGGCAAGTTGAGATCCAGCCTGCCTCTCCGAGCGCTTACGATGATTGCCGAATGGTAATAACTCCACCACTATCAAAGGGTTGTTAACTATCATGCACCTACACGAAAAGTGTTACTTATTTTGTGTTTAAGTTAATTTAAACTCTGTGAGTTTTGAAACTGTTCTGTTACCGGTAAGAAGCCTATCCTGAGAATTTAAGCACGAACCGCAAGGCATACATCTTTGAAAAAACCAGTCATTGTTACCAATATAATTTATTTCAATCTCTTCACAGGAATACATCGTAAATGAATAAATGTGGATCTTGGTGTAGAGGTTAGCGTCCTTAGCTGTCGCCCCGGAGGTCCGGGTTCGATTCCAGGCTCTACCAAGAAATGTAAATCTGGTCTGAGGGCTGGATCGGGGTCCACTCAACCTCGTGAGGTAAAACTGTGAAGAGGTGGGCTTGATTCCCACCTCAACCATCCTGGAAGTGGTTTTTCGTTGTTTCCCCACTTCTACTCCAGGCGAATGCTGGGATGGCTCCTAATTTATGGCCACGGCTGCTTCCTTCCCAATCCTCACCTATTTACAAATACAGCCATCACAATAACGCAGGTTATCAGACAAAATTCCACACTCATTCAAGAACACGGGGCTAAATAACCATGATGTCCAAGCCACTCAAATGAAACAACACCGACAAACAACTGCTGAGATGTTTCCAGATTAGATAGTTATTGTTGCTTTAAGGGGCCTAACATCTAGGTTATTGGCCCCTAATGGTTTGGGTGAACGTGAATATGATAATGAAATGTAAACTATAACTAAAACTAACTACTAACTTATATACTAGAAGAAGAAATGGAAAACAAAAGGAGCATAAGCCAATAAAGGACAGGAGGAAAAGAAATGCCCTCCACCCTCGAAGAATGCGGACTGAGGGTCTTGGAAGGAAGGAGAGCCATGAAAGGCAGATAGGAAAGTGAAAGAGGCGAGGGTCCACCCTAGAGGTAATGGATAAAAGGGGGAAAACCGGACCCAGCTCAGGAATCCCTCGGGGTCACCAACTCCCGAACTCACCAGCCGTGAGCCCCTGAGGGTGTAGCAATATCCAGGGTGCACCAGAAGTGTTGGGGCTACATACACCCTGCCTCCTTGAGGGCCTTGAGTAGAAGGCAGGAGATAACATAAATAGAAAAAGAAGGCTGACCTCTCGAAGAATGAGGGTATCAGAAAATATGAGACAAGGACCAATTAAGGCGGGAAATTGAAAGACTCCCTAGGCCTCGGATACCCTAATACTGTCGGGGTCGGTAAAGAACAAGAGTTGACCAAGGAAGGTCGACAGGAAAGAAGACGGAGAGGAGTCCGGCACAAGTAAGTGGAAGCAATGCCGGACTCAGCTGGGATCCCGTGGTCGCCAACCCACGTCCCACAAGATGTGAGCGCATGGGGGATATTGTTGCTTTAAGGCGCAGAACAGCAAGGTCATCTGCCCTCTAACACAGAAAATCTGATACAATTTTTTTGTTGCTTACTTTATGGGATGCGATATCATGGTTATGTTATCACGTGTACTTGGGTGTGTATGGAATTTGTGTGATAACCTGTGTTATTGTGTTGGCTGTAGTAGTTTGTGTATTTGTAAATTGAGGGTAGGTATATGCTTAGGAAGTAGGCAGCCGTGACCTTAAGTTAGGAACCAGCCCAGCATTTCCCTCGAGTAGAAATGGAACGACCTCTTTCAGTCCTCAGACACCGACAGCAGTTGCTACGCTCGCTATAGCGCAGCGTTAGGGCTTGGGGCCAAGCTCTCTGCTGACTCGGTAGACGCGTGGGTTCGATTATCACCGTCGGCCGTCCTTGAAATGGTTTTCCGTGGTTTCCCATTTTCAAATGCTGGGACGGTACCTTCTGACGGCCACGGCCGCTTCCTTCGACATCCTTGCCCACTTTCATCCATTCATCTCATCTCTCAGGTCACCCACGGGCGTCGACTATAAATACCTGCACTCGGCCTCTCATGAGGCCACATGGAAAAGAAAAGTCCTCAGAAGAGCCGGGACAGCCAAGATTGCTAACCACCAGGTGGTTTCTCTACCTGAAAAAGAAAAACAACTGCTGAACACTCAAGAGTCTTCCCGGCAACTGAGACATGTCATTACCAACTTTCTTTGTGGTAATTTATGCACGAGTCTGGGTTCAACACCTGTTATATCATCACTCACACTTTTTTCCCTGTTCCAAGAAAGAAGTACGGCTCTATTAAATCAAAAACCAGTCCAGTCCGGTCTTTGTCCGTGAGAAACTGAGCAGATCTTCCTGTCGCCCGCGGCAAGGCTGGGTTGGTTGTACTAGGACTAGTAATGCTTACCGCCGCGCTACGACTCGACTATTGCATAATGCACCGCGCTGTCTAGTATAATGGTGAGCCTGTGTGTGTGTGTTGGAGTTTGGCGGCCGAGCGGAATTGTGAGGGTCGCCGAAGGGAATAGGCCCGCCCTCCTCAATCAAGGCTAGTACAAATAGAGACGACACGAGCTTATTCTCACACTTGTCAACAACCCATTGGAGGTGAACAAAGCGAGGTTAGCTTCAGTGTCTGTGTGTGTGTGTGTGTGTGCGCCAGTTTCTTAATCGAGCCACTCCATGTGTTGTGCTTTATCGTGCCGGTTTAGAGTTGGCGGTCTTTACGAACAGAGTCGTCTTCAAAACATTCCTAACTGAACAGTGACATTGTGCAAATTGTGTCTTGCACCCGTGTGTAATCCAATTGAGTCAGACTGTGTTTTTGTACCAAATATTTACTGCATTTTATAGTGAATACAAACAAAACGGCGTCTCCTCTTATAAAAAAAAATATAATAATATATAGTACATTACTTAATGTTTAATAAACCGAGGAAGAAAAATTCAAACATACCCCAAGTTAACCAGGCGAATCCACATAGTGATTTGTTACCTAGAATTCCACAAAATAAATATTCATAAAAGTGAAAGAGACATTGTGCAACTGAAGAATCAGTTCTTTAAGTACATAATACTATCTCGAAGAGAAAGTGCTGCTTTGCTGGCAAATAACATAGACATAGACTAAGATTTCAAGTTAACTCAGAAAGAATTCAAAAGTTATTTTGTAGTATAAATTGGCGGGCTCGCGAAGTGTAGTGCGTTCAAAGATTCTTAAGTTGATTGACTCTTGTAATAGCAGTATGAGTGGATCCGATAGCGAAGGGGGAGCGTCGAACGCTGGCCCCATGCCTAACCTACGGGATATCCGTGAGTCCTTGGCGCTGGCCGAACGCCTGGCCAGTGCAAGCCTGTTGACGTCACCAAGCGCCAAGCGTCGTCTGGCAGCGCGCCGACTCGAGATGGAGGATGACAGTTCGAGTGGATCCTATGTGCCTCCCAAACATCTGCTGCTCTACCTGGTCAGGTACTGTGCACTGCATTTCTACTCAACTCATGACCTATATCAGCGGTTCCCAACCCTTTTCTCCTCCCGTACCCCTTTATACATATTTGTCTAAAATAGTACCCCATAAAAAGTAAACTTCAAAAACGTTTAATATTTTACGGACAATATGTAGGCCTACCTAACTTAATAAATACATTAATTATAAAAAAACTTACAACTATTTATAACTTATTTTTTTGAATACAGTATAATTGATATTTTAATGTATTATTTGTTTGTTGTTAATTTGCATTTAATTAAAAAAATGCTGTATATAATTTTCAGTTACACTTTTATTTACTTGTGGAAATGAAGATGTATAAACATTTAGGTGAGGAAAATAAACAATTACAGTACATAAGATAAAAAAAAACAATTAATTCTAGCGATTAGTTTGGCAAAAAGAATAGACTATTCAAGACAATAGCAGTGCAGCGGTGAAAGTGACTGGAGTTTGGGTAGGGTGGGTTGTCGAGGGGGAGCATTGACCTTAATGTGCATTAATAAGACGGCACTGCGTGCGATACATTACGACTGACACGTACGATAGGAACATGGCGCCCGCCATTACCGTTTATTTTGGCGTACCCCTAACCGGTTCGTTGCGTACCCCAGGTTGGGAATCGCTGCCCTATACTATAGAGCAGACAAGGGCAATCTTTTTAGGGACAGGGACAGATGCAATACAAAATAATAATAGATTATTAACTTACTTTAAATCAAACAACACTTATAGGCTACAATGGTAGGTAACTTAGGAGAAAAGAACACACCTTGTTCTTCTTGGTTCGTTGAGGCCCCTTGGACCACGTGGTTCCTAACTCTGGTGAGCCTTCTTCTTAGCCCAGTACAGTATTCCTTCATATTTGCACTACAGGGTCTTTCATATAAAGTAAGAACGCCAAGCGGCAGTTTTGTTATTCACTGTTGCGGTGACCTTGGCCGAGCTTGTGGCGCGCCATGGCCCCCTGCTGTACTATTGAAAGCGCGCCCAAAGTATATACGAGGGCTTTTTATTCTTTTCAAGTTCCGATGAACTGTATAAAAACAACAGATTGACATACCGAACTGATTTTGCTACTCAATGTTTGCATTTTTTTATTCTTATGTCTCAACATAATCGCCAAAACGATTGAAACATTTGTCGTATCGTTAAACCAGCTTTCCAATGCCCTCGACAAAACATTCTGCCGCCACTGAGATGGGTACGTCTGGACAGTCTCCTGAAGTTTTTCCTTTTTGTCAGCAGAATGTTTTGCCGCGGGCATTGAAAAGCTGGTGTAACGATACGACAAATGTTTCAATCGTTTTGGCGATTATGTTGAGACATAAGAATTAAAAAAAGCAAACATTTAGTAGTAAAATCAGTTTGGTATGTCAATCTGTTATTTTTATACAGTCAATCGGAACTTGAAAAAAACAGCCCTCGTATGTACTATGCGCGCGCTTTCAATAGTACAGCAGGGGGCCATGGCGCGCCACAAGCTCGGCCAAGGTCACCGCAACAGCGAATAACAAAACTGCCGCTTGGCGTTCTTACTTTATATGAAAGACCCTGTATGAACACACCATCATTATGACTCTGTTAGAAGAGGAAGGAGTATGTGACAAGTGAAACTGTGACTGTGCTTCAAAAAGATTTTCATAACCTGGTTGAAACTGGGATAAGCTGATTCTTAGTAGCGCAGCTAAATGGTGGTGTGTCAATCTATTTTTGACGCTATTTTTGCGAAGCTTTATTGAACAAAACACCTGTTCACTGATATAGGAAGAAGCGAACATGGCAGTTATCTTCTGTTCATGGGATTTCAAGTTTGGGAAGCTTGATTGTGGTAGGGCCTAGTAGAACTCAATTTTCGAAACGTTGAGGAATAGTTGCTTCATTTCATTGTTACATTGTAACTCAATCAGTTCTAGCTGCTACTCTATTACACAAAACGCATAAACACAATGAGAGTGAAACAGTTTTTCACTTCTACGTAAACAGAATAGAAAATATGACCTACTGTAGATAGTATAATTGGAAACCAAGTCGCGGGCCGGATTAGACTAGCTCAAGGGCCGCACTTGGCCCTCGGGCCGTACTTTGCCCATGACTGCTCTAGAGCCTGTGCGAGAATTCTCGCATGCATTAGACCAGAGCTCCTCAAAGTGGTGAGGGGAGGGGAGGGGGCCGCCGGCCGGCTCCAGTTGTAATATTTATATTTCATATTCTGTAACAAATATTGCTATCCTCATATCCATGAACCTATCATAGGCAGGAAGCCCCCACAACCATTCAAGACTAGGCCTAATACACTCGTACTTCAGTGGCGTGCGCAGGATTACCGATCGCACACTTTAACAGCAAAACTGATCTATGGCTAAAGCCCTGCGCGGATGAGGATATCCGCAATTTCTTTCGCCTTGCGGATATAGTTTTCATGGCTGTGCGAACAGCGGATAAACTACGGATAATGTTTGGAGTAAATTTGCTGATAGTTTTTGGATTACAAATAGAACTTTTTCAATATCATTACTAGCACCCAGATGTTAACACGCATATTTTTCCGTTATGTTTTTTTCATGACAAATGTAAGGTGATATCATTCAAATTATGCCATTAAGCGTAATTAACACTCCGAAAAGGAAAGGGTTGCAATTCTGACTGTATAACATTCATTTTAAACATAGCACTTGACATAGAAAGCCTTATTTAAGGGAACGACTCTCTCCTCAAATGTCTATAGGCCTATGTGTGGCTTTATTCTTTATCTAATTTATAAAAAGTGACAGTCAGACTGAAAGACTAGACTTTGTATCATTTTAAATGCTACAAATGCTGAAAAATGCTCGAAAGGCTGGAAGCTTCTCGCTTTGCTCGAAGCCAAAGACTCTTAACATGTTAGAAAATTATCTGCATAATACTTATCTTGCTTTATAATACTTTACCTTGTTTCAAATTACTCGCGAACGACAAATGCAAACCAAGGGCAAAGCAAGATCAAGCGCGCGGAGGGAGATAGCTGGATGACGTGCTCCTTCCATCCAGTCTAAAAACACTTCTAGTGGGTGATGTATTGAAGATAAAGATATGCTCTCGCGGACTTTTTTGTAGAACATTTCATGCTGACCAATTCTTACGCTCATAGTATACTGATATTTTTAACGGTTTGCCCAGCGTAAGCTTAAGAAGCGCACGGACGCCAAGTTTGTTTTCGACTTTTTCACTGAAATCGTTACTGCCTGGCTTCCTTTGATCATACATAAATTATTTTCTACAGAATCTTTCCTCGAGATATCCTTTACAGAATGGTGAAAACCGCATCAAAATCCATCCAGTGGTTATCGAGATTACCCGTGACATCCAAGAATCGGGGATAGAGATTGTCGGGGATCACATGCACCAAGCGGTACTTGACGTCACACACGTCAGTGCATCTGGGTACATTTCGTCCCGTCACCGTAACGTAACGCCAGACCCCAGCGTAACGACGAAGTCGACAAGATCATTTAAAAGGATAATATTATTGTAATGCTAGTAGATTCGGATAAAAAAACGTGTGCATGCAGGTACAAGTCGTGCGGATGCGGGGCGGATGCGGATGTGGATCGCACAGGGCGTTATCTATGGCTAGCTCCAACACTGAAGGAGGAGTCTCGCTGCAAGTAGAGTGCAGGACATTTAACAAGTGAGGAACGTGATGACTAGGGCTCGGATCGATATGCTCGATAAAGTCTCCAGATATGCTCGAAAACCATGTGTTTTATGCTCGATAGATATGCTCGAAAAATCCATTATATGCTCGAAAAACCCATTATAAACCCGTTATATGCTCGATAGATATGCTCGAAGCCCCCATTATATGCGGTTAAATATGCAGAATATGCTCGAAAAACACCGTTAAAAACTATAGAAAGGAAAGTGAAACGAAAAAACAAATAACATACCTTTAAATACGAGCTTTATTTTCTAATTGTATGTATGATACACTGCAATATACTCGCATTCAAGTTTTACAAGTAATGTATATATAAGAGAAGTGCTCTTATAAACGATATAGTTTAAAAGTTCATTTACAAAATGTTCAGAATTGGGCGAGTCAATGAAGTAGATCTGCATTGGTCTGTACAACAAGACATTTTCTATGTTTTCAGTTTTGAATGATTTTCTTAAATCAGTCAGTAAAAGTTTCAATGACGAGAACGACCTCACAAAAGGTTCTATTATTCGCACCAGATAGGCTATTCAATAATTATTTCTGTTTTCGAACCTTAAGGATTGTCAGGGCCCGAATTCGGGGGAGAATTCGAAGAAAAACAAACTATTTAGAGGAAAACCACAAGAATAGGCATTTATATGCTTCTATTCTGAAAACCGCGGTTTTATGCATTTATATGCTCGATAAATTTCAGTTCTGTTGGTCCCAGAGAGGTGAAAATACCACCGAAAGGCTTCTTTCAATGTGTACTATTCAGGAAAAAAATATGCAAATATGCTCAAATCCGAGCCCTAGTGATCACATTTAAAATACACACATCAAAAAAAGTTTTGCATCACCTCGGTTCCCAGATCTCCGGCATATAGACGTTGACTGTGTATATTGTATCCAAGATACAGTCCCTTTGACTGTTCATAGATGTCACTAAAACTGCTCAAAGATGTAAACAACCATGCATGAGCAGGGCCTATTAGACGGAGGGGGTACGACAGCCGATCAGTTCCAGTCATTCCACCAGGACGAAGGTACGCTGCTCATGTTGTCTGTAGTTCTACCATGCCTAGAAGGTCAATACCGCAGTTCGATCGCGTCCGCATTGTTACTTTGTGTCAAGAAGGGCTCTCAACAAGGGAAGTTTCCAGGCGTCTCAGAGTGAACCAAAGCGATGTTGTTCGGACATGGAGGAGGTACAGAGATACAGGAACTGTCGATGACAGGCCTCGCTCAGGCCGCCCAAGGGCTACTACTGTAGTGGATGACCGCTACTTACGGATTGCCGCTCGGAGGAACCCTGACAGCAATGCCACCATGTTGAATAATGCGTTTCGTTCAGCCACAGGACGTCGTGTTTCAACTCAAACTGTGCGCAATAGGCTGCATGATGCGCAACTTCACTCCCGACGTCCATGGCGAGGTCCAGCTTTGCAACCCCGACACCATGCAGCGCGGTACAGATGGGCCCAACAACATGCTGAATGGACCCCACGGAATTGGCATCACGTTCTCTTCACCGATGAGTGTCGCATATGCCTTCAACCAG
The DNA here is from genome assembly GCA_946902985.2 of Meconema thalassinum. Taxonomy (NCBI): domain Eukaryota; kingdom Metazoa; phylum Arthropoda; class Insecta; order Orthoptera; family Tettigoniidae; genus Meconema; species Meconema thalassinum. The sequence continues at coordinate 332,099,795 of OX336388.2, forward strand.
ACAATCGTCGGAGACGTGTTTGGAGGCACCCTGGTCAGGCTGAACGTCTTAGACACACTGTCCAGCGAGTGCAGCAAGGTGGTGGTTCCCTGATGTTTTGGGGTGGCATTATGTGGGGCCGACGTACGCCACTGGTGGTCATGGAAGGCTCCGAAACGGCTTTACGATACCTGAATGACATCCTCCGACCCATAGTGCAACCATATCGGCAGAATATTAAAGAGGCATTTGTCTTCATGGACGACAATTCTCGACCTCATCGTGCACATCTTGTGAATGCGTTCCTTCAAGATAACGACATCGCTCGACTACAGTGGCCAGCATGTTCGCCAGACATGAACCCTATCGAACATGCCTGGGATATGTTGAAAAGGGCTGTTTATGGACGTCTTGACCCACCAACCACTCTGAGAGATTTACGCCGAATTGTCGTTGAGGAGTGGGACAATTTGGACCAACAGTGTCTTGATGAACTTGTGGATAGTATGCCACGACGAATACAGGCATGCATCAATGCAAGAGGACGTGCTACTGGGTATTAGAGGTAGTGGTGTGTACTGCAATCTGGACCACAAATGCTGAAAGTCTAGCAGTATGATGGTACAACATGCAATGTGTGGGTCTCATGAGCAATAAAACGAGCTGAAATGTTGTTTGTGTTGATCTCTATTCCCTTTGTATTTAAAGGTTCCGGAACTCTTGGAACCGAGGTGATGCAAAACTTTTTTTGATGTGTGTATATACAGGAGCAAGAAACCTCAATAGAGGTAGCGTAAAACAGGTGATAATGGGACAATATGAAGATTTAAGTAAAGGAATGTCTCTGGGGTGGTTAAAGGTAAACCTCCCGTCAGTACGCCACTGTCGTACCTTTGCTGTCTTATTTCACAAGAACTAAAATCAACACAGGTGACAGCTAAAGTGCTAATTAGTAAAATAAACAAAATTTGTTCAATTCCAATAACTTTACTTTACATGCAACAGTTGTTATTTTCAAAAAGCAAGGAGAAATACTTAACTTTCATCACCTAGGAGTAATTGTTATTATTGATTTAAGCCCACTACGAAGCACTTATGACTAGTTCTTCTTCGATGTCATTTTCCGTTCCCAATATCTCCTTTCTCTCCTGCGAAAGGGGCTTTCGACATTTAGGGACTCTAGGTGGTGGGGTACAAGACTCTGCCATAGCACAAAATTTAGAATGATCTTCTACATCAAGGTCAGCAATTCCAGCCGAATCCAAGTACTTTAGTAATACAAATGCATGAATTCTTTTTTACAAAAGAAGTTGTTGAACTCTGATGTGCTCTTAAGAATAGTAAATTGTGTGTTATTATTATTATTATTAGGGTTTGGATGTTTAAGACCTAAAAATAGCCCGAATATGCAGGCAAATATGACCTTAAAATGACGAAATATGACTCAAAGATAAAATATGACCTGAAGATGACTGATTTAAATACAGCCGTCTTTTTAAATTATAAATCCAAGCGACAATCCCTTCAATTTTCATATTAATTTTATGAATATACATGTTTAAGTGGTTATTCACAGTCTATTTCTGTAAACACTAGTTCCCGTTCGGTAAGTTGAGGATTGCACACCTACAGCTGCCGTTAAACTACCGAAATATGACGTTCTTACCAAAATAATGCTCAAAGTATGACCTAATGGTAAAAAAATGTTCGAAATATGAATTTATATGACAAATATAAACAACTGTATTGTGACGATAATCACCTGATTTGCTTCTGAAACCAATCGGGCATGAAAATAGAGACAAAGAAAAAATATGATTTTTCCTAAACATCCGAGCCCTAATTATTATTACTTTTATTATTAGGGCTCGGAATTTTCGGTGCAAAAAATCGGGAAAATAATTCTTTTGTATGTATTAAAAATACCTGAAATATGTGACTAAAACGTAAAAATATATAATCATAATTTACTGTATTAATGTGAATATAAACAATATGCAGTACTCGCGCAGTCTCACTGACTGCTGAAGCATTACAACACACAACGAGATACATCTTCAGGTTGTCCATCACAAATGACCGACGATTATCGGGAAACACTTCTTCTGAAGGCGCAAAACTGCGGCAATATGTTCTTGCCCTTGAGGTGTTGTGTAACTTGAGATCGCTGTTCAGCCTTGATTGCTTTCCCACATGGTTGGCAGAACAGAACGCCCCCATCAGAAGTTCAATTATCCTTAAATTCTGCAACAAAACTGCTGCAGACGATAACTTGTAGTTGCTTTTACTTTAGGCGCTTCACAGTGCCAGGAATGAACTGCATGTGAGTGACACTGGTTCCAGGTAGCTGGGGGGAGTCTAGCACGTGGTGCAATATGGCTATGGACAAGGAAATTCCCGGCTTCCACAGTGAGTGGCACGGGGCGACAAGTTAAGAATAACACAGTTGCAAGCTGACATACGCTGTGCATGAAGATTAGAAAGCTCACAGGTTCTTCCCCGTTGAAGTAACACAGAACAAAAATGCAATAAACTGAAAGATCTAGCGTATTGATTTTAAAAATTGTAAATATTATGTATTTTTATGTGCTAATAAGTGAAAAGCAGGAATTTATGTATTTATAGAAAAAATATTTATTTACCTAAAAATCCGAGCCCTAATTATTATTATTGTAGTTGGTAGTTGCAGTAATTAGACGAAAATACTGTAGATCTTGTGATCCGTGCTTTTTGTGCGAAGTAATCTATGACAAGTGTTAAGAAAGGAAAGAAGAATATTGGGGTGAGGAGGGGGAGAAGGGGGGGGGGGGGGGGGGACGCTAGGTATTTTATGTTTCAGAAGGGGGCTGTGACATAAAACGTATGAGAACCCCTGCATTAGACTACCCACCCGGCTTTACTGTTATGCGCGCTCACCGCGACACAGTTCTAGTAGGGGCTATTGTCATGTTTATTTCCTAAAACCCACTTTTTAATTTTTCACTGCTGAGGGTAATTATCCTTCTTTTGAATGCTCATTTCTCACGATTGGTTACTTGTACGCGCCCCCATGATAGTGTAAATACCACCCGACTGACTTTACTGTTATGTAGGCTGGACGCAACACAGTTCTGGCAGGGACTATTGTCTTGTTTATTTGTTTAAACGCACGTTATAAACAAATATATTTTGTTGCCTTATCAAGAAATGCAAGATTTTTTCTGTACTATTGAGACGATGTGGAAGCTTTTGGTAACAAACTGCTCCTTCTAACTCCCTCTGATTTAAAGAGTTTCGTGAAGAATTCACCTTAGCGTTTTATAAATCTGACTAGCAATTCGCCCCGGCTTCATCCGGTATCTTAAACAGTTTGCCCACCGTAGCTTAAAAACCGCACGGACGGCAGTTCCCAGACACAAATCAGAAAAGCCGAGGTGAACAGCTAAACTCCAAAACATATACGTTACTCTTCTCTGAAGTCTAAACTCGACAGTTTGATGCTGGCCGAAGCTGGGGTGATGGGCTCGCTCACTAGCTCGTAAACTCGCTCCGAAGCTAGTAATATAAATTTCCACTGAATGGAGGTTGTTGGTAGAAATGAAAACGTAAGAACACTTATAGTGGACGATGTATTAAAGATAGAGATATGCTATCACGGACCTTTTTGTTGAACTTTTCATGCTGAACAATTCTTACTCATTGTATCTGGATATTATTAACGGTTTAACCAGCGTAAGCTTAAAAGGCACACGGACGGCAAGTTGTTTTTTTACTCGTCTCATTGAAATCGTTCCTGCTCGGCTTCCTTTAGTCATAAATGAATGTCATTCTACAGAAACCTTCCTCGAGATATCCTTTACAGAATGGTGAAAACCGCATCAAAATCCATCCAGTGGTCCTCGAGATTATGCGTTACATCCAAGAAACGGGGACTTAGTTTTATACTATGTTGTTATGATTTCCAGGCCGTTTCACAGGCCATATTTTAGCAGGACAATGCCCGCCCGCATTTGGCGAGGAATGTGCAAGCCATCTTGGCAGAACGACGGATACCTCTGCTTCTCTGGCCTGCCCGTTCGCCTGACATGTCGCCCATCGAACATGTCTGGGATATGGTCGGTCGGCAACTTGTTCGTTCAGGTCCACCTGTTGATGCTTTGTGGACGCGCCTACAAACCTCGTGGGGTGGTATTCCCCAGCAGCGTATTCAAGAGCTGTATGATTCCATGCCACGACGTCTAGCGGCTCTGAGTGCAGCACGTAGTGGCGTGACGCCGTACTGAAGATCGACCGTCAACGTGCATGTACCGGACTGTCCTTCCAATCAGTAATGTATTGCCATTTCCCTAATCTGTGGTGTAAAGTGCAATGTGGTCACATCTCTTGTTCTTGGTATATCACTTTCTACAAACTGTAGTGTATATTTCTATTCTGTAGAAATCATTTCCTTGCCTGAGCTAACCTACTTTTTATATCATAGGATATCAGGCAAAACATTTACTCACACCCAAGTGCACGGAGTTAAATGACCACGATGTCAAACAAAAAACCTTGAAATGAATCATCAACAACGATATTCGTGTGGAATGAGGGACAGATGTATGAACGAAAATGTTCAGTTCAGGTCACAGTAAGTAGTCGACCATTTACTGAACATCCCCGTGAGCTGTCTCATAACGTTTAGGAAAGCTTGTACGTCTAATAGGCCTTGACAGACAGTTCTTCCTTGACGGATCGCCCACGGGACAAGTAGGTGTTCAAGGCATCCAACTTGGATTAATGTCCCCAGTCATTAGCTAGTCAAGTACAAAATAAAAGGTCAATGGACGCCAGCAGGGACGGCTTCTGACTAAAATGTTAGGGTGGGCCAAACCTTTTGAGATCCAGGGTACACATGTAGACCTTAATTTTATCTTTTTCGGCAGCAGTTGGTATTGTGTGAATTCTGAACTGTCATTCTCTTCCCTAATATTCCCATTTCGATCGCCTCCCTCCCCCCCCCCCCCCCCCAAGGCCTCACAACTAGTGGCACGTGAGTTGACAACCACGGGACCCCAGCTGAGTCTGGCATTGCTTCCACTTACTTGTGCCGGGCTCCTCTCCGTCTTCTTTCCTGACGACCTCTCTCGGTCAACTCTTGTTCTCTTCAGACCCCGACGGTATTAGGGTATCCGAGGCCTAGGGAGTCTCTTCCTTTCCCAACTTAATTGGCCCTTGTCTCATTTTTCCTGATTTCTCATTCTTCGAGGGGTCAGCCTTCTTTTTTATTTTCATGTTATCTCCTGCCTTCTGCTCAAGGCCCTCAAGGAGGCCGGGCGTATGTAACCCCACCACTTCTGGTGCACGCTAGATAGTGCTACACCCTCAAGGGCTCACGGATGGTGATTTCGGGAGTTGGCGACCCCGAGGGATCCCTGAGCTGCGTCCGGTTTTTCCCTTTTTCCATTGCCTTTGAGGTGGGCCCTCTCCTCTTTCCCTTTCCTATCTGCCTTTCATGGCTCTCCTTCCTTCTATGTCACTCAATCCTCATTATTCGAGGGTTGAGGGTATTTATTTTCTCTTTATTTTATTTCCTTTACTCTTCTTTTGTTTTCCTTTTCTTCTTTTCGTGTGTAAGCCTAAGTTGTAGTTAGATGTACTTATACAGGGCGCCCGAGAATGTTCTCCGCAGTGGGTACGTGCAGCTGTGAGTGGTTGCGTCATGAGTTAAGTTGGCTGCACTGCACTGTGTCCTTCAAAGCGGGACTCCCCGTGTGGGCTGTCAGTGTGAATTGCGATAAGCGAGCGAGCCTGCATGTCTTCAGTGTGTATTACAGCAAGCGAGCGTTCTGATAGATTGGAAGAGTGCAACAGTATACAGGCGGTAATGTGTACTACCGCAGAGAGTTTTTTTGTTGTTGTGGAATACGTTTTTCGCGAAGGCGATGGTTTACAGAAAATGTAAAATTAAGATTTCAGGCGCGGTTTCCTAATTCAAAATGTCCAAACCGTGATACCGTTCGGGATTTGGTAAGTAAATTTCGTTCTACTGGCTCAGCTCACGATGTACCTGGAACAGGCAGGCCTATGCTTTTAACAGACGAAAAACTTGATGAAATATCCTATATAATGTTGCGTAGTCCAAGTAAATCAACACGAAAGTTAGCTCAACAAACAGCAATCTCTAAGTCGACAGCACATAAAGCTGTAAGAGACAAGCTTCAGTTGTTCCCTTATACAGTTACCGTGGTTCATGAATTAAAACAAACTGATTACGGAAAAAGAGTGATGTACTGTGAATGGTTCCAGCATCTGTTATGAATGGCTGTGGTGAGTACAAAGTTTACTGTTTATTTGTTATGATGCAAGCGGCAGCCATGCTACCAACGTAACTGCTGTAGCTAGCACTGACAAACAACAGCGTCTTATTCAGGAAGTTCCTTGAAGTTGACGCATGCGCTTTGTTAGGTTCACCATCGCCGTCTTTTCGAGCATAGCAGACAGCGATGGGTTCACAGATGAATGTTATTTTCCAATTTATCAAAAAAAAAAACTTACATGTAAAACTTAGCAATTCTTCTAGGTTTGTGCCGTGTCTTGTGTGGGGTTTCGCCTAGGACACCAAGCTAGCTCATCAGTGGGCTCTTGGTGTCCCCGCCGATTTTTAATTCACTGGCCGTGAAAGCCAATATACCATCTTTTTGGAAGCCTTCATAGGGAGGTTATGGCTGCTTGAGCTTTTAGTTCTCGCAGTAAAGAGGCATATATGCGCTTCATAAGAAGGGAGGTGGCGCGCAGTTCGCTACTCCTGTGAGGGTCCTGGCGGGGACACCAAGAGCCCGCTGATGAGCCAGCTTGGTGTCCTAGGTGAAACCCCACACAAAACAAGGCACAAACCTAGAAGAATTGCTGAGTTTTAATTCACCGGCCGTGAAAGTCAATATACCAACTCACATGTAACCTTCCCACGTGCAAGTGTGTGATTTGTGAAGTCTCCGGCTAGACTAATTCGATAAGTAAATCATGTACTTGGCATTCCTGAGATGTCAGATTACCTATTGTGTGCGTTCCTTGGACACGCCTATCGAATACGAGCCAGCAGTTTGCGTCAAATTAAATTGTCTGGTGCAGTCATAAGTATGAGGTGTTTGTTGTTTATGCTTCGTGTGCGAATCTGCGTATTATCGCCCAAGGAAATAATGTGTATGACGGCTAACCATAGGTTTTCCAAACAATATTACCTGACAACGTAATTGCGTGCAAAATACTGAGGGTGGAGTCAGTAGTTACACGCACAAGGGTCAAAAGCACGGGGCCGGGCTATCTCCGGACCTTGGGCCGTGTTTACCACGATTTCCCATTTTCATTTCCAAGCAAATGCTGAGACGATACCTTCTAATTAAATCTGGTAATAAGAGATGTTCGGACCCATGCGAGAAATCTCGCATGTTCATAAACCACACTTTTCGCAATAGGTTTATAATGAGAGACTTAGGGAGAAAGGTTGTTATGTTTTTATTTCAACCAAATGATTATAGAACGATATTTACATTTCATTTAGAATGCTAAATTCTACGTTCCCTAACATAAGAAGGCAATCAGTGAAAATTGGATCATCATAACACTCACCGGTTATTCGATATTTATGAAATTATGCGATTTGAGTACTCATTCCTTTGATTTACTGTTTCTGAAATCCGTGCAAAATGATAAAGGGAAGACCTTAGAATGTTAAAATGACATGAAACTGGCGTCACAGCGGCCAAAATGTGAAGTAGACAGCAATTATAGAGCGTATTTTCCTACAGCAACAGTATCTGCTAATCGCACACTTCGTGCATATTTTTTAAAGTAATTTTTTAAAGAAATTATAGATATTTATGAAATTTGAGTGCAATTCGTCACTGCTAATGTATATTCTCTTTCATGTGAATGCTCATTTGTCACAATCGGTCGCTTGTGAGCGTCGCAGGAGGGATCTATAGTACTGAAATAATATTTATCATGATTAACTGAATAATTTGAAATTATCGAAAACAATCGATTCATACCATTAATCGAATAATAAATTAATCGGCTTACCAAAGAATTGGTTACTAGATACGAGATAAGAACACAAGTTTGAATGAGAGGTCATCGCTTAAGTTGAGTTACGCTTATTTTCGGAATTATGTATAGAAATTCCTAAAAGTCACTCTTTACTTAAATATACAAAGGCTCCTTCCTTGTTTATGTTAACAATAATCAAATAATGGTCAGTGAAGTGGAAGGAGTCACCTCTGTGGTGTAGTGCTCAGCCTGATTAGCTGCCACCCAGGAGGTCCACGGTTCGATTCCCGGCTCTGCCACGAAATTTAAAAAGTGGTATGAGGACTGGAACGGGGTCTACTCAGCCTCGGGTGGTCCAAATGAGTAGAGAGGATTAGATTCCCACCTCTGCCCTCGTCTTAGTGGTTTTCCGTGGTTTACCACTTCTACTCCAGGCAAATGCCGTTAGGGTACCTAACGTCAAGCTATGGCCGCTTCCTACCCACACTCAATTAAAAAATACACACAAACCTCACAGTGACACAGGTTATCAGACAAATTCTACACACTCATCCAAGTACACGGGGATACATGACCACGATGTCGTAAAGCCCATAAATAAGCAACAACAAAAGTTTTGATTTAATTTTATTTCCACTGTCACAGATATCATTAAAGATGGTTGGTGGTTGGTTCCTCAATTTAGGGGCTGCGACAACGCGGTCATTTAGCCGCGTGTACTTTGGGTGTGTGTAGAATCTGCCTGATAACCGGTGTTGATTGTGATGACTGTATCAGTGTGTGTGATCTGTTTTTAATTCAAGTAAGGACTACAGACGATAATTTCAAGTAGTTCCTACTTTTGTCACCAAATGCTACCGTCCACGACACCTAGCTGTGAACTTTGCTGTCAGCACATGGTGGCGAACGTTGGAACTAATTCTTACAATTCTAACCTACAAATTTTGGCATTACACAAGTGTAGCTAGTGGAAGGTTCTTTTTTATGCCATAAATCTGTGACACGGGACCACCGACTTTACTTCCCCTTCGAAGGAAGGCTTAGCCTACTGAGTGATTCTTAACGGTCTTAAAATATCCAACCACTTCGGCCGGGTTTGAACCCGCGACCTTGGGCCTAGAAGCTCAACATGCTACCAACTACGCCACAGAAGCCGCCTATCATTAGAGACTGATGACCTAGATGTTTGGGCTCATAAAACAACAGCCACTACCAGAATATACAGAAACAGTGAGACTTGATAGTCTAAAAGTCTGCTTGGCAGCTCTGTTCTGCTCGGAGTAACTCAATTTACGCTGAGAACTGAACCATGTTCTGCTATCTACTGCCAACATCTCTCCCAACACTGGCTGCTTTATCCCTGGGACGTTATGCAACCTGTCAGTACGATCTGTTAATTGGTTTGCCTTGAACAGATGCAGTTTCCTTAATCACGTTCGACATCGGCCTAGATTTCAAGCGATACTACCAAATGCGCATTGCCCTATATTCCTTACACAAGCACTTCATTTGTTTACGTAAACTCTCAATATCACACAGAGGTTGTCACTCTTATTATTTATTTATTTATTTATTTATTTATTTATTTAATCTATTTTATGTCTTCAGTAATGGCGAAGTTACACTTAACCACGCAATATGCTACCAGAACATACAACAATTTTTGTAATTCAATAAATAATGATGATGATAAATAAGGAGGAAATTAATTATGTTAATACTAATACTAATATTAAAGAAAAAGGCATATTAATAATAATAATAATTATTATTATAATCACAATGAATGAAAAGTGAAACTCCACAGACTGCTTCCAGTCTCCGACCGGGTCAGGAATGGAATGAATGAAGCCCCCATCTAGCGGCGAGGATATGAACTGTGCCGGCTGCCGAGGCCTGACGCACTCCTCTGGGGCAATGATGAAATGAATGACAGTTGAAATGAAATGATAGTGGAGAGTGTTGCTCGAATGAAATTTTGACAGAGAAAACCGGAGTACCCGGAGAAAAACCTGTCTACCTCCGTTTTGTCCAGCACAGATCTCACATGGAGTGACCGGGATTTGAACCACGGACCCAGCGGTGAGAGGCTGGCGTGCTGCCGCCTTAGCCACGGAGGCTTAATTATAATCATAATGCCACAATAATAATAATATCGTACGGCCTCGGGTGCCGGTTGCAAGCTTTGTTATTTGACGCCCAGAGCGCTGCTTGCATGTCGAATTTTGTTGTTCATTGGAGCGCCATGAAAGTCAAGGAAGTAGATATCTTAGCTCGTTGACAATATAGCGCTTTCTAGTAGAGAATGGAGGAACATTGTGTTGGTGGAAAATCCCGAGTTTAATTTTGCCATTATGAACACGGCCTACTGAATTCAAATGGGTTCTTTAACATGCGAACAACGTATGGCATGTGTGTCGTGATTTTATCACAATGCCACAGACCTTTCTATAATATCCTATATATAATCCTAGCACAGTCGTACGTCCTGCCATCCATCACCATTCACACGGGGCAATCAGCAGTATTCAACAGGTAATCTCGGCATGTGGCCATACATTTCTTTATTTTTATAGAATTTCTGATATCGGCAGGAGTTGAATTCCATAGTCGAGACCCAGCTACAGCAAATGAGCGGTTGAAAATAGATGAGTGATTGATGGGGATGGCGAGGGAAGAGCCAGATCGAGTGTTTCGGTTATGATATGAGGACAAGTACCATAACTAAATATTGATGACATGTACGTAGGGGTGCTTTTTTGCCGAAATGGATAGATGAATGTCAATCTGTTTCTCACTTCCATAATCTCGGAAGTATGGTATCCAAGGATAACACCCTCAAACAAGAAATTCTAAATAGGACCCAGAGATTATCACTTTTCTATAACCAGGTTCGGCTCTTACTTTGGGACAAAAATATACCCTTGGCAGCAAAGGCAAAGTTGTATCACACCTACTTTGTTCCAATCATTACTTATGGTATGGAAACATGTACATTGCTAAGTAAGGATTACAGTAGAATTCAAGCCACAGAAATGAGATTTATTAGGTCTATGAACCAAAGTACCAGGAGAGACAAGATCAGACATGAGGTACACAGAGCAACAGCTGGCATCAGGGTCCCTGTTACCAACTTTCTGGGGAAACACAGACTTCAGTGGTATGGCCATGTAGTGAGGAAGGATAGCTGTAGAACAGCTAAGAAGTACTTCAACCTGGATGTCAGAAGGAACAGACCAAGAGGAAGACCAAGGAGACGATGGACAGAGACAGTTCGATCAGAGGTGGAGAAGAATGGTTTTAACTGGGACGATGTCCAAGAACAAGTGGTGTAGCAAGATCGGGCAAGATGAAGAGCGCTTGTTTGCCACACCCGAGAAACTGGAGATGGAAAATGATTATGATGAATGTCATTAAGTGAAATTCACGGCGTTCATCAGGTTTAAGCCAAGAAATAGTTAAATGCTTGTTGGAGTTTCATAGTGTGTCCATGAGTAGCGTCAACGAGAACGATTAATTGTAATTGATTAATCGAATATTTTAATATTTTCGATAACGATTAATTGAATAATAGACTAATCGAATATTAAATTAATCGGCTAACCGAGGAATCGATAAATTGATCAGTAGACACGAGATAAGAAAATAAGTTTAAATGAGAGGTCATCGTTAAGTTGAGTTACGCTTATTTTCGAAATGATATATAGAAATATATAAAAGTTACGTTTTACCTAAATATACAAAGTGTGTTAGCAATATCCAAATAAGAGTCAGTGACAGTAGAAGGACAAACATCAATCATATTGGGAAGGGTTTCAAAAAAATAAAACGAAAATTTTCAGCAAGGATTTTGAATTCTTATTTAATGTTATCAATTTGGGACAGGAAAATTTCTGTTAGGTAGATTTCTTTAGAAAGCTAACTATTGCAATGGGTCCCATGTTTCGACTTCCGGAAAATTTCGACATATCTTTGCGTTTCACATCCCCCAGACCCCAAAACCACCGTCAGTTCAAAAGTTTATATATTATTTATGTATATATGTATATATATATATATATATATATATATATATATATATATATATATCAGTTTCTTGTGGACACGATAACTGCCGTAATTTTGCACCAATCACTTTGATTTTTTTACAAAATATGTATCCCTATAAAATCTCGGTCGAGTTCGTTAATGGGCTAAATCGGTCAAAGGGGGTAAAAATGAGGGGCTTTTTTCGAAAAAGTGAAATATCGCTATAACTCTCTTAATACATGAAATATCAAATCCCTTCAAAGTTCATAATATGTGTCGGATAAGTGCCAAAAATTTATGTCAAATAAGTTTTTTGATAGCACCAACCATTGACCAAAGGGGTGGAAAAAAGTGGGTTTTTCGGGAAACATTAATCATATCTCTGTTAATAGGCACAATATCAAAACCGCACAAAATGGACAATATTCCTCCAATAATTACCTAAAACTTTTGTCTGAAAGAATTTTTGATATGACCCACCATTACGCCACGGGGTGAACAAAATGATTTAAATTATAAGAAAATGCCAAGTGCCAAGAGAGGTTGCCATGACAACTTTACTTTTAATTGATAAGGATGACCATCAGCAGTTGCTATGACAACGCCACTGCACGAGATCACATTCAGTTTTCATATGTCAGTGGGAAGCGACTTCGGTATCGGAACTGGTAGCATGCTGAACTTCTATGCCCAAGGTCGCGGGTTCAAACCCGGCTGAAGTCGTCGGATTTACTAAGAGCGCTAAAAAACCTGAGTTTGCTTTCCTTCGGAGGGGAAGTTCCAACGTTCGTTGCGAGTTGCTGATTGAGGTGGCATCTAGTAGCCAAGTTCACAGCTAGGTGTCGTTGACGGCAGTATTTTAGGTAGATTTCATTAGAAAGCTAACTATTGCAATGGGTACCATGTTTCGATTTCCGGAAAATTTCGACATATCTTCGCGTTTCACATCCCCCAGACCCCAAAACCTCCGTCAGTTCAAAAGTTTATATATAATTTATGTAATATATGTATATATGTATATATGTATATCAGTTTCTTGTGGACACGATAACTGCCGTAATTTTGCACCAATCACTTTGAATTTTTTACCGAATATGTATACCCATAAAATCTCGGAAGAGTTCTTTACTGGGCTAAATCGGTCGAAGGGGATGAAAATGGGGGACTTTTTTTTCGAAAAATGAAATATTGCTATAACTCTCTTAATATGTGAAATATCGAATCCGTTCAAAGTTCATACTATGTGTCAGATAAAGCTCAGAAATTTATGTTTGAAACGTTTTTTGATAGCACCAACCATTGACCAAAGGGGTGGGAAAAAGTGTTTTTTTCAGGAAACATTAATCATATCTCTGTTAATAGGCACAATATCAAAACCGTACAAAATGGACAATATTCCCCTAATAATTACCTAAAACGTTTGTCTGAAAGAATTTTTGATATGAACTACCATTGCGCCAAGGGATGAGAAAAATGATTTCGGAATTATAAGAAAATGCCAAGAGCTATATCAGTGGTTGCCATGGCAACACTACTAAATTGATGAGGGATGAGCCATCAGACGTTGCCATGACATCTGACTAAGTGTGAAGCGGCTTCGGTGACGTAACTGGTAGCATGCTGAACTTCTATGCCCAAGGTCGCGGGTTCAAAGCCGGCCAAAGTCGTCGGATTTTCTAAGAGCGCTAAAAATCCCTCAGTAAGCTTTCCTTTGGAGGGGAAGTTTCAACGTTCGTTGCGAGTTGCTGATTGAGGTGGCATCTAGTAGCCAAGTTCACAGCTGGGTGGCGTTGACGTTAGTATCTGGTAGCAACATTAGGAAATACTGCTTGAAATTTAGCGCCTGCATTCCTTACCTGAATTACAGACTAATACAGCTATCACAATTCACACCGTTTATCAGACAGATTCTACACTCACCCAAAGTACACGGGGTTATATGACCGCGTTGTCGCAGCCCCTAAACTGAGGAACCAACCAACATCTCTGCGGGAGATATAATTTTGCGTGAAGAAGTAACAGACCGTTACATAGTTACACATCAGTGTCGAAACCTTGCATAGGGACAGTGTGACCACAAGTATAACAAGTAGTTCCGTGAAGAACTGTACAGCCTATTTTCATATATCCTGCTCATGTTAATTGCCTCTATCAACATACAAAATTTCAGTTTAATTGCTGTAACAGATTCGTAGATATTGAGAACCGTCTAAATATTTCAGATGGTCGCCAGGTTGGATTTTTATTTTTGTACTATTATATTAAGATTATTGTGTAAGTGTGGTATTCAAACTTCTATTGCATGATTAGAACACAAGAAGTAAAAACGAGATTTTAAAATTACGCACAGCAGCCATCTTGTGATTATGCAAACAATTGAAATATATTAGATGCCAGTGGATCAACATTTGTGTAAGCATTTAAAACGTGCAACGTTTCACGGCACTCGGATAGTTAATTCGCGAGAAACGTCAATTTAAATATTTATACTTCGCGTTGCCGCCATGTTGGATTCGTGCTCACCAGGTTACTGAAAGTCCTATAGGTGAACATGTGTTCATAGTCTCTATGAACATAAAAATTTCAGTTTGGTTGCTGTAAAAGATTCATATATATTGAGGACCGTCTAAATATTACGGAAGCTTGCTATTTAGGATTATTATATGTATAGGCCATAGAGTTATGTACCATTCAAGGTCACTTATTGCCTAGGTTCATTATTCAAACTTTCACTTCGATCGCATGATTACGACACAAGAAATAAAAACTTAATTTTAAAATTTCGCACAGCCGCCATCTTGAGGTTATGTAAACAATTGAATTAAATTAAATGGCAGTACATTACAATCTGCAAAATCATTTACTGTACCACATTTCACTGCGCTCAGAGAGTTAACTCACGAGAAAAGTCTATTAAAATATTTCAAATTCGCTTGGTCACCATGTTCGTTTTGTACTTTACAGGTTTATGAATTATACATAGGTAAACTTGTATCAGTACCCTTTATCACTGTACAAAATTGCAGGGTGATATCTGTAATAGTTTCGGGGATATAGAATGTCAGTGAAATATTTCGCACAGCCGCCATTTTGAGGTTATGTAAACAATTGAACTAAATTAGACTCCAGTGCATTGCAATGTGCATAAATATTTGCTGTACCAAGTTTCATTACGTTTGGATAGTTAAATCGCGAGAAAAGTCTATTTAAAAGTCTCCACTTCGCTTGGCCGCCATGTTGGTTTTGTAGTAACCAGGTTTTTGAAAGTTTCATAGGTGAACTTCTAGTAGTACCCTTTATCACCGTACACAATTTCAGGGCGATATCCGTTATAGTTTCGGAGATACTGAATGCTAGTGAAATATTTCGCACAGCCGCCATGTTGGATTGGTGAGACGTAACAAAATTCGATGGGCACGGTCGACGTCGCCGGGAGTAGTGCTATGAACTTACCGAGTTTCACTGAAATCGCTCCAGCCGTTTAGATTTTATTAGGGACACACACACACACACCTCACACACACACACACACACGCACACACACATGGACAAAAGGTGATCTCATAAGCCTATTTTTTCAAAATTGAAAATAGGCTAAAAATGGACTCCAAATGACAAGAAGGTTACCGTCCCCGTAAGACAATAAAATGTTAAAAATATGTTTAAAATGAAGAAAAACAAAGTTAATTAATCTCCAATTATAAAATACTTTCACGCGATAAATGAGGTCTGATCCTTCTACGAAAACCTGCATATTCTGCCTATTTTCGCCTATCTCCAAGTTTGTCCGGTGAAATCTACCTCCGCCTTCCGGCGTGCCGAGAGGACTTTTTTTTACTTTGTATTTGTCTAGTTTTCAGAAAGAACGTACATTATAAAAAGATGTATGATACAATATATTTTATGTTCGACGATGTCGAAATGTAAACATTGTGTGTCAGAAAACTGTATCATAATGAGGCTCAATATAACACTATTTTCCATTATGAAACAGTTTCTCCCACCAATCAGAGTTCAAGAAACAGTTGTGTGACCAATTAGATAAGGATACTTTCGCGCATGCGCTCAAAATCCAACATGTCTACATAAATTACCGACGTGAAATGTGCACCGTCCGTATGTTCGCGTAAATAAACTGGCGAATATGAGACTAGAAATAGCACTGTACCTTAATATCCCAAACTCCAATTTCAACACAGAGCATTGCTTTCAAACGACTTCAGTGACAGTTCGACTGAATGCAGATGCACATCGGCAGGCTGTAAACATTGCCAAGCACACAGAGCGCATGCGTCGGTCGGTCAGTCAGAGCACTTGGAAAACAGAGATATCATACTCAGCGCTTGCACTCTGATCACAAAATTCTAGTGACTGAATCTCATCAGGCATTTATGATATTTATGTTAAAACATATAATAAAGTTATAATTATCGTCGAACATAAACAGTCGTATTTAACTCTCCTATAATGGTATTAAGACACTCGTATGGAAATTATAAAACTCGCTTAGGCTCGTTTTATAAACATACTCGTGTCTTAATTATTGCCATTATAGGCTCGTTGCATAATGTACTATTATGTTCGACCCTGACTATTATATATCAAAAAACTGTATCATAATTAGGCTTATTATAATACTATTTTTCAATATGAAACAGTTTCTGCCACCAATCAGAGCTCAAGAAACAGATGTTTGACCAATTAAATAAGGATAGTTTCGCAACTGCGCTGAATTCCACGGCCTTCTAATTTGAATGTCACTGCTTGGCCTAGTGTCATCGTGGGTAATCGAGGAGGCCATGGTCAAATACAAGGTATTCTGTGCGTCCCATGCGCTCTGTTCAGTACATATAACTGGCGAAATCTCGACAGATATTTATGAATATTTATGTTCGAACATAAAATAGTTAATAATAAATATCGTCGAACGTAAACAGTCGTATGCAAGTCGCTTATAATGGTAATTAAGACGCTCGTTTTATAAACATACTCGTGTCTTAATTATTGCCATTATAGGCTCGTTGCATAATGTACTACTTTTTCCTTCTGTGAGAGCGAATTACATTGATTAATCGACAAAACAACTTCTCAATTTTTAGACCAGTCGATTAAACGCACAATCTATTAACAATATTTGTAGCAATTAAGCGATTGTTCTGCTTCGATTAACCGATAACTGAAATAAATCGATTAAAAATACCAGTCCTACTCTTAACTAAACCGTAACCTCTCACTTCTAGCTGCAATGTAATTGCCCGTGGTAGAATGAAAGTCTCAATATCTGAAGGGAACGAGCATGAACCAAAAACCTGAGGAAACTGGTTCATTCAATAACCCTTTATAGGGCAAAACTATTCTTTACTTTTATGTGTTACTACATTTTAATTTATTTTAATTATTATATTTATTAATAATTTTATTTTTGTTTATCTAATTTTAATGTTTATATATATTTATTTTCAATTTATTTTTTATAGATTTAATTTTGATATTTTATTGAATTAATTTCTACAATTATTTTCATAATTATTTTATAGTTTTGTTTATTATTTTAATTTTTATATTTCACTAGCAGAAGTACCCGTTCTTCGAACGGTGTTCGTAGTTAACACCAGACATTATCAATTGAGCTACTGTGCAATGGTTAGCGGTTTGTCATTCCATCAAGTTTATCAGAACGAAGTTAGTTTATTGGGAATATCACACACACTGTTAATTTAAGGCCCTTAAAATGTAGTTTTCGGAGACCCTTTATAGATTCCCGAATTATCTGTCTCACATTGAGAAGCGCAACATATGCTTTGGTCGTCCTTGTAGGATAATTTTTATATTTCGCATATATTAGCATATTGAACCCTTGCAAAGAAGCATATGAGACTCAGATTCGGGCGTAACAGGTCATATTCGTAAGTTGCTGTCAGGGCGCTTCATTAACTTGCAGGGTAACATATAACAAAATAACATGCAGGAAAGAGTGAAGCCAGGGTTAAAACAACTGAATTTAATAACAAATCACCATATTTACACATAAACAATTAACAACAAAAACTCCCAACTGACTCCCGCTTAATAAAAATGCCAAACAAAATTTGGGCGATATCTCTGGAGAGATTAATTACCTGGACCAAGCGTCCTTAAATAAAACGATACCAAAAGTGACCATATAAGTGCGTATGCCGTTCTACATGCATCACGATGTGTACTTTGAATGCGTGATTCGTTATCATCCAGAATGACCCTTCAGACAACGAATCCGCATTTCCTAGAGCTAGACCGACACAAGGGAACACAACTACAATACTTAAATTAAACCGACACTTCCTAAATCTACTATAAACAAACACAAAATTTCCGTGTGAAATTGGACTTAAATTGCCGTAGCAACATTTACTGCCTAAAAACTTAGGACTTCTCACACAAATCAACACAAGTACATTAACACGTGACCAATAGAAAAAATACTCAAATGACCGCTGTCAAAATTTACAAATACTCTACCACTACACCACACGGGTGTGACAAACAAAATTACATGAAATCGAGTCATCAACAAAGCAATAGGCAAACAGCCAACATTTACGTTAATCACAATATTCTTATCCATACAAGGTACAACAATCCGTTACACACATGGCGAACTCCCCAATTAATTATGGCTTAAAAGTTAGCCGTCACAATGAACAGGTTTGCTACATGAAAGCTTACAGGGTTCAGTCGGACAAATAGGACTGCCTATCAAAATAAGTCACAGGCAAAACGGGCGGTTTGTGGAACTCTGCATGTCTGTCAACCCACGTGTCAATAACCTCGACCTCCCAGAACATGGGGTCGAACCTCGAAGAAATGTGCCCCAAAGCACAATAATACGTGTGTGTCAGAAAAACATATGGACAAGAATCAGCAGTCTCCCAAGAGCACTCTGTCTTTCCATCTAAAAAATACAACAGCAGCAAAAACATATATAAGGGCGGTAGGACAACTACCCCCTCCTCACGTAGAATCAACACACACAAGACACATCAACACACACTTAATCACACGTATGGGTTGTGACAGACCCTGAAATAAAAGACACAAATAATATCCACATGCTGGCGCCATCGTTCCATGCCGTGACTAGTCACCTGAAAAGGACTCAAGAAAAATCTATCAAAATTAGAACGAAGGTGTTCTACAATTACTTTTAAGTTGGTGCACTCGGCTACCCTAACATGAATAATAACCTGTTCAGCAAAATGTTTTACAATCATTTCCTCCCATTCCTATTTCAAATATTAACGTTAATAAAGCACCATTTATCGAATGTAACGGGTTCCGCAATTGCAAGGATAAAAATCACGCACGCACGCCGCGTACATTACACATGACTCAAAAAAAAAAAAATATCAACAAACACTTTGGCCACGCGCCAACGGACATTTAAACATATAGTGTCGGTACAAGAAAAACAGCTAATAAAACAAGAAAGAAAAACATGACTATTTACACAGTTCCCCGGCCAAATCTAACTACATAATTGAAATAATCCAATTTTAGTACATCACCGCTTCTGCATGTAGGACTAAGGACATCCTCCTCAACCCATTGCCCTATGGACAATTTAGCACTCCATAGTAGTCGTCTGCGTTGATTTCTTGAAGCTCATCCCAACTTCAAACCACGTGCTGATCATCTTGGTCTCGACTCCTTGGCAGAAAAGTTCAATGTTAAATATTTGCCTATCTATAATCACTTGCAGGCTACTCAGTTCACCCACAATTGTCCTACTGCGATTAATAGCGAAGACTGGCCCTAATTATATCGCACATACGCACTATAAAAACACACATACAATACACACAATTTATACATAAAATATACATCTCGAGTCCGCGCCACCGGCTCGTTAACAAGTTCAAAATCCTGGCTGCACTCGCAGTCGCTATCTCATCCGGTATTTCCGTCCCGTCTTGTGGACTTCGGTTCTGGTAAGCGCTAATTAGGGTGATACGATACTTCCCCCTTAAAGTTGAACTCGTCGTCTTTAAAAGAATGTTACAGTTTATCACGCGCTGGCGTGAAATGTTTAGATCACACAATTTAGTTGATTTTAGAACAAAATGTATAATAGCCTTTAAAATTCGATACTGCAAACGCTGCGACTTTAGCTTCCCAGAGCTCAGAAAATGAAATTAGCTTCACTGATTTTAGAGCGTAAAAATCACATTTCGAACTGGCGTGGAGTATACCTCTGAAGGCTCCACACAATAGACTTAGATAAATTCGAGCGTCAAAATCACACTTCAAACTGGCGTGGAGTATACCTCTGAAGGCTCCACACGTTAAGTACTCAGATAAATTCGAGCGTCAAAATCACACTTCAAACAGGCGTGGAGTATACCTCTGAAGGCTCCACAAGATAAGTACTTAGATTGGCGTCAGGCCAAACTATTTATGAGAAACTGACAAGGGCGGTGGAGTGGGGCGGAGTCGGATAAAAACTTCCAGAGTTTTTGTCTCACAAAGATGGGGCTAGTGTCATTCTTCTCCAAATAAATCCAACGTCTCAAATTACTCGAGCGGAGATTAATCCGTTCGGCGGTTCCTTAGATACACACTTCCGCGCGCTTTTTACTACTGACGCCGTCCACCTCGTGGTCACGGCTTGGTCTCTTGCGATTGGCTGATTCAATCGTATGTTCGTTGAGAGGACCTCGTGATTCTTCCTTTATGTCTCCAATTTTGGTACAGTAGTTGCACAATTTGGCCTTGAACTCGACTAATTCTGGCCGTCCCCCAGGAATAGCTACCAACTCAGCTTCTGTTGCAATCATTACGAAATGCTGGCCTCCCTAATATCCAAGTCGACTTCCTTATGTGCTGCCTAGGCCGTAGTAATAATAATAATAAATATGAATACTTATTTATCGAAGATCAATAAGGGTTCATTTATCCTCAGCAAGGTTTTGAAATTCGAAACAATTTATTGGTTTGGATTTCAAAAACAAAATCCACTGTAGTAACAACACATCTCTTTAAATCTCACTCAGCTGCTCGAGTGTATGCCCCACTGACTCAATTAGTGTGCTCCCTTCTCGCTGGAATGTCATTCATATTTTCACTAGGTCTCCCCCTTCTCCTCACGTAGTTGCCACTCCCGTCGTCTCAGCTGCTCGTTGTTTACAAACCAAGTGCGTACTCACGCGCTCCCCGTGGATTTGAGTGTTTGCTTTCAAAAAAAAAAAATTTTTGGCAATACAGATTCTGCACCTATCATCTTTCCTAATCATCAAATGGTTCCCTTCTGTAGTACGGTTTCAAATTGGCGCTATTAAAAACAGATTTTGCACCAGTGCTCACTTCTTCTAATCTGTAGGCATTGTTACCCAGATTCTTAATTACCCGGAACGGGCCAATGAATTTCGGACAGAACTTGGCGAAGACTTTGTTCTTAGGGTCGGAGATCGGTGGTCTACGAACCAGCACTAATTCTTGTTCTTGTAACTCTCGGTGAAACTTCTTTCCTCGGTACCGTCTCAGCCTTCGGTCCGCTTGGTTCCTCATGTGCTCCCTCGTTCGCTGGATTCGCAAATCATGCGCTAATAACGGATCCCTTGGGCAAGGAATGATCTTGTCCCAAGTTCTTTCCGGCAACCTGTTGTGGTGTACAATCAGTGGGACTTGACCCGTCGACTCGTGCTTAGTAGTGTTCATGCACATCTCAATTTCCCCTACTTTGTCTACCCATTTATTGTGTTCGTTAGGAATCATTACTCTGTAGTATTTAGCGACACAGCGAATTGTTCTTTCGCTCGGATTTCCACAAGGATGACGAATACTTGAAAATATGTGTTTTATTCCTAGGCTCTCCAAACCTTGCCTAAAAACATTGCTTGTGAAATAGGTACCGTGATCTGATAGAATGGATTCCGGCTTCCCAAGCATCGGAATGACTTTGTTCTTAATTCGACTAAGGACTTGTCTTGATGTCGTCTTCTGAATAGGACATAGCACGACCATCTTCGAAAATACATCGACACATACCAAGAGGTGTCGGCATCCACGCTTTCCTTTTACTAAAGGACCAAAGCAATCAATCGCGAGCATCTCGCATGGTTTCTGCGGTAATAGTGGTCTTGGAGGTTGTTTCAGAATAAAGTTGTTTGGCTTTGTGCGCTGACAAGCGTCACACGTCCTAATTACTTCAACAATGGTGAATCTCATCTTGGGCCAAGTAAAGGTCTCCCCTATCGTAGCTTCAGTCTTATCCGTGCCGATATGTGCTAGGCTCTCGTGAACATGCCAAGTTAATCCCCTCTGTAGTGATGCTGGAACTAAGATCCGCAGTTTAGTATGATGCTCATCCACGTACTTATGTAACAAGTTATTCAAGTAGTGAAATCGCGCTTGATTAGCACTGGCTTCCCGGTACTCCGGTGAATTTGGTTGTAACTCCTTCCTATAGAATTTTATCATCATCATCATCCATGGGTCAGCTTCTTGCTCCTTCCGAATATCCTTCAATCTTGCCAAAAACTCACGAGCCTTAGGTGTCAAGGTAATATTGTGAACTTCCGCTGTTACTTCGTTTCCGTCCTCAGGGTTTCTACTCAAGGCATCTGGTATGACGTTCAATTTCCCAGGACAATGCTCTATTGTGATGTCAAACTGCTGTATGTAGATGGACCAGCGCGTAACTCTCTCACTTGCTATTGTTGTCTTAAATAAAAATGTCAGTGCATGGTGGTCGGTTCTAACAATGATGGAATAACCATAGATCATCTTGCGCCACTGTTGGAGAGAATATAGAATTGCTAGTAGCTCAAGTTCCGTAACTGTGTAGTTCCTCTCATGTTTCCGTAATTTACGACTCGTAAATGCCAAATAAGATTTCTTCTTGGGTTCTTCAGCGTCCTCTTGGTACAGCATAGCACCAATCCCAATTAACGAAGCATCTGCTTGAATGATAAATTGTTTCTCAAAATCCGGATATCCAAGTTTCACACAGTTTTCCAATAAATCCTTCGTTGCTTTAAAAGACCTGTCGCACTCCTCGTTCCACGACCATCGATTCGCTTTCTTCAACATCTCCTGCATAGGCGCTACTGTTTCTGTGTAACCAGGGCAATTTTCTTTGAAGAAACCTGTCACTCCCAAAAATGCTCTAACATGTTTGACTTTGGTAGGTGTGGGAAATTTCTTAATAGCATCAATCTTGGCTGGATTAGGCCGCACGCCCTCGACATCAATTATATGTCCCAAATATAAAATTTCGCTCTGGCAAAAATGTGACTTTTTTAAGTTGATCTTGAAGTTCATGGTTCTCAGGTTGTCCAGCAGTTTATTTAAATTTATCAAGTGTTCTTCCATTGTCTCAGAAGCGATTAATATGTCATCAACACATCTCGTGGTGAAGTTCTTGACCTCCTCAGTCAGATTTCTATCGAGTGCTCTAATGAGTGCACATCCCGCAGTTTTCACGCCAAAGGGCATTCGACACCAGATATAACTTTGATTATCGAATAAAAATCCCGTCAACAGTTGGGATTTTTCTTCAAGTTCAAGATGGTGGAAACTATTCGTCAAATCAACACTTGAGTATATCTTCTTCCCACGGAAGCCTTTCAAAACATCTTTGATCCTCGGTGCTTGGTCGTGCTCAACTAGCAGTTTGCTATTTAAAACTCGCGCGTCTAGGCATAGCCTAATTGATCCGTTTGGCTTGGTCACAGCCAATATTGCGTTCAGGTAAGGAGTTGCAGCTTTCCTTATCATGCCAGAATCTAATAAGTTAGTAATAATATCCTTCACCTGAGAAAAATGCTTCTCTGGGATCGGGTACAATTTACTTTTAAATGGGGTCCAATCTGTTACCTGCATCGCATATTGAAAATTTAAAACTTTCCCAGGTACGGTGTCAAATGCTCCTTTATGTAATCTTAAAATTTCTTCCAATCTTCTTCTATCAGATTCCCCTACGATGGCTTCCTTAAGTCGCTCCTGAAGTAGAATTTCGAATTTGGTTCCGCCCATTTCTTCTTCCGCCAAATGCACCCAAAGTTCCTGCGAAATATCTCGGCTGTCAATTTCTAGCACTGCTGTCTGGTTAACTTGCTCTCCCCTCAAGATCTTATCTCCGGCCTCATTAGTGCATTCCTCAATAACCCAAGTATTGGCCTCTCTCTCCAGCGGATTCTCTTCCATATTTAAACCCACATGATCCAATCCTTCTACTTGTTTGAAGCTTACAGTGTTGTTATGTAAATCAATTACAGCATGAAAATCGCAGATGAAGTTGGCTCCTAAAATTATATTGTAGTTCATCTTTGGAATAACAATGAATGTTTGTGAAAAAGTATGGTTCAATATTTCCAGATCTAGAAATGCTTGCTGTTTACAATTCATAGTTTTGTCAGGAATGACACCTCTGACTTTCATTAGCGGTACCGGCATAATAGGAACAGTCTGTTTTCTTGCTATTTCTTTTATCAAAATTTCAGTGACTAAGCTCACCTGGCTACCTGTATCAATCAAACATCTCACCCTCATACCTCCAATATGCGCGTAAATAATTGGTAGCTGTCTGATAACATTTTCACGGTTCTTCACCACTTCCTCCAGGCAGTCGTCTGGGAATGCTACCCACTCTTCTATATTGGCCACTATCATCTCTTCTTGCTCCCTGGCGATCTCCGTTTTTAGCCTGTCTCCTTTCAGTTCATTTGGTTTTTTTTTATCCCGGGCCCCATTAGATGTGTTTCGCCGGTTATCATTCTGTCGCTCCTGTTGCCTCAGTAAACTCTCTGCCCCCTCTCCTTGATGGTTGTCTGGGCTCTGTCTGTTCGCCATGGCACGCCCCCACTTCTCCTTCTCCGCTTCTTCATTACTTAATTGATCCAAGTATTTACGGGATTCAATATATCGTTCGTCCCAGTTATTCCTATAATCTCCTCTGTTTTCTTGGCGATAGTCCCTGCCGTTACTCCATCTACCATCTCCATTTCTTTGGTAAGGTCTACCTTGTCTCTGGTTTCCCCTCCAATTCGTGTATTCCCGCTGGTACGTCCACTGATTATTTTGA
The DNA here is from genome assembly GCA_946902985.2 of Meconema thalassinum. Taxonomy (NCBI): domain Eukaryota; kingdom Metazoa; phylum Arthropoda; class Insecta; order Orthoptera; family Tettigoniidae; genus Meconema; species Meconema thalassinum. The sequence goes on from OX336388.2 coordinate 332,124,870, forward strand.
TTTTGGTTATTCTGATGATATCTCCCGCGGTTATTCTGATAATTCTGATTGTTGTTATGGAACTGGTTTCGGCCGTCAAAATCTTGTCTTCTTGGCGTGAACTGTGACCCTGTGGACTGTGTCTTACTTTGGTTCCCCTGGCCGTGGTTATTTTGGAGTCCCTGAACTACCTCTGCCGTGTTGACACATTCCAAATTCCTTCTTCCTGTCTGTGGGCTTACCATACTCGTCTCATCTAAGTGTCTGAGTAATTCTTCGGCTTGGACTGCGGTCTGAATATTTCCTGCGACTAATAATTGTTGGATATGCATTGGGAGCTGTTTTCCGATGGTTAGAACCATATTCGGCTCGCTAGGCGGGTCATCAAAATCCCTGAATTTTACCAATTGCTGACTGAAGAATTCTGAAAAACGGGTTGGATGTGTACTATGGTATTTGCGCGTGTACAGGTCCATTCTTAACCCCTGTTGTAACGAAGGACTCCAAAACTTCTTCAAAAACGCCTCGCGGAATTGAGCCATGTCTGTAAACGTGTACTTGAAACTTAAAAACCAGGTCAGGCTAGGTCCTTCTAAAAATTTCTCCACCAGTCTTAATTGTTTCTCCGGGCCGATGTGTTGGTCATTAAAGTAATCAGTTAATTGCCGTAGAAATGCTTTGGGAGTGGTTCCTGAATGTTCTTTAAACTTATCGGGCTTAAAATCATTACCCCGAATGACTTGGATGACTTGGGCTGGTGCCAAGTTCGGTTGCGGAGTTGAAGTCTCCCCCCTGTACTGCTGGAATGCATTAGTCGTTAGTCTGGGACTTTGACCCCGACTCGTGTCCTCAGCCAACTTCGAACCTGCCGGACTTCCAATACTTGTTTGCTTTTCCGGAATATTTTCGTTTGAAAATAATGTCGCATTCTCTAACGATCTAATCTCGTTTTTTATGATTAATTCTGAGTGTTCCTGTAATTTCGACTTCATATTTTCCTCCAGTGCCTGCATTCGCTTTAAAACTGCCAGCCTGTCTTCCTTATTCGCATGAGCCTGCTGGTCCCAATCTCGCCGGATCCTACTTTTTAAGCTATTTATTTTCTCCTCGTTCCTCTCCTGATTTTTCTCTAGCTCTTCACGTATCCGTTCCTGCGTTTTCACTAGTTGTTCCCCCACCTCTTCTCTTATAGCCTCTTGCGTTTTTATTAGCTGACCTTCCAAATTATCCTGAGTTTTGACGAGCTGCTCCCCTACTTCTTGTCTTATGACCTCTCGTGTGTTTATTAGCTGGCCTTCCATCTCTTTTCTTATGATCTCTTGTGTTCTGCCTAATTGCTCCTCTAAATTTTCCCGCAAGTGTATCCGCTCGGTTTCAGCCTTAACTTCGACTTTATCTATTTCCTTTATTAATTCCAGCACGTTGTTATCTACCGAATTAATTTGCTGCTGTAGTTTCTCTTGGGTTTTCTTCACTCCCGCGGTGTTACTGACACATGCTGCCTCTATCTGCTTGAGTTTATCTGCCACCATCTCGTCAAATTGTACTAATTTGTTATCAAATTTCGCCTCCAATTTCTTCATTTCGCCTAACTGTTTGATGTTGTTTTCCGCAACCTCGCCTGCCAGTTTCTCTACTTTTTGAACGCTCTGATTAATATCATTTGTGATTTTTCCTAACTGTTCGGTTTGTGTTACCGCCTGTTGCGACAATTTGTGGTTTAGTTCGTTGAATTGTTTGTCAGTGTCTAATTTCTGGACTTCTAACTGGACCGAAATGTTACCGCTCATATCAAGTAATTGTTTTTCACTATGCTCACGCTGAGCTTCTAATTGTTCTTTTAATTGTTCTTCCGTCTTTACGGACATCTGCACTAATTGTTCTTCCGTTTTCGCGGACATTTGTTCTAATTGTTTTTCACTATGCTCACGCTGAGCTTCTAATTGTTCTTTTAATTGTTCTTCCGTCTTTACGGACATTTGGATCGACATCTGTTCTAATTGTTCTTCCGTTTTCGCGGACATTTGGATCGACATCTGTTCTAACAATGCCTTTATCTCATCAACAATCGCCATTTTACACACACAAATATATTCAGAGAAAAACAGGGTTATGGGCTAAGGTTTCAGCCCTATACGCACATACATGTCACACATTTAAATATTACTGGCTCTAATTTAATGAAACTTTCAGTAACAAAATTTACTGAATACAATGACACTTATTCCCAAACAACAAAATAACCCCTAGTGATCTGCTTTTAAATTCCTAACCAACAGAATTTACGAAACACCAATTAACCGAAGTCAATTAAATGTCAAATATAAGGCAACATCTTCCTGCTTTGACTGAGTTCATTAATAATGCAAATTTCTAATTTTAATGTGGGCGCCAGAACAAGTTTATAACAAATACCAAATCAAATTCTAACCTTGTTCAATATTTCTAACTTTAGGAACTCAGTGATTTTACTAATGCACATGGCGGTACAACATCGCCTCCATTTACTGAATTTACATGTCCGCTTGACCTGGCATCATTTCTCAACGAAATAAATATGAGATCAGCGAAGCAACAACAACAACAATCCCCACGTTGGGCGCCATTTTTGTTTTATGAACCCTTGCAAAGAAGCATATGAGACTCAGATTCGGGCGTAACAGGTCATATTCGTAAGTTGCTGTCAGGGCGCTTCATTAACTTGCAGGGTAACATATAACAAAATAACATGCAGGAAAGAGTGAAGCCAGGGTTAAAACAACTGAATTTAATAACAAATCACCATATTTACACATAAACAATTAACAACAAAAACTCCCAACTGACTCCCGCTTAATAAAAATGCCAAACAAAATTTGGGCGATATCTCTGGAGAGATTAATTACCTGGACCAAGCGTCCTTAAATAAAACGATACCAAAAGTAACCATATAAGTGCGTATGCCGTTCTACATGCATCACGATGTGTACTTTGAATGCGTGATTCGTTATCATCCAGAATGACCCTTCAGACAACGAATCCGCATTTCCTAGAGCTAGACCGACACAAGGGAACACAACTACAATACTTAAATTAAACCGACACTTCCTAAATCTACTATAAACAAACACAAAATTTCCGTGTGAAATTGGACTTAAATTGCCGTAGCAACATTTACTGCCTAAAAACTTAGGACTTCTCACACAAATCAACACAAGTACATTAACACGTGACCAATAGAAAAAATACTCAAATGACCGCTGTCAAAATTTACAAATACTCTACCACTACACCACACGGGTGTGACAAACAAAATTACATGAAATCGAGTCATCAACAAAGCAATAGGCAAACAGCCAACATTTACGTTAATCACAATATTCTTATCCATACAAGGTACAACAATCCGTTACACACATGGCGAACTCCCCAATTAATTATGGCTTAAAAGTTAGCCGTCACAATGAACAGGTTTGCTACATGAAAGCTTACAGGGTTCAGTCGGACAAATAGGACTGCCTATCAAAATAAGTCACAGGCAAAACGGGCGGTTTGTGGAACTCTGCATGTCTGTCAACCCACGTGTCAATAACCTCGACCTCCCAGAACATGGGGTCGAACCTCGAAGAAATGTGCCCCAAAGCACAATAATACGTGTGTGTCAGAAAAACATATGGACAAGAATCAGCAGTCTCCCAAGAGCACTCTGTCTTTCCATCTAAAAAATACAACAGCAGCAAAAACATATATAAGGGCGGTAGGACAACTACCCCCTCCTCACGTAGAATCAACACACACAAGACACATCAACACACACTTAATCACACGTATGGGTTGTGACAGACCCTGAAATAAAAGACACAAATAATATCCACATGCTGGCGCCATCGTTCCATGCCGTGACTAGTCACCTGAAAAGGACTCAAGAAAAATCTATCAAAATTAGAACGAAGGTGTTCTACAATTACTTTTAAGTTGGTGCACTCGGCTACCCTAACATGAATAATAACCTGTTCAGCAAAATGTTTTACAATCATTTCCTCCCATTCCTATTTCAAATATTAACGTTAATAAAGCACCATTTATCGAATGTAACGGGTTCCGCAATTGCAAGGATAAAAATCACGCACGCACGCCGCGTACATTACACATGACTCAAAAAAAAAAAAAATCAACAAACACTTTGGCCACGCGCCAACGGACATTTAAACATATAGTGTCGGTACAAGAAAAACAGCTAATAAAACAAGAAAGAAAAACATGACTATTTACACAGTTCCCCGGCCAAATCTAACTACATAATTGAAATAATCCAATTTTAGTACATCACCGCTTCTGCATGTAGGACTAAGGACATCCTCCTCAACCCATTGCCCTATGGACAATTTAGCACTCCATAGTAGTCGTCTGCGTTGATTTCTTGAAGCTCATCCCAACTTCAAACCACGTGCTGATCATCTTGGTCTCGACTCCTTGGCAGAAAAGTTCAATGTTAAATATTTGCCTATCTATAATCACTTGCAGGCTACTCAGTTCACCCACAATTGTCCTACTGCGATTAATAGCGAAGACTGGCCCTAATTATATCGCACATACGCACTATAAAAACACACATACAATACACACAATTTATACATAAAATATACATCTCGAGTCCGCGCCACCGGCTCGTTAACAAGTTCAAAATCCTGGCTGCACTCGCAGTCGCTATCTCATCCGGTATTTCCGTCCCGTCTTGTGGACTTCGGTTCTGGTAAGCGCTAATTAGGGTGATACGATACTTCCCCCTTAAAGTTGAACTCGTCGTCTTTAAAAGAATGTTACAGTTTATCACGCGCTGGCGTGAAATGTTTAGATCACACAATTTAGTTGATTTTAGAACAAAATGTATAATAGCCTTTAAAATTCGATACTGCAAACGCTGCGACTTTAGCTTCCCAGAGCTCAGAAAATGAAATTAGCTTCACTGATTTTAGAGCGTAAAAATCACATTTCGAACTGGCGTGGAGTATACCTCTGAAGGCTCCACACAATAGACTTAGATAAATTCGAGCGTCAAAATCACACTTCAAACTGGCGTGGAGTATACCTCTGAAGGCTCCACACGTTAAGTACTCAGATAAATTCGAGCGTCAAAATCACACTTCAAACAGGCGTGGAGTATACCTCTGAAGGCTCCACAAGATAAGTACTTAGATTGGCGTCAGGCCAAACTATTTATGAGAAACTGACAAGGGCGGTGGAGTGGGGCGGAGTCGGATAAAAACTTCCAGAGTTTTTGTCTCACAAAGATGGGGCTAGTGTCATTCTTCTCCAAATAAATCCAACGTCTCAAATTACTCGAGCGGAGATTAATCCGTTCGGCGGTTCCTTAGATACACACTTCCGCGCGCTTTTTACTACTGACGCCGTCCACCTCGTGGTCACGGCTTGGTCTCTTGCGATTGGCTGATTCAATCGTATGTTCGTTGAGAGGACCTCGTGATTCTTCCTTTATGTCTCCAATTTTGGTACAGTAGTTGCACAATTTGGCCTTGAACTCGACTAATTCTGGCCGTCCCCCAGGAATAGCTACCAACTCAGCTTCTGTTGCAATCATTACGAAATGCTGGCCTCCCTAATATCCAAGTCGACTTCCTTATGTGCTGCCTAGGCCGTAGTAATAATAATAATAAATATGAATACTTATTTATCGAAGATCAATAAGGGTTCATTATATTGAGAAGTTTTTCTCTATATCCACCCTTCTACTGTGTGAAAAGTACGGTGAAGAGTTTTATAAATGATTGGTGTATTGACTCTCATGGTTACCATACCTAATTTTAAGATGCTCCAAGCATCCGAACACGAGGTATAGGCGTACATAAAGATACACAGAAAGACAGACAGACAATTCTGTTGTCTACAACATATTACCCAGATATCCAAATATGGGTATATCTACCACACAGTATCAAATAAAATCATCCTTATGATAAACCCGTATGTCGACAAAAAAAATAGTTAAAATGTGCTCTCAGACTAAATTCACCTAACGTGTACTTCCTGGCGTGAAATACAATTGAAAGTCTTGTAGACGAAATGCAATACACGTCACATAAAAACTGACCCTCTACGTTGTGCTAGGTGCCCATACACAGGAAGACCCCTTTCATAAATTATAAAGGCTTGCGGTGCATGAAAATTCAGGTTCTCTAGACTCAAATTGCCCAAATTCCTAAAAGCCGCAAAAAATGCTAGTTCAATTCAGGAAATTTTTGAAAATAATGTTGCTGTTGGAGATACAATAGACCTTCTGTACTATATGTCGAACGTGAAAATTGCATGAAAAAATTCTAGGTTACCCCTTCACCCACTTAATTGCATTGATGAATTATACGGTCTACGTTAGTTCCGTGATAACCTTATAGCCATTTGCAAACTTTCACAGAAATGTAATAAATGGAGTGTCATTGCTTCTTACAGAAATAGATGGAAAGTTGTATGCCACCCCATGAGATAAGGTTCTCATGGTTACCGATTTGCATTCCTTCATTAGTTTGTTAAATTAAATTAAATTAGTTTTCTGGGAATATTTCACAAACTGTTGGATTTAGAGCCTTATAATGTAGTTTTCGAGGACCCTTTAGGGCCCCCGAGTTTTGTTGCTGGCACCGAGGGGCTTTGTCTCGTCGTTGTACGCCATAATATAATACTAATAATAATATAATATAGGGAGAAATTATAACTCCTATTTTTTATTATTTTTTATTCAGCCAATGGCCATGTACTTTTCTTTTCAGGACGGGTCAGGGAAGGGATATTATCAGAGAAAGAAGCATTCACATCGCGCTTGAGCAAAATGGAAATGGCCTACCATTTAACTAAGGACATCTATATGAAAAGGTCAATATCCTTCAACGCAAAACTAAAACATTACTGCAGTGTCATCCGTCCGGAAGTCTTGCATGCTTCTGAATGCCTCACGATGAACAAAAAAGGCTTGGTCGAGAAACTGGAGGCCAAAGAAAGAAAAATTTTGAGAAAGATACTGGGTTCCATCAAAGATAATGGGGAATACAGAAAACGGCATAACCATAACCTATATACTCATGTGGAGAAGATAAGCAACGTCATCCGGAAGAGAAGGTTACCATTTGTTGGGCATGTGAAACGAATGAGCCCAGCGAGACTGACCAACCGCAACATAACTTACTTTCAGGAGAGGAAAACAAAATGGGCCTGGTTCATTGAACTGGATAAAGATCTGAAAGAAGTGGGGATTACACCAACAGACATTCAGGAGTGCGTCCCACTCAAAGGGAAACTTCAAGCTTGTAAAGGTTTCCAAGAAAAACCGAAGCTGAAAACGGGAAAGATTTGGACCCAGGAACGGAAGGAAGTCCACCGAGAACGAATGCGGGCGTACAGGGCAAACATCAAAGCCAGTAGGAGACGGTTGGAATGACGCGGTCCATAGAGGGCCTATACGAAATGAATGAATGAATGAATGAATGAATGAATAATATGGGGATAGGAATATAATAGACCTGCCGTACCACACCCGCAGGTGTAAATTGCGTGAAAAAATTCTAGAGTACCCCTTGATCCCCTTAAGCGCATTATACGTATTGATGAATTTTACGGCTTAATTTGGTTCCGTGATAACCTTCTAGCCCTTAGCAAACTTTCACACTAATGTAATTAATGGAATTGCATTGCGTCTTACAGCAATAGATGGGACATCTGAGAATCCGTTGGCATGGTTACTGGCTTGCATTCGTTCATTAGTTTATTAAATTAAATTAGTTTTCTGGGAATATCTAAAAAACGGTTGGTCTTCGGTCCTTAAAATGTGGTTTTCGGGGACCCGAGTTTTGTCTCTCACATTGAGGGGCTGAAAATGAGTTTTAACTCGTCCTTCTACGCCTATTTCAGCATGTATTTTAAGGGCGTAGGCCCCCTTTTATGAGAGGTACGGAGAAGAGTTACATCAATGATTGGTGTCGTGCCTCTGATGGATATCTGTACCAAATTTTACGTTGATACACCCAGCCGTTCTCGAGTTATATGGGAACAAATTTGTCCACAGACAAACAAACAGACAGACAGACAGACAAACAAAAAATATTTTCGCGCGCATCCATCATAAAACAGTCTGAAACGTGTAAACATCTCAAATTTCCGTAGAAATTCAGAGATAAACACACAAATTTTCATTTTTATATATAGAGAGATATACTGCACCGCTCGGAGTTGACCGTGTTTTATTGCACAGATTCTGGTTCTACTCGCTAACCGTTGGAGATATACGAAAAGTGATAAGGACCTTTCGGATAGAAAATTAATTGCTAAAGCTCATGTTTACCATCAAAAGTTTGCTATTTCTTAGCGTTCTCTTTTTATTTGAAAAAGAAATATGAAATTTTGAAACCAAAGGGTGTAGTGACGTCACAAATGTCGGTTTTACTCGCTAACTGTTGGAGATACACGAAAAGTGATAAGGACCTTTCGGATAGCAAATTAAATTTCAAAGCTCGTACGTGCCATCGAAAGTTTGCTATTTCCTACCGTTCTCTTTTTATTTGATACTAGCAGAAGTACCCGTTCTTCGAACGGTGTTATATATTAACACCAGACATTATCAATTGAGCTACTGTTGCAATGGTTAGCGGTTTGTCATTCCTTCATAAGTTTATCAGAAATAAGTTAGGTTTCTGGGAATATCACACACACTGTTAATTTAAGGGCCTTAAAATGTGGTTTTCGGAGACCTCTTATAGACTCGCGAATTTTGTGTCTCACAATGAGAAGCGCAACATATGCTTTGATCGTCCTTCTAGGATAATTTTTATATTTCGCCTATTTTAGCATGTATTTTGAACAGTTTTTCCCTATATCCACCCTTCTACTGTATGAAAAGTACGGTGAGGAGTTTTATAAATGATTGGTGTATTAACTCATGTTTACCATACCTAATTTTACGATGCACCAAGCATCCGAACACGATTTATATGCGTACATAAAGATACACAGAAAGACAGACAGACAATTCTATTGTCTACAACATATCACCCAGATATCCAAATATGGGTATATCTACCTTACGTATCAAACAAAATCATCCCTACGATGAACCCGTATGTCGACAAAAAAAGATTAGTTAAAATGTGCTCTCAAACTAAATTCACCTAACGTGTACTTCCTGACGTGAAATAGATTCGAAAGCCTTGTAGACGAAACGCAATACACCTCACATAAAAATTACCCTCTACGTTGTGTTAGGTTCCTATACTCAGGAAGACCTCTTTCATAAATTATAAAGGCTTGTGGTGCATGAAAATTCAGGTTCTTTAGCCTCAAATGGCCCAAATTCCTAAAAGCCGCAAAAAATGCTGATTACATTCAGGAATTTTAGAAAATAATGTTGCTATTTGGAGATATAATTGACTTTCTGTACTATATGTCGCACGTGAAATTGCATGAAAAAATTCTAGGTTAACCCTTGACTCCCTTAATTGCATTGACGAATTATACAGTCTACATTGGTTCCGTGATAACCTTATAGCCATTTGCAAACTTTCACAGAAATGTAATAAATGGAGTAGCCTAATAATAATATCGTATGGCCTCGGGTGCCGGGTGCAAGCTTCGTAATTTGACACCCAGAGGGTAGCTTGCATGTCGAAATTTCGGTGTTCCTTGAATCACTATGAAAGTCAAGGAGGGTAGATATCTAAGCTCCTTGAACACTATAGCGCTTTCTAGTAGAGAAATAGGAACTTTGTGTTGGCGGAAACTCCTGAGGTTAATTTTGCCATTATGAACACGGCCTACTGAATTCAAATGGGTTCTTTGACATGCCAACATCGTATGACATGCGAGTCAAATTTTTGCCGCCACGTACAGGCCGGACGTTTATTTTAGACGATTGCCCTTGACCTTGAAGCCTGCGGGTGAGCCTGTACACAGTCACTCTCTCACCCTATCACTTCACATTTGTCACCACCGATCTGATATAATGGAATTCCAGACTTGAGCAGACAGTACAGTCCACGTCGAAGTATTGTGTGACACGGAAGTACACGTTACGTAGTTACGAACAGAACGTCATTATATTTGCCAGTGACTATACTTCAGCAATAGTGTGAAACTGCTTTATCAATCATCGGGGCGCTTGGGGCAGCTGATAACAACACAGGTACTGTAGTAACTCGCCTCCAGATTTCCATTAAGATTTTTCACTCGTCTAAAACAAACGTCCGGCCTGTACCACGGCCAGGAGTGAACCTGCAATCTTGGGGTTAGTAGACCGACACGCTATCCACTCACCCTCCGTGGCAAGGTATAAATGGAGTGACATTGCTTCTTACAGAAATAGATGGAACGTTGGATGCCACCCCTTGAGATAATGTTGTCATGGTTACCGATTTGCATTCCTTCATTAGTTTGTTAAATTAAATTAAATTAGTTTTCTGGGAATATTTCAGAAACTGTTGGATTTAGAGCCTTATAATGTACTTTTCGAGGACCCTTTAGGGCCCCCGAGTTTTGTTTCTGGCACCGAGGGGCTTTGTCTCGTCGTTGTACGCCATAATATAATACTAATAATAATATAATATAGGGATATGAATATAATAGACCTGCCGTACCACACCCGCAGATGTAAATCGCGTGAAAAAATTCTAGAGTACCCCTTGACCACCTTAAGCGCATTATACGTATTGATGAATTTTACGGCTTAATTTGGTACCGTGATAACCTTCTAGCCTTTGCAAACATTCGCACTAATATAATTAATGGAATTGCATTGCGTCTTACAGCAATAGATGGACCTCTGAGAATCTGTTGCCATGGTTACCGGCTTTTATTTGTTCATTAGTTTATGAAATGAAATTAGTTTTCTGGGAATGTCTCAAAAACTGTTGGTTTTAGGGCCTTAAAATGAGGTTTTGTCTCGCACATTGAGTGGCTGAAAATGAGCTTTGTCTCGCCCTTCTACGCTTATTTCAGCATGTATTTTAAGGGGGTAGGCCTCCTTTTATGAGAGGTAGGGAGAAGAGTTACATCTATGATTAGTGACGTGCCTCTGATGGACAACTGTACCAAATTTTACGTTGATACACCCAGCCGTTCTCGAGTTATAAGGGAACAAAGTTGTCCACAGACAAACAAACAAACAAACAAACAAACAAACAAACAAACAGACAGACAAAACATTATTTCCCGCGCATCCATCATAAAACAGTTTGAAACGCGTAAACAACTCAAATTTCCGTAGAAATTCAGAAACTTTCATTTTTATATTAGAGAGATCTGTATATCGCACCGCTCGGTGTTGACCGTGTTTTATTGCACAAATTTTGGTTTTACTCGCTAACCATCGGAGATACACGAAAAGTGATAAGGACCTTTCGGATAGAAAATTAAAATTTAAAGCTCATGTATGCCATCAAAAGTTTGCTATTTCTTAGCGTTCTCTTTTTATTTGAAGTGGAAATATGAAATTTTGAAACCAAAGGGTGTAGTGACGTCACATATGTGCGTTTTACTCGCTAACCGTTGGAGATACACGAAAAGTGATAAGGACCCTTCGGATAGAAAATTAAATATTAAAGCTCGTGTTTGCATCAAAAGTTTTCTATTTCTTAGCGTTCTCTTTTTATTTGAAATGGAAATATGAAATTTTGAAACCAAAGGGTGTAGTGACGTCACATATGTGGGTTTTACTCGCTAACCGTTGGAGATACACGAAAGGTGATACGGACCTTTCGGATAGGAAATTAAATTTTGAAGTTCGTATGTGCCATCAAAAGTTTGCTATTTCCTAGCGTTCTCTTTTTATTTGCTATGGAAATATGAAATTTTGAAACCAAAGGGTGTAGTGACGTCACTAAAATGGTCGCCATTTTTTAATAGTGCAAAATATCGAAATTAAAAGTATCCTATATGTAAACATGGTAAATCAGCTACATCCATGCAAAATTTCATTTAAATCGGACCAGTGGTTCTTGCGTTATTGAGTAACAGACAGACAGACAGACAGACAGACACACACCATCTCATTTTTATATATTAGTATGATGGAAATATGAAATTTTGAAACCAAAGGGTCTAATGACGTCACTAAAATAGTCGCCATTTTTTAATAGTGCAAAATTTCGAAATCAAAAGTATCCTATATATAAACCTGGTAAATCAGCTACATCCATGCAAAATTTCATTTAAATCGGACCAGTGGTTCTTGAGTTATTGAGTAACAGACAGACAGACAGACAGACAGAAAGACAGACACACACCATCTCATTTTTAGCCTACTTTCGATTTTTGCAAAAAATGAAAGTAGACTTATGAGATCACTACAGGGCGAAAAAAAGTGTCTGTCTGTGTGTGTGTATGTGTGTGAGTCTGTGTGTGTGTGTGTGTGAGTGTGTGTACTCTGAATGTCTGTCCCCCCCCCCTATCAATTCGAACACGGTGAAACCGAATGGAATGAAATTTGGTACAAAGGTAGCACTAGCAAAGGACACCTCAGTGTCATGTTTTATATCGCCGCCATCTTGACGGAAACGTAATGGCGGCCACACAAATGTTCAAAGCTTAAATCAAATAACGACTAACCTAATCATCCGATCTCTACCAAATTTTGCAACAGCATACCTTTATGGGGGAAGCATCCTTTGACCAAACTAATAGGTCATCAGCCTAATAGTTTGCGGATGGCGGCCATCTTTGTGTCAAAATTGATTACACCTATTAATTCGAACACGGTTAAACCGAATTGAAAAAAGTTTGGTACAGAGGTAGCACTAGCAAAGGACACCTCAGTGTCATGTTCTATATTGCTGCCATCTTGACGGAAACGTAATGGCGGCCACACAAATGTTCAAAGCTTAAATCAAATTACGACTAACCTAATCATCCGATCTCTACCAAATTTTGCAACAACATACCTATATGGGGGCAGCATCCTTTGACTAAACTAATAGGTCATCAGCCTAATAGTTTGCGGATGGCGGCCATCTTTGTGTGAAAATCGATTGCCCCTATTAATTCGAACACGGTGAAACCGAATGGAATGAAATTTGGTACAGAGGTAGCACTAGCAAAGTGCACCCCCGTGTCATGTTTTATATGGCCGCCATCTTGACGGAAACGTAATGGCGGCCACCCAAATGTTCAAAGTTTAAATCAAATTACGACTAACCTAATCATCCGATCTCTACCAAATTTTGCAACAACATACCTGTATGAAGGGAGCATCTTTTGACAAATCTAATAGGTCATTAGCCTAATAGTTTGCGGATGGCGGCCATCTTTGTGTCAAAATCGATTACCCCTATTAATTCGATCACGGTGAAACCAAATGGAACGAAATTTGGTACAGAGGTAGCACTAGAAAAGGCCACCTCAGTGTCATGTTTTATATCACCGCCATCTTGACGGAAACGTAATCGCGGCCACCCAAATGTTAAAGGCTAAAATGTAATTACGACCAACCTAATAATCTAGTCTCTACCAAATTTTGCATCAACAAATCTTTATATGGGAAGCATATTCTGACCAAACTGCTAGATCATCAGCCCAATAGTTTGCAGATGGTGGCCAAGTATGTGTGCAAATCGATTCCCCCTATCAATTCAAACACGGTGAAACCGAATTGAACGAAATTTGGTACAGAGGTAGCACTAGCAAAAGGCACCTCAGTGTCATGTTTTATATCGCCGCCATCTTGACGGAAACGGAATGACGGCCACCCAAATGTTAAAAGCTTAAATCAAATTTCGACCATCCTAATTATTTGATCTCTACCGGATTTTGCAACAACATGCCTTCGTGTGGAAAGCATCTTATGACTGACTACAAGGTCATCAGCCCAATAGTTTGCAAATAGCGACCATGTATGTGTGCAAATCCATTCCCCAGATCAATTCAACCACGGTGAAACCGAATTGAATGATTTTTTTTTTACAGAGGTAGCACTAGCAAAGGGCACCTCATATTCATGTTTAATATCCCTATAGCACGTTGTATTTCAACAAGCTACTACAACCAACATTCAATTATACTCCTTTAAAAGGACAAAGAGTTATAACAATACCCATGCATTTAGGAGAAAGTAGGCTATATGTTCTTTACTGAACATCTTGTTATATATTAGTATGATTTACTATTGTGTTTATAGCCTACTTTTCACATTTTGCAAAAATGAGGAAAAAGTAGACTTATGAGATCGGGCAAATGTGTGTCTGTCTGTCTGTCCTGTCCTTCTGTCTGTCTGGCTGTGTGTGTGTGTCGTCGTCCCCCCCTATCAACTCCTAAACGGCTGGAGTAATCGAAACAAAATTTGGTAGGAGTAAAGATCTATACCTGAATATCTCACGGCCATATTTGAAAATGATGTCAGTGCTACCAACTGCTAAAAAAACGCAATTGAAAGTTGAGCTCCATGTTGGATATCATGGAAGGTATGAATGGGAGCTATTTCAAAATTGGCACACGTATAGATAATAATATTGCAGTTTAATTTCCAGGAGGCCATACATGGCAGTGTTGCCAAAATGATTATAAACCTGTTGATAAGTCCAATTTTTAAATGCATATAACTTGTACACTATCAATTGGAATTCAACCAAATTTCGTATGTTGTATGTGTACATAACCAGATATGACTGAGCGTATTCTTAAGACCCACCAGGGCTGCCAACTGTTAATAAATGCTCCTAATTTATTTTATCCAAATACCAATATATCAGAAAGTATGCAACCCGACTGCTTTAAACTATGCACACGTATAGTACCTGGCATTCTATATTAATTTGGAGTAACTTATATACGTCAGTGCTACCAACATGATTCTAAGCCTGCTGACAGGTCCAACTTTAAATACATGTAACTTCCATACTATTATTTGGATTTCAGCCAAATTTCGTATGTGCTATGTGTACCATAACAGATATGACTATGCGTATTCTTAAGAGCAACTAGGGCTGCCAACTGTTAATATGTGCTGTCCCTATTTTTGTTACCCTAATATCAATATATCAGAAAGTATGCAAGCCAATAGCTCTAAACTTTGCACACGTATAGTACCTGGCATTCTAGATGAATTTGGAGTAACTAATATACGTCAGTGCTGCCAACATGATTCTAAGCCTGCTGATAGTTCCAATTTTGAAATGCATGTAACTTCTATACTAACTAATGGATTTCATTCAAAATTGGCACAACAATAGATCATATTATTTCAGATTATTTATGACCAATACATGCATGACGTTGTTGCCAACATGATTTTACTCGCGCTGTTAGATCCAATGTTTAACTGCATGTAACGTCCATGCTATTCATTGGACTTCAACCAAATGTTGTATTCTGTACCTTAAGAGATGGAACTAAGTATATATTCAGTCATCAGGGCTGCCAACTGTAGTGCTCTATTAGGCTACTTTATGCCAGGTATACAGTATTTCGAACTAATTAGAAATTTCGATATTAGCAACTTAATTTCGTCATTATTCTAGATAGGTTCATATACTGTAGAATAATCATTGGCGAGAAAAGTAGGCTCTTTAGTTCGTCACGGAACTTCTTGTTTTATTATTATTATTATGACTTTATATTTACATTTTTATTTTTACACTTTAATTGTTAATGTTTTAGTTTTTTTATTTTATTTTATCCAACACATTACGTCAAGTAGATACGTATATAATATTTGATTTTTAGAAAAACTAGCACTTCGGCATGAAAATTCTCCGAAATTTGGCTGAATGATTCAACTATCAGCTTCTTTGAAAGCATAAACTGTCCTTATGAATGGTGGGTAATATAGAGACCACTATCCTATGGAGGCAGTGCCGGATTTCTGCGTGGACCAGAAAGGCCCCGGCCGAGGGGCCCAGCCAGCCTAGGGACCCCGGTGGTGGAATCTTTACATAAGCTCAAAAGTCTGGCTTGCCTTATCAAAAAGCTTTATCGAAAATGATATTATAATAAATATTTTCACTACATTTTGCCAAAACTTACAGCCCTGCGCGCAACAAAGCTAGAATTAGGCCCCTTCGTTTCCCCTCTCTCTCGCCTGCAGTATCCACTCTTAGCATTGCCAGGTAGTCCATTCTATAGGCTCCGTGTGTTGGGTCAAGAAATGCACCGCCACGCTATGAGTGCCCAAATTTATAAGAACGAATATGCTACCATGGCCGAGGTTGAGCGATGTGCAGGTAAATTCTGATTTTAAGATGGTACCGTGTGTGCTATCAAATATCGCTGTATTGTACAGAAATATTCAGTCAATTTACTATGATGACATCATTCATTATTTTGCACAGAAGAAAGTTCATCGTATGATTCTGTAAAATTTTATAGAATCACGTATTATAGTAACATAGACTGTATTATTCTGATGTTTATTAAAGTCGAACAAAAATTATATGTTCTGTACTAGTGCATTTAATTTGCTAAATTTCCAAAATAGCTTCGAGATGGTGGGGGAGGGGGGGGGGCAAATGTCAAGTGCCTAGGGGCCCTGGATCTCTAAGCTGGGCCTGTATAGAGGACTAATAGATTCACTAGTCTTCTGAGTTCCGGAAAGGGAAGCCTGGTCGAGTACTTTGACCTGAGTTGTATCTGCGGTGGGCACTTGAGTCCAGGGAGTGGTTTGTGTGTCAGGGTCGAGCGGCCAGCCTTGACTCACCTGCACTCAGTGCCTGCAGCTAGGCACTCCCGCTGCACAAATCATCAGTGGTACCATTACACATCATAGACAGTCCTACTGCACAAATCATCAGTGGTACCACTACACATCTCAGCTATGCCAAGAAATTTTAATTATGGTCCGAGGGCTGGAACGGGGTACACTCAGCCTCGTGAGGAAAAACTGAGAAGCGGAAGATTCCCACCTCAGCCATCCTGGAGGTAGTTTACCTTGGTTTCCCATTTCTACTCCAGGCAAACGCTGGGATGGTTCCTAACTTGACTGGCTGAGTGGCGTAGCAATAACGTTCTCGCCTGCTGTGCTCAAGGTTGCAGGATCTAATCCTGTTGCAGTCAATTGGCATTAGAGAGTGCTCAAATGCGAAGGAGCATTGTCAGTAGATTTACTGGCACGCTAAAGATCACCTTCAGGGCACAATTCAGGCACCGCAGCGTCTCTAAAAGTCCCAGTAATTAAAAGGGACGTAAAACCAACAACATTCTTTTTCTTTAATCGTATCGGCCTGCTAAGGACCACGTCATTTCAACTGTCTTCTCTGGGCTTTGATCTTTGCTTCATACAGTACGTTGACGGTGTTGCCCTTTTCTTTCTGCCGTCCACATATTTCCCGTTTTCAACTTTGTTTTTTGTTGAAAACCCTGGTGGCCGTTTAGTTTCTTCCTGAGGGGATTGCGATCATGAATATCTTCACAGGTAAACTCCATCTCTTGCAGGTCACTTTCCACCTCTATGAACCAGGCTGGCTTGGTCTTGTTATTTTTAAAATAGGTAAAGATCCGGTGCGTCAATCGTGTGGGTTTCATTCTAAGCAAGTGGCCATAAAATGCAATTCTCCTTTTCCTCATAACATCAGAGATCTTCAGCTCATGGTTATGCCGTCGTCTATATTCACCTTTGTCTTTAATCGGGCCAAGAATTTTCCTCAAGATCTTTCTTTCTTTCTTTCTTTCTTTCTTTCTTTGATCTCGAATTTCTCTGCCAGACCTTTCTTGTTCATAGTGAGGCATTCCGCTGCAATAACATTATTATTAAGTTCCTCACTTAAGGCCACGGACAACTCCTTTCTAATCCTAGTCTCAATTACACACAACACTACAGGCATCGCAATAACAACAGTTATCAGACTAGTCATATATCTGTACTGTAGGCCTATATACCTGCACACGCAAGTACACGGGGTTAAATGAATACGATGTCACAAATCAACAATAACAACACCACCATTAACAACATACTTCATATACTCTAGTGCCATTAGTCACTGAGTGGTAATATTAAGAAGGTTTGTACCTTATTAGGGTAATAACGAGAATACTCAATCTAATCTAAGAACTCTTTGCCAATGGAAATAAAATTTCTTTTCCAGCTAACGGAGTCCGACTGGCGTAAACACTCACTTCCAGTGATTTCTCGGACATCAAAGCAGAAATCTTCGATTGCACCAACGATATACCTTCTTTAAGACAAAATTTTAAAGATGTACTATACACTGAGACGACCAACATACTGATATCGCGCCAGGAGATGGCAGTAGGGTTTGAACTGCAGAGGTCTTCCCGCTCACTGCGTATCGCGCATTCCAAAAACATTCAGTTGGTCACTGCTTGCTTCACTCACTCAGCACATTTCTTCTTTCACTGACTGAGTGTCGCCTGCTGCAATGACAACCATTGGCATGCGGGAAGCTGATATATTCAAGTTAAGAATAGGCGGACCGCGCATGCGTAATGCAAGACCCCTCGCACCCCGTCACAGCGTGCACAACTGCCATCTCCTGCCGCGATGACAGTACAGTAGGTCGCCAGAAAGTGTCAATTGGGGAAACGAATCTTTACGCCATCATCCTTACAATGCCCGATAGGTAAGCAACCCAACAGACATGATTGTCATGTGGGATGCATGTTGCACATCTTCACTAGTAAATAATATCTGCTTCCCCAGATTTGTACAGCCCTTACTCACCGTGACCGTTCAATCTACTGATGCACAGTAGATACCATTACTTTATATGAGGAACGCACCATATACTGTACCCATGTGAGTAATCTCGTTGACTAATATGCATCTGTCTCCAACTAGCATCAGCTCTCAGGCGTGTACGGTAACCCCAATTTTGCAGTGCATATTTTGGATTTGAGGCTAAAAGGTATCAACTCTACAATGATAAAGCACAACTCTATTCTAAAACTTTAATTCATTAAAATAAATCATGGCTTCAAACACAAAACAATACCCAAAAAGCATAAAATAAAAGCAAACAAAATTTTTACTTCCACAATCCACAAATAAACAAATATGAAATCACAACAAAGTCATAACTAGCCATAATGCTTTACCCTTCTGTGAACTTCACAAGGATATACTAGTGCGCTGATGCACCTACGACTTCAAAACAACTTTACATTAACATAACAGTCATACAACGTGACTTCTTTAATATTACAACAAGGATTATTCCTTAAACCTCTTTATGTTAAACAATTATGTGTGCCGTGCGTGTTTTAATATTTTTCTTCTCACCAATGAAATGCTTTGCATGCATTTACCTATTTGGACGTTGCACCAAAATCACCGTGCAACTCCATAATTATGTAAGCTACCCCCTACATATCCTTCAATTATATGGTTTCACCGCATGCTGTCTGTGATTCCTATATAAAACGTTACGTTATAGCTTATGTCGGATTGTACGATAGACTGCCTCGCGCTCATGGCGATTGGCATCTAGTAACCAACTACATGACTTGGTTCCAGTGACAGTACAAATATATCATGTAACTATTCGTCAGATAGCTAAATTAATGAACCATCAGGATTAACTATAATTATCCATGTGTTCACAAACCACATGGCTATAATACTCAACATAACAATCTCGCATTATATGTCATTTTAACAAGGTCTAGAATCTCTTCCCTTTATAACTTGCCTGAGCGGTTCGAGTGGTTGGCACCGACCCTCGGCTAAAGAAATCGCTACACAATAGAAAGTGGGATGGGTCGTTCCACCAATTATCTCGACCTTTCTAAAAGTTTGAAAGCTTCCCTCTCTAAGCAGTGGAGATTTACAAGACAAATACTGTGTCCTAACCGGCACACATGTTCCCAAAGGATCTTAATTGACTATTATGCCAACAGGTATTGAATGAGCTTTTGTAATTATTCCTACGTCGAGGATAACGATTAATTAATGGCCTCACATGGGTCCATTCAACATGAAGGTTCGGGGTTCGTAATGCATGAGCCTGGCGGTGACCGATGTCTCAAGTATAATATAGGCGCACAAAACCACTGTCGCCATGAGTTTTCGCTGCCCACGAGCGTAAATAACTCATCATAAGTTCTCGGGAAATCATAGAGCTGCGAGGTGTCCTTGTTTCCTCGACTCTTACAAAGATTCCAGCCCGGAACACATTTCAATCCTTTTCTTCAGAGTTAGGGTCCATTCACTAAAACTCCGGAATAAAATATCTCCAACAATGTCCACGACATAGGAGAATTCATACGTAGAATAGACTATCTGGCCCCTAATGCTCCATGCTACGACATTCCGACCTCTAATATTAAGAGAAATCTAACATTTACTCTATAAGCTTCTCAATTAAGCTGCAAATTCAATCCACTAAAAGCTCTTTCATTACTGGTATCATTACCGAATATATGCAATATTCTGATATAAAACTTCTTTCCATAATTACTGAAATGTAATCTCATTGTAACATCCTCCTGCTTAGATTGATAAGTCTTGCACTTAGCGTTAATAATTCTCGCTTACAACAATTTATTTGTTTCCTGATGTGTTCATTCATACTCTTAATAACCATTATTATTATTATCATCATTTCTCACTGACATAAATGACCAAAATCATCATTTATTATTATTCTCATATAAATTACCAAAATTTCCGACATAGCTAGACGTTTTTAAACTCGAACAATCGCGTTCGTTACATTTACATAACTGATTGCCATTCTTAATTCATAGTGGGAATAATTACTCCACTTAATGATGCAAATCATCATTTCAACTCTATAAAAATCAACTCAATACTGATTAAACATGGAGGATCAGCCTCCTAACTGACTTTTACTGGCATCTATAAGGAATTCACAATACCTTTACGGAATCACAGACATGCATCGGTCCATACTTCTACATAATTATAACCATAATTTGTGGGGTACTTACATCTCTATAGGCATCTAAGGTGGCTCCAACCAATCATATTCTTCCATGTCGCCCGCCATAATGGGTTTAACGCGACATATTTCTCTTGTTTACACACATTTGATTATACATAATTTCTATCACCAACACGACACGTTGCATACCTTTCAGGAAGTTATCACTCCCTAAACATGTGAAACACTTCATCAAACACTACTTTAAATGATATTTTTACATATACATTACACTGAACACTCGTCACTTGTACACACTTCAATGCTGAAATTCCCTAGCAGAGATCGAAATTGCAGGTGTCGACGGCATCTGACGTTACCAACTCCTGATTGAAAGTCTGGTTATCTGCTCTCGGAACTCTCCAACAGTTTTTGTGACGATCATTACTCCTACAGTAAGCGTCCTGCGTTACATCAATACGCTTGCTCCTAAACATGAGCGTTAACATCTGGTACTCTCATGGCAATACCAAACACTTAGTAAAGTTTCTTTCGCGCATTCTATCGTAGTTACACATATACGATTAGTTAATACTATACACACTGCGCTTAATAAAGTTCAACACTTTCACAAATAATTATATACAAAAGTGCTGCCGTTAGTCTATACGGTGCTTCATAACTGAACACGTCATAGTTCGTGCGGCTGATTATGCCTATATCACGACTATTATTCATACAAACATATTTTCTGTTTCTTTTACACATACCAGTCTTTGTTCGGCGTCTCGATGAATAGATCCGTCATGCGTTATGCCTTGACGAACTTGCTTCAACCTGGCTGTAGCTGACTGAAGTTTCACTCGAAGACTGCACGTAGCTTATTTGAAGACTTCTGTCTGCGGCTTACACGCTGTCTCGTACTGCTGCATATTTGCTGCATACTGATTGCAACTTATTTCCATTGTGCTACAATTGACAATTGAGTAAAACTGTAACTGGCTGTAACTGCGCTTGGCGGCATGTAGACTGAGCTACAAGTGAGTTTCAACTGCGTAACAGAGTAAGTTTCAAAGTGAGGTTCAACTGTGTAACTGAGTAAGTTTCAAAGTGAGGTTCAACTGTGTAACTGAGGGCTCCTCCTGGGGTCTACTCCCTTATATCGGATTTCCACATAAAGTAGAGCAACATCTTCCCGCGTAATCTTCGCTCCTCTCACAGCATGATTCCGGTCTTCACACCATGATCATTGTGTTCCTCTCTCTTCACAGGTCCCAAAAGTATATGTGTGCAAAGGAATCGCTCGTTCAATTAATTTATATTAATTCCTTTCTCCATGGCGTGGGACGCTACCTAACCGGGAACTCCCCGTCAACATCTTCACATCCCTCCGCGAACAATGGTCGCTTCACAGTCCTTACGCACATCACTAAATATGCACCAATTTCGCAGGTAAAAACTCTAAAATTATCTTCTTGCCAAAATATTCACCTGTGTGCAACTCTCATCTCGATTCGTTACTCCAATCACGAGTAATCAATGATTTTTCTGGGCATTTCACCGCCCCTCCTCTACATCTATTCTCCGTCGGGGAATAACTGTGTCATTTTTCAGGCCTCTCCCCTGCTCCAGACGACATAATGGGGTGACAGAGATGGACGTGGCTCCACCGGGACCAACCCACAATTCTGGGCCGATTAGTAAATGTCAGCTCTGCCCTCTTCTCTGCTTCAAACTCCCAATAGCTTACACCAAATCGTCTTATAATGATATAATCTGCTCATTATTTCCTACATTATTCTAATAAATAATGCCATTTCATCAAAAATCACACCAGTGATTAAATATACATTTCTTTCGAGGGGTTTTCACCAAGAAACTCCCTGTACAGATCTCTGGTTCGCTTCCTGGTGGAACCTTTTTACTGAGATCACAGTCTCTGAGAACCATGTTCGATTCCAGTCAGCATAACCCCATCGGGTTCAATACCAAGAAGGAATATTTTCGTGAACTCTGAAATATAGTGATTAATTCCCAAATGAAATCATTTTAACTTATCAAGTTTACTTGTGCTAGATTACGCCATTTATGCCTTTATTGGATTAGCAATTAGCAGCACTAAAAAGTGACAGTCAGTCTGAAAGACTAGACTTTGTATCATTTTAAATGCTACAAATGCTGAAAAATGCTAGAAAGGCTGGAGGCGTCTCGCTTCGCTTGAAACCAAAGACTCTTGACATGTTAGAAAATTATCTGCATAATACTTATCTTGCTTTATAATACTTTACCTTGTTTCAAATTACTCACGAACGGCAAGTGCAAACCAAGGCCAAAGCAAGCTCAAGCGCGCGGAGGAAGATGGCTGGATGACGTGCCCCTTCCATCCAGTCTAAAAACACTTATAGTGGGCGATGTATTGAAGATAGAGACATGCTCTCGCGGACTTTTTTGTAAACTTTTCATGCTGAACAATTCTTGCGCTCATAGTATATTGATATTTTCAACGGTTTGCCCAGCGTAAGCTTAAGAAGCACACGGACGCCAAGTTTGTTTTCGACTTTTTCACTGAAATCGTTACTGCTTGGCTTCCTTTAATCATACATAAATTATTTTCTACAGAATCTTTCCTAGAGATATCCAGAATGGTGAAAACCGCATCAAAATCCATCCAGTCGTTCTCGAGATTACCCGTGACATCCAAGAATCGGGGATTTTTGTCTTATTCTAACGAAGTAGAGATTCTCGGGGAACACATGCACCAAGCGGTCCTATGACGTCACACACCTCAGTGCATTTAGGTACATTTCGTCCCGTCACCGTAACGCAACGCCAGACCCCAGCGTAACGACGAAGTCGACAAGATCATTTAAAATGATAAATATTAAAAATGACACCCTCGAAGAATTTTGAAATTCGTAACATTTTATGGCATTTTTGTTGTTATTGGTACTAGTGCTAAATCCGCGGTATCTTATCTAAACCCGCAGTATTATTACTGTAGCGTATATATGTATTGCAGCCAATGGCCCTAGCAGGGTATTTTAATTGAACGCCCGTGGGCTCTCAGCAAGTTCAATTGCAAGTATTTCCAACTTTGGCTGCCAGATGCCACTGTCCCTAATACCTAGCTATGAAATTTGGAACTTGATAGAGCGTTTATAACCAACCAAAATAGCCTACAAATTTGGCTACACACTACGAATAATAGTAGTTGTAGGTTCTTCTACAAGCCATAAATCTATGACATTGGCCCACGGGCTTTACTTCCCCTCCGAAGGAAGGCAAACTGAAGAATTTTAACGCTCTTGAAAAATCCGACGACTTCCGCCGGGTTTGAACCCGCGACGATGGGCTTAGAAGCTCAGCATGCTACCAACTATGCCACCGAAGCCGCTAAAAAAAGAGAAATTAAATAGTTGACCCAACCAACACAACTGGTGAGATGAACTCTTCACTCGCACTGGGGTATCTCTGCAGAAAAAATATATTTCAAGTACTGTGGGATTAGCAAAGTCTCCCCTACATTCATGCATACCATGGGGGTGATTAGGGGGATCGGCCCCTCCCCCAGAGTTAAATAATTTTATAAAAACGTTAATTGATGGAACTTTTATTTTGAAGAAGAAAAAAATTCAGTTTTCAGATTGATGACAAACAACTGGTTTATGTAGGCTACGTTTATACTTATTAATTTGAGAATATTTATCTTTACTTGTCTAAAATATTGAGTAGTAGGTTGAAATCAATATGAAATCGTGTAGGTTTGCTTTCTTTGATGGTCTTATTTTGCCCCCCGCAGAAAGCAAAAACAAACACATGACCAAAACAGAAAGCAAAAAGCAAAATTCAAAAACAAAATCATAAAACAAACGCAAAACCGAAAACACAAAGCAAAAAGCAAAATTCAAAAACAAAAGCAGAAGACAAACACAAAACCGAAAACAAAGCAAAAAGAAAAATTCAAAACCAAAAGCAAAGCAGAATACAAATACAAATCCAAAATCAGAAAATCACAAAGCAAAAAGTAAAATTCAAAACCAAAAGCAAAGCAGAATACAAATACAAATACAAATCCAAAATCAGAAAATCACAAAGCAAAAAGTAAAATTCAAAAAACAAAAGCAATAGAAGAAAACACAAAACCAAAAACAAAGCAAAATTCAAAACAAAGCAGAATACAAATAGAAAACCAACCAGAAGTTCCGTGACGAACTAAAGAGCCTACTTTTCATGAAATTTAAGATCCATGCCAATGATTAATCTATATGGATCTATCTAGAATAATGACGAAATTAAGTTGGTAATATCGAAATTTCTATAGTTCGAAATACTGTATAACTGGCAAAATGTAGCTTAATAGAGAACTACAGTTGGCTGCCCTGATGACTGAATATATTCTTAGTTCCATCTCTTAAGCTACAAAATACAAAATTTGGTTGAAGTCCAATGAATAGCATGGACGTTACATGCAGTTAAACATTGGATCTAACAGCGCGCGTAAAATCATGTTGGCAACAATGACATTCATGTATTGGTCAGAAAAAAATCTGAAATAATATCATCTATTGTTGTGTCAATTTTGAATGAAATCCATAAGTTAGTTTAGAAGTTACATGCATTTTAAAATTGGACCTATCAGCAGGCTTAGAATCATGTTGGCAGCACTGACGTATATTAGTTACTCCAAATTCATCTAGAATGCCAGGTACTATACGTGTGCAAAGTTTAGAGCTATTGGCTTGCATACTTTCTGATATATTTATATAAGGGTAACAAAAATAGAGAGGTATTTATTAACAGTTGGCAACCCTGGTTACTCATAAGAATCGGCATAGTCATATCTGTTATGGTGCACATAGCACACACGAAATTTAATTGAAATCCTAATGATAGTATAGAAGTTACATGTATTTAAATTTGGACCTCTCAGCAGGCTTAGAATCATGTTGGTAGCACTGACGTATATAAGTTACTCCAAATTAATATAGAATGTCAGGTAGTATACGTGTGCATAGTTTAAGGCTGTCGGCTAGCATACTTTCTGATATATGGGTATTTGGATTTTAAAAAAATTGAGAGCATGTATTAACAGTTGGCAGCCCTGGTGGCTCTTAAGAATACGCTCATTCATATCTGTTTATGAGCACATAGCACATACGAAATTTGGTTGAAATCCAATTGATAGTGTAGAAGTTATATGCAGTTAAATTTTGGGCCTATCAGCAAGCTTATAATCATTTTGGCAACACTGCCATGTATGGCCTCCTGGAAATTAAACTGCAATATTATTATCCATACGTGTGCCAATTTTGAAATAGTTCCCATTTATACCTTCCATGATATTCAACATGGAGCTCAAATTTCAATTGCGACTTTTCAGCAGTTGGTAGCACTGACATCCTTTTCAGATATGGCCATGAGATTTTCAGGTATAGATCTTTACTCCTACCAAATTTTGTTTCGATTGCTGCAGTGGTTTAGGAGTTGATAGGGGGGGGGGGACACGCACACAGCCAGACAGACAGACAGACAGAAGGACAGACAGACACACATTTGCCCGATCTCATAAGTCTACTTTTTCCTCATTTTTGCAAAATGTGAAAAGTAGGCTAAAAACAGAAAAACACAAAGCAAAAAGTAAAATTCAAAAACATAAGCATAAGCAGTAAACAAAAAAAAAACGCAAAAAAATGGAGTTCATATGGAATGACGCCATACACAGCTTATTTTTCTAAATCGTTACAGTTGGCTGTCCTACATCTAAGGTTTAACGCTTATCTTCCTTGCAGAAATTGTGACACCCATGAAGGAAAGAGCTCTACTGCACCTCGCCCTGTATTCCCGTTTCCTCATTATGCGTCAGCGGAACTGACGTCGATCCTTACTTGGTGCACTATGAATGCTATGACGTTGCAGTGACGACACTTATTCCCTCTCGTGGCCCACGAAAGATACTGGCCCCAGTGCGAGCAGCCATCTTGTCTGTGACGTAGGCGAAGTAGTGACTCCGGTTGAGAAGACTTGTTTGTGAATTTCTTGTGAATAGCAGTGTGAGAATAGTTAGTGTTTTATAAAGTGTAATGTCCAACTTTACATCCAACTTGTGTTGTGGTGCATCATGTAGCTGCAATAATCACGTAGCCTACAGGGTAAGTGTTAACACTTTATTTCTCATTAATGATACAGGTTAATCAAACGCACGTGTGGTGCAGGTTATGTACGAACTTACGTTAGCCTAATATTGTGGATGTTAAGGACTATTAGAATGCATGCTAAGTTAATTATCTGAGTTAAAGTTAGATATTTAATGAATGTGTCTCTTTACAGGAAATCAAAATGCCGAGATGCTGTAGGCTAATGTGGCTGGCTGTAAGAACAATTACAGATCTCAGCATGAAAATGTTTCTACATTTTCTCTCCCAAAGGACGAAAAATTAAGAAATATATGGCCTAGAAAAATTCCCACTGACTTCTCTAAAGTGAGCAAGCCTATAATTTGTATAAAACATTTTCCTGATAGCTCTGTTATCAGGACAGAGCAAGTTGATGGGGAAATAAAGACATTTGCTAGGAGTTATCCGAAGTTGAAACCTGATGCAGTATCTTCAATATTTTCGAATTTGCCAGGATAGCTATCCACTCCTAGGCCTTCTTCTAGAAGACTGTGTGATGAAGAGGTAGAAAATCTCGGATAAAGCCATAGAAGCGAGCTTGGAAGACTTCAGACACTACGAAGAAGAGAATTCTGTGCACAGTCTATCGGATATATCTGAACACTTCTCCAACAGGAATAAATTTAAGCAGGAATGGACACATATCAAGACAGAAGACAAGTTGGTGAAGTGCTTGAAGAATTTGAGTGATGCAGTGCCCATAATTACAGGTTCTGTGTGTATTCTAAATAACCTCAGCATTGAGCTGGCTGTCAATGGGTTGCAGATTCCCAAACATTAAGTTCACAAAACTTTCTTTGCATTACTGATAAAAATTCATTTGATGAACTAGCCTACTTCAGTTCATTGAAAATTCTGAGTGCGATGAAAATGGAAGAAAGTTGTCAGCAGTGAATGCTCCTGTGAACATCCTACAGAGAAGTTTTTCGAGTATTGATTGCACACCATTATAGTCTTTAATAGAGCAAATTAATTTTTTAGATGTTAGGCAAACAATCGTAGGTACAGTGGAGACACGTTACTCTTGGCAGCTTCCATATAATATGTTCACTTGTCATCAGTGTACTAAAAGTTACATCGGAGTGGTCATATTTATCTGCCTCGTCCATCAAATCTTCAAAAGTTGCTTGGTAAGTTTGATTTGAGTACTTTTGACATTATTGGGAGTATTGAGTAGCCTATCTCAGTCTAAAGAAGAATAATTTCTTGAAAGATCATGAATGTTCATAAATTACTTTTACCGTGGTTCATTTTAATGGAAAAGTTGAACTGTACTCTTCTAAAGCCATGGCGAGACAAAGCCATTGGTCGCTACTTGGTTAGGCGACTATCTGGACCAAAAGTATTGTTAGTAGTACAAGCAAGGAGGTCTGGGGTTAGGTTTGTGTTTGTACGCAAAGAATACTCTGTATTGCCGGTACCAATAATGAGCGCTGGCAGCTGTCAAAGCTAACACGTGAGGAAATGCTGCGTTGCCACTGAGGCAGATCATGACTCATAATATTCCAAGAAGCTTCCAGGAAGACACAAATACTGGGATCTGTGGTGTGTCAGCCGTATTCGTGTGAAGGGTCAATTAAACATTGCGATGCACGCGAGTTTAGGGGAAATTTTAGTTGCCTAATCGCTCTAGCTGCTACTAACTTAATTATGGGTCTATTCCTTTCATAGCCCCCTCTTCGTCACTTGTGTCTGAATTGGATCTGGAATTGCTTTCCAGGGAAACGATGAACCAATCTACCCCATCATCGAGTATACATTCACATTTCGTAGCCTCATCCAGTTCTCGTTGCACTATTAACACAAAACGCTTCCAGTTTTATGAAGTCACTTCCCTAATAGCCTAAACGGTAAGCTTCTCAACCTCACGCAGTGTGAAACTCTTATTATGCCGTGCTAGATAACCCTTCACTTGACCCCATAACATTTCTATAGGATTGAAGTGGCAATGATATGGGGCAGCGTGATGATCTCATGGCCATGCTTTCTCGCCAGTTCATCCACGTGGTAGCCTACATGGGTTTAGGCTTGCGCTGCTGTATAAGGTTGAGAAGGATATTAATTCTGAATGAAAGTGGAACGCGGCTTATACACTTGTAGCAGACATGAATGAACTTTTACACACCTTGTGTCCTTGTTTAATTTTTTGGGCGATATTACGTATTGAAATTAGGAACCCTAATTAAAACTTACTACTGAACCTCATATATGTGCTAAAGTACGTAAATATGTGTTTTTATTTTTTGCTATTTTAAAAACAGCTGCCATGCTTCGATAGCACTTGATCTCGTTTAACCGTCATCATGGCTCACTCTAGCAGCACGCACCGAGGCACTCATGTGAGATACAAAATCACTGTTGATGAAAAGAAGTGGGATGCAAAATCACTGTTGATAAAAAAAGAATCATCGGGACACGTTAGGCAGTAACCATTGCCAAAACTCATTGATCTGGGCGCGTTAGGCTGTAACCATTGTCAAAAACCATTGGATTGGACAAAGTGAAGGTAAGAATTGTCGGGTGTAGGTGCAGCCTTGGCCGCGCGCTGCTAGCGGGGCATGGTTGACACAAAACCATTGATCTGGGCGCATTAGGCTGTAACCTTTGTCAAAACCACAGTTGTGCGGAAAAAAATACACATACTTATTACAGGAGAGCGATATACTGCATAGTTATTACAGAGCAGATAACAAAAAACACTCATTTCAACCGTACAGAGATGCGAAATATTGCACACACTAGCATAATTAGAGTCGTGAACTAAGTGCTGCGAACGAATGATGCCCACTAGAGACTGAATTGGGCACTTTTTTGTTTCACATAGTACCGTAAGGGCGAGGATGGCAGTACTGTTATGGTACTTTTTTGAAGATTGATTTGAACAATGCCGCTCACAGCTGTAATTTTCGCTATATTTGGAATGGCTGGGTGGGTCACAGACGGCGGAGGAGGAAACATCTATTAAAACATTGCTTCCTGATTTATTTCTCATCCTTTTATAAGGTATTTTGGCTAATTTATGTATTATATAGAATGTTATCGCTCGTTCTATATTCATTCAGCACTACTGAGAAGGATTCCTTTTGTCCGAGAGCTGTCGCATGGTAGGCTACACGATGGCGGTCGAGCCATTCCAACATTCGCGGCTTCGTACTTGAAGTTGTTGGAGCTTATTCTATCTGTACTATGTGGTACGAAGCATTGTCCATTACAATAACACTGTGTTCAGGGATGTTGGGTAACAATTGTTCCTGGAACCATTTTAAAAACTAGTTGTAGTCCATGTCTTCATGGTAATCGCCAGTTCTTTTCGACCTAAAGAGCAAAAGTGTATTATTAACAAAGCCGTGTGATTGCCCGGCATGTAGAATATAAAATCGACCCCCTCTGCCTGACGGCCCTTCCTTGTCCCCTGAACTGAGTTGTCACTCCAACCCTTAGACCTGTGTGACCAGCATTGACCCACATTTCACCTAACCACACAATATCCATAACATTTTTGCCCTATTAACTTAAGTTTTGAATTTTCCACTAGCCTATTTTAATCCAATTTTCACCAAATTTTGTAGGTTCTTTAAAGTGAGCATAATTAAGGGAATTCTAAACTTTGGAGCTATTTGGTTCAGTCATTTAGAAATTATAACATTTTATGTAATAAATATGCAAATTTTGAAAATGTCCCATGTACATCAAATTTAAAGTTATCAATCTAAAACTTCTATGGAATGATCATCAATGGTCTACAAATAAAAATTGGTATTACTTTTAAAATCAGTGCAAATGGTTTATTATTAAAATGTTTTTTTCTTAGAATAATGACCTGTTGTTCTGTTAAAATGTCATTTTTTTTTCAAATTTGAACCTAAATATTTCTGAAAGTTATTAATATTTTTCAAAATGGATTTCACACATTATTAAGACCACAAAGTTGTATGTGCAAACCAAGTTTGAAGGTAATGGGATCAAAACGCAGGCAACTGGAACATTTAAAATGCTGAAAAATATAGTATTGAGAAAAAGCTAACTTTATTAAAAAAAATACAGTATTTTAGTGGAATTTCCTGCATCAAGACTTCCCTGAGTTTACAAATCACTTTTCCCACACTTCAGAGGTAACTTATTACTAAACCCATCTTTCTCCCTGATGTTGACACGAAGATTTACTGCCACATTCACCACACAGGTCTGTAAACAAATTTTGGAGGGCACCCATATATGAATGAGAATGTGCTTGTCATTAACACTAGGTCTAACAGTATTCTCCTCACTAAAATAGGCCTATTCCAGTTTTCCGACACTGGCAGAAGAAGTAGTTGCAGCTGTTGAACTTGCATTACTTAACTTCACATGTAATATCACCCCACTGTTTGTCAACATTCAAAATAGCACTATTCCATTTCTTTGTTTCACGGACTTTCGGTTTACGCCATCGACTAGATACAGAATACATCTAATAAACTGCACACAAATCTCTAAAATTTCATTAGCTTACACAAGTTCCACCACTCACAGTAAACCAATAAAAATATAATTCTTGCGAATAAACTTCACTAAAGCCACTGACCATCAAAATAAACAAAGACGCATGGTTCCACCATGTATCCAAAATGGCCTATACTTTACTACAAACCAAAATACTTCTGTTCAATGTTAAATAGGTGCATGTGTATAGTAATGATATTCTTTTAGTGAATGCCCTTACAGCTAAAAATTGTATGGGATAAGAAAATAGCATGTACGGCAAGAAAAGTTTCACACTTGACAAACATTGCCTAGGCTTGCTAGGCTACTCATAACTGATAAATTTACCAACAGATGGCACCATAAGCTTGTATTCAGATGATTGGCATGATAATCTTGGCCCAGAGTATGAAATTACAACAAAATTGAGGGTTTTTTGGTTCTAGGAAGTAGGCGTTGCCCATTTCAAGACCTAAGCACGTGTTCTTTAAAAGCCCCCGTAAGGTATTTAAAAATGGCCGTACATAAAAAACAAATGTATATTTAAGTGCCCCAAGTGATAAGGTAACATCTAGGGCATGAAACCAGGTTTTGGTTTTTTGTTTGTAATTTTTGGCCTACAACTCAGTAGGGTCTCCCCATTTCATGTAGGAACTGACACCTCAAAGCCACAATATCTGGCCTCTCCATGATCACCTTCTCCCCATTAATTTTCTTATATTTAAATCCCAGATCGTGCAACACTTTCAGTGAAGAAAGGGTTCCTTGAAATAATTGTGCCTCTCTGAGCAAAAACAAGAAGTTTGCGACATATTGGAATTTCTTTCCTAAAATAATAGCTATAAATATGCCGTCTAACAGCATCTTGTTGAAAGCCACCTAAATTAGTGACCACCCCTTCTCTATGCCTCTTCTTCCCTGGAGTTGATAGTTTAGACGGGCCAGCATCATCAGACAGGAACTTCCCTTCCGTCACTCGGTATGCAGTGATTTCACTCACACCAAGAGTCTTGGCAGTTCTTTTCCTCACCTGAACAAATGGAATCAGAGGTTCCTCCCGTAAGCGCATACTTTCCTCTTCTTCCTCCATAAAATTCCTCACCGCACATACCATCTCCTTTACTTGGCTATGGAGAGTCACACCACGGCCTGAAGTTGTTCTGTCGCAGAGAATGGATCCCGGGCCTTCCGCGAGCATGTATCGATGCCATTTTTACACTACGAAAATAGACACGATGATGCAAATAAAAGAAATAAACTCAAAATCTGTATATACACACGCTTCCAACAAAAACAGAACGATAACGCTTACTGTAGCCTATGAAAGAATAAGCAAATGCACTTCAATATATACACGGGATATTACTAATGGCAGTGACGAGTTAGTTCACAGTAGAACACTGCGTCAAACCATGTGCTCACTGCTGTGTCGGCATTCATTGCAACACTGCTCGCTGTTGCTATGGACACCGTTACCCCTCTTGTCTCCACTCCTCACCTCACCATTCAAGCGGATGGCAGCTTGCACCGTTCATCTTTTGTAAATCAGAGTATAACACATAGAATTTAACATGTATGCAGCGTTTAAACCCTTAGTGTTGTCCACGTTGTCATGGATGATGCCATTTTGTGTCTAGGGGAATTTTGTAAGTGTAAATTCCATTCCATGTCCACATTAAAGCTATTGACACAAGTTGGCAGGCTTCTTTTGTTGAGATAAATTAGAGATGAAAATAGTACAAGAGTTAATACAAGACTATCGTTGCCAAGGCTGCAAGATACCAATGTAATTGATAGTGATTTTGTACTGCATAAGGAAACAATAGCAAGGCAGCTGGAAGCAAGTTAGACATGTCCAGTCCTCAAATTGTGTTCATGCATCTTTGTAACGATGAATTTGTAACCCACTAAGCTCCAGTGAGATTGAGAAATGGTGTCAGAAACATTTAAAATCCTGAAGAGATCATGAATCATCAGCAGGGTAAAATGGCTGTAGGCCCTATGTGCAGTGCAGGATTTTTTGAGAATATTAATAGCTGGAGGATATTAGATCCTAATAATTGCCAGTAATATATCCAAGATCAGCAAGATATCACCTTTATAGCCTACTTGGTGAAACCTGCAAACTTCATTTTCTACATTCTAAGATTCTTCCAGACAATGTGTTAATGTGCTTGAGATGCTTATATTAATAACCAATGTCCTAAATAAAATAATGTCCGTAATACATTTTGTATGTGGTTATTATAATTAAGTGTAAACATTACTGTGTCATTGGATGAAGATTACTTGCAATTTGCTAGTGTTCTTGAAGATACGGGCATAGTTTTGTACTCCAGGGCCCTACCAATCACCACATCCAGAATTCTCTGTTAAAGCTCTAGATTTACCCATTTCAAACCGATTTACCCAGTGTGTAGTACTGTTAACTGCTTATTTTCCATGTGGCCTGCAAGGATGCCCATGTTCTTTTTCAGGGGGAATGGATGTGGTGAGTATACGATATTTTCTGTGAGGAAGGGGTAGGGGGGGACTGGGTATGTTATAAAATTCTTCTTCCCCAGACTACCAGGGTGAAACAAAAAATAAGAAAAAATAATTAAAAGTTGAGGAATGCTTTCATTTGAATAATTTGAAGGGTCTCGCTTGCCATTTGGTGGAGATCTTGGACATCTTATTGGGAGGGAGATACCATGTCCGTGTAGCCAGCATAGATCCAAATTACAATGGCAAGTATGGTCTTTCTTTAATTTTAATAAATGGAACAGTTCCACCTACATGGAGTAGGGGTAAGTAAAGTGGCTTCTTGTCCAGGTGACCTGCTTTGCGAAGGAGTATTTGAAACCTGATATAGGATTTATTCTTCAAAGTTTCGCACAAAGGCTCTTGATAGAATGATTTGAATCCCACTCCTTGCATCCTGGAAGTGTCTTCCCAACTCAACTGTAAATAAAAGCTAACTGAAAACCACTACCACATCCTTTTCTATTACAAGTACAGTACACACATAAGTGCATGGGGCTGATATCCACGACATTTCAATCCACTGAATTAACTCGCAATGAATAAGTTTCCAAGGTCCTTCATTTGTAGTAATATACTTCGTTATAAAAATCTTGAGCCCATAAAACCATAAATTTGACCTAAGCCTAACTGGGAACGGGAGAGAACCGTTAAACATGTCCAACATGAAGGTAGTTGCCACAAGAAGTAAACCTGCCACTGTAGGGGATTGGTGTCAGATAAAAGGCTCTCTGCTGAAGGAGGTAAGTATAATCTCAGCAATTCATATATGTATTTGAAGTAGTCCTATGCATTACATTTTTGTTGTTGAAAAAGATTGTCTTATGGTAGGCCTACTCAAAAAAGCAAAATGCTAAAAACCACGAGTGTAGGCTCAAATTTTTATATTCGTTTTTATTATTTTGGGGCATGAATGACCCTTCCCTTGCAATAAATGAAGCACTGGATACTTTCTCCTAATGCAATGCTTGGTTGTTTCTTTTTATTCCAGCTGCTTTTAAAGTTAAACTTACATGTAAACTGGTATATATGGAAACAACTTATTTATGAACGAGGATAAGAGGATAATATGTACAGTTTTGTATATCTGCATAAACTGGAACATCCATTCAACGTTTGTATTACACTGCTTAATATTCTACTGCTCTAAGGTTTTGAGCTAGTGATAGGGGTGGATTTCTTCCACAGCTTTTAACTTTATTTTTGAGTATCCTTAAATTCACACTAACAAATTACTCGGCTATTGGTAGGCTTCTGTAGATGAGAATACCTTGGTGCAATCAATGCGGCGAGGCAAGCGAGCGAGCGACACCACTCCTCTGACGTCACAGATCCGCGCCATGGCCTGTCTTTCTCGTCGGCCACGTTCCCTCTCCTTTGTAACTCACAGCCAAGGCTACAAGTTATGTGGGTGGTTCGGTATGAGCGACTTTACCTCCTTTGATCACTCCACATTTGGTCGCCACTGAGGTAGAACACTAGTCTTG
This sequence comes from Meconema thalassinum, assembly GCA_946902985.2. Lineage (NCBI taxonomy): Eukaryota > Metazoa > Arthropoda > Insecta > Orthoptera > Tettigoniidae > Meconema > Meconema thalassinum. The sequence continues at coordinate 332,160,294 of OX336388.2, forward strand.
AGGGGAAAGCTCAATATGTCTTTGTTTCAAGATATTCAACAACCTCAAGTAGTTTTGAGGAATTTTGAGACGACCAGCAGAATTTGAAACCATGTTCACTGCATTCTGAACAGTCCAACCCATGACGTAGTGACTAGCATTATTTGCTGTCACTGAGAAGGTCCACCTCTGCCAAGAAATTTAAGTCCGGTCTGAGGGATGGATCGCGGTACACTCAGTCTCGTGAGGTAAAACTGAGAAACACATTCCTTCCTCAGCCATCCGGTATTATGCGATTTCCCACTTCTACTCCAAGCAAATGCCGGGATGGTACCTAACTTAAGGCCTACCTACCCATATCCTACCTGAATTACAAATACGCCCGTTAGCACAGACATCACAGTGACACAGGTTATCAGGAAAATTCTACACGTACACACCCATGTACACGGGGTTACATGGCAACGATGTTACGAAGCCTCTAAAGAATCAACAACAACTCCAGGCGATTGCTGGGATGGTAGCTACCTGTATATTGAGGGCTCGTCCGCTCCTAACCTACAGTGAAACCTAGTTGCAAATACACATACTAGTTCAGCCATCGCAATGACACAGGTTATCATACAATTTCGGATTTGTTTGATAAACTGTGTAATTATCTTGACTGTAATAGTAGCACAGGTTTAGCTGTATTAGGGACAAGGATGGTTGGTTCCTCAGTTTAGGGGCTGCGACAACGCGGTCATGTAGCCCCGTGTACTTTGAGTGTGTGTAGAATCTGTCTGTTAACCGGTGTTAATTGTGATGACTGTATTAGTGTGTGTTCTGTTTTCAATTCAAGTAAGGACTGCAAACATTCAGTTTTCAAATAGTTCCTATTTTTGCTACCAAACGCCACCGTCAACGACAACTATTTCTGAACTTGGTTAAAAGATGCCACCACAGTCGGCTCCTGGCGACGAACGTTGGAACCTAAGAGCGTTAGTCAAATATAACCTATAATTTAGCTTCACACAAGTGTAATTAGTGGAAGGTTATTTTACATGCCATACATCTGACATGGGACCACCGGCTTTACTTCCCATCCGAAGGAAGGCACACTGGGGGATAATTAACGCTCTTAAAAAATCCGACCACTTCGGCCGAGTTTGAACCCGCGTCCTTGGGCATAAATGCTATTGGAAACAGGGATGATAGGTGCTCCAGGAACTGAAATATGGTACTATCCTGGCATTTGCCTGGAAGGAGTGTGGGGGGAAAAGACCGGAGAATCACCACATTCAAGATGGTTGCTATCAGCCCCAGGATTCGAACCTCCGACCTCTGAACTTGCTGAATCTCCCTGTCTGGGTCGTAGTGAATGCGCACGCCGCGGAGTATAGTACAGTCATCACAGACACACAGGTTACCAGAGAAACTCAGCAGACATCCAAGCACACGGGGCTGATGACCAAGATATCCTAAGCCTCTACAACAGCAGTTCAGTGCCTGTCACACAATGGGCCGGAAAGATCTGGCGCCAACGACGAGATCCCAGTAGACAAAAAGTTGCACGATAGTAGGCCTATCAGCGATACATCTTATTTATAAAAGACCGGAAATTCTGTAGTTTATGTGTTGCAGCACGAGATGGCTTCCAGGAACCCATTTGTGACCTTCAGGGTGTAGCCAGTCACTTCCACACGTTATTTTACGTTTCTTTATTGATATTATTCACAACTCAAAGAATTCGGGACAACCTCTTTTAACACAGTCATCCATTTCATTACCGCCCTGTGCGTTATCAGCTCCGCATTGTATCCATACATAATTCATCCGCAGTCTCTAATGTATAAATATATCCCCAGCCGCTAACGTATAGAAATATCCGCAACCGCTAATGTCTAGAAATATCCACAGCCACTAACGTCGAAAAATAGCCGCAGCCGCTAATGTCTAGAAATATCCACAACCACTAATGTCCAGAAAAATCCACAACCGCTACTGTCTAGGAATATCCACAACCGCTAATGTCTAGAAATGCCCTCAGCTGCTAATGTCTAGAAATGTCCGCAGCCGCTAATGTCTAGAAATATCCACAACCACTAATGTCTAGAAATATCCACAACCACTAATGTCTAGAAATATCCACAACCGCTAATGTCTAGAAATGTCCGCAGCCGGTAATGTCTAGAAATATCCACAACCACTAATGTCCAGAAATATCCACAACCGCTAATGTCTAGAAATGTCCGCAGCCGCTAATGTCTAGAAATATCCACAACCACTAATGTCCAGAAATATCCACAACCGCTAATATCTAGAAATGTCCGCAGCTGCTAATGTCTAGATATATCCACAACCGCTAATGTCTAGATATATCCACAACCGCTAATGTCCAGAAATATCCACAGCCACTAATGTCGAGAAATATGTGCAATCGCAAATGTCTAGATATATCCACAACCGCTAATGTGTAGGAATATCCACTAGCGCTAATCTCGAGAAATATCCATAGCCGCTAATGTCGAGAAATATCCATAGCCGCTAATGTCGAGAATTTTCTGCAGCCACAGTGTACCCCGTTCCATCCCTCAGACCAGAATTGAATTTCTTGGCAGAGCAGCCAAGAATGCTAACCACTACACCTGGAGGTGGTTAGGAATGTTTGGATGGTGGGCCCAACTCAAACGCATCCTGTGAAACACATTCACCTAGGAAACATTACAGTAACAGATGGTCAACACTGACAGACTGATGGACTTCCCCGGTCTGAATTAGTAGTGGTAACAATGAGGACGTCATGTTCCTTGAAGAGGTTGCGGTTCCTGGATATCAAGTAGGAAGACACTCTGGTAGCAGATCACAGATTGGACCCAATTATCCTTTTAGGGCAGACCTGAGCCACGTGCAGGAAAATTAGCTGAGTGCTCAAATACAGTACGCTGATTCATGTCAAGATAAGATCAGAGAGTGGGAAATACGATACTCAGGGCCTTGAATTGTTATCTGTGTCCCGACAGTCGGTAGGCCCAATTGACCTGGCTTTGAATCACCCGGCCACAGTCCCCGGTTTCTGAAAATATTACAAGTGTTTCAAGTTATAATAATCAGAAAACAGTTCATTGGATTCTAGAGACTCATACGGTAGTCCGCCTCCGTGCGTAGAACGCAAGCTCTTAGTTACGTGAGTTATTTACGTGGTGTTTGTTCATCTATGCATACTAGTTCCGTATCGGCATATATACGTTGCTATAAGAACATAAGCTCTTAGTTACGTGCTGTTTGATCATCTATGTATTCTAATTCAGTAGCGTAACTTATACTTTGCCATAAGAACACAAGATCTTAGTTACGTGCTGTTTGTTCATCTATAGCTTACATCAGGCGCGTGTATTCCGTGGATGTACGGTAAGCATTTGCTTACCCAAGTAAAATAATGACGGGTACAATACTTATTTACTATGGTTATAGTGATATTCCAGTCTCTGTATCCTGTATTGTTTTAATGAACCCATTCACACTTCGTTGTTCTTTGATGCCTACTGCGAGTTCCTTGCGGAGTCGCTTGCAGCTGCACAATAGTGTGACATGCCCTCTTTTGGTATTTCTTGGTACTGCAGGGTGAGTGAAAGCGAAGGCTAGGAAGCAATTCCTTAAGTTACATACCTTAGGCCGAAAACAAGGAGCGGTCAGTTTTCAAAGATAGTGTGTTTACTCGCCCATTATAGTTTGAAAAAGCGTGTCAGTGTTTGTGAATAACAGCTTTTTTATGCTGTGTTAAAACGTGTGATTGTTTTACAGTGGTAGGCCGTTATTTTTATAGTTCACCGATATAATGTTGTGTAATGCAATATAAGGGAGTAGGGTATGCAGTAGACGTTTTTGTTTACACTAATAGGCGTGACAAATCTGTAAACAATATGGCACCGGGAGTTGGGTCTAGAGATGACAGCGTGTGTTGTGCGGTAAATTTGAGAACAAAATATTAATTTTATTAGGAAGTCGTCCAACTCCTCAATTGAGTAGGCCTATTAACACGAAAGTGAAAGTTTGTATTCGCTATTTTAACTAAACGTGTAACATTTATCATTGATTTCAATTGGGATGGATTTACTTTGTAAGCTCAAAATATCCCAAACTTCTACAACTGGGTCTTCAATGATTTTGCGAAGAAAACCATTGCTTACCCTAAGTAAAATTCCACCACACGCCACTGGCCTACATACTAGTTCTGTAGCGTAATTTACAAAGGTAGATTGTAGTTTTACGTGACCGTGAATCTTGTGATTATGAGCCACGGGACCTCCTTTTTACGTGGAATCCGAACCACAGGACATGGCATTTCACGTCGAAAATCTCACATGCATTGACCGGGAATCGAACCCGGACCGCCTTGGTGAGAGGCATATAGCTAGACCGCTGAGCCACCACGCCCTCTGCGTAATTTACAGCCTACGTTGCTATAAGAACACAAGCTCGTAGTTACGTTTTGTTTGTTTCGCATAATATTGAACGATAATAATAATAATAATAATAATAATAATAATAATAATAATAACGTATGGCCTCGGGTGCCTGGTGCAAGCTTTGTTAATTGACACCCAGAGGGTAGCTTGCATGTCGAATTTCGTCGTTCCTTTGAACGCTATGAAAGTCAAGGAGGTTAGATATCTAAACTCCTTGACACTACAGGCTTTCAAGTAGAGAATGGAGGAACTTTGTATTGGCGGAAAATCCCGAGATTAATTTTGCCATTGAACACGGCCTACTGAATTCAAATGGGTTCTTTAACATGCCAACAACGTATGACATGAGTATCGTGTTTGTCGCCTTCAAAAATCACTTACCATGGCCAGGGGCGAACCTGCAATCTTGGGGTTGGTAGTCCGACACTATAACCACTCACCCACCGTGGCAAGCTATATTGAACGATGAAAAGTTTAAACATTATCCCGAAAGGAAACTTGTAGAGAAGGAAGTGAATGAGTTTCAAAAATGTATCGTGTCCACGCCATTCTCTACTACAGCGACCAATGTTCAAAAGTGCAAAGCGTTTCGACAAGGCTCCATAACGTAACAGAATTGTCAAAAATAACGAATTAATTTTTGTTACGTTACTGCTTCCGTACCCAAAACAAATGGTATATGAATAACGTTTTTAGTGCGCCAACGAAATAAGGGGTTATAATTTTCCCTGATTTGTGCTTTTAACGTTATAACCAGCAGAGGAAAAGATTCCGTTATTTTAAACTGCGCTCCCGTTAATAACGTTATACGTCTAGTAACGGTATGACAGCGTATTTGACCCGCTGTGCGCCTTCAATAACGTTATTCAGACAGAGTGATCAATTCGGTTATTTCTAAATGCAAACCTACTAATAACGTTATAAGCCTAGTAACGGTATACGAGAGATTTTTACCAGTTATACGCTATCAATAACGTTATTCAGGGCAGAAAAATTAATTCCGTTATTTAGAAATGCGAACCCACCAATAACGTTATAAGCCTTGTAACGGTATACGAGCGATATTTACGAGCTTTGTGCTGGCAATAACGTTATTCATGGCAGAAAAATAATTCCGTTATTTAGAAATGCGAACCCACCAATAACGTTATAAGCCTAGTAACGGTATACGAGAGATTTTTACCAGTTATACGCTATCAATAACGTTATTCGGGGCAGAAAAATTAATTCCGTTATTTAGAAATGTGAACCCACCAATAACGTTATAAGCTTAGTAACGGTATACGAGCGATTTTAACGAGCTTTGCGCTGTCAATAACGTTATTCATGACAGAGAAATAATTCCGTTATTTAGAAATGCGAACCCACCAATAACGTTATAAGTCTAGTAACGGTATACAGGCGATTTTTACCAGCTATGCGCTATCAATAACGTTATTCTAAGCAGAGAAATTGATTCCGTTATTTCAGAAAAGATTCTCGTCAATAACGTTATGCAAGTGTCTATTTGCCCGCTACCCGGACAAGCATGGAAGGTGACCGTGAATAGACAATTGACCAGGTCAATTGTATTACAGCGTTTATTACGCTGTTACACTGATTATTACAAACTGTCACATAATAGCCTAATTACACTATAACTACATCGAATTACATACCCGTTATATTATCTAGGGGCATTTCTTTCAGGATATCCTAATAATCCAGCCAAAGTATATTTTTCAGTATCTACTGTCCTACCTAGAACCCTGATAAAAGAGATCCTTTTTTCTATTTGCGTCAACGAGATATCCCAGTTTGAACGATGCTGGGCAATATGTAATTCCAGGCAAATTATTTATTCAAATATAGGATAATTACTTCTTGAAATATCAATAATAATCAACATAGTGATTTCAATCTGAGCGCGTGCCCCATCAGACAGGGCAAGGCACCTTGCCAGTTTCGATCGCGGTCATACTGTAGCCTACGTTAGACACATGTTTCCTAAAAACAATACGATGGATCCCATTGATTCGAAATATATCTTGTTGCTTCATATAGAGGTTTGGAACATAGCCTATTTTTCATCAGTCCCATGTAATTGAGGTGTTTATGGAATTTGTCTGATAAACTTTGTTATTTTTGGAGTTTGCCATGGCCTTGACTTAGGAACTATCCACGCATTTTCCTGGAGTAGAAGTGGGAAACCAAGGAAAAACACTCTAAGATGGCTAAGATGGGAATCGAACTCACCTTCTAGCAGTGTTGCCATATAAGGCAGCGTGTAACCTACACACCAAACTTTCACTCCTTTGTGACCAATAAGAGTATTTCTTTCCTAAATGAAACCTCCCGATCTTGCTTTTCGTTTACTTGTTAGCCTGTTTTCATTTAGTAGTGATAGAAACCATTTTTCAGTGATGCTTATTTCAAATGAAGAAAGCTATTCAGTCGGTCAACAGGAATTTTGTGTTGACGGACTGAAAAGCTTTCTTTATTATTTTCATTTATGAAAAGAAAAGGCTTATGACATCAAATTTAGTCCGTGTGTGTACGTATGTGTGTCTCTGTGTGTGTGCGCCCCCCCCCCCCTAATAAAATATAAACAGCTAGAGCGATTTCAATGACATTCGGTAAGGTCATAGTACTATTTTGTCCGATCCCGACCGTGTTCTTCAAATTTTATTACATCTCACCAATCCAACATGGCGACTGTGCGAAATATTTCACTGGCATTCCATATCTCCGAAACTATTACAGATATCACCTTGACATTTTGTACGATGATAAAATGAACTACTAGAAGTGTAATGATGGGACTCTCAAAATTCCTGTTACGTAAAAAACGAACATGGCGGCCAAGTGAAGTTGATACGTTAAAATAGTTTTTTTTTTTCGCGATTAAACCATCCGAGCGCCGTCAAATGGTATAGCAAATCTTATACACCTTGTGATGCACTGACATCTTATTCGGCTCAATTGTTTACATAACCTCAAGATGGCGCAATTGTGAAATTTTAAAATTAAGTTTTTATTTCTTTTGTCCTAATCATGCGATCGTGGCTAACGTTTAAACAATGAACCTACCGTACGCAATAATCGTCATCTAATAATACATACTGTAGCTCTATGGCCTACAAAGTATATAAAAATCCAACATGACGACCATCCGAAATTTTAGACGATTCTCAATGTCAACTAATCTATGACAGCAATCAAACTGAATTGTTTTCATAACCACAAGATGGCGGCTGTGCAAAACTTTAAAATCTCGTATTTAGCCTATTTCCATTTATGAAAAAATAGACTTATGAGATCACCTTTTGTCCGTGTGTGTGCATCCGTGTGTGTGCACCAGGGCAAGGTGAAGCAGTGCTAGCAGGTGAAGCGCAGCCCTATCCTGCCCATTTCTGAGCAGTTCAGCACGACATCACACTAGCACTGCAGCGCTTAGTCGCACAAGCACGTCCATTTGACGGGATGCTGCGGTACGTTTAGTACTGAGCGCAGAGCCTGGACACTAGGCGCACTAGAGCCAACGTTTTGTCATATGCGTGCGGTCTGCCGTGCTCATGACGTCTTTTGTGCATGGGGAGCACAAAAATATCACAGTGGGAAAGACACACATTAAAGAAACACACCGACGACGTATAAAACATGATATTTGGACGTACATGAACCAGATCTGCAACAAGGATACAGGAAGTTGAAAATTTTGGGTTTGTTATTGTTGTTTTAAGGGGCGGAACCCCAACTTTTTTGGGTGATGCAGCAGGTGCAGCGAGATATAATAATCCTAAAAATGGAATCAAGCATATTGGTAATCATGCATGTGACTGTAACAGTGGCCGGTATGGAATCAGGAGAGTTAAAATACATTTTTTAAATTTGTTGACATAATGTCACAAACCAGCCGAGGTAGCTACACACGCCAACGTGCTTGGTCAGACTACACCGAACTCGAAATACCACACGCAGTCACTTCATATCTTACCTCATTAATTTCAATTGGCATTAAATCCCCTCGGGAGATTGACGTCATGAAGGGCATCTATCCGTAATATCATTCCCACAAGGAATGTCTCACCACATCCCCTACCTCATAGCAACCGGAATAATTACGGGTAGAACAAAAAAACTACATTAGGACTATAAAGCTATAGTCTATTTCAACAACAAGATTCTGAATTCACCAACTGATTAGATTGATGCTGTTCAGGGATATGTGAATTCGAGAAACGTGCGTTAGTAAATTTATCCGGTTTTTAAACTGAACAATATTCCGTCGCGTCTGAGGTAATTTATGTCTTTTATTCGTATTTTCATCGTTGCCTGAAACAATAACTTTTGGAATTTACCTACACATAAGATATAAGGCAAAATAAGCAAGTTGTCATGAAATCCTTCTAACTTTTGAAGTTTTAGGACAATTTTCATTATTTCAACAGCATGGAGACCAAGAGCGCTATTCATCGTAAAACAATTTTGCTCTGAAAATTAAAAAATATGTTGTCTGTCTTTTTACCAGCTTGTCGGTATTTCTTTCGGTTGTTTGTTGGTTTTTGGAACTATTTGGCTGTAGGGTTATGGTATGCGAACCATCTCTCTAACTTACCAGGGGCTATGTAATGCCAAAAATACCATGAAATGTGTACTATTAAATTTCGTGCAGAAATTATATGGTATCGTGCAATATATTGCGCTGACAATGAAAGAGATCGCCTTGTGGTGTAGTGGCTAACATTCTTGGATGTCGCCCCAGTGGTCCGGGTTTGATTCCCTGCCCTGCCAATAAATTTAATTTCGGTTTGAGGTACTGAAATGGTATCGATGATACGTAAGTCATCAAATTGGTATTCATTTCGAGGACTAGCACCAGGTCAGTGGGCACGTGTTTCCTTTTTTTTCTGCATTCTTATTCTGCAATTCGAACATTGATATGGGAACTCTGAGAGCAAACCACTTCGTAGAGTTGTTAGAATAGCTTCCGTAAAATATTCTCAAAGGCCAATGCTACAAGTAGCCGTCGTGAGATAATCAAATTGCATATTTATATGTAATCAACACATCGTATTTTAGACCATTTGATTTTCATAGCATTCTATGTTCTGGGCATAGGAAAACTTCGAAGCTAATTTCGCAATTTTCAGTGAATGAACATCCAAAGTATAGTAATCATCATGTAGGGAGTCTGTGCCACATATATACAGACAGTGCAAGAATTGTTTGAAGGCATGGTGACATGGTGCGTAATTTGGGTTTGTACAACGAATGAGGTTGTCATTACGGTGATGATGATGATGATGATGATGTTGAAGATGGTGGTAACGATGAAGACGGTGATTTACTAGTTAGGAACCAAAGGAATACTTGAGGCTTAAGGCTGAAGCGGGTGTATGAAAAAAATGAACTTGTAGGTTGATTGCGAAAGTGTCTAATCACCATATTTTATGGAGAACGACTTATCCAGAAGTACACATAAAAGGGAGTAGCCAAGCACAAATAGGTGGTGGCAAAGATTGTTCTTGTGTGAGATGTAAGCTGCAAACACGGATAACCTAGCTCACGTTCAAACACCATAATTAATAAGGGGATTCACTACAAACGTTAGGAATCGCCGACATAGATTTAAGACGCACTTGTAACATTTCAGAAATGTTACGCTATCCATGTTTTCGTGCTTCCTCGTGTTAGAATCAAAAGTACAATAGAATAATAATTGTTATTGGCCGTAAGAAGGATACAAGATTTATGCTGGACCCCACCAGCAGATGTGAAGTAACCATCGGCATAACAAGGCAGGTCGTTTAGAGTAAACGATAGGCTTCAAAGAGAATTGAAAGCTTGTGGTACGTTTGGAATAAGGGAAAGAAACAACATCAATATTTTTTAATCACTTTATCATGTTTGGGTATGCCTAACTTAAGTATAAATGGCATAATTTTGCTATCAAATGAATCCATTCAATAATAGAGAATTGATCTACAATGTACTCAGGAACAGAATGAGACGTATTCTATTGGTTTCCAATAACATTGTATTGCTAATAATAATAGTCTAATAATAATAATAATAATAATAATAATAATAATAATTATAATAATATGAAGAGAAGAGAAGAACGGCTTTGGGAAATCCAGCCACGACATGCTGGCCACGCGCTCTTGAACTGAGGAGTTCCAGCGTAGACAGTGCTGACAGTGTGCGCCTGGGTCATATGGCACTAAAAAAGCACTTGCTTGACTTGCAGGGTACCACGCCATACTATACAAAGCTCACTCGCACACGTACATAGCTTGCGGCAGGCGGGGAGAGGCAATGATACAGATTACTACTGACATGACATGACGTCCCACGCATGTGGCTTTCTTCTTAGACTATCCGTAAGGGTGCAGCAGGATAGAACATACTACAGGCACTACCTACGCAGGGCCGTGGTGTGCACCTCCTCCCCCCCCCCCCCCCTTCCCCACACCTAATAAAATCTAAGCGGCTGGAGCGATTTCAATGAAATTCGGTAAGGTCATAGAACTATTTTGGCAGACCCCGATCGAGCCCTTCAAAGTCTATTATGTTTCACCAATCCAACATGGTGGCTGTGCGAAGTATCTCACTGGCATTCTTTATCTCCGAAACTGTTACCAATATCACCGTGAAATTGTACGGTGATAAAAGCCACTACTAGAGGTTCACTTAAGTGACTTTCGAACAGGGACCCGGAACAGAACGTAACACGGAACGGAATTGTTGTCAATGTGGAACGGAGAAATTCCGTTATCTCCAAGGTTATTCCCAAGTTGTAATGTTACCGCTGTTTGTTCCAATGCGTTACGTTACCGTCCGGGAACGGAATGGAGTCTGAAACCATACCCGGTATCTGGAACAGTGTGTAACGTGTTTTTCGAGGGGTTTTATGCCACTGGCATAAGTCAGTAGGAAGCCATTCTATATTTATTTACGCGGCAAATTGTTCAGCCAAGAGAAGTTTTCATGTTAATTTATTATTATTATTATTAATTTATTATAATTATTATTAAGGTATTTTTTCGGAGCATTTTATAAAATTATAAGCATACAGATAGGTTTTCTATGTCTTAGAAAACACTATCAAGCAAATTATTACGAACGACAATATCATAGAAAATTATGTGATTACGGAATTTAACGGAGTTTCGTCAGTTAGGGTATATTGAGAGACATGACTCACTGGGAATTCAAATACAGGCTTAATCTTGTCGGGAAGCATGACGCAATCCTGCGTTGCAGCTTAACGAAAAGGCGGATGTATGGAACGGAATACGACTTCACCCTACCGCCGAGTGTAATGAGCCAGAGTGGGGATGTAGCGCGTGGGGTGCAGCCAATCAGTGGATACCACGTAAGCTAGAAGTCGGATGAAGAGTGGGGATGCGGCGGGTGCATATATGGTTGGCACGCCGTGGAAACGGGGACTATCGTTATAAAATTTTACCAGTATGGTTGCACGAGGAATGGCTCCGAGATTCAGTGGAGTTAGCGACTATCGTTATAAAATTTAACCAGTATGGTTGCACGAGGAGTGGCTCCGAGATTCAGTGGAGTTAGCGACTATCTTTGTGAAACTTGACCATTGTGGTTGTACGTGTTGGTTCCGATGTACGGACCATAGATCTTCATATCTACAAATATATCATCAACAACGAAGAAGATGGCGACACCCAGGAGGCTGTGGGAAGCTCACTTCAACATCCAGTACGAGGGAAATGCTACGGCAATTTCCAGTGGTAAGCGCGAATGACACATAGCTACGCAATCTCTCGTCTTTCTTTATTTCATATTCAGTAATTCAGTAAATTCATAGCTTGGGAATAAGAGTAAAATCAGTAATTTATCCGACTCCGTTTTCACGTAATTTTCTAGCGGTAATATTTAAATCGCAACGCTCCAATTTAAATTCAAACTTATTATTATTAATATTATTAATTTTGCTATACTTGTTTTTATACAATACATTCATTTCTTTTAACCATGCAATCTTTGTTTTCAGTAGGTAGCATTAGATATAGACCAATTCCTTCTCCTGATACAATTGTTTTTTGGGTTAATGATCCAATCATGCCACGATCTGAGAGTAAAGATTCTTGAAGGTGTTCTACCAGAGCTAGGTGTTGTTAAATACAAATTTAGATTTCAACATAGCGTTGATGTCTTGGCGCCCATTAAAACAACATATCTTAGTAGAAAACAGTATATTTGTCATCACAAGGTAAGCGAAACCCATTACAAGTGGAACGGTGGCCGAGCCTGTACCGGTACAGCAGATTGGATCCGGGTGGAACGTTACGCGGTCTCGTACCGAAATGAACAGAGGGATATCCGATACGTTACAGTTCGGAACGTTTCGCTTAAAACAACGGAACAAAACAGACGGGACGGAATGGGACATATTTAACAGGAGTTGTATTGTACAAGGCTGCATTATGACCTCACAAGGTCAATTAGATGAATTTGGTGCGGTGCAATGCAGCTCTTATTTTTATTGGGACGACAGCGTTAGTGGTCAAATCACATCCAAACACAGCGTTTACATATTCTGCCAACCACACAATCCCCTCTTCTCTCTCACCTCACCAGACACCGGCAATGTGTTTCAGCTACAATGGAGATCCTGTACCCCAAATATAGATACGCGAATTCCGTCCTCTCGCTATTATAGGTTGATCAAAATTTATTTGCTGATGATGAATTTCAACCAGATTAGAGATGTTGTTGATTATTTTGGCGCTTTGTGACATCGTGGTCATGTAGCCTTGTGCACTTGGGTGTGTGTAGAAGCTGTCTGATTACCTGTGGCACTGTGATGTCTGTACTTGTGTGTGTACTAGTAATCAAGGTAAGAAGTGGCCGTGGCCATAAGTTAGTTACCGTCCCAGCATTTGCTTCAAGTAGAAAGGAGAAATCACGGAAACCAATACTAGGATGATCTCGTCATCCGCTTTATAAGTGAGGGTGGACTAGGGCCAGCAATCTAAATTTCCCAGTGTACATTGACTGAAGGATTTGTTCTTTTTTATTATTTTATTATTTTATTTAGTCAATTTACCCTCTAGGTTGGTGGTTCCCACGGACGCAGCGAGGGAACTCACCACTACCGCCTCTATGGGCAGTGTCCTGGAGCTTGGAACATCTGGACAGAATTGATACAACTGGGGAGGTGTGTTCAGCACTTCGCCCAGGCAGCCTCACCTGCAAAGCGAACAGGGGCCTCATGAGGGATGGGAAGGGATGGAAGAGTGGGATGGATAGGCTAGGAAGAGGGAAGGAGGCGGCCCTGGCCTGACAGTAGGTACCATCCCAGCATTTGCCCGAAGACGAAGTGGGAAACCACGGAAAACCACTTCGAGGATGGCTGAGGTGGGAATCGAACCCCCTCTACTCATTTGGACCACCCGAGGCTGAGTAGACCCCGTCCCAGTCCTCATACCACTTTTCAAATTTCGTGGCAGAGCCGGGAATCGAACCCAGGACCTCCGGGGCGGCAGCTAACCATGCTGACCGCTACGCTACGGAGACGACTTTTTTATTTTTTATTTTTTATTCTGAATCTTTGTTTTACGGAAATTTTTGTTTATTATTATTATTATTATTAGTTTTCTTAATTTTTTTAAAATTCATTTTTCGATATTTTCATTTTCAAGCGTCCACCTCTAAATTTATAATTTCTTTCTAAATTTGTATACATTATTCTGTGTTAAGAGGGGCAGATGACCTCGTAGTTCCGCCCATAAAAACCTCAATAACTAACTAACCACTTCCAGGATGGCTGAGGTAGGAATCGAAACCACCTCTTCTCAGTTTTGTCTCACTAGGCTGAGTGTATCCCGTTCCAGTCCTCAGACCAGAATTAAATTCCCTGGTAACCCGGGAATGCTAGCCACTGCTATTTACACGAGTGAAATCTTGATGCAGTACGTGTTAACTTGTATAGGGCTGTAACCTACCCAGGTACTAATTATTTCACTGTCAATAACACCAAGGAAGTCACGGGATGTTAACACATAATATGAAAGAAAATAAGAGAAAACAAGATGTTCAGTAAAGAACATATAGCCTACTTTCTCCTAAATGCATGGGTAATGTTATAACTGTTTGTCCTTTTCAAGGAGTATAATTGAATGTTGGTTGTAGTAGCTTGTTGAAATACAACGTGCTATAGGGATATTAAACATGAATAATAGGTGCCCTTTGCTAGTGCTACCTCTGTAAAAAATTTCATTCAATTTGGTTTCACCGTGTTTGAATTGATATGGGGAATGGATTTGCACACATACATGGCCGCTATTTGCAAACTATTGGGCTGATGACCTTGTAGTCAGTCATAAGATGCTCTCCACAAAAGGGCATGTTGTTGCAAAATCTGGTAGAGATCAAATTATTAGGATGGTCGTAATTTGATTTAAGCTTTTAACATTTGGGTGGCCGGCATTCCGTTTCCGTCAAGATGGTGGCGATATAAAACATGACACTGCGGTGCCCTTTGCTAGTGCTACCTCTGTACCAAATGTCGTTCAATTCGGTTTCACCATGTTTGAATTGATAGGGGGAATCGATTTGCACACATACTTGGCCACCATCTGCAAACTATTGGGCTGATGATCTTGCAGTTTGGTCAGAATATGCTTCCCACATAAAGATATGTTGTTGCAAAATTTGGTAGAGACTAGATTATTAGGTTGGTCATAATTACATTTTAGCTTTTAACATTTGGGTGGCCGCGATTACGTTTCCGTCAAGATGGTGGTGATATAAAACATGGCACTGAGGTGCCCTTTGCTAGTGCTACCTCCGTACAAAATTTCGCTCCATTCGGTTTCACCGTGTTCGAATTAATGGGGGCAATCGATTTTCACACAAAGATGGCCACCATACGCAAAATATTAGGCTAATGACCTATTAGTTTGGTCAAAGGATGCTCCCTCCATAAAGGTATGTTAATGCAAAATTTGATAGTGATCGGATGATTAGGTTAATCGTAATTTGATTTAAGCTTTGAACATTTGTGTGGCCGCCATTACGTTTCCGTCAAGATGGCGGCGATATAAAACATGACACTGAGGTGCCCTTTGCTAGTACTACCTCTGTACCTAATTTCGTTCCATTCGGCTTCACCGTATTCGAATTAATAGGGGGAATCGATTTTCACACAAAGATGGCCGCCATCCGCAAACTATTAGGCTGATGACCTATTAGTTTGGTCAAAGGATGCTCCCCCATAAAGGTATGTTGCAAAATTTGGTAGAGATCGGATGATTAGGTTAGTCGTAATTTGATTTAAGCTTTGAACATTAGTGTGGCCGCCATTACGTTTCCGTCAAGATGGCGGCGATATAAAACATGACACTGAGGTGTCCTTTGCTAGTGCTACCTTTGTACCAAATTTCGTTCAATTCGCGTTCACCGTGTTCGAATTGATAGGAGGGGACAGACATTCAGAGTACACACACTCACACACACACACACTCACACACACACACACTCACACACACACAGACAGACACACTGGTTTTCGCCCTGTGTTGATCTCATAAGTCTACTTTAATTTTTTGCAAAAATCGAAAGTAGGCTAAAAATAGCAGTTGGTGGGGTTAGATCCCTGGTCCTCTCGTACGACAGTCGAGCGCTCTACACATTCCGCCAGATATAGTCTTGCCTAGCCTACTATATTTGGTTACATATTTTACCTACCGGTTAGGATAAAGTGATTATTTACACACTCTTGTAATAAGGTGGGTTTTTTTTCGTAGGCAGTTTACCCTCCAGGTAGGATTTCCCACGGACTCAGCGAGGGATCCCACCTGTACCTCTTCTACGGCAGTGTCCTGGAGCTTGACCTCAGGTCATGGGATACAACTGTCGAGGCGGGACTAGCCCTCTGTTCGCTTTGCAGGTGAAGCCGCCTGGGCGAGGTGCTAGTCCCGCCTCGACAGTTGTATCCCCGGACCCAATGTCAAGCTCCAGGACACTGCCCGTAGAGGCGGCAAAGATGGGATCGCTCGCCGAGCCCGTGGGAAAAGCCTACCTGGAGGGTAAACTGACTACGACGACGAAAATAAATGTCATTATGGCGCTTCATTATGCTTGAATAAAACACTAGAAATAAAGAGATTCTTTTAACATTTCGAACTTGAATAATCTTAAATTTTTAAAAACAAATGAACTAAATAAACATTCAAGTTCACTAGGCTTCAATGATCAGTTGGCCAGGGAGGTAATTTTAAATATTTGAAATTCTCGTGCCCACCATGCTTTTCTTTTTCATATGCCTATCAGGTTTTGAAAGGAACATATACAAGGTCATTCACCAAAGACGTTACGCCCGAATAACGTCCAGTCCATTGAAGATATCCATGTTTTGTTTCCTGATTCTCAAATGATATTAAGGTGCTCCAAAAACAACGAGCTAGCTTTTACCTGGGATTTTTAATAATATATTTATTGCAACCAAATGGTCATCTCAATTATATACATGAATTTACACTTTCTGTTTTGCGTATGCACTTATTGATTTTGTCCTTTTGTTCTATGTGGTAGCTTTCACACTTTTTGTTGCACAATTAACACTCGCACGATTCATTTGGTTCGTGGTATGCTGTTTTTTTTTTTTTTTTTTTTTTTTGCAGGTAAGCTGGTGAAACCTATGAACTGCCTGTCTGGTAATCACATGTCGTAGTTCGAAATTCTCCTTTGTCCATTCTCGATCTACAGTGTCATGGCTCCTGTGCCGTAAATCTGGGGGTTTTGGTAACAGAGATATCGATACCGTCGCCTCCGTGGTTTAGTGGTCAGCGTGATTAGCTGCCACCCAGGGGGTCCTCGGTTCGCTTCCCGGCTCTGCCACGAAATTTGAAAAGTGTTATGAGGACTGGAACAAGGTCTACTCATCCTTGGGTGTTCAAAATGAATAGAGGGAGTTCGATTCCCACCTTAGCCATCCTCAAAGTGGTTTTCCGTGGGTTCCCACTTCGTCTTCGACAAATGCCGCGATGGTACCTAACGTAAGGCCACGGCCGCCTTCTTCCCGCTTCCTTGCCTATCCCTCCCACTCTTCCCCATCCCCTCATCAGGTAACTGTTCACTTTGCAGGCGAGGCCGCCTGGGCGACGTGCTAGTCACACTCCCCAGTTGTATCCCCAACCCAGAGTCTCAAGCTCCAGGACACTGCCATTGGCGGTAGAGGAGGGATCCCTCGTTTGGTCCGTCGGAAAAGCCAACCCTGGAGGGTAAAAGGTAAAGAAGAAGATATTGATACCAATGTAGCTTTTTAAATAGTACTCTACTATTTTCTGCCATTAGCAGAATGGTTCGAATTATTACAATTCAAGACAAATAATTTATTCAAACATTGGATAATTACTTCTTGAAATATCAATAATAATCAGCGTAGTGATTTTAGTCTGAGCGCGTACCCCATCACACAGCACAAGACAACGTGCTTGTTTCGATCGCTGTCACACATGCACCTTCCACCCTTGGAGGTCACCATGCGGTTCCTCGAGGCTCTGGCAATGCTGTAACTACGTGCAGCGTTGCCAAGAACAGGTCGCATGAACTCGGCGCTGAGCCGGAGGTGTCTCATTCGCTCAGTGGTACGAAGTATTGCCGTGAATGCCGGTTATACGGACTTAGCGATGGTTGAGTCGCATTCGCACCAAAAAAAAAAAAAAAACAGTTAATGTATCAAATTGTATCCAATGTACACCTCCACATTACAATGTATTATGTCTTGTGTTTATATGAACTTCTTACAAACGTAAACTACCACTTTGTTTCGTCCATGGCACAAATAAAGCCATTAGACTACCCTAGACTGCTCATTGTGATACGCACAATAATTCCATTCTGTACGTTTGACATCTAGTCTTCTCTTCACTCTCCAGAGGCTCACATCTAGTGGGACGTGGGTTGGTGACCACGGGACTCCAGCTGAGTCCGGCATTGCTTCCACTTACTTGTGCCGGGCTCCTCTCCGTCTTCTTTCCTATCAACCCCCCTTGTTCAACTCTTGTTCTTATCCGACCCCTACGGTATTAGGGTATCCAAGGCCTAGGGAGTCTTTCACCTTCCCGCCTTAATTGGCCCTTGTCTCATCTTTCCTGATCCATCCCTCCATCCTTTTCTTTTCATTATATTTCCTTTTCTCTGTAATATTCCCGCACTGTTTTTGTTAATTGGCTCTCCGTGTATCTAAATTCCCTTTTGCGATTTTTTTTTGCATTTACACTCCATTTTGTAGGTATATCCAATCTACGTTGCATTTTGTAAGTCTTTTCTATCTAAATTGCATTTTGCGAGTGTTTTCAGCCTCCATTGCATTTTGTAAGGATTGACAATCTAAATTGCTTTTTAGTAAGTCTTTCAATATCCGGGCCGGGACTTTTGTGAGTATTTTGAATTTCAATTGCATTTTGTACGCATTTTCAACCTAAACCGCTTTTTGCAAGTATTTTCAATCTAAATTGCATTTTGTATGGTCGGCATTTTGCAAGTATTCCGATTCTCAATTGCATTTTGTGGGTATTTTGAATCTGAATTGCAGTTTGTAAGTATTTTCAATCTAAATTGCATTTTGTAAGTATTGTCTATCCAAATGAGTAGTTAGAATCTACCGTGCATTTTGAAAGAATTTTCAATTTCAATTACATTTTGTAAGCATTTTGTATTTCAATTGCACTTTGTGAATATTTTGGATTGGAAATGGGAGCTTTCAATCTGAATTGCATTGTGTATTTTCAATTTCAATTGCATTTTGTAGGTATTTTGAACCTCAATTGCATTTTGTACGTATTTTCAATCTCATTTGCATTTTGTAAATATTGTGAATATCAATTGCATTTTGTAAGTATTTCGACTCTACATTGCATTTTGTACGTATTTTGAACATAAACTACATTTTGTGTGTATTTTTCAGTCTATTCCTTTTGTGAGTATTTTCGTTCTTAATTCCCTTTTGTAAGTACAGAGAGTTTAGTTTGGATGTATCGGAGACCCTCGCTAGACCGTTCGCCCGCGGCGAGAGCCTGTCTCCCGCCAAGCACTTTGCCGTTATGCGGCGCCCGTGCGGCACTGAGTCATTGAGTACAGGAATTTGTACTTACCTAGTTCACAGCTGGTGCTGAAAATGTTCGCCATTCACTGCTACACATCGCTGGCACCTTTTTATGAAACTGGCATGTACTCTCTGAAGTTCCTCAGCACCGATTGACTGAATTTCAGCTGTAATATAGTCTTTAAGCTCATTTATAGTGGAGGGTTTCTCGCATACACTCTATTTTTAAGCGTCCCCCACAAATAAAAGTCACATGGTGATATGTCTGGGCTTCGAGGGGGCCACACGTTCCGACTTATAATCCTAGTACCAAAAATGCGTCGCAATTCTGTCATGGATGCTTCGTGAGTGTGAGCAGTGGCAGAATCTTGTTGAAAATAAGTTGACAATTGCTCTCCGTAAGTCAGTTCGTAAAAAAATTGGTCAAGGATCACATTGTAGTACAAATTTAAGTACAAATTCCTATACCCAATGACTCAATGCAGCGCGTGCGCCGCATAACGCAAAGTGTCTGGCGGGAGACAGGCTCGCACCGCGGGCGAGCGGGCTAGTGAGGGTCTCCGATACATCCAAACTAGACTCTCTGTATTACCACTCTCCATTTTGTGAGTAGTTTCAATGAGTTCCTCTTTGTAAGATTTTTACGTCTCACTTAATTTTCGTTCTGTTTTCCACTTCATTGTCTTTTTTTGCTGTCACCCAGACCATTAGGGGTCGATAACTTAGATGTTAGGCCCCTTAAAACAACAATTATCATCATCATCATCATCATCTTCTCTTCTCTTCACAGAGCCAGTACGTACACTTACGAGCAAAGTTCATTGCACAGATCATCAAACCGACCATTGTCATGTGTACAATTGGCATGTAACAAAATGATGGCCGGCTTATAAACGCAGATAAACGAAGGGAACTGATGTCACAAAAAACAAACGACCTGAAGTCGATACGAAGCATACCTCCAAAGCTGAGAAATATTTAATAACCCACCAGTCTACTCAGTGAGCTACGACAGCTGGTTCGGTACAGCGAGGTGATAAACATTTCTCTGTACATTCTGATCCACAGCAGGATGTGACAGTGTTGCCAGCTTCTCGTTTTCATAATTGTGTTTTCAAACTGCACCCGATCCGATTTTGCTTCAGAAACTTTCGTTTCACATTTGGATGAGTAGTCCCATGCCGACCTCCAAGTGTGGCATATTTTCTTCACCCTGTATGTCTCGTAAATACAATATGATGGATCCCAATAATTAGGAATGTTGGTTGTTGCTGTTGATGCTTCATATAGGGCCTTGGAACATAGCCTATTGGTCATCAGTCCCATACAGTTGAGTGTGTATTGTTTTTGAATGATACCTGTGTTTCTGAGGCAACAGTATCATTGTGTAACTATAATATTAGTACGGTCAAAGACTGAGTAGGAGGCTCGGATATTGAATTAATTCTATTTTTTTAAGAAGTGGTTTCCCACTTCGTCTTCGGGCAAATGCCGGGATGGTACCTACCGTCAGGCCACGGCCGCCTCCATCCCTTTTCCTTGTCTAACCGTCCCATTCTTCCCATCCCGTCCCATCCCTCATGAGGCCCCTTGTTCGCTTTGCAGGTGATACCAACTGGGCGAGGCGCTAGTCCCGCCTCCCCAGTTGTAACTCCAGACCCGATGTCGAGCTCCAGGGCACTACCCGTAGAGACGGTAAAGGTGGGATCCCTCGCTGAGTCCGTGGGAAAAGCCTACCTGAAGGGTAAACTGACTACGAACGAACGAATTTCTAAGGAATATGAAAAATTTCGAGGAAAGTGCTCAGGATTGCTTCTGTCAGTGCCGGGATTCAAATCTCCTATCTTTGACCTTACAGCAGCCAATTTTACAGTAATTATGGAGTGATCATTAATGCGCTGTTGTAAATCGATATGATTGTCAAACAAATAAACGAAAATCAGGACCGCGAGGTTTCATTTTGGAAAGAAATAATAATATTGGTTAGAAACGAGCAAAAGTCTATTCTGTGGTCTGCTACACTCTTCTTTATATAGCAACACTGCGAGAAAGTGAGTTCCATTACCATATTAGCCATCCTACAGTGGTTTTCCGTGGTTTCCCACTTCTACTCCAGGAAAATGCGTAGATTTTTTTTTGTCTTTTTTTTTTTTTTTTTTTCAGAATTCTTATTTATTGGTAAACAATTGACCTACAGTATGTATCATTAGTTTTACATCTCTGAATGAAATAAAATATTGGTCACTTTTCATGAAAAGTTCACTTAAAGAGTTCACCAGAAGTTCTCCACTCATGTTCTGAACCGTTGTAATCATTTCTTGCATATCCATATTCCCCATTTGTGTCTTATAACCTGAAATTATAAATAGGAATGCTCTCTCACAAGGACCAGACCCTTCGTTGCTCTTCTTAGCCATATCATTGAGCTCATTTATGAAGTCCGCCCTGATGACGTCACTGTAGATCGAAACGAGCTTTCTTCTTCAGCTGTTCTAAGTTTACATTTCCGTCGGCGTCCAACTCGTTAAAAGCTTGCATCATGCACGAAATAAATCATTTGGTATTGTTTAGTATATCTTTGCATCTAACATCTTTATAGAACTGGGTCAACTCTTTCCGAGTTGTGATGGATTTTGAGTGGCAGTTTTCAGTGTTTGTAACGAAACATCCCCTCAGTACTGTTTCAAAATTTGGCCGTCACATCCGACAATCAAAACTGAAACAGATGCGTTGAAAACTTCTGTACACTTTTGCTTTGAACCATTGTCCAGCGTATTCTTCTGATGGAACTTACAAAATCCCTTAAGGTGCCCCCACCTCTTTCGTGCGCTGTTATGTTCCAGTCCACTGCTGCCGCTATAAACCAGGTTACAGCGTTTTGTTTTGGTTTCCCAGTAAGTTCAAAATCGCAAACCATTATGCGCTCCGCTGGTAGGTGGTCTATCCCCGGATGTATTCTCCGCAGTATAGCAGTCATCCAAGTCCAAACTGTTCGAGCCCCTTGGCAGGATGTCACTCGATGCACTAATGTGTCGACATCTCCACATCGTCTACATTGAGCATCCTCAGCCATATTGTGGCGTATGCGTTTACTCGCTGTAGGCACAATGACGTTGATCACAGAGTAGAGTGTGGATCTCCACTGTGTTGGGATGTATTTATTTGAGGCGTTCAACCAAATCGTTCTCCAATGTCTTTGGGTGAATTTATGTTCTATTGATAGCGGCTTCTGTTGCCCCTTCAGCAAATATGTGTATAGATTCTTCGTTGAATTAAATTCCCCCTGAGTGTTCCTTTCCTGAGGTAAACTGTCTATTACATTGATAACGGCACGAAAAGCCGGGTGTATGTGTCTATATTGCCCATTTATCGTCATAAGTGCTGGTGGGTGAAGAAAAGTCAATTCTATTTTACTCCGCGTTCCTGACATTGATCGGAGGATGGTGCGCCCTAAGAGGGCTTTACATTTCATATCGACACAGGTTAGATTGAGGCCTCCTTGGAGATTTGGCAAGTATAATTGATCACGGGCGACTCTGTACAGCGATCCTCTCCAGAGGTAGTGACCGATACACAATTCTAAACGTTGGCTAATTTGTTTCGTTGCAGGTAAGAATTGTGCGAGATACCATATCTTGGATAAAGCAAACACATAAATGTGCCATACTTTCTGTATGAGATTGTGGGACCTGATATGTTGCTGGAATAAGGTATGCCTCACTTTATTGATTACCATCGCCCAGTTTTCACTTATCATATCTTTAAATTTGTTCTTGAAAATAATTCCCAAAATCTTCAGCTTTTGCACAATAGGGAAAGATCGAGTAGGTATGGGTAACGGATGTTTCCCAAGCAACATCATTCCAGACTTTGATGGATTGACTTGGGATCCAGATGCTTGCTGAAACTCGTTTATGATAGTCAGCGTACGGTCTTCGTCGTTTTCCTCTGTGAGAACAATGCATACATCATCGGCATATGCTCTTACTGCCACTTTTTTCTCATTGATCGTCAGACCTGTTACATTCTGGTTTATCCTCCGGAGGAAGGGTTCCAGTGCTATGATGAACAGGATCATAGAAAGTGGGCATCCTTGACGAACAGATTTACGGATGGGTATTTTCGATGTGAGATGTCCATTAATGATTACTCTAGATTGTGCTGTTCTGTACAGTCCTGTAATGCATTTAATCAACCCGATAGGAAACCCGAAGGTTTGCATTGTAGACCATAGATATGAATGTTTTATTCTATCAAAGGCCTTTTGAAAATCAAGACTGACTAGTGTCGTAGGGGGAAGATTAGAAGAAGTTTTCTCATGTAGAATAATAATATTGCTTAATACCAACAAGTTCGAGATGATATTGTTTCCTGGAGTCACACAGGTTTGCCACTGCCCTATAATTTGTTGCAGTTGCGGTTTGATTCGGGATGCTATGATTTTTGTAAAGATTTTGTAATCTGTATTGAGAAGTGTGATAGGTCTGAAATCCTGCATTCCAAGTGGTCTTCTGATCTTCGGAATTAAAATAATAATTCCAGCAGTGAATTCTTCAGTTATGATTTGTGGGTTTCTCATAATCTCTTGGTAAATTTGAAGATCTTCTCCTAGTATATTCCACATTAATTGATAGAATTCATATGGTATTCCATCAGGTCCAGGAGAGCGGTGACGTTGAGTTTGGCTTAGTGCTGTGAAAATCTCCGCCGAGGTAATATCACTTACCAGCATCGATCCATCCTTTGCGGTCAGTCTGGGTAGGTTTTGTTGTAAGGTCCCATCGGTTTGCTCGCTATTTAGTTGGACGTCGGCGAAAAATGTTGTGAAATACTTTGCACCAATTTGAAGGATATCATCCATGTTCGACTGAGTGCAGCCATGCTCGTCCCGAAGTTTAGTAATGGTCTTTCGCTGCCCTTTACGCCTTTCTGTTAGGATGTGGAACAGTGATGAACGTTCTTCTTCTATGACTGAGGGAATCTTTGCTCGAATACATGCACCCTTTAAATAATTTTCCTGAATATTTAAAATTGAATGCTTAACTTCTTTCATTTCACCAAGGACATCGTCGCCATTTGCTTGCTTTTGCTGAAGTTCATATAATACATCATAATAAAAGTTTAAAGTACTTCTCCTCTCCCAGGCACGCTGTTTTGAAATTTGCTGGAAAAACTTTTTTATAGCAGGTTTTACAACCTCGATCCACCAAGTGATATGATATGGATATTGCGACCTTTTACTGCGCAGCTTCATCCAAAGGGTTTCAAATTTGTTTCGCACATCTTGGTCGTGAAGGAGGGATGCGTTTAGTTTCCAATAACCATGTCCATATATAGGTGGTCGTGTCGTAGTTAAATACTTAAAGTACAGTGCGTGATGGTCACTGAAAGATACTGGTACTACTGTGCAACTATGCAGGCTATCTCGCATTCCTCGTGCTATATATGCCCTGTCTATTCTAGATGCTGATCCGGCACGATAGAAAGTAAATTGAACGTCGGTTCCATGTTGAAGTTCCCAAACATCATGGAGGTTAAATCCGTCTACGAGACTTTTGAGGCTGCGGCAGTTGTTGAAAGCGCCGGTTTGATCTCGAGGGTTTAAAACACAGTTAAAATCGCCTGCTAATATTATATTATTGATCGGGCCCTGGAGAAAGTATCTGATGTCATCTTCAAAGAAATGTTCTCTAGCCAGACGACCTTGTGATCCAGAAGGGGCGTAGACATTAACAATTAATGTGTCCTCACATTGCAGAGCAATTATTCTGCCACTCGGGTGTAACTCCACTTCCGAAGCAATTAACCCTGATCTGTAAACGACAGCTGTGCCTCGGAGAGATGGGCCAACATTTGCTATGTATTCGTACCCACTCAACCAGTCCAAGTTTGGATCATTTACTTCCTGAAGCAATAAAATGTCAATATCATAAGTCCTGAGAAATTCCTGAAGTAGAAAACGTGTCGTTAAACTTATGATGCCATTGATATTTAAAGTCGCAAAACAACGCAAGACACTCATATGCAAAGAACAAAAGGATGAAGGTGACTTGCATCAGTATGTTTGAGTGCATTTAACTGACGATGAGCAATTATTTGAGGTGATCATTGGAGTGATGTTTTACTGGTGTGCACTTCCGGTGATTTACAGCAACTACGTGATGCACTTCGTGTTTGTGTGTTATATAATTTATCTTCTTCCCTCGCAGTGTTTTTGTTGACAGTTTTTATGGGAAGATTATGGGTGTCCTTAATGTTGGCTTTTTCTGTGACCTTGGGTTTTGCTCCTGTTTGTGGATGTAGGGCACTTCCACTGACGTCTGTGACTTTCTTTTTACTTACTCTGATTGCAGCATCAGAGGTGGAAGTGAACTCTGCCCCCGATGTAGTAGATAGGGTTTCCTGAACTATGTCAGTGCTTTGCACGTGAAGTAATTGGGAGCGAACGGTATCGTTAGCTGGAGGGTGCTTCGAATGAACTGAGACTGTTGGGAAGCCTATTACTTGTGTTTGTTCTCGTTCTCCTTGTATGACATCGTGAAATTCCATGTCTTCCGACCACGTAAATTGGGTTTTGGGTACGTCAGTGGTGACAGGTCCGTCAATAGTATCTGGCTGCTGCACAGACTGCTTTGTTGGATGGCTGGTGTGTCCCTTTCCCGTGCTGTCCGATCGTGACGTCATAGTTCCCTCTTCATTACTATGTAATCAGGGGTGTTTCAACTACGTTATCTGATGGGTGAGATACTTCCGCAAAACTATCTGTGTTTGTGGAATGGGGCTTGTTATGAAGGGCCTCTGATATGGTTGGATATTTAGGGGAAAGTACTGCAGTTTCCATGTCCGTAGTGTTGCTTAGCGTACTACTCCCATCAGACTCACCCAGCACCGTGCTGTATGTTTGTTGTCTGACATGAAGTACCGGGCGATTCCTTCTGTTCGGTCAGTCTACTTGTAAGTGGGAGGTTTCTTTACAATAAAAGCAGTATTTAGCTTGTCCTTCATATGTCAAAACAACTTTATAATCATTGACCGTCAAATATGATGGTATGGGGTATTTAAGTTCAATTGTTACGATACGTATGCCATTACTTACAGCAAAAAATTCATATGCTTCATTCCAGCACTCGTTCCGTATGTCCTTGACAACTCCGTACGTAGAAAGCACGCGAGAGAGCCTTTCGTTGTTGACTTCGGGAGGTAGATTAAAGACACGTACACGTTTTGTCAAAGAGTCTGCAGCAGTGATAGTTATCTTCGTGGTGATACCGCTAGTTAGCCGGAATGATTTCACACCTTCATGTCGAGATAATATGTTTTCATAAAGTAACGTGGACACTAATTTAATGAACACTGTATTTTCCCCGTTGTTTAATTGAATCGCAAGTACTTGATCTCTATTAAGCTTCAGGTCGTTTGCTATCCACCTATGTATTTCAAGTGGTGTCGGTCTGTTGTTTCTTTCTTCAAAAGCGCATTTAATAGTGTTTTTCCTGACATTCGCCATTTTTAGCCTACTTTCGATTTTTGCAAAAAATGAAAGTAGACTTATGAGATCAACACAGGGCGAAAAAAGTGTGTCTGTCTGTGTGTGTGTATGTGTGTGTGTGAGTCTGTGTGTGTGTGTGTGTGTGTGAGTCTGTGTGTGTGTGTGTGTCTGTGTGTGTGTGAGTGTGTGTACTCTGAATGTCTGTCCCCCCCCTATCAATTCGAACACGGTGAATGCGAATTGAACGAAATTTGGTACAAAGGTAGCACTAGCAAAGGACACCTCAGTGTCATGTTTTATATCGCCGCCATCTTGACGGAAACGTAATGGCGGCCACACAAATGTTCAAAGCTTAAATCAAATTACGACTAACCTAATCATCCGATCTCTACCAAATTTTGCAACAACATACCTTTATGGGGGGAGCATCCTTTGACCAAACCAATAGGTCATCAGCCTAATAGTTTGCGGATGGCGGCCATCTTTGTGTGAAAATCGATTCCCCCTATTAATTCGAACACGGTGCAACCGAATGGAACGAAATTTGGTACAGAGGTAGTACTAACAAAAGGCACCTCAGTGTCATGTTTTATATCGCCGCCATCTTGACGGAAACGTAATGGCGGCCACACAAATGTTCAAAGCTTAAATCAAATTACGATTAACCTAATCATCCGATCTCTACCAAATTTTGCAACAACATACCCTTATAGAGGAAACATCCTTTGACCAAATGAATAGGTCATTAGCCTAATAGTTTGCGGATGGCGGCCATCTTTGTGTGAAAATCAATTCCCCCTATTAATTCAAACACGGTGAAACCGAATGGAACGAAATTTGGTACAGAGGTAGTACTAACAAAAGGCACCTCAGTGTCATGTTTTATATCGCCGCCATCTTGACGGAAACGTAATGGCGGCCACACAAATGTTCAAAGCTTAAATCAAATTACGACTAACCTAATCATCCGATCTCCACCAAATTTTGCAACAACATACCTTTATGGAGGTAGCATCCTTTGACCAATCTAATAGGTCATTCGCCTAATAGTTTGCGGATGGCGGCCATCTTTATGTCAAAATTGATTCCCCCTCTTAATTCGAACACGGTGGAACCGAATGGAACGAAATTTGGTACAGAGGTAGTACTAACAAAAGGCACCTCGGTGTCATGTTTTATATCGCCGCCATATTGACAGAAACGTAATGGCGGCCACACGAATGTTCAAAGCTTACGTTAAATTACGACTAACATAACCATCCGATCTCTACCAAACTTTGCAACAACATACCTTTTTAGAGGGAGCATCCTTTGACCAATCTAATGGGTTATTAGCCTAATAGTTTGCGGATGGCGGCCATCTTTATGACAAAATTGATTCCCCCTATTAATTCGAACACGGTGGAACCGAATGGAACGAAAATTCGTACAGAGGTAGCACTAGCAAAGGGCACCTCTGGGTCATGTTTTATATCGCCGCCGTCTTGACTGAAACGTAATGGCGGCCACACGAATGTTCAAAGCTTAAATCAAATTACGATTAACCTAATCATCCGATCTCTACCAAATTGTGCAGCTACATACCTTTATGGAGGGAGCATCCTTTGACCAATCTAATAGGTCATTCGCCTAATAGTTTGCGGATGGCGGCCATCTTTGTGTCAGAATCGATTCCCCCTATTAATTCAAACACGGTGAAACCGAATGGAACGAAATTTGGTACAGAGATAGCACTAGCAAAGGGCATCTCAGTGTCATGATTAATATCGCCGCCATATTGACAGAAACTTAATGGCGGCCAAACAAATGTTTAAAGCTTAAATCAAATTACGACTAACATAACCATTCGATCTCTACCAAACTTTGCAACAACATACCTTTATGGAGGGAGCATCCTTTGACCAATCTAATAGGTCATTAGCCTAATAGTTTGCGGATGGCGGCCATCTTTATGTCAAAATTGATTCCCCCTATTAATTCGAACACGGTTGAACCAAATGAACGAAATTTGGTACAGAGGTAGCACTAGCAAAGGGCACCTCAGTGTCATGTTTTATATCACCGCTATCTTGACGGAAACGTAATCGCGGCCACCCAAATGTTAAAAGCTAAAATTTAATTACGACCAACCTAATAATCTAGTCTCCACCAAATTTTGCAACACCATATCTTTATGTGGGAAACATATTCTGACCAAACTGCAAGAACATCAGCCCAATAGTTTGCAGATGGTGGCCAAGTATGTGTGCAAATGGATTCCCCCTATCAATTCAAACACGGTGAAACCGAATTGAACGAAATTTGGTACAGAGGTAGCACTAGCAAAGGGCATCTCATATTCATGTTTAATATCCCTATAGCACGTTGTATTTCAACAAGCTACTACAACCAACATTCAATCATACTCCTTGAAAAGGGCAAAGAGTTATAACAATACCCATGCATTTAGGAGAAAGTAGGCTATATGTTCTTTACTGAACATCTTGTTACTAGTTCAAAAATACAATACCCTATCACGGTAAGCACTTCCGAGTACGTCTTAACCTCGCGGCTAAACTCGGAACCTCACATGACGTAGGTCGCTAAGTGACACTTCCACTCTTTCTACTCTATGGAGTTCTCCAACGCAAAATGTAACAAAATGGCGCCGTTCTCAATCGATGATGCCGTTTGTAATATATGTGGTTTCTTCTATATTGTATATGGTATATATATTGTATCTAGTAAAGTTTTAATAGATTTAAGTTACCTTCCAACCAAGCTCTAGTCCTTGTGTATATTTCTTCAATATTTCCTTCCTTTTCCAGTGGTTATATCAGTAGTGTTTAGCAATACGTGATAAGGCAAGGCCACGGCCAACCCCTTCCCAAGCCTTGCCTTAATTACAAATACACACGCTACTACAGACATCACAATAACAAAGTTTATCAGACAAATTCAATACACACCCCAAATGCATGGGACTGATGAACAATAGGCTATGTTCCAACCCCCTATATGAAACAACAATAGCAACAAATATTTCGAGTCAATGGGATCCATCGTATTGTAATTACGAGACATATTTCTATCGTACAATATAAACATGTGTGACCGCGATCGGAACAATCACGTTACCATTGGCTGTATGATGGGGCACGCGCTGAGCTAATATCACTATGTTGATTATTATTGATATTTCAAGAAGTAATTTCCCGATGATTGAATAAATTATATGTATGGAGTCATAAGAATGTGAACTATTCTTATAGTGGCAGAAAGTAGTGTCGTTCCGTAAATATGGTCTAAGTTGTTATCAATATCTCCGTTGCTAATAATGCCACGTAAAAGCGAAGCACGTTCTTTTCAAGCACCTCAATACCATTTAAGAAACTGAAAACAAAATATCAATATTAGATGACCCGTTTCTATTTTAAGTCCGTGATTTTGACGCTATGTCCATCTAGTGGCCACTAGTAGAATGTCTGAGCGATCATTTATCTGCTCGTCTTGTCAAAAAGAAAGCGCCCCATAGCGAATGTCTTCTCGCCTAATGGAACGGATAACAACAATATGCGTCAGAGAGATTTGTTGGATTCGGAGAGATGAAAAATCGAGAATCATGATGGCTGGTTTAATGTCAGTAAGATCCAAAAAGGTTTTAGAAAGAAGTTTAGAAATTATATATAAATATGTGTACTTCGTTCTCGCTCTCGAGTCTACTCATCATACTTATTCTAATGGAGACCTGGTTGTAACACGAAAATGAATATGTATTTTGAAAGCTGTCGACGAGATCTTCAGACCGTCTCTGGAAAAGATAAGTCCTTAAATATTTTTGAAGTGTCAACATGTATAAATATGTGTAACGTGAAGTTGGTTAGGAATACCTTGTCCACCAACTTTCAGTGTTAACATGTCCCTCTCTAGATTGGAGATCGCGTTTCTTATATTACGTTATCTTGGTTATGTTTACGTTCTTCCCTTGTGTAGATGTACGTATTGAGGAATCGTGTTGGTTTTGGGGTTAGTCGTTTTGGGGTCTCTTGTTGTTATTTGCATTGTATTTTATTTTGTCCCTTTTCCTCTACGCGTGAGTTACGTTTATTTTTGCTGGATAATTAAATGACTAGGAGCATGGGAAGCTGCTTCGGGCGTTACCTGGAGGTGATGATGTAATATGTATTTTATTTTGTTGATGATGAAGCCACGATGGATGAATGCCGTGAGCTAATTTATTGTTGTTGTGTTGTGTTATTTATTTGTGTAATGGGTAAATGATTTAGGGCCTCGATATACTTCTGGTCATTTATTTATAAGCAGTGTCCTAATGTTAAGGGTGGGTTAAGATTAATTGCTTAAGTGGGCTCGACTGAACGCCTAGGGTCATGTCAGTTTGTTCTTGTTTTTTTGCGTGGCTTCAGTCGAGAAACAACACGTGAACTCATTACGTTTATTAAATGAGACGTACGGTTACCCTTTCGAAATGATAGAATGTGTGTGCATTGTGCGTACCCGGGACTACAGTGCAACCTCATCTTGTCTTTCGCAAGATAACCGAGTCTCGTACTTCTTCCGGAAAGAGGATTTATTCAGGAAGTAAACGAAGTCATTGATATTTACGTTTCCTTGGTGTGTTGCTGTTCGGTTGAACTAGTCTCTGGTAAAGCGTTTTGTTTTTTGTATTGTATGTCAAGTGTACCTGTAATTTTTCGTTGGAGTAATGTCAGGTTTGGATTGGATTGCATTGATGTATGCGTTAGGTTTGCGTTTGTTCTTGGGTTGTATTTCTGTAACTGACATACTTGTTAAGGGTAAGGTTTTTCTGTTCTTGGGTTTCGTGACTTCGTAACTTCCTAGAATATCTCTCCTAACTACGATTTGTAGTTAGCCTGTGGTGGGAAGAAAGATACTATTTTGCACTATTGTTAACCTGTTTTTTTGCTACCCCGTTTTTATTGAGTTTAGCTTTGAACGATCTCCAGTCTAGAACGCGTTAGGCATCTCGGAATTATTCTCTTTTCTACTCGGTTTATTTTTATACTATTGTTTATTTGTTTTGATAATATGTGTACCTTATTTCAGTCCCATCATCCCTCATTATATCATTTCATGCGCTACTCATGTCCCCTTGTTATGTTTTGTTGTTATTAAATTTTATTCTATCTCCATTCGAAAAGTGTAGTCATTGGATGGTAGGTGCTCCATCTAGTTCAGAATGTGTGAAAGAGTTCGATAAGGTCTCTAGGTCCGCGTCCTATAACATCTGCACGCCTCTCAATTGGTAGCAGAGCTCGATCGTAGCGCTTTCACATTTTGAACATTGGGAGATTGATCATGTGATGACTGCATTTTTCGTGTATTGGTTGTGATGAACGTGGGTACCTTAAATGTCTTCCTATTCAGAGATGTCCTAACAATTATCGCACCTTCAGTTTGGCACTTAGTGTTGATTGTTTATCATACGTTAGATAGTTGGAAATGTGAACAACTAACGAGAGCATTGAGAACCTAACTTACAGCCAACTGTAACTGAGAAGTGTAAAAACTTATGAACTTAGACGCGAACATTCTCTACTCGACAATATATACGACGATTACCATCTGAAACCTTTAACGTCTTTGAAATATGCTTCTATGTACTCCGTCCTACCTTTATTACTTTCTCCTTGGCCAAGTATTGCTAATCAGCTGTGACTTGTTATGACGTCTTACCATTGATAACATCCACAATGCTTTGCTCCGTGTCGTATCAGGGCCTGAAACGACACGTGACATATACAATTGACGATCGCCATATCAGCTGATACTTATGTCAACATAACCTCAGGCATTGATATTCACATGTAATATTGGACTTCGCAAAACTATGTCCAAGATTGGTGGTGGGAGGTTGACCCGTTTCTATTTTAAGTCCGTGATTTTGACGCTATGTCCATCTAGTGGCCACTAGTAGAATGTCTGAGCGATCATTTATCTGCTCGTCTTGTCAAAAAGAAAGCGCCCCATAGCGAATGTCTTCTCGCCTAATGGAACGGATAACAACAATATGCGTCAGAGAGATTTGTTGGATTCGGAGAGATGAAAAATCGAGAATCATGATGGCTGGTTTAATGTCAGTAAGATCCAAAAAGGTTTTAGAAAGAAGTTTAGAAATTATATATAAATATGTGTACTTCGTTCTCGCTCTCGAGTCTACTCATCATACTTATTCTAATGGAGACCTGGTTGTAACACGAAAATGAATATGTATTTTGAAAGCTGTCGACGAGATCTTCAGACCGTCTCTGGAAAAGATAAGTCCTTAAATATTTTTGAAGTGTCAACATGTATAAATATGTGTAACGTGAAGTTGGTTAGGAATACCTTGTCCACCAACTTTCAGTGTTAACATGTCCCTCTCTAGATTGGAGATCGCGTTTCTTATATTACGTTATCTTGGTTATGTTGTTTTCTTCCCTTGTGTAGATGTACGTATTGAGGAATCGTGTTGGTTTTGGGGTTAGTCGTTTTGGGGTCTCTTGTTGTTATTTGCATTGTATTTTATTTTGTCCCTTTTCCTCTACGCGTGAGTTACGTTTATTTTTGCTGGATAATTAAATGACTAGGAGCATGGGAAGCTGCTTCGGGCGTTACCTGGAGGTGATGATGTAATATGTATTTTGTTTTGTTGATGATGAAGCCACGATGGATGAATGCCGTGAGCTAATTTATTGTTGTTGTGTTGTGTTATTTATTTGTGTAATGGGTAAATGATTTAGGGCCTCGATATACTTCTGGTCATTTATTTATAAGCAGTGTCCTAATGTTAAGGGTGGGTTAAGATTAATTGCTTAAGTGGGCTCGACTGAACGCCTAGGGTCATGTCAGTTTGTTCTTGTTTTTTTTGCGTGGCTTCAGTCGAGAAACAACACGTGAACTCATTACGTTTATTAAATGAGACGTACGGTTACCCTTTCGAAATGATAGAATGTGTGTGCATTGTGCGTACCCGGGACTACAGTGCAACCTCATCTTGTCTTTCGCAAGATAACCGAGTCTCGCACTTCTTCCGGAAAGAGGATTTATTCAGGAAGTAAACGAAGTCATTGATATTTACGTTTCCTTGGTGTGTTGCTGTTCGGTTGAACTAGTCTCTGGTAAAGCGTTTTGTTTTTTGTATTGTATGTCAAGTGTACCTGTAATTTTTCGTTGGAGTAATGTCAGGTTTGGATTGGATTGCATTGATGTATGCGTTAGGTTTGCGTTTGTTCTTGGGTTGTATTTCTGTAACTGACATACTTGTTAAGGGTAAGGTTTTTCTGTTCTTGGGTTTCGTGACTTCGTAACTTCCTAGAATATCTCTCCTAACTACGATTTGTAGTTAGCCTGTGGTGGGAAGAAAGATACTATTTTGCACTATTGTTAACCTGTTTTTTTTGCTACCCCGTTTTTATTGAGTTTAGCTTTGAACGATCTCCAGTCTAGAACGCGTTAGGCATCTCGGAATTATTCTCTTTTCTACTCGGTTTATTTTTATACTATTGTTTATTTGTTTTGATAATATGTGTACCTTATTTCAGTCCCATCATCCCTCATTATATCATTTCATGCGCTACTCATGTCCCCTTGTTATGTTTTGTTGTTATTAAATTTTATTCTATCTCCATTCGAAAAGTGTAGTCATTGGATGGTAGGTGCTCCATCTAGTTCAGAATGTGTGAAAGAGTTCGATAAGGTCTCTAGGTCCGCGTCCTATAACATCTGCACGCCTCTCATTAGACATTATTCGGTTGGGTAACACTTAACGTGAATAACCCTGTATGTACAAAAATTAATAGTCCTTTACCACCACACATAATTTCAGTTTGATTGCTATCATAGTTTCGGATATCGAGATCAAGTGAAATATTTCGCGAGGCCATCATGTTGAATTGGTGACATTTATCAACATTTGAAAGTCACGGTCAAGGTCAGACGGGATAGTACCAATTCCGTACCAAACTTCATTGACATCGCTCAAGCCATTCAAGAATTATTAAGGACACGGACACACACAGACCAACTGTGATCTATTACCTAAAGCATTACATATGATGAAAATAGGCTAATATGTACCCAGATACGATTATTGAAATAAATCAGAAAGTTCCTGAATATACCCATGAATCATCCATACACATTTCCTCCTTTGCGTATACCGAGAGAAAATGCGTTTTTATCATTTCAATTTTTTTTTTTTCGTGTAGCCTCCTGAGAGGCCGAGTGCAGGTCTTTCTAGTCGACGCCCGTGGGCGACCTGCGCGTCGGGATGAGAGATGGAAAGGATGAAGATTAATGAAACTGGGCAAGGATGTGGAAGGAAGCGGCCGTGGCCTGTCAGAAGGTACTGTCCCAGCATTTGCCTGGTGTTGAAAATGGGAAACCACGGAAAACCATTTCAAGGACAGCCGACGGTGGGGCTCGAACCCACGCGTCTACCGAGTCAGCAGGGAGCTTGGCCCCTTGACCTAACGCGGAGCTTTAGCCCGCGTAGCCAATACAGTCGGTTCATTTCAAATGATCTTGTCGACTTCGTCGTTATGGTTGGGGTCCATCGTTATGCGTTACGGACACGGACACGGAGACGGACGTGACGTCATGCAGCCGCGCGGGAAGTGACGTCATGCAGCTGCGCGGGAACGTGACGTCATGCTCACGCGGGGAGCGAGAAGCAGACGCTAATGATTATTGGAGTCTGTTGAAAGAGGCCTGGCGTCGAGCGACCTGGGGCTTTGAGCGAAGCGAACACAAGAATACAGGGTAACTTCTAAAGAGATATACAAGATGCCATATAAGAATACAGGGTACCTCCTAAAGAGGTGTGCAGGATGTCAGAGCAAAAAATTACAGTCAGTCTGAAATAAGAATACAGGATGCCTCCTAAAGAGGTGTGCAGGATGTCAGAGCAAAGCATCGGAACAGTCCCAATATTCCATCCCTACTCTCACTCAAAATAGCCTCCCCCCTATACAACTCATCTCCCAACTCTCTACCGTTACACTAGTCTAGCCAGATCGAACACAGGCCTGCCTAGGTCAAAAACACTCCTTTTCAGAGAAATAACAACTCCGCAACAAGCTTCACGAAAACCCAAATTAAAATCGAAAATTACATTCTACAAACACCAAATGCAGTAAACTTCCCTCATTTCAGTTTCTCTATACTTTAAACAGACACAGAAGGCATAGTCATGACTGCTTCACGGAGTAGGCTATTGTCTAATCATGTTCACCTCTCCTTCACCTTTACCATAAATTTCATAAACTCTATTTAAAAATCAGAAACTCACTCCACAAATCTGTAAATCAGTATTCTTCCCTTATTTCAGATACACTATTCATTAAACAAACATATAAGGCATAGTCATGAACCCTTCATGGAGTAGGCTATTGTCTAAATTTGGACAATCATACTACATCCTTACACTAATTCAAATTTACGGCCAAATGATCCTTCTGACAGGGAGGTAAAGGTTTCCGCCGCCTTGCCTGGGATGATAGGCCACAAAACCACTGTCAAAAAGTACACAATTTACGCTTTATTCAACCAAACACATCTCTAATACAAGTACAAGAAACACATTTCTTTCCGTGACCCTTAAAGAGGTCCCGCGCTGGAAGTCTAAGTTAATGGGTAATCCTCCTGAGCCTTTCTAACATGTTGTAATGTTTTTTAGGGTGGTGGTTTGCTCACTGTTGGATGATAAATGTAATAGGTCATGAAATGAGATGAGACACATGTTAATACACACTGGTATTGTGAACTTACCTTCAGTAGTGTTCTCAAAATGAAATGTTGGGCGCCATGGTCGCAACAGAGTGATGAAGACCAATAAAAGAAACGAGTGGGAACACAACTAATGATAATTAAGCATTAGTGGAGCACCTGAGACCTCTTTCTCCCAGCCCGTGGCGAAATCAAAGTAATCAACCAGTTAGTTTTTGCATTGGGGATAAGGGATGACTTACATGTA
Source organism: Meconema thalassinum (assembly GCA_946902985.2). Classification (NCBI taxonomy): domain Eukaryota; kingdom Metazoa; phylum Arthropoda; class Insecta; order Orthoptera; family Tettigoniidae; genus Meconema; species Meconema thalassinum. Next base: position 332,197,250 of record OX336388.2, read on the forward strand.
CTTCTAACTACTGAAAAACGAATGTAAGGCATGGATTAAAATACTGAATTTAATTCTACACAAAAAAATATGAAAAGTTAATAATAATAAATAGTAAATACTTTTACTGAAGTTATGTTAACCTGAGGCGCGAGAAAAGTGATGAGACCGATATTAAATTTAACGTTATTTCCAAAACCATGAAGTTACTTGCCAGATATATAAAAGAAGAGATTTTGAATAATATATGCCAGCCTAGCTTACCGAGGTTGCGTGTCGAAGGAATTGGTCTCCATATTTAAGACTTGTAGTTGTCCCTGGGGCGTTGATTCATCTCTTGGAATGACGTCTTGAAGGATCCCAGCAGATAAGTTCCGTTAATTATATTTACTGAGCAGCGATGATGTAGATTTAGCTGCTAGCTTGATCAGTGATGAAGTGCTAACTCCATAAATCACTTTACCGACTTTGGCCAATAACACAACCATTGTCGTTATTGCATGGAAAGACGAGGTTATATGTCTTATATGCACAAACAAGTCCAAACTATAGACGGTATGAATGACTTACTTCATTCCCAATATGATTCACAGTAGTGAGTGACTCTTTCCTTAAACGCGCCAGCCCTCAAGTGCCCTCCGTCTTTCTCCCCACTCCTGCAGAAAATAAACCTTCGTCGACCAATCAAAATACCGTTGCTATGGTCTTCTGTCTCAGAGATACGTTCCAGTAGACCCCGTGTCCTTCTTAGAAAACATCAGTTAAAATCCTCTTCACTTGGTACAGGCACACCTTGTGAAGCCAGATAGCTTCATTGTTCGATACACTCTTTGACACTAATCTAGGCTGTCCATTGTTCGCTTGCTCAGCGGAGAGCCCCCGCTGTGCGTGTCACTCAGAATAATTGTACTCGCCACGGTTTTAAAATCTGTCTTAAGAAAATAAGGAAAGGGTCTCATGACTGTGGTCACCTCGCAAGTTAACATACTGTAGAATAACTGAAATATGTCGAATCCCTTTGATTCAAATAGCAAAAATAATTGGAGTTATCGTGTGTAATAAAACATCGCCATGGCTCAGTTAGCCTTGAATCTGAACTAAATAATAATAATAATAATAATAATATTAATAAAGAATTCTATCAATTAAGTACGAATAATAATAATAATAATATTAAACATAATAAAGAATTCTATCAATTAAGTACGAATAATAATAATAATAATAATAATAATAATAAATCTAAATATATAAATAACAAGTAATAGTTTGCCGTTATGAACATATTACAGAACGCCCTGGAAGATCACGCTATATTACATAGTAATGTAGTGCTGATTTTCTTCCGACACGAATATAAAAAAATATGACACAAAGTACAAAAAATACAAAATATAATAATACCCTTCTATGTCCAAGTATAATTTGCAATCATCTTCAACGTAATTACGTCATTTTTCTCTTTGTATTCATTTGCAACTTGTGCGTTCAAGTGTTTTTGTATAGCGGAAACACCGCCTGTTCCACGAAATCGATACCCTGAAAAATAGAACATATATTTATATTTTACCCTTAATTTACACACGCTAAATTTTCTTCTCGTGACACAATCATAATTATGTCACATTACGGGTCGGTTCAATACTACACGTATGAAATAGTATCACTTCGGAGGGTTAATTCCTGGAGTAGAGTTTACGGAGATTTGATCAAATTACGATGTTATATAGTGTAGTCATAACTTCTCCTGAACTTAATTCGATATGTCGGGATTTCCATCTCTCACACGCATACACATGTAAATTAACACAATTTTCGCTGCCGTACGTCACACGTAAGTTATAGGGCTTACAGACTGCATTACACAAAATCTCTGAAAATTAATTACAATGTGAACCTCTACTGAAATAATATCAAATTATAGAAATCTATGTAATTCATCTTATCTCTGTGCTTAATGAGTCCCATTTAGCTTCCTTTAAAACCAGTCTCTCACCTTCCAACAGCAAGCACTCCTCCTGTCACCCTTATCTCCTTGAGATAACTCCAACACGGTATCTCCCCAAATACATACCTTCCTAATTACTGCAACCACTAGCCTATAGTCCAGATCAACAGCCTTCATACCACCTTACATAGGCTCTCTATTCAAATATCAAGTCTTAGAGGTTCATCACCGGTCACCCTTTCGTAACAGCTGTTACCTCTCCAACTCACGCCACATACTTACGCAACGAGTGAATGTTATATGTACCATATAAGCGAATTCCATTATTCTCTAACTCATAAGCGCACTTACCGACGCGCTGAGAAACAACATATGGTCCCTAAAATGAGAAAAACCACTTATTTATGACCTTCTCTACGGCACAAGACTGTTTCGGGACCCTCAATAGGACGCGATCTCCCACATTGAAAAAGTCATGTTTAGATTTGTTTTGTTGGCGAATTCTTTTCTCTGCTGATTTAGTCAAATTCTGTTTCGCCAACTGGACATAAAAACCCTCCCCCGGTTGTTTACCCTCCGTTAAGCCCAAACTTCTCGCTAATTCATTCTGGGGTCTCCTACCAAAATGAATTTCAAACGGCGTTAATCGGGTACTCTCGTGTTGAACAGCATTCAGCCAGGTCTCAACTTTGGGAAGCTGACTCACCCATGCTGAATGTCTGTTATGCACCAAAGCCTGGAAAAGTCGAGATAACTCTTTCATCGATCGTTCACAAGAATTTCATTGCGGATATCTCACTGATGAATGAACGTGTGTGATGCCGACTTTCTCCATGCTGGTTTTCCAGTGCTTAGAGGTGAACTGCTGTCCGCTGTCAGACAAAACTCTGAGTGGAATGCCAAACTCAGGTTTGTACTTATCTTCGATCAGTCGGCTACATGCAAGACCCGTGGCTTTCCTTAATGCATAAAGTTTGACGTATTTACTGAATGCGTCAACTATTACAAATATGTACTCGTAGCCAAACTGACCTTTAATCACAGGACCATAAAGATCAACACAAAGAAGTTCACCGGGACGACTTGTGAGGACCGCCTGCATAGGACCGGATGAATAACGAACGGGAAATGTAGATTTCTGACAGAAGTCACACCTAGCGAGAATCTTTCTAACATCCCTTCCCATTTTCTCCCAAATCAAGTCATGACGAAGTTCATAGAGCACCTTGTTCGCGCCAAAATGCCCCAATTCTCTGTGTAGGAACCATATAAGTTCCTCCCTTAAAGAAGTCGGAACACATATTGCTCAGCGATCATCCTTACACCTGCGTGCGAGAAAGCCGTCCTGCATCATACATGTGAACCGTCCAACTTTCACCGTTGCCGAGTCACCTGTTTTCAACCTAGCCAGAGGCTCACACAAATTGATATCTTCTCTCTGTTCCACCAACATGTTCTTCAATATTTCAAGTGACTGCTTATTGCCTGGATCCATACAAGCACATATCAATATGCCTTCCTCAGCTTTCAACACCGAACCCTCCTTACTTAAGGATACATCTCGTGATAACATATCTGCAAATATGTTGTCTTTACCTTTTATATGTTTGACGTCGAAATCATATTCTTGAAGCGCCAATATCCAACGACTTACCCTGTTGGAACTCAACTTGCAAGTTTTTATGAGAACCAAAGCATGATGATCCGTGTAAATCTCGAACTTACTTCCAAAACATACATCCTGAATTTATTTAGGCTAAAAACAATTCCAAGAAGCTCCAGTTCCGTGATTGTGTATCTTTTCTCCGCAGCAGATAATCCACGCGAGGCTAAAGACACAATTCTCAAGTCTCCTTGCTCATCTCTTTGACACAATACACCCGAAATGCCTATATGGGATGCATCAGCCATCACCACATACTCTCTGTCTCTCAGTGGGTATCGCAGTACCACCGCTTGCTCAAATCCACGCTTCAGAGCCTGGAATACTTCGGCATGCGCTTCATCCCAATACCATCTGTTTCCAGCCTTCAGTAGCTCCCTGAATGGCTCCACCAAACATGAGTACTTCACAACAAACCTCCTAAAGAAGTTACACACGCCCAGAAAAGACTTCAGTTCCTTAGCATTCCTAGGTGCACTAGAGTCCAGTATTTTCCTTACCCTACTTACCTCCGGTGTTACTCCCAATCTCGATACATTATGACCTAGAAAATGACATTCTGCCTACAAAATGATGACTTAGAAAGTTTAAGAGTGAGTCCTGCCTTGTCCAGCTTCTTGAAGACATAGTTCAAATGAACTAAATGCTCCTCATAAGTCCTAGAGCTGATTACCATGTCATCTATATATATAGTTACGAACTCACCTGTGTCCCTACCTAGAGCTATATTCAGAGCACGAATCAGAGCCGCTGAACTACTCTTCAAACCATACGGTACACGCCGAAATTGATATTGGTTATACTGGTGTGAAAATGCTGTCAAGGCCCTATCCTCTTTCCTTAAAGGGACCTGCCAGAAACTAGAGCTAAGGTCAACACACGTGAACCATTGCTTCCCCTCAAAGCTCTGCATCAGTTCCTCAATTGACAAGGATTTCAGCTGGTCAAAACTTATGTGCGTATTGAGCAGACGGGCGTCAAGGCAAAGTCTGACCTTACCATCAGCTTTCAGGACCGTAATGAGTGAATTCACATAAGGGCTATTTGAATGCTCGATAATACCATCTGCCAGCATTTGGTTAATTTGAGTTTGGACCATTTCCTGATAACGAAAAGGCACGGGATAGCGATGACCGACAAAAACAGAGTAATTAATAACGTTTAACGAATGTCCGTAACAATTTGCTTCTCCAATCCTATTCTCAAAAATTCTCATTCTTCAATAAAACCTCATAAAGTTGATCAATTGATCTGCATCCAATTTACTCTCCCCTGCAGCGTGACGTAATGTGTCTTCAAGATCACCATTCGTCTGTAGACTTCCCGCAAAGAAAGACGGTACAGGCTCTGCACGTCTAGATACCTCCCCCACTTACCTCGACATCACTTGCCGGGAACACCTGACTTAGAATACACACTCCCTGAGAAGCACTACACTTCTTACCTGGGTCAACAAACGTTATAATTACCTCATTGTCATTCCATCTTAATTTCGCACACCCTTCTTTAAAACATAATTTAGCAGAAAACCTGGTCAAACAATCCGAACCAAGGATGACCTCATAGACAAGATTTGGAATGACCAAACACACTTGACTCTCAATATGGTTATTAATTTCTATATCGACCAGAACTTGTCTCGAAATCACGTGGGATTTCTTACCAACAGCCGTAATTACATACGTCGATTTAATCGGAATCTCTTCAAACTTCACACCACCGTCCTTCATCCTCCCATAAAATCCAGCACTCACGCAAGATCTTACACAGCCACTATCTAACAAACTACCTACACTCGCCCTCGACACGAATAATTCGACAACAGGATTCAAATTTAAGGACTCAACTACCTCGGGTTCTTCGGCAAATTCACGTAACAAGTCACTTTTCATATCCAGGTCATAAGTATCAGATATCAGCGTACTGACGGGAATAACAACAAACTGTAATACTGACCCACCATTGCAGTCTGGTAATAGTTTAAAGTTGGCGTGACGGCATTGTCATCACTACCCCTCTGGCTGCCGATCTGACTATTGTTACTCTGTACTGTTTCTTCTCTATTGTTAGGGCTATTGTTACCCTGGTCACCTCTGTTATAACCTCGATTACCTTGATTGTTGTTCGAGTTATTATAACTCCCTGACCTTTGATTACCTTGTGGACCGTTACCTTGGCCTGGGTGATTACCTCTATGTTGATAATTAGGGTTATTCCCATTATTGCCTCGATTCTGATTGTTCTGGCTCACATTGTTACTACGGTTCTGAAAATTATTATTGTTATTGTTACCCCTATTCTGATAATTCTGGCTGCCGCCACTGCTTCTACCTTGGACACTCTGGTTCCTAGCATCCTGTCCCTGATGACCTTGATTGCCTTGATAGCTAACCAGTTGTTCTTCTCCGCCACCCCTTCCCAGTGCATCAAAAGTCCCTAATAACTTCTCAACCTCCTGTATTGTATTCGCTCTCTGAATACAAGCAGCTTCCTTAATGCGGTATGGGAAATGCCTCAAAAGTAGTCTGACAACATCCATCTCCTGAGTCAACCCATCCAAATTTTTGCATGTGAGCACTTGACCTAGAAAATATTCAGTCATACTGCTATTTCCCTTTATGTTGTATTTACCGCACACCACTGCCTCACGATGCAGTGACTGAATTGCCTCATTCCAGAATTTATCGCAGAATTTATCTCTAAAATCATCTAAGTTTTCGAATGTGCTCTTGTATACGGCAAACCAATTTCTTGTTTCACCAACAAATGCCTGGTCTAATATTTCCAGCACATTACACCACTCAAGACTTTCTTCATCCAGCCTTTCTTTAAATTTGCTTTCCACAGCTTCTAAGAATTCCATAGGACATCCCTGACGGTTGCTAAATTTAGCCAGCTCTACCTCCTTGAAACCGTGACCGCTTATGAAACTTGTTCTCCCCTGCCCGGCCTCTTGCCTTAGCTTTTTCAATCTCACTTCCAGCTCCGCTATCTTCTTTTCCGCCTTCCTCTCAATATTCTCAACTCTTTCCCTGTTACTTCCTTCCCTTTCTTCTATCCTGTCCGTTAATACTCCTTGCTTCTCCTTGACTTCCTGAATACTATCTAAATTCACTAAGTTGAAATATTCCACCTTCTTACTTAATTCTTTCTGTACATTTTCAATCTCACCCTCCAGCTGTTCTTTAACCTGTTTGGTCTCCACTTGCACCAACACCTTGAAATTCTCTGTCTGAGTGTTCATTCTCTCCTCCAAACTGCCTTGTACCTTCCCCAGTCTACTATCTACATCTGCTATGATTTCACTAGATTTCTCAGTCAACTGACTCTTAATTTCTCCTCTCACTTCTTCAATACTATGCTTCACCTTCTCATACTCTTTACTCAGCTCCTCATTGATTTTAGTGACTCCATCTAAATTTTTATTTAGCTCTTCAATTTTATTATTAGTTTCCGCGTTATTCTGATCCAATTTCCTGTTTATCTCTTTATTATTAAGTTCAAGTTTAGCATTGGTTGCTTCTAACTTGTTACTCAAATCCTGATTATTACTCTCTAATCTAGCATTTATTTCTTGACTGTGACTTTCTAATTTAGCATTTATTTCCTGACTGATATTATCTAGTTTATTATTAGTGGCTTCTAATTTGTTATTCAACAACCTTAACATGCTCATAATGCCTTCACTTATTTCTACCGACATCTCCTTACTGGTATTGGGATCAACCTCCGATCTCCCTTCCATCAACTTCTGACCATCTTCTGCCAACTGATTACTCTCCTCCCCCACATTCTCCTCTACCATATCACCACTCAACTGTTGACCACTCCTAAGCTTCATCTGGTCCTCATCAGCCATACTGATACACCACAATTAAAATCCCACACAAAACACAAGCACAAAGATAATACCGTTCCCCAATTACAAACACTATCTGGTTTTCGTGCCCTACGCTTTGGCGCCACCTGTAATGTCTTTTAGGGTGGTGGTTTGCTCACTGTTGGATGATAACTGTAATAGGTCATGAAATGAGATGAGACACATGTTAATACACACTGGTATTGTGAACTTACCTTCAGTAGTGCTCTCAAAATGAAATGTTGGGCGCCATGGTCGCAACAGAGTGTTGAAGACCAATAAATGAAACGAGTGAGAACACAACTAATGATAATTAAGCATTAGTGGAGCACCTGAGACCTCTTTCTCCCAGCCCGTGGCGAAATCAAAATAATCAACCAGTTAGTTTTTGCATTGGGGATAAGGGATGACTTACATGTACTTCTAACTACTGAAAAACGAATGTAAGGCATGGATTAAAATACTGAATTTAATTCTACACAAAAAAATATGAAAAGTTAATAATAATAAATAGTAAATACTTTTACTGAAGTTATGTTAACCTGAGGCGCGAGAAAAGTGATGAGACCGATATTAAATTTAACGTTATTTCCAAAACTATGAAGTTACTTGCCAGAAATATAAAAGAAGAGATTTTGAATAATATATGTCAGCCTAGCTTACCGAGGTTGCGTGTCGAAGGAATTGGTGTCCATATTTAAGACTTGTAGTTGTCCCTGGGGCGTTGATTCATCTCTTGGAATGACGTCTTGAAGGATCCCAGCAGATAAGTTCCGTTAATTATATTTACTGAGCAGCGATGATGTAGATTTAGCTGCTAGCTTGATCAGTGATGAAGTGCTAACTCCATAAATCACTTTACCGACTTTGGCCAATAACACAACCATTGTCGTTATTGCATGGAAAGACGAGGTTATATGTCTTATATGCACAATCAAGTCCAAACTATAGACGGTCTGAATGACTTACTTCATTCCCAATAAGATTCACAGTAGTGAGTGACTACTTAAACACGCCAGCCCTCAAGTGCCCTCCGTCTTTCTCCCCACTCCTGCAGAAAATAAACCTTCGTCGACCAATCAAAATACCGTTGCTATGGTCTTCTGTCTCAGAGATACGTTCCAGTAGACCCCGTGTCCTTCTTAGAAAACATCAGTTAAAATCCTCTTCACTTGGTACAGGCACACCTTGTGAAGCCAGATAGCTTCATTGTTCGATACACTCTTTGACACTAATCTAGGCTGTCCATTGTTCGCTTGCTCAGCGGAGAGCCCCCGCTGTGCGTGTCACTCAGAATAATTGCACTCGCCACGGTTTTAAAATCTGTCTTAAGAAAATAAGGAAAGGATCTCATGACTGTGGTCACCTCGCAAGTTAACATACTGTAGAATAACTGAAATATGTCGAATCCCTTTGATTCAAATAGCAAAAATAATTGGAGTTATCGTGTGTAATAAAACATCTCCATGGCTCAGTTAGCCTTGAATCTAAACTTAATAATAATAATAATAATAATAATAATAATAATAATAATAATAATAAAGAATTCTATCAATTAAGTACGAATAATAATAATAATAATAATAATAATAATAATAATAATAATAATAATAATAATAAGTCTAAATATATAAATAACTAGCTGAAGTGCCCGCGATTCGCTACGCGTCATAAATAAATTAAAATGTGAAGGTGACAGTTAAAACAGGGGATAGGCGAGGTGCTGCGCAGAGGAAGATTAAGGATGGAACATTTTGTCCAACTACACCGCTCGGCGTGGACCGTGTTTTATAGCACAAATTTAGGTTTTACTCGCTAACCGTTGGAGATACCTTTCGGATAGAACATGTAATTTTAAACCTCGTATATGCCATCAAAAGTTTGCTATTTTTTAGCGTTCTCTTTTTATTTGAAATGGAAATATGAAAGTTTGAAACCAAAGGGTGTAGTGACGTCATTAAAATGGTCGCAATCTTTAAATAGTGCAAAGTATTGAAATCAAAAGTAACCTACATTTTAACCAGGTGAATCAGCTACTTCCATGTAAAATTCATGTAAATCGGACCAGTGGTACTTGCGTGATTGAGTAATACACAGACACACACCATCTCATTTTTCGCCTCGCTTCGCCTCGCTTCGCTCGCGTCATAGTCGTGTCATATTGTTATTCAATGAAATGCATGTTTAACCCCGTTAACACCCCTTTAAAACCTGAATACCCAAAAATCCCTCCTTACTAGACGTTTTCGACACACAACAAACATATCCCCAAAATATCATTCTTCTAACTTTAATAGTTTTGGTTGATCGATGAGAGTGAACATCCAAAAATCCTTCCTTAGTGGACGTTTTTCTTCCAGAATTTCACCCCTCCCCATAGGCCCCTTAAATTGCATTTATGAAACAAGATGTTCAGTAAAGAACATATAGCCTACTTTCTCCTAAATGCATGGGTATTGTTATAACTCTTTGTCCTTTTCAAGGAGTATGATTGAATGTTGGTTGTAGGAGCTTGTTGAAATACAACGTGCTATAGGGATATTAAACATGAATATGAGGTGCCCTTTGCTAGTGCTACCTCTGTACCAAATTTCGTTCAATTCGGTTTCACCGTGTTTGAATTGATAGGGGGAATCGATTTGCACACATACTTGGCCACCATCTGCAAACTATTGGGCTGATGTTCTTGCAGTTTTGTCAGAATATGTTTCCCACATAAAGATATGGTGTTGCAAAATTAGGTAGAGACCAGATTATTAGGTTGGTCGTAATTACATTTTAGCTTTTAACATTTGGGTGGCCGCGATTACGTTTCCATCAAGATAGCGGTGATATAAAACATGACACTGAGGTGCCCTTTGCTAGTGCTACCTCTGTACCAAATTTCGTTCATTCGGTTCCACCGTGTTCGTAATAATAGGGGGAATCAATTTTGACATAAAGATGTCCGCCATCCGCAAACTATTTGGCTAATGACCTATTAGATTGGTCAAAGGATGCTCCCTCCATAAAGGTATGTTGTTGCAAAGTTTGGTAGAGTTCGGATGGTTATGTTAGTCGTAATTTGATTTAAGCTTTAAACATTCGTGTGGCCGCCATTACGTTTCTGTCAATATGGTGGCGATATTAATCATGACACTGAGATGCCCTTTGCTAGTGCTATCTCTGTACCTAATTTCGTTCCATTCGGTTTCAGCGTGTTTGAATTAATAGGGGGAATCGATTCTGACACAAAGATGGCCGCCATCCGCAAACTATTAGGCGAATGACCTATTAGATTGGTCAAAAGATGCTCCCTCCTTAAAGGTATGTAGTTGCAAAATTTGGTAGAGATCGGATGATTAGGTTAATCGTAATTTGATTTAAGCTTTGAACATTCGTGTGGCCGCCATTACGTTTCAGGCAAGATGGCGGCGATATAAAACATGACACTGAGGTGCCCGTTGCTAGTACTACCTCTGTACCAAATTTCGTTCCATTCGGTTCCACCGTGTTCGAATTAATAGGGGGAATCAATTTTGACATAAAGATGGCCTCCATCCGCAAACTATTACGTGAATGACCTATGAGATTGGTCAAAGGATGCTCCCTCCATAAAGGTATGTAGTTGCAAAATTTAGTAGAGATCGGATGATTAGGTTAATCGTAATTTGATTTAAGCTTTGAACATTCGTGTGGCCGCCATTACGTTTCAGTCAAGATGGCGGCGATATAAAACATGACACTGAGGTGCCCTTTGCTAGTGCTACCTCTGTACCAAATTTCGTTCCATTCGGTTCCACCGTGTTCGAATTAATAGGGGGAATCAATTTTGACATAAAGATGGCCGCCATCCGCAAACTATCAGGTGAATGACCTATTAGACTGGTCAAAGGATGCTCCCTCCATAAAGGTATGTAGTTGCAAAATTTGGTAGAGATCGGATGATTAGGTAAATCGTAATTTGATTTAAGCTTTGAACATTTGTGTGGCCGCCATTACGTTTCCGTCAAGATGGCGGCGATATAAAACATGACACTGAGGTGCCTTTTGTTAGTACTACCTCTGTACCAAATTTCGTTCCATTCGGTTGCACCGTTTTCGAATTAATAGGGGGAATCGATTTTCACACAAATATGGCCGCCATCCGCAAACTATTACGCTGATGACCTATTGGTTTGGTCAAAGGATGCTCCCCCCATAAAGGTATGTTGTTGAAAAATTTGGTAGAGATCGGATGATTAGGTTAATCGTAATTTGATTTAAGATTTGAACATTTGTGTGGCCGCCATTACGTTTCCGTCAAGATGGCGGCGATATAAAACATGACACTGAGGTGCCTTTTGTTAGTACTACCTCTGTACCAAATTTCGTTCCATTCGGTTGCACCGTGTTCGAATTAATAGGGGGAATCAATTTTGACATAAAGATGGCCCCATCCGCAAACTATCAGGTGAATGACTTATTAGACTGGTCAAAGGATGCTCCCTCCATAAAGGTATGTAGTTGCAAAATTTGGTAGAGATCGGATGATTAGGTAAATCGTAATTTGATTTAAGCTTTGAACATTTGTGTGGCCGCCATTACGTTTCCGTCAAGATGGCGGCGATATAAAACATGACACTGAGGTGCCTTTTGTTAGTACTACCTCTGTACCAAATTTCGTTCCATTCGGTTGCACCGTGTTCGAATTAATAGGGGGAATCGATTTTCACACAAAGATGGCCGCCATCCGCAAACTATTACGCTGATGACCTATTGGTTTGGTCGAAGGATGCTCCCCCCATAAAGGTATGTCGTTGCAAAATTTGCTAGAGATCGGATGATTAGGTTAGTCGTAATTTGATTTAAACTTTGAATATTTGTGTGGCCGCCATTACGTTTCCGTCAAGATGGCGGCGATATAAAACATGACACTGAGGTGTCCTTTGCTAGTGCTACCTTTGTACCAAATTTCGTTCAATTCGCATTCACCGTGTTCGAATTGATAGGGGGGGACAGACATTCAGAGTACACACACTCACACACACACACACAGACACACAGACACACACACACACAGACTCACACACACACATACACACACACAGACAGACACACTTTTTTCGCCCTGTGTTGATCTCATAAGTCTAGTTTCATTTTTTGCAAAAATCGAAAGTAGGCTAAAAACGGTCGAACACCTATTTATTTTCTTTATTTATTTATTTATTTATTTATTTATTTATTTATTTTTAAGCTGATTGATTTCCTCCGAGTTTCAAACTCCTCGCCTATGTCGTTTAAGAGATACACGCTCCGTTAGGAATCTTTCAACCCCCACTTTTCATCCCTTTCACCTCATAATATACACTACATCGAAAAACCATTAGACATGTGTCAGCTTATTTTTAATGATTAGTATATGTGCCAAGTATCACATCCCCAAATGAAACCACTCGTGAGATATTGTTATTCAATGAAATGCACGTTTACCCCCTTAACACCTCTTTAGAACCTGAATATCCAAAACTCTTTCCTTAGTGGACGTTTTCGACATACAACGAACATATCCCCAAAATTTCATGTTTCCAACTTCAATAATTTTGGCTGGGCGATGATGAGTGAGTGAGTCAGTCCGGACATTTTCTTTCATTTATTTTTGATAATTTCACCCCTCCCCATAAACCCCTTAAATTGGATTTATGAAACAAACGGTCAAACACCTATTTACATATTTAAAGCTGTTTTCCCCCGAGTTTGATGAGTGAGTAAGTGAGTCAATCAGTTAGGACACTTTCTTTCCTGTTTTTCCCCCAGAATTTCACCCCTCTCCAAGGGCCCCTTAAATTGGATTTATGAAAAAACGGTCGAACACCTATTAACTTGTATTTTAAGCTGTTTTTTCCCGCCGAATTTCAAACTTCTCGCCTATGTCGTTTCAGAGATACACGCTCCGTTAAGAATCCCTAAACCCCTAATTTTCACCCCTTTCACCTCATAATATACACCACATCGATAAACCCTTAGACATATTAAACCCTTTGGAAAATAGCATGTAGACAAGATTCAAAATTTCGGGGTCGTAATGGATTCTTGTGAATGTGATTTAGAGGTTTTGCTATCAACATAACTTCCAGGATTCATAAGGTTAACTTATTATTATTACAAAGCCAAGAAAAACAACAGGATCTACTCACAAATGAAATTTATTAACTGAATCAAACATAAAAAAGAAAACTATAACCACCCTTTTATTGTTCACTCGCGTGAACAGATCTAACACTGACCAGCCTGACGTACCGTGACGACACGGCATGACAGCTGTCAACAAGCATTGTGACTGAAATGTCACTTAAGTCAAAGTAACAAAAGAAAACGGATCACAAGATCCAAATATAACAAACAAATAAAATAGTACAAAAATTTAATATTTATGAGCGACACGGGTTTTAAGACTAGTTCAAGTAATGAGCATTTTGACGGGCGCTCGTTTCCGACCAAAACAGTTGGTTCGGGAACGGACTCCGTACTGCGAAGGACGAATTACGGAAATGTGGGAACAACAATTACATATTTATATACACTACTGACATGCTCTAACCTTAGATTACCACAACCAAATACACGTGTGTATTATTTAAAATAAGGGCTGCGGAATTACCGACTTATACCTTAAACACTAGGAAGGCATAACATGACATGAACAGGTTTGGCCGGTTGCCAAATTATATTTATATGAATACAATGGCCTTGAAAATAAGAGCCAACAACAACAAAATATAACTTTTAATTTTCACGCCGGAAAGTTTGGCGTTTTAAAACAATGAACAAATAAGTCGTAGTAATGATAAAAGAAACTTGGATCGACAACATGGCAACTTCCCAAATTAAACCAAATAAAATAACCTTAACTCATTAGGCTTTAAAGCAAACATAACGTGTCATAACGAGCTGGAGACAACCGGGCCTGTTATCGCATCACCGAGAGAGTGGCTGATTTCTTCCCCCAAGTAGTAATTAGTGCCATGCTAAATATAGATTCTGGCCCATAGCCAGCGTACAGCACCTTTGCTAATCGCCACCTGTTAAACGCGTACAAATAAATAACACATTATCTCAAAACATCCTCTCAGGGATTTTTAAGAATACATTCCCAGGTCAAACTTATCCCCACGGATAACTAGTTTGCCGGAATGATATCGCAGTCATGGACAGGCTTTACCTCTCCTCATCATCATCACTTACACCCAAAAATACGTGGCACATTTCTCGAAGATCACGTCGTAGCATTAACCAGCACACCTCTCAGATAATGACACACAACATGTCCAAATGACAATAAAGAATAAATAACAGGATCAGTCCCAGCCCGAGTTATCAAAGCAACAAAATGCAAATATTCCCCCCACGTAGTAATTAGTTTAACATATCATTAAATCAGTCCATTTATCATTGTCGTTCCTAGGTTCTCATTCATGGCTACACTTTTTATAGATACGTTAATCGATGCGGCCGTTTCGCTAAGAATTACGTAACATAAGGAAAACATTTATATTACAAAATTTACTGTACAACATAATTGTCACGCAATGCCAAATTTTACTACACGCATGTCAGTTAAGAAATCAAACCCTAAAATTTAAATTAAATCACACAAATAAAATCTATACAAAGTTCCACACATCTCTCGCGATTCCCCTCGTCCAAAATCAATAAATCAATTTTTTAATACTCATCACTTAAACTGCTTTCCAGAGGCCTCCCGCCTCGTCAATTCCCATCATTAGGCCGTTAGCCCATAACACTGATGGTAATGGAGGATGAAGCTTGCTGTCTTCTCTCCATGGTCGACATTTTGCTGCTGTTAAAACACAATTAAATCAAAGTTTTTAAACTGTTCTATCTGCGTTCTAAGTATTTTATTTCCTCAGATCGTCCTATGCAGAATCGTCGACTTTCCCTATTCTATGGCTAATTGCCATCTCACAATTTATGAAAATTTCCAACTTCGTTGCCGACACACAACTATAATTTTAAAACCATATCGTCTTAAGGACGTCTTAAAATGACTGTCGAAGAATAATTAGGAGTGTCCCGATTCATCTCAGACATTTGTATATATACAGAAAGCCTAAAGTTTCAATGGTGGGAGAAAAACAGCTCCTCAATATTTTAAGTAATGGGCCTATAATTATGTGTGACCTCTCAAAATTCTTGTATTTTCTCACAGGTCGCGAATCTGCCGTCGAACAAGCAAACCGATCGCTAGATCTTTTTATATCCGATTGCCGCGCAAAACACACTGACGCTATGTTCTGGCGTCATGTTTTCTTATTGGTCAGATAAGTTGGCTTCGGAGTTCTGACCTTACAAATCCCGCCCTTATATTGACGTCACGACTATTCTCCTCTCTCTCACTCCTTGCCTTGTACGCAGCATTTTGCCCTTTTATGGTCACGTACGCCACAGCGTCATATCTGATTTTCTCAGAAATCCAAGAATAACATTGGTTGTGAAACTATTGGTCATTTCCAGCCAGCACGTAGCATGTCTTACCAAGTCCAGATTTCTTGCTACATCAATATTACTCAAATATCCAGCATATCATGTATTTAGTATTTCCATCGTTTTTATTAATATGAAACATTATTATTGGACACAATGATAAGGGTTCATCCGACCCCTAGTTGATGAAATTCGAACTCAAATGAAGTCGAATTTCACATCCCCTACTTTTCTGGCTCAAATTTGAAGTTGCTGGTCACCCTCAAATATAATGACTGTCCGCCTCTGTCTGTTTCAGTAGCCGTCTCGTTCCAAACTCATTAGGAAATTCCTGTATACTTATGCCCTCCGGCCTCTTTCCTTGCTACTCGTCTCCCCTCTCACTCTTTCAAAACATCAACATATTCATTAACGACTTCCGCCTGAACTTGTAAACACGTCAGAGCTGTCTTTTGAGCGCTTTCACCACTCGAGTACCCCCGTATCTTTTGTTGTATGTTATCACGCGAATGTTTAATTTGCTGCAGTAACATTATTTCTCGGTTCGTATGGCTCTCTCTGATGATACAATTTTAAATGTGAACTATTATACACTGCCATGTTTCCTGTGCTCACCTCTCGGACTCTGTAGGCGTTGTTACCTAAGTTCGTAACCCCTAGTTGAACTTCCTTAAGCCGCTCCTGTCTCTTCTCCATTTTACCGTGATGTCATCTCCTTCTTCTCCCCCGCGTTGCCATCTTCTTCCTTCTCCCTTCTTCTTCTCCTATTCCCGTACAATAACTTTTTTTTACCATATTTCGAGACCCTTGCCTGACACGGTCTGCGAATCTCTCCTGCTATTCTTCTGTTTCCTATTGTCGGCTGCTCTATTTTCTTCTTCTCCATGCAGCTCCTCCAAATATCTCTGGGTTTCTACATGCATGGCCTCCAACATTTGATGTGTTCCGTTTTCCTCCTCGTGGGTGTCGGGATTCTTCCGCCGATCTATCGCTCTTTCCCATTTATCATTATTTCCTTCCATGTTACGTGGCTCCTCCAGGTACTGTTGCGGGTCAGCGTGTCTCTCGTTCCAATTTCTCTGATCATCCCTTGGATCCGATTGCTCGTTAAACCGCTGGTTATTTTGTGCGTTATGTTGCTGGTTGTAACGCCTATTGTCTCTGGGCCTATATTGTTGATTATAGTGTCCTCCACGCCATCCCCGATTATAAGGTGCGTTATTATTATTATTCCTATTGTATGACGTTTGGTATCTCCTATTATCTCGCCACTGCTGATTGTTTGTGTTCCGGTAGCGGTTAGTTTCTTCCTGATTGTTATGGTTTCTGTCCCTATTTTCGTATCTCGGTTGAGATCTCGGCTCATATTCTTCGGTGCTCTGCCGTCTTTGGTTATCCCCAGTGTTTGTAGCTTGCGACCTCGTGTTTTTGTTCGGTGTCTTGACTACTTCGACTGCATTAACTAACTCTATCTGTCTCTTCTCTCTCGGGTTGATGTAATTAGTGGTTTCATCTATCTTCCTTAATACCTCTTCTGCCTGGACCACGGTCGTAATATTTGCCGCCACCAAGAATTGCTGAACGCTAATAGGCATCTGCTTTCCTATAGTAGTTATTAGCTCCATTTCGCTCGGGGGATTATCAAGATCCTGCAATTTGACAAGTTGCATGGCGAAAAAATCTGCATATTTCGTCTGATGCGTGGAATGGTATTTGCGCGAGTATAAGTCCATTCGCAAGCTTTGTTGATACGACCCACTCCAGTATTTGCTCAGGAAGGCCTTGTGGAAACCTTCCATTGATTTAAATGTGTTCTTAAATCCAAGATACCAGGTAAGTGCTGAGCCCGCCAAAAATTTTTCAACCATTCTTAATTGTCGCGTTGAGCTAACATTTTGGTCCGAAAAATATTCTGTCAGTTCCCTTAAGAAAGCTTTAGGTGTCCCTCCGCTCTCTGGTAAAAACTTATTCGGTTTAAATTCGTTTCCACGGATGACTTGTATAACTTGCGTGGGAAGTTGTGTGTTTTGAGGTGTCGAGCTACGACCCTCATAATTCTGGAATGCTTGCGTGTCTACCGTTCTTGGACTTTGCCCAAGCTCGTGGCTGTCTATTGTGTGCTCTCTTTCCGCATTCTCCCCTTTCCCCTTTTCCATTAGTGTCGCAAACATCGTATTATGTCCAAGTGACTGCAACTCCGATTTTATCATGCGGTCCTCTTGAATTTGAAATCTTAACTTCATATTTTCTTCTAACGCCTGTATTTTCGCGTTATTTTCCCCTAGCTTCTTGCTTACTGCGAGCCGTTCATCTTTCGAATCAGCGCTCATCTTGGTCCAATCTTTCCTAATAGTATCCTTCAATTTAACAAAGCGTTTTTCGACTTCCTGTTGATTAGCCTCCTGATTATCTTCAAGTTTATCTATCCTTTCTCCCAGAGAAATGTTGTTCTGTTCTAATGTTTGTTTAATTTCTTCCTGGTCAATTTCTAACTTTTTCCATTTCTTAATTGATTGTATTTCTAATTTGTTGAGTTCCGTCACTAAGCCCGTGATATTGTTATCTACTGTAATTATCTGATCTTGCATACCCTGTGTCCCTCGTTCGATCATCTCAAACCTTTTTCTAAGTTTGTGTGTGCTTCTTTGATTTCAGATGAGCTGGTCAAACACGCTTGCTCGATTTGTGCTAGTTTTGCCATAACAGTCTCATCCATTCCTTTTATTTCCTTTTTAAACGAATCTTCGATACCTTTTATTATTCCTAATTGTTTGGTATTGTTAGTGCTAACGTCCTTTGCTAATTGGATTAGCTGTTCTTTTGTGTGCTCTTTGATTTCTACCGTTAGCGCAGCTAGATTTTGAGTGTTCCTTTCGTCTTGTGCGTTTAATATTTCATTGTTTTTCTCAGACTGCCTATGTAATTGTTCACTAACCAGAATGTTTTGTGTAGCGATTTTCTGATTTATATTCTCGTTAACTTCGGATAGTTTTGTGTTTAACTGTGTCTGTATTTCTTCCGATTGTTTATTTATAGCAGCTAACTGTGTCTGCGTTTCTACACTATTTGCCGCCAACTGTGTCTGCGTTTCTGCCGATTGTTTATTTATAGCCGTTAACTGTGTCTGCGTTTCTTCACTATTTGCCGCTAACTGTGTCTGTATTTCATTGGTTATGTCCTTTCTCATCTCACTAAGTTGTTCTCGCGTACGAGCGGATGCTAATTCAATCACTTCGCGGATTTCTCCCAGAGTTGCCATCACAACAATAATATATTTGAGACATAGGGAAATGACATAAGGGCGGAGCCCTGGATACGCGCGCTCACATATATTAAATAAACACATTAACCCTTTACATACTCAGTTCATTTACTTTAAATTACTCCCACAAACTATAGCATCACTGAGTATAATTTACTTATTATTCCATTTAATTTTAACCCTTTGATTCAGTTATAATCTTCCTGACCTTACTTTACTTACAAATTTTAACCAATTAATAGAGTATTAATTAGTTTTTAAGGTCTAACCTTCCTGTCAAATAATTCTTTGAGTTTGGCTTTTCTACACAAAGCTAATTTAATTTTATTGGGCGCCTGGAACAGTTTGTTCTAATTTTAATCAAAGTTCAAACACTTAACTTGTTCCACATTTACTTTATTGCAAACTCCATGACTTTATATTTTCAAACATTTGGCGGTACTATCTTCGCCTAACTTACGTTAATAAACTTATCACATGCCGGTGATCTATTTTTTTACTCTAAAACACAAATGCCACACGTTCGGAAGCCAAAGTAACTCTTATAAACCCTTTGGAAAATAGCATGTAGACAAGATTCAAAATTTCGGGGTCGTAATGGATTCTTGTGAATGTGATTTAGAGGTTTTGCTATCAACATAACTTCCAGGATTCATAAGGTTAACTTATTATTATTACAAAGCCAAGAAAAACAACAGGATCTACTCACAAATGAAATTTATTAACTGAATCAAACATAAAAAAGAAAACTATAACCACCCTTTTATTGTTCACTCGCGTGAACAGATCTAACACTGACCAGCCTGACGTACCGTGACGACACGGCATGACAGCTGTCAACAAGCATTGTGACTGAAATGTCACTTAAGTCAAAGTAACAAAAGAAAACGGATCACAAGATCCAAATATAACAAACAAATAAAATAGTACAAAAATTTAATATTTATGAGCGACACGGGTTTTAAGACTAGTTCAAGTAATGAGCATTTTGACGGGCGCTCGTTTCCGACCAAAACAGTTGGTTCGGGAACGGACTCCGTACTGCGAAGGACGAATTACGGAAATGTGGGAACAACAATTACATATTTATATACACTACTGACATGCTCTAACCTTAGATTACCACAACCAAATACACGTGTGTATTATTTAAAATAAGGGCTGCGGAATTACCGACTTATACCTTAAACACTAGGAAGGCATAACATGACATGAACAGGTTTGGCCGGTTGCCAAATTATATTTATATGAATACAATGGCCTTGAAAATAAGAGCCAACAACAACAAAATATAACTTTTAATTTTCACGCCGGAAAGTTTGGCGTTTTAAAACAATGAACAAATAAGTCGTAGTAATGATAAAAGAAACTTGGATCGACAACATGGCAACTTCCCAAATTAAACCAAATAAAATAACCTTAACTCATTAGGCTTTAAAGCAAACATAACGTGTCATAACGAGCTGGAGACAACCGGGCCTGTTATCGCATCACCGAGAGAGTGGCTGATTTCTTCCCCCAAGTAGTAATTAGTGCCATGCTAAATATAGATTCTGGCCCATAGCCAGCGTACAGCACCTTTGCTAATCGCCACCTGTTAAACGCGTACAAATAAATAACACATTATCTCAAAACATCCTCTCAGGGATTTTTAAGAATACATTCCCAGGTCAAACTTATCCCCACGGATAACTAGTTTGCCGGAATGATATCGCAGTCATGGACAGGCTTTACCTATCCTCATCATCATCACTTACACCCAAAAATACGTGGCACATTTCTCGAAGATCACGTCGTAGCATTAATCAGCACACCTCTCAGATAATGACACACAACATGTCCAAATGACAATAAAGAATAAATAACAGGATCAGTCCCAGCCCGAGTTATCAAAGCAACAAAATGCAAATATTCCCCCCACGTAGTAATTAGTTTAACATATCATTAAATCAGTCCATTTATCATTGTCGTTCCTAGGTTCTCATTCATGGCTACACTTTTTATAGATACGTTAATCGATGCGGCCGTTTCGCTAAGAATTACGTAACATAAGGAAAACATTTATATTACAAAATTTACTGTACAACATAATTGTCACGCAATGCCAAATTTTACTACACGCATGTCAGTTAAGAAATCAAATCCTAAAATTTAAATTAAATCACACAAATAAAATCTATACAAAGTTCCACACATCTCTCGCGATTCCCCTCGTCCAAAATCAATAAATCAATTTTTTAATACTCATCACTTAAACTGCTTTCCAGAGGCCTCCCGCCTCGTCAATTCCCATCATTAGGCCGTTAGCCCATAACACTGATGGTAATGGAGGATGAAGCTTGCTGTCTTCTCTCCATGGTCGACATTTTGCTGCTGTTAAAACACAATTAAATCAAAGTTTTTAAACTGTTCTATCTGCGTTCTAAGTATTTTATTTCCTCAGATCGTCCTATGCAGAATCGTCGACTTTCCCTATTCTATGGCTAATTGCCATCTCACAATTTATGAAAATTTCCAACTTCGTTGCCGACACACAACTATAATTTTAAAACCATATCGTCTTAAGGACGTCTTAAAATGACTGTCGAAGAATAATTAGGAGTGTCCCGATTCATCTCAGACATTTGTATATATACAGAAAGCCTAAAGTTTCAATGGTGGGAGAAAAACAGCTCCTCAATATTTTAAGTAATGGGCCTATAATTATGTGTGACCTCTCAAAATTCTTGTATTTTCTCACAGGTCGCGAATCTGCCGTCGAACAAGCAAACCGATCGCTAGATCTTTTTATATCCGATTGCCGCGCAAAACACACTGACGCTATGTTCTGGCGTCATGTTTTCTTATTGGTCAGATAAGTTGGCTTCGGAGTTCTGACCTTACAAATCCCGCCCTTATATTGACGTCACGACTATTCTCCTCTCTCTCACTCCTTGCCTTGTACGCAGCATTTTGCCCTTTTATGGTCACGTACGCCACAGCGTCATATCTGATTTTCTCAGAAATCCAAGAATAACATTGGTTGTGAAACTATTGGTCATTTCCAGCCAGCACGTAGCATGTCTTACCAAGTCCAGATTTCTTGCTACATCAATATTACTCAAATATCCAGCATATCATGTATTTAGTATTTCCATCGTTTTTATTAATATGAAACATTATTATTGGACACAATGATAAGGGTTCAATATGTCTGATTATTTTTAGCCTATTTTCAATTTTGAAAAAATAGGCTTATGAGATCACCTTTTGTCCGTGTGTGTGTGCGTGTGTGTGTGTGTGTGTGTGTGTGTGATTCGTGTGTGTGTCCCCCCCTAATAAAATCTAAACGACAGGAGCGATTTCAATGAAACTCGGAAAGTTCATAGCACTATTCCCGGCGACCTCGACCGTGCCCTTCAAATTTTGTTACGTCTCACCAATCCAACATGGCGGCTGTGCGAAATATTTCACCAGCATTCAATATCTCCGAAACTATTACCGATATTACCCTGACATTTTCAATGGTGATAGAGGGAACTACTATAAGTTCACTTATGTGACTTTTGAAACCCTGGTAACTACAAAACCAACATGGAGGCCAAGTGAATTTGCGACTTTTAAATAGACGTTTCTCGTGATTTGACCAACCAAACGCAATGAAACTTGGTACAGTATATGTTTATATACATTGTAATGCACCGACATCTAACTTCGTTCAATTGTTTACATAATCACAAGATGGCGGATGTGCGAAATATTTCACCGGTATTCTATATCTCTGAAACTATTAGCGGTATCTCCCTAAAATTTTGTACGGAGATAAAGGGCACTACTGGAAGTCCATCTATATGACTTTCAAAAACCGGTTAACTACAAAACGAACATGGCGGCCAAGCGAATTTGAAAATTTTAAATAGACCTTTCTCGCGATTTAATGTTCCAAGCGCACTGAAACCTGGTACAGGAAATATTTATACACATTGAAATCCACTGGTATCTAATTTAGTTCAATTGTTTACATAACCTCAAGATGGCGGCAGTGCGAATTTTAAAATTAAGTTTTTATTTCTTGTGATGTAGTCATGCGATCGAAGTGAAAGTTTGAAAAATGAACCTACGCAATAATTTTCCTTTAATGCTACATGACTCTATGGCCTATACATTTAACAATCCAACATGGCGACCATCCGAAATATTTAGACGATACTGAATATCTACGAATCTATTTTAGCAATCAAACTGCATTTTTTAATGTTCATAGGGGCTATGAACTTAAGTTCACCTATAGGACTTTAAATAACCTGGTGATCACAAATCCAACATGGCGGTGACGCGAATTATAAATATTCACATGGAAGTTTCTCGCAATTTAACCATCCGAGTGCAGTGAAACTTGGTACAGTAAATCCTTATACGAATGTTAATCCACTGGCATCTAATTTATTTCAATTGTTTCCATAACCTCAAGATGGCAGCTGTGAAAAATTTTAAAATCTCCTTGTTTTTTCTTGTGTCCTAATTATGCGATTGAAGTTTGAATACTACACGTTCACAATAATCTGCATGTAACAGTACATAACTCTAGGACCTATATATATAAAATCCAACATGGCGACCATCCGAAATATTTAGTCGGTTCTTAATATCTACGAATCTATTACAGCAATCAAACAGAAATTGTGTATGTTGATAGTGGCAATTAACATAAGTAGGATATATGAAAATAGGCTGTATAGTTCTTCACGGAACTACTTGTTAATGATTAGTTTATATACCGAATATCACATCCCCAAAGAAACAACTCAAGAGATATCGTTATTCAATGAAATGCACGTTTACACCCCCCCCCCCCCCGCCCTTAACACCCCTTTAAAACCCGAATAAACAAAAATCATTCCTTAGTTGATGTTTTCGACATACAGCGAACATATTCCCAAAAAAGCATGTTTCCAACTTTAATAGTTTTCGCTGGGCGTGATGAGTGGGTGAGTCAGACAGGAAATTTTCTTTCAATTATTTTTACCAGAATTTCACCCCTTCCCATGGGCCCCTTAAATTGGATTGATGAAAAAACGCTTGAACACCTATTAACTTATTTTTTAAGCTGTCTTTTTCCCCTGAGTTTGATGAGTGAGTGAGTTAGTCAGTCAGTTAGGACACTTTCTCTCTTTTTCCCAAAAAGAATTCACCCCACCCCACCGGCCCCTTAAATTAATTTATGAAAAAACAGTCGAATACCGATTTACTTACTTTTTAAGCTGATTTTTTTTCGCTGAGTTTCAAATTTCTCGCCTATTTAGTTTAAGAGATAGTCCTACACGCTCCGTTATGAATCCTTCAACCCCCACTTTTCACCCCTTTCACCTCATAATAGTACAATACATCGAAAAACCCTTAGACACATGTCTGCTTATTTTTAATGATTAGTTTATATGCCGAGTATCACATCCACAAATGAAACCACTTGTGAGATATTGTTATTCAATGAAATGCAGGTTTAACCCCCTTAAGACCTCTTTAGAACCTGAATATCCAAACAACCTCCCTTAGTGTACGGTTTTGACATTCAACGAACATATCCCCGAAATGTCATGTTTCCAACTTCAATATTTTTGGCTGGGCGATGATGAGTGAGTGAATGAGTCAGAACATTTTCTTTCAATTTTTTTTTCTTCAGAATATCACCCCTCCCGATGAACCCCTTCAATTTGATTGAAAAAAAAACTGTCGAAAAGCTATTTACTTACTTTAAAGCAGTATTTTCCCCCCGAGTTCGATGAGTGAGTGAGTCAGTCAATCAGTTAGGACACTTTCTTTCCTGTTCTCCCCCCCCCACAAATTCACCCCTCCCCATGGGCCCCTTAAATTGGATTGATGAAAAAAACGGTCAATCACATATTTACTTATTTGTTATGCTGATTTTTTCCCGCTGAGTTTCAAACTCCTTGCCTATGTCGTTTTAGAGATACACGCTCCGTTAGGAATCTTTCAATCCCCACTTTTCACCCCTTTCACATCATAAACACATCGAAAGACCCTCAGACACGTGTTTTGTTACTTTTTAATGATGAGTTTATATGCCGTGTATCACATCCCCCAATGAAACCAATCGGGAGATATTGTTATTCAATGAAATGCAGGTTTAACCCCTTAAGACCCCTTTATAACCTGCATATCCGAAAATCCTCCCTTAGTAGACGGTTTTGACATACAATGAACATATCCCCAGACTGTCATGTTTCTAACTTCAATAATTTTGGCTGGGCGATGATGATTGAGTGAGTCAGGACATTTTCTTTCAATTTTCTTTTTTCAGAATTTCACCCCTTCCCATAAACCCCTTAATTTTGATGTATGAAAAAAGACTGTCGAGCAGCTATTTACTTACTTTAAAGCAGTTTTTTCCCCCTGAATTTGATGAGTGAGTCAGTCAGTCAATCAGTTAGGACACTTTCTTTCCTGTTCCCCTCCCCCCCCCCCCCCGAATTTCATTTCTCCCCATGGTCCCCTTAATTTGGATTTATGAAAAAACGGTCAACATATATTTACTTCTTTTTTATGTTGATTTTTTTTTGCTGAGTTTCAAACTCCTCGCCTATGTCGTTTAAGAGATACACGCTCCGTTAGGAATCTTTCAATCCCCACTTTTCACCCCTTTCACCTCATAATATACACCACATCGAAAAACCCTCAGACATGTGTCTTCTTATTTTTAGTGATGAGTTTATATGCGGAGTATCACATCCCCCAATGAAACCAATCGGGAGATATTGCTATTCAATGAAATGCAGGTCTACCCCCTTAACACCCCTTTAGAACCTGAATATCCAAAAATCCTTTCTTAGTGGGCGTTCGCGGCCCTTGAGGAAGCTGCATACCAGATTTCATTCCAATCCGATCGGTGGTTTCTGAGATTTCGTGATGAATAAATGAGTGAGTGGTATTTCACAAATATATAGTAGAAAGAAGATAGTGTCAAGTCTTTGTTATGCTAAACTCGGTTGATAGTGCTGTTTGAGCACTTGAGTAACTAACGGGATTTCAAGTCAAGATCCTCATTTTCTATACCGGTAGTGCAGAGCACAACTGGCATCCAGTCGGCCGTGTCTCGACTTGAGCTATGTTGCCATGGAAACTATCTGCATTTGAAAAAAAGTGTGTCTGTCTGTGTGTGTGTATGAGTGTGTGTGAATCTGTGTGTGGTGTGTGTGTGTGTGTGTGAGTGTGTGTACTCTGAATGTCAGTCCCCCCCCCCCATCAATTCGAACACGGTGAGCGCTAATTGAACGAAATTTGGCACAAAGGTAGCACTAGCAAAGGACACCTCAGTGTCATGTTTTATATCGCCGCCATCTTGACGGAAACGTAATGGCGGCCACACAAATGTTCAAAGCTTAAATCAAATTACGACTAACCTAATCATCCGATATCTACCAAATTTTTCAACAACATACCTTTATGGGGGTAGCATCCTTTGACCAAACTAATAGGTGTTCAGCCTAACAGTTTGCGGATGGCGGCCATCTTTGTGTGAAAATCGATTGCCCCTATTAATTCGAACACGGTGAAACCGAATGGAACGAAATTTGGTACAGAGGTGGTACTAGGAAAGGGCACCCCAGTGTCATGTTTTATATCGCCGCCATCTTGACGGAAACGTAATGGCGGCCACACAAATGTTCAAAGCTTAAATCAAATTACGACTAACCTAATCATCTGATCTCTACCAAATTTTGCAACAACATATCTTTATGAAGGGAGCATCCTTTGACAAATCTAATAGGTCATTAGCCTAATAGTTTGCGGATGGCGGCCATCTTTGTGTCAAAATCGATTACCCCTATTAATTCGAACACGGTGAAACCGAATGGAATGAAATTTTGTACAGAGGTAGCACTAGCAAAGGGCACCTCAGTGTCATGTTTTATATCACCGCCATCTTGACGGAAACGTAATGGCGGCCACACAAATGTTCAAAGCTTAAATCAAATTACGACTAACCTAATCATCCGATCTCTACCAAATTTTGCAACAACATACCTTTATGGAGAAAGCATCCTTTGACAAATCTAATAGGTCATTAGCCTAATAATTTGCGGATGGCGGCCATATTTGTGTCAAAATCGATTACCCCTATTAATTCTAACATGGTGAAACCGAATGGAATGAAATTTGGTACAGAGGTAGCACTAGCAAAGGGCATCTCAGTGTCATGCTTTATATCGCCGCCATCTTGACGGAAACGGAATGACGGCCACCCAAATGTTAAAAGCTTAAATCAAATTTCGACCATCCTAATAATTTTATCTCTACCGGATTTTGTAACAACATGCCTTTTTGTGGAAAGCATCTTATGACTGACTACAAGGTCATCAGCCCAATAGTTTGCAAATAGCGGCCATGTATGTGTGCAAATCCATTCCCCGGATCAATTCAAACACGGTGAAACCGAATTGAATGATTTTTTTTTACAGAGGTAGCACTAGCACAGGGCACCTCATATTCAAGTTTAATATCCCTATAGCACGTTGTATTTCAACAAGCTACTACAACCAACATTCAATTATACTCCTTGAAAAGGACAAAGAGTTATAACAATACCCATGCTTTTAGGAGAAAGTAGGCTATATGTTCTTTACTGAACATCTTGTTTTATGATTTGATTAGCCTGTGCTTGAGTGCAAAAGGGCCGAAATCAGAAGAATGAGAAAGACTATCGAAAATTCATGTAGCCAGCGGTTCCTTCTGGGTCCTAAACTATGTGTATGCATAATATGGTTGAGATTGGTGGAACGGTGTAGATTTGTATACGGAACCAACCCACATACATACATACAGACTTTCACTTTTATATATTAGACAAGTAATAGTTTGCCGTTATGAACATATTACAATGTGTAGCATTTGTAGCATGCGTCATTTGAAATTATACAACGTCTAGTCTTTCAGACTGACTGTGATTTTTTTTAGCCTATTTTCATTTATGAAAATATAGGTTTATGAGATCACCTTTTGTCCGTGTGTCTGTGTGTACGTATGTGTGTGATTCGTGTGTCCCCTAATTAAATATAAACGGCTTGAGCGATATCAATGACGCTCGGTGATTTCATTGCACTATTCCGGACGACACCGACCGTGCCCCTCAAATTTTGTTACGTCTCACCTATCCAACATGGCGGCTGTGCTAAATATTTCACCAGCATTCAATATCTCCACAACTATTACCGATATCACCCTGAAATATTTTACGGTGATAAAGGGAACTACTAGAAGTTCACCCATGTGACATTTGAAAACTTGGTAACTACAAAACCAACATGGCGGCCAAGCGAATTTGTGACTTTTAAATATACTTTTCTCGCGAGTTAACCAACCAAACGCAATGAAACTTGGTACAGTATATGTTTATACACATTGTAATGCACCGACATCTAACTTCGTTCAATTGTTTACATAACCTTAAGATGGCGGCTGTGCGAAATATTTCACCGGCATTCTATATCTCTGAACTATTAGCAGTATCACCCTGATATTTTGTACGGAGTTAAAGGACACTACTGGAAGTTCATCTATGAGACTTTCAAAAACCAGTTAAGTACAAAACAAACATGGCGACCAAGCGAATTTGAACGTTTTAAATAGACTTTTCTCGCGATTGTATGATCCAAACGCAATGAAACTTGGCACAGCAAATCTTTATACCCATTGCAATGCACTGGTATCTAATTTAGTTCAATTGTTTACATAACCTCAAGATGGCGGCTGTGCGAATTTTAAAATTAAATTTTTATTTCTTGTGTCGTAATCATGCGATCGAAGTGAAAGTTTGAATAATGAACCTACGCAATAATTTTCCTTTAAAGGTACATGCCTCTAGGGCCTATACATATAACAATCCAACATGGCTATCATCCGAAATATGTAGACGGTTTTCAATAACTACGAATCTACTGCAGCAATTAAACTGATTTTTTATGTTCATAAGTAGACCACGGCTAGGATACATAAAACAAATCATTCACGACAAGGGTTGTGATAATTACTTGGACTTGAAGAGACTAGCCACAGACTGGAGTTCATGGAAAGCTGCTAAAAACCAATCTTCGGATTGAACACTACAGAAGAAAGGGGCTATGAACAGAAGTTCACCTATAGGACTTTCAATAACCTGGTGATCACAAATCCAACATGGCGGCGACGCGAAATATAAATATTCACATGGACGTTTCTCGCAATTTAACCGTCCGAGTGCAGTGGGACTTGGTACAGTAAATCCTTATAGCCTACAAATGTTAATCCACGGGCATCTAATTTATTTCAATTGTTTCCATAACCACAAGATGGCAGCTGTGCAAAATTTTAAAATCTCGTTTTATACTTGTTGTGTCCTAATCATGCGATTAAAGTTTGAATACCACACGTACACAATAATCTTCATGTAACAATACATAACTCTAAGACCTACATATATAAAAATCCAACATGGCGACCATCCGCAATATTTACTCTGTTCTCAATATCTACGAATCTATTATACCAATCAAACTGGAATTTTGTATGCTGATAGTGGAAATTAACATAAGTAGGATATATGAAAATAGGCTTTATAGTTCTTCATGGAACTAGCCTACATGTTTTTACTGACACTGATTGCAGTATCAGAGGTGGATGTAAACTCTGCCCTGTGAGTGTTCTCGTTCTTATTGTATTGCATCCTGAAATTCCATGTCTTCCGACCACGTACATTGGGTTTTGGTTACGAACCAGTAGTGACTGGTTAGTTAATAGTATCTGGCAGCTGCACAGACTGCTATGTTGGCTGGCTGGTGCGTCCCTTCCCCGTGCTGTCCGATCGTGACGTCCCAGTTCCTTCTTCTTTGCTATGTAAAGTAGTCAGGGATGTTTCAGCTACGTTATCTGATGGTTGAGTTATTTCCGCAATGCTATATGTGTTTGTAGAATGGGGCCTCTGATATGGTTGGATATTCAGGGGAAAGTACTGCAGTCTCCATGTCCGTAGTGTTGCTTAGCTTACTACTCCCATCAGACTCACCCAGTACCGTGCTGTAGGTTTGTTGTTTGACGTGAAGTACCGGGCGATTCCTTCTGTTCGGACAGTCTATTTATAAGTGGGAGGTTCCTTTACAATAAAAGCAATACTTGTCCTTCATATGTTAACAGAACTTTATAATCATTGACCGTCAAATATGATGGAATGGGGTATTTAAGTTCAATTGTTCCAATACGTATGCCATTACTTACAGCAGAAAATTCGTAGGCTATACTTCATTCCAGCACTCGTTCCGTATGTCCTTGACAACTCCATACGTAGAAAGCACGCGGGAGAGCCTTTCGTTGTTGACTTCGGGAGGAGATTAAACAGACACTCACTCGTTTTGCCAAAGAGTCTGCAGCAGAGATAGTTATCTCTGTGGTGTTACCGCTAGTTAGCCGGAAGGATTTCACACCTTCATGTCGAGATAATATGTTTTCATGAAGTAAGGTGGACACTAATTTAATATACACTGAATTTTCCCAGTTGTCAAGTTGATTCGCTAGTACTTGATCTCTATTAAGCTTCAGGTCGTTTGCTATACACCTAGGCCTTTGTATTTCAAGTGGTGTCGGTCTGTGGTTCCTTTCTTCGAAAGCGCATTTAACAGTGTTTTTCCTGACATTCGCCATTTTCACTAGTTCAACAGGAAGTACCATGACGAACTAAAGAGCCTACTTTTCTTAAACTTTAATATTCATGCAAATGATTAATCTATATGGAACTATCTAAGTAAATGACAAAATTAAGTTGGTCATATCAAAATATCTAATTAGTTCGAAATATACCTGTCATAATGTAGCCCAATAGAGCAATACAGTTGGCAGCCCTGGTGACTGAATATCTTCTTAGCTCCATCTCTTAAGGTATAGAATACAAAATTTGGTTGAAGTTCAATGGATAACATGGACGTTACATGCAGTTAGATATTGGATCTATCAGCGCGCGTAAAATCATGTTGGCAGCAATGTCATGCATGTGTTTGTCAGATATAATCTGAAATATTATGACCTATTGTTGTGCTAATTTTGAATTAAATCCATTTGTTTTCATAGAAGTTACATGCATTTTAGAATTGAACCTATCATCTGGCTTAGTATCATGTTAGCAGCACTGACATTTATATTTACCCCAAATTAATCTAGAATGTCAGGTACTATATGTGTGCAAATTTTAGAGTTGTTGACTTGCATAATTTCTGATATATTGATATTAGGGTAAAAGAATAGAGGCAGCAATTATTAACAGTTGGCAGCCCTGGTTGCACTTAAGAATATGCATAGTCATATCTGTTTATGTACACAGAGTACATACGAAATTTGGTTGGAATCTAAATGATAGTATAGAGGTTACATGCATTTAAAAATTGGTCCTATCAGCAGGCTTACAATCATGTTGGTAGCACTGACGTACATTAGTTACTCCAAATTGATCTAGAATGTTAGGTACTATACGTGTGCATAGTTTAAAGTTGTCGGCTTGCATACTTTCTGATATATGGGTATTTGGATTTGTTTTTTAAATGAGAGCATTTATTAACAATTGGCAGCCCTGGTGGCTCTTGAGAATACGCTCAGTCATATCTGTTTATGTACACATAGTACATATGATATTTGGTTGAAATCCAATTGATAGTGTAGAATTTATATGAATTTAAATATTTGACCTATCAGTAGGCTTAGATTCATTTTGGCAACACTGTCATATATGGCCTCCTGGAAATTGAACTAAAATATTATTATCTCTGCATGTGCCAATTTTGGAATAGCTCCCATGCATATCTTCCATGATATTTAACAAGGAGCTCAAATTTCAATTGTGGTTTTTCAGCAGTTGGTAGCACTGACATCATTTTCAAATATGGTCTTGATATATTCCGGTATAGATCTTCACTTATACCAAATTTGGTCTCGATTGCTTCAGCTGTTTAGGAGTTGATATTGGGGGGGGGGGGGGGGGGAGGGCAACAGACAGACAGACAGACAGACAAGACAGGCATTTGCCCGGATCGATCTCATAAGTCTACTTTTTCCACATTTTTGCAAAATGTGAATAGTAGGCTAAAAATACAATACCCTATCACGGTAAGCACTTCCGAGTATTTATTAACCTCGCGGCTAAACTCAGAACCTAACACGACGTAGGTCGCTAAGTGACACTTCCACTCTTTCTACTCTATAGAGTTCTCCAACGCAAAATGTATCAAAATGGTGCCATTCTGAATGGATGATGCCGTTTGAAATATAAAACTTATAAGGATATCCGAATAAAGTTATTAGTCCGAATAACGGTATTGGGAGAATATTTTTCGATAGATGTATTCAAATAACGTTATTTCTAGTGAGCACTACCATTTCGTTCCTGCGATAACCGATATCCGAATAACGTTATTAGTCCGAATAACGGTATTGGGGGAATAATTTTCCAGAGATGTATTCAAATAACGTTATTTCTAGTGAGCACTGCCATTTTGTTCCTGCGATAACCGTTATCCGAATAACGTTATTAGTCCGAATAACGATATTGCGGGAATATTTTTGGAGAGATCTATACAAATAACGTTATTTCTAGTGAGCACTACCATTTCGTTCCTGCGATAATCGATATCCGAATAACGTTATTAGTCCGAATAACGGTATTGGGAGAATATTTTTGGAGAGATTTATTCAAATACCGTTATTTCTAGTGAGCACTACCATTTCGTTCCTGAGATAACCAATATCCGAGTAACGTTATTAGTCCTAATAACGGTATTGGGGGAATATTTTTCGAGATATGTATTCCGACAACGTTATTTCAGGCGGGCACTACCATTTCGTTCCTGCGTTTCCCGATATTCGAATAACGTTATCAGTCCAAATAACGATATTAGGAGATTTTTATTCGAGATATGTATTCCGATAACGTTATTTCAGGAGGGCACTAGTATTTCGTTTTTACGATAACCGATATCCGAAGAACGTTATTAGTCCGAATAACGGTATTAGGGGATATTTTTCGAGAGACTTATTCAAATAACGTTATTTCTGTCGGACAATACTATTTCGTTTCTACGATAACCAATATCAGAATAACGTTATAAGGACCAATAACGTTACCATGCGATACAAATGACGTCCGGATATGAAACGTAACGACCACAATGTGACCAAGACCCATTTTGTTATATAATCTACCCAAACAACCATTTTCGTTATGTTAAGTTATGAAGCCTTGCGTTTCGAGGATTTAACGAAGCTCAGAAGTCAGGAAGTCTCTAGAACACTAACCCTCTTTCGCCGCTAATTATTACTAACCCTTCGTAAATTTGACTACTGCAACTTATAATTGTTATATTTACTAGGTTACAGATAATATTTGGCAAGATTTTTGATATTTCGAGTTCTTATAAATTCATAAACAGGTCATGAATCAAAATACGTAGATATTAATTAATTTGATGTGATTATTTGTTAAGTATAGCAAACTTGCTATATTACATTAACACGTTTATCATCATCATCATCATCATCATCATCTTCATTTCCCATTTCCAGCTTCCTGGGTCGGGTTGTGAATGAAGGACCTCCAACGTTTCCTATCTCTCCACCACTCCTCTCCTGTTTTTAGTACTTCTTCAGGTTTTCCTCCTCTCTTCTCTACACACTCCCACACTGTATCTGCCCATCTCTTTCGGGGCCTTCCTCGTGGTCTCTTCCCTGTCATCTTTTCACAGAAAGTTTTCTTTGGTACTCTCTCCTCTCCCATTCTCATCATATGTCCATACCACTTTAACTTTGTTGTTTCTATCCTGTCCTGCAGCTTCAAGATTCCTGTCCTTTTTCTAATCTCTTCATTTCTAACTCTATCTCTTCTGGTCTTGCCCTCTATACCTCTTAGGAATTTCATCTCCGCGGCTTGTATTCTACTCTCCTCTCTTTTTGTAGTAGTCCACGCTCCAGCTGCATATGTTAGTATGGGTCTGTAGTAGGTTGAATATAATAAATCTTTACATTTCTTTGGGACATCTCGGTTCCACAGAATACCCCTTATGCTCTGGTAAAAACTGTTCGCTTGTTGTATTCTCTTTCCAATTTCCTCAGTTATCCTTCCATCTTCTGTGATCACACTTCCCAAGTACTTGAAACTTTTAACCACTTCAAGAATTTTCCCATTCAATTCTATCTTTCCTCTTCCTTCCTTCCTTCCTCTTGACATTACCATTGTCTTGCTCTTCTCTGTGCTTACTTTCATCCCAAATTTCTCTATTTCTTGATTCCATACATCTAGTTGTTTTTGTACTTCCTTTTCATCCTCGCCCCATATCACTATATCATCTGCAAACAGCATGGCCTTTGTTGCCTCTTGTCCCAATCTCTGTTTAACATTCTTGTGAATTTCATCCATGACTATGATGAATAGTAAGAGGGACAATACACTTCCCTGTCGGAACACGTTTAATAAGAACTTAATTTTATTATACTAAATATTAAAATAAACCCTTAAAACTATAAATGTGGGTTCTTTATACCACTAAGAAACCTAAACTACTATGAAATTAAGTGAAATAAGTATAAATGTAAAAAAGGTATAAAGGCACAATATACTTGTAAGTGTTCACTATCACTAACTGTTCGTCAATATGACGACATCCACCCAATTATTTTAAGAATGAGCAAAGATATCAACAATCGCACCCGCCACAGTCAACAACTGCTCGAGAAATTCAGCCACACTTATTGGCCGCAGGCACGCATGCGCGGAAGACAATAAAGAATAAACTATACCGTACTGCTACCTACCGTCGTAAAAATTACGAAGGGTTAGTGTTCTAGGGTTAAACATATCCATGGTTGTAACTTTACCGTGTAAACCAGTCGATTGTCATGAATCGATAAATCAACAGGTCGTTCACACTTTGTTTGAAATGAAGTTCGAACTGTTATGGTAATATAATGTTCTAATTATAGAGCCCACGATCGCTGAGTACAATCTGTAACGGGTCTCCCAATTATTTGCAGGCATGTTTATCTTGTTACTGTACCGTTAGCGTTCAATGGGTACTTCCTGGCTCCAGACATTGATTCTGAGAAGTACGTGATGTGCTGCAGGGATAGAATAACCAAGAAAGGGCATCCACAAACACACAGGCCTCCCAGGGGCTCACATCTAGTGGCGATCAAGGGACCCCAGCTGAGTCCGGCATTCCTTCCACTTACTCGTGCAGGGCTCCTCTCCGTCTTCTTTCCTATCGACCTCTCTTGTTCAACTCTTGTTCTCTTCCGACCCCAAAGGCATTAGGGTATCCAAGGACTAGGGAGAATCTTCCTTTCCCGCCTTAATTGGGCCTTGTCTCTTCTTTCCTGATACCCTCCTTCTGCGAGGGGTCAGCCTTCTTTTTCTTTTCATGTTATCTCCTGCCTTCTGCCCAAGGCCCTCAAGGAGGCAGGCCGTATGTAGCCCTACCACTTCTAGTGCACCCTGCATTGTGCTACACCCTCAAGGGCTCACGTCTGGTGAGTTTGGGAGTTTGCGACCCCGAGGGATTCCTGAGCTGGTTCCGTTTCGTCCCTTTTTTCCTCTGACTTTGGGGTGGGCCCTCTCCATTTTCCCCTTTCCTATCTGCCTTTCATGGCTCTCCTTCCTTCCAAGTCCCTCGGCCCTCGTTCTTTGAGGGCATTTCTTTTCTTCCTGTCCTTTATTTGCCTTATCCTTTATTTGTTTACCATTTCCTCTTCTACTGGTAAGACTGGAGTTAGTATTAGTTATAGTTTTCATTCTCATCTTTCACTATCACCCAAACCATTAGGGGCCGATAACCTAGATGTTAGGCCCCTTAAAACAACAATTATCATCATCATCAAACACACAGGGCCGACGAGAGGGAGGGGCAAACGGGGCTATAGCCCCGCGGCCCGAGGTGATGGGCAGCCTTCTTTAATTTAATGTCTAAACTATTGTGAATTTTTCTGATATGCCTCTGATCGATGTAAATGCAACCAATCCGACATATATAATTCTTCGACACGTGTGTATGTGACTGAACTCCTCCTAAACGACTGAACCGATTTTGATGGAATTTGGTATGTATATTAGTGTGGGTCCATGTATGGTTTAGATTCACAATCCGACCCGGTAGGTGGAATGAACACAATTTTAGAACCACAATTTACACACAATTTTACAACCACAATATACAGTGAAAAACAGTCATCATGGAAACCACTAGCCTTGGCCTTCGTGAAAGCTGATGTCTTTGGACGGTTTGTCACTGCACGTTAGAGCCACCTGGTCGCAATCTGTGCAACTACCGCCATTACTTAAACTCCGCCCGTGGCGAAAAATTGTGTGTTATACTGTGCCCAATCGGTCACGGCAGACTGGCATCGAACTCGGGTCTTATCAGAGAAGACCAGGCACATGATTCTGCCTAGAGTCGAACCATTGATCTCTGAGGGGGAACAGTTACAGGGAACCCGAAGAGCAATGAGATGTATACTGACATATAATAATATATCATGATTTCACGGCCAGATTGTGAATATCATAGCTGTTTAAGGGAATAATTGTCAGAAATGGCAGTCATAAGTACGTTTTCAAAGTATAGAAACCGTGAAAGCAGGCCAGCTTGACGTTTTACTAATTGCAGCGAGCGACTGGGAGGAGATACAAGGCGCCGAGGGAACTTCTTTCGTCTGGACCGAGGAGACAGCTCGAAATTTATGACCCTGGGAGTCCCCAATGGACAACGCTTGAGACTATAGTGGGGATGATTGCCCACGGAAATTAATTGATTACAGCCAAGTGGAGCATTGAAATGGAGTGAAATGTACACCCAGGTGAATATATTCTGGGAGAGGTAATTTAGGAGTGGTTTTACACCTAAATTAAAGCCTATATCTCTAAATAAGCCTATTAACACCGGACTTACGCTCGAGAGGAGTGATTTGGTGACCAGCCAGAGGGGAATCACCATGGTGGCGTCATGACGCGATGGATTAAGGCAATTAATTGTAATTAATTGGCCGAAGCGATCGCTTGCACGCAAGTGATTATGGGACTCCCACATCTAGATAAACAAGGTGTATACGTCATTTTGAATGGAAATACAGTATCTCAAGAAAGAAGTCGCTCTCGTGTGTCCTGTGGACTACATTTTACGAGAAACCTTTATATAGGGGAAGCAGTGCAGACCAAGCCAGTTCGTCTTTAGTCGTCTTCAAGTTGTCTTCAAGTTGTCTTCCGGTCTTCTTCAGTTCGTCTTGAGTTCATCGTCAGTAAACTAAACGCTACCAATAAGTGCGCGAAATGTAAGAGTATATTTGAAGAACAATGGAAGCATCATACAGCTTCTTAATAGTAATCATGAATCGCATAAGATTTAATTTACAGAAGATATTCATCCATTATTATACGCAAGTGTAATTTGCTACAGCGTAGCAATAATTTAGGATGGTTTTGGACACTGAATACCAGGAGGTATTGTCATACTTATAAATGACGCAGTATCGTCAGGATCATTGCAGTTATGGGAGCCGAGAGGCATCACAAGTAATCATGACGGTAAAATGAACAGTATTGAAGGGAACGAGAATCGAACGCACGTACACGCAGATAGACTTTCACGGAGACCAGCGGATGTCGTAGCTTCATCGCATCTCTGAGGTCAGGCGTTAGGAGGAGTCCGATTAAGGATCAACCTGTGAAATAGTGAAAAAGTGTACATAAATTTTGTTATAGTGATTTAAAAAGTGTTTATGTGTATTGTGATTAATATGTATTGTGTAAAAGTGAGAGAAGCCACTGATAAGAGTATGATTATCATGTGGGAAATATGTGAAATCAAGTGTCATGTGAGATATAGCATGATGGCTTAAATCAAGCGTCATGGTAGGCCCGGAGCTGGGATGCTGGTATCATCCAGCGAAAATGAAAAAGTGAGTACCAATTTACAATGTTATTCTAACTAAATAGTTCACCATGCAACGATGCATCACTTTGAGACTAAGATGTAACAGTCACTTATTGTACGAGCTTTTCACCACTCGTATTTGGTAGAATATGGCTTGGAAGGTGATTTCTTTAGGGCCAGTCAGGCCGAAAATAGTGATGAATGTAACGGTAACGTTAAATGATAAATAATAATAATAATCTGGGGTCGGTAACAATAAAATAAAGTAATAGGCATTTTTTGGCCTAAATAACGTTCAAAGTGTGTCATGTCTAATATAAAGATACTGTATTTTGGTAAACAGTAAGAAAGTAACGTGAAATATAGCGAGATACGAGAGTTTTTCAGTGTCAAGTGAAGTGTTGAATGAATATTTGATATGGTCAATTCTTAGGATTGTATTTGAGAACCATTAAAGTAATGTAAGCCAGTAAATTTATACTTGTTTTTAGGAGCTATTTAAAGCTTTGGCTTAAGTGTAATTGCAGAGGGGACGCGAGTGCCTTAATAATTGAGTCATCTATGAGAAGTATTGTTTGAAGCCGCATAGAGCGAGCGAAGTAACGTAGAATCCAGTGATTTACGTAAATAAAGTTGCGGGGACCAAACTAGCATAGCTTGCACGTTAGGTGAAAAGTTGGCTAATCTACGAGTTAGTATCGCCGTTGTGCATACTTATATTATTCGCAGCGAATTGGACAGAGCCTGTCTGCATCCATCGCTTGCAGGAATAATTGCCACGAGGGAAGCTCTTCGAGACTCCGTGAGCACATGTATAAAATGATCTGCCCTGAGAGGTAAGAATCCAAGTTCGTCGTTTAGGAAACGCAGATTTCCTTATTATGTTATTATTGAGACAGCTGCTGGTGAAAATCTTGTATTTTCATTATGATGCGCGTCCAAAGCCACTAGTATTCACCATAGAACGGCAAGGCTATTACAGAATCCATCCCCAGCCATGAATGTTAATTAAGGAGCCGAGTTGAGCCCATTACACTATAAATATAGGTATTAAATAATTAGAATGACTCAATTACTTGAGAACAACACTTAGCGTAACTCCATTGTACTGCAATTGTAAACAAAGTTGACCTTGCTTGCAACCAAGAGAGGGAGTGGGAGTAGACCACTAGTGCGACGGCCATCTTGCTCGGCCAGCTGGAACTAATTTTATTGCCTGCTTGGAAGGGGAGGTTTAGCGACCTGATTCCTTTATTTTTAAAGCAGAGTGGGACACTGAAGAATCTCGATATTTCGATATGTAATTAAGATATGATTGTTATGATGATGCCAATTGAATTAAATGATGTGTTTCAACACACATACATTGTCGGATCATTGAAATCAGATAATATTTGGCCCAGTTATTCTCTGAGGAGGAACACTGAACCAAATAAATTGTTAGGAATCTTTTTAAAGTGCATTTTTGCCCAGTTCATACTAATTTATGCAGACGGGTATGTGATTTCTAAGAACATGACACGTTTGTAACGATAGTATTTCGACCAGACCCAGAAAATCGTTGTATGGTGAAACTATAAACATTTCTATCCATGTGTATTTTGGAAGGGAAACGTACCACTTTTTAAGCGTTTCATATTGATGGAAAAGAAGGAAGATGATTCACACGACACAACAACATTTGGTAATTAAGGCATACAATAATGAATTTATGCTAATCAAAGTAAATGCCGTAAGAAACGGATTAATGTTTTATTATTACAGAATTAATGTCATTTTGATGTGATATGTGACTTTTGTGTTGTGATACTCCAGTTATGTAAAATTGTGTCACATAAAGAACACTATGGAGACTCGTAGAGGTCTGAAAGTATCAATGATAGGATGCTAGAAATAGATTTGAGTGCAGTGTAGCACTAATTAAGAAGAGACTCACAAAATAACCCTGATTTTAATTGTGGGAATTAAATGTAAATTATCCTTTGTTTGTATTTGTTGTATAGCCATGATTTTATATCAGTAAATGTTTTATTTTAGGAATATGTTGTTTCTTTCATGTAGAGTAGTTACCTGGTAGACTCAAATCCTGAGCAAGTGGTCGTATGGTGGGCAGGAACGTCCCATACCTCGAAAGACCGTGAGTTAGCTGGGATACGAACACATGTTCCACATGATGACAATTGGGTACAATACCAAAAGTGGCAGTGATGTCGAATTCTACTGTTCGTCTCTGCACGTTAGAGCGTTTCAAAGTCCCGTATGCGTTCATATACCATTCATCCGATTGCCATGAAACTTGGGTGATATGTTGAGTGAGCTCCAGGGAAGGTGTTTGGCTTAGTAAATCCATTTCACAATAGATAGCGCACGAATAGATTCAACAAATGGGCGACGACGCGGGAAGCGTTTCAAAAAGGTCCCGTATGCGTTCAAATACCATTCGTCCGATAGCGATGAAACTTGGGTGAGATGTTGTGTACACTCCAGGGAAGGCTTCTGGCTTAGTAAATCAATTTCACATTAGGTAGCGCACGACTAGATTCAACAAATGTGTGACGACGCGCGAAGCGTTTCAACAAAATCCCGCATAAGGTCATATTCCATTCATAGATTGAGATGAAATTTGATGAGTTGTTGTGTACACTTAAGTGAAGGCTTCTAACTTAGTAATCCATTTCACAGGAGGTTGCGCACGAGTAGATTCAACAAATGAGCGGCGACGTGCGAAGCGTTTCAACAAAGTCCCGTATGCGTTCAAATACCAATCGTCCGATAGCGATGAAACTTGGGTGAGATGTTGTGTACACTTACGTGAGGGTTTCTAACTTAGTAAATCCATTTTACAATAGGTAGCTCACGAGTAGATTCAACAAATGAGCAACGACGCGCGAACTTTTAATCAAAGTCCCGTATGCGTTCATATACCATTCATCCGATTGCAATGAAACTTGGGTGAGATGTTGTGTACACTTACGTGAGGGTTTCTAACTTAGTAAATCCATTTCACAGGAGATTTCGCACGAGTAGATTCAACAAATGAGCGACGAAGCGCGAAGCGTTTCAATAAGGTCCCGTATGCGTTCAAATACCATTCGTCCGATTACGATGAAACTTGGGTGAGATGTTGTGTACACCATACGGAAGGTTTCTGGCTTAATAAATCCATTTTACAATAGGTAGCGCACGACTAGATTCTACAAATGTGTGACGGCACGTGAATCATTTCAACAAAGTACCGTATGCGTCCATATACCATATATCCGATTGCGATGAAACTTTGGTGAATTGCTGTGTACACTCCAGGAAATGTTTCTGTCTTAGTAAATCCAGTTTTTAATAAGTAACGCACGAGTAGATTCAACAAATGAGCGACGGCGCGCGAATCGTTTCCACAATGTCCCGTATGCGGTCATATATCATTCATCCGATTGCGATCAAACCTTGGTGAATCATTGAGTACACAACAGAGAAGGTTTCAGGCTTAGTACATCTATTTTACAATAGGTAGCGCATGAGTAGATTCAACAAATGAGTGACGGCACGCGAATCGTTTAAAGAAAATCACTTATGCGTTCATATGTCATTCATCCGATTCCGATGAAACTTTGATGAGTCGTTGTGTACACGCCAGGGAAGGTGTTCAACTTGGTAAATCAATTTTACAATATTGGATGCGCACGAGTAGATGTAACAAATGAGTGACGACGCGCGAAGCGTTCCAACAAAATCCTGTATGCGTTCATATACTATTCATCGATTGCAATGAAGCTTTGATGAGTTGTTGTGTACACTTACGTGAAGCTTTCTAACTGAGTAAATCCATTTCACAGTTGGTAGAGCACGAGTAGATTCAACAAATGAGTGACAGCGCACGAACCATTTAAACCAAATCCCGTATGCGTTAAATGCCATTTATCCGTTTGCGATGAAACTTTGGAGAGTTGTTGTGCACGCTCCAACGAATGTTTCTAAATTAGTTAATTCAATTCACGATAGTTTAGAGACAGTTAACAGAAATTGAAAAAAAAATGTGTATCCAAAAGCACTTCAAGAAACAAAGTTACAACACTTTCTTTGATTGGCAGGACAACGTCTGCCGGGTCAGCTTGTAGTTGTATAAATAACCATTCTGTTTTTAGATTTTCTTCCGGGGAAATGGCAAAGTTGCCAGAGTTGTCTATTTAATTTATAACGTGCTAGCGAGCTGGAGCTCTTCGTGCAGCAAGAAGTTTCTTATTCAGTTTTGGGTAAAAATTGACCCTTTACTTCATACATTTCTGAAAGTCGTAAGCCTATGGATTATTCTTGTGGAGCCTGAACACGTTCAGATACAATGAAAATTGCACTTTCAATGCACAGTGATCAAGATCTTGAAGTCCCCCCAGGGGCTCACATCTAGTGGGACGTGGGTTGGAGACCACGGGACCCCAACTGAGTCCGGCATTCCTTCCACTTATTTGTGCCGGGCTCCTCTCCGTCCTCTTTCCTGTCGACCTCTCTTGGTCAACTCTTGTTCTGTTCCGACCCCGACGATATTAGGGTATCCGAGGCCTAGGGAGTCTCTTCCTTTCCTGCCTTAATTGGCCCTTGTCTCATCTTTCCTTACCCCTCATTCTTCTAGGGATCAGTCTTCTTTTTCTTTTCAATATAGTTCATTTTCTCTTTAGGATTCCCGCCCTGTTTTTATGTGATCGGAAGAAGGGATTCTGAAATCATTGTATGGGGGTCAACGTTTGTGACATTACATAATGTACAGTATCGGCATTGAAAATACTTTGGTATTATACACGGTCAGGTGTATTCGATCCAGCGATCCCGCGCTTACGAAGCAGAGCTCTTAGCGCTGTACCACGTGCTCGTTGGCGTCTTGCTAGCGTACAACGCACATGGACGCCGCACTGCAATTGTAATTAATTAATTTCTCGGAAACAGCTAAGAAGCGTACCCGACTACGTGTACCTAGTATATGCCTGGTCATGCCCTACACGTGTACTAAAGATAATGTACAGTAGTTCGAATCTGCAAGTTATAGTCTGCTGAGAACCGTGCAAAACACAATGTAGATGTGTTGGACAACCATCGCATTGGACGAACAGTTTGTTTGTTTGTTTGTCTACATTATGTCCATTGCACTAGTGATCCAAACTTGACTCGGTCAGACCGTGACGCACCGACAGTTAGGTTAGGCAGCTCAGTCAAGAGAGGCAGGAGCAAGCGTGCCGGCGTGCGATGCATCCTGGCTAGCACGCCGGGCGTGCAAATGAAGGACCTCTCTGACCTAAGTTTTCTAAAAGTCGTTCAAAACTTCATATTTTCTGTTTTTGCTCTAGCGTCTCCATGTGTCATATTATACTTTAAAAATCAGGGCTACCAACATGCAATTTTTGTCTGAACAAAAAATCTCTAAAACGTTACTAAATCCAAATTTCTTCGAAATAGTTATTTTAAGGGTGCGAGTGATCGAGGCCTATGTGGTTACCATTGCAACAAGGCTCTTAAATGGGCCATTATCATGAATTACATTGAATAGTAATAATAATAATAATAATAATAATAATGTAACCCACATATTTTTGCCTCCACCTGACGCATAAGCTGTATCTGCGCCTGGTGGAGACGCGTGCTAAGAATTTTGGTACCACGGACAAAATCATGCACCACAGCCGCGAGGGCAGCTGCAACAGTCCGGACATCGTAGGTTCAAATCTCGGCTCTGACAGCCGCTATCCTCAGTGTGTTTTTGATGTGCTGTATATTTTGTGGGGGTGATTCTGAAAAATGAAACGGAAATAGGACGATGAAACGGAAATGGGACGGCAATGCAACGGAAACAATGAACGCGCGCGGTGGCGGAGATTGGTAGTCTACCACGACGTACTGTCGGCCATGTGGCTATCTGGAATGTAAATCGCATACGGTTTACCTCAAGGTTTGGAGGCCCCATTCAAGATATTCCAACAATAAATTATCTTCAAACTGTCGTTCTTTGGAGCGAACATATTCATTATATCATATTTGCTGAAAACAATTATAATTTATTAAATCTTACAAGGTACTTTTGCTGTAGGCCTATTCTTATTTAATGTAAGCACTCGAGGTACTGTCGGCCAAAATACAGCACTATGTGGAATATACACACATCAAAAAAAGTTTTGCATCACCTCGGTTCCCAGATCTCCGGCATATAGACGTTGACTGTATATATTGTATCAAAGATACAGTCCCTTTGACTGTTCATAGATGTCACTAAAACTGCTCAAAGATGTAAACAACCATGCATGAGCAGGGCCTATTAGACGGAGGGGGTACGACAGCCGATCAGTTCCAGTCATTCCACCAGGACGAAGGTACGCTGCTCATGTTGTCTGTAGTTCTACCATGCCTAGAAGGTCAATACCGCAGTTCGATCGCGTCCGCATTGTTACTTTGTGTCAAGAAGGGCTCTCAACAAGGGAAGTTTCCAGGCGTCTCAGAGTGAACCAAAGCGATGTTGTTCGGACATGGAGGAGGTACAGAGATACAGGAACTGTCGATGACAGGCCTCGCTCAGGCCGCCCAAGGGCTACTACTGTAGTGGATGACCGCTACTTACGGATTGCCGCTCGGAGGAACCCTGACAGCAATGCCACCATGTTGAATAATGCGTTTCGTTCAGCCACAGGACGTCGTGTTTCAACTCAAACTGTGCGCAATAGGCTGCATGATGCGCAA
Organism: Meconema thalassinum; assembly: GCA_946902985.2. Classification (NCBI taxonomy): domain Eukaryota; kingdom Metazoa; phylum Arthropoda; class Insecta; order Orthoptera; family Tettigoniidae; genus Meconema; species Meconema thalassinum. Next base: position 332,242,061 of record OX336388.2, read on the forward strand.
CTTCACTCCCGACGTCCATGGCGAGGTCCAGCTTTGCAACCCCGACACCATGCAGCGCGGTACAGATGGGCCCAACAACATGCTGAATGGACCCCACAGAATTGGCATCACGTTCTCTTCACCGATGAGTGTCGCATATGCCTTCAACCAGACAATCGTCGGAGACGTGTTTGGAGGCACCCTGGTCAGGCTGAACGTCTTAGACACACTGTCCAGCGAGTGCAGCAAGGTGGTGGTTCCCTGATGTTTTGGGGTGGCATTATGTGGGGCCGACGTACGCCACTGGTGGTCATGGAAGGCTCCGAAACGGCTTTACGATACCTGAATGACATCCTCCGACCCATAGTGCACCCATATCGGCAGAATATTGGAGAGGCATTTGTCTTCATGGACGACAATTCTCGACCTCATCGTGCACATCTTGTGAATGCGTTCCTTCAAGATAACGACATCGCTCGACTACAGTGGCCAGCATGTTCGCCAGACATGAACCCTATCGAACATGCCTGGGATATGTTGAAAAGGGCTGTTTATGGACGTCTTGACCCACCAACCACTCTGAGAGATTTACGCCGAATTGTCGTTGAGGAGTGGGACAATTTGGACCAACAGTGTCTTGATGAACTTGTGGATAGTATGCCACGGCGAATACAGGCATGCATCAATGCAAGAGGACGTGCTACTGGGTATTAGAGGTAGTGGTGTGTACTGCAATCTGGACCACAAATGCTGAAAGTCTAGCTGTATGATGGTACAACATGCAATGTGTGGGTCTCATGAGCAATAAAACGAGCTGAAATGTTGTTTGTGTTGATCTCTATTCCCTTTGTATTTAAAGGTTCCGGAACTCTTGGAACCGAGGTGATGCAAAACTTTTTTTGATGTGTGTATATAGCATGCGGTTTACTTCAAGGTTTAGAGGCCCCATTAAAGATATTCCTACAAAAAATCGTCTTCAAGTGTGAAAATATTCATTATTATCATATTTGCTGGAAGTTTTACAAGTAGTTATTTCACTGACCAACAGAGTTCACTGTTAACAAGGGATTTGCGCTCCCGGCAGACACAATAGTAGGATAACATGTTACACATCATGTGAGATTACTGTAAGGCTCGTAATTTTTTCCCAGGGTTTTCCTATACCCATTCCAGGCAAATGCCGGGATAGTACTTTACTTCAAATCCCAGAGCGCCTACCTCATCCCTGTCCCTAATACAGTTACGCATATGACTACAGCCATTACAGTAATACAGGTTATGAGACAAGCTCAACACATAACCAACTACACGGGGCTGACGACCAAGATTCCCCAAACCCCTTAAATGAATTAACAACAACACAAAGAGTTTTGGCAGTCGATCCTACCAGCAACACAGCGAGCCAAAACATATTTCTGGAAAGTTAAACATCATCTGGATGACCCAACTGTTCCATCCTTGAGCTGGTTAAATCAGTCTTCTACTGACCATTGTCAGCTGATTGACCTACTTACCTCACTGGATCGATTATCTCCTGAGAATTGTTTCAAAATAGGGCTTTATTGATTAAACTTCTGTTGAATCACACTCTCTCTCCCCTCAGATGTTCTTTCTCCGGTTCTTCTGAAGAGATCATCATCATCATCATCATCATCATCATCATCATCATCATCTTATTCTTATTCCTCTTTCCCCATTCCTCTTTTCTCTTTTCACTTTCCTCTTTTCTTTTTCCTCTTTTCTTTTTCCTCTTTTCTCTTTCCTCTTTTCTTTATTCCTCTTTTCTCTTTCCTCTTTTCTCTCTTCTTTTTCCTCTTTCCTCTTTTCTCTTTCCTCTTTTCTTTTTCCTCTTTTCTATTTTCTCTTTTCTTTTTTCCTCTTTTCTCTTTCCTCTTTTCTTTTTCCTCTTTCCTCTTTTCTATTTCCTCTTTTCTCTTTCCTCTTTTCTTTTTTCCTCTTTTCTCTTTCCTCTTTCCTTTTTTCTCTTTCCTCTTTCCTTTTTTCTTTTTTCTCTTTCCTCTTTTCTCTTTCCTCTTTCCTCTTTTCTTTTTTCTCTTTCCTCTTTCTCTTTTCTCTTTTCTCTTCTTTCTTCCTTTTGACCTTTTTCCTTTTTCACTTTTATCCTTTTTCCCTTTGTTTCTTTTTTCATTTTTCTTCTTATTTTCTTTTTTCCCTTTTTCTCACTTTTCCCCTTTTTTTTCTTTTTTTCCCCTTTTTACTTTATTTTTTCTTTGGCTTAGGCGGCAGCACGCTGGCCTCTCACCGCTGAGTCCGTGGTTCAAATCCCGGTCACTCCATGTGAGATTTGTGCTGGACAAAACTGAGGCAGACAGGTATTTCTCCAGGTACTCCGGTTTCCCCTGTCACAAATTTCATTCCAGCAACACTCTCCACTATCATTTCCTTTCATCTGTCATTCATTTAATCATTGTACCAGGGGAGGTCGACAGGCTTCGGCAGCCGGCACAGTTCATATCCTCGCCGCTAGATGGGGGCTCCATTCATTCCATTCCCTGACCCGGTCGGAGACTGGAAGCAGGCTGTGGATTTTTTTTTCACTTTATTTTTCTTTGTTTCATTTTTCATTGCTCCTTTTTTTCTTTGTTTCTTCTTTTCCTTTTTCGTTTTCTCATTTATCTTTTTCTTCTTCTTCTTGGGAATGGAGATAAAATAATAAAAATACATTGAATCCCTTTATGTAGACAGCCATATTATTAATCACAGCTAAAATATTAGACTACCAATACTGACTTATGGCCTAGAAATAACTTGGCCACATCTTACGGTTAAGAACGTATAGAGCTGGATAGAGCTTCTTTTTTGCCTCCTGAGAGGCCAAGTGCAGGTGTTTCTAGTTGTTGCCGGGATAAGAGAATTAAACTGGACAAGGGTGTGGGAGGAAGCGGCCGTGGCCTGTCAGAAGGTACCGTCCCAGCATTTTGTATGGTGTTGCTTGAAATTGAACTTGCTCATTCATCTCCATTCATTTCATCTCATCCACACATGAACATGTCCTCGGACACTCCCGGCACTAAAAGCCATACGCTAAATAACTAAATAAATAAACACACTCCAGTACAGACATCACAGTGACACAGGTTATCAGACAAATTCTACACACACACACACACACACACACCCTAGTACACAGGGCTACCGGGCCACGATGTCGCAAAGCTGCTAAAATAAATCAACAACAACGTTAATATATTAACAGATTTCGTTTACTGTAGAATGATCCGTAAAATAGTAGTGCCCCCCAGGGGCTCACATCTACTGGAACGTGGATTGGCGACGACGGGACCCCAGCTGAGTCCGGTATTGCTTCCACTTACTTGTGCCGGGCTCCTCTCTGTCTTCTTTCCTGTCGACCTCACATGGTCAACTCTTGTTCTCTTCCGACCCCGACGGTATTAGGGCATCCGAGGCCTAGGGAGTCTGTTCCTTTCCCGCCTTAATTGGCCCTTGTCTCATCTTTTCTGATACACTCCTTCTGCGAGGGGCCAGCCTTCTTTTTCTTTTCATGTTGTCTCCTGCATTCTGCTCAAGGCCCTCAAGGAGGCAGGGTGTGTGTAGCCCCACCACTTCTGGTGCACCCTGGATATTGCTACACCCTCAGCGGCTCACGGCTGGTGAGTTCGGAAGTTGGCGACCCCGAGGGATTCCCTGAGCTGGGTCCGGTTTACCCCTTTTGTCCCTTACCTGTGGGACGGACCCTCTCCTCTTTCACTTTCCTATCTGCCTTTCATGGCTCTCCTTCCTTCCAAGTCCCTCAATCCGCATTCTTCGAGGGTTGAGGGCATTTCATTTCCTCCTGTCCTTTATTTCCCTTATTCTCCTTTTGTTTTCCATTTGTTCTTCTAGGATGTAAGTTAGTAGTTAGTTTTTAGTTACAGTTTGCATTTCCTTTTCATCTTCACAATCACCCAGACCATTAGGGGCCGATAACCTAGATGTTAGGCCCCTTAAAACAACAATCATCATCATCATCATCATCAAAATAGTAGTGATTTGTCATTTTGTATGTGTGTGTCTGTCTATTGTACGGCTCATTCCACGTGTATTCAGAACAATAAAACTGCATTCTTCTTGGAAATAATTTCTCGTGCTTGAACTGTGAACTATGTTGGTCGACATTAGTGCGGCACTATATTTAGTTCTTGTATATACACATCTCCCGACCCCTCAAGGTCGAGCAAATAATTTGGCACGACTTAGTTTGACGAAGAGTTGAGCCACATTAGTTGTAGTAGGTCTCGAGACAGAACCGTGTGTTGTTGTAAAGTGAAGTGCTAAGTGAGGTTATGGGCGTGCTGGGTAAGTAAACATTCGATCAGTGCCTGTGAGTAGAGTGGTTTAAGGAGACTCGATTGCTCGCAAATTACTATAGTCGGAGTTATCTTAGTCTGCAGGTTATTTACTCTTTAAAGAGAGTTTGTCGGCTGCCAATATACAATGCCGGCCAAAAAAAATAGGCGTAACACTAGGATACTTGCAAAGAACACAAATAAGTATCTTTAATTGCATTATTTTGAAACGTAAATGCAAGGAGGATAAAAAGCAACTTCATTTTAAGGGAAAGATAACTTTGAAGTTAAAAATTTACTTTCAGATGAATATAAATGACGTTCTTTGATATTTGGCAAATTTTTATGAACAGACGTCGCTAATTTATTTCCAATATTTTTGTGCTTACACCACAATCACTGCCACTAGAACGTCACAATACATCCTTGCACTTTCAGTCTTCGCTCATCTTTACTCCAACCATACTTATTGATGCTCTAGGAAGTACTGAATAACAAGTCACTAGATCATAGCTCAACAATGCTACGACAAACTGCCATTCCCACATCCCAATAATAGCGGAAGCCGTCAAGTTAAGGGTGGGGGAGAAAGTACACCTTTCAGGGTCCAAAAATGTTAATTTTTTATGAATGATTTGAATGCCTAATCGTTTATCTTTCATTTGGTGAAAACAAATACTTCCAGTGATATGCCCCTAAACGTTAGTTGCTGTCGCTTAAGTTGTCTCACCCTCAGGCAAGTTTGAAGCTCGTTTCCCGATATAGTACATTATGCAACGAGCCTATAATGGCAATAATTGAGACACGAGTATGCTTATAAAACTAGCGTATACGAGTGTCTTAATTACCATTATAGGCGAGTTGCATACGACTGTTTATGTTCGACGATAATTATTATAACTATTGTATGTTCGAACATAAATATTCATAAATACCTGTCGAGATTTCGCCAGTTTTTGTACCGAACAGAGCGCATGGGACGCACAGAATACCTTGTATTTGACCATGGCCTCCTCGATTGCCCCACTATGACACTAGGCCAGGCAGTGAAATTTAAATTAGAAGGCCTTGGACTCAGCGCAGATGCGTTGCTATCCTCACCTAATTGGTCAAACAACTGTTTCTTGAGCTCTCATTGGTGCGAGAAACTGTTTCATAATGAAAAATAGTGTTATAATGACCATCATTATGATACAGTTTTCTGACATATAATAGTCAGGGTCGAACAAAAACTTAATTTCAATACAGCGTTTACATGATAACTCAAATACTATTTAAGATATCTCAAAGAAATTGTGTAAGGCTATGAAAAAATATATTTCCTGAATATGTGTACCAATTATTTTGGTGTATGTTGTAGCCGTGAATGTTACCAACAGCTCAAAAAAACATTCATGTAAATATTTTAAATATTGGGGTACATATCATGTAAACGCTGTCCAACTGAAAAAAAAAGCTGAAAGTTTAGTGGTATAACAATGCATGACTGCAAGCTTATTTTAGAATGTGTTTTGTGCATAATAATGAGTAATAATAATATCGTATGGCCTCGGGTGCCGGGTGCAAGCTTTATAATTTGAGACCCAGAGGGTAGCTTGCATGTCGAATTTCGTTGTTCCTTGAATCACTATGAAAGTCAAGGAGGTTAGATATCTAACCTCCTTGAACACTATAGCGCTTTCTAGTAGAGAAATTAGGAACTTTGTGTTGGCGGAAACTCCCGAGATTAATTTTGCCATTATGAACACGGCCTACTGAATTCAAATAGGTTCTTTGACATGCCAGCATCGTATGACATGCGTATCGTATTTTTGCCGCCTTTCAAAAATCTTGGGTTTAGTAGACCGACACGCTATCCACTCACCCACCGTGGTAAGCATAATAATGAGTGAACTGTGTTTGATAATTCTGCAAAGTTTTATTTCTTTGCAACATGTAGTTTATGATTTTTTTTAACTCAGTAGAAATTGTCATGCAGATACCGCCATAAAATTCCAAATCCATCCCTAGGCAACAGAATCCCTTTATAAACTGTACATTTTTATATCCTTGTTCCCAAATGTATAAAACATGATTCTTAGCCCAAAATTTAAAAGAATACCATTATAATGAACGTATTGTGAGACAATTTTCGTTGCATTAGAGGTTACATTATGCGTTAATGAAGTAAAGGTTGGTGACCCTGAATGACGTCACAATAGACAAACGATGAACAGCTAGTACTGCCAACTTTCATGCTAGATTACAAGTGTCAGTTTTCAGTGTCTGCTAGTGGTCTGTTGGACCGGAGATCCGGGTTAGATTCACGTTTATGCCAAGAAATTTAATTCTGGTGTGAAGGCTGGAACGGGGTGCACTCAGCCTCGTGAGGAAAACTGAAAAGATTCCCACTTCAGTCATCCTGGAAGTGGTTTTCTTTGTTTACGTTCTTCTACTCCAGGCGAATTCAAGGATGGTTCCTTTAAGACAATGTATTACAAATACATACACTAATACAGCCACCACAATAACACAGGTTATCAGATAACATTCTACACTCACCCAAGTACATGGGGCTGAATGACCACGATATCCAAACCCATCGCCCTTCAAATGAAACAACAACAAAAATGATTTATTGTGGTAATGTAGCCCCGTGTACTTGTGTGTGGAATTTGTGTGATAACCTGTGTTATTGTGATGGCTGTACTGTTGTGTGTATTTGTAGATTGGGGGATAGTATTGGGCAGGAGGTGGCCGCGGCCTTAGGTTGCGAACCATCCCAGCATTAGCCTGGAGTAGAAGTGGGGAAACCACGGAAAATCACTTCCAGGGAATCGGAATCCTCCTCTTGTCAGTTCTGTCTCTCGTGGCTGAGTGAACCCCGCATTCAGCCCTCACACCAGAATTAAATTTCTTGGCAGAGTCGGGAATCGATCCCGGACCTCTGGGGTGTCAGTCAGAAGGACTGCAGACGATCAATTTCAAGTAGTTCCTACTTTTCCTACCAAATGCTACAGTCAACAACGCATAGTTGCGATCTTGGCTACTAGATGCCACGTCAACTGGCAAACGTTGGAATTCAATAGAGCGTTAATAAAATCTAACCTACTAATTTAGCTTCACACAATTGTAGTTAGTGGAAGGTGCTTTTACATGCCATAAAACTATGACATGGACCCACCGGCTTTACTTCCCCTCCGAAGGAAGGCATACTGAGGGATTTTTAACGATCTTAAAAATCCCACTACACCACGAGGAGGTCTAATTACGACTGTTCTTACAATTTCTATCTACAGAAATAGGCTATAATTTTACTCTTACAGTCTGAAAATGAATTCAAATTACTTTTGACCTATATAACGTGTTTATTATGGATATAAACAGGTGCACGTGATTGGCTAGCTCTGATGTCATCTGACTGATCCACCAATAGGAGGCAAGATTCTTCCGCGTCACGTGAACTACACGCTCTTGACATGTGGATAGGCCATAAATAGTTCAGGTCTATTCTTACCACCATACAACATTTTCTTACCAGGGATCACGGAGTCCTGCGTGTTGGGAGTCATCTGTTGTTGTTGTTAATTCTCTTTAGAGGCAAGATAAATCTTGGTCATCAGCCCCGTTTACTTGGGAGTGTGCTCAATTTGTCTGATAACCTCGTTACTGTAGTAGTGTTGGTTGGTTCCTCAGTTTAGGGGCTGCGACAACGCGGTCATGTAGCCCCGTGTACTTTGGGTGTGTGTAGAATATGTCTGATAACCAGTGGTAATTCTGATGGCTGTATTAGTTTGTGTTATCTGTAACTCAGGTAGAAGGACTGCAGACGAACAATTTCAAGTAGTTCCTACTTTTGCTACCAAATGCCACCGTCAACGACACCTAGCTGCGAACTTGGCTACTAGATGCCACCTCACCTGGTGACAAACGTTGGAACTTAATAGAGCGTTAATCAAATTAAACCTACAAATTTAGCGTCACACAATTGTAGTTAGTGGAAGGTTCTTTTACATGCCATAAATCTATGATATGGGCCAACCGGCTTTACTTCCCCTCCAAAGGAAGGCATACTGAGGGACTTTTAACGCTCTTAAAATCCAATGATTTCGGCTGTGTTTGAACCCGCGATCTTGGGCATAGATGCTCAGCATGCTACCAACTACGCAACTGTTGTAGTGTGTATAACTGTAATTATTAGGGTCTGAAATGGGGTAGGTGACTCCGAACTTCAAACAAGATACTACCCTGGCATTTTTCCTGGAGAGAATGTGGGAAAACCGTAGGAAATTCACACTCAGGATAGCCACTGTCAATACCGAGATTCGAACCTCTGATACCCGCACTTCTTTCACTTCCAAACACCTACGCCATGAAATTACAATCTCCTCTACTCATTATTGAGGATAAGTCGAAATTAATGTGTATGAGGCGGATGGTTTTTACGCCTGGATGTCCATCCTAACATCAATCTATTGAGTGGTGTTTGTGAAAAATTATATGAATGAAGATAAATGAAGCTTATTATAGAGTTGGAAGGAAGAGACCGTGGCCTGCTAGAAAGTACCATCCCGGCATTTGCATGAATTCGATTTATTTTTATTCAGCATATGGCTTTTAGTGCCGGGAGTGTCCGAGGACATGTTCGGCTCAATAGGGGCTTTAGCTGCTTCAAGTGGACACCCATGGGGTGAGCTACAAGTTCCGTTCAATTTCAAGTAGTTCTAACTTTCGCTACCAGAAGTCACTGACACCTAGTGGTGAACTTTGGAACTTTGATAGAGCGTTACAACGAAGTCTAACCTAGAAATTTAGCTTCACACGACTTTAGTTAGTGGAAGGATCTTTTACATGCCATAAATCTATGACATGGGACCGCCGGCTTTACTTCCCCTCCAAAGGAAGGCATACTGAAGGATTTTAACGCTCTTAAAAAATCCGATGACTTCGCCTGGGTTTGAACCCGCGATCTTGGGCACAGCAGTTCTGCATACTACCAACTACGCCACCGATAATGGGGATACGATGGAAAATTATTTCATGGACGTCCGAGGGCAGAGTTCAAACTTACTCTTCTACACGGTCTAAAGATAGTCTCGCGACTATTTCCTGATCCAAATAACTTGATGTCCAAACTGAACATAAAAAAAGTCCTCTCGGCACGCCGGAAGGCGGAGGTAGATTTCACCGGACAAACTTGGAGATAGGCGAAAATAGGCACAATATGCAGGTTTTCGTAGAAGGATCAGACCTCATTTATCGCGTGAAAGTATTTTATAGTTGGAGATTAATTAACTTTGTTTTTCTTCATTTTAAACATATTTTTAACAATTTATTGTCTTACGGGGACGGTAACCTTCTTGTCATTTGGAGTCCATTTTTAGCCTATTTTCAATTTTGAAAAAATAGGCTTATGAGATCACCTTTTGTCCATGTGTGTGTGCGTGTGTGTGTGTGTTTGTGAGGTGTGTGTGTCCCCCCCCTAATAAAATCTAAACGGCTGGAGCGATTTCAGTGAAACTCGGTAAGTTCATAGCACTATTCCCGGCGACGTCGACCGTGCCCATCGAATTTTGTTACGTCTCACCAATCCAACATGGCGGCTGTGCGAAATATTTCACTAGCATTCAGTATCTCCGAAACTATAACGGATATCGCCCTGAAATTGTGTACGGTGATAAAGGGTACTACTAGAAGTTCACCTATGAAACTTTCAAAAACCTGGTTACTACATAACCAACATGGCGGCCAAGCGAAGTGGAGACATTTAAATAGACTTTTCTCGCGATTTAACTATCCAAACGTAATGAAACTTGGTACAGCAAATATTTATACACATTGCAATGCACTGGAGTCTAATTTAGTTCAATTGTTTACATAACCTCAAAATGGCGGCTGTGCGAAATATTTCACTGACATTCTATATCCCCGAAACTATTACAGATATCACCCTGCAATTTTGTACAGTGATAAAGGGTACTGATACAAGTTTACCTATGTATAATTCATAAACCTGTAAAGTACAAAACGAACATGGTGACCAAGCGAATTTGAAATATTTTAATAGACTTTTCTCGTGAGTTAACTCTCTGAGCGCAGTGAAATGTGGTACAGTAAATGATTTTGCAGATTGTAATGTACTGCCATCTAATTTAATTCAATTGTTTACATACCCTCAAGATGGCGGCTGTGCGAAATTTTAAAATTAAGTTTTTATTTCTTGTGTCGTAATCATGCGATCGAAGTGAAAGTTTGAATAATGAACCTAGGCAATAAGTGACCTTGAATGGTACATAACTCTATGGCCTATACATATAACAATCCTAAATAGCAAGCTTCCTTAATATTTAGACGGTCCTCAATATGTATGAATCTTTTACAGCAACCAAACTGAAATGTTTATGTTCATAGAGACTATGAACATATGTTCACCTATAGGACTTTCAGTAACCTGGTGAGCACGAATCCAACATGGCGGCGACGCGAAGTATAAATATTTAAATGGACGTTTCTCGCGAATTAACTATCCGAGTGCCGTGAAACGTTGCACGTTTTAAATGCTTACACAAATGTTGATCCACTGGCATCTAATATATTTCAATTGTTTGCATAATCACAAGATGGCTGCTGTGCGTAATTTTAAAATCTCGTTTTTACTTCTTGTGTTCTAATCATGCGATTGAAGTTTGAATACCACACTTACACAATAATCTTAATATAATAGTACAAAAATAAAAATCCAACCTGGCGACCATCTGAAATATTTAGACGGTTCTCAATATCTACGAATCTGTTACAGCAATTAAACTGAAATTTTGTATGATGATAGAGGCAATTAACATGAGCAGGATATATGAAAATAGGCTGTACAGTTCTTCACGGAACTACTTGTTATACTTGTGGTCACACTGTCCTTATGCAAGTTTTCGACACTGATGTGTAACTATGTAACGGTCTGTTACTTCTTCATGCAAAATTATATCTCCCGCAGAGATGTTGGTTGGTTCCTCAGTTTAGGGGCTGCGACAACGCGGTCATATAACCCCGTGTACTTTGGGTGAGTGTAGAATCTGTCTGATAAACGGTGTGAATTGTGATAGCTGTATTAGTCTGTAATTCAGGTAAGGAATGCAGACGCTAAATTTCAAGCAGTAGTTCCTAATGTTGCTACCAGATACTAACGTCAACGCCACCCAGCTGTGAACTTGGCTACTAGATGCCACCTCAATCAGCAACTCGCAACGAACGTTGAAACTTCCCCTCCAAAGGAAAGCTTACTGAGGGATTTTTAGCGCTCTTAGAAAATCCGACGACTTTGGCCGGCTTTGAACCCGCGACCTTGGGCATAGAAGTTCAGCATGCTACCAGTTACGTCACCGAAGCCGCTTCACACTTAGTCAGATGTCATGGCAACGTCTGATGGCTCATCCCTCATCAATTTAGTAGTGTTGCCATGTCAACCACTGATAGCTCTTGGCATTTTCTTATAATTCCGAAATCATTTTTATCATCCCATGGAGCAATGGTGGCTCATATCAAAAATTCTTTCAGACAAACGTTTTAGGTAATTATTAGGGGAATATTGTCCATTTTGTACGGTTTTGATATTGTGCCTATTAACAGAGATATGATTAATGTTTCCCGAAAAAAACACTTTTTCCCACCCCTTTGGTCAATGGTTGGTGCTATCAAAAAACGTTTCAAACATAAATTTCTGAGCTTTATCCGACACATAGTATGAACTTTGAACGGATTCGATATTTCACATATTAAGAGAGTTATAGCAATATTTCATTTTTCGAGAAAAAAAAGTCCCCCATTTTCATCCCCTTCGACCGATTTAGCCCAGTAACGAACTCGTCCGAGATTTTATGGGTATACATATTCGGTAAAAAAATCAAAGTGATTGGTGCAAAATTACGGCAGTTATCGTGTCCACAAGAAACTGATATACATATATACATATATTGTATATAAACTTTTGAATTGACGGTGGTTTTGGGGTCTGGGGGATGTGAAACGCGAAGATATGTCGAAATTTTCCGGAAATCGAAACATGGTACCCATTGCAATAGTTAGCTTTCTAATGAAATCTACCTAAAATACTGCCGTCAACGACACCTAGCTGTGAACTTGGCTACTAGATGCCACCTCAATCAGCAACTCGCAACGAACGTTGGAACTTCCCCTCCGAAGGAAAGCAAACTCAGGTTTTTAGCGCTCTTAGTAAATCCGACGACTTCAGCCGGGTTTGAACCCGCGACCTAGGGCATAGAAGTTCAGCATGCTACCAGTTCCGATACCGAAGTCGCTTCCCATGACATATGAAAACTGAATGTGATCTCGTGCAGTGGCGTTGTCATAGCAACTGCTGATGGTCATCCTTATCAATTAAAAGTAAAGTTGTCATGGCAACCTCTCTTGGCACTTGGCATTTTCTTACAATTTAAATCATTTTGTTCACCCCGTGGCGTAATGGTGAGTCATATCAAAAATTCTTTCAGACAAAAGTTTTAGGTAATTATTGGAGGAATATTGTCCATTTTGTGCGGTTTTGATATTGTGCCTATTAACAGAGATATGATTAATGTTTCCCGAAAAACCCACTTTTTCCCACCCCTTTGGTCAATGGTTGGTGCTATCAAAAAACTTATTTGACATAATTTTTTGGCACTTATCCGACACATATTATGAACTTTGAAGGGATTCGATATTTCATGTATTAAGAGAGTTATAGCGATATTTCACTTTTTCGAAAAAAAGCCCCCCATTTTTACCCCCTTTGACCGATTTTGCCCATTAACGAACTCGACCGAGATTTTATAGGGATACATATTTTGTAAAAAATTCAAAGTGATTGGTGCAAAATTACGGCAGTTATCGTGTCCACAAGAAACTGATATATATAGATAGATAGATACATATATACATAAATTATATATAAACTTTTGAACTGACGGTGGTTTTGGGGTCTGGGGGATGTGAAACGCGAAGATATGTCGAAATTTTCCGGAAGTCGAAACATGGGACCCATTGCAATAGTTAGCTTTCTAAAGAAATCTACCTAAAATCGTAAACATTTGTGAGAAGACGCTTTGTTATTGGTCACCTCACAGAAGTCACATGGTTACTACGTGAAACGGACCAATCACTGCAGGCGAACCTCAGTCGTGCCCTGGTGCATTTGTTTTAACCTGTCTTCAACTGGCAAGGAACACGAAGTAGACCTACCATGGTCGGTTTCGAAGTCAGATCCACATCAATCTAGGAGATTAGGGGCAGATGACCACGGTGTTCCTCCCCTTAAAACACCAATCTAGGGGAGTCGGAAAGCCCTATCCTGTCAATGTTAAAAAGCATAAATGATACCCCAAAGTTCCCAATATCTCGCCGCGGTGGCCGGTGGCCGAGAGCGTAGCCGCTAAAGTAGTGAGATTTCAATTGTGCATTAAGATTCAAAAATAATGTTATAATCAATATTACGAGGTGCGTTCAGAAAGTAAAAGAGACGAGCCTAACAGTAGTCGCATTTGATGTGTAACATCTGTCATGTTATCCTACTCGTATACTACACAGCTTGGACATTCATAAAATGTTAATTTACGCTCTGTTTTCATACTTGTACTATGATGAATGTATAGATTGAATTGGAGATATCCTACTGTCACACTTGTTTGAACAAACATCACATATTATATTGTAAATTAAGAGGAGGAATGAAACCATAGTCTCTAGCCTATCTATAGACTACTAGAAATAATGTTCAATACAGTCAAATTTCCCAACTCCTGCTTGGTGCAAACTATTGTAATTAAAATTAGATAAATCGTAATTTCATGTAGATTCTGTTAAAATGACGCATAATGTTATGATAGGTATCGCTCAAATCAATAATCCGGTAGCAAAAATAATTGCTGGGAGTGGGGTTTGAACCTGAGACCTCATGATTCGCTGACCAAGATGCTATCCACGCAGCCATTACATCAACGGACAATTAGAGTACAAGACAGGTACTCATTTTCACGTCCCGGTAATAATATGGAAGTATTTTTTATGATCCATTAATATTTTGCTTTTTTTCGATAGTGTTCCTGCGTGGAATTGAGTTTTAAATTAGTTATGAATACGACTACTTGACAGTAAAGGGAATTCTTATAGGGGTCGTCTATGAAAGGATTTTAATCCTGGTCAAGGTCTTCACCAGGACAACCTCTGATTATACTATACCATTGTTGCTCTCTTCTATTCCTGGTAGCTTCCTAACGAGGGCCATGGCTGCCTCCTTCCCAATCACGGTACAATTACACTAAAGTCATCGAGATTCGCATTCGATTACACGAAGACGATTCCGACGATAGTCAAGCAAAGAAATAAAAAAAAAAAGTCCTCTCGGCACGCCGGCAGGCGGAGGTAGATTTCACCGGACAAACTTGGGGATAGGCGAAAATAGGCAGAATATGCAGATTTTCGTAGAAGGATCAGACCTCATTTAATGCGAGAAGGTATTTTATAATTGGAGCTTAATTAACTTTGTTTTTCGTCATTTTATGCTTATTTTAAACATTTTATTGTCTTATGGGAACGGTAACCTTCTTGTCATTTGGGGTCCATTTTTATACTTGTGGTCACACTGTCCTTATGCTAGGTTTCGACACTGATGTGCAACTATGTAACGGTCTGTTACTTCTTCACGCAAAATTATATCTACCGCAGAGATTTTGGTTGGTTCCTCAGTTTAGGGGCTGCGACAACGCGGTCATGTAACCCCGTGTACTTTGGGATGGCTGTATTAGTCTGTAATTCAGGTAAGGACTGCAGACGGTCAATTTCAAGCAGTAGTTACTAATGTTGCTACCAGGTACTACCGTCAACGACACCTAGCTGTGAACTTGGCTACTAGATGCCACCGCAACCAGCAACTCGCAACGAACGTTGGAACTTCCCCTCCAAAGGAAAGCATACTGAGGGATTTTTGGCGCTCTTAGAAAATCCGACGACTTCGGCCGGCTTTGAACTCGCGACCTTGGGCATAAACATTCAGCATGCTACCAGTTACGTCACCGAAGCCGCTTCACACTTAGATGGAAATCTGAATCTGATCTCGTGCAAGTGCGTTATCTTGGCAACGTCTGATGGCTCATCCCTCATCAATTTAGTAGTGTTGCCATGGCAACCACTGATAGGTCTTGGCATTTTCTTATAATTCCGAAATTATTTTTCTCATCCCTTGGCATAATGGTGGGTTATATCAAAAATTCTTTCAGACAAAAGTTTTAGGTAATTATTATGGGAATATTGTCCATTTTGTACGGTTTTGATATTGTGCCTATTAAGAGAGATATGATTAATGTTTCCCGAAAAACCCACTTTTTCCCACCCCTTTGGTCAATGGTTGGTGCTATAAAAAAAACTCTTCAAACATACATTTTTGGGCTTTATCCGACACATAGTATGAATGTTGAACGGATTCGATATTTCACATATTAAGAGAGTTATAGCAATATTTCACTTTTTCGAAAAAAAAAAGCCCCCCATTTTCACCCCCCAACGACCGATTTAGCCCAGTAACGAACTCGACCGAGATTTTATAGGTATACGTATTCGGTAAAAAATTCAAAGTGATTGGTACAAAATTACGGCAGTTATCGTGTCCACAATAAACTGATATACATATACATACATAAATTATATATAACTTTTGAACTGACGGTGGTTTTGGGGCCTGGGGATGTGAAACGCGAAGATATGTCGAAATTTTCCGGAAGTCGAAACATGGTACCCATTGCAATAGTTAGCTTTCTAACGAAATCTACCTCTGGTTGGTTCCTCAGTTTAGGGGCTGCGACAACGCGGTCATCTAACCCCGTGTACTTTGGGTGAGTGTAGAATCTGTCTGATACACGGTGTGAATTGTAATGGCTGTATTAGTCTTAATTCATGTAAGTACTGCAGACGGTCAATTTCAAGCAGTAGTTCCTAATGTTGCTACCAGGTACAACCGTCAACGACACCTAGCTGTGAACTTGGCTACTAGATGCCACCCCAACCATCAACTCGCAACGAACGTTGGAACTTCCCCTCCAAAGGAAAGCATACTGAGGGATTCTAGTGCTCTTAGAAAATCCGACGACTTCGGCCGGCTTTGAAACCGCGACATTGGGCATAGACATTCAGCATGCTACCAGTTACGTCACCGAAGCCGCTTCCCACTTTATCAGGCGGCTTTGGTGGCGTAGTCGGTAACATGCTGAGCTTCTATGCCCAAGATACCGGGTTCAAACCCGGCCGAAGCCGTCGGATTTTTTAAGAGCGTTAAATATCCCTCAGTATGCCTTCCTTCGGAGGGGAAGTAAAGCCGGCGGTCCCATGTCATAGATTTATGGCATGTTAAAGATCCTTCCACTAATTGCACCTGTGTGAAGCTAAATTGGATAGGTTAAGAATGTATACAACGCTCTTAGGTTTCTATGTTCGTTGCCAAGAGCCGACTGCGGCGGCGTCTAGTAGCTCAGTTCTGAACTTGGCCTCGTAGTCGTTGACAGTGGCGCTTGGCGGCAAAAGTAGGAACTATCTGAAAAATTGTTAGTTGCAGTACTTAAATTAACAAACAGATAACACACACTAATACAGTCATCACAATTAACACCGGTTATCAGACAGATTCTACACACACCCAAAGTACACGGGGCTACATGACCGCGTTGTCGCAGCCCCTAAACTTAAGAACCAACCAACCAACCTTAATCAGATGGAAATACTGAATCTGATCTCGTGCAAGTGCGTTGTCATGGCAACGTCTGATGGTC
This sequence comes from Meconema thalassinum, assembly GCA_946902985.2. Lineage (NCBI taxonomy): Eukaryota > Metazoa > Arthropoda > Insecta > Orthoptera > Tettigoniidae > Meconema > Meconema thalassinum. Next base: position 332,259,132 of record OX336388.2, read on the forward strand.
CATGCCTCATCAATTTAGTAGTGTTGCCATGGCAACCACTGATAGCTCTTGGCATTTTCTTATAATTCCGAAATCATTTTTCTCGTCCCTTGGCGTAATGGTGGGTCATATCAAAAATTCTTTCAGACAAAAGTTTTAGGTAATTATTAGGGGAATATTGTCCATTTTGTACGGTTTTGATATTGTGCCTATTAAGAGAGATATGATTAATGTTTCCCGAAAAACCCACTTTTTTCCACCCCTTTGGTCAATGGTTGGTGCTATCAAAAATCTTATTTGACATAAATTTTTGGCACTTATCCGACACATATTATGAACTTTGAATGGATTCGATATTGCACGTATTAAGAGAGTTATAGCGAAATTTCACTTTTTCGAAAAAAGCCCCCCATTTTCACCCCCTTCGACCGATTTAGCCCAGTAACGAACTCGACCGAGATTTTATAGGTATACATCTTCGGTAAAAAAATCGAAGTAATTGGTGCAAAATTACGGCAGTTATCGTGTCCACAAGAAACTGATATACATATATATATACATATATATATACATATATATATATATACATAAATTATATATAAACTTTTGAACTGGCGGTGGTTTTGGGGTCTGGGGGATGTGAAACGCGAAGATATGTCGAAATTTTCCGGAAGTCGAAACATGGGACCCATTGCAATAGTTAGCTTTCTAATGAAATCTACCTAATATCAAGAAGAGGTAAAACATTGTTGTGAGCGAGGAAATATATCTATACTAATATAATAAAGCTGAAGAGTTTTTTGTTTGTTTGTATGTTTGTTTGTTTGTTTGTTTGTTTGTTTAAATGCGCTAATCTCTGAAACTACCAGTCGGATTCGATTTTTTTAAAATAACATGATAGCCTGATTCAAGAGAATTAATTTAGGTTATGTAGAATTAGGCTACACCACTCAGGTGGCGTAGTTGGTAGCATGCTGAGCTTCTATGCCCGAGATCGCGGGTTCAAATCCGGCCGAAGTCGTCGGAGTTTTTAAGAGCGTTAAAAATCCTTCAGTATGCCTTCCTTCCGAGGGGAAGTAAATCCGGCGGACCCATGTCATAGATTTATGGCATGTCAAAGATCCTTCCACTAATTACACCCATGTGGCGCTAAATTGTATAGGATAAGAATGTAAACAACTCTCTTAGGTTCCTACGTTCGTTGCCAAGAGCCGACTGCGGTGGCGTCTGGTAGCTAAGTTCTGAACTAGTAGTCGTTAACGTTGGCGTTTTGCAGCAAAAGTAGGAACTATTTGAAAAATTCAAAAGTCTGCAGTCCTTACTTGAATTAAAGAACAGATACACACTCTAATACAGTCATCACAATTAACACCGGTTATCAGACAGATTCTACAGACACCCAAAGTACACAGGGCTACATGACCGCGCTGTCGCAGCCCCTAAACTTAAGAACCAACCAACCAACCAACCTTAATGATTGATTTTTGTTCAGTAAGTCTGAAGAACAAGCGCTCCCGAACAGCGTTAACCGCGTGCGCTGGCGTTATGGTTAGTGATACGTACACCGTTTCACCGATCTGAACTAACATTTGTATACTTACCCTTTGGAACCCTGCAGGAAACACTGTCCACTTTAAATTTCGGACAGACCACCCCATTCCCTGCATTTAGGTCCTTTAGCACAAATCTACACCTTTTCACCAGTCTGAAACAAAATTTGTATACTTACCCTTTGGAACCCTGCGGGAAACACTGTCCACTTTAAATTTCTGACAGACCTCTCCATTCCCTGCATTTAGGTCCTTTGGCACAAATCTACACTGTTTCGCCGATCTGAACCACATTTTGTATAGTTACCCTTTGGAACCCAGCGGGTGACACTGTCTACTTTAAATTTCGGACAGACCACTCCAGTCCCTGCATATAGGCCCTTTATCACAAATCTACACCGTTTCTCCTAATTGCACCAAATTTTACATACAATTTGAAACCCTGCTGGTAACACTGTCCACTTAATATTTTGGACAATGCTCTCCATTCCCTACATTTAGAATAACAGAAAAAATGAACTTGAAAACCACATATCAAGGCCCTAGAACCATTCATGTCCGTAGTAGTGTAATTGTAACAGTATTTTAATAAGTCTATTGCTGGCTGGCAATTCGAGTTGCATCACGTCACCCCTACCGGTTTTCTGATGCAGAATTGCGAAAATAGTTAAATCTTGCGCTGCTTACAAATTGCAGTCACGAGGAGTAATTCGTGAAAAAAGTGTTCTTAGCCCCTTAACACAGTTATCATCAGGAAAATATTATGCCTCTGTATAAGTGCAATGGTGTTGGTGCAGTACATTGAGGTTATCAGCTGCAATAAGCGTTGGTGCTTTCAAATTTACCTTCATATTTTATTCCGAACCTTATCGTTGAGCGCTATGTGGCGATAAATGGTACTATTGCTACCTCAGGAGCTCGGGACAGCTGACGTTTTCCTAAGTGTTCTGATTATATTCCTACGGCGCTATGCGACAAAAGACGACACTATTGGTCTCTATATTTCTAACAGTCCTACAACCACCACCACCACAAAAAGTTTTTAAAAGATATATTTTCTGTTAGTATCATGTGCCACTTCTGTAGTAGTATTCATTATCATCCATAAAACAAATAAATCCACCGGGCGAAGCCGGGCACTACTGTTAGTATATAATAATATTCAGCAGATTAAAGAGAGATTCGTGCTGTGGGGGTACGAATAGGTTCCGTTCTTGGCGTGGCAAGGTCGTGCCGTTCTCATTGCCATGGCCAGCTGACACGCTACCTCAAGCGCTCTCACTCTAGCGAGAGTTATAGTCATATAGAGAGGGCTTTGAAGGCATTGTTTCAGTGTTGCCATATTGACAGTTGATAAAGTATTGCAACTTTTCGGTCGGTCAAAATTATATTCTTCCAGTTACTGGAACAAGCGAAAATATACATGTAATTAAATATTATATCCCCTGCCGGCCAAAAATATGCGTATTACTTGGAAATTTTCGAAGAATAAACACACAATTATTTTTGCTTACATTATTTTGAAACTTAAGTGCAAGGAAGATAAACAGAAGCTTCATGGAGGGTCATTTTTCACTTAAAAGTTTACTTTCAGATCAGAATAAATGAAGTTTTTTCAATAACTGCGTCCATCGTCAAATGCCATAGCTCTCATAGAAATCTACAGCGCTTAACCCTTTATAGGATAGTGGTCACTGGTCAGTATATTAACCACCTACCAAAAGGACAATTTACATTTTCAAAGATGCAGATGTTTGAATCTTTCACTCATAATAATAACCCCTGGCACAACAGCCCATGAGGTCCTAGGTCTACCAAGTGACCATTGCCCAGCCATTTGGCCTGCAGATATTGGGGTTACGCTTTGTCAGCGCGTCGGGTACCCTCGGCCGTTAATCTTGGTTTTCGTGATCGGGGCGCTGCCTCTGTCAGACAGCTACTCAATTGTCCTCACGAGGCTGAGTGCACCCCGTTCCAATCCTCACGTCAGTTTCTAAAATATGCTGAACCCAAGGTTGCAGGTTCGTATCCTGGCACAGTCAATTCTCATTTGAGGGTGTGCAAATGCCAGGGAGCCGTGTCAGTAGATTTACTGTCACGTTAAAGATCCCCTTCGGGGCAAAATTCCGGCACCCCGGCGTCTCTAAAAGCCAGAGTAGTTAAAAGGGACGTAAAATCCCTGACGGAGCCGGGAAACGAACCTGGGGCCTCCGGGTGAGAGGTAGGCGCGCTACCCCAACACCACGGGGTGTAGAAGTGTTAATGTTTTTGTAAACCAAATATTATTGGTTTATCTCCTTGACCTACGGTGCTAGATTAATATTTTAATAAAAACAATTTAAATAAAGAAGTTAAAAAATGGTAATAAAAATAATGCATTTTTAATTTTAATTTTTTATTATCTTAGTTTTTTTGTTTTTTGTTTTTGTTGTTTACTATTCTAAATTGTTTAATAATGCTTAATATGCTTCTAAATTTTGAAAATTAATAAGGTTAAAAAATGATATTTCTGATACTTTTACCTATCTTAATTGTTAAATTATAAGAGTAATTAAGAGCATTAAAATGTTAAAGAAAACAAAGATTAAAATTAATAATAATTATAATTAGGCTAAAATAATGAAATGTAAATAAATACAAATAAAACATACGAGTCGTCCAGTTGCAAAACTCGTTTAACCCACTTGTGAATAAGGATCATGTCGTAAAATTATTTATTTAATTATTTTATTTTATTATACTTAATTTGATTTTGTTTTTCTTTGTTTCATTTAATTTAATTTTGTTTTTTGATTTTGTATTGTTTTATTTTCTGTATTGTTTTTGTTTTGTTTTATTTTGTTTTGCTTTTATTTTGATTTTGTTTTGTTTATTTTTTATTTTATTTTGTCTTGTTTTATTTTGATTTTCCAGAAAACAAACACAAAACCAAAAATAAAAAATAAAAAACAGGAAGCAAAAAGCAAAATTCAAAAACAAAAGCAAAAGCAGAAAACAAAAAACAAGAAACACAAAGCAAAAAGCAAAATTCAAATAAAGCAAAAGCAGAAAACAAAAACAAAACCAAAACCAACAAAGAAAAGCAAAAAGTAAAATTCAAAAGCAAAGAAACAAACCAAACACAAAACCAAAAACACAAAGCAGAAAGTAGAAAACAACAAACACAAAAGATACGAGAGGCAAAGTCCAGAGAAATGTTTCTCATGAAAATGATTCTTATTCACAAGGGGATTTAATGAGTTTTGCAACCGGACGCTTCATATTTACTACTGCACTATTCTGCCCTATAAAGGGTTAAGGCATCTTTACTGCAGCCAAATTCATCAATGCTCTAGGAAGTACTGAATAACAATAATTCATTAGATGAGAGCTTAACAATGTCGCAACTAACCGCCATTCTCACATCCCAACAATAGCGGAAGCGCGAAGCGGTAACTTAAAGTAAATGCAGATACCGCCATAAAATTCTAAATCCAATCCTAGACGACAGAATCTCTTTATAAACCATATATTTTTATATTCTTGTTCCCAAATGTACAAAACATGATCCCTGGCGCCGAAACATAAAAGGAAACCAATGAACGTATTGTGAAACACTTTTCATAAGTGTTACGGGATTATAATTTTTTGTCCGGCGTGTTGGTTGGTTCCTTAGTTTTAGGGCTGCGACAACGTGGTCATGTAGCCCCGTGTACTTTGGGTGTGTGTAGAATCTGTCTGATAACCGGTGTTAATTGTGATGTCTGTATTAGTGAGTGTTATCTGGTTTTTTTAAATTCAAGTAGGGACTGCAGACATTGAATTTCAAGTAGTTCTTACTTTTGCCGCCAAACGCCACCGTCAACAACTACTAGTTCGGAACTTGGCTACTAGACGCCACCGCAGTCAGCTCCTGGCGACGAACGTAGGAACCCTAAGAGCGTTGTTTAACCTATAATTAATTTATCTTCACACAGGTGTAATTAATGGAAGGTTCTTTAACGTGCCATAAATCTATGACATGGGACCGCCGGCTTTATTTCCCCTCAGAAGGAAGGCATATTGAAGGAATTTTAATGCTCTTAAAAAAATCCGACGACTTCGGTCGGGTTTGAAACCGCTGTCAGGCAGTGTATTTGTTATGGATTACAGATGGGGAAGAAGACTAAGGGAAAAAACGTTCCTCTCAAGCGAGAATCATCGGATTCAAATATACAAGGCGGCTTCGGTGGCTTAGTTGGTAGCATGCTGAGCTTCTATGCCCAATGTCGTCGGATTTTTAAGAGCGTTAATAATCCCTCAGTATGCCTTCCTTCGGAGGGGAAGTAAAGCCGGCGGTCCCATGTCATAGATCTATGGCATGAAAAATAACCTTCCACTAACTACACTTGTGTGAAGCCAAAATTTGTAGGTTAGATTATTTGATAACGCTGTATTAGTTCAAACGTTCGTCGCCAGGGGCTGGCTGTGATGGCATCTAGTAGCAAAGTCCACAGCTAGATGTCCTGGATGGTAGCCTTTGGTAGCAAAAGTCGTAGGTTACTACTTGAAAAATTGGTCGTCTCCAGTCCTTACCTGAATCACAGATAACACACACTAATACAGCCATCACACTTAACACCGATTATCAGACAAATTCTACACACACCCAAAGTACTCGGGGCTACATGACCGCGTTGTCGCAGCCCCTGAACTAAAAGGAGCCAACCAACCAAACTCAGTTCTTATGCTCATTTTCAAGTGAACTATTTCAATTAAATAGAATAAGGTTGGCTTAGGCGGCAGCACGCCGGCCTCTCACCGCTGGGTCCGTGGTTCAAATCCCGGTCACTCCATGTGAGATCTGTGCTGGACAAAACGGAGGCAGACAGGTTTTTCTCCGGGTACTCCGGTTTTCCCTGTCACAATTTCATGCCAGCAACACTCTCCACTATCTTTTCATTCCATCTGTCATTCATTTAATCATTGCCCCAGAGGAGTGCGTCAGGCCTCGGCAGCCGGCACAGTTCATATCCTCGCCGCTAGATGGGGGCTTCATTCATTCCATTCCTGACCCGGTCGGAGACTGGAAGCAGGCTGTGGATTTTCATTTCATTTTTTATTTCAAGTCCAGGGATACCTATCTTATGTTGATACATAAACACATCGTGTTCATTTAGTCCCGTGTACTTTGGTGGGTGTAGAATTTCTGCTGATAACCTGTGTTATTGTGGTATCTGTAGTAGTATGTGTACATAATTGTAATTCACGTGAGAATTGGGAAGGTGGCGGCCGTGGCCTTCAGTTAGGAACCATCCCGACATAATTATGCCTACAGTTACTCACACAATAAGAAACACAGGTTATCAGACAATTGAACACACAAGTACATGGAGCTGATGACCCTGCACTGATTCTAGTTACAAATACAAAATATATCTGGACACCAGTAGACTACTTATTTTGTAGGATCGAATCCTGGCGCAGTCAGCATTTGAGGGTGCGCAAATGCGAGGGAGTCGTGCACGTTAAAGATCCCCTTCAGGGCAAAATTCCGTCACCCAGGCGTCTCTAAGCGCTACGGTAGTTAAAAAGGACATAGGCTACAAACAACCAATAACATTATTACTAACTTACGTATTTTGATCATATCTATACTCGACCGAATATGTCACGCGCCTGTAGCGCCAATGCGGGTTCAATCCGAACTATTGCCTACAATGCAGGAAATGAAACTCTCGTTTCTGTGTTCTTTTGAAGCGCTGCGACATCTCACGGTTAAAACCAGCATTGAATAGTGTAGTATGTTTGGATAGAATATGACGCGCAACAAATTCCCGGCTTACCTAGCGGAAATGCGCTAAGTTGCGTGTCATGTTGTATGAATAGCAAGCGAACAGCACCTTTAAATCGGTACCGCAGTGATGTCAGTGCCAATTTCCCGCCTTCGTGCGTTAATCAAGCGGGTTCATCGGTTACGAGAGATATCGGTAGATGCAGATCATCAGCTGATCAAGTAGTACGCCTATGATTAGTAACAAATTAAGTTTCCGGGATATCAACACACGGACATGTGGCCGATTAACGGATTGAAGAAAGCAGTTCTCAGTGTGTTACGTCACCTAAGGTACGTCACCGTAGTTTCACTTCCAGAGTATCGTCCTCATTTATCAAACAATCACACTTGGGTAGTTTTCAACATGGTCAGGGTTCTCCTTCGTAGTATTATTAAACAAAGGAAATACGGTGTTTGTGTGTACCATACAGTCTATAATTATATTTGGTCAACCATAACCTTAATTTAGCTTGGAAAACCGTCCAATGTGGCCAAAAATTCTGGACTAGGGAGATTGAGATTTTTTCGTAGCTTCAACTCGAAACAAAATAATGCTGCGATGAATTCTTTCTCAAGGTCACGTCTGATTCTTTCCGAATCGTAACACCGACACTACAATAAAACAGGTTACAGCACACAATGCCTATGGGTAAGGCGGGAATTTGATGAACGTCATATTCTCTCCAAGCATTGCCTACTACACTAATCAATGCTGGTTTTAACCGTGGGATGTCGCATCGCTTCAAAGGGCCACTATGTCCAAAGCCTTAAATGTTAAAACCTTAGAGCATAAATACAATAGAGGGAGCATTGCCACACTGCGCCTGTGCTGTGACGTGAAACCAATATCTCGATCAGCTGACTGAAAGGTAATGGCTCAAGACCGTCTACAATTGGCTAATGGCGAATGCTAAGCAACGTCAAGGAATACAAAAGAAGCTCCATATTGGATAATTCTATTATCACTATCCGCAGTTCCCTTCAGTCAGCTGATCGAGACGTTGGTTTCAACAATGTGGCATCATCAGCCATCTATTGAATTTATGGTCTAAGGTTAAAACGAAAGAATATTCCGAAATCGGTGGACTAATTTCATAGCTTTAATGATTCATAAAGTAGCCGAATTTTCTAGTTAAATTTGAGGAGTAAAAGAATGAGATCAGTAGAGTCACCAAAACTTTTCCCAGGGGGCACGTGGTTGGTTATAGTTAAATATTGTTATTTTATGGGGGTGAAAATAATCTCCTATTTCTTCCATGACAACTGATTTAGTGACTAGAAATTTCGAAAAGAAGACAGGAGGAAAATTGATCCAAGAAACCCAACAGGCCCTCAAAACAGTTTGCCTCAAGACAGCCGAGACATTGACGTCATATTGCGTTGCCAACATGTCCGATACAAAATACACCACACGACACACGCAACTTTGTAAATATGTGAAAAAAGAAATAATTGGCAAAACCATTGGCCTGTATAAAGATTATTGATGCGTGACTACCCCCACTGTGCGTGACAAAACCAGGGGTGTTTATATTAGCTAACGCGGCCCGTGGTCTAGGCGAAGACCATTCGTCTGGAAGAAAATATTGGTCTAGGCAAAACCATTGGCCTGTTTAAATATTATTGATGCGTGAGTACCGCCACTGTGCGGTTGCCTTATAATTACACTTTACGTTAACAGGTGAAGGATGGGTCTTGTTTCAGCTCACAATAAATTATGTTACCGGTCGATATTAAGTACTTCACTTGCAATACCCCCCAGGGGCTCACATCTAGTGGGACGTGGGTTGGCGACCATGGGACCCCAGCTGAGTCCGGCATTGCTTCCACTTACTTGTGCCGGGCTCCTCTCCGTCTTCTTTCCTGTCGACCTACCTTGGTCAACTTTTGTTCTTTTCTAACCCCTACGGTATTAGGGTATCCGAGGCCTAGGGAATCTTTCACTTTCCCGCCTTAATTGGCCCTCGTCTCATCTTTCCTGATCCCTCCTTCTTCTTATTTTCTTTTCATTATATTTCCTTTTCTCTTTAAGATTCCCGCACTGTTTTTGTTAATTGACTCCCCGTGTATCTAAATTCCCTTTAGCGATTTTTCTTTTTGCATCTAAACTCCATTTTGTAAGTATTTTCAATTTACGTTGCATTTTGTACGTTTTTTCTATCTGAATTGCATTTTGCGAGTGTTTTCAACCTCAATTGCATTTTGTAAAGATTGACAATCTAAATTGCTTTTTAGTAAGTCTTTCAATGTTGGAGCAGGACATTTTGGTGGGTATTTTGAATTTCATTTGCATTTTGTAAGTTTTTTCATCCTAAACCGCTTTTTGCAAGTATTTTCAATCTATATTGCATTTTGTATGTTGGGCATTTTGCAAGTATTTTGATTCTCAATTGCATTTTATGGGTCTTTTGAATCTAAATTACATTTTGTAAGTATTTTCAATCTAAATTGCATTTTGTAAGTATTGCCAATCCAAATGAGTATGGTAGTTTGAATCTACCGTACATTTTGTAAGCATTTTGATTTCCAATTGCGCTTTGTGAGTATTTTGAATCTGAAATGGGAGATTTTCAATCTGTATTGCATTGTGTATTTTCAATTTCAATTGCATTTTGTTAGTATTTTGAACCTCGATTGAATTTTGTCCATATTTTCAATTTCATTTTGTTAGTATTTTGAATTTCAGTTGCATTTTGTAAGTATTTCGACTCTACATTGCATTCTGCACGTATTTTGAACCTAACATCCATTTTGTGCGTATTTTTCAATTTATTCCTTTTGTGAGTATTTTCGTTCTAAATTCCCTTTTGTAAGTATTACCGCTCTCCATTTTGTGAGTAGTTTCAATCAAAGTTCCTTTTTGTAAAAAAATTCCGTCTCACTTGATTTTCGTTCTGGTTTCCATTTCATTGTCATTTTCACTATCGCCCAGACCATTAGGGGCCGATAACCTAGATGTTAGGCCCCTTAAAACAACAATTATTATCATCATCATCATCATCATCATCATCATCACCTGCAATTCGCGGTGGCATTTCGCGTACGTTAGTATTTTCGCTATTAAGTTAAATTGTGTTCTTGTAATACTGGAGTTTCAACAACTTGTCACTATCAATATGATATTCTTGGTTGAAATTCGAGATAGTCAAGTGGCAACTCACACAATCTGTAACGATTCGATCCCATAGCGGTTATATTTATAGGGTTATTCATTTATAATTATCATATTATTATTATTATTAACTAGTACATCCATGAGATGATTTTTATATCAGATAATTGTAAGCGGTTTTGATTATTATATTCAATTAGATTTTTATTAACAATTACTTGTAAAGAGACGAAGTATTATATATTGCAACAAGACTGGCGATATGGACTAACCCTGTGCGTCACAAACTGAACGACGTAGTAAGAATTACACCACGGCTAACTGCGTCATTTTCCTGAGATGTTAAGAAACCCACTATGGGGTAACCAACACGCCATTTTCTACGGTATATACGCGTCAATATATATTGCAAGTTATGAGTCAAGAATGGAGAAGGCTAAGAGAGAGGGAAGCTGTGACACCACGTGACAAGGAAGTCATTAGTATTTGTACCTGCAACATCGGACAAGAATGGCATTGATCTACAGCCTCAATGAAGGAAGGAAGTTGTAACCTTGCTTTCTGGGTCCTAATGGACTGAGCACCGAGAGTCGACACTGAACGATGTCTTGCCGACATCTATATCAATACATAATGGGTTATATCCCTGATCAAGAGTCTTTCTACAGATGGCAACGTACTTAATGAGGATATTTCATAGTAAATGAGATATCACATCATTTTTTTAAACATAAGCGACGTAACATCGAGATTATCGATCATTTCTTAAATATGACGAGTCTTCGACTGGGTGAGCCAACAATTCAATAAAACTATCGTCTCTATTATAATTTAACTTCATTTAACTTTCAATTCATTTTAATATTCATTTTCTTTTAAATAATTAATTGCCGCATTGAGTAATTTTAAATTCAATTGTGTGACTATCACTATTCTGTTTTATTAGTATTTTGTTCTTGAGTAAATAAATTCATTTCCTTTAACGTAATGCCTATTTCTTTCATTGTAGTTGGTACTTTAAGGCAATCATACTCCTTGATTAAATACGGATTGGTTAGATGACTTTGTCTCACTACGGCCCGGGTAAGTGGTTCTCGACTCTACTGCTGATAGCCGAGGTTAAATCAATAAATTTCGATTCACTATCTTAAATAGGAATCTGGCGCTCAACAACTTATTATATTACACTATCACAGGTAAGGTCACACCACAGTGTATATTATTTATTCATATCATGTTTGTTTTATTGAACCACAATAGTCATCACCACGTTTAGTTAACTCATTAAAAATGTTACATTTGGCGCCACAAAGTAGGGCACGAAAACCATTCGGTATTTAGTCAGAGGAGTGTATAATTTCAGTGCAAATTGTCAGTGCTTTTGGGGGACAGTGAAGTGAAGTGAAATTTTGGAAGGGCAATTGTTATACGGTGTACTTCGAGATGTCGGAGGAGGAACAGAGGCAGTTGAGAAGTAGGGATGCAGTCAAGAAAGTTAATTATAAGGAGGTTGATAGCGGTAGCGATGTTGAGAGCGTAGAGAATAATACCAAGATGTCGGAGGTAAATCTTGAGAATAATCCTGAGAGTAATCCTGAAAATAATCCTGAGTTTAACCCTGACACGAATTCAGAGGAAAATCTCGATACGAATACAGAGGTACATCCTGAGACTAGTGGTAGTCTAGAGAAAGAAAAGTCTATAGAGATTCCTGAAGATCCATTAACTGCGCTCATAAGGCAGATGAGTCGAGATTTAAGTGCGAAATTTGATGAGAGTAAGAAAGATAATTTAGAAAGTAGGAAGGAATTCAATGATAAATTTGAGAAATTAGATAAAGATATGAATAAAAATAGTGAAGAGAATAAAAGAAATTATTTGGAATTCAATGGTAAATTTGAGAAATTAGATAAAGATATGAATAAAAATAGTGAAGAGAATAAAAGAAATTATTTGGAATTCAATGGTAAATTTGAGAAATTAGATAAAGATATGAATAAAAATAGTAAGGAGATGAGAGAAGAGATGGGTAGGCTAAATCAAGATATGAGTAAAATAAATCAGAAGCTGGAAGAGAATAATGTAAAACTAGACAGTGTGGTTAAAGTCAATGAAGAATTAAGTATGAAGTATGATATGCTACAGGAGAGTATTCAGGGGGTGAAACAGGAAATCAGAGGTGAAATTAAGGAGGAGGTAGAGATGAAGGCTAAAGATATTATTAAGACAGTAGATAAGAAATTAGAAGCAGCAGAAAGTAGGATTCAGGAAAGAATAGTAACTGTGATTGAAGAGAAAATAGCAACTCAAGGTGAAAGTTTTAGCAAATTGGTAGAAGTGGAAACTAGGCAGGTGGTAGAGACTTTAGGGGAAACTGCAGTAGAATCAGTAAAGACAGCCTGTAAGGAGACTATAATTGAAAGTAGAATGGAGTCAGACGAGATTTTAGGTGAAAGCAAATTGGAATTAGCGGAGATTTTAGGTGAAATCAGATTAGAGTCAGACGAGATTTTAGGTGAAAGCAAATTGGAATTAGTGGAGACTGTAATTGAAAGTAGATTAGAGTCATTGGAGATTGTAGGTGAAAGCAGATTGGAATCGGAGGAGATCTTAGGTGAGGAACGGCAAATAGCGGAGATTTTAGGTGAAATCAGATTAGAGTCAGACGAGATTTTAGGTGAAAATAGATTAGCGTCAGAGGAGATAGTAGGAGAAAGCATAGTAGAGTTGAAGGAGATTTTAGATGAACGCAGGATAGCTGTAGAAGAGACTATAGAATGTAGCGAAAAAGAAGTGAAGAAGATGAGCGAAAAGATAGGGATAGAAGTAGGTAAGATAAAGAAAGTACTAAGCACCCAAGAGATTAAGATGCAGACAATCATAGATAAATTAGATAGGCAAACTAGGGAAGAATTTAGTCCTGTGATAGAGGAAGTTAATATGAAATTATTAGTGGCAGAGAAGCGTGCGTTAAGTCATAGTCAGAAGAACATAATTAGTAAACAGGTTAAGAGGAGGAGAGAGATAGATAAGAGGAGAAGCAATGGGCAACGGCTAAAGAGAAAATTAAATATTAGTAGTGGAGAAGTGAAGGGAAGACATGTAGGTAGATATTTTAGAAGTAAAATGAAAGAGAAGAGAATTAAGTTGTTAGTGGAAAAAGAAATCAGAATGAAAGAGAGAAAGAAAGCATATGATGTGCAGTGGCGTAATGAATTAGCCAGACTTGGGGAAATGATAGGAGGAAAGCCGAAGTATAATGTTACTGTTGATGAGTGTAGTCCGAAAGAGGTAGAAAGTAATGTTATAAGAAAAGAGGAAAATGGAACCCTAGAAAGAGATAGAATTGAAGATGAAGATGGTAAGAACGGTGAAATGCCAGAGAAAGTAGTGATGTAAATTTATATTACCGATAGTTACTCTTCCGTATGACTTAAATATTAAGTAATGAAGTTTAATATGACTTAAAAGAGGTAGATAAGAAACCTGCTGTGTGTAATTTTAATTCAGTCGTGAAGTTAGGATGGTAAGGGGCGCGTAGTGCCTACGCTTATTGATTTAGATTGACTAAAATCATTTAATTTGGAAGACAAAGGTTGTCGTGCTATTGAGCAATGCAGGTAAGTTGAATGTAGGTCCTTAAACTGCAGGTAAGTTGGATGAAGTAAGAATTAAATTTTAAAAGTAGGAAGGTTATTACATAGGTAAGTAATCGAAAGAAAGTAATAATTATTATGGCAACCATAATTAAGAATATAATGGTAATAAAGATTTAATTCAAAAGTGAGTGAAGATAAGATGATACAGTGGTAATAAAACTAGTGAGTTGAAGAATTAAGTATTGATTTAATAAAGAAGTTTCAGTTGAGGACAGCGAGGTTATCAGCGGATATATGTTGAGAAATTTAAGTGGTTTAGAATTGTTAATGGTAATGCGTTGTATGAATTAACCAACATCGGGTTGAAATGAGGAAGTAGTAACTAATTAGGACATCTGGTACTTGTTGACAGATATGTGTGTGTGTATGTGTGTATTTTCACGTAAATGGACGTGAGTTTGAAGAAGTAGGCCAACGAAGGTAATGCCGTTGAGCAATGTGGTTTTAAAGTTTTGGTAAGATGCCAAATGAAGTTTTTTAAGGAGGAAGTTTTGGTAAGATACCAAATGAAGTTGTTTTTTGAGGAAGTTTTTGGTAAGATACCAAATGAAGTTGTTTTTTGAGGAAGTTTTTGGTAAGATGCCAAATGGAGTTTTAAGAAGTTTTTGGAGGATGAAGTAGGTCAGCGAGGTATATTCCGTTGAGTTATGAGTTTTTTATGGTATCTACGGGACTACGTGAAGTTAATAAGGGAGTTTTTTTTAAGTATATATGGATGTATGCACACAAGGTAATAAGAGATTACAAAGGTAAGATTGTCCAAGTTTTTGTTACAGTTACGCACGTTTTAAAGATATTACAAGGCTTGTTATTGAGCTAAACCACTTTGTAGTAAAAAAATTACTGATGATTAATAACGAATTAATGATGTGGTAGATCGTTGTCCTACACACAGGTTAAAATAAAGATGATAATAATAATAATTATATGGTTGGCATAATATTTTCTAGAAGTGAAAGGAATTTGTTATAATTCGACGTTTTGAGGATTTTAAAAGTAAATCATTTTTTTTAGTAGACAGGAAATTAAAGTTTTATTTATGTCATACGGAGTTAGTAAAGATAAGTTAATATTTTGAAGGAAGAATAAGTTGGTAAGATAAGTGTATACCTAAGGGGTAATAATGAAGTTACAATTAAAGGCAGGTGTAAGTTACGCATTTAATTTGATAGAGAAGAAAGTATCTGAACTGTGTTAGAACTCAGAACTTGCTTTATGAAGTGATTATGGGAGAATATTTGCTAATTAGGAGTGTCGGTGTTATTAACTATCAACAGGAACACTGTCATTATTTTAGGAAGACAATAGCTAGGAAAGCAAAGGGTGATGTTATTATTCCAAGGAATTAGTCGAAGCATGTAAAATTTTTTAGCTGAAATTTAATGTGTTATTGGTCAGTAAGAGGTGACCTGTAACAGTAAGAAGAAGTGGGATTATACCACGAATAGGGGAGGTTTTTTTGTATGTGACGTGTGATGTCACGATGAGTTTTGAGAGATTCTGGTATAGCAAGAGTGAGCTATAGTCCAGGCGGTCAGAACAAGTAGGAAGTGGTGTTTGGAGGACACGGTACTTAATTAAGAGTTTTGAGAGAAAACTAAGGGGGGTTTTTAGGCATTCAGCAAAAAGTCAAATCATGAATAGACTAAGTTCAAAGTATAAGAGCATTAATATTTTGTGGAACGAAATATTTATTCCGAGGAGTTTGTCATGTGTTTTTGTGAAATAGTTTAGTGATATACGTAATTCAGGTATTGAGTAGTATTTTGTCCAAGTCTTAATCATTTTGTTATGGTAAGGTATGAATGACGATAGAGTAAAGATATCTCGACACTAAGTTAAATTTTATAAGATGAACGAGAAGTCAGATTTTATGTTTATTTGTGATTTTGAAAATTCAAGTTATTGTTTTCGAGAAGTAGTGAAGAGGAATTATGGTTTTATGAGAAGTTAAGAAGTCGTGGAGACTTAGGAAGTATTAATTTGGAAGGAGGCGGCCGTGGCCTAAGAAAGAATTAAGCCACGAAGGCAGGTGAGTAGTAACTTGGATATTTAAATGAACTGTTTAATAACTGCTTTGAGGTATTTCGATGTCATTATGTATTTGGGGAAATATTTACATGTATGACATATGCACTGAAATTGGAATTGCCTTGAATATCTTGCTAAGTTATTTTTTTCTTCAATTATTGAAATTTTACTGCATTTGAGTAATCCCTTTATAAAGACGAAAGGAATATTGTATTGTTTGCATCCTATTATCGTGTGCTGTAATAGTTATTATGGGTTAATCAGCTGGTATTACAACAATGTACTTCTACGCCAGACTGATATACAAAAACTACGTTCAAAAGAGATGAAGCCAAAATTGTATGTCATGCATACGATCACCGAAATATAAACGAGTGCAGCGTTGACATATATGTCAAAAATAAAAGTGAAGGGCATTTTATATGTATATTTTTTACAGCTCGTTTAATACATAAAGAAGAATGAACATTATGAACATTTGGAAGAATGAGAAATGATAGTACAAATATGTAAAGTGAAAAGAGTATGTTCTTGTATATTTTTATGTATTGTTGAAGGGTATTATTTGTATGTTGTCGTTATGGGGGTATTAATATTTACATTTGTATTCATTTGTGTAGGATGTGTAGTGATATAAATAATGTTACATTTTATTTTAAATTATTTATATCAGGGGCGATTGTAACGATTCGATCCCATAGCGGTTATATTTATAGGGTTATTCATTTATAATTATCATATTATTATTATTATTAACTAGTACATCCATGAGATGATTTTTATATCAGATAATTGTAAGCGGTTTTGATTATTATATTCAATTAGATTTTTATTAACAATTACTTGTAAAGAGACGAAGTATTATATATTGCAACAAGACTGGCGATATGGACTAACCCTGTGCGTCACAAACTGAACGACGTAGTAAGAATTACACCACGGCTAACTGCGTCATTTTCCTGAGATGTTAAGAAACCCACTATGGGGTAACCAACACGCCATTTTCTACGGTATATACGCGTCAATATATATTGCAAGTTATGAGTCAAGAATGGAGAAGGCTAAGAGAGAGGGAAGCTGTGACACCACGTGACAAGGAAGTCATTAGTATTTGTACCTGCAACATCGGACAAGAATGGCATTGATCTACAGCCTCAATGAAGGAAGGAAGTTGTAACCTTGCTTTCTGGGTCCTAATGGACTGAGCACCGAGAGTCGACACTGAACGATGTCTTGCCGACATCTATATCAATACATAATGGGTTATATCCCTGATCAAGAGTCTTTCTACAGATGGCAACGTACTTAATGAGGATATTTCATAGTAAATGAGATATCACATCATTTTTTTAAACATAAGCGACGTAACATCGAGATTATCGATCATTTCTTAAATATGACGAGTCTTCGACTGGGTGAGCCAACAATTCAATAAAACTATCGTCTCTATTATAATTTAACTTCATTTAACTTTCAATTCATTTTAATATTCATTTTCTTTTAAATAATTAATTGCCGCATTGAGTAATTTTAAATTCAATTGTGTGACTATCACTATTCTGTTTTATTAGTATTTTGTTCTTGAGTAAATAAATTCATTTCCTTTAACGTAATGCCTATTTCTTTCATTGTAGTTGGTACTTTAAGGCAATCATACTCCTTGATTAAATACGGATTGGTTAGATGACTTTGTCTCACTACGGCCCGGGTAAGTGGTTCTCGACTCTACTGCTGATAGCCGAGGTTAAATCAATAAATTTCGATTCACTATCTTAAATAGGAATCTGGCGCTCAACAACTTATTATATTACACTATCACAGGTAAGGTCACACCACAGTGTATATTATTTATTCATATCATGTTTGTTTTATTGAACCACAATAGTCATCACCACGTTTAGTTAACTCATTAAAAATGTTACAAATCCATGTTGAATTTGAAACTGAAATTTGGCGCACTTTTGCATTAACTTGACGGCGCTCTTTTGTTTTACGATACCGGATGCGATATAGTACCGAAAGAGTAGGGTTGGCAATACTCTACAACAGCTGTGCATGTTAATAGAAATGGCGGCGTGAGCTGCAATTTCATCTATGAACAGGGTGGGTGAGAAGTATCTAGGTATTGAAATTGACATATAACTTTTATATTTGCAGAGTCATTTATTTGAAATTAATACATTATGTACACTGTCATATGGGAATATAATTGCATACCTTACAATTCCATTACATTTTGATGTAGGCACCTGTGGCGTCGACCAATCTCCTCAAACGACCTGGAATGGAACCCACAGCTTTCTGTAGGAAGTTGTGTGGGACGTTGGTATTAACATCCCGAATCCGTGCTTCCAATTCGTCCATTGTGCGAGGTTTCGCCCGGTACACCTCCTCTTTTGCCCAGCCCCATAAAGAAAAGTTACAGGGTGTCAGGTCTGGACTTCTTGCAGGCCATTCATGAGATGCACGTCTCCCCAGCCAACGTACTGGAAACTTCTCGTTCAACCAGTTCCGCAGAACATTTGCAAAGTGAAGCATGAAGAAAATGTCGGTGGTATTTTCCCATCCAGATATCGTGGGTCAAACGTTATCCTGAAACATTTAAAGGTAGCGTCCCCCATTAATTGTTAATTGTGTCACGCAGGAGATATGGGCCAATGACATTTGTAGCTATTATTCCACACCACACAGTCACTTTTGGACGAGATTGCATCTTCTCCACCGTAACTCCAGGATCCTGTGCTGCCCAGTAATGATTATTGTGCCGATTGACAAAGAACGATCGAATTCCACACCTCATAGCGCGAAGCAATCTGTGCTCATTCTCTTACTGTCAGGCGATCGGCCATCTTTGTTATTGTTGAGTGTACCGCCTCTCGCGGCCTCCGTCGGTACTATGCGGCATGAAAAATCACTATCCAATTTAATGTTCTGTATGTTTCCACTATTTCCAATATTATTTCATCAATATTAAACACTTACTTCCCGCCCACCCTGTATGTAAGTCGTGATCCTATTTGGGACGGCTGGGTGGGTCACAGACAGCGGAGGAGTAAACATCTATTACTATATCATCTCCAGATTTTTTTCCCTGCCATTACTACAGGTATTTTGGCTAATTTCAATAGTTTAAGTCTTTTTTTACTTCGGTTCAGGTAAACTCCGCTCTATTACCGGTTCGGTTCCTACCTCAGCCATCCTAGATATTTGTTTGTGGTTTCCCCACTTCTACCGCAGGCGAATGTCACGACGATGCCAAAATAAAGACCACGGCCGCCTCCTACCCACATTACAGCCTCTCCTTGAAATGCATACACCAGGATAGCCACCACAATTATACAGGCTATCAAAGAGATTTCAAAAACAAGTACTTGGGGTGGTATGACTACGATATACCTTGCTTATTTTAGGGACTGCAGCATCGTAGCCATATTGCCGTTTGTATTTGGGTGTGTGTGGGATTTATGTGATAATCTGTGTTATTGTGATGGCTGTACTAGGGTCTGTATTTGTAAATTGGGGATAGGATTGGAAAAGAGGCGGCCGTGGCTTTAAGTTAGGAACCATGCCAGCATTAGCCTGTAGTAGAAGTGGAGACACCACGGAAAACCACTTCCAGGATGGCTGAGGTGGGAATGGAACCCGGACCTCCGCTAGCCGCTACACCACGAGGTGGTCGACTACGATGTAGCATAGTGCCTATAATAACTGAATCAACAACAACAAGCTTAATAGCGTTAAAAATCTCTTAGTATGCATCTTCGGAGGGGAGTACAGCCGGCGGTCCCATGTCATAGATTTATGGCATGAAGAAGAACCTTCCACTAATTACACTTGTGTGAAGCCAAAATTTGTGGGTTAGAATATTAATAACGCTCTATTAGTTCCAACATTCGCCGCCGGGTGCTGACTGCGATGCCATCTAGTAGCCAAGTCCGCAAGCTAGGTGTCGTGGCCGGTAGCATTTGGTAGCAAAAGTAGGATCTACGTGAAATTATTGTCTGCAGTCCTTACTTGAATAAAAACAGATGACACACACTAATACAGTCATCACAATTAACACCGGTTAACTGACAGATTCTACACACACCCTAAGTACACGGGGCTACAAGACCGCGTTGTCGCAGCCCCTAAACTAAGGAACCAACCAACCAACAACAACAAGCTTCTTGTGACAACATTGTGCTAGGAAATTTAAATCCGATCAGCGCACAGATGCGTGTCACTACCGGCAATAAAGACCTTGGCCTGGGTTCAAAATCGTGTTGAATGGCTTCTGCTTGAAACAGCCCAGAAACAACAGTTGGACCGTAGCCACAGGTCAGTGACTCGCGACTAGGTGAGTGCCCTGTCCAGTATTGTTTACAAAACTCGCCCTGAATTTCAATCGGCAACATTTGGCTGCTACTACCCTCTATTGGATCACTATCATCAGACTGGTGCTTGCCACGGTGGGTGAGTGGTTATCGTGTCGGACTACCAACCCCCAAGCTTGCAGGTTCGCTCCTGGCCGTGGTAAGTGTTTTTTTTTTAATGGCGACAAAAATCACGTCATGGATTTCATACGTTGTTGGCATGTTAAAGAACCCATTTGAATTCAGTAGGCCGTTTTCAATGGCAAAATTAATCTCGGGATTTTCCGCCAATACAAAGTTCCTCCACTCTCTACTAGAAAGCACTGTAGTGTCAAGGAGCTTAGATATCTAACCTCCTTGGCTTTCATAGGGTTCAAAGGAACGATGACATTCGACATTCAAGCTGCCCTCTGGGTGTCAATTAACAAAGCTTGCACCCGGCATCCGAGGCCATACGATATTATTATTATCAGGGCTGGTGACAAGGGGGGGTTAGAGGGGGCAAATGCCCAGGGGCCCGGACCTATAGGGGACCTGGGCTCAAAGAAACTGAATTGAATGTTTTAAATAAATGTAAATTCCACTAAAAATACAA
The DNA here is from genome assembly GCA_946902985.2 of Meconema thalassinum. Taxonomy (NCBI): domain Eukaryota; kingdom Metazoa; phylum Arthropoda; class Insecta; order Orthoptera; family Tettigoniidae; genus Meconema; species Meconema thalassinum. The sequence continues at coordinate 332,280,207 of OX336388.2, forward strand.
CATTTTGTAAAGTGGAAAAAAACAACAAGATACAGCGTGTGTCAGTGTGCAGCAGAGCGTTAGCGTTGTTGTAGTTATTGAGGTCATCAAGGGTAGTGGCGCGTGTGTTATTAGCTAGGTGTCGCACTCCCAGCGTTGCCGGACTCAGCTGTGGTCCTGTGGTCGCTAACCCACGTCCCATTAGATGTGGACTCCTGGGGGAAAGAGCAGGTGACCTCGTCACTTTCTGCTCTGATCAATCATACGGGGGCAGATGACCTCGTAGTTCTGCCCCTTGAAACCTCAATAACTAACTCAATCACCACTTTTAGCATCTTACAAAATATCACATACTCGTAGACTATAACATTTTAAGTCAGCATAGTGTTTAAATTGTAGTCCGTGAATCACAGAATCCAGATGAGCCTTCTGTGGTCTTCCTCTGCCTTTCTTCCCCAGAACTTTTCCTTCCAGTATGGTGGTCAGGAACTCATTATGACGTAAGGTGTGGCCAAATAATGTTGCTTTCCCCTTTTCTATAGTAGTGATCAATTGTCTTGTTTCGTCTACGTCCTTGAGGACCCATTCGTTGGTCTTTTTCTCCGTCCAGCTTAATTTCAGCATCCTTCTCCACATCCACATTTCCGCTGCCTCAAGGCGTTGTAAGTCCTGTTTCCTTAGAATCCAAGTTTCGCATCCGTCCTAAATGATCATTTTGCATTATTTGGCTATTTCGCGACATTACACTCTAAATTCTCATTTCGTGCTATATGCCTATTTCGCGACATTACGCCCTAAATTCTCATTTTGTCCTATACGCCTATTTCGCGAAATTACGCCCTAAATTCTCATTTCGCTATATGCCTATTTCGCGACATTACGCCCTAAATACTAATTTCGCTACGGTTCGCGCTTATAAAGTCAGTGTAAATGGCTTTTTTTTAACGAATGCCCAAAATGGCTCTACAGGGTTAACAAGAAATTTTGCGTATATCGCTTGGATCCCTATTTTTTTTTATCACCCTTCCCTTGAGCTTATTTAATCCTCGTGCGTGAAAGGAATAGAGGATGCAGTACGAAATGCCAACCGTGGCATTATTTATTATGCTCCCCTTCCAGTTTAGAGAGAGAAAGGTTTATGCATGGCCTGTGGGGTTGGTCAGAAAGCTTCACCGTATTTGCAAGGATAGAAAGAATTTGTGGCTATGATTGGCATTGATCTGGCTGTTGTGTGAGACATGATGCTGCTCTTATTCCATATAATCAAGGCGGGCCTGATTAATGCATGGGAGATTAAAGGTCTATTTACACTTAGAGTGGCGTAACCGTGACGTGACCGGCAAGTGCTTCTATTGGCGAGCCTTCTCCACATCCACATTTCCGCTGCCTCAAGGCGTTGTACAGTATGTCCTGTTTCCTTAGAATCCAAGTATCGCATCCGTATTACAAAACACTCCAGACAAATATTTTGAGAAACTATTTTCTAGCTAATGTGCCTGCTTGTCAGAAGCTGTCTCTTATTTCTGAAGGCCTGCAACTAAATAAGTGTACATATTGTAAATACCATCACCCATACTTTTAGACATAGATGTAATAGCCTCAGCCTCCGTTGCTTAGGCGGCAGCACTCCGGCCTCTCGCCGCTGGGTCCGTGGTTCAAATCCCGATCACTCCATGTGAGATTTGTGCTGGACAAAGCGGAGGCAGGCAGGTTTTTCTCCGGGTACTCACAAATTTCATTCCAGCAACACTCTCCACTATCATTTCATTTCATCTGTCATTCATTTAATCATTGCCCCAGGGAAGTGCGACAGGCTTCGGCAGCCGGCACTGTTAATATCCTCGTCGCTAGGTTGGGGCTTCATTCATTCCATTCCCTGACCCGGTCGGTCGTCTGGAAGCAGGCTGTGGATTTTCATTTCATGTAATAGCCTAAGTGTAATCATGGATCTGATGATGATCGCTTGACGATCGAAACTGGTCATCCAAGTAGGTATATTTATTAATATCATGTAAATATTTTTCATGATTAGGGAACAACCCATTACAATTGAGTACAATCGTGTGGACCGACTGAAAAGCATCAAATTTCGATTACTAAGGCAAAGCTGAAAAATGGCTTCAAACACTATGACCTCTTTTAAATAAAAGATAAATAAATAACGGACATAAATAAATAAGTTAAATAAATAAATGGATCATACCCAATGTCAGGGCATATGATAAGGAAATAACAAAAGAAATAATGCAGCTATTTTAATAACTCGCTGGTAGAATGAAAGGAAAATCGGATTGAGTTAAACAGAAGATTAGACACAGGAGTCAAATTCTAAAGTAAAATTATACCTACTCCGTGTTTATTTAATTCTTTGTTTCCAAAGAGAAGCACAATTCCTGAACTCTAGTTGTAAAATTTGAAACATTCCAGTTATTTCACAAACATTTAGACTGAGACGATAGTTTTTCTTAGTTCTAAAAAAAAGTATTTATTAGTGTTAGGAAAACAAGTCTCTTTTAGCTATCTGACCTAATTTCTGGTTATTCCGTCAGGTTAGGCGAAGAATACGAACCATGTAGCGACATCTCTTGAGTGTTGAGCGAACTAAGTAGTCTACTTTAATTACTGACGCGGTAACCATGGCAACAATGACCTTGCGATGGCCGTCACGCTGTGTGAACGTTCTCCTGTGGCGTTCCCTTTCACAAAACAAACTGTGGTGAGGTGATGACACTGGGCGTGTCGCAGCGTCATCCATCAAACTAGCAGACAGGGCCATAATAAGACGACAACCCAGAAATGACGCGTGTCATCTACAGCAGCCATCCCTCGAGGGATCATGTCAGGCCGGTTAAAAGAGATTATTACGATCCGAGTGATCCGTTGTCCATCGAGCGCATTAGGACATGCTTCCCGTTCGCAGGTCCGAGGTTCGAATCTACCTATACTCCAGGGGAATGCTAGGATCGTACCTTAAGACACGGACAATGCATCTCAAACCTAGGAGAGAAGGGCTGATGACCGTGATGTTCATAGCCCCTAAAAGTAGTAGGCTACAACAAAAGTCTTGTAAATATTTACTTTAGAATGTCATTATTATTATTATTATTATTATTATTATTATTATTATTATTATTATTTCATAAGTTATTGTTATTGTTGCTTTAAAGGGCGGAACTACGAGATCATCTGTCAAAATATTTTATTATTACCGGGATGATGATTATTATTATTATTATTATTATTATTATTAACATTACTGTCGATAGGTAAAGCCCTGCTCGGATGAGGATAAACCCGTGGATATCCGCAAAAATGTTCACCATGCGGATATACTGTAGTTTCCATGGCTGTGAGGATAGTGAATAAGCTGCGGATAATATTTGGAGAAAATTTGCGGATAGTTTTTAGAATACAATCCGAACTTGTTTAATATCATTATTAGGACCCAGATGCTTATGATATATTATATTTTTTCGTTATGTTTATTTTCCTTTCATGACAAGTGTAAGATAATGATTTAGGCTCCTCTCATTCAAATTATGTCAATAAGCATAATTAACACTCCGAACAGGAAAGGGTTGCAATTCTGGCTGTATTACATTCGTTTTAAACATTGCACAAGACATACAAAACCTAAGGGAACGACTTTTCCTCAAATGTCTAGATATACGGTGCGTTCAAAAAGTAACGAGCCGGAGACTGTAATGAGCAAACTGGTGACGACATCGGCTAATCGTGGCGTGTATAACGAGGTGTGGTTCCGACCAGAGCGTGGAAGGTCACAGCCCGTCGCTAGAGGGCACGCGTGCACGTCACGTGACGATACAAAGCGAGCAGCAGCATGCATCAATCGTCCAACGCTGCCAGTCGCATTGCAAACAGTGACACGGAGGCGTCAAACAAGGAGCAAAGAGGTGTTGTTCGGTTTCTGGCAGCGAAAGGAGTAGGGGGAACGGACATTCATCGCCGAATGTCACAAGTGTACGGCGAACACTGCATGTCCCTTGCAAGGGACAAGGCGTGGCACAAGCGCTTCAGGGAAGGTCGGGTGTCGTTAGCCAATGATGCCCAGTCTGGGGCACCCCCCTGCATTACTGATGACAACGTCCAGCTGGTTGACGCACTCATTACCCAGGACCGCCGAGTGACAGTGAACGCCATAGCCGCCGTGGTCGGATTGAGCGTCGGAAGTGTGCACACCATCATGAAGGAACGACTGCACTTGCGCAAAGTGTGTGCCCAATGGGTGCCCCACAGTCTTCAACCACACCAGGAAGCATGTCGAATGGCCTACTGTCTTGGTCTTGGTTGGACGATTGATGTATGCTGCTGCTCACTTTGTGTCGACACGTGACGTGCACGCGTGCCCTCTAGTGACGGGCTGTGACCTTCCACGCTCTGGTCGGAACCACACCTCGTTACACACGCCACGATTAGAGCCGATGTCGTCACCGGTTTGCGCATTACAGCCTCCGGCTCGTTACTTTTTGAACGCACCTTATATGGTGCTTCAGTAATTTATGCTTTAGCTAATTATAAATTGCCAGTAGATTTGGATAACAAATGTGCGAATGCCGAAAAAAGTCGTGCGGATGCGGGGCGGATGCGGTTAACGTTTTGTTTATCCCCGGAGGGCTCTATCGATAGGTACATGTAGTATACATGCGATAAGGAACAAGATCATCGGACCAGGCTCTCTCCGCACTACATTCTCGCCTGCTGTGTCCAAGGTTGACGGATCGAATCCTGGCGCAATTGGTTTGCATTTGAGGAAGCGCAAATGCGAGGAAACCGTGTCAGTAGATTTACTGGCACGTTTAAGATCCCCTTCGGGGCAAAATTCCTGCACCCCGGCGTCTCTAAAAGCCACAGGAATTAAAATGGACGTAATATCAATAACATTATTATTATTATTATTATTATTATTATTATTATTATTAATCTACTATTATGAGTAGGTCCATACCGGATCCCGAAAAGTCTCCGCAGTTAACCAACATTGGCCATGGTCAGAACTTGGATGGGTGACCAGTTCTGGGAGACTACGTGCTGTTGGCGGGGGAAGAGAGGGAGGGGCGGAAAGGAACTGGCCACCCTACCGTAAGTAAACTCAGGCTCAGGACTGACTCTTTGGAGGTGCAAACCAGCCTTTGGGCTGAAAACCCTTCTTCTCCTTACATTGGTGAACTAGAATTGTTACATAGTATATCAATCAACTCACACCGTTCATTTTGATCGGTTCAAGGTTTGTTATCGGAAACTGACCAGGATTACTCAGCGTCTTGTTTACGTTGTTCTGCCAAGGATAATTATTTGGCGAATATCAGCTCTCGCTCGCGAGTCCAGCGCTTGATGTAAGGTCAGAGGGGCGCCTTGGGAAACAGGTTAGGCTATTGTTTTCTGCCATTACAATTCGAGGGGAACAGAATTGGAGAGATGAATTTTAATAAAAGAGAATTCTTCTATTATACAGTTCTTGCAGAACGTTCAGGGACAGGTCTAAATTTCGTTTGATGCACATTTGTCCCTAAAGTAACAGCATTTCAGTTATTGTTTTATATGATGTTATTAGACATCTATATGAGTGGTTTTCATTTAAAATTTCTCTGCTCAAGCTCTAATACTTTTGGAGAAATGTTTTACCTTTTTTAAACAGGGCTAAAAAAACCTTTTTTCCTACTAATTTTATTTTCTCAAAACATTCTACTCCTATAGCTATGAAATTTTTACTACAACATATTAATCATAACACGTAGTCCCGTGACGAACTAAAGAGCCTACTTTTCTTAAAATTAAAGATTCATGCCAATCTATAAGGTGCGTTCAAAAAGTAACGAGCAGGAGGCATAATTACAGAAACCAGTACCTGTATTTTAGAAGTATTGGCCCTGGCTGTTGAGGCACTTGTCCCACTGTGACACGAGGCGGTGAATGGCTGTCTCATAAAATTCCCTGGGCTGCGATGTGAACCAGTTCCGCACGTACAGCTGGACGTCGGCGTCCGAGGTGAATCAGTGGCCCCGCAGAGCCCTTTTCAGGGGACCAAACATGGCGTAATCACAGGGAGAGAGGTCTGGACTGTATGGAGAGTGGCCGAGAACCTCCCATTTGAATTTCTGCAGGAGGGCCGCGACTGAGTTGGCCGTATGAAGTCGTGCATTGTCGTGGAGCGACCACGGCGGCTATGGCTTTCTGTCACTCGGCTGTCCTAGGTAATGCGTGCATCAACCAGCTGGACGTTGTCATCGGTAATACAGGGGGGTGCCCCAGACCGGGCATCATCGGCTAACGACACCCGTCATTCCCTGAAGCGCTTGTGCCACGCCTTGACCCTTGCAAGGGACATGCAGTGTTCGCCGTACACTTGGCATATTCGGCGATGAATGTCCGTTCCTCCTACTCCTTCCGCTGTCAGAAACCGAACAACACCTCTTTGCTCTTCGGTTGACGCCTCCACGTCACTGTTTTCAATGTGACTGGCAGCGTTTGACGATTGATGCATGCTGCTGCTCGCTTTGTATCGTCACGTGACGTGCACGCGTGCCCTCTAGCGACGGGCAGTGACCTTCCTCGGTTCGTCAGAACCACACCTCGTTATACACGCCACGATTAGCCGATGTCGTCACCGGTTTGCGCATTCCAGCCTCCGGCTCGTTACTTTTTGAACGCACCTTATATATACAGACCTGTCTAGAATAATGACGAAATCAAGTACTGCAGTGTGAAATACACCTGAAATAGTGTAGTCTAATAGAGTAACTTACTACAGTTGGTAGCCCTGGTGACTCTGAATATTCTTAGTTCCATACAACATTTGGATGAAGCCTATTGGATAGTATGGACGTTACATGCTGTTTGATATTGGATTTATCAGTGCGCGTAAAATCATGTTGGGGACAATGTCATGTATGAAGTTACGTGTAATTAAAAAATTGAAACTATCAGAAAGCTTAGAATCATGTTGGCAGCACTGAGGTATATTAGTTCCTCCAAATTAATCTAGAATGTCAAGTACTATACGTGTGCCAAGTTTTGAGCTGATGGCTTGCATACTTTCTGATATATTGATGTTATGATTAAACAAATAGAGAGAGAATTTATTAACAGTTGGCAGCCCTGCTTGTTCTTATGGATACGCATAGTCATAACTGTTATGGTACACAAACCACATACGAAATTTGGTTGAAATCCATTTGTTAGTATAGAAGTTATATGCATTTAAAGCCTGGACCTATCCACAGGCTTAGAATCGTGTTGGCAGTACTGACGTATTTAAATTACACCAAACTAAGGTAGAATTTTAGGTACTATGCGTGTGCAAAGTTTAGAGCTGTTGGTTTGTATACTTTCTGATATATTGATATTAGGGTTAAAACATAGAGAGGCATTTATTAACCGTTGGCAGCTCTGGAGACTCCTTAGAATACGCACAGTCATAGCTGTGTAGTACACATAGTAGGCTACATACGAAATTTGGTTGACATCCAATCAATAGTATAGAAGCTACATGCATTTAATGCTTATAATCACACTGACATGTATGGACTTCTGAAAATTAATCTGGAATAATATTATCTATATGTGTGCCAATTTTGGAATAATTCACATGCATAACGTCTGAGATATCCAACATAGAGCTCAAATTTCAATTGCAATTTTTCAGCAGCTGGTAGAACTGACGTCAATTTCATCTGTGGCCATGAGATATTCCGGTATAGATCTTTACTCTTACCAAATTTGGTTTCGATAGCTGCAGCCGTTTAGGATTCGATAGGGTTGATTGGCGCACACACACACACACACACACACACACACACACACACACACACAGATAGACAGACAGACAGACACACATTTTCCCGGATCGATCTCATAAGTCTACTTTTTCCTCATTTTTGCAAACTCCCAAACGGCTGCAACTCATCTTGCCTAGTAGGGTAGAGTTAAGTTACTCCGTGATATCAAGTAACACCGTGATAAAGCCTATTTCCTCTATCACTACGTAGGTTCAATTCCGGAAGTTCTAAGTTTTTACCAACAGATGGCAGTAGAAATCAGGAGTCCAAGAAGCCCTTGCGCTCTATCTTTGACCAACTCAATGAAGTTTAAAAAACAAGATGTTCAGTAAAGAACATATAGCCTACTTTCTCCTAAATGCATGGATATTGTTATAACTCTTTGTCCTTTTCAAGGAGTATGATTGAATGTTGGTTATAGTAGCTTGTTGAAATACAACGTGCTACAGAGATATTAAACATGAATATGAGGTGCCCTTTGCTAGTGCTACCTCTGTACCAAATTTCGTTCATTCGGTTCCACCGTGTTTGAATTAATAGGGGGAATCAATTTTGACATAAAGATGGCCGCCATCCGCAAACTATTAGGCTAATAACCTATTAGATTGGTCAAAGGATGCTCCTCCATAAAGGAATGTTGTTGCAAAGTTTGGTAGAGATCGGATGGTTATGTTAGTCGTAATTTAACTTATGCTTTAAACATTTGTGTGGCCGCCATTACGTTTCTGTCAATATGGTGGCGATATAAATCATGACACTGAGATGCCCTTTGCTAGTGCTATCTCTGTACCAAATTTCGTTCCATGCGGTTTCACCGTGTTTGAATTAATAGGGGGAATCGATTTTGACACAAAGATGACCGCCATCCGCAAACTATTAGGCTAATGACCTAGTCATTTGGTCAAAGGATGCTTCCTCTATAAAGGTATGTTGTTGCAAAATTTGGTAGAGATCGGATGATTAGGTTAATCGTAATTTGATTTAAGCTTTGAACATTTGTGTGGCCGCCATTACGTTTCCGTCAAGATGGCGGCGATATAAAACATGACACTGAGGTGCCTTTTGTTAGTACTACCTCTGTACCAAATTTCGTTCCATTCGGTTGCACCGTGTTCGAATTAATAGGGGGAATCGATTTTCACACAAAGATGGCCGCCATCCGCATACTATTACGCTGATGGCCTATTGGTTTGGTCAAAGGATGCTCCCCCCATAAAGGTATGTTGTTGCAAAATTTGGTAGAGATCGAATGATTGGGTTAGTCGTAATTTGATTTAAGCTTTGAACATTTGTGTGGCCGCCATTACGTTTCCGTCAAGATGGCGGCGATATAAAACATGACACTGAGGTGTCCTTTGCCAGTGCTATCTTTGTACCAAATTTCGTTCAATTCGCATTCACCGTGTTCGAATTGATAGGGGGGGGGGGACAGACATTCAGAATACACACACTCACACACACACACACACACTCACACACACAGACACACACACACACACAGACTCACACACACACACACACACACACACACACACACACACACACAGAGACACACACACAGACAGACACACTTTTTTTTCGCCCTGTGTTGATCTCATAAGTCTACTTTCATTTTTTGCAAAAATCGAAAGTAGGCTAAAATATATTAACAGAGAGTTGGCATTTCAACAAGTTATCCACATCCAGTGAAATCAGTAGTGAAGATCTTAATTTCTTATAAACAACTGTTTCATTGTATAAGTTTCATTTTAACACCAGTCAGAGATAAGATGCAGACCATTCGCATACAAAACTTACATACATGTAGTGTTACGCATGCAAGGTGTGTGAGCTTAGCAATAAGTACGTTTTCTTAGGTTGGACGCTGAAATGGCGCCAAAACGGAATAAAGAGGCTCGCTCCTACACAGCTGAAACACTTAAAGAAGCATTGAGGTCGATGAAGGAAGAAGGATGGTCAGTATACAAGGCCAGTAGACGTTTTAATAACCCGTGGAGTACACTAAAGGATTATTGCAGAAAATATTCAGCAGATCCAGACCCTAGCAAACATTGGAAAGCCACTCGTTGTGTCACCTGAATTTGAAGTGAAGATAATGTGTCAAGATAGACACAATAGATCGGTCTAGGCCTAATTCCAGACCCCAGAACAATGACGATGATGGTTGTGATGCGTGAGGTGGCTCCCGTGGCGGATGACACCAAGAGGAAGAATGGAGCCGAATGGATTGATTATCAGTTTTGTAATGGCTGGTGCCGATAATGTCTATTTTATGTGTGATAGGTGTGAGGAATCTGATAGTGACTAAGGAGACTTAAGATATGTTTAATGGAATATTTTTAATAGAATGTGTTTTTTCTGTAAAAAAAAAATGTGTAGTGTAATGTTTCAATATAGGCAATATGGGTTAGTAAAACTTATAGTCTACATACAATTTGAACACTTTTATTATATTAAACATTAGTTTTCACGATTAAAAAGAACACTGAATGGTGAACAGCATTCTATCACGGAGTAACTTGGAACACTATCACGGAGTAACTGAATATTAGGGCGGTATCTACTTCTACTACCGGATTTTGTTAGTTAATACCTTGAAATAACTTATGAATATTTGTAAGATATATGCCAGAAATGTTCCGTATGGTATCCCTCTTAGACATGATACGAATCGAAATAACTGAAATCTAAAATTTCTGAAATAGTAACAAAAAAAAGCTTAGTATCACGGAGTTACTTGACTTTATCCTACGCCTCAATATAGCGCTGCCTTGGGGTTTTGTGGGTTTTTACCCACATAACCTAAAGGTGGTACTGTTTGAGGATCCAACCAGCCTTCGGGCTGACTTCCTAACAGACAGACATTGTCCAACAATACATTTACAAATGTTTAGTTTGCCAGTAGCTGAATGCTGTATTGATAATCGGATCATTAGTGCCCACGCCGATAAAGTTGACATTTAGTTCAATGATACGATTATTATTATTAATAATAATAATAATAATTGGTGCCATGTGTGTTTAGAAATTGAAGGACAGCATCTCAAGCCACTCCTCTGAAATGCATGTATGTAATAATTAGGGCCCGGATGTTGATGCCGTAAGAAAGTTGAACAAATGCACTTAACATTTTCAAAAAATACTGTAATAAATGACCTAAAAAATCGAAAAATGCAGTATAAAATGGAGAAAATGATCTTATAATAATAGACCAAACTCACCAATATTTCAAAAATTCGAAAAATGCACTATAAAATGGAGAAAATGATCTTATAATAATAGACCAAACTCACCAATATTTCAAAAATTCGAAAAATGCACTATAAAATGGAGAAAATGATCTTATAATAATAGACCAAACTCACCAATATTTCAAAAATTCGAAAAATGCACTATAAAATGGAGAAAATGATCTTATAATAATAGACCAAACTCACCAATATTTCAAAAATTGGAAAAATGCACTATAAAATGGAGAAAATGATCTTATAATAATAGACCAAACTCACCAATATTTCAAAAATTCGAAAAATGCACTATAAAATGGAGAAAATGATCTTATTATAATAATAGACCAAACTCACCAATATTTCAAAAATTCGAAAAATGCACTATAAAATGGAGACAATGATCTTATAATAATAGACCAAACTCACCAATGTTTCAAAAATTCGAAAAATGCACAATACAATGGAGAAAATGATCTTATAATAATAGACCAAACTCGCCAATATTTCAAAAATTCGAAAAATGCACTATAAAATGGAGAAAATGATCTTATAATAATAGACCAAACTCACCAATATTTCAAAAATTCGAAAAATGCACAATACAATGGAGAAAATGATCTTATAATAATAGACCAAACTCACCAATATTTCAAAAATTCGAAAAATGCACTATGAAATGGAGAAAATGATCTTATAATAATAGACCAAACTCACCAATATTTCAAAAATTCGAAAAATGCACTATAAAATGGAGAAAATGATCTTATAATAATAGACCAAACTCACCAATATTTCAAAAATTCGAAAAATGCACAATACAATGGAGAAAATGATCTTATAATAATAGACCAAACTCACCAATATTTCAAAAATTCGAAAAATGCACTATAAAATGGAGAAAATGATCTTATAATAATAGACCAAACTCACCAATATTTCAAAAATTCGAAAAATGCACAATACAATGGAGAAAATGATCTTATAATAATAGACCAAACTCACCAATATTTCAAAAATTCGAAAAATGCACAATACAATGGAGAAAATGATCTTATAATAATAGACCAAACTCACCAATATTTCAAAATTTCGAAAAATGCACTATAAAATGGAGAAAATGATCTTATAATAATAGACCAAACTCACCAATATTTCAAAAATTCGAAAAATGCACAATACAATGGAGAAAATGATCTTATAATAATAGACCAAACTCACCAATATTTCAAAAATTCGAAAAATGCACTATGAAATGGAGAAAATGATCTTACAATAGACCAAACTCACCAATATTTCAAAAATTCGAAAAATGCACTATAAAATGGAGAAAATGATCTTATAATAATAGACCAAACTCACCAATATTTCAAAAATTCGAAAAATGCACAATACAATGGAGAAAATGATCTTATAATAATAGACCAAACTCACCAATATTTCAAAAATTCGAAAAATGCACTATAAAATGGAGAAAATGATCTTATAATAATAGACCAAACTCACCAATATTTCAAAAATTCGAAAAATGCACAATACAATGGAGAAAATGATCTTATAATAATAGACCAAACTCACCAATATTTCAAAAATTCGAAAAATGCACTATGAAATGGAGAAAATGATCTTATAATAATAGACCAAACTCACCAATATTTCAAAAATTCGAAAAATGTATAAAATGGAGAAAATGATCTTATAATAATAGACCAAACTCACCAATATTTCAAAAATTCGAAAAATGCACTATAAAATGGAGAAAATGATCTTATAATAATAGACCAAACTCACCAATATTTCAAAAATTCGAAAAATGTATAAAATGGAGAAAATGATCTTATAATAATAGACCAAACTCACCAATATTTCAAAAAATCGAAAAATGCACTATAAAATGGAGAAAATGATCTTATAATAATAGACCAAACTCACCAATATTTCAAAAAATCGAAAAATGCACTATAAAATGGAGAAAATGATCTTATAATAATAGACCAAACTCACCAATATTTCAAAAAAATCGAAAAATGCACTATAAAATGGAGAAAATGATCTTATAATAATAGACCAAACTCACCAATATTTCAAAAAATCGAAAAATTCACTATAAAATGGAGAAAATGATCTTATAATAATAGACCAAACTCACCAATATTTCAAAAAATCGAAAAATGCACTATAAAATGGAGAAAATGATCTTATAATAATAGACCAAACTCACCAATATTTCAAAATTTCGAAAAATGCACTATAAAATGGAGAAAATGATCTTATAATAATAGACCAAACTCACCAATATTTCAAAAATTCGAAAAATGCACTTTAAAATATAGAAAATGATCTTATAATAATAGACCAAACTCACCAATATTTCAAAAAATCGAAAAATGCACTATAAAATGGAGAAAATGATCTTATAATAATAGACCAAACTCACCAATATTTCAAAAATTCGAGAAATGCACTATAAAATGGAGAAAATGATCTTATAATAATAGACCAAACTCACCAATATTTCAAAAATTCGAAAAATGCACTATAAAATGGAGAAAATGATCTTATAATAATAGACCAAACTCACCAATATTTCAAAAATTCGAAAAATGCACTATAAAATGGAGAAAATGATCTTATAATAATAAACTCACCAATATTTCAAAAATGACATCTGAAGCTCAAACTGAAAAGTCAATCAAAATAGATTTCTAGCACTTAACAAAAGGTTTATGTTCATAGCTACTAGCTTCTTCTTAACTCTGAGAGACGCAAATCCCTCATATAAAGGTGTGGCATGACTAAATTAAAAAAAATGACCTTAAAAGGCTGATTTCTCTAAAATATGACCCACAAAATCTACCAAACTTTCAAAAAATGCTCTTAAAATGGAAAAATAGCAAAAAAAAAAAATGCAAAAAGATGCAAAATAAAAATGACATGTTTGAAGACGGGGTGGCCCGTCCGCAGTTTCTATGTACTTCAGCATTGTTTTAGACAGCTCAGTAAAAAGATGACATGTCATCAACATCCGGGTCCTACTAATAATGGTTATTAAATACGTTAAAAAGTGTAAATGTGAACTAGTTGGGTTAGCGCCAGTGCCTTGCTCGACAGGCGGCTAGCCACAGTGCCCTCCCCCCCTCCCCCTGCCGCCATATGGCGCCTGCGAGGCTCCGTTCTGTAGGGAAATTGACAATATACAAATTAGGAAATGTTAAAAACAAGCGTACGAACGATGAGTGGAATAAAACCACAGGAAAATTGGTAAAGAAAGAAGGAAGGTAGAATTAAATACATCGTTAGAGGCGAAGCTCCTGAAGCTGTTCATAATGAAATGTTAGGTGAATCACTCTCACGAGTTACGGTGTGATTAACGTAACGGAAGGTCGTATGTTGATCACGTAAACATGGCGTGACACTTGAGATGTCCGTGCCGATAATTGTTAGTACCTGTTAATAGAGACTTTTCCAAGAAATTCGGCTTTGATGGTGTGGGTTTTTATTTGCCTGAAATCGCTCGCAGATGATGGCTCCGCGCCGCATCACATCGCGAGGAGGGGAGGGTAATTGCTGAAGCCATCTCGTCGTAATGACTCGCCAAGGCTACAAATTCACTGCTAGGGTATCTGCTCCACCTCGTTCCAAGGTCGTGCTTCAAAGTAAATAAAACGTTGTTGTTGTTGTTGATTTATTAGCGGCATCGGTGGCGTAGTCGGTAGCATGCTGAACTGCTGTGCCCAAGATAGCGAGTTCAAACCCGGCCGAAGTCGTCAGATTTTTTAAGAGCGTTAAAAATCCTTCAGTATGCCTTCCTTCGGAGGAGAAGTAAAGCCGGCGGTCCCATGTCATAGATTTATGGCATGTAGAAGATCCTTCCACTGACTAAACTTCTGTGCAGCGAAATTGTTAGGTTAGATTTCGTCAGAACGCTCTATCAAAGTTCCAACGTTCACCACTAGGTATCATTGACATCTGGTGGTGAAAGTTGGAACTACTTGAAATTGAACGGAACTTGTAGCTCACCCTAAGCGTGTCCGCTGGAAGCAGCTACAGACTCAGGCGAGCCGAACATGTCCTCGGACACTCCCGGCACTAAAAGCCATACGATAGATAAATAAATAATGTTGATCTATTTAGGGTTCTTGCGACATCGTGGTAATGTAGCCCCGTATTATTGGGTGTGTGAAACTTGTCTCGCAATCCCTTCGGAGGGGAAGTAAAGCCGACAGCCCCATGTCATACATGTATGGCTGAAATCGAGAAAGAGCTTCTTGAACCATTGAAGCTTTTAAAGGAACATCACAGCAAGCAAGAATCTCGATGTGGTGGGGAAAATGTCAATATTTGAGAGAATGAATGATCCCAAAGGAAGAGCTTCCCCCTGGACATTCAGAAAAGTGGACAACATGGAAGGCTCTTACTCGGCTACGCTCCAGTACCACGAGATGCAAGACTAACCAGCAGAAATGGGGCCTTCCTGTGGAATCAGTTTACTGTGAGTGTGGTACTAAGCAGACTAATGATCATCTCCTACTGTGTCCTTCTCCAGACACTTGCACCATTAAAGTCTTAATGAGAGCAACTTCAAATGCACTTGTCCTGGAAAGTTATTGGTCAACCACTGTTTAATATTTCTATTGTTTAATTTGTCTGTGTTTACTTTGCACTTCTGACACGATAAATAATAATAATAATAATAATAATAATAATAATAATAATAATAATAATAATAATGTATGTCTACCCCTTATTATTCCCGTCTTACCAACGGGGTCGGGGATGAGATGCGATGGAAGTCTTTGTGGCGATGGTTTTTACGGCCGGATGCCCTTCCTGACGCCAACCTCATGAGAGGAGTTAATGAGAGATGAAATGAATGATGGTGAATGAAACTGGGCAAGGATGTGGAAGGAAGCGGCCGTGGCCTGTCAGAAGGTACCGTCCCAGCATTTGCCTGGTGTTGAAAATGGGAAACCACGGAAAACCATTTCACGGACGGCCGACGGTGGGGCTCGAACCCATGCGTCTACCGAGTCAGCAGAGAGCTTGGTCCCATGACCTAATGCTGCGCTTTAGCCAGCGTAGCCACTACTGTCGGTAATAATAATAATAATAATAATAATAATAATAATAATAATGGCATGATAAAGAACCTTCCACTAATTACACTTGTGTGAAGCTAAATTATAGGTTATATTTGACTGATACTCTTAGGTTCTAACGTTCGTCACTAGGAGCAGACTGCGGTGGCATCTAGTAACAAAGTTCAGAACTAGTTGGTCGTTGACGGTGGCGTTTGGTAGCAAAAGTTGTAACTACTTGAAAATCGAATGTATGCAGTCCTTACTTGAATTAAAAACACATAACACACACTAATACAGCCATCAAAATTAACACCGGTTATCAGACAGATTCCTACACACACCCAAAGTACACGGGGCCACATGACTGCGTTGTCGCAGCCCCTAAACTGAGGAACCAACCAACCAACTATATTAGTGTGTGTATTTGCAAGTCAAGTGACTGATTGCGTGGCTCAGCGGTAACATTCTCGCCTGCTGTTCCCAACGTTGCAGGATCGAATCCTGGCGCAGTCAGTTGGCATTTGAGGGTGCGCAAATGCGAGGGAGCCGTGTCAATAGATTTAATATCACGTCATGTTCCCCCTTGGGGCATAATTCTGGTACCCCGGTGGGTCTAAAAACAGCAGCAGTTAAAAAGGGATGAAAAACTAATATCACTATTTTATTATTTATTTATTTAGGCTGTTTAGACCCATACGTTCACATAAAACAAACAAATTATGATCTGCCGCTGGTTTTCTTGGTCTTCCAAAACTCCTTCATCGTTTCGCTATGACGTACTCGACGTTCCTCCGTCCATCGTTTTCCCGTTCACTTTGGTCGATCTTCAGGTGTAACTTCTCAACTGTGTGTCTTTTATCTATCGTCGATGTTTGTTGGTGTGATATTGGCACTTCTGAGATAATAATAATAATAATAATAATAATAATAATAATAATAATACCGTATGGCCTCGGATGCCGGGTGCAAGCTTTGCTATTTGACGCCCAGAGGGCAGCTTGCATGTCGAATTTTGTTCTTCCTTGGAACGCTATGAATGGCAAGGAGGTTAGATATCTAAGCTCCTTGACACTATAGCGCTTTCTAGTAGAGAAATGAGGAACTCTTTTGTGTTGCCGGAAAATCCCGAGAGTAATTTTGTCATTACGAACACGGCCTACCGAATTCAAATGGGTTCTTTATCATGCCAACAACGTATGACATGCATGGCGCGATTTTTGTCGCCTTTCAAAAATCACTTACCATGGCCAGGAGCGAACCTGCAAGCTTGGGGTTGGTAGTCCGACACGATGACTACTTACCCACTTCCGAGATTAATTTGTATCTGTGTAACCCAGACTGTTGTCACTTTAAGTGTTCTTAAGTAGGCTATGGCAGATTTCTCTTTATTAATCGATCGTCATTCAGTCTTATGATGAGCCCGTAAAATCTCAGTCGCGATTGCGGAAATGTATCTCGATGTTGGAGTATCTCTCTGTGATTGTGTGCGACTGTAGACGATATCCTTCAGCTGTGAGTTTAGGTCCCAATATTTTCCGGATGATTTTTCTCTCCACCTCTTTCATGTTTACGAGATCCCCTTTGTAGCTGAGGTTTAAGGTCTTGCTAAGCTGTCTGACGATACACTGACGTTACTGCGGCATTTATGTTGTTGTTGTTGTTGTTGTTGTTGTTGTTGTTGTTGTTGTTGTTTGAGTCTTCAATCTTTCGACTGGTTTGATGCAGCGCTCCATGCTTCCCTGTCCTAAGCTAATCGTTTCATCTCTACATAGCTACCACACCCTACATCCGTGGCAATCTGTTTAACATATTCTAACCTAGGTCTACCACTACAGCTCTTGTCCTCGACCCTTTCTTCCAAAACTAAGTTTGCTATTCCTGGGTGTCTTAGTACGTGTCCTACCAACCTATCTTTTCTCTTCATTAGCAGTTGCCAGAAACATCTCTCCTCTCCCACTCGTCTTAATAGCTCTTCATTCGTAACCCTATCTACCCATCTGATCTTCAACATTCTCCTGTAACACCGCATTTCAAACTCTTCAATTCTCTTCTTTTCTGCTGCACCAATTGTCCAAGTTTCACTTCCATAGAGTGACACGCTACAGACAAAGGCTTTCAAAAATTACTCCCTAATACATAAGTTAAATGTATATTCGATGTCATCAGATTCCTTTTCTGTAGAAATGCTTTCCTTGCCTGTGCTAACCTACTTTTATATCCTCTTTGCTTCGTCCATCACTGGTTATTTTGCTTCCCAAGTAACAGAAGTCACCTACTTTTATATGAAACAATATTAAAAAAACCTGAATCGGAGTAATTTTTGTTTTGTTTTATTTCGTCAGTTTCGCATGTAGCCTACTTCGTTCTCATTCGCCCTAAATATTAAATTCGGTATATGGCTATTTCGTGACATTACGCCCTAAATATTCATTTCGCTATATGGCTATTTCGTGACATTACGCCCTAAATATTCATTTCGCTATATGGCTACTTCGCAACATTACGCCCTAAATACTCATTTCGCTATATGGCTACTTCGCAACATTACGCCCTAAATACTCATTTTGCTACGGTTCGCGCTTATAAAGCCAGTGTAAATGGTTTTTTAAACGAATGCCCAAAATGGCTCTACAGGGTTAACAAGAAATTTTGCGTATATCGCTCGGATCCCTATTTTTTTTATCACCCTTCCCTTGAGCTTATTTAATCCTCGTGAGTGAAAGGAATAGAGGATGCAGTACGAAATGCCAACCGTGGCATTATTTATTATGCTCCCCTTCCAGTTTAGTGAGAGAAAGTTTTATGCATGGCATGTGGGGTTGGTCAGAAAACTTCACCGTATTTGCAAGGATAGAAGGAATTTGTGGCTATGATGGCATTGATCTGGCTGTTGTGTGAGACATGATGCTGCTCTTATTCCATCTAATTAAGACCGGCCTGATTAATGCATGGGAGATTAAAGGTCTATTTACACTTAGCAGTGGCGTAACCGTGACGTGACCGGCAAGTGCTTCTACTGGCGAGCCTGAAAATATTCTTCCTGGATATTGAGTGGTGGTGTTCACACTCGACCGGCACCTGGCCAAGGATCATGTAAGTATAAGAGATTCGTCACTTTTGGTTATAGAAATTCCGAGAGAGAACACCGCCTGAGGCTATGGATTGTACTTGCAAGTCTGGCAACATAAAAAGTAAAATGCCATATGAATGTAGCCTTTATTACACGTAATTGAACAGTATGTTCTGCGATGAGTTATTGATTATTGATGAAAATAACACAAACATAACTGCGCTTTTCGCTAGGCGCTGAAATATACGTCCAGATAGGAAAATAATACATTTTGATATATATCAATATTGGCAATAGATTTGTCACGAAGGACACAGTTATGCCGTTCTAGAGCTTAATTCACCTTTAGGCTAATTAAAAATGCTTTCATACTCTACAGAATTGTTGGGATATTCGATGAATATAAAGAAAACTGTCCAAATGTACACACTGTATTGCCATAACTTCACTTTTTGCCTACCATGGCGGCTGCCACCCACCCCTCCCCGTAGCCCCAAACAAAAATTATATTGCAATGCAAATGAGAATGGGTAAGAAAACGAACAAGAGATGAAATGCACACATTTATTCTCTATATATTTTTATTCGAGAGTAGACCATATTGTCCACTAGTTTTGCACATGGTCAACACCAGGAAGATGAAAATCCTGTATTGTTCTTACTATCATTATAATTCTTACATCCCGGTGCTTGGCAATTTTTCCTCCCTTGCAGTGGCATGATTGACTCTCAATTCAATTCAAATAAATAATCGAAATACTGAACAAATCAAAACAACCACCACGAGGAAAATCAATCAAAACAGACTATTCCCGCTTCCGCCAGTCGGTTTGATGTGAGCGTTCATGAGTGCCAACTACGGAACCTTAGTGCTAAAATTAATTCTTCATTGGTTGGCAGAACATCCGGTACAGGGCCTTACCCCGACCCACGCGCTCCCTATGACCTGTCATCCCCCTGCACCTGGCCGAGACAGTGCAGTCAGTGCTCTAACCGTCGCCGTACCGTGACACTCAGGTCAGTCCCCAGCGATATTATTCTCATTTCACGGTCGTGTCACTGGCTCATTTCAAAGTTTTATTCAGAGTGTACCAAAAATGTACGGCACAAAATCCAGGACACATTCCTCACACGTAGACGAAGAAATTATGTTATATGAACATGGGTCCGGAAACGCTTTGTTTCCATGTTATAACTCATTGTTTCCAACTCATTAATCATGGGAAACACAAGAACAGAACGTACCGGCATACCACATGCAACTGTTGCTCACAGGAGATGTTCAATATGCCCTCCGTGCGCATTGATACACGCATCGACCCACCGTCGGTCGTAGTGAACCCCGGATGCGCTGATGTATCCCTGGAGTATTGCGTGTGGTTTCTCAGCCTTCCATAATACGGACACGGAGACTCTGAATATCTTGTACTGGGGTTCAATACACAAGAGCTTTCAAATGCCCTCACAAATAAAAGTCCAGTGATTTTAGGTCCGGAGAGTGTGGAGGCCAGGCAATTGGTCCACCTCTACGTATCCGTCTGTCACCAAATCTGTTATTTAGAAGCCGACGGGCATTAACACTAAAATGAGGAGGTGCTCCATCGTGCATGAAGTCCATGTTTTGTCGCACAGCTAAAGGCACATCTGCTAAGTCGCATGGCAACAGGGCCATGTAAAACAAAACACTGGCGGTGCACCTACGATAATGACAACGTAAGAAGACGTAACCAAGAGTGCATGTTCCCCATGATTCTAACGTTCTTGTGTGTTTCCCATGCTTAATGAGTTGGAGACAATGAGTTATAACATGGAAACAAGCGTTTCTGGACCCATGTTCATATAACATAATTTCTTCGTCTACGTGTGAGGAATATGTCCAGCATTTTGTGCCGTACATTTTTTTTACACCCTGTATAAAAGAATGATGAAAAACGTATTGAACAATTGCGCAATTATACCGTGCTGTATGAGTTTTCCAACACTAAGTACATGGACACGGATTTCAAGAATAATATATGGAGTATAAAGCCTAGCAAATTCCCATTCTGTTGTTCTCTTTCTCCAGGCATCATGAACCCACTTCCGTTTTATCACTTGCTGCTCCTCCTCTTCATCCAAAATAAGAGCAATCATCTAAAAATCAGCTTCTGCGAATTTCGCGATTTTCTGTGGTATAGAAAACACCGCTTGATGCTGATCATGCCACGTTTAAGTGTGAATGGACATCACTAGGGCTCTGATTTTTAGGTGCTAAAAATTGGGAAAATATTTCTTTTTTTATTAAAAATACCTGAAAGATTTGACAGAAAAGTACAAATATTTAATTATAATTTAGTTTATTAATGTGAGTATAAATAATAATGCAGTACTCACGAATGCAATTTATGCTATGTCTCACTGACTACTGAAGCTTTACAATACACAACGAGATACATCTTCAGGTTGACCATCACGAATGACCTTCTGAAGGCGCGATACTGCGGCAATATGTCTCTTGCCCTTGAGGTTTTGTGTAACTTGAGATCGCTGTTCAGCCATGATTTTTTCCCACATGTTTGGCAGAACAGAACGCCCCCATCAGAAGTAAAATTATCTTTAAATTCTGCAACATACTGCTGAAGATTAAATAGCTCGCATGTTCTTCCCCGTTGAAGTAACACAGAAGAAAATTGCAATAAACTGAAATATCTAGCATACTGATTTTAAAAAAATATGTAAATATTGTGTATTTTTATGTGCTAATAAGTGAAAAGCAGGAATTTATGTATTTATAGAAAAATGCTTAAAATAGGTACTTACACAAAAGAAATATGTATTTACCTAAAAATCCGAGCCCTAGTCATCACTGTGAGTTCACGGCCGGCGGCATCACGTGCCGGTAACGTCACGGTTACACCATTGCTAAGTGTAAATAGACCTTTACGAAGGGAAAATTCACGTCCAGTGGTTCGGATTCCATGGAAAAGTATCCGTACCTTGTAATCGTGAGCTTCCGAGCCACGTAAAACTCCAAGCTTGCTTTTGTTTTGTTTTGCACTGGGGGTCGCTTTATGCATGGCATGTTTTGTTTGAATGAGTGTTTATCTCACCTACCACTGTGTTTCGCCTGCAGGTGTGGCCTCACCTGACACCAATGGCAAACTTTCTCAACTGGAGCACGAAGATTAGCTTCCAGCTAGTGTTAATGATGCTGCTGCTGACTTATGTGATGAGACCCCCTTTGTCTTGACGGTGACTGGCGAGTACACATCATGATCGCCGTCCTTCGACCACGCACCCTTTGGGGTCCCTCTCCCATCTGCCGCAGGTTCTTCGGCCTTCCCAGGTGAGCGCCAGCACCACACTGTGTCCATGTCACCTACAAAATATATATTTTTTAAAATTTGGGAGTATAGAGATGGTATACTGGCTTTCATGGCCAGTGAATTAAAACTCAGCAATTTTCCTTGGGGTTTCGCCTATGAACACCAAGCTGCCTATCAGCGGGCTCTTTGTGTCCCCGGCCGGACCCCCACAGAAGTAGCGAACTGCGCGCTACCTCCCTTTATATGAAGCGCACCTGCGCCTATTTACTGCGAGAACTAAAAGCTCAAGCAGCCATAACCTCCCTACGAAGGCTTCCAAAAAGATGGTATATTGGCTTTCACGGCCAGTGAATTAAACCTCAGCAATTTTAGCCTGTGCGATTCGAGCATTTACTTCTCTCGTACACTTTCCATTTGATGTGATCAAGCTCCCCAGATATTTTAAATCCTTTACTTGGGCTAGTTTTTCACCATCCATTAGCACATTGACTATTTGGTCGCCATCCCTAGTGCATGCCATTACTTTGGATTTCGTTTTATTTATCCTCATACCACACTTCTCTTGCAATAATTCATTTATGTGATTCAGAGCATTTTCCATATCACTCTCATTTTCAGTTATCAGGGCTATATCATCTGCAAATCGTATGGTACTGTACAGCTTGCCATTAACTTTTATGCCATGACTGTTGGTAGGCTATGTGCCACAATGTTTTGTTTAATTCATACATTCACGAAATGGAAACTCTGCTATGTTGCTCACTTGTTTACCCAGAAGTCTGCTACAGGCCGGACGTTTGTTTTAGAAGAGTGAAAAATCCTAATGGAAGCCTGCTGCTCGAGTCCAAGCTCAGTGAACCTGAGAGGGATGTGGATCGCGGACGATGAGGAGTGATGGGGACGAATGGTGAGGGTTCCCGGTCCGTGGGCAGTAACAGAACCAAATACATTGGTCAGTGACTCACTCACTCTTTCGCAACACCACAGTGGTTTAAACAACGGCCCTATGTTAAGAGTATCGGAATAGACATGAATTCCAGATGACACAGCGAGCTGCTGACACCCCGTAACTATGTAACGTGTACTTCCGCGTCACACAATACTTCGACGTGGACTGTTACATCAGACCGGTCGGTGGTGACAACCTGTGAAAGGGGAGAGTGATTGTGTGCAGGCTCACCCGCAAGCTTCAAGGCCAAGGGCAATCGTCTAAAACAAACGTCCGGCTTGTAGGTACCAATAGCTGATTTCCACAAACATGGAGGGAAACAGTTCAGGAGCTTTGCATGCAAATGATGTTGAAATGGGGAGAAAAGAAGAAAGAGAGGTAGGCCACTGGATATAAGTTAGATGTGCAAATAGCCTATTGGTACTGTCCCCGATAATCCGGATAGTAGGCTGTCAGAAATCCGCCCCCTCAATCGGATTGCCAATAATCAATCGCACCGGCACAGCTACATCAATGAAAATGGCACTGACAGATACTACCGAGATCAGAGCACAGTAGTTAACATGAAATTATTGTGGAACACGCCAAAATATACGGGGGTTCATACTTACCTTTTACTTACCTATTCAATTTAATCTCGGGTCTGGGTTTTCAACTGGATCACTTAATAGTATGCCCTCACAATAACCTCCACCACGATATTTAAAATGAACCAAGTCGGAAACAAGAAAATTTAAACTGCACAATACTTTATTTCACATAAAGAGAAATATAATTTAACAAAATGTAACAACAAAATATACGTGGCAATCAGAAGCCATTGTCAATGCAACCATGTCCTCCTGAAGGACTTGTAGACTTTACATACAAAAATTCAGCTTTCTCTAGCTCAAAAGAACGTAATAATAACAACAATGCACTTTGGAATGGATAAGGGAGCTGGGACGAGACATATAGCATTTGTTTCCTTGTTCATGAACTTCACATTTTATTTATAACCGCAAGGCTGCTATGTAGATGACCTTGGCCTCTATCATACAGTTATCTGGCCACCTGCGATACACCCTGCACCGTGTCGCATGCTTGCTTCGTCAAATGGACGCACCTGTTCAACCAATGTTAGCATATGCTAGTTACCTCAGAGCCTAGCTCCTTTTCAAAACACTTTAAATGTTCACATCTCAACTCAAATATTATCACGCAAATCTTTTAAATGCTCCGTTCAAATATCAATGGATTACTCTAATAATCCCAAATCTTGTTTAATTGTATATTTCAATTGTTGAAATAGCGTTGTTTAGAGTATAATAACGAAAACGCTTAATGTTTATAACAAACTGTTCATTAATTATTTATAACATTTTAAATTGTTTATAACATTGTCAAACGACAATTGAAAAATTTATACACGCCTCTATTAATCCCGTTCGTTTCAAATTATTATTAAAGATATTTACATAGTTATTTACATTATTTATATTATTTATATTATTTATATTATTAATACATTAAACCACACGTTTATCCGGTTGATAATTACTTAAATCGTGGTGATATAATCGACCAATGAAGGTTAGTTATATTTAAATTTTAGATTCTGGTTTAATAAGATTTAATAATTATTATTTGTGACGGTAACCTCCATTCAAAATCGTTATCTCAAATTATTTAAACACTCTTGTTAATTTTAACAGTAACTTCACATGAATAATTTTCAATGGACCTGAACAATACACTCAGCGGAAAAATACCTCGCTCAAAACGCACAAAATTGCACCAAAATTGGCCCATAATTCATCATATATCTCATTATATATGGCATCAAAATCTTCCACAATACATAAGAAAAACCTCCACTTACCAATTCATCAACATTATCAATATTACTGTGGGAACCTCCTTTACTTATTACAGGGCATTATTCATCAGCGACTTTTACACGTCCACTGAACTAACGATTATACATCCATAGTTCCTCTTTAAAAATTCTTATATTCATCAATTGTATCGAAAACTGTTATTATATTTAACCTTCGTGGGTTTCATTCATGAATCGATATGAAGTAAAAATTTGCCAGTCACAAATAAATTTAATAGCAAATACGATTAGACACGCCTCCCTGGTCTATCAAAATTGAGATTAATATCATCAAAGTATCGCAGTATAAAAATACTATCTTCAATCAAAGTTCATCTAAACTGCATAAATAATCGAATAGAATACAATTAGACTGTGGACTGCCAACATTATTGTTCCAATCTACAATTGAGAAAAACTCCTATCAAATGTTCATTACTATAGTGTACTCAATAAATCGTACTCAAAGTTCATATTTCATAAAATTGTCTATAATGCAATGGTATTTCAGAATTGACGATAAATGTCTATGTTGCAATCATGTTCATAAAACGACTAGTATTTCTAAGATCGTCGATAAAGTAGTAGATTTTAACGTTCTAAAATCTTTTAATCATTCTTCTTTCTTGAGGATGACAGAAAATTGGTCAAAGTAATTTACTGAAAAGAATTACTTTAATAAAATGACACGCTGTCTGAATTCAAAATTTGCCATAGAAAATCGTTAAATTTACAGTCAAATCGTGACTACAAAAATATGCAAATAACTGAAAGAATATATATTATCAGTCTCAACTGATCCAAAATTATTTAAAAATATGCCAATGACATAATAATGTCTCAATAAATCGTAGAAAAAGGCATAAATCAGCAAAGTGTACTGAGTACAGAAATATCAAGCAAGAATATGGGGCAAAATATATGGGACAGAAAATATGGGGAAAATAGTTGCTCAGATATCGCTCAATGGCTCAAATAAATCAAGAAACGTTCACGACTACCTTATCTGTTGATTGAAGTTCTAGAGGAAAATTTTCAAAGAAGACTGCTGTTGGTTCCATTTCACCACAGTAAAGATGTGCTCCGACCTCGAACCTGGAACCTGCGCCCTCGGAGAATAGAACAGCTTCCTCCTCCGGAAATTGCACTGCTCCGTGTAGACGATAGACATCCTTCTGGCAAAACTCTTCTGTGTGAGCCGGGTCCACCCTGGCCTCTCTTGAAAGTTCCCTGAAGTTCTGGTAGAAATTCGCCATGAAGTTTATTGCAATTATTTCCGCAGAAATGTTCATAATTGTGGAGTATGAAGATATTTCCACTGCCATTTGATGTAATTCAGCGATGGATTACGATGCATGAGTGTAGTTGGATGTTCACTACATGCTCGCTTTTGTAGAGTGACGATTAACGAAGCTCCATGATGCTATTTCACTCCATTGATATATGTCCCAATTGCATTAAAGTTTTAGTCTTCCATCTCCACTTCCGTTATAATAATATACGAAAGTACTGCCAGATTATATTGTTCCATTGTAGAATGTAGCGTTGTATCACCAAATGTAATCTTCAGTATCACGGTTGCAATACATGTGTCAGCCGTAGCGTAGAATGTGGTATTATAAAAGTGCTTCTCAGGTGTCGAGAAAATCACTTTTGTCTGCAGTCTTAAAATGCGAATATCTTCCAAAGTATAATAGTGAAAATGTTCAACTTTCGTACACGCCTCAATATTGTAATGCACAATTGAATTAGCATAAATGCAGTAGCTAACTCTTGATATATAATCTTGTAGACTCGTTTATGTGTGCGCTCCAACTTCGCCTAGTTTTAGTAACCGTAAAATTGCACTGCTGCACACTCAGTGCTTGTTCGATGCTGTGGGCTCTACCACACTTGCTAATGACGACTTGCTTCACTGAATAACTCGAAGTCTGACAATATGATACTGAAAAATGAGCCATGAGAGCCTCCTCTCTGCTGTGCAAGGCCTTTTATCAACTTCTTAAGGGGCGTATCCATCCCTTCCATAGCTTGTTCCTCCGTCATTGCTAGAAGTTCTAACTTTGGCTATACTTGACGGATTTTCAAATATCAAAAACTCATAATTAATTTCTTCAAAATTCCAAATCAATGCCATAACTGAAAATAGTTTTCCACAATTCTGCATGCCAAAAGTAATTAAATATGGTAGTTTCAGTAATCTCCGTCTCCCTCCAAACTATCATTCATTGGTTCGAGCCTCTCCTCCAATAGCGTAACTTCTTCCTCAGCACAATTCCTTGTTTCCCTGCGACTGCGTCGTAAATCTCAGATCCTTCTCGAACAAAATCATGACGTCACCAAGAATCTCAGCTCAACCAGCCTACTTGCATGAAGTCTGCGTCATCCGTGCCTACGTCATGAATATACACGTCACAACTATGACGGCCATAACTTTATTCACATATGCCAATACAGCCACGGGGGCAGTACTTAGACTAAAAACTACCTTGGCACAGCTGATTTTTGAGTATTTCTGTTTTTAACAATGTGATACTACTTATGTGACATGCAATATCATTAATCAAACATAACAATCTAGTTACAATATTCTCCTTCTATTTAATGCACATTATATTAAATAGTAAAATTTAAAAATGAAAACTCCTGTGATACGCTTTTTCACTATATCTCCTAAACAACTGTTTGGCACTTAGCAAGTCTTTGGGTTACACGCTTCAATTGCCGAGTCGAACTCTTGACATGTTCCGCCATCTGCTGGACATCATGCAGTACTATTTGAGTTTTCTATTTTTGCTCCCGGAAGTAACTATCAGGGCATTTTGTAGACGTTTGTCCTCTACAGCTGGAGTTCATCTATGATTTAAATAAGCATGGCGATTTTAAATATAAAAAAACGCAAGTTATTAATCACTAGTATGGAGCAACATGCATTAGTTGCTCACTGATTTTAGAAGGAAATTATATTTTGGGCCGTTTCTTGATATAAAGATGATGGAAGCAAAAAGTATTTCTAAAGATACATTATTATATCCGTAACTAAGTGACGTAATGTGCTGGCTAAAATTACAAAAGAAAAAATACAAGAAAAATAAAATGTAAAAGTAAAGTAAAATACTGTATAAATATGGAAATAAAAATTATAAAAAAAAAAAAATAACAATCATAAGTATAAAGATAAAAAATTATGAAAATAAATTGTAAAAATGAAATTATAAATTAATTTATAGATATAAATATTAACGATTAATCTATAAAAATATACCTAATAAAATTATAATTAAATATAAATATAAGGAAAATAAAAAATCATTATATTAATTAAAATCAAATTGAAATGTTAAGTTAATACACACAAAAATAATTTTAAAAATAAAAAATGCCCAATAATGGGTTAATATATACGTAGAACTTTAAATTATAATTTAGATTAATTAAGACCCAGAACCTAAAGGTATTTAAACATATCACCCCCTTAATAAGTTACAAAATAAGGCTTCTACAAGTTCTTTGTAATATGTGATTGAAAGAGCTCAGCATTTAAAGGGTTAAGCTGCTATCAACAACTATCAAGATTCGATGTTTGTCATTGTAGCGGAGAAACTTAGAAAACTTTATTGCGTGAGGACTTCGGTTACGATGGTCGGCTTTAAGCGCGGTTACCATGGCGACGCCAGTAAGGACGACCCTTTCAGTGCTAAACAAAGAGTAATTGAACACATTTCTGTCCTCCTGTAATGGAACAGTATACAATCCAAACACTGCCACGTCAACCTAGGAGCCTGATGTTGACAGGGAGACAGGAGGGGTTGTTTTCTACGGTCCACATACCTCAATAATCCTCACAAAATACGTACGCATATTTCACACTGAACTAAGAGCCTGAATTCTATTCAAATTACAATGTTGCTGTTTCATTTGAGGGGCTTGATCGTCATGGTTATCAGCCCCGTATAGTTGGGTGTGTGTTTAACATGTCTGTTAACCTGTATTCCTGTGATGACTATAGTAGTGTATCTGTAGAATCATGTTGGCAACACTGTAATGTATGGCCTCCAGGAAATTAAACTGTAATATTATTATCTATATGTGTGCCAATTTTCTGAGATATTCAACAAGGAGCTCAAATGTCAATAGCGATTTTTCAGCACTGACGACATTTTCAAATATGGCCGTGAGATATTCAGTTATAGATCTTGACTGATACCAAATTTGGTTTCGATAGCTGCAGCCGTTTAGGAGTTGATAGGACACACACACACACACACACACACACACACACACACACACACACAGACAGACAGACAGACAGACAGACACACATTTGCCCGGATCGATCTCATAAGTCTACTTTTTTCTCATAAAAAAAATAATGTGAAAAGTAGCCTAAAAGTTATTGTCTTGAATTTCCAATTAATGTCAACTGGATTTAGGTTGTGAGGTGGACCTGGCTTGAAGTCTATTGAATCTGCTGTAAATCTGTGGAAGAGGTTAAGTTAATATCATTTGAGTAGCACATAATGTTAGCTTCTATTTGGTAAATGTTCCATTATACCTACCTATAATTCGAGTTGGATTTGTTTTATAATTGTCATTTATTAACTTGCTAGCAACCCGCCCCGGCTTTGTCCGGTATCTTTAACATGAAATGTCTTGATAAAACAGCGTTGAATTGAAGAGGTGTGGATGTGAAAATAGATATGCTGTTTTATCAAGACTTTTTCATGTTTATCTTAACACATTTTGTAACAGATCTGTTGTGAGCTTTTGGAACAAAAATATACTTAGTATCCTCTGTTATGGCAAAATTTTATTAAGTTGTATGTTACTGCACAACTCCCAGGGGCTCACATCTAGTGGGACGTGAGTTAGCGACTACGGTGCCCCAGCTGAGTCTGGCATTGCTTCCACTTCCTTGTGCTGGGCTCCTCTCCGTCTTCTTTCCTGTCGACCTCACTTGGTCAACTCTTGTTGACGGTATTAGGGCATCCGAGGCCTAGGGAGTCTCTTCCTTGCCCGTCTTAATTGGCCCTTGTCTCATCTTTTCTGATACCCCCTTCTGCGAGGGGTCAGCCTTCTTTTTCTTTTCATGTTATCTCCTGCCTTCTGCCCAAGGCCCTCAAGGAGGTAGGGAAGGGAGTACGTAACCCCACCACTTCTGGTGCACCCTGGATATTGCTACACCCTCAGGGGCTCACGGCTGGTGAGTTCGGGAGTTGGCGACCCCGAGGGATTCCTGAGCTGGGTCCGGTTTCCCCCCTTTTATCCATTACCTCTGGGGCGGACCCTCTCCTCTTTCACTTTCCTATCTGCCTTTCATGGCTCTCCTTCCTTCTTCCAAGTCCCTCAATCCACATTCTTCGAGGGTTGAGGGAATTTCTTTTCCTCCTGTCCTTTATTTGCCTTCTCCTTTTGTTTTCCATTTCTTCTTCTAGTATATAAGTTAGTTTTATTTATAGTTTAAATTTCATTTTCATCTTCACGATCACCCAAACCATTAGGGGCCGATAACCTAGATGTTAGGCCCCTTAAAACAACAATTATCACCATCATCATCATGTTACTGCACAGTTACTTATCCTATACCACGCTGAAGGAGGGCATAATGTGACCGAAGCCGGTACGGTTTCAATGTACAACATATTGACTTAAGGTAATAAATAGTTTATTAATAGTACATTAAGCAACGAGCCAATAATGGCAATAATTAAGACACGAGTATGTTTATAAAACGAGCGTATGCGAGTTTTATAATTTCCATACGAGTGTCTTAATTACCATTATAGGCAAGTTGCATACGACTGTTTATGTTCGACGATAATTATTATAACTATTTTATGTTCGAACATAAATATTCATAAATATCTGTCGAGATTTCATCAGTTTTATGTACTGAACAGAGCGCATCAGACGCAGAGAATACCTTGTATTTGACCATGGCCTTCTCGATTGCCCCACTATGACACTAGGCAGCGCAGTGAAATTTAAATTAGAAGGCCTTGGAACTCAGCGCAGATGCGTTGCTATCGTCACCTAATTGGTCAAACAACTGTTTCTTGAGCTCTGATTGGTGGGAGAAACTGTTTCATAATGAAAAATAGTGTTATAATGAGCCTCATTATGACACAGTTTTCTGGCATATAATAGTCAGGGTCGAACATAATAGTACATTATGCAACGAGCCTATAATGGCTATAATTAAGACACGAGTATCGTTATAAAACGAGCGTATGCGAGTTTTATAATTTCCATACGAGTGTCTTAATTACCATTATAGGCGAGTTGCATACGACTGTTTATGTTCGACGATAATTATAACTTTATTATATATTTTAACATAAATATTCATAAATATCTGTTTAGATTGTCACTAGAATTTTGTGATCGGGTGCTGCGCTGAGTATAGGATATCTCTGATTTCCAAGCTCTTTGACCGACCGACGCATGCGCTCTGTGTGCTTCAATGCCATATGTGCAGATTGAACACCAGTATTCAGTAAAAATGTCACCGAATGCGTTTGAAAACAAGGCGCTGTGTAGAAATTGGATTTGGAGATATTAAGGTACAGTGCTATTTCTTGTCTCATATTCACCAGTTTATTTACGCGAACATATGGACGGTGCACTTTCGGTAATTTATACAGACATGTTGGATTTTGAGCGCATGCGCGAAGGTATCCTTATCTAATTGGTCAAACAACTGTTTCTTGAGCTGTGATTGGTGGGAGAAACTGTTTCATAATGAAAAATAGTGTTATAATGACCATCATTATGATACAGTTTTCAGATATATAATAGTCAGGGTCGAACATAAAATTAATACGCCAATAAGGAATCGGGCTATAGTGGTCATTTTTATGTCATTATATAATATTCGATTATTTAATTAATTAATGAATTATTACTTTTAACATTTCAATATTATTTTAATAAGTTAGTCTGAGGTATCATGAAATAGAGGAAGACTTAAGGCAGGTGGGGATCGACAGGCAAATGATTGGAGACACAGAAGAATTCAGAAACAACATTAAGAATACAAAATGTAAAGCAAATGAAAGGATGAAGACAAGAACATTGTGGACAGAACAACGGAAATAGGAGCACAGTCAAAGGATGAAGAGATTGAGGAAAGAGAAGGGGAAGAAGGGAGAGAAGTAAAAATTGTGTCATCATGAGATATTTAAATTCAAGCACTGTCCATAAGGGCAAAAGTGATATAAAAATAATACGAGTAATAATAATAAGTTAGTCTGCACAATACTTGTCATAGACACCATGAAGAACTTGGAAGGAGGGAGTGGAGAAGAAGAGGCAAATTGGACATTTCGCTGTAACCTCCCATGGAAACAAGGTATGTATCTCACGCAGGAATAACTCACTGTGAGTTAGGCAGTTCTAGCCGATACTGATGACCGCGAGATGGCTCGCCGTTTCCATAATAAAGGTAGGCTATCAACAGGTCATCGGGAGTAGAAGAACCAAACTGGCATTGACATTAAAAGTCTTTTGTTACACTCTCCGCTTCCTTGAGTCACCTTCTTTGTGTCGGGAGACGCAAGTTCAGTGTCACACTCCGACTAGAGGTCAAGTAAGCTAGCACCTGAGACGCACACCTCAATGCTTCCTGTGCCACGCAGTTCTTTTGTTTCATCCTTCCTCTTCGCTGACGAGAGACACACGTGCATTAATACTGTGTGCAGAGTGTTCCCACTCTTCTCCGAGGGCTCCATTACTCTCCATTGTAGCAGCCAATACTCGGGCAGCTCGAGCCTAAACATGCATTGCCAACTCCCTACACGATTTCTTATTCAGTAGAATTCATTTGGTAATTTTCAAGAAAGTTGAAATTAAAGTCTGTTCACCGAGTCGAGATAGTGGAAGTAAACACAGTTGTACAGCCAACTTCAGTACTGTGTATAGCCTACATATGAAGCGGGCTGACTAATCGGTTACATGCTACAGCGCCGTTTATTTATTGTTCGTTTATGTATTTATTTATTTAATTAATTAATTAATTCATTAGTTGTTAACTGCTTATGACAGGCAACATTATACAGTGCAGCAAGTCTTGTCTTTTCTAGGGCTGCGGCATGACTAATGATCTCGGAGCTTCTTGGCTATCCCTGTCCGGCAGAGCCGATGACGTGAACTGGCCGTGTATCCCTGTCCAGGCAGTCAAGTGACCACGTGCAAGTATTTACGCGCGCTATCTCGACTCGGCGAACAGACTTTACATTCTTAAAGTTTTCTTCCTTTGACAACGAGGCACCACGTTCTCGATGGCTACATTCAAGTGAATGAATGATCGTGTGGCCTCCTGAGAGGCCGAGTGCAGGTCTTTCTAGTTGACGCCCGTGGGCGACCTGCGCGTCGTAATGAGGATGAAGTGATGATGATGACGTCACACACACCCAGTCCCCGAGCCACGAGAATTAACCCCAGGAGATTAAAATCCCTGATGGTCCGGCCGGAAATCGAACCCGTGACATGTCAGGCCAAAACCTAGCGCGCTGACCATTTAGCCACGGAGCCGGACTACATTCAAGTGAGCTCCCATCAGTAGATGGGGCTACATGCCCACAAATCCCTGAAATGAATCAACAACAAGGTGTAGTTCTTATGTTAGGTCATGTATTATCCATTAAGGGCGCCTTGCATGATGATAAGTGGTGCCTTAACGCAGGGAATGTTCAGGAGTATATCAAGGATTATCCCATGTAGGTTAATTTGAATTTAATGATTAATCCGTATAACATTACAGAATCTTTAAAGTCTTAACGTTGTTCCGAACCTTCTCTCTTCTTCACTCCTATGGTACACGCCGCAATCTGAATATTGCATGTCGACACCCTGTTTCAACAGAGTTGGGGCACAGGGTAGAGAAAATGTGGAATTTTAGTAGAACTAGTACGTTTAAACTATTGATTTGAGTTCTCGAAAAGAAAAAGAAAAACGAAGCAGAAAAATTGATTAATAACGATTAATCGGTTGGTCTGTCTACTTTAATGTCTGTATTTCGTTTCCTTAAGGCGTCACATACACCCAGTCCGCGAGCTAGGGGTATCAACCATAGCAGATTAAAATCCCCACGTCCTTGTCGGGAATCGAAACCCAGGACCCTTCAGGCCAAAGCCCTAGCTAGTGCCTGTGGTTACTGTGAAACGAGCCTCTCATAGGATATGTGAGGAAAGTATTAGCAAACTATCTCACTCTCCACTTGGGCTAGTGTGTTTCATTATACAGTGAGAGGGGGGCGCTTTGCCGGGCGGTGTGGTGGACGGAGAGTGATTAGTCACCGCCAGTAGACTAGCATCTACCGTTACACAACAGCGGGTTGAGAATCTCCGCATGCGGTCATAGCATTGATTACATTACCAGCTGGCAAGACACCTTAGTTCAGAGAAATGAGCTTTGTGGTGAAGTAATGTAGCCTGTCTCGTATCCCGTGAACATGGTTAGGTATAGAACAAAACATTGAATTTTCCTAGTGGAAACTTATCTTCTCAAGAAGAAGTATTTCAGTAAATGTGTCCCTACTGTACCCGATAATCCGGAAAGGGTCCTGTTGGAATATCCATTGCCCCCGCTGGATTGCCTATTTCTCATTGCTCCGGCATATACAACATTAGAAATCGCTTCCAACATGGTCTTTAGGGATTTACAGACAGCAGTTACAAGCATATTGTGGATCGACAACCTACTACACGGGGCATTTTATAATGATATTCAGCTCTGTTTCCAACACATTTGGAAATGTAACTAGACAGGCTGATATTGTCGAAACGGTGAATATTTAAGCGCTCGACTTTCCACAATATATAGGAGGCGACCTGTTCTTGATAAATGTTCACTTATTTAACTTCCAATCTCAATATTATAAGAGATATAATCACTACTATGTTCCTCGCAACTTCGCTCAGAATGGAAGTGCGGTAATCTCTAACGCTCCACCTAGCTATCCTCGCGTCTTCACAAGTCGACAATCGTCGCACTCGGACTAAGCTTTGGGATCTCCGTTAACCCAGTAAAATCACTTCCTCACTCTTCAAAGTCTGCTGGAATAAGAACCTCGATCCTTGGATCTCCCCCTCCAAGTCGAATTTTTGGCGGCCATATCAATCTCCCACCATAATTTTAGCGCGTAGATTTCTGATGCTTATTACTGCGTAGATTAACCGATCTGCGGATTTTAAAGTATCAGACATAATTTCTCTTAATATTCTCTTCATTACCAAATGAGAAAACCTTCTTCTAAGGGCCTAAATGCATAATTTCCTCATATTGTGTAATTAAAGTTGATCCCGTCTTCAATAAGACCTCTCCTCATTGGCTGTGGACTGAGATCCAATAGCATAATTTATAACAATATTTATAATATTAATTCCCAAACTCGCTGTTGCTATGCTAAGAATAGCCTTCTAGAAGCGTCCATTGTGCAATCTATCACGTGATCGGGCTCTCCTACAGCGTCGAGCTTGTAACACGACCCTCTTGTGTCACACTTCCAGAAATTATATTTGCTAGTTAAATTTTATCATGGGGACGGAAAATACTCTCATTTTGTCCCTAAATATTTCAATTTACGGGGGCAGTACGTTTCAGCACCGTGCGATTTTTACTTGTGTGGGAACCTCAAACAAAAGGTAGGTATACAGAAACAATCGGCGTACTCCGGAGGCTCTCGAGAACGAAATAACTGTACCGATACGAAATATCAGCGAGGTTGAATCACAGCGAGTGTACCAAAACTTCCTACGTTGGTGCAATGTGTGTTTAGAAAATGAAGGACAGTATTTCCAGCAACTACGGTACTATGAAATTCATGTAAGTAATAATGATTATTATAAAATACGTTAAATAGTGTAAATGTGTTAAACTAGTTGGGCGCTACGCAGCTGCTACACAGTGCCCGGGCCGCCACACTGCGCCTGAGAGGCCCCGTTCTATAGGGAAGGCTAGTTTGTTAGTTAGTTATTGAGATTTTAAGGGGAAGAACTACGAGGTCATCTGCCCCTCTTAACACAGATACAAATTTGGAATGGAATTTAAAAATTTAGAGGTGGACACCTTCATTTGAAAAGACCGAAAATTAATAAAACAAAAAAGTAAGCTTATATAAAACTAAAAATTATAATATATACAAAAATTACGGAAAAACAAAACTTCTGCATTCAAAAACGAACAAGTCGTTGAGTCAATGTGCACTGGAAAATTTAGATTACTGGCCCTAACCCACTCTCACTTATTAAGGCGGATGACGAGATCAGCGGCCACCGCGTCATCGGCTAATATAAGTTCGAGTGTCATCTGCAAACCAAGGTTTCTTTGTAAGTCAGCAAGATCCACACACTCGGTTAAAATGTGGGCCACGGTGAATACGACTCCACAGGTACAAACTGGGTGGGGGTCTTCCCTTCTCATTAGGTACGAGGGAAGGCTCTCATTGTAGCTCTGCCTTCAGTATGTAGAGTTTTACATAACCTACGGCAGACACTTCAAAGAACGTTTTCCGTTTTGAATTAGTGTTAAAAATTAAGACCAACTATACTTCTCACGAGAATTCGGAGAATATTCTAAGCCTCGGGAATACCCACTCAACTTGTTGGAATTATTATCACGAATATATCATTAATTTGCTTACGCAATTTGATAGTGGAGACAAAAAAAGTAAGGCCAACTTGGAGCAGTACCGTAATAGAGAAATAGCGATATCATGAAGCACGTATGACCTTGACGCCGATTTTACTTTCGCATTTACGAATTTTGACGGAGGTTGCTGCGAAGTGCGTGCGTGAGGTCATCTACTTAGCATATTAAAGTTTTGTTAATTACTGACCCGTTACTGGCATCGCGTGATGATCGTAATCATTCAACAAGAGTGTAAGGCGCTCCAAGACATTTCTATCTTTTAAATACAAGTGCTGGAAAAATAGACGTCACGGCCACTTTGAACCCAGACTTTCAGTTTCTCTGATTTGTTAGTGAAGAAGGAAGGGGTATTTCAAGGAAGCTTTTCAGTCGGTCAACACAAATTGTGCCCCCATTACATTAGACGGAAAAACAAGTGTTTATACACCCTAACCTGAAAAAAGTATTACATAGGATATTTATCTCAACAAGTACAACAAGTAGTCAGTGTTGCCAATTTGGTGTTTTTTGCACCAGATATGGTGTTTCTGAAGTTCATCTGGTGCCAGAAATGTTCTAATAGCGCCAAAGCGAAATACTGGTATTATTTCAATAAAACCAGTGCCAAATCTGGTGCTTAACGGATTTTTCCATGATATTGTCCCCTATGACAAATAAGTAAATCCTGGAAGCCATTGTAATAGTTTAAATAAAGTTTATTTTTTATTTTTTTTAGCGTATGGCTTTTAGTGCCGGGAGTGTCCGAGGACATGTTCGGCTCGCCAGTTTTGTAGCTGCTTCGAGACGGACACCCAATGGGTGAGCTACAAGTACCGTTGGGGAGGAAAGTTGGAAGGGAAGGGCGGGGAGTTGGAAGGTAGCGGCTGTGGCCTATAGTGAGGGACCAACCCCGGCATTTGCCTGGAAGGAAGATGAGAAACCACAGAAGACCATCTTCAAGGTTGCCGGCGGGGGGATTCGAACCTCCTCGCCTCCCGGATGTGAGCGACTGCCATTAGTCATGCCGTAACCACCACGGCTAACTCACCCGGTTAAATAAAGTTAATCAATTAAGATAGGCAATGTTCAGCCTTACACGTGTCAAGATCAACACTCCAACAGGGGAAGTTCTTGAAATTCTCATTCGCATGCATAAGTGCTAAGTAAGTGCAACATGCAGGGCTCAGTGCAAGTGCACTTGTACAAAGAATCCACCTATCATCTATTTTCTTCCCAGCTGCCAGGGGATTTCCCAGTTTCATGCGTTGGCAGTTTATGTACTTTCGCTCCCTCACTCTAATGCAGATGTAGGGAGAGTGTTTAGCCAAGTTTAATTGGTGAAAACAAAGCAGAGAAATCGAATGAAAGTTCAAAATTTGCATTCCATTCTGTGTGTGCGATTTGGACTAAAAACAGAGGGAAAATGCTATCACGACTACGAACTTCCGAACGATATAATAGTGGCCAAAATTGGAAGTATGCAGAGCTATAGCAGTACTCCTGCTCTAAAGATGTAATAGCGGTAGCAAACTTCTCAAGTGAAGAAGACGATTTTTAATTAAAGAAATGTAAGTAAAAGCCGTTTATTTATTTAGATTTTTTTGTGTTTTTCTCGTGTTTTGAATCAAGCTGGTGCTTTTCTGGTGTTTTAAAGCATAGGGTTTAGTTCTTTACCATTTCAAGATTTGGCAACACTGCAAGTAGTTCCGTGAAGAACTACATACCCTACGAGATTAATCTCATGTATTTTTTTTTTCAGGATTAGGGAATAGCTCACCTCTTTTGGGAAAAACTCATGTTGACTGACTGAAAAGCATTACACTTTCGTTATGATAAATTTACCACGTAGTGACAGTTTGTATTGTTTCTTGCATGGGTGAACATAGCGTGTTCATTTATTCATGTTCTTATACACAATTAATGAATTTTAGTCATTGTTAGAACACAAAGTGAGTTAAAGCACATTCCTCAATTTACGGCTGTAAGCCGATGTATAAGAGGGCTAAGGATATAAGTTTTCATTATATTCCAAAAGATGCAAATAGCAATGGCCAAAGGGTGACCATAACGAATAGATACGGAGAACAGAAACGAGTTAGAATACAGTTGGTGTGGATGTTGAGGGACAGTCTAGCCACTTAAAGTAATAGCATGACGAACAGAAATAAACAGTGTCATCACTCCGCTACTTAAGCATTGTAGTTCATGGTCCAGCCAGTGTGTGGCGCGGAAGTCGCGCCGAACCATAAGCACCACAAGCACGTGTGACAGTATGTTAGTACTGTAATATCCTGTGCGCGAGAAGTCATATTATTCGAGGGAATTTGTTTCTTTGTAATAGAGTACGAATGTCTGTGCTGTGCTTTGTGTGTGCAAACAACTAAGTTTTCTGTTGTTTCGGGAAAATGTCGTAATGTTTTGTTCCAGGAAGTAAATCGGGTTACGAAGAAAATCTGATGGTAGACATTTTTTCACACCACCAAAAGAAACAGTACCTCACATTTTTCAAAATTTACCGAAATATCTATCCACTGATATAAAATCACGAAAGCCGCCCAGTAGGATACGGAATGAAGGCAGCCTTCCATGGTTACTTGTTCTATTTCGTGCCATCCTTACCTAAAACGAAAAAAAATCCGTCTTAATAATAATAGGCCTAAAATAATAATAGTTGTTGATTCTTTAGGGACTTAACGACATCGTGGTCACGTAGCCCCGTGTGTTTGGGTTTGTTTAGAATTCGTCTGATAACCTGTGTCATTATGATGTCTGTAGTAGTGTGAGTATTTGGAATTGA
Organism: Meconema thalassinum; assembly: GCA_946902985.2. Classification (NCBI taxonomy): domain Eukaryota; kingdom Metazoa; phylum Arthropoda; class Insecta; order Orthoptera; family Tettigoniidae; genus Meconema; species Meconema thalassinum. The sequence continues at coordinate 332,319,897 of OX336388.2, forward strand.
GGTAGGATTTGGGTAGGAAGCGGTCGTATTCTTCAGTTAGGTACCATCCCGGCATTTGCCTGGAGGAGAAGTGGGAAACCACGGAAATCCACTTCCAGGAAAGCTGAGGTAGGAATCGAACGCGCCTCTTAACATTTTTGCCTCACGAGGCTGAGTGAACACCGTTCCAGCCCTCAGACCAGTATTAAATTTATTGGCAGAGCTGGGAATCGAACCCGGACTTCCGTGGTGATAGCCAAGTGGCCAAGAATGAGTCGGACATATAATAATAATAATGGCCAACCTGCCAATAAAATAAACGGTCATCCAATTCTTCGCTTCCGTTACCGTCCTCCTGATCTTCGGATCTTGTTTCAACTTTGTCTTCAGTATCAGAGTCACAAATTCCTTTGAAATTCCTGAATCATGAACTAGCTATTCGTTATCTTTCAGCAGAAGGTGACACGCTTCATCTGCATCCTTAGGTTTTCGTAAGGCGCAATCTCCTTACTGATATTAACTAAGGCAACATGCTAAGCCAAATAATCGGTATAACAGCACACCTGCCACTCACTGACAGAATGTAACATCATTGGGAGCGCTGGTACTATCAATCTCACGCTGACAAAATGTTATACGTGTTAAAGTTATTTTTAGGCACGCTATTTCACAACCCCAGAAAAATGCTTACTAAGGTTTGGTATAAGATGTCACGAGACGATAAGATCATAATTTGAACTGTTGGCTTGATATTAAAACTAATATAACGAACCATGGAGCTGTCAGACCAATGCGCGACTAACGGAGGGTTTTAAACGATAGTTCTACATGGGGACAGATAATATTAATACTAACTTTTTGACAGTATTATTCATAAGTCTAAACACACAATTTGTTGTTATCAGCGTAACCGCAGTCTTCGTAAAGAGGTTTACGTAGCCCAGCGCGTATCCCACTATTGAACAGCTGACTGTGTAGCGTTGGGGATCAGCGCCGCTAGCGCTAGCCGAGCGGGGCGCGGTTGAACTCGGTGAGTGATAACACTATTCATTTCTATTCGTCATGGTAATAGTAAGAAGATAGAGAAGATCACAGACACAATACGCAAACGCAGGGCTCGCTTCTACGGTCACTTGCGACGGATGGACGACTCTAGATCAGCGGTTCCCAACCTTTTTTTCCTCCCGTACCCCTTTATACATATTTAACTAAAATAGTTCCCCCTAAAAAGTAAACTTTTAAAACGTTTAATATTTTATGGGCAATATGTACTTAACTCAATAAAAACATTTGACTAATAATAAAAAATAACAACTATTTATAACTTTCTTAAATACAGTATAACTAATATTTTTAATTTATTATTTGTGTGCTGTTAGTATGCATTACATTTCAATAAATGCTAAATATAATTTTCATTTTACTTTTATTTACTTGTGCAAATGAAGATGTATAAACATCTAAGTTAGCTGAGGAAAATATACAATTTAGTACCGAACATAAGATTATTTAATTTTGATTTTATTGAAAACCAATTAATTCTAGCGATTAGTTTGGCAAAAAATAGACAAATCAAGACAATAGCAGTGCAGCGGTAAAAGTGACAGGTGTTGGGGTAGGATGGGAGCATTGACCTTGACGCGCGTGAGTAAGACGGCACTGAGTGCTATACATTACCAAGGTTACTTAAATACTAAGGTTGGGCCAAGTCGGGGAGCGCGCGGCAATTGGCTGGCAGCTGTGACGTAGCTAATATGTCAAGCAGCGGTTGGGAGTTAGTGAGTGAAGGGAACAGTATATGGAATGAGAGATTTCCGTGAGGTTATTTTAATTATTTATATATCACATGACAATCACACAGTACAAGGAAATTCATATACAATATAATACAATATCACAAGTACATGGCATCACCAACACAGGGATTCTACAAGGCTGATTTCGCCCATTTCAGGCGTTTGCTTGCTGACCTTCTTTCAGCCTCTCTGAGAGACTTAAGGGCATTGAGGAAGCGCATTCTAATAATGTCCTCGTTATTACATACAGCCGAATAGCATTCTCATTAGTGCACGGGAACTTCTGTTGCAATACTAATGCAAGCGTATGCATTATTCGTTGACCCCTTTTCAATTCATTTCCGCGAAAATATTGAAAAATTGTCTCAAAATGTTCATGGGTTGGCGACCACGGGACTCCTGCTGAGTCCGGCATTGCTTCCGTTTACTTGTGCCGGGCTCCTCTCCGTCTTCTTTCCTGTCGACCTCTCTTGGTCAACTCATGCACCCTTTCGACCCCGACGGTATTAGGGTATCCGAAACCTAGGGAGTCTTTCACTTTCCCGCCTTAATTGGCCCTTGTCTCATCTTTCCTGATAACCTCATTAATCGAGGGGTCAGCCTTCTTTTTCTTTTCATGTAACCTCCTGCCTACTGCTCAAGGCCCTCCAGGGGGCAGGGTGTATGTAGCCCCACCACTTCTGGTGCACCCTGGATAATGCTACACCCTCAAGGGCTCACAACTGGTGAGTTTGGGAGTTGGCGACCCCGAGGGATTCCTGAGCTGGGTCCGTTTTGTCCCCTTTTTCGTCTTACCTTGGGGCGGGCCCTCCCCTCTTTTCCTTTCATATCTGCCTTTCATGGCTCTCCTTCCTTCCAAGTCCCTCAATCCTCATTGTTCGAGGGTTGAGGGCATTTCTTTTCCTCCTGTCCTTTAATTTTCTTATCCTTTATTGTTTTATCATTCTTCTTTCACAGTTATATCACATTTGGTATTTTAATAGATTACGACTCAGGTACTTTAAAAAATTAATGACCAGTAAAGTGAGAGATGTTGTTACACTTGTCTAACCTACGTAAAAAGCATTGATTGATTCTAAACTAAAGAATACCTCAAACATGTGCTACGATCCCTCCAATTGAATTGCAGCTCATTTATATTTATTTTGTTGTTGGTCGTGGTGATTGTTTTAAAAAGTGGAACATCGAGGTCATCCACCCTTATATTTTGTTGCTATTGCCGAATTGGTCAATGAAACCAAAATTCTGGGTTCATTTGACTGCTAATAATTCACTTTGTTGTTGTTGTTGTTGGAAAAGCAGGTATTAATTTATATAATTTCAACCTACACGGGAACCCCTATTATTTTGAACCGTCTCTTCGCGAAATGGCTAGCACTCTTGGCTGTCACCGTGGAGGCCCGGGTTCGATTCCCGGCTCTGCCAAGAAATTAAATTCTGGTCTGGCGGCTGGAACGGGGTACACTGCGCCTCGTAAGGCAAAACTGAGAAGAGGAGGGTTCGATTTCCACCTCAGCCATCCCGGAAGTGGTCTTCCGTGGTTTCCCCACTTCTACTCCAGGCGAATGCCAGGATGGTTCCCAAATTAATTAAGGCCACGGCCGCCTCCTTCCCAATCCTCATCTGAATTACGTTGTTTTGCTACGCCACTGATTTCAGAACTCGTAGAATAATATGTATACTGTATACTGACTTGAGAAATAACGACCTACACTACACGCTCAGGAGTTGAAAAGATTTGCATGCTAATCTTCATTTTTATTCTTATCTGAAAGAGCGGTGGAGACCCGTCATTCTAATTATCAGGGCTGTTCTTAATGTCCGAGTAGGGCTCTTGAACACTGGCGAAGGAAAGATGAAAAGATGGCACAGCATCCGTCGTGAGACGTCTTTTATTCCTTAGTGGCAGGCCCAATAATCCATACTCTAAATTACAATAGTAAACATCGCTCGTAAAATGGACGGAGCAAACTTTTGCTTTGACTAGGATATATTTACTTTATCCCCTCGTTTACATTTTGCCAGCCAAGCTTTCACAAGAATTGTATCTTTTGGGAAGCAATTATACACAATATCAATGTTGTCTTTTGATTTCCTCTAATAGTTCCGGCATTTGGCAATAGCACATTCCATTGTAAGGGAACGTACATGAGTTTATTCTGCTTCAACTAGCGCACAGACGATTGTACATACTGAAGGGGAGTACATTCAATACACAATATACCACCTATAAAACATGTAAATGAAACTAGGAACAAGACAAAGGTCACACACAAGAAATAAAGCACTTGTTTCGCTACGGCTACTGACATTCACTGTGGCTAGCTTGTATCTACCACGACACTTGCCATACTAACTACGTCACGGCTTCACGTGACCCAAGAGCGGCTAGGCAGAGGACCACCCGCATTGGCACCCCCCTGATACATTACGACTGACACGTACGATAGGAACATGGCGCCCGCCATTGCCGTTTATTTTTGGCGTACCCCTAACCGGTTCGTAGCGTACCACCAAGGGGTACGCGTACCACAGGTTGGGAACCGCTGCTCTAGATGGACAAAAAGTAGCTATATTTAACAATTTCGACTCAAAACCAAAAGCAACAGTTCCCTGGTACGTTAACGTCAAGAAAGACCTCCAAGAAACGGGCCTACGACCAGATGACGCGCGCAAACGAGACCTTTTCCGAACAAGGATTGTGACTTTCCAAGATGAGAAATGGACAACCGGTGCAAAGTGGCCGGATGAACGCCGTGCTCGACACAGCAAGCTAATGAAAACCTACTGGATCAATCGTAAATTAAATAAACGCCAGAATGTATCGAGGAACTGATCGTGGTCCCTAGTTGGCCGATTAGCGAATAATAAATAGATCAATAAATAAATAAGCCTCCGTGGCTTAGGCGGCAGCACGCCGGCCTCTCACCGCTGGGTCCGTGGTTCAAATCCCGGTCACTCCATGTGAGATCTGTGCTGGACAAAACGGAGGCAGACAGCTTTTTCTCCGGGTCGTCCGGTTTTCCCTGTCAACATTTCATTCCAGCAACACTCTCCACTATCATTTCATTTCATCTGTCATTCATTTAATCATTGCCCCAGAGGAGTGCGTCAGGCCTCGGCAGCCGGCACAGTTCATATCCTCGCCGCTAGATCGGGGCTTCATTCATTCCATTCCTGACCCGATCGGAGACTGGAAGCAGGCTGTGGATTTTCAAATAGATAAATAAATAATAATAAAGGACTAATAGGCCCTAATTACCGACGACAGAAAAGAAGCACTGCTAAAACAGGTTTGCAACATTTTGATGCGCCTGCCTCACATGAACAATGAAACTGCTTAATTGTTAGCGTTCTCCTTTCAATTTCTCATGTAACCATGTGGGGTGGAGTAGCGACGCCTGAAGCACAAGAGCCTAAATAGACCAAAATGTTTCATCATAACATGTGTGACAAATAACACTTCTGCAGTCTTGGTACAATTAGCAAACTTGAATATAGGTTTCAAACGTAACAGGGCTATGATTCGAAATGCACAAATACAAATCCAAGCAGACAAGTGATGCTTGATATTAATTCACTCATAACATCCAGTGGGACACACACATTAGATCACATGTATCGCACAGTTATACATAAAATACCACCGTCAGTATTTTAGGGATCACATTAACAGAATAATACAAAAGTATTCCACAGCAATCATTGTGTTATTGAGTCCTTTTATCCTACTTATCCCGGCCATGTTGGACCAACCACAGCGCCCCAAGCGATACGTTGAGTTACCAAAAGAGTTGTTGGGCATGCTCACATTTTCCAGTTAACCCTCCGTTGGTCGCGTGGATTGCTATTGTAATCCAGGTTCATTCGTTTTATATCTGCGAACATAATATACTACCTTTTGGTACATGCTGCTCAGTACCTTTCCTAGAACATCTCCCCACTACAATCACCGTGAAATATTACATCAATGACCACTAGCGCGTCAGTGGCATACAGCCCGGACGTTTGTTTTAGACGAGTGAAACATCCTAATGGAAGCCTGGAGGCGAGTTGCTACAGTACCTGTGTTGTTGTCACCTGCCCCATGTGGTCAGATGATTGACAAAGCTCCTCACGCTATTGCTGAAGTACAGTCATTGGCAAATATAATGGCGTTCTGTTCGTAAGTATGTAGCGTGTACTTCCGCGTCACACAATACTTGGACATGGACTGTACTGTCTGCACGGTGGTGTCGTCACGTGCTCAAGTCTGGAATTCCATTACATCATACTGGTGGTGACAAATGTGAAGCGATAGGGCTAGAGAGTGACTGTGTATAGGCTCACCCGCAAGCTTCAAGGTCAAGGGCAATCGTCTAAAACAAACGTCCGGCTGATCCCAAAGTGTTAACTTGGATTACAACTGTACTCCACGCGACTATTTGCGGAATTACGCTTGAACTGCGCTGGTTTGCTTGTATAGGTATAGCATTGTATAGAATTGGGAAACAGAATATATTATGAACACTTAATTTTAGAAAAATACTCATGTTCGCAAATATTTCATGTTTCACGGAAATATTACCAAAATTTCTTTGAAAAGTTCAAATTAAATGCGTTTTTCATGCTGTGTCCAAATATTTGGTATTTCATGTGTCTATGATTAGTATTTTTATCACACTCCATCCTCCTTATAAATTCAAAAATCAAAAGTTTAAAACAAAGAAATACTAATGAAATATCAGTTGAAAATTAGCCTACGATTGCAATCCACGCGACTACTGACGTTATATTATTGAGCGAGACCACCGGAAAGTTTTAAATATGTTTACTTTAAAATTTAAAAAAAAATAGGGAAAGTTAATTTCTGGATGGTCCTCGTATATAACTTAGCAAGTTGAGGATGTAACTAACTGAAGAATCCAGGGTTAAAGTCAAACTTTGGAGCATAAAGAAACAAAGCGTTAATTACTTAAGAATTACTTAAAATACAATCCACACACGAGCCCGTTTTATTAACACCCACTGGGGGGGGGACGATCACTTGAAAAATGCAACATTACATTAATTTAAATCATAAATATGAACGCTCTAGGCCTGTTCGCCATCTCTTGATGAATACAGTACATTTGCATTTGTCAGTTGGCACAGGCTAGAGTAAAAGGTGGCTTTTCACCGATATCTCAGTCTCACTCATGGCTGTGATTATATGGAAGCTACTGAGGTATGGGTGGTGCTTAGTAATGACATTCAGGGCACAGTCAGTGCCTGTGGATGCTGTGAAAGGTTCTACTCATAGGGTTAGGACTACTGTTCTGACTCAGTGAGGAAAGAAATGGCAAACTACCTCACTCCTCTTCTTGCCTAGCACGCCTCAAAATAGCGCTGCCTTGGGTTTTTGTGGGTATCTACTCACATAACGTAACGGCGGTACTTTTTGAGGATCCAATCAGCCTTCGGGCTGACTACCTAACAGGCCTAGTACATAAGTTACTGTAGTTTTAGCATGGCAGTAAGGTTAATTGGTTTCCTGGATGCATTACCATTCTTCATGTCATTGTTTCACTTAACAATAGCGATTCTTTGACATGATTCTGTTTCCCGCGGAAAGTTTTGCGCGCCATCGCTATCGTCAACAATGCAATTTTTCCTTTTTTCTTTTCTTTTGCCACTTGTTGGCATAGGAAAGGATCAATACAGCCACATCCTCAGTTGTTCTTGTGCAATTCAGAAACGAATATGCGCTTGAGGCCTGAAGATGTTTCCAGGGCAGTGGCTCTGATCGAAAATGGTGGCGTGCACATCTTTCCGCGGTAAACAGCATCATGTCAAAGAATCGCTATTGTTAAGTGAAACACTGACATGAAGAATGGTAATGCATCCAGGAAACCAATTAACCTTACTTCCATGCTATAACTACAGTATGTACTGTACTAGGCCTATACCGTTCATATTTATGTTTTGAATGAAAGTAATGTTGAATTTATCAAGTGATCGCTTCTTTTTGCTGGTCAGTGTATGTTCACTCCTGTTGCTGAATATGTGGGGCACGTGATTGTTTACTTTCCCATGTTGTTGAGCGCGCGTGACACCATTGCTCTTCAGACCGCGACAATGACAACAAACAGGGAGTGGATTTCTCTCCTCTAGAGCAGCGCGTCGTCATTTTATATGATCCAACCGTCATTCATTCATTATTTGCAACTAGCTGTACCCGACATGCGTTGTAATGCCAATCAAAGAAAGTGTTGGCGTGGTGATTTTGTTTGTTGAAGTACTTTTGGATAACCATTTTTTTTCTTTTTCCGGTAACTGCCTCTAAACTATTATAATATGGATTTACTAAGTCAGAAACCATTGCAGGAGAGTTGTTGTGTAACAACTCACCAAAGTTTCATCGCAATTGGATATAATAATAATAATATTACAGTAGTCGCATATGATGTGTAACGTGTGACATGTTATCCTACTATGTGTGTTCCGGGAGCGCAAGTCCCTTGTTGACAGTGAACTCTGTTGGTCATTGAAATAACTACTTGTAAGACTCCAGTGCCAAATCCTGACCGTAATGAATCATAATTGTTATTTGCCGTGGCGGAAGCAATCCACTGCCTACTTGATGCGAGCTGCGCTCTATACCGGCCAGTTAGTGAACACATGCCAGTGATGTTATTGAAAATGGCCTCGTTTTGCCGATCAGCGCACTGCCAAGTATAGGCGCGATTAAAAATTAGGTGTGCGGAATGTATATTAAATGTGTTTCTCCCAGTAATACGTTTAGACCAACGAAGTTTCAATTATTGTTAGTAGTCGTTGTTAATATACTGAATTCCTACGTTGTTTGGAGTGTTTGTTGATGCGATATAGATTCCACATAGCCACATGGCCGACAGTACATCGAGTGCTTACATTACATAAGAATACAGCAAAAGTATGACTATTTAAAAATCGTAATTGCTTTTAGCAAATATGATAAAATGAATGTTTTCACACCAAAGAACGGCAACTTGAAGATGATTTATTGTATGAATATCTTAAATGGGGTCTCCAAACCTTGAACTAAACTGTATGCGATATACATTCCCCATAGCCACATGGCCTACAGTACGTCGTTGTACCGATCTCCGCCATCACGCGCACGCTCATTGTTTCCGTCCCATGCACTTCCGTCCCATCCACTTCCGTCCCTTTTCCAAAATCACTCCCACAAAAATGTCCAGCTACCGAGTGGAAATATGTCACACATCAAAAAGAAGTATTTATTAATATCCAAGACTGTTAACTTGGAGATGCGAAAACACTTCGTGAAAAGTTTTGTGTGGAGTATTGCAAATTATGGCCCTGAAACATGGACTCTGCGACAAGCAGATGTATCAAAACTTAGGGCATTCGAGATGTGGTGCTGGCGACGACTACTAAAGATACCTTGGACTGATAAAGTCACGAATGAGAATGTTCTCAAAAGAGCAAAGGAGGCACGTACCTTGGTTGAATCCTTAAACAGAAGAAGAAATAGTTTTATTGGCCATTTGATTCTTCATTCTGACTGGTGCACCACGCTCTTCGAAGGGAAGCTAGAAGGAGAGAGGAGTCGAGGAAGACCAAGGACTCAATTTATAGACAGTATTAAAGCCAAGCACACTTATTGCCTTTTGAAACTACAGGTCAGAGAAAGAAGACATTACCCACCAACCTAGCGGTTGAGAAGAAGGAGAAGAAGAAGAAACGTCCGGCCTGTAGCAGACTTCTGGGTAAACATGTGAGCAACATAGCAGAGCTTCCATTTTGTGATGAATGTATGAACTAAACAAACCATTGTGCCACATAGCCGTGTGTTGGGTGCATGCATGGATTGTAATGCAAAAACTAATTGTTTCCCAAAATGGCACTTGGCAGGTTTTTGGGTTACAGTCTTCAATTGAGAAATATGAAAAAAGTGAAGGTTCTCGTGCACCGGGAGTAGCACTCATCGGGTTAACGAGCCAAAACAGTAACTGTTTTAATAAATATTATAACTGTGCCTGCAATAAATCCTGTACAGCAATTATATACATTTCCAAGGAAAAACACACACATCTTTTTTTTTTATTAGATTAATTTATAGTCTCTTTAACTTGGAAAGTCTTATCGCGACTTTCACTATAGATTTACATTATACAATACAATACATACAATACATTAAATTGAATACACTATAATTTCATAAAATGAACACTAGAAATAAAGAAAAGTTCCACTACTATGAGTTGATCAATCAGATTTTGAAATAAAGTCCCGAGTCTTTGAAGAACTTGATGAGTTTTTGAGCTGTGAAAGAGATGAGAAGGCCTCACATATCTTCTTGGGAATGCTGTTGTGCTGGCGCCAGTGGTTGTAGAGAGCACAGTCTGAGATTATGTGCTGCACAGTCAGTACGCTGTTACATGTTGAGCAGATAGGGGGTTGTTTCTTCTCGAGGAGATAGCTGTGGGTGATGTTGGTATGACCTATTCTTATTCGTGATATTAGAACTTGATCTTGCCTGGAAAGTTTATGATGGAGATATTGTTCTGTGGTTCCTGATGTTATTTCATGGAGTTTACTGGTAGAAGTTCTAAGCCAATGATTCATCCACTGTTGGAATACTTTTCTTTTGACGTAGGAAATGATGTCAGTATGAGGATTGTAGGATCACATGCAGGAAGAAGTGTGGCTTCTTTAGCTGCTTGATCGGCAGATTCATTGCCATGAATGCCTCTATGAGAGGGTACCCACACAAATATGACTTGTTTACCTTGCTTCACCACTTTATGGAATATCAATTGAATTTCTTGTACAAGGACGTTTGTCGAAGATAGATTCTCTATTGCGTTTAATGCACTTCGTGAATCGGAGTAAATAATAAATGAGTTGTTGCAGCTGGCTGTATTCAAAATGTATTTCATGGCCTGTTTAAGTGCAAAGAGTTCATTCGAATAGACAGTGAAAGATTAAGGAAGTCGAACAAACATGGTATGGTCAGGATAAATTATCCCACAACCATTTCTTTCATCATATTTCGAACCATCAGTATAAATAGCACTGTGCATTGGGTATCTATTGGAGATTTCAAGAAATAATCGATGGTACTGTGATCTGTCAGTTTGGTTTTTAACTAAATTGTCCAGTTCGAAGTTGACTGTTGGTAAGGTAATTGTCCACGGTGGGATATCAAGAGAATGGTCTGAGAGTAGTATGGGAGGAAAATTTATGTTTAATTCTTCAAGGAACTTGGATATTCTGACATTGAAGGGCGAAGGTTGTCGTCTTGATTCAGTGTTTGTTCTTGTGTGGCTGTTAAATGCGTGATTTACTCATAGTTGATACTTTGAGTGCATATGATAAACTTAGTTGTTTACGTCTAATTGCAAGAGGTGGTTCATTGGCTTCTATTTGCATACTGGTTACTGGACTGGTGCGGAGAGTTCCCAGAGCAATTCGAAGAGCAGCTGACTGGATAGAATCAAGGATCTTGAGGGAAGACGCTGTTGCTGAGTTGTATACTAATGCCATAATCTAATTTGGCCCTAATAATTGATCTATAAGTATGCATGAGCACTTGATAGTCTGCTCCCCAGTTTTTTGCTGCGAGAATCTTCATTAAATTAATCCGTCGTAGACACTCATCCTTGCGATTTTTTAGATATGGAATCCAACTTAATTTACTATCAAACAGAATTCCCAGGATTTTAAGAGTTGATACTGTCTCAATTTTATGATTGGTTATGTTCAGCTCGGGATCTGGTACAGAGTGTTTGTTTTTAGAAAATACTATGCATTTAGACTTTGTTTTGGAGAACTTGAAACCAGTAATCTTGGCCCATTGTTGAATATTTTCAAGTGTTTCTTGAAGTAGTTGTTGAGTAGTTGAACTATTTCTTCCAGCACTGAATACGGCCAAACCATCGGCAAAAAGACAAGCCTTTACTGGCAAGTGGATGTTGGATACAATTCCTTTTATTGCGACCAGGAATAAAGTAACACTGATAACTGATCCTTGAGGGACTCCATTGTCGATTGTAACTTCCTGTGACAAAATTCCATTTGTCTTAACTTGAATTCTACGATCTTTGAGGAAGTTGTAGATGAAATAGAGGATATTTCCTGAATTGTTATATTCCATCAATGATTTAAGTACATGGTCTTTGAACACCATGTCATATGCCTTTTCAGTATCTAGACTAACTGCTATGAGGTGATGGTTATTTAGGAAAGCCTCCCGAATTTCAGATTCCAAACTTATGAGTGAATCGACAGTTGAACGTCCTTTAAGAAACCCACTTTGTACATCACTAAAAAAAATTATATGTTCAAGATACCATCGTAATCTCCTGTTAACAATTTTCTCCATTAATTTGCATATTGCATTTGTTAAAGCGATTGGACGGTAATTTTCTGCAATTGAGTTATCCTTCCCTGGCTTGAGTATTGGAACAACAATGGCTCTGCGCCATTGATCAGGGACGAGAGGTCCATATGTAGTTGAAAATAGCCAGAAGATAATTTAATGCGTTTAATGGGAGCTGTCTTAGGAACTCATAAGGTACCGTATCTGGGCGAGGGCTGGATTTGCCACATTTGTCAAGTTCAATAATCATGTCCTGTAATTGAAAAGGTTCATTTAAATTAGAATTGGAGTCAGAGAAGGTTCTTTTTAGATCAAGAGGTTCGCTGATTTTCTTTATATGGAGAACATTTTGGTCATAATTGTGGTCACTAGAAATCTCGGAAAATGTGTCAGCTAATTTATCAGCAATGTTTTGAGGGTTGGTTATGAAGGATCCATCATTCGGGTTTCTGAGAGAAGTAATGTGGAACTGGTTATATTTACCATTTACACGTTTGTGTTTATTCCATACTTCTTTTTGTGGAGTTTGAGAATTTAGTGAGGAAACAAATGTCAGCCACGAGTTCTTTTTGCTATCTTTAATTTCTGTTCGGGCGATTGCTCTACATTTCTGAAATTGGACTTTATTTTAAGGAGTTGGTTTTCTCTTAAAGACATAGAAAGCATGGTTTTTATTCTTTAGAGCTTCCTTACATGCGTCGTTCCACCAAGGTACTGTCTTCTTACACGGGTTTATCTTTATTTTCGGAACACTAAGGTTTGCAGATTTAACTATTGCTTCTGTGAAATCTTGAACAATATCATTAATGTGTTTGGAAGGGAAGTCATGTGGATGGGTTAGGCCAATTAAATGGTTGTTGACTATATGATTGAACTGCGTCCAATTTGCTTTATTTAAGTTCCATTTAAGGGTTTGGAGTATCGGGGCGTTGATTGAAGCGTTGTCGTTATTGATCAGTATGGGGAAGTGGTCACTATTTCCTTGGAGCATCGAATAGACAGACCAGTCAAAACCAGTTGCTATCTCCGGAGTGCAGATAGTTAGGTCTGTGCTACTATAGGTGCCATGATCAATATCGAAACGAGTTGGAGCAGTTGAATTCATTAGAATTAGGTCAAATTCATCTAGTATCTTTTCTATCTCCTTCCCTCTTGCATCGGTGTGATGACTGCCCCATAACGTGTTATGGCTGTTGAAGTCGCATACTAGAATGAATGGTTTAGGTAGCTGACGGATAAGATTTCGTAGATCATCTCCGTGATATAGATAACTGTTTGGTATATAAATATTGCAGATACACAGAGAGGGAGGTAGAAGCAATGAGACGGCTACTGATTCCAAATTGGAGTTTAAAGAAATTTCTTTAAGGTATATATTGTTTTTGACATAGGTAGCTACTCCTCCACTTGCATGACTTGCATTAGTTCTGTTTTTATGATACACATTGTAAAGTCTTAGATTAGCAGCAAAATCGTTCCGAAAGTTGGTCTCTTGGAGACAGATAATTGGTGGTTGGTGTTTATTTATTAGGAGTTGTGGGAATTCAAACTGGGATCGATAGCTATTGATATTCCATTGGAGTAATGTTGTTGCCATAAGTATGATAAGGAATAGCAAGAGTTCCATTTCCATTATTATAGAGGGAGAGATTAGTTTTCGCTAGAGTAGTCTAGAGTTACATTGTTATCCATTTGGTCTTCGCTTTGGTTGACGAACTTCAGTAATTTCTTCACTATCCGAGAGCTTCTGTTTTTGATGCTTTTATCGGTGTAGTAGGGGTATAGTTTCCGTAGGGCTTTAGCGAGTCCTTCTATGTCTTGTGTGTAATTGAAAGCAATTGCCATCACGCCCTTGACACCTTGGGAATTTTCGAGAAAAGATTGGAGTTGTGTGTAACTGAGAGGAGCTAGTGATGGATCAGCTTCCAAAACCTGTTTCACAGGAAGGAGCATATCGCTGATTGTTGGTTTTTGTGGTTCTTTCTTGGGTTTCTTAGAAGTGTGATTCACCTTGTGATTCTCAATTTCTTCAGAAGAGTCGATTTTGGGTCTGTTGCTATTATAAATATTTTGGTCAGTTCTTTCACTTCTGGCGAGTGACATTGGTCTTTTAAATCCAGGGAAATGTCCAGTTGTTGGGGCAGAACATGTTTCACTATGTCCAGGCACTGTTCTTTCTATTGAAATTTCGGAGAGAGAAATACCATTACAATCTTGGTTTTGAGTTAAGTTTAGGATAGCATTTTTAATTTATGTTCTTAGAGATTTAATTTTGATATTCTCTTTTTTATTTATTTAATTAATTAATTAATTAATTAATTTCGAATTGAATTTACAATTATTTTTATATTTAGGTTAATTATTTTAATTTTTGTATTTCTTTTGTTATTGTAATTTTTTATGAGTTTTATTTCTATATTTATATTTTATTTTTACTCTTTAATTGTTAATGTTTTTAGTTTTTTAAAATTTATTTATCCACCACATTACATCAAGTAGATGCGTATATAATATTGGATTTTTAGAAATACTAGCACTTCGGCATGAAAATTCTCCGAAATTTGGCTTAAAGATTCAACTATCAGCATCTTTGAAAGCATAAAATGTCCTTATGACAGGTGGTTAATATAGAGACCACTATCCCATAAAGGGCTAACCCACAAAGGTTTGAGTAAGAAAAGTTTGACTGGCTGAAAAAATGACACCGACGCGTGATAACGACTATTTTTTTTCTTCAAATTAGTATCAATATGCCTATGACCAATTCTGTACATAACTGTATATGGTCTAGGATTAGGATATAAGCCCGGGGATTTGAAATGAGGTACCATCCCAGCATTCGCCTGGAGGGAGTGTGGAAAACATTGGGGGGGGGGACAACACAGTCTGCTCCGGGATTCGAAATATCGATGTCAGGCTCTCCCTTAGCTTACAATCCGTCTGTTCCCTTACTTTAGTACGCGTGTCCATAGGGACTCCCCATAGATAGCCTGTTGGAATTATAAATGCACACTGCTAATGGTCAACCAGGATCGGTGGAACTGATTCTCTCCATCTCCTTGATTCAACTTCTATTCTCGTCCTATTGAGAGGAATGAACCTCACCAAAATACTTCTGGTCATCGGAATTCTAAGTAAATTCACCACTCGAGCGTGGCGAGGGCATTTCTCTCTCCTTTCTTGTATTTCCTCTATAGAATGTCTCACACGGTTAAATTGAACTCTACAGCACGCTGTCTACCAGTTCCTCTCAATATAGTATAGTTATTTCTATCTGTTCTCTACAGTGTGTATATTCTATATACAATCGAACTTCTATAAGTCAAACTTCTATATCTCGAAGTAATTGAATTTCCATCGAAGTTGTACACAATTTATACGCCATGTTCTTTCTATAAGTCGTTGGAGTTTTTAAGAGCGTTAAAAATCCTTCAGTATGCCTTCCTTCGGAGGGGAAGTAAAGCCGGCGGTCCCATGTCATAGATTTATGGCATGTAAAAGAACCTTCCACTAATTACACTTCTGTGAAGCTAAATTATAGGTTAGATTTGACTAACGCTCTTAAGTTCGAACGTTCGTCACCAGGAGCCGACTGCGCTTGCATCTAGTAACCAAGTTCACAACTAGCTGTCGTCGACGGTGGCGTTTGGTAGCAAAAGTAGGAACTACTTGAATATTGAATGCATGCAGTCCTTACCTGAATTAAAAACAGATAACACACACTAATACAGCCATAACAATTAACACCGGTTATCAGACAGATTCTACACACCCAAAGTGGGTTAAACGGGGCTACATGACCGCGTTGTCGCAACCCCTATATTGAGGGACCAATCAACCAGTTTGGAGGCAGGACAAACCACACTCGTGGGGACAGATGACGTCACTGTTCCGCCCCTTAAAGCAATACTCTTACTAAACCTCACTCGGCTACGCTGGCAAGTGCGTGGAATAGTTAATTCGTTTCAGATTAGCAAACTATTTCAGACCGAGTGAGACCTGTGCTGTACAGAGTACTTGAACTAATTACATACTGAATTAATTAGGTATAATTGTCTTTACTGGCGTACATAACACGGAATAGTGAAAAAGTGAATGGAAACGGCAAGAAACAAGTTATATACTGTCTTTCCTTCTGTCTTTCTTCCATCCTTTCGTACTTTCTTTCTTTCTTTCTTTCTTTCTTTCTTTCTTTCTTCCTTCGTTTCAGTCATCTGTTGTGTAGAAGTATATATTGAGGATTCCTGTCCAAAAGATCCTGGGAGCAGGTTCCGGTTTTGCCAACCAATTAAATACAGTATCATTATTTTTAACTTATTTTCCAAAAAATATATGTATGGACAGCAGGGGGGATATGACCTCACTGTTCCTCCCCTTAAAACAACAATAACTCACTAACATGTCCGCCTCATTGTCATAGATTTATGGCATGTAAAGGAACCTTCCACTAACTAAAATTGTGTGAAGCAAAATTTAGGTTTGATTACGGTAGCATTTGGTAATGACAGTAGGAACTACCGGTACTTGAAATTATCGTCTGCAGTCCTTACTTGAATCAAAAACAGATAACACACATTAATACAGCCATCACAATTAATACCGGCATCAGACTATTCTACACACACACCCAAAGTACACGGGGTTACATGACCGTGTTGTCGCAGCACCTAAACAGAGGAACCAACCAACCATCTCCGTTTGTTAAATCTAAACAAATCTGCATATTATGCTTAAATACAGTCAAACTTCGATACCACGAACCTCCATTGATCGAATTTTCGATAACTCGTAGTGATTATTCTTTCCCGAACAAATTTCCTATAGTTTATATGTTTCTAAGGTCGAATTTCTATACTAGTTGATACCCGTCAAAACATGACAGTCATTGGGAAAATATTGTGTTGGTGCATAAGTTCGTAGCGTTATCAATAAGTTTATCCACATCAAGTTTATAAGTTTATTAAACTTCATTAAGAGAAGTTAATCATCAGTAACATATTCTCCTTCATTATCTACAACAGTCTGCCAACGCTGTGGTAATTTTTCGATTCCGTGCCTGTAGAAATCACGTGGTTTTGAGTTGAAGAATTCGTCAAGCCATGTGCAGAGCGCATCTTCATCCAGAAAGGAAGCTACTTGAAGGTTGTTCGATAGAGAGCGGAAAAGGTGAAAATCTGAGGGTGCAAGAGCGGGCGAATAAGGTGCGTGCGGAATGATTTCCCAGTCCAACTCCTGTATAGTGATTTTTGTCAGATTAGCAGAGTGCGGGTGGACTTTAGCTTGGAGGAGCATCATTCCACGCAGTCGCCCTGAACGTGGGGAGTCACTGAGGTCAAAACGGCCCACCTTAAAACGAGAAAACTGCCATCTTACCATGCTCCCTTCAATAGCATTATCCCCATACACGGCGCAAATGTTTCTGGCTGCCTCCGCTGCTTTCGTCCCTTTATTGAATTCAAAGAGAAGAATATGTCGGAAATGTTCCAATTTCACCACTTTGCAGTCCTTTTTCTAGCGTCCACGTCTCCACTCACTACCTGCAAATGACAAAACTTCAATATGTTAACTCAAGAACAAAGTTTGTTTGCTTTGTCAAAGCAGCAATGACAGTCGACAAATAAAACCATAGCAACCGGATAACCAACAAGGGAAAAAAAAAACAGAAAAAAACAAAAAACAAAAAAAAAAACGCTATGGATTTATGCACCAACCTATTTTTGACACTGTTGCATCTTTAAGGGCAACGAAAGATCGACTTCGCAACATATAACTGGCCAAGACTGAAACCTTGATGAGGCAAATAGAGACCTACACGTTTCCCCTTGAGCTTTATTGATTGTGATAAAGTATGCCAAGCAAATTGGAAATTGGAAAATTGAAGTTATCGGAAGATGTCAAATAAAGTCGAAGGATTATAACTCTCTGCCCAGTCAGTGATTTGCCTCCACATATACCTTAAAAGTTTGAGCCATAGAGCTCCTCCCTTTAATTATCATAAATAAAGATCTCAGTAAGACGCGGTGGGATCTGCTATTTCTCTGGTGGAATAGAGTCATTGGGCGAAAGCGCGGGAGCGACAAATATTACATTTTTCTTTAATAATTTAAAAATATACCCTAACATATAATTATTTTCTTTTTATAGACACTCTGCAAATCTACATGCCAAGAGCTCTCGTTAGAATGCATCACGAAGTCAATCGGTTAAGACGTTATCTCAATCTCGCGGTAACAACAATCAGCTTAGCGTTTTAAATTTATAGATTCCTGGCACTTAAACTTGTTCTTTATCTCAAACATTTACGTATTTTTGCAGTGCAAAGGTTCTGATTCGATTTTTTCCACCGATTACTGTACTTGCGTCAACCGTATGCAACTTCTATACTCACTTAGATATGCAACTTAACTTAGATAATACAATCAAGCTGTCACCATTACAAACATCCATTTTTATTACATAAATTTAGACAAATTTATGTTGTTTGCCTGCATAGAGAATTTTGCAACGAGTATATCACCCATTTTGAAGTGCCTCGTCTTCAGTTTGGTAAAATATTTAAGTTCTTTCTTGTATTCATCTTAGGGCATATTTCCATACATTTAAGGGTTTATCATTGATCATTTTAGTTGCTATTTTGGGTTATCCCTTCCCCTTGTAATAATAATAATAATAATAATAATAATAATAATAATAATAATAATAATAAAGGCCGCTCACTGATGCTCTGAGAGCAGGGGCGGCTCCTGATTAAAATTAATGGGTGGACCAGATGATACTATTGGTGTTTCATATTAAATATTGTTTTATATTTGGCATTCATTGTTGCCAATATTGCCATTATCATCATCCACACAAGTTTAAATAAATAGTTATGCATTAAAAACTGTACTCACATGGCTCTTTATTTATAAATATATTCTCTCCTGTGCTTGGATAAAGCGCATTTATCTATCAGCTTGGTTGATGAGGTCATAATTATTTAATATCTGACTTTGTGTTCAGAGCTATAGAAGAAAATGGATTTGTTAATAAAAATTCCACTTTCATTTTCCTATGTCGCATACAATCGACATATTAAAATATAACTACGTACCGTGCCACAAAAGTTAAAAACACATTTATACAGTAGAATTAACTTCAGACAACTGAAAATGTATAAATATAGTTTTGTCTAATGTCAGAAAGCTGCGAACAATGGCTGAATACCTGTTTAAGGGCGTGGGGTGGACCCTTCTCCCGTATTTAACAGAGACAGAAGCAGGAAGTGAAATGAAGAGATCTTCTGTTTCGCTTCAAAGCAACGCTATGGGCCCAATCGGCTGGCCCTTGAAGAGAGAGAAAATTCCCTTCATAGCACTGAAGAATTCGCGTGCAAGACAGTGCTATTTCCACTGCTTCCTCACCCGGCCCATGAAGCCACATACTTTACATGGGACTTTCTGTGGACCGGCATTTGCTATGACGATACACCGTATGAGACTGTCAGGATCTTAACCTAGGAATGAGTTATTTATAATGAATTCTCTTTAGAGATTCTAGAAGGGTAAAACACTTATTTTAAGTTGAGTATCTGCAATATAAAGTAATTTAAAAAAACATTAATTAAACAAATTCTTTGCAATACTGCCTAACTGCCTTGGGTGGGCTGAGCCCATTCTGCCCTTAATGACGCACCGTCTCTGTCTGAGAGGCTATTGACTCTTACCGGAGGGTGATGTACTCATACCTATAAACAACAGGACTGGGCGGTCACTGCAATAACTGTAAAATGTATTAACAATGGCTGCACCTGTCTCTGGTCCTCTACGTACATGTCCATCACGAGCAATTCTTGGTATCCTTACGAATTACCTCTTAACTGCATGAATTGAATTCGGAATTTCTCTTTTATTAATGGCTTGGACTACTGTTAAGTTTTCGTAAAATCTTATCATTGTTCATTTACCGGTATGTGAAGTTAGAACATAATGTCCAGCTGGTATGATCTACTGCTGCATTACTATACTTACTGTACATTTTAATGAAGAAGAAGATGAAGAAGATGAAGAAGAAAAAATCTAATTTAATTTTTGTAAAGAAAGAAAAAATCTTACCAAATTTCTTTTCCAGATTATTATTATTATTATTATAATTATTATTCTAAAAAACCGGTTTCGGACACATTGTGACCTTCATACTGCTCGGGTAGCGGCTTCGGTGGTGTAGTTGGTAGCATGCTGAACTGCTGTGCCCAAGATAGCGGGTTCAAATCTGGCCGAAGTCGTCGGATTTTTTAAGAGCGTTAAAATCCTTCAGTATGCCTTCCTTCGCAGGGGAAGTAAAGCCGGCGGTCCCATGTCATCGATTTATGGCATGGAAAAAACCCTTCCACAGACTAAACTTGTGTGGAGCTAAATTTCTAGGTTAGATTTCGTTGTAACGTTCTATCAAAGATCCAACGTTCACCACTAGGTATCATTGACATCTGGTAGCGAAAGTTGGAACTACTTGAAATTGAACGGAACTTGTAGCTCACCATAGGGGTGCCCGCTTGAAGCATCTACAGCCTCTGGCGAGCCGAACATGTCCTAGGACACTCCCGGCACTAAAAGCCATACGATAACTAAATAAATAAATAAATAAATAAATAAATAAATACTGCTCGGGTCAAAGCTGAGTGAACCTGAGAGGTATGTGGATCGCGGACTATGAGAAGTGATGATGACGAGTGATGTTTCCCGATCCGTGCATAGTAACAGAACCAAATACATTGGTCGGTGACTCACTCACTCATTCGCAACACCACAGTGGTTAGAGCAACGGCCCTATGTTAGCAGCACCGGTATTGGAATAGAAAGAAATACCAGATATCACGGCGGGCTGTTGACAGACCCTTCACTTCTCGCCTGACCCTTTCCTTCCCCTTCCCCTCACCCCGCAAGTTCACAGAGCTTGGACCCGAGCATATATAAATCAAAGTTACGTGATAGTTTGTCTATATGTATGTAAGTTATGTCTCCTATGCGCTCATATACCATTCATCCGATTGCGATGAAATTTGGGTGAGTTGTTGTGTGCACTCCAGGGAAGATTTCTGGCTACAAATTATTTATGTAACGCAAAAGGGCGAGGGACTTAACAGGAAGCCTTAAATCCCACAGTAACCCAATTGCACAATCTGTATACTTATTACTAGAGCCCTGCGCTGATAAACAAAACGTTATCCTCATCCACCCCGCATCCGCATGACTGTTATCCTCATCCACCCCGCATCCGCACGACTGTTATCCGCATCCGCCCTGCATCCGCACGACTGTTATCCGCATCCACCCCGCATCCGCACGACTGTTATCCGCATCCGCCCTGCATCCGCACGACTGTTATCCGCATCCGCCCTGCATCCGCACGACTGTTATCCGCATCCACCCCGCATCCGCACGACTGTTATCCGCATCCGCCCTGCATCCGCACGACTGTTATCCGCATCCGCCCTGCATCCGCACGACTGTTATCCGCATCCGCCCTGCATCCGCACGACTGTTATCCGCATCCACCCCGCATCCGCACGACTGTTATCCGCATCCGCCCTGCATCCGCACGACTGTTATCCGCATCCGCCCTGCATCCGCACGACTGTTATCCGCATCCGCCCTGCATCCGCACGACTGTTATCCGCATCCACCCCGCATCCGCACGACTGTTATCCGCATCCGCCCTGCATCCGCACGACTGTTATCCGCATCCACCCCGCATCCGCACGACTGTTATCCGCATCCGCCCTGCATCCGCACGACTGTTATCCGCATCCGCCCTGCATCCGCACGACTGTTATCCGCATCCGCCCTGCATCCGCACGACTGTTATCCGCATCCACCCCGCATCCGCACGACTGTTATCCGCATCCGCCCTGCATCCGCACGACTGTTATCCGCATCCGCCCTGCATCCGCACGGCTGTTATCCGCATCCGCCCTGCATCCGCACGGCTGTTATCCGCATCCGCCCTGCATCCGCACGACTGTTATCCGCATCCGCCCTGCATCCGCACGACTGTTATCCGCATCCGCCCTGCATCCGCACGACTGTTATCCGCATCCGCCCCGCATCCGCACGACTGTTATCCGCATCCGCCCTGCATCCGCACGACTGTTATCCGCATCCGCCCTGCATCCGCACGACTGTTATCCGCATCCGCCCTGCATCCGCACGACTGTTATCCGCATCCGCCCTGCATCCGCACGACTGTTATCCGCATCCACCCCGCATCCGCACGACTGTTATCCGCATCCGCCCTGCATCCGCACGACTGTTATCCGCATCCGCCCTGCATCCGCACGACTGTTATCCGCATCCGCCCTGCATCCGCACGGCTGTTATCCGCATCCGCCCTGCATCCGCACGGCTGTTATCCGCATCCGCCCTGCATCCGCACGACTGTTATCCGCATCCACCCCGCATCCGCACGACTGTTATCCGCATCCGCCCTGCATCCGCACGACTGTTATCCGCATCCGCCCTGCATCCGCACGACTGTTATCCGCATCCACCCCGCATCCGCACGACTGTTATCCGCATCCGCCCTGCATCCGCACGACTGTTATCCGCATCCGCCCTGCATCCGCACGACTGTTATCCGCATCCGCCCTGCATCCGCACGACTGTTATCCGCATCCGCCCTGCATCCGCACGACTGTTATCCGCATCCGCCCTGCATCCGCACGACTTTTTTCCGCATTCGCAAGTTTGTTATTCGAATCTACTGGCAATACAATATATTTTAAATTAGATAAAGCATAAATTACTAAAGCAACATATTTAGACATTTGAATTAAAAGTCGTTGTATGTCATGTGCTATGTTTAAAATGAATGTTATACAGCCCGAATTGCAAGACTTTCCTGTTCGGAGTGTTAATTATGCTTAATGACATAATTTGAATGAGATTACCTTAAATCATCATCATCATCATGAAACAAACATAATGGGGAAAATATGATGTCATAAACCGCACGTCCTAGTAATAATATTAAAATTGTTTGGATTGCAATCTAAAAACTATGCGCAAATTTACTCCAAACATTATCCGCAACTTATCCGCTATCCGCACAGCCATACAAACTATATCCGCATGGCGAAAAACTTAGCGGATATCCGCATCTGCGCAGGGCTTGACTTATCACACCGCAATGCCAGGTGTGAGAATGGCTTGCTGATTCATCGCGATTTTTTTTTTAATTTTTACCTTTTAATATTATTATTATTATTATTAAGGCTCGGATTTTTAGGTAAATAAATATTTTTTTTATGAAAATACATATTTTAAGCATTTTTTGTGCTATAAATACATAAATTCCTGTTTTTCACTTATTAGCTCATAAAAAGACAATATTTGCATTTTTAAAATCAGTATGCTAGATATTTCAGTTTATTGCATTTTTGTTGTGTGTTACATCAACGGGGGAGAACCTGAGAGTTATGTAATCTTCATGCAGAGCGTATGTCAGCTTGCAGCTGTGTTATTCTTAACTTGTCGCCCCGTGCTACTCACTGTGGAAGCCGGGGCTTTTCTTATCCATAGCCATATTGCACCACGTGCTAGACCTCACCCTCCCCCAGCTACCTGGAACCAGTGTCACTCACATGCAGTCCATTTCTGGTACTGTGAAGTGTAAGGCAGTTCTACGATGCCTAAAGTAAAAACAACTACAAGTTATCGTCTGTTGCAGAATTCAAAGATAATTTTACTTCTGATGGGGGCGTTCTGTTCCGCCAACCATGTGGGAAAGCAATCAAGGTTGAACAGCAATCTCAAGTTACACAACACCTCAAGGGCGAGAAACATATTGCCGCAGTTTCGCGCCTTCAGAGTTTAATTGTTGTTGTTGTTTTAAGGGGCCTTCAGAGTTTAGTGTTTCGCGATAATCGTTGGTCATTTGTGATGGACAACCTGAAGATGTATCTCGTTGTGCATTGTAATGCTTCAGCAGTCAGTGAGACATAGAATAAATTGCATTTGTGAGTACTGCATATTGTTTATATTGTCATTAATAAACTAAATTATAATTAAATACCGGGTTCGATTCCCGGTTAATGCATGTGAGATTTTCGAAGTGAAATGCCATGTCCTGTGGTTCGGATTCCACGTAAAAAGGAGGTCCCGTGGCTCATGATCTCAAGATTAACGGTCACGTTAAACTACAAGCTTCCTTTTTTTTTTTTAATTAAATATTTTTATTTTTTGTCACATAGTTCAGGTATTTATAATACATAAAAAATAAATATTTTCCCGATGTTTAGCATCTAAAAATCCGAGCCCTAATTATTATTATTATTATTATTATTATTATTATTATTATTATTATTATTATTTTAAGCGTATGGCTTTTAGTGCTGGGAGTGTCCGAGGACATGTTCGGCTCGCCAGAGTTAGTAGTATTTAAATTTGAAATCCAATCAAGAGCAGGCTGCGTTGCATCATGAAAGTCTTTCTGGTTTCCATTATAGGCTCGAAGGCTGCAGTCCTCCACTATATGTTGGATGGTCTGTCTTTCAAATCCACAGTCGCACTGTGTTAATTGTGATGGCTGTATTAGTGTGTTTATCTGTTTCTTCAATTCAAGTAAGGACTGCATACATTCGATTTTCAAGTAGTTCCAACTTTTGCTACCAAACGCCACCGTCAACGACCAACTAGTTCTGTTTTTTTTTTTTTTGTTTTTTTTTTACTAGATGCCACTACAGGTGGCTCCTGGCGACGAACATTGGAACCTAATAATAATAATAATATCGTATGGCCTCGGGTGCCTGGTGCAAGCTTTGCTATTTGACACCCGGAGGGTAGCTTGCATGTCGAATTTCGTAGTTCCGTGACTATGAAAGTCAAGGAGGTTAGATGTTAAGATATCTAATCTCCTTGAACACAATAGCGCTTTCTAGTAGAGAAATGAGGAACTTTGTGCTGGCGGAAACTCCCGAGATTAATTTTGCCATTATGAACTCGGCCTACTGAATTCAAATGGGTTCTTTGACATGCCAACATCGTATGACATGCGTATCGTATTTTTGCCGCCTTTCAAAAATCACTTACCACGGTCAGGGGCGAACCTGCAATCTTGGGGTTAGTAGACCGACACGCTATCCACTCACCCACCGTGGCAAGCTATTGGAACCTAAGAACGTTAATCAAAGATAACCTACAATTTAGCTTCACACATGTGTAATTAGTGGAAGGTTCTTAATCATGCCATAAATCTATGTATGGGACCGCCGGTTTTTCCCCTCCGAAGGAAGGCATGCTGAGGGATTTTTAACGCTCTTAAAAATCCGACGAATTCGGCCGCGTTTGAACCCTCAATCATAGTAAGATGATCTTATAATAACTGAGCTAGAAGGCACCGACCTAGATGACGAACACTTGTTGCAATGGTAAACACCGGATATCCGTGTCGGATTTTTGCCTGTTCACGCTAATCACAGATACTAAACAAGATGTTCAGTAAAGAACATCTAGCCTACTTTCTCCTAAATGCATGGGTATTGTTATAACTCTTTGTCCTTTTCAAGGAGTATAATTGAATATTGGTTGTAGTAGCTTGTTGAAATACAACGTTCTATAGGGATATTAAACATGAATATGAGGTGCCCTTTGCTAGTGCTACCTCTGTAAAAAAAAAACATTCAATTCGGTTTCACCGTGTTTGATATGGGGAATGGATTTGCACACATACATGGCCGCTATTTGCAAACTATTGGGCTGATGACCATGTAGTCAGTCATAAGATGCTTTCCACAGAAAGGCATGTTGTTGCAAAATCTGGTAGAGATCAAATTATTAGGATGGTCGTAATTTGATTTAAGCTTTTAACATTTGGGTGGCCGTCATTCCGTTTCCGTCAAGATGGCGGCGATATAAAACATGACACTGAGGTGCCCTTTGCTAGTGCTACCTCTGTACCAAATTTCGTTCAATTCGGTTTCACCGTGTTTTAATTGATATGGGGAATCGATTTGCACACATACTTGGCCACCATCTGCAAACTATTGGCCTGATGATCTTGCAGTTTGGTAAGAATATGCTTCCCACATAAAGATATGTTGTTGCAAAATTTGGTAGACACTATATTATTAGGTTGGTCGTAATTACATTTTAGCTTTCAACATTTGGGTGGCCGCGATTACGTTTCCGTCAAGATGGCGGCGATATAAAACATGACAATGAGGTGCCCTTTGCTAGTGCTACCTCTGTACCAATTTTCGTTCCATTCGGTTTCACAGTGTTCGAATTAATAGGGGGAATCGATTTTCTCACAAAGATGGCCGCCATCCGCAAACTATTAGGCTAATGACCAATTAGTTTGGTCAAAGGATGCTCCCTCCATAAAGGTATGTTGTTGCAAAATTTGGTAGAGATCGGATGATTACGGTATGTTTGTCGTAATTTGATTTAAGCTTTGTGGCCGCCATTACGTTTCCGTCAAGATGGCGGCGATTAAAAACATGACACTGAGGTGCCCTTTGCTAGTGCTACCTCTGTACCAAATTTCAATCCATTCGGCTTCACCGTGTTCGATTTAATAGGGGAAATCGATTTTGACACAAAGATGGCCGCCATCCGCAAACTATTAGGCTAATGACCTATTAATTTGGTCAAAGGATGCTTCCTCCGTAAAGGTATGTTGTTGCAAAATTTGGTAGAGATCGGATGATTATGTTAGTCGTAATTTGATTTAAGCTTCGAACATTTGTGTGGCCGCCATTACGTTTCCGTCAAGATGGCGGCGATATAAAACATGACACTGAGGTGCCCTTTGCTAGTACTACCTCTGTACCAAATTTCGTTCTATTCGGTTTCACCGTATTCGAATTAATAGGGGGAATCGATTTTGATACAAAGATGGCCGCCATCCGCAAACTATTAGGCTGATGACCTATTAGTTTGGTCAAGGGATTCTCCCCCCATAACGGTATGTTGTTGCAAAATTTGGTAGAGATCGGATGATTAGGTTAGTCGTAATTTGATTTAAGCTTTGAACATTTGTGTGGCCACCATTACGTTTCCGTCAAGATGGCGGCGATATAAAACATGACACTGAAGTGTCCTTTGCTAGTGCTACCTTTGTACCAAATTTCGTTCAATTCGCGTTCACCGTGTTCGAATTGATAGAGGGGGGGGGGGGACAGACATTCAGAGTACACACACTCACACACACACAGACTCACACACACATACACACAGGCTGACACACTTTTTTTTCGCCCTGTGTTGATCTCATAAGTCTAATTTCATTTTTTGCAAAAATCGAAAGTAGGCTAAAAATATGACACTTACCGGCAATACACATCGTTGAGTAAATATACCCATTTCTTCGGATCCCCTCCGTTCTTTTCGTTGTTGTGATTGTTTCCAAGGAAACGTGAGGACACAAAAAATCCTCAAAATTAGTCATAATTTATGTTCCATAGGCTAAACTACTTTATGTTAAGTTTTAACATTTCCCTGTTCTTAGCGTGTTGGAAAACATGACCACCAAAACGGAAAGCGTGAACGTTTCCGGGCCTCACAGTTGTGATGAGCGAGGTTTGAATTTCGGATCTCGTGGGTAGAAATCAACTTTGTGTTCAGTAAAATCTAGGACCTCCTAATATCAATTGATATCCTCGCTTTACTAGCTGGAAACAGCCACCTATTACAGCTGAAAATTCACATTATTGTCTTGTGTTAGTGTCGTAGATTTGTGCGTTCTTTGAAGCAGTGTGTGTAGTTAATGTGCCTCAAGTCTCTTCATGTCGACAATTCAGTCAAGTCGCCTTACTGTCCTACCGTAATTTTTTAAATGAATGTTTCATTGTGAATGACCTTGCCATTGCAAAACTGATGATTGATTCATCTCATATAAAATGAGAATGAAATTCTATTGATCTGTCTTTTTTCCAACAAAGGACTGCTTGTGAAATATCATGAATGTCTAAACGCAGCCTGGCATAAGCGATCTAACGCTATGATTTGGAATACGCACAGTCTATACATTACTTCAACTCCGTCTGAGTTTAGTGTGGTTTCGAATTGATCAAGCCCCTGCACCTCTGTATCCCTAGATTCTCTCATTGAGAACTATTATAAGTACCTAATAACGTGAGCATTTGAGATAGTACCTTACCTCAGCCATCTCTTCTTTGACTTAAATAATATCTACGATCTTCGTTCATTCATCTTTCTGGATATATCGCGAGGTTTCTGTCATTATTATTGTCTACGTGTTCTGAATTCAAGCATATACTGTATTCCGTTTATAACAATACGGGGAAGAGGTATTTCGATCTGGCTGTGATTGAAGAAAATTATTTCAATGTAACTGAAGAAACGTAACCGAGTAATAAAGAAATACAATAAAACACCAAAATTTCATAGTAAGATGTAACTTACGAGAATGTCCAATTGGAAATTTGGCTTTCGATGATGTATCAATAACTATGTGAAGAAGAATTATGTGAGTTTGGTTGTAACTGAAGATTTGGTAACCATCAAAATTCTGAAGTAATGCGTGATTCTCTGAAAGAACTACAGTAGCAAGGGAGGGTTCCACCTGTTACCTTGGCGATGCGTGTTTGCCGGAGCACCTGTGAAGGCCTAGGCTCCAGGAAGAGGCTGCCTGGCCGGGTCAGGGGTCGCGTGAAAGCGAGCGAGCTACTACTAGTGGTGGCGAACTGCCTGCTGAAGCACCAGTATTCCACCGCCCAGCGCCCAGACATGTTCGTAAGCGAGATTCTGGCTCATCGCGAGTCTGCACCTGATCGCAGATTAGACC
Organism: Meconema thalassinum; assembly: GCA_946902985.2. NCBI lineage: Eukaryota > Metazoa > Arthropoda > Insecta > Orthoptera > Tettigoniidae > Meconema > Meconema thalassinum. The sequence goes on from OX336388.2 coordinate 332,348,802, forward strand.
GCATGCGTTGTCTGCTGCAACGGTGAGTCCTTGTTCAGCTCTTTACATCAGCTTATAGAGTTGGCCGATTAAAATAAATTACGGTTTAGGTGTATTGCTTACCAAATATCGTAGGTATTTTTAATATGGATATATCTTAGTGCTGGGGTCTATCTGTGATAAGCGTGGACAAACAAACAACGACTCGGATATCCGGTGGTTAACATAGCAACAAATGTTCGTCTATGCCTTCTAGCTCAGTAGACAACTTATCCCTCCCTATATTATTCTGCTAAGGTCCCATTCCAGTTTTGTACCGAAAATAAGGTTCCATTAACACCAACCTACACATATGGGGTACCTACAGGTTCAGCATAACCCAATGCGTAAGCGAAACGCACTCACTTACTCTTTAAATGTCTCACAATTAAATAAATACCTTAAAACATGTATATTTACAATGGAATAATGAAAGAATGCAACACGGTAACCATGGTAACAGAATCTCACAGGTCTATCTATTTCTGTAAGACGCAATGCAATTCCAATTATTACATTACTGTGAAAGCTTCCAGACGGTTATAAGGTTATAGATGTTTTTGTAGTTTATTATTATTATTATTATTATTATTATTATTATTATTATTATTTAAACGAACATGTTTCGGTACACAATTATATCTTCTTTCGCATTCAAACATTAATAAAATAATAAAAGGATATCCATTTGTGAACTCCAATTTTATTTGATTAATTTTAAACGATATTAATATAATTATCATGTTTTTGATCATGGAACCCTACTAAATAGCAAATTATCTCATTCGAGAATTACCTTTGAGTTAACTGAAGTAAATAAATGATGTACGATACTTCATCACAATATCCCCTTTTTATGGATATTTGGTGACACTAAAAAACAATATGACGAAGAAAAAAATGAAATTTTGAACGACATTTAGTTTAACACCAGGAGTTCGTACTGACTTGCGACAAGTAGGCGTATTAACTTTAAATGATAATAAGTAGAGGCATGATTTTTAGCCTACTTTTCACATTTTGCAAAAATGAGGAAAAAGTAGACTTATGAGATCGGGAAAATGTGTGTCTGTCTGTCTGTCTGTCTGTCTGTCCTTCTGTCTGTCTGGCTGTGTGTGTGTCCCCCCCTATCAACTCCTAAACGGCTGCAGCAATCGAAACAAAATTTGGTAGGAGTAAAGATCTACACCTGAATATCTCACGCCCATATTTGAAAATGATGTCAGTGCTACCAACTGCTAAAAAATCGCAATTGAAATTTGAGCTCCATGTTGGATATCTTGGAAAGTATAAATGAGAGCTATTTCAAAATTGGCACACGTACAGATCATAATATTTCAGTTTAATTTCCAGGAGGCCAAACATGGCAGTGTTGCCAAAATGATTATAAGCCTCCTGATAGGTCCAATTTTTAAATGCATATAACTTCTACACTATCAATTGGAATTCAACCAAATTTCGTATGTTGTATGTGTACATAACCAGATATGACTGAGCGTATTCTTAAGACCTACCAGGGCTGCCAACTGTTAATAAATGCTCCTAATTTATTTTATCCAAATACCAATATATCAGAAAGTATGCAAGCCGACAGCTTTAAACTATGCACACGTATAGTACCTGACATTCTATATTAATTTGGAGTAACTTATATACGTCAGTCCTACCAACATGATTCTAAGCCTGCTGACAGGTCCAACTTTAAATACATGCAACTTCCATACTATCATTTGGATTTCAACCAAATTTCGTATGTGTTATGTGTACCATAACAGATATGACTATGCGTATTCTAAGGAGCAACCAGGGCTGCCAACTGTTAATATGTGCTGTCCCTATTTTTGTTACCCTAATATCAATATATCAGAAAGTATGCAAGCCAATAGCTCTAAAATTTGCACACGTATAGTACCTGGGATTCTAGACGAATTTGGAGTAACTAATATACGTCAGTGCTGCCAACATGATTCTAAGCCTGCTGATAGGTCCAATTTTAAAATGCATGTAACTTCTATACTAACTAATGGATTTCATTAAAAATTGGCACAACAATAGATCATATTATTTCAGATTATTTCTGACCAATACATGCATGACATTGTTGCCAACATGATTTTACGCGCGCTGTTAGATCCAATGTTTAACTGCATGTAACGTCCATGCGATTCATTGGACTTCAACCAAATTTTGTATTTTGTACCTTAAGAGATGGAACTAAGAATATATTCAGTCATCAGGGCTGCCAACTGTAGTGCTCTATTAGGATACATTATGCCAGGTATACAGTATTTCGAACTAATTGGAAATTTCGATTTTAGCAACTTAATTTCGTCATTATTTTAGATAGGTTCATATTCTGTAGAATAATCATTGGCATGAAAAGTAGGCTGTATAGTTCTTAACGGAACTTCTTGTTTTTAATATGGATATATCTTAGTGCTGGGGTCTATCTGTGATAAGCGTGGACAAACAAACAACGACTCGGATATCCGGTGGTTAACATAGCAACAAATGTTCGTCTATGCCTTCTAGCTCAGTAGACAACTTATCCCTCCCTATATTATTCTGCTAAGGTCCCATTCCAGTTTTGTACCGAAAATAAGGTTCCATTAACACCAACCTACACATATGGGGTACCTACAGGTTCAGCATAACCCAATGCGTAAGCGAAACGCACTCACTTACTCTTTAAATGTCTCACAATTAAATAAATACCTTAAAACATGTATATTTACAATGGAATAATGAAAGAATGCAACACGGTAACCATGGTAACAGAATCTCACAGGTCTATCTATTTCTGTAAGACGCAATGCAATTCCAATTATTACATTACTGTGAAAGCTTCCAGACGGTTATAAGGTTATCACTGAACCAAATTAAGCTGTAAAATTCATTTATACATACAGTATAATGCGCTTAAGGGGGTCAAGGGGCACTTTAGAATTTTCTCACGCAATTTTCACGTACGAGTGTGGTCCGAAAGGTCTTTTTCACCCGACTATAAAGGGTCTCCGAAAACCACATTTAAAGGCCCTTAAATTAACAGTGTCTGTGATATTCCCAGAAAACTAACTTCGCTGTGATATAACTTACCTATGAAGGAATGACAAACCCCTAACCACTGCACCAGTAGCTGAATTGATAAAGTCTGATCATTCATACCAAGGATAAATCAGTCATAGCATTCATGATTGAGATTTTGCTAAGTGTACTCTTTACAACTAGAATATTCGCGGGCGAAGCCGCAACGGGTAATGCTAGTTATATATTATTATTATTATTATTATTATTATTATTATTATTATTAGACGCATGATTTTTTAGCACTAATTTTTGAACGATTTCGCGAGAAGGATACTAATTTCCGCGTTATTTAGTGAAATAGATATTGCTGTATCGCTTTAATTTCGCTTTGATGAAATTCTAAAATTAATCATTAAAGGTTTCATTACTGTGGTTCTCAATTATGTATATGAATGATAGATGTATAAATTACTAGTAAGCATCCAATATTATTTTATTATATTCCTGATTTTGCATTAATTTTAATGCCAGCAGTGACTGAATTATTTCAACTTGTTGAATCTTGGTTCGCTCTTCTCTTTCTTTTCATACATAATCTTGAAACAAAATTTCAAGCTCGTTATTCACTACAAATTTCGCTGTAATATCGCGCTTATCGCGAAATAATGGAATTTCACTTTAAAATGCCCTGATCGCTTTAATTCGCGAACATAACATCCTTATTTTCTTAACCAGAAACATACGATTCGTAATGATATCGCAAAATCGCTTCAAAATATTTTTGTCGCGTTCATCGTTAATGCGAAAAAATCATGCCTCTACTTATTATCATTTAAAGTTAATACGCCTACTTGTCGCAAGTCAGTACGAACTCCTGGTGTTAAACTAAAAGTCGTTCAAAATTTCATTTTTTTCTTCGTCATATTGTTTTTTAGTGTCACCAAATATCCATAAAAAGGGGATATTGTGATGAAGTATCGTACATCATTTATTTACTTCAGTTAACTCAAAGGTAATTCTCGAATGAGATAATTTGCTATTTAGTAGGGTTCCATGATCAAAAACATGATAATTATATTAATATCGTTTAAAATTAATCAAATAAAATTGGAGTTCACAAATGGATATCCTTTTATTATTTTATTAATGTTTGAATGCGAAAGAAGATATAATTGTGTACCGAAATATGTTCGTTTAAATAATAATAATAATAATAATAATAATAATAAACTACAAAAACATCTATAACAAAAAATGCATTTCCTGGAACGCCAAAATAAAGGACTACGACACTGTAGTTAAAACAGAATGCCTGTACGCCTGTGAATGCCTTTCAATGAACTACAGGCTAAAGAAGTTGGAGGTCCTGGAAAGGAGAATCCTCCGGAAAATCATGGGCCCAATCAAGACGGAAGCCGGATGGAAACTTTGAAGCAACGCCGAATTCTACCAGAATGTGGAAAAAATCTCTGCGACCATGAGGAAACGGAGGCTAATATTTCTTGGGCACATGTACAGATTGGACAATTCCAGATTAACCAAGCAGTTATTTGACTACTTCTGGAACAAAAAAACAACTACATCATGGATTAAAGAAACTCGGAAAAACCTTGAAAGATCTAACATCCCAGAGGCCCAAATGTTGGAAAGGAATACGTTTCGAAACAGTATACACAATTTGGAAGGGTTTCATGACGAGACACGAGCTACAAAAACCGGAAGAGTTTGAACGGCCGAACAACGACAGCAGCTCAGCGATCGTATGAAGGAGTACTGGAAGCAGAGGAGATTACAACTGAAATAGTGAAATTGTAGCTCGATCCTATGTGTAGTTCTTAATAAGAGTTCCACCCGCCTGAATCAATACTATAAAGAAAATTAATTATTTAACTTATTTTTAATACATGTTTCGAGGATTAATTACATTTTATCCCCTTCATCAGCTAAAAAAACATATTGAAAGAACAAAATAAAACGTAGCACAGTAATAAGATACGTTATTATACCTGATGAAGGGGATAACATGTAATTAATCCTCGAAACATGTACTAAAAACAAGTTAAATAATTAATTTTCTTTACAGTATGATTCAGGCGGGTGTACAATTCTTATTAAGAACTAGTCTAGCATGTCAATACGGAACCGCCATGAGTAATTTAAATAATGTGATCCTAAGTGGTCAATTCGCTAGTAAAAAAATGGTATTGACAAGACGGATTACATAACATAAATATTTACCAATAGTCAATACGGTCCAACCTTTACCAGTTCAGTATGGCAAATATAGTCCTACACGAATTTTATTTTGCACTTACATTTAATAAATATATCTGACAGTTCACGTTTTGACTGATTCTGAGGGAAGTGTTTTACGAAGGTTTTTCAGTTTACAAATCTAGTGCAAGGAATAAATGCTCAGTATACTGGTATTTTGGAGTATTTGATACCGCTACACCATGGTGGCTTCGATGGCGTAGTTGGTAGCATGCTGAGCTTCTATGCCCAAGATCAAACCCGGTTCAAACCCGGCCGAAGTCGTCGGATTTTTTAAGAGCATTAAAAAACCCTCAGTATGCCTTCGGAGGAGAAGTAAAGCCGGCGGGCCCATGTCATAGATTTATGGCATGCAAAAAAAAACTTACACTAACTACAATTGTGTGAAGCTAAATTTGTAGGTTAGATTTGATTAACGCTATATTGAGTTCCAACGTTTGCCGCCAGGTGCCAGTTGCAGTGGCATCTAGTAGCCAAGTTGGCGGCTATGTTTCGTTGACGGTAGTATTTGGTAGCAAAAGTAGAAACTACTTGAAATTGATCGTTGTTTTGTCCAGTTCAATTTTATGATTTGAACTTTTATTAACTATGAGAACAAAGGAAATACGAAGTGAAGGGGAATACAATTTGCTCGAATCACTTTGCGTCGACTTAACCCCATTGTTGTCTATTTATTTATCTACTTATTTACCTACCTATTTATTTATTTATTTATTTATTTATTCTCTTCTTCTCTCGAATTGGCCTACTTAGGACCACACTTATTCAACTCGAGGGTCTTGATCTTCGCCCAGAATTGACGCATTTTCTGCTGGTGTAACTCATTTCCTTCAGTAGTCCAGAGGATACCTTTCCTCCGTGGTTTCTCCTGAAAACCATGGACTTCCTTCAAAGCACGCCTCACAGCCTGTCTCTCATGAAGACCTGATATTTCCAGTTCGTTAATGTCCTTCTCAGTTTCCGTCAGGGGTAGATGACCTCGTAATTACGCCCCTTTAAACAACAATAACTAACTAATCCGTCAACCACGTGGTGCGAACCTTCTTATTGTGCCAGAAACTGAGCAAACAATTGGTCAATCTTGTGGGAGGTAATCTTGCTATAAAAGGCTATTCTCTTTTTTTTTTCTCGCACAATCAAAGAGTTTCACTACAGTATATGTTGGAGAGCTTGGAGTTATGCCATTTAATCATTTACTAGCAACCCGCCCCGGCTTCGCCCGGGGACAGTTATGAATGCATTTCGTGATAAGCGCATTTTTTTCGATGTCAATGAACTTCGATATATATCCGTTTTACGTTTCGGCATGATGGGTTAAAATCACTGACTGGACTCTTAATTATATTATCATGAAGATGCATGTGCAATGAATTCTTGTCAGACGTAATTTAAGAATGGCGAGGTGCATGAAACACAAATCCCCCTTCCGTCCAATCTTAACTTGACTGTGTATTTTGCGGAACGAAAAGTTCACAGGCGATGGAAAGAAAAGCCGAGTTGCACTTCCAGGGAAACTCCAAACATAACCACTCTTCTCTGAAGTCTTAAATTCAACACGACTCGAGGGTTTGCTGCTGGCTGTATCTGGGGTAGTCGCCTGCTAGCTAGGATGTAACTGGGGTGATAGGCTTGCCCCTAGCTAGCTCGTAAACTGTTGCCTCAGTAATTGAATGGAGATTGTTGGAAGAAATGAAAACATATTGAAGATAGATATAAACTCTCACGGACGTTTTTGTAGAACTTTTCATGCTGAACAATTCTTACACTCATAGTATATTGATATTTTAACGGTTTGCCCAGCGTAAGCTTAAGAAGCGCACGGACGCCAGTTTTTTTTCGACTTTTTCACTGAAATCGGTATTGCTTGGCTTCCTTTGATCATAAATAAATTATTTTGTACAGAAACCTTCCGCGAGATATCCTTTACAGAATTATGAAAACCGCATCAAAATCCATCCAGTGGTTCTCGAGATTACCCGTGACATCCAAGAATCGGGGACTTTGTTTTGTACTAAGTAGAGATTTATTTATTTAATTATTTTTGCTTGATTGATGATTGTTATCTCTTACGTAAAGATTGCAGAACATATTGTAAGGAAAGAAGATAAATTATAATCAATACTTTATACTCCTCGATTAAGCGTTTAATTGTGGGTTTTTGATGCCCAACTGTGGAGATATTAACCGCAGTCGAACCTAAGCGTAAACAATAATATGAGTTGTGGTAAGGTGTTTGGAACCTAAGATAAATTTACCTTGTTTCACACTGCAAGGTTCTTTTAAGACCAGTTTAATTTGTAGAGATTATCTATGGTACAAAAGGATACTTGCTCGCAGATAATATGAATAACCTTGATGTAAGCAGAAGTTGTTATAACTGTAATCAGATAATTCGAACTAGCGTAGGAGTTTTTGCATCACATAAATCCTTCAGATAATATCCATATCTACTGTGTTTAATAATAATAATCGTCTGATATTACGTTGGATTAAATCTTGTTCAAAGTGTTCATGTTATCACCATTACAAACTCAAACCACAGATCGTGGGATCCATTCATTCGTGAAAATGTTGTTTCTGAGGTGTAGGAAAATATTCAACCAGTAAACTATTGAATGAACTATGTACGGTACTGTTTGTGTCGTAGTCAGATAGTGAAATCCGTTATTACATGAAAATCCTAGCCTGTTGGTAGCATGCTGATTTTCTATGCCCTAGGTCGCGGGTTCAAACCCGGCCGAATTCGTCGAATAATCTTAAGAGTGTTAAAAATCCCTCGGTATGCCTTCCTTCGGAGGGGAAGTAAAGCCGGCGGTCCCATGTCATAGATTTATGGCATGATAAAGAACCTTCCACTAATTAAACTTGTGTGAAGCTAAATTATAGGGGGGGGGGGGGGCAAGCTCTCTGCTGACTCGGTAGACACGTGGGTTTGAGCCCCATCGTCGGCCGTCCTTGAAATGGTTTTCCGTGGTTTTTCATTTTCAACACCAGGCATTTGATGGGACGGTACCTTTTGACATGCCACGGCTCGGCCGCTTCCTTCCACATCCTTGCCCAGTTTCATTCATCTTCATCCATTCCATCTCTCATCCGGATGCACAGGTCGTCCGCGGGCAGCGACTTGTAAGACCTGCACTCGGCCTCTCAGGAAGCCACACTACAAAAAAAAAAAGTACACGAGGCTACTTGCCAACGACGACGTCACAAAGCCCCTAGTTACTGTATCTACAACACCTCATACATGGTGGTTTCGCTCTGTGATCGTGACCCTTGAACATTGTTAACAAGCTGACCTTGACCTGCCACTATTTTAACTTGTGAGCCAGAAAGTATTTTTAAACGGATCTTCATTTTATTTGAGAACAATACACTATGCCCGTTGGACAGAATAACGCCCTTCATAATTCATAAAGACACTCGCCTTGTTCCTTTGGCTCCTCGTCCTTACGAAATGTACCTTCATGTTCTCATTTCACCATTGTGAATAGTGCAGATCTTTTATTCTGTACACAGACAGCTCTGCCCACTCACACTGAAATGTCAGTCTGACCTTCCGTTCGTTCCGTCAGAATTGAATTGAATTGAGATGCGGGCGGAGCGATTCAATGTCCTTTCTTTGTGGGCTAGTGTTTGTGGATCTGCTGATGTGCTTTCTCTTCAGAGATGTACGGTAAAATGACAAAATAAGTCATTGTTTCTTATTTCTTAAATTCTTTAACCTCTTCAAAACCAAGACAAATTTACTTTTTCTGGTTCTGTCTTTCTTGATAATGGCACATATAACATGTTTTATGTTCGACCCTGACAATTATATGTCTGAAAACTGTATCATAATGATAGTCATTTTAACACTATTTTTCATTTTGAAACAGTTTCTCCCACCAATCACAGCTCAAGAAACAGTTGTTTGACGAATTAGATAAGGATACCTTCGCGCATGCGCTCAAAATCCAGCATGTCTATATAAATTACTGAAAGTGCACCGTCCATATGTTCGCGTAAATAAACTGGTGAATATGAGACACTGTACCTTAATATCCACAAATCCAATTTCTACACAGCGGGTTGTTTTCAAACGATTTCGGTGACATTTTTACTGAATACTGGTGCTCAATCTGCACATATGGCATTGAAGCACACAGAGCGCATGCGTCGGTCGGTCAGAGAGCTTGGAAATCAGAGATATCCTACCCTGCGCAGCACCCGATCACAAAATTCCAGTGACAATCTCAACAGATATTTATAAATATTTATGTTAAAACATATAATAAAGTTATACTTATCGTCGAACATAAACAGTCGTTTGCAACTCGCCTATAATGGTAATTAAGACACTCGTATGGAAATTATAAAACTCGCATTCGTGTCTTAATTATAGCCATTATAGGCTCGTTGCATAATGTACAATTATGTTCGAGGTTGTCGAAACGTAAATATTATATGTCAGAAAACTGTAACATAATGAGGGTCATTACAACATATTTTTCATTATGAAACAGTTTTTCCCACCAATCAGAGCTCAAGAAACAGTTGTGTGACCAATTAGGTAAGGTTATCATCGCACCTGCGCTGACTTCCACGGCCTCCTATTTTAAATTTCACTGCGTAGTTAGTGTCATAGTGGGGTATTTGAGGAGGCCATGGTCGAATACAAGGTATTCTCTGCGTCCCATGCACCTGTTCAGTACATAAAACTGACGAAATCTCGACAGATATTTATGTTCAAACATATAATAGTTATAATTATCGTGGAACATAAACAGTCGTATGCAACTGCCCTATAATGGTAATTAAGACACTCGTGTCTTAATTATTGCCATTATTGGCTCGTTGCATAATGTACTATTAACACAAATGACATACTCGTATTTAAATAAAATATAAAAATTGCACTATCAATTGCCGACCGGCGTAGTTACGACCGCAAAGTCGTGGCCATAGGGCCGCATTATCTCCGGACTGAAAAAACAATCCCTCAGTCGGACATTCTTGAAATGGTTTTCCACGCTTCTCGTTTTCAAATCCAGATGAAACTTGGACGGTACCTTCTAGCAGGTCACGACAGCTTCCTTCCAACATCTTGCCCAGTTTAATTCATCTCCACTCAATTGTATCGCTCAGTAACACTCGTGATGAGCTAGGTGTCGGGAAGGTAATCTGGCCGTAAAAACCATCCATTATCTCTTTTCACCTACCAATCCCCTGAAAATGAGAATATGCTGAGAACACATTAAAAAAAGTGAAGGTGCACATAATTATGTCTGAAGAGGTTAATTGTTTTATTTTGTTAGACACATGAGCCTAAACTCGTTAGGGACGTGGTAGCGTAGTGGTGAAGCTGTTGGCCTCTCACCAAGGCGGACCGGGTTCGGTTCCCGGCCAATGCATGTGAGAGTTTCAAAGTGAAATGCCTTGTCCTGTGGTTCGGATTCTACGTAAAAAGAAGGTCCCGTGGCTCATGATTGAGTGATAAACGGTCACGCAAAACTACAAATTTCCTTCCTAAACTCGTTAAGATGCTGTGCATATCAATATATTAATGACACTAAGATTACATCAATCGGTGTCCGCCTCGTTGCGTAGTGGATAGCACTCATGGCTGTCACCCCGGAGGTCTGGGTTCGATAGCTGAATCTGCCAAGAAATGTAATACTGGTCTGAAGGCTGGAACGGGGTACACTAAGCCTCGTGATGCAAAACAGAGAAGAGGTGGGTTTGATTCCAACCTCAGCCATCTTGGAAGTGGTTTTCCGTGGTTTCACACTTCTACTCCAAGCACAAGCCGGGATGGTACTTAAAGTAAGGCCACGGCTGCTTCCTGCCCAAATCCTACCCGATTAGCTGTTGGTGTCAGTCGGAGTGGTCCACACCCTCTCCATCTCCCTTTAGAGACGCCACTCTCCATCTTCGACGAAACTGCTTAATTAAAACATAACTTTAATTGTTTATTTTTTAAATGCATTTTAAATCTATTTGGATCATGTTGTGGTTAAGTGAATACCAAATGATTCTGTATGTATGTAAATTAATTACTCAAAGCGTTTCAGTTTTAACCATGTTACGGTCTTCTTTGGTGTTATTAATATTAAAAATTAGAATAATTGCGAGCAAAGCGTTAATTTAAAAGACAAGAAAGATAGGCTGTTAATTCTAAATAATTACAGAATGTTAATAAAATAAAAACACACTGCTGGCGAAAAAAACAATGAGCGTAACACTCATATATTTAATAAGAATGAAAACAAAATTGTTTTTATTTGCAATATTTTGAAACTTAAATGCAAGGAAGATAAATCACAACTTCATTTTGAGGGAAATATCAATTTTCAATTAAGATTTTTCTTTCAGATGAGTATAAATGAGGTTCTTTGATTTTTGGCCAAATTCCATGAACAGACGTCGCTAATTTATTTCCAATATTTTGTGCTTAAACCAAAAAAATCACTGCTACTAAAACGTCACAGCAAGTCTTCACTTATTTTTACTGCAACCATACTTCTTGATGCCCTAGAAAGTACTGAATAACAAGTCATTAGATGAGAGCGCAACAATGCCACAACAATCCGCCATCCTCACATCCCAATAATAGCGTGAAGCTGTAAAGTTAATGCAGATACCGCCATAAAATTCCAAAATCCAACCCTAGACGATAGAATCCCTTTATAATCCATACATTTCCACATGCTTGTTCCCAAATGCTCAAAACATGATCTTTTGCCCCGATACATATAAGAAAACGTAATGAACGTAATTATGAAACACATTTCTACAATTAACATTTTCCTTAGTGTTCCGGTTTCCTTTTTTTTTGCCGCCGGTGTATGTTACAAAAGAATGTCACGGAAAAGTGTTCAAACTTAACATCGTAAAATTGTTCTATATACGAAATAATTCTAATATTTACCCAGAAAGAATACCTTCTAAATTTAGTTTTAAAAATCCTGATCTGTAACAAATCTGGCTTAAGATTGAATTTGTGGAATGTTAATCGGAGTCATATTGTCATGTTGTGGTGTTACACCCGCATGTTTAGATGCAGACTTGTAATCAAAAGTAGCGCTATCAGTGAAAGTTTTCCTATATTGAAGCTCTTCCTGTAGGCTATATGAGCAATCACTTGCGAAGTTTGCGTATGCTAATGGGACACTTTATGCAATAACCAGCTATAATTTTATTGTTCATCACATGGTAGCGTTTCCTAGCAATTTCTTACGTAAGGCGACTCCTCGACCACACGTACAACCACATCGAATTTCTGGCATGGCTGATATTTAACCTAGGCTGGTTCATATTGCTCGATGTTGAAGACGAAGGATTTTTGTATGGGATTAATCCACAAATAAATTATGAATATAAAATAATATGATTGTAGTCTACCTTTGAAATATCGAGTTAGCCTACAGTAGCCTATATTTAGAGTGCAGTTACCGCAGCAAAGTTCTTCAGTACTGAGAGAATTCTAACATGTTTGTAAGTTTGCTCGTAGGAAAAGCAGTGCCCAAATATACGGTTAATTAATAAACACAATAACGCAGATCTAGAAGGCGGCTTCGGTGGCGTAGTTGGTAGCATGCTGAGCTTCTCTGTCCAAGATCGCGGGTTCAAACCCAGTCGAAATCGTCGGATTTTTAAGAGCGTTAAAAACCCCCAGTATGTCTTCCTTCGGAGGGGAAGGAAAGCCATGTCATAGATTTATGGCATGTAAAAGAACCTTCCACTAACTACAAATGTGTGAAGCTAAATGCGTAGGTTAGATTTGATTAATGCTCTATTAAATTCCAACGTTCGTCACCAGGTGCGTTCCGGTTTCGGTGGCATCTAGTAATCAAGTTCACAGTTAGGTGTAGTTGACGGTAGCATTTGGTAGCAAAAGTAGGAACTACCTGAAATTTATCGTCTGCAGTCCTTACCTGAATTACAGATAACACACACTAATCACAATTAACACCGGTTATCAGACAGATTCTACACACACCCAAAATACACGGGACCACATGACCGCGTTATCGCAGTCCCTAAACTGAAGAACCAACCAACCATAAGATGTGCTTGAGGTTTCTCAAATGATTCGGTTGGCTGCCGACGATGCTGCACTCTACTGGATCAGTAAACGATTAAAATCACAGCCAGCTGAATTGTTTCAACATCATAGCGATAAAATACGGTCTTGCTGGCAGTGTTTTGTTGTGAAGATGAGTTCCTAGAAATGTATTCTTATATTTGGTATTCTGTGGTGGAGATGTATGTACTGCGTACTGTGATACTGTAGTCTATGTAGATGCAGGCTTGATCATGGGATCTCAACTATCTGATAATTTCCTCATGGCTAATAATACATTATTTTAAAATGTTAATAGCAAACAAACATATGACTTATTGTTATGGAAAATAAGGGCAATATATTGTTTAAAACACGATTGGACAGTTTAAATTCCTCTTTTGAAGACAATTTTCATAATCCGGATGTTGACTAATCATTGGGTAACTGTATTCGTAGTAATTATGTTGTGTATAAAGTCTTGGGTTGAATTCCAAATGTCTTGTAGTGCATATGGTGTAGGAATATGTTTCTAATGACAGTGACCAATTGCATTTAGAATAAAATCTGTTGTAACGATTTGCTCTTTTAATACTTCGTACCTTAGGGCTTTAAGCACGTTAAACTCCCGATAAGAGATGCAAAACTATTCGGAAAAATATATCAGTAGAAGAATGGGAACTCCTGTAGTTAACGGGGCGAGCCGCCATGAAAATCGCTAACATTTTCTATAGAAGCCGGTAATGCCAAAGACGAAGGAGTTGAACTGCTTGTCACTAGGGGGTGTTACAGCAGTGCCAACCTGATTACTTTTGGCACTAGATCGCAGGAATTGGCGCTCAGGTTGAAACATGGAGTCGCTTATGTTAGTAATTTTAGGACAACAGTGATTTGGGAATGTTTTTCAAGGGTATGGTGATACTATCAGCCTTAACCGCCACGCTTCGTGTGGGCTTAACCCGTATTGAAGAACCGGTGGACAGACTCGCTCATCCAAAGGTTGAATTTGTGGTCAACTTCTCTACCATCTTTAGTTAGGTGTGGGGGACTCGACCGTGGACTATAAACCTGAATTTCGACTTTTTATTTCGTCCTCAAACTTCATGGGTTGTAAATTACTTTACGGGCAAGAAAGTTTTACGTATACGAGCCTTGTAATTGAATTATATAGTAAACTCTTTGGAAAGTACACATTCTTGTGATTTAAATGGGCTAGTCAGAATGAAAGCCAAGCTTCTGATCTTATCTTGTCTACCTCATATTTACATGGAGTACATACTTGCCGCTGTGTATTTGACTTCATTGAAACAAGTTCTCGGAATTTTCCACAACTGATTGCTTCGATGGTACCTACTGTCGACCAAAGTATTATGAGCACTCGAGTTTGAAGGTTGTTTATGAAGTAACCAATAGACCTGCATAAAATCCAATAACATAATCATTTTCATCGTTCTATTTTACGTTAGTTCATGTAGGTTTGGATATTTTAATTTATATTTTAATATTTTTTTATCGCAGTTGGAACACAAAAAGTGCACGTTTTTAAGCTTGTTTCAACCATGCTTCACATTCAGATGTATTATCTCAAAAACCTGTCATCAGATCGAATACAAATTTTAACACAATATACATTGGAATGTTGTATAATTTATTTATTAATTTCAAAGTTTTGTGTGTCCAAGAAACAAAGTTGTTATCATTTTTGTAAGGAGACTTTTTCTCGGCTCGGGATGGTTGGAAAATGTAGTGCGTGGTCGCGTTGTAATCCTTATGCATCAAAAAATTATGCTGTATGAATGTGAAATACGTAAATTAATTCACTTATTTTATATTGGTTCGTATTTGTACGGCGAAATAACACATGGTTCACCAGCTATAGCCGCTCCGGGAAAAGATGTACAGCGCGTTGCTGAGATGGAGCCCATCACTTCCGAGTGATGCGCGCCATGATGCGTGATGGGCTCCATGTGAACCATGAGATAATAATTCTTAAATGTGACGCATGGTTGAAAGACGCTTAAAAACGTGCACTTTTTGTGTTCCAAATGCGATAAAAAAAATATTAAAATATAAATTAACAAGAAGTTCCGTGACGAACTAAAGAGCCTACTTTTCTTAAAATTTAAGATTCATGCCAATGATTAACCTAGAATAATGACGAAATTAAGTTGGTAATATCGAAATTTCTAATCAGTTCGAAATACTGTATACCTGGCAAAATGTAGCCTAATAGAGAACTACAGTTGGCAGCCCTGGTGACTGAATATATTCTTAGTTCCATCTCTTAAGGTACAGAACACAAAATTTGGTTGAAGTCCAATGGACAGCATGAACGCTATACAGTTAAACATTGCATCCAACAGCGCGCGTAAAATTATGTTGGCAACAATGACATACGTGTATTGGTCAGAAATAATCTGAAATAATATGATCCATTGTTGTGTCAATTTTGAATATAATCCATTAGTTAGTATAGAAGTTACATGCATTTTAAAATTGGACCTATCAGCAGGCTTAGAATCATGTTGGCTGCACTGGCGTAAGCCTATATTAGTTACTCCAAATTTATCTAGAATGTCAGGTACTATACGTGTGCAAAGTTTAGAGCTACTGGCTTGCATAGTTTCTGATATATTGATATTAAGGAAACAAAAAGAGAGTATTTATTAACAGTTGGCAGCCCTGATTACTCTTAAGAATCGGCATAGTAATATCTGTTATGGTACACATAGCACAAACGAAATTTGGTTGAAATCCAAGTTATAGTATAGAAGTTACATGTATTTAAAGTTGGACCTCTCAGCAGGCTTAGAATCATGTTGGTAGCACTGACGTATATAAGTTACTCCAAATTAATATAGAATGTCAGGTACTATACGTGTGCATAGTTTAAAGCTGTCGGCTTGCATACTTTCTGATATATGGGTACTTGGATAAAAAATATTGAGAGCATTTATTAACAGTTGGCAGCCCTGGTGGCTGTTAAGAATTCGCTCAGTCATATATGTTTATGTACACATACCACATAAGAAATTTGGTTGAAATCCAATTGATAGTGTCGAAGTTATATGCATATAAAATTTGGACCTATCAGCAGGCTTATAATCATTTTGGCAACACTGCCGTGTATGACCTCCTGGAAATTAAACTGCAATATTATTATCTATACGTGTGTCAATTTTGAAATAGCTCCCATTCATACCTTCCAAGATATCCAACGTGGAGCTCAAATTTCAATTGTGATTTTTCAGCAGTTGGTAGCACTGACATCATTTTCAAATATGGCCGTGAGATATTCAGGTATAGATGTTTACTCCTACCAAATTTTGTTTCGATTGCTGCAGACGTTTAGGAGTTGATAGGGGGGACACACACACACACAGCCAGACAGACAGACACACATTTGCCCGATCTCATAAGTCTACTTTTTCCTCATTTTTGCAAAATGTGAAAAGTAGGCTAAAAATTCGAAACCTACGTGAACTAACGTAAAACAGGACGACAAAACTTATGATGTTTTTGGATTTTATGTAGGTCTATTGGTTACTTCACTAACAACCTTCAAACTCGAGTGCACATAATACTTTGGTCGATAATAGTTCTACGTCCCAGGGCATCAAACCCAGACTAGAATAATTACAGAAACTTTTGTTATGACCGAAGAATACACAAGGATAACGACCAAGACATCCCTATCCCATAGAAGAATTTACAACTTCTTCGTTGTGTCGGCTTCTGGATAGACATGAGCGAGCTGGCTCGAGCTTTTCTCTCCTTTCCCTTCTGAATTGGGCAATCTCTACTGCCTCGTCAGTTCTGTGGATGGCCTTTACGGGCTTTTAAGAGCCTTTACTTCTACTGTACATGTAGACTAATATGAATGAAAATCCACAGCCTGCTTCCAGTCTCCGACCGGATCAGGAATGGAATGAATGAAGCCCCCATCTAGCGGCGAGGATATGAACTGTGCCGGCTGCCGAAGCCTGACGCACTCCTCTGGGGCAATGATTAAATGGTTGACAGATTAAATGAAATGATAGTGGAGAGTACTGGAATGAAATTTCGACAGGGAAAACCGGAGTACCCGGAGAAAAACCTGTCTGCCTCCGTTTTGTCCAGCACAGATCTCACATGAAGTGACCGGGATTTGAACCAAGGACCCAGCGGTGAGAGGCCGGCGTGCTGCCGCCTAAGCCACGGAGGCTTACATGTAGACTAATATAATAAAGTAAAATACATTTAATAGTTACATAATATACTGTAATATTTACTTATTTATTTAATGTAAGGATATGTAGTGCATGGTGAAGACTCCGTGGCTTAGGCGGCAGCACGCCGGCCTCTCACCGCTGGGTCCGTGATTCAAATCCCGGTCACTCCATGTGAGATCTGTGCTGGACAAAATGGAGGCAGGCAGGTTTTTTACGGGTACTCCGGTTTTCCCTGTCAAAATTTCATTCCAGCAACACTCTCCACTATCATTTCATTTCATCTGTCATTCATTTAATCATTGCCCCAGAGGAGTGCGTCAGGCCTCGGCAGCCGGCACAGTTCATATCCTCGCCGCTAGATGGGGGCTTCATTCATTCCAATCCTGACCCGGTCGGAGACTGGAAGCAGGCTGTGGATTTTCATTTTTCATATGTAGTGCATGGTCCACTACTCCATGCGACGATCCGGGCAAGGCACCATGAGTCCGCTGATGAGCCTGACTTGGTGTTCCTAGGCGAAAGCCCGCAAAAGACGCGGCAAAAACCTTGGAAGATTTGCTGAGTTTTTATTTATTTATTTATTTATTTATTTATTTTATTAATTCTATTTTCATTTCTATTTTATTTTTTATTTTTATATTTTACATTATTTTATGTTTTTATTATTTTAATTTAATTTTATTATATTTTATTTTATTTAAATTTAATTAAATATTTAAAATTTTAACTTTAAATTTAAATTCAAATTATTAACTTAATTTTAAATGTTTTTTATTTCGTTTAAATTATTTTTTTTGTAAGTTTTTAATTTTTTAATCTCAAATTTTATTTTTTATTTTTCATATTTTTTTAAATTTGTATAATTTTAAATTTATTTCACTAGAACATGTTATCTGTACCTTGTGTTACAAATTAGTTTTTTTAAGTAAGCGTTACCTCTCTGGGGAGAAGATAAGCTGCGGGAGCTCTTGGTTCCCACAGCAAAGTAGCACTACTGTACAGTGCAATGTGGTGTAGCGCAAGGTTCACTATCATCCCATAAGATCCCTGGTAGGATGTACCAAAAGCCTGCTGATGAGCTTAACTTGGTAGACCGAATTGAAACACCGCAAAAGACACGGGAAGACTATACTTTCCTAGTGAGTGCTTTCGAAAGGTCAGAAGCATCTCGGTAGTATTCCGCTCCGGTGAATAGAAACGTTTGTCGTCAATCTTTCATTGGATGGATATGTAGGAAGCTTCGGTAAGCTCAGCATGCTACAAACTACGCCACCGAGGCCGCTTTATAAAGAAAACCTTAGTGTTCCACTTCTACCAACCTCTAATGGCGTTATGTGATCTATTCTTTTCACTAGACGCATTCCACATTCTTCCAACTAAGGTAAGTCACTTTCTAGACATTGCAGTCCCACCTTGAGCCGTGCTTTCGCACACGAATTGTTCTTTTTTTCTTTCTATCTTATGTCGGCTGTAGAAAAGTGCAGCTGTGATCAGCCCAGCGCTATTAAGTTATTTTGTTATATGCCTATGTAATATTTTCCACCTCCAGGCATAGTGGCTAGCATTCTTGGATGACACCGCGGAGGTCCGCGTTCAATTCCTGGCCCTTACAATTCAGATTTAGATGATGTAGGCCTATACTTGTTTCCTTAGTAACCATATAGTACGCCTAGATGCCCTTTACACTTCAGATTTAGATGATAAATACTTGTTACTTTGGTAACCATATAGTAGGCCTAGATTCCCTTTACATTTCAGATTTAGATGATAAATAGGCCACTTGTTGCTTTGGTAACCATATAGTAGGTCTGGATTCCCTTTATATTTCAGATTTAGATGATGAATACTTGCTGTCTTGGTAACCATATAGGAGGCCATGATGGTCTTAACACTTCAGATTTAGATGATAAATACTTGCTGTCTTGGTAACCATGTAGGGGGCCATGATGGTCTTAACACTTCAGATTTAGATGATAAATACTTGTTGCCTTGGTAACCACGCAGGAGGCCTAGATGTCCCTTACACTTCAGATTTAGATGATGGATACTCGTTGCCTTGGTAACCACATAGGAGGCCTAGATGGCCTTTACACTTCAGCTTTAGATGAATACTTGTTGCCATGGTAACCATATAGGAGGCCTAAATGGCCTTTACACTTCAGATTTAGGTGATGAATACTTGTGGTCTTGGTAACCATGTAGGAGGCCATGATGGTCTTAACACTTCAGATTTAGATGATGAATACTTGTTGCCTTGGTAACCATATAGGAGGCTTAGATGACAGTCACACTTTTAAGTCGTATTACGCCAATTTTTGACTGACCCACAACTCAAACACATAATATTCATGTTAAAAATTCCTTGTTACGCGGCTGATTCAATGTTGTGCCTCTTGAAACTATTATCAACACCACGGCAGTCTCGACATCCTAGTGTTGTAATACTACGGATTACACATTGGGGGCAGGTAAAGACTTCCTTCAACAGATATTGTGTGCATCCTGCCATAAGTAGTAATTCACTACATTGCCGATAGACTACGTAACGCGCCACCCTATTATTTTCTGCAACATTCCTTGTTGTATAATGAATAATTGGGGGAAATATTCGCTCTGATAGATACTTGGAGTATCTTCTAAAAGTCATGTGATCTTTTATTGAACCAAGTGTGAGCGTCTCCCAGAAGTCAAGTTATTGGTGTCCATCCCTGCGGCTGCTGATCTTCCGAGCCCTTCTCTTCTTTACATCACCAAATGACCTGGAACGACATTGAAATAATAGTAAGTCCCTTGCAGAATGCGTTTCGACATGGTCAGCGAAGAGGTAAACTGGCTTTTGTGTACCAGCAAATGACTCGGAAGTGGCAATTACCATTAAGTGCAGGCCTTCATCTGTTCTAGTGCTAATGCTAGTAGTAGTGGCGGAAGAATGCCGCCAAGGCAACGTCCAATATCACGCCAAGTCACCGGTTTGTGCCTGACCGTTCTGATTCCAACACAACTCGTATTGTTCTGTCAAAACTTTCTCCTTTCTCCTGATAGCTCGTCTATTCTGCTCCATATATCATCTTAATTTGTAGTCTGCGTAGCGCTCTGTCCAAAATATGACTCAGGAGTTACTTCCCTGAATCTATTTAATTCATAATGTTTTGTGCCATTTTTAATATTATTTGTCCATCCGTTACAACGAAGAGAAAAGCCCCACAAGGTTTGTTACATGAAAAATGCTACAATTTTTGTTACAAGGTGGAATTGTTACTGTGTACAGCATTCTAAGTGAAGACCTTATACTATAAATCAGGCTGACTTGAACAATAGTCTCGTATACTTATTTTGAAGATGATGATGATAATTGCGTGTTGTCTCCAGAGAGGTTTGATCTAGGCCTGTCCTAGAAGCGTTCTTGCTATGGTTTCCCCCCCAGGGGCTCACTTCTAGTTGGACTTGGGTTGGCGACCACGGGACCCCAGCTGAGTCCGGCAATGCTTCCACTTACGTGTGCCGGGCTGCTCTACGTCTTCTTTCCTGTTGACCTCCCTTGGTCAACTCTTGTTCTCCCGACCCCGACGGTAATAGGGAATACAAGGCCTAAGGAGTCTCTTCCTTTCCCGCCTTCATTGGCCCTTGTCTCATCTTTCCTGATCTCTCATTCTTCGAGGGGTAAGCCTTCTTTTTCTTTTCATAATAGTTCCTTTTCTCTTTAAGATTCCCGCCCTGTTTTTCTCAATTGCTCCCCGTCTCTCTAAACCATATTTTGGATGGATTTTCAATCTAATTTACATTTTGTAAGTACAGTATTTTCAATCGCGGGCTTCCACATATTGTGAGGGTTTTAATTCCACCATACATTTTGTAAGCATTTTCAATTTCAATTGCATTTTGTAAGTATTTTGAATTTCAATTGCACTTTGTGAGTATTTTGAATCTGAACAGGCCTTTTTTAATCTAACTTGCATTGTGTATTTTCGATTTCAATTGCATTTTGTAAGTATTTTGAACCTCAATCGCATTTTGTATGTATTTTCAATCTCATTTGCAGATTGTAAGTATTTTTGAATATCAATTGCATTTTGTGAGTACTGTATTTCGATTTTACATCGCATTTTGTACGTATTTTGAACCTAATCTACAGTACATTTTGTGCGTATTTTTCAATCCATTCCTTTTGTTAGTATTTTCGTTCTAAATTCCGTTTTGTGAGTATTATCACTAGGGCTCGGATTCGAGCATATTTGCATATTTTTTCCTGGATGGTACACATTGAAAGAAGCCTTTTGGTGGTATTTTCACCTCTCTAGGACCAACAGAATTGACATTTATCGAGCATATAAATGCATAAAACCGCGGTTTTCAGAATAGAAGCATATAAATGAATGTTCGTGTGGTATTCGTCTAAATAGTTTGTTTTTCTTCGAATCCCCCCCGAATTCGGGCCCTGTCCATCCTTAAGGTTCGAAAACAGAAATAATCATTGAAAAACCTATCTGGTGCGAATAACAGAACCACAGTTTTTTAACCTTTCGTGAGGTTGTTCTCGTCATTGAAACTTTTATTGATTGATTTGAGAAAATCATTCAAAACTGAAAACATAGAAAAAAATTCTTGTTGTACCGATCAATGCAGATCTACTTCATTGACTCGTCTAATTCTGAACATTTTGTAAATGAACTTATAAACTGTAACTTTTATAAGAAAACTTATCTTATATATACTTGAAAAACTTGAATGCGAGTACATTGCAGTGTAGGCCCTAACGTACATACAATTAGAAAATAAAGCTCGTATACAAAGGTATGTTTTGGTTTTTCATTTCACTTTCCTTTCTATAGTTATTAACGGTGTTTTTCGAGCATATTCTGCATATTTAACCGCATATAATGGTTTTTCGAGCATATCTATCGAGCATAAAACACATGGTTTTCGAGCATATCTGGAGATTTTATCGAGCATATCGATCCGACCCCTAATTATCACTCTTCATTTTGTGAGTTGTTTCAATCTGAGTTCCATTTTGTAAGTATTTTCAGTCCAGCTTAATTTTCGTTCTGGTTTCCATTTCATTGTCATTTTCGCTATCACTCAGACCATTAGGGGCCGATAACCTAGATGTTAGGCCCCTTAAAGCAACAATTATCATCACCAAAATGAATTAACAGTACCGTGATGTGTACGTGCAATGCAATCTCGTGCTGCAACACCAGCGGAGTCATGACGCTGCGAGACGGGCCCTTACGACTGAGACAAATGGAGAACATACTGTAGGCCTATATTTCTCGGCCTAGACAGGTAACATAATTATCCGCCTTGAATGAGGCGTAAAGACATTCTCCTAGAGGATGGAGAACGCAAATCCTCCATTTGACACGCATAATGAGATTTTTCAACTTTCTTACATGCGGTACTCCCAACATAAATGCACCGTTTAATAACAAACAGGTAGTAAAATATTTCTACCATTGGCACAGTTTCTTTAGCGGTGCTTGGATTCATTACTATACTGTAGCTTATCTAACCTTGGAACAAGGAGAACTGGCGTATTTAGATTAGGGCTGGAACTTGCAATCTATTTATTTCAGTTATCTAATAATCGAAACTGAAAAATAATAATTGCTAGAAATAGCGATTAATCGATTGCGTGTGAGTAGTTGCAAACAGCTAGTTAATAGTTTGGAGGCGGCTTCGGTGGTGTAGTTGGTAGCATGCCGAGCTTTTATGCCCAAGGTCGCGGGTTCAAACCCGGCTGAAGTCGTCAGATTTTTTAAGAGCGTTAAAATCCCTCAGTATGCCTTCCTTCGGAGTGGAAGTAAAGCCGGTGCGGCGGTCCCATGTCATAGATTTATGGCATGATAAAGAACCTTCCACTAATTGCACTTGTGTGAAGCTAAATCATAGGTTATATTTGGCTAACGCTCTTAGGTTCCAACGTTCGTCGCCAGGAGCCGACTGAGGTGACATCTAGTAACAAAGTTCATAACTACTTGGTCGTTGACGGTGGCGTTTGGTAGCAAAAGTTGTAACTACTTGAAAATCGAATGTCTGCAGTCCTTACTTGAATTAAAAACAGATAACACACACCAATACAGCCATCACAATTAACACCGGTTATCAGACAGATTCTACACCATTAAAAATAAGTCATGAAGATTGCAACTCTGAGTGCAGATCTAATCGTGAAATCTGTTGGTTGGTTCCTTAGTTTAGGGGCTGCGACAACGAGGTCATGTGGCCCCGTATACTTTGGGTGTTTGTAGAATCTGTCAGATAACCGGTGTTAATTGTGATGGCTGTATTAGTGTGTGTTATCTGTTTTAAATTCAAATAAGGGCTGCAGACGATAATTTCAAGTAGCCTAGTTCCTACTTTCGGTACCAAATGCTACCGTCCACGACACCTAGCTGTGAACTTGACTACTACTAGGTGCCATCGCAACCAGCGCCTGGTGATGAACGTTGGAACTTAAAGAGTATTAATCAATCCTAACCTACAATTTTTTAACACAAGTTTAGTTAGTTCTCTTACATGCCATAAATCTAATGACATGAGACCGCTGGCTTTACTTCCCCTCCGGAGAAAGGCATACTGAGGGATTTTTAACGCTCTTAATAATCCGACGAATTCGGCCGGGTTTGAACCCGCGACCTTGGGCATAGAATCTCAGCATGCTACCAACTACGCCACCGAAGCCGCGATGAAATCTGTTCCGAACATGCACCAAACAAAAAAATAGAAATGTCAAAAACCCGATCTTAAACAGAACAAGTAGACTACCTTCATACCTTGGCGAGTTCCTTGGTTCAGAGCAAGTGAATAAAGATTCGGAGATAGTGTTGCTATGTGGACCGGTTCTCCAGCCCTCAAGAAGTGCTTTTACAGCATAATAATGGAGGATTATGAAGAGAACCCAAGAGCATCAACCATCGCTAAAATATTATGTTCAGTGGCTCCGTGGTGAATGTAAAGCAACATATACACGGTGTCCAAAAGAACAAACATGCCATACGGTTGCTACACCGACCGGCAAAGAATACCGAAAACTTGAAATATTCAACATAACTTTCATTTAAATCATAAATATGAACGCTCTAGACCTAGTTCATAAGTTACTGTTTATAGCACGGAAGTAAGGTTAATTGTTTTCCTGGATGTATTATCATTCTTCGTGTCAGTGTTTCACTTAAAAATAGCGATTCATTGGCATGATGCTGTTTCCCGCGGAAAGATGTGCGAGCCACCATTCTCGATCCGAGCCTCTGTCCTGGCAACATCTTCAGGCCTCAAGCGCATATTCGTTTCTGAATTGCACAAGAACAACTGAGGATGTGGCTTTATTGATCTTTTCCTATTCCAAGGAGTGGCAAAAGAAAAAGGAATAAAACATTACATTGTTGACGATAGCGATGGCGCGCACATCTTTCCGCGGGAAACAGCATCATGTCAAAGAATCGCTATTGTTAAGTGAAACAATGACATGAAGAATGATGGACTAATGCATCCAGGAAACCAATTAACCTTACTACCATGCTATAACTACTGTATGTACTGTACTAGGCCTATACGTTATTTGACATAAATTTTTGGCAATTACATATTATGAACTTTGAATGGATTCGATATTTCACGTATTAAGAGAGTTATAGCGAAATTTCACTTTTTCGAAGAAAAAAAAGCCCCCCATTTTCACCATCTTCGACCGATTTTGCCCATTAACGAACTCGACCGAGATTTTAATGGAATACTTATTATGTAAGAAATTCAAACTGATTGGGGCTAAATTACGGCAGTTATCATGTCCACAAGAAACTGATATATATATACATAAATTATATATCAACTTTTGAACTGACGGTGGTTTTGGGGTCTGGGGGATGTGAAACGCGAAGATATGTCGAAATTTTCCGGAAGTCGAAACATGGTACCCATTGCAATACAGTAGTTAGCTTTCTAATGAAATCTACCTAAAATCCAGCAAACGCGTATGCGTGTCGTATAAGAAATGCATTAAACCAACATTTTACCACCTCGACCAATGGAGGTACCCGCTAGAGATATTCGCTCTCAGTTACGCCGATAAGTACTGGCATTTTGGGAGTGTCAGTGGCTAGCTGACCCACTGCCCAGTAAACTGAGAGCGATCAAGGAAACTACTCGCATGTGGCGGAGCTCTTTACGGTCACGGAGGGAGTCCGTCATTTTGTGTAGGCTAAAGATAGGTCATACAAGATCCACCCACTCGTACCTAATGAGAACGGAAGACCCCCCACTTTTTACCTGTGGAGCCGTTTTCACCGTGGCCCACATTTTAACTGAGTGTGGATCTTGCTGACTTACGAAGAAACCTTTGTTTGCAGATGACACCCAAACTTATATTAGCCGATGACGCGGTGGCTACTGATCTCGTCATCCGCTTTATAAGTGAGAGTGGGTTAGGGCCAGCAATCTAAACTTTCCAGTGTACATTGTCTCAACGACTTGTTCGTTTTTGAATGCTGAATTTTTTTTCTGTAATTTTTGTTTATAATATAATTATTAGTTTTATGTAATTTTTTGTTGTTTGAATTTTCGGTCTTTTCAAATTTAGGTGCCCACCTCTAAATTTTTAAATTCCATTCCAAATTTTAATTTGTGTTATTTGGGGCAGATGACCCGTAGTTCCGCCCCTTAAAACAACAATAACAAACTCAGTTACTGCCTAGCTATAAATAATTACACTGCCCCAAAACTACGAACTACCTTCAGCTTTTGCTCATTTGCAGTTTCCCCAACTTCAACAGCACGAGCCGCGACTGGGATGAATGGTATATGAACGGTACAAACTGACAAACAAGCTATCTAGAAACATTCATTTTTATATGTAGAGACA
Source organism: Meconema thalassinum (assembly GCA_946902985.2). Classification (NCBI taxonomy): domain Eukaryota; kingdom Metazoa; phylum Arthropoda; class Insecta; order Orthoptera; family Tettigoniidae; genus Meconema; species Meconema thalassinum. Next base: position 332,375,233 of record OX336388.2, read on the forward strand.
ATACAATTTATTATATCAGTAACAATTGGATATATAACATTGGAGGTTGTTCTTTAATGGAATCTCTCTGTTGCGTGAAGCAATAGAACTCGACATTCTCGTGAGCTTCCCGCCAGTTTAACAGCTTTATTGAGGGTATCCTTCCCGGAAACGCTGGCCTGAAACAGTTTGATTGCCTCAAGAGACGTTATACAGTATTGACTCTTTTAGTAGTAACTGTTTCTTTCAAGTGCACTTTGTTTCAATGAGACTGTAATACTTAACTATAAAACTGCATTACTATAAGTTGGATTGGATCGACCAAAGTGGAACTGTGGGTCATCGTGTTGTTGTATTAGCGGTAACCGCTAATATTGCTGAAAATAGAAGTAGATCGTAGGAAATAGTCGAAATGTGGTTAGTACAGTACACATACATTTGAAAGCCTGCTTTACACAGTGC